>CM057381.1:98032500-99283750 GCA_030015415.1 Cynopterus sphinx
ATTCAGCCCTGATGTCATATTCACATATATTATATTATTCTTTGTTTTTCTCTTACAAATGGAAATTCAGTGGACTATTTATACTTAGAGTTCCAAATTTATTTAGAATTTTTTGTATGAGACTTTGAATCAATCATTCTTTGAGAGTAAGTCACGTTCAGTGAGTATTGGCTACTCCCCATCACACCTGTGAATACATTCCTCTGCTGGTCAGCCCTCTTTTGGGTTCTTAGAAAGTAATCATGTAAAGAGATATGTATGCATATTTAAAATACATATATTTATAATTTAATATTAAATTTATAGATGTATATATAAACTTTGAGCTACATACTCAGGCCCATACATACTCAATGATCTCATGTCACTGGGGATGAGGATCTTTGGACTTTGTAATATGCTCTAATTTCTGCCATTAATAGAACCCATGTTTCCAAGTTTATTACTTGGTATTCTCTCAAATGAACACTCCATTTCTTTCATCAGGACCTGTCACCACATCTTCATCTAGGTATGCCCGCCTTCAATTACTTAATACCATCATCTTGCACATAAAGACTCAAGTCTAAAGAATGAGGGAGAAAGCAGGGCTTTTAAGAGCACTACAAGTTTTTTCTTTTATCCTTTTTCCCCCTGCTATTAACCAATAGCCTAAGTTTCCTTGTTGATCATTAGTTTGATCTCAAAGAGAAATTACTCAAGCTAATTTTGGTATAAACATATAATAGAAATAAAACAACCAATAAAAATGATACCATAGGTAAATATCAATGGGAAACACGTTCATAACATAAACAACTCAAATTACAAAACAGTGTGTACAGTTTAAACCTACCTTTTAGTTGAAACATATGTGTATCTGTTTAACAGTTGTAGATTTGAGAAATCTTCCTGCAACTCTCTGTAACTCCCTGTAACTTCCACAAATGTCTTTTGTTCTGTTATCTGAGGTCTCAGGTATGACTCACTCTCTTTGTTACTGAAATGAGATGGTCATTTATAGACCCGCAGCAGATAAGTGAGAGGTTGTTGCTGTATCAACAACTGTATTTGCATATATTTGATGCTAAATATTACCTTTACCAATACAAACATTTCAAAATAGAAAAAAAACAGTGAATACATATGTATATAAGTATTTATGAGCAATGGGTTATGGTCGCTTTTTTATTTTAACCTTTTTGTTTACCTCTATTACTAATTTTCTGACAGTGAATAAGAATTGATTTTGTATACTTTCAAAATTATTAATATTTTTTTCAAAGTGTAGAAACTTATCTAACTTTTTCATTATACCTGTATGATGCAAATCTATAGCCATATATCTTAAATTTCAGTATGTGATAGAAAATGCATTTGTCTGCATTAGTTTGAAGATTTAAATGAAAAAGTTGGTAAGTGCATTGAGCTTCATGAGAAAACCCAGATTCTAGTCTCATCCTTAATTATTTGTGTAACCTTGCAAAGTTACATAATATCTCAAATTTTTTATATGCAAATGAGAGGGTTGGACTAGCTTTTGGGGCTATCCCTTCAACTTTAAATATTTATGATCATTGAATATCACATATAATATTTAAATTCACTAACTGGGTAGACCTTAATATTTGGAGAAAAAAATGTTTCTCACAAGTAATAGAGTTACTAATGTGCATGGATTAAAAACTGTATAATACCAATTATCATAAAACCCCCAATTAAAGATACTAATAGCAAATACCATTTGAGTACTTATTATGTTTCAGGTACTGTACAAAATTATTTACATGATTTAAATTCTAAATCCTCAAAGCAAGCTTATGAGTTACATTAAAATTATTTTAACTGTTTTACAGTTAAATACATTCATCTATGAGATAAGTTAGTAAATAAGTATCCATTTTTTCAAGAAGGAAAAAAAATAAACCATAGTCAAAGTAAACAGGTAAGGAGTCATCTTCTTAATAGGTTTGTTTTACATGAAACATTTATTAAAATTAGAAATTTTGGGGGGTGGACGGGCAGGGCTGGGGGTGGGGCTAATAAAAAAGTAAAAAATTTTAAAGTTTTGCTTTTCTTCATATCCTTATACTGATTAAAGAATAATTAAATAAAGTTATTTAATGTGTGAGAGCCCTCTAACTCTAAACTTAATGATTATTTAGAATAAAAAGTGTAGCATAATGAAGAATATATGTGGTATGTTTAGGACTAGAATCCTTTACCAACAATCATTGTTGGGTATAGTGCACTGCAATTCCTAGTGTGATCATAGATGTCAGGCATAAAGTCTTGGTGTGTAAATTAAGGTAACCATTTCCTCTATGACTAATTTTCAAAAAAGGAATAATTCCTTGCTATTCTCATTCTGCCTTTTGACATGACACTAAAAGATAGAATGTCATGTGTATTCTATGAAATACTAAATCTTTAAGTTGGTAAATCTCTTAGCAGTGAAGAATAAATTTGTATACCCTCCCACACAATAGAATATTTCTTAAAAATGATCAAGTAATACTTGTCATTGTTTTTTGAAGGGCTTTTTCATGGATTTTGAGTTGAATATCGAGGGATTCCCTTCTGCACTTAATTTGCATAATTTGATGATCTCATTGGCCTTAGCTATAATAAGCACACAGAGGTACTCTAAAAGCCTGCTAATGGAGACTCTTATGTTGACCATATATGTGTGTGTATATATATATTAGAAATCTGAAATAGCTGTGGTTGTCCCGTTTTTAGTTTCCTCTTTTTAAGAAGTGGTAGATGGGAATGTAGTCACATCTTTCTCTACCATTTGGCTATTAAGAATTTAAGAACAATTAGCTGCCTTCAACTTTTCCAAAGAAAAACATAATTCAATCTTCTAATAAACAAACCCCTAAAATATGAGGTCATCTTTAACATAGAATCCATGTCAAAATTAAAGTTCAGGTCATATGGTTTATCTCAGACCTAGAGTCAAAGATGAAGAAAAATTCACCAGAGTAGGACATGCTCTCAGAGTAGAGCCAACAGTAAATCTGTAGACAGGGTTTGTAATCAGGAAAGTGTGTGATAGAAAATTTATGAAGATTTAGGTAGGCAGGATACGAGCATTACCAATGTCAGATACCTGTGATATCTGAAAACTTGGTCAGGAAGAAACAGGACCAACGAGGCAGTGAAGTCCAGGTCAAGAACAAGAAAGGAATATGTACAAAATCATCATGGCTTTGTCTGGTTTCTGGAACCAAGTACATGGCCACAGAAAGGTATTAGCTAGAAAGCCAGAGGAACAGGTACAAATGGCCATAAAATCATCAAATTAACCTAAACAAGGCAGATGCCCTCTGGCAAAGAATTAGATTGATTCCAAAGCTGAGACAGGTAAAAGTCTATAGTAAGTGGTCTACCAGTGTGAATATTGAAAAAAAAATGGAATTGGGGAATCAGTATTATTAAAATTTACCAAAATCCTCTTACTTGCAAGGCATGATTGTGAGTTCAAAACGGCAGAAAGCCTGACTCTAGCAGCTAACAGAATGTCTTGAACATAGCAGGACCTCAACAAATATTTATTACATTCGATAATTTACAATAAACTATTTGAGACATAAGGAACAGGTCAGAATTTGCACTCATGTAAAGTGAGTTTTCACACTTTATTCTCTCCAAGTACATGAACAAAACAAAACAATGTGCATTCTCTCTCTCTCTCTCTCTCTCTCTCTCTCTCATCTGTCTTTCAAAGACACTGGATTTAGAAGTTAGATTATTTGACAGTTGAAATGAAATACAAGATAGGACTAGATCTTCCACATTTTTTATCACTAATACCACTTGGCTAATTCAAATGGAACTCTGTTTTTCTTTATTGCTATAAATTTTTAAAGTAAAGTCAACAAAGAATGGGAATAAAATAGAAAATCAATAGTCAAAATTCTTTTAGCTGAATTTAGAATTTATAGAAATCCTGGGAGAAAGAAAAACTAGGTCCATGGTTTCCCTTTTTTTATCGGAATAGAAGGAAAAAGTAAGACAAGAAAGACTAACTTAACTGAACAAATGAACAACTCATTGAACAGAAATGTTTCTCTGGATACTTAAGGGAACATACTAAATTCACCTACTTTGGGAGCATTTTTCCAAGCGCAAGCAGCTAGTTAAAATTTAAGAGCCTTGGCTTATTATGGCTAAAACTGTGGTTCTAATTAAAAACAATTTTCAACTGCTTATTAATGTAGGGCTTCTATATTACTCTTGGATTTAATTCAGTTCAATTAAATAAGTGTTTATTCAGTGTTTATATTGTGCAAGACTAAGATGCTGTGTTCAGTGCTTAGTTCAATTGCATATGTGTCCTGGACAAAAATATAACAATTTCTTCTAAAGACCTTGTAATTTAGATATTCGCAGTAAATCTTGACTAGATTTCACTTCAGTGAACCTGAATTGATGACATTTTATTTTAGAGCTTTGAGGACACGAGGTTAAGAAACTCGTGCAAACCAGTGATGCACGAGTTTCAGATGAGGAGAATGATGTCCTCTTTCTCATTTGTCTTCTGCACCTCTGTGGATATCCTAGATTGTTATCACATTGTTTAATTTTACACAAAGACACATTGCACCCAATGCACCAGTAAAATAGACCTAAGAATCAATAAAAATTAATTTGAGTGTTAATGTGGCATCATGCCAAAATCCACTTACTTCATAATATAATAAATATTGAGTTTAGACTTACCAAAATCCCTATGAGATGCTACCTATTAATACAAGAGGATTTAATAGGTAGAGCTATCAGAGCAACCTAAAGAAAAAGAATTACAAGTTTTTAGTTGCATGTGTATTTTATTTATTTAAAAGAATACTATATTAGATAGCTTTTCACTTATGTATTCACATAAGCTGGATCCATAAGATGAAAATAAAACGAGACATTTTATTTTCTGTAAAAATAACTAATATCTGGCAATTTACTCTTTCAAAGCTCAGAACAGTGAAATCTGTACAAATAGAATAACTTTGTAAAATCAGTATTGTAATGTCTCTTCTAAACCATTGTGCGTGATTGCTATGGAAATATGAAAATGCCTTTTTTTCCCCTCAACTAGCACATGATAACCCATTCAGTCTTTTGCAAGTTTGCTGCAAATGATGCCAGTAAAAGTATCCAATGAGACCCTCAGACATTAATGTATTAGCTATTATCTGTTATACTTCTGGACCAAAATAACAAATAATATGCCTGGAGCTGCTACTGCTTGTGACTGCTAGTTTCCCTGCATGGCATATGCCTACAGAGTCTCAGATGAGAGGTGATTGCACAAAATTGTGATTGTGAGATGACTTAGCAGAACCTGTGATGATGTCCTAATGGCCTCCTGATGGGGGAAACAGGAGTAATTGTTTGTCAGGGGAGGGAACACATCTGTAAGAAGATATCTTCTGCAAACCAAGCAGCCACGTGGAAAGGGAAAGTGAGAACATAGAGCCAAGAGACAGTGGTGGAGAAAATACACGGGTTAAACAGAATAGAGCAGTAGTTATGGGGGTAGGGATGGGTCTAGGGAAGAGATGGTTGAGTAAGATTGAAGTTGTGTGTTCTGGAAACCAACACAGAAAATTATTTAAAAATGAAATGACTGTCTGCTAAAGCTACCAGTTTCTTCTGGTAACCTTGAATAATAAAATTGCAAGACAGTGAAATGTCAGGAAAGGAATTGGAGTACCAAACAAAGAGAAAGCATTCATAATTGTAAATTCTCTAGGAGTGTTTTCAAAGCTTGGGCATTCTTTCAACAGGAATTCTTTCAATGTTATGTTTTAAATCTAATAACTTCCTTTGTTCATTGTTTACCCTAGTGATCTAAAATGAACCACTGTTTTAAAACTATACTTTTAAAATCAAGGCAAAGCTATTGAATTTACATGCATTAGAAACATCAATGTCATATTGTACAATTGAAGAATACTCATAGCTCTGTTTGCTGCTGCACCGAGTATCATTCATTTGATCAGAAATAAGCAAGGGCAAGAAGCTAATTAATACTGCAAAATGCTAATTCTCTCCACCTTTTATCCTGGGTCTAAATTGTGATTTTATCTAATTTCTGAGAAACTAAAATGTTCATGTCAGTGGAGTCTATCATTATTAAAATATAAATCTATGCATAAAAGCTTATTGGCCTATGGGAAAGACTAAAAAAAATTTAATGACTTCCACAAATAGCTGTTCTCCTGACACAGCATTTTTTTTTTTTTTGGTGTTTGTTGCTTTCCTGACAGCCTACCATATTGCATCTATTTTAGTACTTATAGCACATCAGAAGATGCTTCCAACAACACAGATTTTAAAATGTGAAAATTTACAACAAAGTTTCTACCATAAAATAAAAGAAATTTTAGGCAAATGAACATTACCTCCCCACCTCACCTTTCAAGGCTAATACAATCTGCTGTTAAGTATCAGATTCAATATAATGATGAGAATTTTAGTTTAAAGGCTTAGAGATGTGTTAAGGAATTTTTGTATCAATAAGAGGCCCATGATTCTTGGAAAATGTTATGTATGTGAAAGACTATGTGAAAAAAATGCTTCCTGTATTTGTTACTTTGAAGGCTTTTAACCATTAATAACCATTTTAAGTCAGAAGTATCGATAATTATCATGATGGTGCTTATGTGCAAGTGAATTCCACAAGAAGAAGAAAATAAAGCAAGGAGTGGAAGAGGAAATAGACTCATATTCATGTTATTTAAGAACACATACTAAGAAATAAGAGTTTTGCCAGGATGTAGGGCCTCTAGTGCTATATACCGGGTAAGTACCCTATAAATTGCAAACCACATATAAGCCCACGTAATATAGACTCCATCAAAATGCAAGGTGAGCTTTTATTGCCTTATAATTTCTCACACTTTAGAATCTCTGGTTTCGATAATTTGTCTTTAACTAAAATTTCTTATATCTTTGCTGATATCTACTGAAATACTTTTATGTTTCTTCATCATACCATTGGACTGTTTGTTTCTGTCATTGATACTATCAGAATTAACCTAATATCCATACTCCAAGTTTGAAAATAACTTCTACTGCTATTTTTTCTATGTTAAAACCATCAGAAGAAATAATTATTTTGTAATCCTGAATAGTCATGTTGTTTTAAGCCATTTCCTGTTTGCCCTGAGAATACTCACTGGCGGTGCTTGCAGGTGTAGCATTTACCCCGACATAATTTGCGGATTGCAGTACTAACCTTACCCCTAAAGTCTGCCATGCAATATCTCGCTTTTATTATTATTTTCACATCTCTCTAGTATATTGATAGCATTTATAGCATTCTGTTTTTAGTAGTGGTATTTCCATTTACAAAATATAGTAATTCTGGATCACTAAAAATGTCAAATTCTGTAAAACATAGCATTCCTTTGTATGATGTTAACATTGTTCTTGAACAGTTGTTAGACAAAGATTCATTTGATGAGTCCAATATATGTATACATTTATGTCACATTAGGGTTAGAGACAGGTTCTGTTTAGAAATAACTCCAAGAATAATTTTTATATTTTATTTTCACATTAAAAACCAGTCAGATTTGCTTCAGCCTTAAAGAGTGTGTTTATGCAAAATGAAATTAATGCCAGCAGCAAGCTGCATTTTTTTTTATCTAAATGAGAAATGCATTAAATGGAGTTGTAGTCCAGACATTCAAGAGCAAGAGACATATGTATTTTCCTTATTGGTCATTACAATAGAACTATTATCTTTGTGGATGAATATGTCTATGTTCACTGGTAGTATATATACTATAGATAACTAAATTTCATATGCTTTATTAGGAATAAGAGTCTCAAGACAGATTATAATATATGTTTGCATTTGTAACAACATCACCAACAAAAGCAATACTCTTCTTTTTTATATCACCATTTAACAACTCATTTTATTATGAGGTGCTATAAAATAAAAAAGATTCTACAAAAGTGAAATATACAAAAGTGAGATTCTACAAAAGTGTGATCTGAGTCTACTAACAGGTTTTTCTAACAATCCTATTAAATTATGGCATTACTTCTATGTGGTTAATTTTGAAATAGGTATTAAGATGGAATAACTGACATATTTAATCACTATAGATGGCTAGGTTTAAGCACAAGTTAGTGTCTAAACCCAAAGTGTGAACCTAATATTTTCATAGGCAGCATTCTCATAGCCTCAAAAAGTGTCAAATGATTTCTGCATACACACTTGCGACATTGATATAAGTAAGAATTTATTTAAGGACTTGAAGAATTCATGAGAAGAGAAATAAAATATAAAATTTATTTTTTATAGAAGCACATACAAATATATACTTTAGAAAATAGCTTCCAACACACTTTGAAGCATCACAAATACAAAAGCATATAACTCATTTTTCCATTAGTTCAAAGCATTCCACTGCACTCTCATATCTAGCAGCAAATACTTCCTTGTAAGCTATATATTCATCCTGCTTTTGATTACTCTCAATCTAGATCAAGATCTGATCTTGCTATTATACTAGTGGAATGGATGGATCACCTGTGACAGATCCACTAGATCCAGCTTGTATTAACTGAGAACTTTATTGATAGATTAATCTTAGTGAAATATTGCTTTCATCATGTCTTTCCACAAACTAGTATCTTTAGTGACCCTACATGGCACATAGCATGGAGTCTAGACTGCTCAGGCTCATGGTCAACCTGGTCCCAAACTAATTTCATAATTTTGTCCTTTGAAATAATTTTCTTCACTGTGAAAGTATCACAAAAAATCTGGGATATAAACATTTTTCTGATGAAATCTCATAAAATTTATATCACTTCTCTGGATAGCACATGAATGGCCCCATATTGGACCTTGATATTTAAGTTCTGAGTGGTTATGCTTTTGTCTCTTTGCCTATTTTCTGTCACTATAGATGGCTAAGAGCTTAGTACATACTCAAGAAAAAAATATTCATATCTTTACATCCCATTACTCATGTAATTATTTTGCAACTTAGTTATACTTAGTGATTCCAAGTGTTTTATTTTTTATATTTTTGTCAAATATGCTGAAGGACTGCAAATACTGAAACTGTGAGATCATGTCCTAAAAGTAAGTAAGTTTTCTAAGAGAAACAATTACCTCCTTCCTAAATTAAAAGTTGACTTATTCTTATATTTCAGGACCTGATATATCAGATGAAGTAAAGAACTTTGAATAATTGTAAGAATTTAAATCTTTGAAGATTAATATTTGTACATCTTTAGTTTATGAGCCATAGTGTGATCTAATTATGGTTAGAGGATCTAGGAAATGGTTGAAAAAATAGTATTTTATTTCTAACAAAACACCATTTGGATCAATAGCAGGAAAATAAAGTGCAAATAAGTTGCTTAAAATGAAATATAAATAAAGTCATCATATACAGCTAAACACACACACACACACACACACACACACATATTCTTTTCAATTTTATTAACTAATTTGTTCTCCATCTAAATTTTGTTAGCAGAACAAAAATTGTGAGCCCATCAAAATGGGCAAAATGAGGCTAGGAGTCATTAGTCATTTGCCAAGGATTACACAGTTTTTAAATAGTAGAACTGGGGGAATAAAACTAAACATACATTAACAAATAAATATATTAAATTAATGAGGTTTTTTTTTAAGAGTTTCAGATACAGTGAAGAATCTGAAGAGAGTGACTCAGTGGATAAAGCATGCACTCTTTCTTAATGGATTAACCAATTCAACAAATATTAATGAACTACCTGTCATGTGCCAGTCACTGTGGGTGACAAGGGGGTTATATTAGTGAAAACAACATAGTTTTTGATTTAAAGTTTCTTTCAAGTTTTTTTCAGTCTAGTGAAATAGATGGGTAAGGAGGCCATTACAATTGAATGCAATACTGTTCTGAAGCTAAAACACATGACTATAGGGCTCCCTGACCCTGTGTTAGGAATCAAGAAGGCTTCATGTTATTTAGTTCATATTTTTAGTTCATATATTTATTGAGTTGTACTATAGCCTTGGCACTCTGTTGACAGTAAGTATGCAATGGTGATAAGTAATAATAATTACTTTGTTATGCCCACCTCAGTGAAAAGCTAGCAATATAAACTTTGAAGTAGATTTTTCATCCCTTGAGGCTGTTGAGTGCAAAGATTGGTTGTAGATTATCAAGTTGTAGATGTTTAGCATTCTTCATCAGGCAGATGTTTTAGTCTTAATGTCATCATTCACTCGTGGAGCCCAACAATTGGGAGCAAAATGAGAAAAAAGGGGTTATCACAGTTCCTATATAGCCTCACCTCCACTTCTTTATTTCAGGAACCACCATTTATAATGCTCTTCACCAATAGCTTGGCATACTTCGTAAGTTTCTACCTATTCACCATGCTTTCTATTATTTTGTGCAGAATATGGATCAATACAATATTTTGGATGACTAATCCAAATAAGAAGGATTCAAATTAACAATATATTAGATGAGATGGAGAATTAAATCAGTGATTTACAAGATAAGGTAGCAGAAAACACCCAGTCAGAACAACAATAAAAAAAAAATCTAAAAAAAAAAAAAATTAAGCTAGTTTAAGGGGCCTCTGGGACAGCATCAAGTGAACCAACGTTGGCATCATAAGGATACCAAAAATAGAAGAGAGAGAGAGCAAGGAATTGAAAACACATTTGAGGTAATAATTACAGAAAATTTCCCAAACCTAGCAAAGGAAATAGACATACAAACCCAGGAAGCACAAAGAGTCCCAAAAAAGATGAACCCAAAGAGACCCCCACCAAGATATATCATCATTAAAATGCCAAAGATTAAAAACAAAGAGAATAATAAAAATAACAAGACAAAAGGAATTAGTTACCTCCAAGGGAGAGCACATAAGTCTGTCAGATGATTTCACAACAAAACTTAGCAAGCCAGAAGTCATTGTCAGGAAATATTTAAAGTAATGAAAAGCAAAGACCTACGACCAAGATAATTATGACCAGAAAAACTATCATTTAGAATCGAAAGACAGGTAAAGAATTTCCCAGACAAGAAAAAACTAAGAGAGTTTATCTTCACCAAGCTAATATTACAGGAAATGTTAAGGAGACTGCTTTAAAAAGAAAAAACATAAAAAGATAAAAATATAAATAATAAAATAACAATAACTACTTATCTAGAAACAATTACTTTAATTGTAAATGGATTAACTATTTCAATCAAAAGAAAAGGTGCAGAGACATAGGCTTCTTGGAGAAATGTGGTGGGGTGGGAGATGTCCCAAGATCTCTCCCCTTAAAACAACAATAAGGTGAATATCTAAAACTCAACAAAAAACACCCAAAATGCACACCATCGCCTCTGAGCGTGGAACATACTAAGAGCTACCACAGGTCAGAACACCTGGGTGTCGGTGGTAGACTGGAAGAAATAGAAAAGCTACCTCTCACAGCTGCTGGAGATGCTTGTAGGAGGAGGAGGGTGAGGTAAGTTCACTGAACAGCTCTGTCTAGGAGTTCTGTGAGCTCCATGCAACCAGGGGCAGAGTGTAGTTATCAGAGCAGAAAACAGAGAAGCAGGGATTGCAGAGAAATAATATTTGATTTTTACTGGCTGAGGTTGCAAAACTGAGGCTGATCCACAGCCCCTATCCCCCAACCCAGAGAGCCATTTCTCTCATATCTTCTGAGACTGAACACCATGGTGCCCCAGGGGAATTTGACCAGCCACTACCAAAAGTATTGCTAACACTGACAGGCACCAAGACTGAGGGTAGCGAGTGTGATTAAATGTCTACAAAAAAAAAAAAAATTAAAAGGCATTAAGGCTTTATATAAAACAGAGATCCAAGAGGTTTAGACAGCACCTAATGGAAACCAAAAGAAAAGTGCCTTCTTTGCAGCAGGCTAAAAAGAGACTTTATATATGTTTTCTTTCTTGAAAAACAACAGAATACACTTCTATTAATGCCCAGGCAGAGAAATAGTCCATTAAACAACTTGAACAACCAAGGTAAAAAGGCATCTCAGAAGGAAAGAGAAAATCTTCAGAAAATGAGCTTGCAGACATAGAAATATGTGACTTAAGTGACAGAGAATTCAGGATGGTACTTCTGAAAAAACTCAGTGAGTTCCAAATGAGTCATATGAACAATTTCAGGAATTGATAAAACTACTAGATGGGCAGAATAAGTTCTTTAGCAAGGAGAAAGAAACCTTCAAAAAGAGCAGAATAGAACTTTCAGAGATTAAAAATACACTGCAAGCATTGAAAAATGAAATAGGAAGCTTGGGAAATAGAGTTGACCAAATGGAGGAAAGGATCAGTGATATAAAAGACAGAAATCTAGAAATAAATCAGAAGGAAGAAGAGAGGAACTGAAGAATAAAAAATAATTAAAGAGAAATGCTCTTAAGAATTAGCTGATAGCATCAGGAGAGGAAACATAAGAATAATGGGCATTACCAAAGGCAAAAAAAAGGACTAGGGACTAGAAAGCATTTTCAGACAAATAGCTGACAAGAATTTCCCAAATCTAAAAAATGACTGGAGCTTGGATTCAAGAATTCAACAGAACATCCAATTATCTCAACCCAAAAGGCCATTTCCAAGATACATTGTATTAAAATTATTAAAAATTAACAGCAAAATCAAAATTCTAAGGGCAGCAAGGTAAAAGAAGATGGTAACTTATAAAGGAAAACCTGTTAGATTATCATCAAACTTCTTAGCACAGACCTAATGAAACAGAAAGAAGTGGAATCACATATAACAATATTAAGTGAAAGGAACTACCAGCATAGAATAATGTATCCAGCTAAGCTCTCTTTTAGATATGAAGGAGAAATCCAAACCTTTCCAGATATACAAAAATCGAGGGAATTCTTCACTATGAGGCCTACACTACAGGAAATAATGAAATGGGTCAGTTCACCTCAAACTTGATGATATATATTTATTAAATATATATACTTAGGAGTAGGGCAACTGTCAGGCAAATAGAAGCAGAAGAGTGCAACCCTTACTAAGAACAGAGTGTTGGAAGTTTAAATAATAAAAAGAGAATTTCTATAGCAGGTAGTAATGAGTGTTCAACGTACATAAAAACAAAGAGGAGTATTCAAAGATCTAAATGTGCAGGGGGAATGGAGATAAGGCATGTGCAAAAGAAAATGGATGACTGTATATATATATATATAACTATTCTTTACATATTTGTAATGGTAACCACACACCAAAGATTCTAAACAAAAGTATATAAATAAAATAAGAAGAATCAGAGACAAAACTCACAAAAGCCAAGCAAAATAAAGAAAACAGAAACACAAGAACAATGAAGCAATGGAAACACTGAGCTACCAGAAAGCCATAGATAAAATAGCTATAAGAAGACCTCATATTTCAATAATAACCCTAAATGTAATGAACTGAACTCACCAATAAAAAGGTATAAAGATGTAGAATGGATCAAAAACCAAAATCTAACCATATGCTGCCTTCAGGAGACATATCTCAGCTCCAAAACAGATATGTGCTTAAAGTGAAAGGGTGGAAAATATTATTTCAAGCAAATGGCATTCAGAGAAAAGCAGAAGTAGAGGTACTAGTATCAGTTAAAATAGACTTTGAAATGAAAAAGATAAAGAAAGTTAGTGAGGGACACTTCATAATGATAAAGGGAATCGTGAACCAAGAAGATGTAACAATTATTAATATCTATGCTCCCAAACAGGGAGCCTCAAAATATAAAAAGCAATTTTAACAGAACTAAAAGGAGAAACAGACCAAAACACTACCATTGTAGGGGACTTAAATACCCACTGTTGGATATGGACATATCATCCAAACAAAAAATCAATAAGAAAATAACATCTTTAAATGACACATTAGACCAACTGGACATAGTTGACATTTATAGAGCCTTGCATCCCCAAACAGTTGCTTACACATTCTTCTCTAGTGCACATGAATCATTCTCAAGGATTGACCACATACTGGGACACAGTGATAGCCTCAACAAATATAAGAGGGTTGATCTGATCATGCTTTGAAACTGCAAAAATAAAGTGAGAAGAACCACAAATTCATTGAGATTAAACAACATGCTACTGAAGAACGACTGGGTCAGAGAAGAAATAAAAAGAGATCAAGAGATACATAAAAGCAAATAATAATAGTACAACATATCAAAACTTTTGAGACATGGCAAAAGCAGTAATAAGAGGATAATTTATATCATTACAGCATTATCTCAAAAATAAGAATGAGTACAGATAAACAACACTTCATCTTAAAAAAATAGAAAAGGAAGAACAAATGAAGCCTAAAGTCATTAGAAGGAAAGAAATAATCAAAATTAGAGCAGAAATACATGAAATTGAAAACAAACAATAGAAAAATAAATACAACAAAGAGCTGGTTCTTTGAGAACATTAATAAAATTAACTAACTTCCTGGCTAGACTCATTAAAGAATAAAAAGAAAAAACACAAATAAACAAAATCAGAGATGAAGAGGAGAAATTATGACTGTTATCACAGAAATATAAAGGATCATACAAGAATACTATCAAAACATATAACACTAACCTTAATAACCTGGAAGAAATGGACCAGTACTCAAAAAAATAAAACCTTCCTAGACTGAATTCAGAAGAACTGGAAAATAGAAATAGACCAATCAGCAGTATGGAAATTGAAACAATCATCAAAAACCTATCAAAAAGTAAAATCCCAGGACCAAGTGGCTTTACCACTGAATTCTATGAGACAAAGATTTAATACCTATTCTCCTCAAAAAATTGAGGAGGAAGCAACAGTTCCCAACTCATTTTATAAGGCCAATATTACTCTGATAACAAAACCTGGTAGAGATAACATGAAAACAGAAAACTGCAGACCAATACCTCTCATGAACACAGATGCAAAAATCCTAAATAAGATACTAGTAGACCAAATATGGCAACATATTAAAAAGATTATATACCATGATCAAGTGGGATTCATCCAAGAAGCACAAAGATAATTCAACATTGCAAATCGATTAATGTGATAAACCACATAAACAAATAAATATAAGAAACATATGATCATATCTACAATAGTAAAAAAAATAAAAAATAAAAAAGACTTTGACACTATACAGCATCTATTTATAATCAAACACTTAACAAAATTGGTATAGAATAAAAATACCTTAACATAATAAAGGCTGTATATGAAAAACCATCACTCTTTTTTAGGTGAAAACCTGAAAACCTTCCCTCAAGATTAGGAACAAGGCAAAGCTGTCCACTATTGCCACTGTTATTCAGTATAACATTGGAGGCCCTACTGAGTGCAACCAAGGAAAAGAATGATATAAAAGGCATCCAAATAAAAAACAAACAAGTCAAACTCTCACTACTTCTGGATAACATGATTCTCTATATAGAAAATTTTGAAGAGTCCATAATAACACTACTAGAAACAATAAGCAAATACAGTAAAGTTTCTGGATATAAAATCAACATTCAAAAATCCATAGTGTTCCTATACTCTATAATAATGAAGTGTCAGAAAAAGAAATTTAAAAAAAAATTTCTTTAGGAATTGAAACAAAAAGAATAAAGTACTTAGGAATAAATTTAACAAAACATTTGAAGTACATCTATAATGAAAACTGTAAGATCCTATTAAAAGAAATCAAAGCAGATATAAAGAAATGGAAATATTGTGCGTCCTTGGATTGGAAGAATCAACATATTTATAATGGCCATATTACCTAAAGCATTAAACAGATTTAATGCAATCCCTATCAAAATCCCATTGGCATTTTTTAAAGAAATAAAACAACAACAAAAAACAGTATATTTGTACAGAAGCACAAAAGACCTCATATTGCCAAAGCCATCCTGAGAAAAAAGAAGGAGGCTGGAGGCATCACTCTGCCTGAATTCAAATTATACTACAAAATGACAGTAATCAAAACAGCATAATATTGGCAGCAAAACCAACACATGGACCAGTGGAACAGAGTTGAGAGTCCAGAATTAAACTCATATTTATTGTGCAAATAATTTTCAACAAAAAAGCCCAAAACATACAGTGGATACAGGAGAAAGCCTCTTCAATAAATGGTGCTGGGAAAATTGAAAGGCCACCTGCAAAAGAATGAAACTGAACTGTTATCTATCACCACACACCAAGTTTAACTCAGAATGGATTAAGGACCTAAATATAAGACCTGAAACAAGAAAATGCATAGAAAAAAAAAAAACACACACACACACACACACTAAACTCAAGGACCTTGGACTTAGAGAGGATTTTATGAATTGACCTCAAAAGCAAGGGAAGTAAAAGCTAGAATAAATAAATGGGACTACATCAAACTAAAAAGCTCTGCTCAGCAGAAGAAACTGTCAACAAGATAGAGATATAACCATTCGAGTAAGAAAATATATTTGCAAGCAATGCCTCTGATAAGGGCCTAATATACAAAATAAACAAAAAACTCATACAACTCAATAAAAACAAACCAAAAAAAAAAAAACCCACAGAAACAATTTCATCAAAAAATGGCCAGAAGACCTGAACAGACACTTCTCCCTAGAGGACATACAAATGGCCTACAAATATTTGAAAAGATGCTCAACATTGCTAGCTATTAGGGAAATGCAAACCAAAACCACAATGAGATACCATCTCATGCCTGTTAGAATAGCTATAATCAACATGACAAGTGATAACAAATGTTGGAGAGGATGCAGAGAAAAAGAACCCTCATGCACTGCTGATGGGATAGCAAATTGGTAAAACCACTGTGGAAAACAGTATGGAGGTTCCTCAAAAACTAAGAATTGATCTATCATATGATCCAGCAACCCCTCTACTGGGTATTTACCCCAAAGTTTTGAAAACCTATATCCAAGAAGATATTTGCACAACAATGTTCATAGCAGCATTATCCACAGTGGCCAGGATGTGGAACCAACCAAAGTGTCCCACAATAGATGATTGGCTAAGCAAGCTATGGTACATTTATACCATGGAATATTACTTGGTAATATGAAGAGATGAAAAGCTGCCACTTCTGACAACATGGATGTACCTTGAGATACCATGCTAAGCAAAATAATTCAGAAAGAAAATATTGAAAATCACATGATATCTCTTATATGTGGGATATAAACCTAAAAGCAACAAATGAACAGGGCAAACAAATAGAGATTCATGGACATCCACAATAGACTAGTGGTTACCAGAGAGTAGGTGGTAGGGAGGAGTGGGGAGGTAGATGGGGTAAAGGGGGTCAAATATGTGGTGAAAGAAAAAAATCTAACTATGGGAGGTGAATATATAGTGCAAATACACACACACACACACACACACACACACACATATATATATACATATATATATAATGTCTTACTATTAAAATTTACAGCTGAAAGTTATTGAATTTCATTAACCAATGTCACCATAAAAAATAAAAATAATAATAAGATAAGATACCAGAATGGAAAATAAAACAAGACTTACATATGCAGCCTACTAGAGATTCATTTCAGCTCAAAAGACATGCACAGATTGAAAGTAAAAAATAAAAAAAAAGTTTTATGAAAATGGAAATAAACAGAAAAGCTGGGGTAGCAATATTAATATCAGACAAAATATATTTTAAAGCAAAAGCTATATAACAAGAGACAAAGAAGAACTTGGTTATCCCACTCTGGAAACTTATCTGAAGAAACTCAAAACACTACTTTGAAGGGACTTGTGAATCCATATGTTCATAGCCGCATTATTTACAGTAGCCAAGATATGGAGGCATCTTGGGTGACCATCAGTATTCATCAGTGGATAAAGAAGAGGTGGTATGTATGTATGTATACACACACACACACACACACACACACACACACACACACACACACACACACACAATGGATATACCTCGGCCGTAAAAAAGAATGAAATCTTGCTGTCTGCAGAAACATGAATAGACCTAGATGGTATTATGCTGGGTGAAGTAAGACAGAGAGAGAAAGACAAATATCATATGTGAAATCTAGAGAACAGGATAAACAAACAACAGAAACAAACTAATAGATACAAAGAGCATTTTAATGATTGCCAGATTGTGGGAGATGTGTGAAAGGGGGAGGGGATTAAGAGGTACAAATTGGTGATTATCAAACAGTCATAAAGATGCAGACTATAGCATGGGGAATGTAGTCAGTAGCATTATAATAACTATGTTTGGTGTCAGATAGGTATGGATTTATCGGGGTGATCACTTCATAAGTTATATAAATGTCTATTCACAGTATTATACACCTGAAACTAAAATAATATTGTATGTTGACTATAATTGAACAAAATAATAATATAAAAATTTAAAAAATAAAAAAATTAAAATGAGCCAAGTGGAAAAAAAACTTAATTAATTATTTTTTTATATAACAAGGAATATTTACAGTGTTTTATGTAATGAAAAAATTTTACCTATATAAAAAGCATTAGTTGCCAAACTTGGATGTTTATTAGGTTGTATCTATTTTGAAGGTGACATTTGCCTTCAATCCATTGCAGTTGCCAGGAAATGAAAAGTGGTGTGCTGATAATGAATCAATAATATGTTGATACTGTGCACAGGGATTAACCAAGAGCCTTCCTCTTTTAGGACGATTTCAAGCTTCCATTAATCAGCAGAGGCATGCAAGCTGGAGAGCAAGCCAAGCACACATTTGACAGGGACCACCAAGCTGTATACACTGATCTCCACAGTGAAATTCAGAGAGAGAGAGTCTTCTAGGCTACTAGGCTAGAAATGCACACGGACTTAAGTTAAATATAAAACTACTCGTTCTCTCTTTGGGTAAACTAGTACACATTCAAATTACTTAACCTTGAGTTACTTCTTCTGTAATGGAGACACTACCTTCCTTTTTTTTTAATAGCAAGAGGAATATCTAAAATAAAAAGGTTTTCCTCCATTTAGATATAAATGCTAAATTCTTACAGCTGACCATTTTATCACTTCTTGCTTCCTTATTACATATAAATATCAACTACACAGAGTAGAGTAAACCATTAAAGCTCTGATTAAAGTGACCCTAACAATGTGGTAATGATTGCTTCCTTCAGGGAGAATTCACTGATAAATAATAAGAACACAAAAGATGCTGTTTTAGCTGATCTTTTGAAAAAAATACTTTCAAGTAAGACAATATGAAAACTGATGAAAAAGTTTGTTCCTGGTTTTATTTTCCCACTTAAAATTCTATGAGGATAAAACATTCTATTATAGTTCTCTAATTTTCCACATTAAGAAATGTAAAACTAGACAGTTAAACTGATTGTTCCACTTCCACCAAACTTGTTGTTTCCAAAGTGTCAATTCAGTGCAACTGCCTATGTTCATGGAATATGTCTGTATGTCCACAACTTTACTATCCTCCAAATCTAATTCCATATCTGGACCACCTGTGTACTACTCAATACTAAATGTTCCCTGGGCTTGCAACTGTGGATTGCACAAAACTCTAATCCCAGCTAGAAAAGACACAATCTTGGCTCCTCTTATATATACTATCAACTAGCATCCTTGTTGAATATTTACCAGGAGTGTAGCACATCTTCTATATACTTTTGTAGGTACATTTTCTACCCATCTCTACCCTATCCTGTCCCCCTAGGTGGTTGACCAATATGAATCATATCAAGGTGAAACTTAATCTTCAAATTTCTGCTTGAAGATTTAGCTACTTGGGAGCAGTCAGAAGAGGTAGAGAAAAGAGGCAAGTGAAATTTTCACAGTTCTTTCCCTCAGCCCAAGATAACAACAGCTATTGGGTGCCCTCTCAACAGATAACAGACACCTGCTATTACAGGCTGCACTATCACTTGTGATCTCCATTTATCATTCTATATAAATGTTCTTTTTATATATAATTCTTCTAAAACTACCCACTTTTTTTCTTGTTTGGACCCAGATGAACATATGAAAGGAAGAAAATGGAGGAGTAGAATATGAAACACTGGAAAAAAATAGTGTTTTGTCTGTTTATCACTATCCCACACTTATTACTATTTCATTTTCCAAAAGTATGTTTACTGGCAACACAGATTCTAAGCATAGGAACTTTATTATTATCTGTATACTATTCTGTTCTTATTAACCCATTTCCCGTTTAGGAAAAAAAAAAAAGTGTAGCTTGATCCCAGAGTTAATTTTACATAAAATAAACTCTTTGAAGCTGAAAAAATTCTAACTAGTTTTCAATGTAAAAATAAAATACAAAAACTGTTCTTGGAGTCATTTCTAAACAGAACTTGTCTCTAATTCTAATGTAACAGAAATATATACATAAATCATATTCATCAAATGAATCTTCGGCTAGCAACTGTTTGAGAACAATGTTAACATCACAGGTAGGAATACTAAGTTTTCTAGAATTTGACACTTTTGACAATTGAAAATTACTACATTTTCTAAATGAAAAGACCAATTCTAAAAACAGCTACTATAAATAGAATGATGTCATTTGTTTCCAAAAACTATAGATATACTAGAGAGATGTAAAAATAATAACAAAAGCGAGATATTTTGTGCAAAATTTGAGGGAAAAGTAAGGACTGTGATATACTAGTTATCTTGGTATAAATGCTGCAGCCAGAAGCACTGATGATGGGTATTCTTGGGGCAAACGAGAAATGGGTTAAAATGTTATTTAAAAAATATATCACTTAATGTGGGTGCCAGGCCTGGCTGGCCCAAGGTCTGGCTGTGATCCAAGGCCTAGGTTATCCAAGGACTGGCTGGCCCAAAGTCTGGCTGTTCCAGGTCTACCTGTGATTCAGGATCCCAGCTAAGAATATGACTTGGATTTAGAATGTTATATCAATGAAGTAGGTCATCTGTACCTAACGTAAGTCATGATTCGGCTCATTGTATCATGCATATGTGGCTAAATGCCACTATTTTTCTCTGAAATATAAAATAGCCCACACAGTCCCCTAGGGAGCAGAAGACATAGCAGCAAAGGTGCGCTCCCTGCAATTAAGTTGGTGCCTGCTGTTTCATTCTCATGTCAATCCCTCATGAATTCTTTCAACTTGGCATTTCAGCACCTAAACCTCCCCTTCTCAATCAGCTTGGTGCTAATACTTGGCATAGTTGGCAGGATGAGGTGAGTAAGACCCTCAGTGCTCCAGATGGTTCCCTGGTGGAGGAGACCTGGTTGTAGGACATGTGGTCCCCCACCACCCAGTGATATCCCGTGGCCACATATCTGGCCATGTGGATGCCCCTGGAGGACTGAGATGCAGTGAGGCCATGTCCGAAGGATGTCCAGAAAGCCCTGGAGATGCTATAGCTGATTGTTTTACACTGCTCACCGGAAGGCAGCAGGACGGGTGGCCTGGATGTTTCTGGCAGGGCTGTGGCAGGCCAGCTTGGAAGTTTAGGATCAGGCACACACAGCGGGTACAGCAGCTGCAAGTCCAGGAAAAATATCTGAAAAAGCAGCTGGCATCAGCCAAATGTATGCTGCAGGGTCCTGCCGGGTCGCTATCATCCTGGTCTGGGAGCCCACTGGTGTACCACAGCAGGCGCAGCCAGTGATATGGCAGCAGGTTAAAATGGAACAGCCACTGGTCCTGGGGGCACAAGCTGATGGTGCCCACCAGGCAAAAAATGCATACCACCTTGATCCAGTACACCTTAACGAAACTCTAGGACCTGACGCAACAGGTTCAGCAGAGAGCTGGGGAAATGGTTCTGGGGTAACTGCTGTTGCTGTGGGATGATGGGGCCAAAGGGACTGAATTATCTCTGGAAAAAATGGTACATCTGGCCTCCATAACGGTGATACCGTCCCTCAGGCAGTGCCTCCAGAATGTGGCATGTATGACGTGGAGTGCAGGCAATCACTTCCTAATTAACTGGCTCATGTTCTCTGCAAGGTCAGTGTGGGCCAACCAGGAGAGCTGCCAGATCCAGTGAAAAGATGGACCACATACTTAGATCTGGTCTAGATAATTCAGGAAATGGGCATGCGACAAATAGTGTTTCACTCCTAGTATACAAGCCCTGATGGAGAGGTATTTACAATCCGTAGGAAGGACTTCTGGTCTGGCTGGTATATTTGACACCATGGTGGCACTGCTGGTTTCTTACATGGGTAAAGAGATCCACGAGTTGACATCCACAATGGCTAGGTTGGGGAATGTAGAAATGAAATACAAAGAGCGTTTCATCCAAGTGTGCACTGTACCACCCGCCATACTCTCCAACCAGCCAGTGCAGGGATGGAGACATGGCAGAAAAGGGAGGGTAGTACAGTGCTCAGCCCTATCAGCTATGAAAGTGAGCTGCAGACAGATGTGGATTGATCTCTTTGTGGCAGGGGTTGCTGCAGGAAAAAGTAAGCAGCAACCTAATGAAGTGCTACTGGTGCTGTGGAATCAGCTGCTCCCTGACCTGCAATTTACTCCTATTTCCAAGAAAGCTACAACCCATGAGGTGCGACTAGCCGATTATCTCCCTGATTAGGGATTTGGCTGGAATACCCAGTGGCAAGGGAGCTGGTTGACCTGAGGCTGTGTGTGGAACTGACTATTCATTGGTCCCCCCACAATGTGCAGAGGGTATTAGCCCTGTGGACAGAGGCTCTGACAGCACCCTGCTTTATGGGAATCAAGACAAATTTTCTAGGCCCACTACAACCATAGAAGGCTATGGGAGTCAAATCATTCACGTGTGGCACATTTCTGTGACACTGGGAATAAGCAGATTGCCTCCTTGGATGTACCAGGTGTATATATTCCCCAAACATGAATACATTTTTGGGGACTGATATTTTGAGAGGCTTGATTGTAAAAAGCACTGTTGGTGAATTCTGCCTTCACATCCAGGTGCTGAAAACTATTATCTGAGGACATCCACACCATACCCTACTGACATTGCCTCAGGCCACCTGGGGAATGAACACAAACAGTATCGCCTGCTGAAAGGCCTTGATGAAATAGGATGTACTATAATGGAGCTGGAAAAGGCCGGTGTTATTCGTCCTGCTCATAGACTGTACAACTCTCCTGTGTAGCCAGTGAAGAAGCCTGATGGCTCCTGACACATGACAATTGACTATCAGGAGCTGAATTAAGTTACACCACCCCTGCACGCTGCTGTGCCAAATGTCACAGATATTACAGACTGGTTGTCACATGAACTTGAATGATAACATTATGTGGTAGACTTGGCAAATGTCTTTTTCTCTATTGCCATAGCTCCAGAAAGTTAAGAACAGTTTGCCTTCACCTGGGAATGGTGACAGTGAACATTCCTCATTCTTCCCAAGGGCTATCTGCGTAGTCCTACCCTGTGCCATGGTCCTGTGCCTCAAGATTTAGCCACATAAAAACGACTACCTGCAGTGCACTTGTATCATTGCATTGGTGATATAATGCTAACCTCTGATTCTCTTACAGAGCTAGAAGCAGTGGAAATCAGCCTGCAAGAAGCTCTCCTCGACTATGGTTGGACAGTCAACAGGGACAAGGTCCATGGACCTGGGTTCTCTGTCAAATTCTTGGGAGTTGTCTGCTTGGGTAAGACAAAAATAATGGTGGAAGCAGTCACTGATAAGATACAGGCATATTCCCTACCTGAGACTGTGAAGCAGTTCCAAACCTATTTGGGACTGCTGGGGTTTTGGAGAGTATTCCCTATATGGCTTCCTTGATGCAACCCCAGCATCATTTAGTATGATGAGATGTACAGTGGGATTGGACCCCTGAGACAGAAGAAGCCTTTAAGGCTACAAAGTAAACTGTAGCACAAGCCCAAACTCTACTTATTGTAGATCCAGCCCTCTTATTCCTGCTTACGGTGCAGGGTTTGGATGGGGCTTTTGGCAGAAGCATGGGTCCTGGAAGGTACCAATAGACTTCTGGTCCCAGTTATAAAAAGGCACCGAAGCTCAATATTCTTTAACAGAGAAACAACTAGCTGCCATATATGCAGCCCTCCTGATTAGTGAGGCCATCACTGCCCCAAATCCCGTAATTGTGCAGTCTATGTACCCCATAGAGGGGTAGCTGCTATCATGGAAGAAGGCACCTTGTACGAAAATTGCACAGACCCCTCTGCTGACAAAATGAGAGGCTTACCTAGAGCAGTGGGTGCAGTTCTCTGCAAGCCCCCTTGTCGGGTCACCTGCACTCCCTGTTGGGACCAGTGCAGTTTCAAGCAGAGCTCTTGGTGGAGCCTACTGAGATAGCAGACGTATCAAGTCCCTATATAGAAGGTCGGGCTCCCATCCCTGACAATGTCTGGTACACAGATGGCTCAGGCCACAGGCAGCCCCCAACGTGGGCTGCTATGGCATTGCAGCCATCCACAAAAACCTTTTGGTATGAATCTGGGCAGTCCAGCCTGTGGGCTGAGCTTTGAGTTGTGTGGTTGGTCCTCATAAATAAAACTGGCCCAGTGCATGTCTGCACTGACAGTTAGTCTGTATATCCAGGTCTAACTCTGTGGCTTCCTCAGTGGGCTGCCCAGGAGTGGATGATAAGGCACTGCCCCCTATGGGGCCAGAGGGTGTGCAAAGACCTTTGGAAATATGGTCTTCAGCAAGGGGCCCACCACATACCATGCCCCTGGCCACTGGCCATTACAGGCCCCTGGTAATGATGCAGCTGATGTGCTGGCACATCACAGTGCTCCGCCTGTACACTGCCAGGTCTGGCAGACATTCACCCCTGGCTCCATTGGAAATTGGGAAATGTAGGGGCCTGTACCATGAGGCAGAAAGCAAAGCAATTGGGACCATCACTGACCCGAGCACAAGCACAATTGCCATGTCACAGTGTCCCTGGTGTGCTGCACAGCACCCTGAGAGATGACGGGTAAAGAGTACCCCTGGGGTAGTGCCCTGCAGGGCTAAGCTGCTCCAGGAATGGCAAGTGGACTACACAGGGCCTTTGTGCATATATTGGGGACACTGCTATGTGTTCACAGGTGTGGATGCAGCAGCTACCAGTCTGGGATTTGCATGGTCAGTGGCAGCTATTGATCAACGCCATACTGTGTTGGCTTTGGAGCATGTCGTGACAGCCTATGGCTGACTCTTATTAATCACCAGTGACAGCGGAACTCACTTTACAGGGCAGAAGGTGCAGGCCTGGACCCACACAATGAGTTGCAGGTAGAACCCTAGATTTGCATTTGGCCCACGGCCTTGCAAGTGTCACTCCTGATGACAGCGGTGGGTTTACTGTTGATTGGGATTTTTGTTGTTAGCCTCTGGCCCATTCCTTTCTAATCTGTAATGCTGATGGAGGCCCCCTGGCCTGCTACTCTTAGAGAAACCAGTACCAAAGACCAGGGGCAGCTCCTCTCACAACCACCCTTTTGTCTCAAGATGGATGAGTGACCTGTGTCCTCCCAGAAAGATGGGACTTGCTCTTAATGGTCTCTTTATCTTATCACTCAGGCTGACAACAGGAAACAGTCATGTCCAGGGCTCATGTGTTTGCTGCTGTCCACAGCTTCCCACTGCTGGGTGTGTACTGAACTGCCAGTGGAAGTGGCCGGGGGACTGCTGTGGCATATTACTCCAGTGATGGCTGAGAACTGGACATGCTGTGTACCTGGAATACTACACCTTAATGGGACCAGCAACAATGGTGCACAGAAACACTACTCTGCCTCAACCATTGCAACTCCCTACCACTCACAGACTATGCCATTTCCAATGGGTGGAGATAGCTGGCGGGAGAACATATGGAATTACAGGAGCAGACTCCCCACTGCATAGAGCAAGTGAGATCTGTACCCAGCTTTATTGTAGGGTGGCTACCTCCTGAGATGTGTGCTAATACCACCCTTGCCAATGTTTTCATCTGGTGGAATGGGCAACGTTATAGTGGTACAGAGCCTACTGACTGGCTACCTGCAGGTTATCTCTGGGTCTGCGGGCACTACAGTTGGCCCTATTTGCCCGCTGATTGGACTGGCCATTGTATCTGAGGAGATCTATATTTAGTTGGATTCATATTACCCACTTTGCCTCAATTGCCTTGTAATTGGGATCCCGTATATCACCCTGGCATGGGCAGAAACGAGCAACATGGTGGTTCTATTCCCTGCTGTTATTCATTCCAGAGGTGGGATTCATAGATGTAGAATTGCAGGTGAAGCTTTAGCACAGCACACTATACAGGCACTGAAAGCTGTGCATCAGGCTATAACACTTTTAATAAATGAAACCACATAAATGCAGAAAGTAGTTTCGCAAAACCATGTGGCCCTTGACCTTCTAAATGCTGTCTAGGGCCTTACTTCATGTAGAATGTTGTGTCTATATTCCTGATCACCCCGACTAGGCACAGGCAGCCCTCCAGGAAATAGATACTGAAGTTCAAGCCTTCAATGCCCTGGAAGAAGACCCCTTAACAAATTGGTGAAATTCCTTGGGGTCCTCCTGGCTGTGGGCAGTAGTTACCACAGCTCTTGTAGCCTGGTAGTATTTTGTTGTTCTTTATATTTTCGTGGATAATGGGCTCAAGGTAGTGGCCTCTGGGTCAGATCCCACGCCATGACCCTGTAGGGATAGAGTGTCAGCACCAGGCCTGGCTGGCCCAAGGTCTGGCTATGATCCAGGCTCTTGGCTAGGAATATTACATGGATTTAGAATGTTATATTAGTGTAGTAGTGTGCCTGTACCTGTGCCTATAAGCATGATTCAGCTTATTATATCATGCATGTATGGCTAAATGCCATTATTGTTCTCTGACATACAAAAAAAGTCCACACTGTCCCTTTGGAAGCAGAAGATGAAGAAGCTAAAGTGTGCTACCTACAATAAAGTTGGTGCCTGACTTTTCATTTTCATGTCAACCCCTCATGCATTTTTTCAACTAGGTGTCTCACCACTTGAACCTTTCCTTCTTGAGCATCTTGGTGCTGATACTTAACCCAAGCACTAACTGATCAAATGTGTATCTTGGCACACCTTACATTTGCAGAGTACATAATGATAGCTCTTTTGTCATAATTTCTATTTCCTAAAATATTAAAATGTAGAAATATTCTTAAGAAAAACTTTTGATATGTTATTGCCTAATTGAACATATTCTTATTGAAGATATTGATGTTCTTACTAAATGAGTGCAATGATGCCCTAATCAGTTGAAATAAAAAAACTAATAGCATAGAGTTGGATTAGTCTACTGTGGAAGGACTTTATCTCCTCCACAACTTTGAAAATTATATCTCAAAACTTTTGCATAAAAATAAGCTTATCATTGAGAGGTTAAAGTGTAATATTTTAAATAAAAAATTGAAAACTTTTTTCATATAAATATAAAATAAATACATATCAAAAAATTTTATTAACTAATTAGTGAAGAAGCCAGTAAGATGGAAAGCCTATTTCAAAGAACATTTTTTGAGAAACAGAGAATGATATAATGGCAAAGACTCTCTCCTTGATCTAATTGTAATTAAGCTCTTTTAAGTCCTTTAGGACTTGACCTTGGGCTTTAGGGTCCGTCTTTGTCTGGCCTGCATCACTTAGTTGTAGCAAGAATATCACTAAGTCAGATTAGAAAGAACTGCTGCCCTCAATATCTAATCACCCTCAACATCTGATCAAATTCCTCTTCTTTCACAACCCCCCAGGTAATATCTGATCACCCTAACCTGCCTTCAGTAAGAATCCTGTTAGGTCAATTTAGCAAGAATCTTCTCTGTCTTAATATCTCCTCTTAGCAATTTTTCATCTACTGACTTTGGCAGCCTGCTCCTTAGCTATAAATTCCCACTTTTCCTTGTAGTATTCAGTGTTGAATCCGATCTTTCTCCCACCTACTGCAAAACCGCCTGGCAGTCATCCCTTGAACACAATCTTCCTTACTGTTCTTTAACAAGTATCAGAATAATTTATTTTAATAATAGTCAATGAATGCTGGAATGAATTTGCTAATAGATACAAAATTGCTTAATGTCCTATAGAGAAATAAAATTATAACATATGACATCATCTTTTCTACCAGCTAGATACATACAAGTTAACGTGCAAATGGAAAATAGTAAAAAATGATTCATTTATGAATACTTAAGTCAATACCAGTACATTTTTCTATAAAATTAAATAATTCTCTGGTGAGTCTGTTAAACAATGACTTGGAGTCACCAGTCATTTGGTCATCCTCTGCTTTGTTTACAAGTTTTGGATATATTTTTTAACAAAAGGTATTAACACTTTATGGATACAGGAATTTGTGCTGGATAAAGTTATTGGCAAGCTTATACCACCCTCAAAATTTTCATTTACTAAAATCAAAATAAAGACAAAATCCTACAGAAGCATATCATAGTAAAATGTCTATTTTATTACAAATAAAATAAGACTTTCTGTAACTTAGGATTTTTTTTTGTGCTCTTTTACTTCTCTCAACTATCCCACATCAGGTGGGTATTATAAATGAAGTTCATGAGATTATTCCTCTTCTAGATAACTTTAATGACTTTCTTTTAGACATTCCCATGGATAAATTACCAGAGTATATGACTTTTCTTTCATCTACGCTGACATTGCAACTTTTCTCCCAAAAGGCAAATTAAATTTTAAAATATTGATTTCCCTAGACACAGAATTTAAAACTACCACCTACTTCTAGAAAGAGTTTTATAGTTCCTTCTTATTCAGACTATTGTTAAAAGTTTCCAAATATATTCCTCTTTGGATTCCTTTTGAACACTTTTTAACATAATAGGACAAATCAGTTTATATTTACAGGTTTTTCTCTTAGAAGTAGAGGGCTTCTACAAATACTTACCATACATAAACAATGGAGATGGGTCTATTACATACCATAATAGCTTGTCTGAACACCAATTTTGCAAACTGTGGCTCCATGAAATAAAAAGTAGCAAACCAAAACTCACCAGTAAAAGTATGCATCAGAATGTGAACCTCTACACCAGTATACCTTCCTAAGAACTAATATATTCTACATTTTATAGCTGTAAATTATAGTGGCAGTAAAACAAAACAGTCAATTTATGAATACCCATTGATTTTCTAATGTAACACCTTCTCTGCCTTGTTGAATTTGGAAATAATTTCTTCAAGAAAATAAAATGAGAATCTGATATATTTCATCACCGTTGAAAAAAATTAATAGCACAATTTCCCATAGCTTTTTGATATTTTTACAAATACTTCATTAAAACTGTGATTGTAACAACAACAACAAAAATAAAACAAATTGCTGTCTTGCAAAAAAAGGAAGCTCTTTGTTTCTTCCAAAATTTTGATGTCGAATCTAAGTTTTGCTTTCCTGTAAAAGCATGCTTTTTCTAGGTATTCACCTGCTGTGAGAATTATTCCTACATTATAATTAGTTCAGTTAAATGAATGACAAGATTGCTCTTCAGATTTTTCTTTTTAAAGCTCATTTACATGATGGTCTGTGATGGCATGGTATTAACAGTTTTTTGGCAATTAATTAGGGTAGTCAATAGAACTGTTAGCACAAAATGAAACAGAGGTTATTTTAGAAAATCCTTCTGCTCAGGAGACATGATAGTAACCATTAATCCACACTGAATGAATAATGTTACTCCTTTCATAGTACTTTATTTGATAGGCAATAAATTATTTGGTAGATTTTTCTTCCTTTAAATTCAAAGTATGATGTTTTGATATCCTTCAAACTACTGCCATATCCCTCTTGTTTTCTTCTCCAAGCTATGGAACACTGGCTGTGCACACTGGCTGCTTTCTCTTTCTCAGGAAGCGTTCTCTTCTCTCATTACAGGTTCCATTCCACAGAAACATATCATAGTAAAACTTCCAGTGAGAGCGGGTGTGAATAAAGAAATACTGTTCCGTGGCTTAGGATTTCTCCACTTTCTTACACATTCTCCTGCCCTTTTCTAGATACTCTACTAAATCTTCTCAATATCAGTTTCTATTTCCTTCCTTAGCCACAACACTTGGCTGTTAGGTGAGATCCAAGGCAAATGGTTCTGTACAATATGTGAGTAGAAGTGACACATAGACTTTCGGACTGAGCCAAGGAAAAACCTCTGCCCACTTTTCCACTCTCTCTCTTCCTGTCACAGCACTCTTAGGAGAGTTACGAGTCCACTGAGCCACCAAATTGAGAACAGCTGTCCTGAAGTGTCCTGCAGACTCACAGGGGGCTTTGCCCTAGTGAGAAATAATTTTTGCTTTGCAAAGCCACTGAGATAGTTTAACATTATAGCATAATTGAGCTTACCTTAGTAGCACACCTTGAAAATAACTTGCAGCAAGAAGCACTGAGACTGGTGCTTTCTCAGCTTATTTACTAAGGGGCCTCATCCATTCATATTTCCAACACTAACAACACTGTTCATGGGCCTCAAATGTCTATTGCAATTTAGACAAATGGAAACAAATTTTTTCAGCTTTATTAAAGAATATTTGACAAAACTATTACATACTTCAAGTGTACATTGTGATGATTTAATATACTCACAACAAATGTTTTTAACTAAAATTTATTGATAGCAAATTTAAATCAGGGAAAAACATATGCTTTTAAAAGCTGGTTGGAGTTTGACCTGGCTGTACCAATATAGCAGAGAAATTTTAAATAATTGAATGGTGACAGATGGATACTAGACTTATCACAGTGATAACCTAAGGTATATAAATATTGAGTCACTATGTTGTGCACCTGAAACTATTGTAATATTATGTGTCAACTATACTTAAATATTTTTTTAAAGAAATAACAGCTTTTATTTGAAGGTAAGCAACTTCATGAGCCTTTTTGTTATGAAGGCACTTTCCACTCTCGAACTCTCTCCCACATACATACACACCTACGTGCAGCATTTGGATAGATGATATTTTGCTTAAAAACTGACTGGAGTCTTATGTATTCCTTCAGTAAGACCCTGGAATTGGAAGAATGGAAGACTGGGAGAAGAGATTTTAGTGAGTGACATAGAGATAAGTTCAGTGAGAAGACTGCAGGCCATGGGAAATGCCAGTGGAGACAAGGCATGAGGAATATCAGAATAGTCAGTTCATCAGGACATGTTCTGTTTGAGCCTTTGGCTGTTCTGTGCTGCACTATGATCTCCGTCAGTGTTCTACAAACTTCAGGAGGACTCTATTTGTATTAAGACATTGAATTTAGCTTTTGAAACCCTAATATCCATTGAGTGTTTCTACGACTTACACAATTATGTTGGTAGTAGACAGTTATATTTTGTGTGTGTCCATCTTCCAGTCTATATTTTGAAAGGTGTTTAAACTAGAATAACTTATGTGAGTTTTTAGTGCATTACATATAAATAATAAGCAAAAAGGCACTGGATACTATTCTCTGAACCTCTTAACCTTCCCATTTCACCTCTCTAGAGGCTTATGAATAAATAATTTTTAATTAATTAATTTCTCAATCAGTGAGCCTTCCAACAATCAATTCTGGCTAATTTTCCTTTCACTAAGCTAAACTAAAAAACAGAAAAAACAAACAAACAAATGGTTACTACTACAGGTAAATTAATGCAGCAGTGGGAAATATTAAAAACCAAGAAAGGATAAAATGGGCTTAAAACATATCGTCTTTATTCTGGAACACGATTATGATAGAACTCCTCCTTGCCTTCTCTAAGTCTGTACATCATATAACAAGATCTCAGTGAAATCAAAATTAAATCACTATTGAATTGCACAACCTGTGTCACATATAGGAGTTAATCTTCCATGTTTCTTTAATTCTCTTTTAAAAATTCTAATGAACTTTTTGTCAGAGGCAATGTAAAGAAAGGAAACAGAAAAAAAGTAAAAACATCTTTAGAAAGAACACAGTGTGTTTAAAAATGTTTGTCATGTAGTGGACATAATTTAAGTAATACACAGTATAAGTCAGCCAAACATTTTTGGTTTAAAAATTTTATAGCATTTCAAGGATACCTTTCAGGAGAATTGTAGTTTGTACAGATAAGCTGCATCATGGCACCCTCTTGTACTATAGTTGGGCAACATGGCATGAATAGCTAATTTTTATATTTTAAATACTCTCCAAATTTCTTTAATTCTTAACTATCCCATGGAATTTCATAAAAACAAATATACTTTGAAATATTATACATTAATATTTATTTTCAACTGATTAATCTTCAAACATCAATAGTACATAAAAAACAATAATTCTGTATAAAAGAATCATCTGTACAATGAAATTTCTTTGTTTTACAACAAAATTATTTAGATTATTAAAGAAATACATATGCCTTATAAAATATCACATTTTCTCCCAAACCAGGTCTGTTTATAACATACCTTTATTTTATAGGCTTTTCTAGTCAAATATATACACAAACATTTCCATACATTTATTTTACACAAAAATTATTTTAAATTATGAATTACTGACACAATATACTTGTAGTTTATGCAAAATGTTTTCACTACAGAAAAATATTTATGGTTTAATACACAAAATTTAAATTTATTCAACTCTTGGTCATGTTTTACCCTTTTGAATTTCATCACTTTAATATTTGGCATTTCTGTGGCCTAAAAAGACTAAAATCTTTTAAGATTTAATGAAGAGCTATTTACCACCTAAATCTTCTTCCCTTAAGTAATAAAATACTTACCCTCCCATACTCATGGAAACATAAAACTTGAATCTCAAATTGAGCTGTGATAAGAAGGTGATACTGCATAGGTGATTACCATGGTAACCTTTGGAAATAGCAATGATGTCAAGTCAAGAGTGTGGTATTTCTATTCCTACAAGAATGCAACCAAGGACTGGAGTTGAACTCTGCATGGTCTCAGGAAAGTGACTGAAAATTAACATTTGCTGAGTCTCCCACTGGAGTACACATATCACCATTTTGTATCATTCTCAGAGGAAGACGATTTTAAAATACAACAGCAACATATTCTCAATAGTTTTAATTAAAATTGCTCTGCAACATTATATCATTATGATGTGTGTATGTTTGCATGTGTGTGTATGAACTTGCTGTACATTCAAATGAGGCTTATCCCTGAGGAAAAACATGATGATGCTAGGAAGGGAATTCACCACCGCTTTACTCACATAACAGAGATAATTAAATAATTAGACATTCTCTAAAATATCAGAGCAAGTTAATTCATTTTTAACAGCATGGATTAGGAAGGTGATTTCATAAACCCTAAAGAGAATATGATTCACTTGAAATTGAAGAAGAATAATTAGTGTCACTGCAGTGTGTGTCTATAAAATGCATCCTATTTTAATTTCAGGTATACAGGAAACACTAAATTAGACAATATGAAAAAGACAAGCTAACATACATTTAAAACTGATATAAAATATGTCTACAAAATTTAGCATTATAATTTTCAAGTGTATCTAGTCACTTTAATTGGGATTACTTTTAGTCTATCCAACAGAAAAAGTTTATACAATGGGTACATAATTACTAACTGTAATTAGCATACTAAATGTTTGTATTCACTGAGTGCTGGTAAACTATTTAAAAATAGTTTGTTCATCTAAGTATATAAATATTGTTCTGTAATTTTGCTTCTATTTTATCTTGTTTATATTAAACATTTAAAATATATAATAATTTACATATTTATAATATAACATATATGTAAATATATAACACTTTATAAATATATAATAACAATATTTTCTACAAACATTAAAAAGGTAAAATGTTAGCTCATCTCACCAATTCGTTTATTCACTTAGTCAATCAATCAACAAATAATTACTAAGCACTTGCTATTGAATGTTATGCTAAATATTGCAGCTATAATGAGGAATAAAAATAGAAACAATTATCTTTGAACTTAAGGTCCACTGGTGAAAGCAGTAATCAAATATTCACATAAATATACGTAAAATCACAATTGTAACAAGTTTTAAATCAAAGAAAAGTACATGGTGGTTGATAAACCATGATAATAGGCCCATGAGGAGAAATCATAGCAAACTTATCTAAGAAAGTAAAACCTAAATGGCAAAAGAAATGTAGGAATGTCCTGTTTCTTATCCTTCATTTTATAGATTGCAATTTCTGACCCCAAGATATTGCCAATAATTTATACATTTTTTTTCTGCTATTGAGGTTGTAAATTTTCCTATTGGCGTTTTTAATGAGTTGAACCACATAAATTATTTTATTTTCCTGATAATGTTCTTTTCTCACACATCTTTCTGGGCTAATACTTCTTTTATAGACAGTAAAAATGCATGAAGAATACTATCTAGCAAAGTTGCATGTTTATTTATTATTCCAAAAATATTTATTTACTTACAATTATAGGTTAAATTGTGTGCCCTCCAAGAAGATACATTGAAATCCTAACTCCAGGCACTTCAGAATGTGATCTTATTTGGAAATAAGACCTTTTAAGACATAATTAGTTAAATTGAAATCATACCGGTGTACAACAACACCTTGATTTTGGACCTTGATTCTTGCCTCTAGAACTATGAAGCAATATGTTTCTGTTGTTTTAAGCCACCAGTTTGTGGTGTTTTATTATAACAGCCCTAAAGAATAGAATCAGACACTATTCTAGGCACTTATTAGCTTGACTGGCACTGTAAGAAATGCAATGACATAAAAAATATAGTCCTTGCCTCATAAGAGCTTCTAATATATATATGTATACAAACTAACTTGAGGATAATGAAGAACATATTATTTTTCAATTATGTGGTAGAAATTTAAAATAGTTATATAAAATAACAAATTAGAAGACACATTAAAGATAATTGAATTTAAATGAGGTACAGAGACCATATGGAGCAAACACCTTCAACTCTGATAATCTAAATAAGAATTCAAATGGTGTCCCAAATATAACTTAGTCTCCCTCATGAGAAATGAGTAGAATTAAAGAAGAATTTCTGATCATATCAACACCAAGAAGATATCATGTACAGTTAAAATAGTTCATACATACATAGATAGAAATTTAGTCAATTACAAATCCTCCTGCTTCTAGAGATTGAGGTCAAACACCTTAGGTTGTATGAACAATGTCATAGTAATTTAATTGCTAATTCTATTTTAATATTTATATTAAAATAATAGACTATAATGGAAATGTTATGGGAGTAGACATAATAAAATATGGTAATTTATAATGTAAATAAAGTCAGTGAGTGGCCTACACAGTGGACCAAATTCTGCTCTTGGATGAACACACAAGGGTCCTATTAACATTAGAATTCTCGGTGTACACTCATATGAATAAAATGATTCTCAAACCCAGTCTTTCTCTAAATGCACTACTGATTGTGATTAATAGATTTTCAAATGAATCATATGAAATTTATACACATACATATATTCACAATTTTGTAGAGGTCAGCCTAAATTTAGGGAATTAGTTCATATGTATCAGCTTTATTTTTTTCATTGGCTTTTGTGAACAAAATAATGAGTACAATTCTTCCTCTTCCTCTATGTATGGTCTTTGTGATATGATTTGGAAGCTTCTCCCATAACGAGGTACTCTTTTTTTTCTACCTCTTGCATCTGACCTTGGCTTTGTAACTTGCTCTCAACAATGGAGTATTAGGAGACACATAAATAGTGTTTGCTTATTGGGAATTATCCTTTTTTTGCTGCTAGGAAGCCTTCTGTCACCATATGAACAAGCGCAGGCTAGCCTACAGGAAAATGAAAGGCCGTGTAGAGAGAAAAGTCCCAGCATCCTTCACATCTGCATTCATAAACTCACTATTCACTTTCACATTATGTAACAAATAACAATTCTTAATTTGTTTAAACCACCCAAAGCTAGCAGTAAACTTAACATTATAGTCAGGTCCAGCCTTTTCTTTAAATATTGCAAGCAAATTTTTTGCTTTGACCACGATCCTTATGATGCTGAGATGGGTATGAATCTATGTCTAGTTTTCAATCTAAGTCATTAGAAGTTTCTCCATATCTGATATAGGCCCTTCTTGAATTTTTGTTAAGTTTCATTGCCTTGTGAAGCAGATTCTTTAGCAGCGTCATCACTTTGTTCTTCTTCAAACTTACAGTTGAGTAAAATGGGATATGCCTAACTAGCAAGCAATAACCATCATTGATTTTCCACCTCTGTAGTCCTTAATCACTCTTAATTTTGTCTCTAGGTCAGACACTTAATGTGGGTTCTTACTGACAAGATTAGCAGTGAATTTTGTAGGGGCCATAATGAACAAAACAACACTATATTCAATAAAACACAAGAGAAAATGATGTGATCAAGACACTGGGTAAACACTTGATATATGAGACTGTTGCTGACATAATAACACAGCATATTGTTTTACATCAAACCTTTTTATATAAGTATACTTTAGAAAAGGTATACTCTAAAATAATGGTATGTTACAGCATATAGTATAATAAATACATACACCAGTTACATAGTTGCTTATTATCATTGTCAAGTACTCTGTACTGTACATAATTGTATGTGCTATACTTTTATACAACTGGAAGCACAGTAGGTTTGTTTACACCAGCATCATCCCAAACACATGAACAATGTGTTGCATTACATTATGACTTTTATGATGTCACTAGGCAATAGAAATTTTTCAGCTCCATTGTAATTTTATGGGACTGTCATTGTACATGCAGTTCTTCATTGACTAGAAAGTTATGCGGTACATGACTAAAGTCTTCCCTAATTGCAGCTGTACTTTCTATGGTATCAGTTGCTTTTGGTCAACTGCATTTAATGTCCAAAGATATTAAATGAAAAATTCCATATAAACAATTCAAAAGTTTTAAATGGCACAGTATTTTGAGTAACATGATAAAATCATGTGATGTCTCACTCTCTCTCTCTCTCTCAGAGTGAATTATCTCTTTGTCCAGCATATTCATTCTGTACATACAGTACAGTAAGATATCTTGAGAGTGAAAGACCACACTCATATAACTTTTATAATAGTATATTATAATAATTGTTCTATTTTATTATTAGTTATTGTTATTAATCTCTTACTATGCCTAAGTTATAAATTAAAATTTATTATAGGTGCCTTTACAAATGAGAAGACTCTTTGATCAAGTGACACAGCTGAGTTCATTAGCCACTTAACAATATTAACTGACAGGGCAAGTGTACTAGATTCCTGTGACTCTTGTAACATGTTGTCACAAACTAGATGACCTTAAAGAATAATTCTCTCACAATTCTAGAACTTCAAAAGATACTTCCTCTGGCTCTTTCCACCCCCCCCCCACGATTGCCCCCCCCTTCTTCTGGAGAAAAAAAACTCTTCTTTGGTTGGTTGTTATCACTTGAATCTCCAATTTTGTCTTTATATCACCCTTTTTTTTTTCTGTGTGTATGTGTCATATCTCCCTCTTCCCTTTCTTCTGAATGCATATGCTGTTGGATTTAGGGTTTATCTGCATGACCTAGTGTAGTCTCTCCATCTCAAGATCCTTAACTTAACCATACCTGCAAAGACTCTTTTCCCAAATAAGATAGCATTTACAGGTTCTGGGGAATAAGATATGGACATTTCTTTGGAAGCCATTACAGCAAGCATGGGCAGGTTGAGTCTAGCTCTATTTGGAAGAGAGAGAAAAATTTTATTTTTCTTTTAATTAAGAGCCAGTGTGGAACAAAGAACTAACCTTCACTGAATATTTGTTAATTAGCCAGCACAGTTCTAAGTGCTTTTCATATGTCCTCTCATAAATTCTCAAAGCAACCCTATAGGTAAGCACTAGTAGTTTCTCTAGCTTATTAGTTTCTCTAGTTTATAGGCACTATTAGTTTCTCTAGTTTATAGAAAAGGTAACAGAAGTAGAGAAAGTTAATTTCACATAATAACGGTAGAAGCTGGATATTACAGTTCATCTTATGCACCAAACATTCAAAGGCTTAATGACATAAATCATTCTTTCACTTTGGCTCACAATTGTCTACTTCCCATTTTTCCATTTAACATAAACTTACTGAGAACTTGATGTGTACTCAGCATGAGTCTTGACTGGAAATTCAGCAGTGAACAGGCTAGAAAAGATTTTTGTTCTCCAGTGTAGAGTAGAAAAGACTTTTCTTCTACCCTTCTTGGTTCCTTATCTGGGGCTAGGAAATAAACTGACAACACTCAGATTAACAGAAGAAAACATATACAAACTTAATATTTAATGTTAATATTATGTATACTGGGGCACCATAAAAAAGTAATGATCCCCTCAAAAATGAGATTTGAGGTCTTAAATGTAATCATTAACCTAAAAAAAAAAAAGCCATTCAAAGTAAGAGACAACAAACATTTATTGGAGATCTAAAAAATATCTATTTGGAAAGCAATGATTCAGGCAAAAGCTCAAATAATGTTCTGCTTGTGAGACAGTCAATGGGTGTTTATGAGATAGGGAAAGGAAACAATCACATCAATACAAGGAAAGCCTCTCTATTGGTGCAGACAAGCTAATGTAGTGATGCTAATTTTAAACTTTTTTAAAAAAATTCAGTCTGATAGCCATCAGTTTTGTAATTATAATATCTGCTTTCTTGCTATCTTTGCAAACAGTTCCTTGGGACACAGGTTGCTTTAGGCCCAGTCCCAAGTATATTTTGCCCTGTTTTAATATTTCATTTTATTATTATTATTATTTCTATTTTTTAGGTGAGGCAACCCTTGGTTGACCTCACAAATTGCAAGAACCTTGTCATTTTACAATCCCTTACTTTTTAGGTTTTATATACATTTTTTATGCCTACAGCACCTGATCTTCCTAGGTGGTATCCCATCCAAGTACTAACCAGGCCTGACCCTGCTTAGCTTCTGAGATCAGATGGGATAAACTAGGAGTGATGAATGAGCCCTTAAAAGAACAGATGGGAGATAGGAAATTTTAAACAAAATTTGTCTAGGTGTGATGTCAACTTCTAGTCTCCTCTCCTGTGATAAGAGTTAATTTTCCTTGGTTGATGAAACTCTCAGAGAGGGGATCTATGACAATGGGGTTTCTTTTGAAATATTTTTTTATAGGTAGATAAGGGGAGTTCAGAGAATGTCCTTCCTTGTATGAGCTATTTTTCAAGTGCCTGTTACTCGAAATAATTAATATAGCAAAGCTGCATAATTCGGGATGGTACATTCCTGAACATTTTTACGAGTGAAGTTTAAATTTTAGTGTGGGGGGAAGGAGGGGAAGGGTTACAGACCATAAACATGCAATTAAATCTGCAAGAAAAGAATATTAGAATGGTGAGTGCTAAACAAGAAAATAAAAGCAGAGTGATGACACAAAGTAAACTACTAGGGCTGCTTTAGATTAGGTGGTGCTGAAAGCCCTCTGTGTGGAGGGGACCCTTCAGCTAAGATCTGAAAATGAAGAAAGGATCAGAAATGGGAAAATCACGTGTTATAGCATTCTAAGCACATCAAGAGCTAGTGCAAAAGCCCTAACTCAGAAATGATATTGGTGTGTTAGGTTGTTAGGACTGCTGTAACAAAGTTCCACAAATTGGGTGGCTTAAATAACAAGAATTTATTGTCCTGTAGTGTTGGAGACTATAAGTCTAAGGTAAACTGTCAGTAGGGTTGCTTTCTTTTGAAGATTTTGTTCCTGTTTCGTAGTTTCTGGTAAATATTTGGCAATACTTGGCATTCCTAGGCTTATAGAAATGCCATTCTGATTACTGCCTCTTTCTTCAAATGGCATATGTCCATGTGTGTGTCTAAGTTTCCCCTTTGTATGAGGACACCAATCATAATTAAGTAGAGGCTCATTCTACTCCAGATGACTTTATCTTAGCTTAATTAATTACATCTTCAATGACCACATTTCAAAATAAAGCGACATTCTAAGATGCTGGAGGTAAAGACTTCACCATAGGGATTTTGAGGGGGTGCAGTTCAACCCAGAACAGTGTATTGTAGAAACGGCAAGAAATCCAGAGAGACAAAAGAGGTGTGGATAAAGACTTATTACTCCTCTGGTAATTTTATGCTTACTTAATGCAAGTAATTATGACATTTCAATTACAAATATCAAAAATATATCTACTTAATTTAAGCAGCAAGGCATCAAATAGGTTGTATATCTGGAAGAACAGAAGGAGACTATAATTTTAATTCAGTTTCCTCAGGATTCTCAGGGTTAATCTTTCCTCTGTGTATTAATTTTATCCTCAAGCTGATATAAGAGGATAACATGGCTTTAAAAGAAAGAAGATACTTATATCCATTATGACAACATGCAGAGGGAGAGAATCAGCTTTTGAAAGCCACCCTGAATACCTCTCTCTTCCAATTTCAGTAGTCTCAAATGAGCCTCATAAACATTCCTGAATCAACCATTGGCAAAAGAGATGGATTAATAGGGCTATGCCTACTCCTTTATCTAGGAGTTCAAGGCATGAGGGTGCATAGATAAAAACTGGAGCCCTCATTAAAAAAGAAGAAAGAGAAACTTCATATTAAATAGACAACCAACAGTATCTGTTACATTCAAAAGCAACATTTTGGTTTTACAGACATGAGAACCAGTTTCTGAATGCTCATGCATCTCCAAATTTATGACATGCTATGAGTACTATCATGATTCCAGGCATCTTCTATATTTCATATCTTCTTTATATGATTGATTTCATCTTTCAACTTAACAAATGTTTCTGAGAATTACTATTAAACAGACACTGTAATAGCTACTGGGGATAACACAGTGAACCAGGCACAGTTTCTAAATTTGTAAAACACTCTTATGTAGAAGGCTGGCACATAAGCAGATAAATATAATACCATATAGTGAATCCATGACGGGGATGTGCATAGTTTATGATACAAAACAAAAACAAAAACAAAGAAATCTCATTCATACAATTTGGGGATTAAGAAAAGGTCTCTTAGAGGAGATAACATTAAAGGATTATTAAGGGTAAAATAGGCAATAAAAATGGGGGTGGAACTAGATAAGGGCACATCAAACTGAGGGAAGAGCAAGAGATGTTCACTGATAAAGGCAAAATAATTTGGAATTAATGCAGAACAAATCCAAGTAAGTAAGAGGCTGAAGATGAGACTAGAGAAGAAAATACTGGCAAGGACAGAGTTATGTGATTTGTATACCAGGTTAAAAGGGCTGAACTTGGAAGTCATTTAGGTATTATGCAGGGGAAATAATGTCCAGGCTTACAAAGGAGTAAGAAGTTCGAGATGTAGGACTGTAGGGAAGGGGGCCAAAAAAGAAACACGTTAAATAATAATAATAATAATAATAATAATAATAATAATAATAATAATAAATAATAATAAGTTATCTATTGGCTAGAGAAAATGAGGAGAGAAATCCAAGATTCTTCCCAGTATAGGAAAAATAAAACATTTCCTCTAATCTCTTAAATTCTGTCCCTGAAGCTTGCAAATTAAATTTATAAGAGATAGGTCAACAGGAAAAAAAATACACTTTTTATTTTTAATTTTATGTGTACAAGAGTTCCACAGAAAACAAATGAAAACTCAAATAAGCAATTGAAGTTGGAGATTTATATACCATTTTAACAAAGGGCAAGAAATTGTGAAGTGATTAGAAAGAGGATGGGGGTGTTGGGATTCTAGGGAGTGACTTATGAGAAGGTGACTAGGAAATGTATGACAGACAAGGTTGTTTAGTAAGGTTAATTATAAAAACACCTTTCTCAGATGATATGAATTGACTCCAATGATTAAGAGTCCATGATTAAGAGTCATTCTCCTCTTCCTGATGTGGGAGAGGGGGACACCTTTAAGAATGAAAATTTACTTTACAAAAGGGAAAGTTATGCTTTCCTTTTAGGCAGAAAGGGTCAAAATAATTCTTAAATTTTTAATTAATTAAAAGTTTTATATTATGGAGTAGCATAGTCTGATCCCCTTTGCTGGGTTCCTGCCTGTGCCCCTTGCACATTGTGAGGTTACCAAAAAAAGAGAACATGGGAAGAGGAGCCAACTTTAGATAGAGAATGATAAATTCATTTTGAACTATATTGGCCAAATGTGCCTGTGGGATGTATTGAAAAGAAAAAAAATGAGTCTTGACCTCAAGGGAGAAACCTAAACTAGAGGCATAGATTGAAAAGGTAAGTGTTTTTAGGTAGTGATTAAAATCATGGTACAATTAAGATCGCAAAGGGAGCTTTATTTCCAGTGGCATAAAAAGAGAAATGAAGCAAGTAAATAAACCTAGGAAGATTTAAAGGGTAAAGATAAAACCATTAAAGAGTCAAAAAGTTAATAACACTGTAATAAAAAATATAATAGCCAAAACTTAAAAAAAAACATTCTGTATCTCAGAGTTCTAAGCACTTTGTGGATATTAACCCATTTAATATTCACAACAATTATATAAAGTAGCAATTATATTATTATCACCATTCCCATTTCACAGATGAGGAGACTGAGGCTGCACAGGTACTAAGTAGAACAACAAGATACAAATACAGAAAGTTTTGTCTCAGAGTCCATTCTCTTAACAGGCTTTAATAGACAGCTTAATTTACAAAATAAGAAGTATGAATTTCTAATGAAATTCTGTAAAGGTTTGCCCTCATTAGCAATCAAATAAATGTGTACTGAAATAAAATACTTTTTCATTTTTATATTTGGCATAGTTATTCTATAATAATAATGTCTAGAGTTTTAAAATCTTCCTTGAAAAAAAAATTGTCACATGGTATTCTTGGAAAACTATTTCATACAATAATTTACTTCTTGCATGTGTATGTGAGAAAGAGAGAGAGAGAAAGAGAGAGCTCAAACATATATAAAATACAAGAATGCTCACTGCAACATTAATTAGGGTAGAAAATTTGGAAACAATCTAAATTTCGAACAATGAGTGAATTAGAAAGTAAAGCTTAGTACATGGAATCTAATAGAATTATTAAAATGTTGAATATATAATTCTTTTTGTAACATGGGAAAATACTTCTGTAATAATGGTAAATTGAAAAAAGAGACTGTGAAACTGTATATTTAGTAAGGTTTAAATAATGAAAAATATACAGAGAAAAAAAGAAAGAATGTTAAAATATTAAGGTCTACCTCTAGGTAGTTAGATAAGTGAACGCTTTTAAAAAACCTTATTTTTATATTATTGTTATTTTTTTTTAAAATATGTAGAGCTTTTGCTTTATCACAAGTGTAAAACTAGAGTTCCAAGAAGTATTAGAACTTTCCTCTCTAATGCATAAGATCAAGGAAGAGAGTAAAGTAACTCCTTGCTAATCCAGGGAAGTTCCGTTGTATCCTTGGTTAGGTAACTCTTGACTAAGCCCTAGACTGCTTGGATCAGTAAAATGTAAGTCCACAGCAGCTCCTCTTTTTCCAAAGATTGATATTCTGCTTCACAAATGGAAGATGTAGATATGTCTCAACTTCCTAGTACTGAGTTTCAGACAGCCCATGGCTCCAGGCTAGAAGCAGCCCCTACTCTTCTGAATTCCATTTCTTCTGCCATGTTTCCAGTAACAAGGTAATAAATAAATGGATTAATGCTTCAAAAAAGAAGGAACCTAAAGAGGTAAAGAGTGTAAGAAAGTCATCTAATTGCCCATGATGACTTGTCCTTTAGGATGAAGACTATAAAGTTTAAAGAAACTGAAAATCATGAACCCTTCTGGATTAGGAGTGGGGTCCTCTGTACACTCTGTGTGATATAGCTCTGGTTGAGGTGCTGGGATTCTTCTTCATCTTAACCCTAAAGCCATTTAAATCATGTTACCAGTTATTAATCCATTCTCTTCCAAGGACCCTTTGAAACTTCTCTCTTATTTAGGGAAGCATGTCTTCCTCTAGGTACAGATCTGGTCACTTCCCAGACCTGAGCTACTCTCAATGAGTCAAATCCTACTATTCTATAACCTTGAGGAGCACTTAAACAGTCTCATGACTTATCTTCAACAGGACCACAGTAGGGCCCCCCAGGGTCCATCACTAAAGACGCAATGCCAACAATATGGTCTGGTACAGGCCTTGCACCTCAACACTGATGAAATTCCAAGCCTGGCTCACTGCTGACCTCCAACCACTCCTACTTTCTCTGGGCACTGCAAGCCAGGTAAGGCGTAAGACCTCTGTACATCAGGTGCTTCTCTATTCTTGGACTTGAGGACAAAGTTCATTCTGAGCATAGAGGACCTGAAGCCAGGGAATTTACTGGAGTTGGACAGAGAAGAATTGGGGTCTATTCAATATGTAAGTCAGTTTAATCAGTCTCATTTGAGCTGAGGAGGGGGCTACCTGGCTCTAGCTATGACCTGAGGAGCTTTTCATGGACATTCTCAAGAGAATGTAATTTTACTTGCTATAATTTTAACTATATGAAGACAGAGGTTTTATCTGTTTTATTTATGTTGTATCCTTAAGGCCTAGACCAATGTCTGATACTTAAGACTACATAATAAATATTTATAAAATAAATGATTAAAAAATGATTTTATAGAAATGTTACTTGGAATGATATCAATAGGTAGGTCCAGATTTACTCGAAAAATGTATAGACATAAGATATTTATAAAATTATAAGAGTGCATTCTGAGTGAAAAGTACAATGACCTTCTGCAAAAATCAAACATTCATTATAAAATTAAGAGCACTTAAGTAAAAAAAGCAATATATTTAAGCAAAATTTTTAGGATAGTCACCAATAAGCAGTTCAATTATAAAGAATTTGAAAAATGGTATGACATTAGAGAATTTTTAAGTTTAGTAAGTTTTATGGTCACTGGGGGATAGGTGCATTTATTTCTTCTTCCTGTGTATCTACCAATGTAGCAAAAACGAGTGGAGTTCTTCAGGTAAATGTCTGATCACCATGCTGTCTCCTCTTGGTTTTCATTGTCATGCTGCAGAATGAAATTAACACAGGATCCACATCTCCACTAGGACTGTCAAAAACACCTTGTGGTATCATAAACCATCATCTGGTAAAACATCTGGTGCTTATTACAGCCTGGAGAAATGTACAGATGTGGTGGCCAGCAATTGCTTCAATTATTTAACCACATATGGATAGAGCGCTTCGAGCTGGTTTTCAAAAGGTATCACTTGAACACCTATGTGCATATAAAGACAGTGGTAGCTTCACACATGCTGTGATAACCAGTGAAGCATATCACTCTTAGTCACAAAGGAAAAAATATTATCATGTGTTATACTCATCCGATTAGTAGTACATATCAATTACATTGGTGGCTTGCCTGAAAGTCAGTATGAAATTTTATGCTTGATGTGGAATGGTAGGCATATTTTCCCATGGGTGACCACAGGAAAAGTGCCAAGAAGTACATTTTGATTAGCATTCTGTATTCATGGACCTGTTTTCCAAGACTTTCATTTATTTTAAGTGAATTGGTATATGAAAATCTTGCAAAAACAAGACTTTTTTGAAAGTTCCTTTCCATGAGGGTTGATGGCAGGTGTTGGAATAGGTGAAATCACACTTGAATTTTGTATAAATAACATCTTAGATACACATGTTTTTCTACTACTAATGCTATTATCTTTAAAATTTCTTAAATAATTTTATTCACCAACCTTTGGATTTAAAACCAAGGTATTTTCTCAGTGTAGAAGACTCGGTGATCAAAATCATGTTTTTAAAAAACAAACAAACAAACAAACAAACTTTAAAACACTTTTAAAATTAGAGTTTGAAAATGCTTATAAAGAAATAGAACAGAATCATTTCAGACTTTTGTAATCCCCATACACTCTCCTCAAAAAAATATTCTTGTCTTCAATATATCTTATTCCAAAGTAAAATTGTAACAGTTCATATTTATAATGTCTTTCCAAGGTGTTCCAATTTAGTGTTTTATAGAAGCAATAAATGTTTTGCCATATATCTTTTAAAACTTATATAATGTTTAATTATATTTTGTAATTATTATAAAAGCACAACAAATATATGCAGCATTGGAAACTAGTGTGTATGGCTAACACACTCAGTATGGGCAGAAATGAAGGTGCAACTAAAAATAACCTATTAAAATGCAAAGGCATTAGTTAATATGAGCCAGACTTTGAATTTCCTAGAATATTCTCCAAGAAAATCAAGCATCAGAGTAGAATAATCTTTCTTTAGGAATCTTTTATCCATAAAAAGTAATAGTCTTATATTGATAAAAACTAGGGATAATTTGAGCATGTCTCCAGTAGCTCTAAAAAGACTCTAGGATCAAAATCAGCACCGAAATGTGCAACAAACCATAATACTAATGGCTTTGTTAAACTGCTAAAAGATATAATGTACCTTTGAAATAATGAAAACACTGGCATTTTCAGAGGTTCTACCCATCCAAAAACAAGACAAATTTATACTGGTAGAACAATGTTCCTTTTAAGAGAACATAATATAACACAACACATCTGCTATAGTGATTATATTTCCAGCCCACCACACACAGTTTGCACTGAGAAGATCTTCAAATAAGATTTCAGAATGATTGTGCTAAAGAGATTACCATGATGTCAAAGCAAAGTTGTCTCTAATGCATTCAGTATGCTATTACCTGATTTTAATGAAGATCACAAGAGACATTTGTCGCACAGCCATAAACAGCTTATTGCCTTGACCGAGTGCCTGGGAAGAAATTGAAAAGGGGGTGAATCAATAGCACAGATCTGTTTACAACACCTATAGTGTTCAGTGATTATCTGACTAAGATAGTTTTGTGGGTTTTTTTGTTTGTTTGTTTGTTTGTTTGTTTAATTTAAAGAGCCCTTTATAGGCGCTTCTGACAATCTGCTCTGCGGTAACTTTGAAAACAATAGGGAATAGCTATTTGGTTTATCTGTAAACATGACCTTCTTTTTTTATTTAGTATTATAGTATTTTTTTTTTCAGTATTCAGTATATATTTTCTCAATTATTTTCTGTTTTCTTCACTCCTGGTTTGCTTTCTTTAGTTCACATAAATGAGATGATTAGTGCCTCATTAGAGGCCTTTCTGTGGTACTTCAATAAGTTTAAGACTTTTAGGTTATGAAAACAGAAGTGAAATCTTGGCATCATTCCATTTTAGGGAACTATGGTTTGATAGTGAAGAAATTTTGGAAACCCTTCTTGGCTTGGTATTAGAAGTTCACTATATAAGCCTTCTGGTTATGCAATTAAGCAAATTTGGCCATCTGAGTAAGAACTAATTTGTTTTATCCACTTCTTTTAACATTGTTAAACCTTTTCATCTTTGACTCATCTGGTCATGTTCTTTTTATAGTCATACCTGTTAGATAAATAGACCTGCTAGATGTGTAATAACCTTTTATTACTATACCCTGTTTTATCACTCAGGGGTCAGTCAGAAAAACAGAAAGCACCTTAAATTTTATAAAATCTTAACATAAAGGATTGTAAACATAAGCTGAAAAGCTGCGCAAAGATTAGCAACAGCAAAAAGTCACTACAACATTTCTGGCTGGAGGGCAACAGGAAGCAATGGTGCTATCAGAATACAGAGGCTGACTAATTGATGACTGCATGGCTGGAAGTAGGAGGGTCTCTCTTCCAGGAGATGGAACTAGGGAGGTAGGAGCAACATGATCTAGTGGCACAGAAAAAAACTTAGCCATCACAGAGACACCAAAAGAAGGTGATAGGGACTGGGAGAGATGGGGATATCTTGACTTCTCTCATCTTCCCATGGTCAAGACTATCTGGTAAGTCTTGGAACCACAGAAGGTGCCTTGCAAATACATTTCAATGTGGTAATGAAACTAAGCATAAAATAAAGTGATGACTGGAACACTCACATTTTAGTGATTTCCAAATAAGGTTCAGAACCAAAGTGAATAAAAGATAATAATCTGGGTTATAGGAAGAAATATGAGACCTTCTTTTGTTATTCATCTCTATCTAAGAAAAAGAAAAAAATTAAACTTTATCATGATGTAATTTTTGGATTGGCATTGTCACCATCAGTCAGTTTCTAAGTCAGATGGGAATTTATCCTTGACATAATGTGATAAATTAGTGTGAAGCAGACAGAACATCCAAGGCAGGATGATGTTAGAGGGCATACTCCTTTGTACATTTTTAGCATACTACACCATTCTTCCATATGCGTCACTGTGGATTTACGAGTTTTAAGAGCTAATTTTGACTACCGTACATAGCAGACACTGAATTAAAACGATTGACAATAATACTAATAATGCAAGCACAGGCAGACAATAGAAAATGGCAGAGCTGCTAAAAGCCTTTACTAGCTATTTCATAAAGTAAACAATGGTGTTTAATAAGAATAAACAAGAAATTTGCCCAAACTTCAAAATTATGTAAAAATTTGAAATATATATGTACTTTAATTATTCATAAAAGTAAATTTTGCCTTAAGTATATATATATTACTTTGCAAATTAGCAAAATATGGTATTGTAGAGACAGAAGATTATAAGCCTTACATTTTTGTTGTATAAAAATTATAACCTTTTTTTGTTAAAATTTTATTTTTATACTCATATATATATGCTGTAATACCAACTAATAGGTTCTAATTGCAGAGAGAGATTATGAGCCCATGTTTAATAGTATTTGTGAAAAGCTATTTTTTTGTGTGATAAAGTTAAATTACTCAGAATTTTATTTTTAGAGTGTTAAAATTTAACAGCTTTTATGATGAAACCGAAGGCTGATTGACTTTGAGTAATTGATTTCAAAACAAATTAGAATAAAAATTTATGTAAATAAATAAATACAGATCCATTTTTCAAAGGACTGAGTTTCAGATTTATACTTGTATTATGTCTCATATCTCACCAGATTATTTTCTATGTTGTTTGAATATCTTTTGTTGTTATTTTTAAGGATTTTGTGTATACACTTGGAGTCTAAAGATTAGTTATTTACTATGAACTTGTAACTATCAATCTTCAAGCCCAATTAATTACCAATGCAAAGCCTTAACTGTTGGGGCAATCTGAAATCTGTCCTTGCCCTAGTAGCACTGAGGAGTCCTCAGTTCTTTCAATGATGCAGTAAAGAGTTACAGATCAGCAAGCTTTAGAAAAAATAAGATTTATTAAAGTACATTTCAAGAGAGAAACAAGCTTCGCCAAAGAAAGCTGTAGACATACAGAAATATTCAGTAGAATTTATTAAAGTATACTTTAAGAAGGATGCGGGTCATGCCAGAAAGGGCTATACCTGCACAGAAGCAGGGAGGTCTGTATTATTCTCAGGCCATGATGAGAGGTTACAAGGGTGGTGATAAATGTCTGGCACATGAGGTTATTTTGGTTGACATTTGGCTATTATATAACTCTCTGCCTACTATGCATGTGGTTACCCAGATTCCAGTCTGTTATAATTAGATTCATAAACTTCTGGGCTTAGGCTTGATATTATAATTATGGTTTAAGGTCATGGGGAGGTTGACTGTGTAAGCACTTGTGGCTGGACCAAAACTGACCACTACGTTATGGCTTTTCACTCTTTTGTTCTTCAGGATATAGAGGTAATTTCTAACCATAAAATGGGGTTTCCAGGAAGGTTCTAAGGGAGATCTTTAGGAGAGGCCTTTATTCCCTAGTCGCTCATGTCTACCTACCTGCCTAACAAAAGTTCATTGGTTCTTGGGTCAATGTCAAAAACAGTGAGGAGTCTGAGAATTTTTTCTTACTTGCAACATAGAAACTTGGCCTATACGTGTTTTTTAGATGCTGGCAGTAAACATGAGACTCCTGGTTCAGAGAAAAAGGACTTTTCTACTTAAGGTACAGAGGCAGGGCAGCACAAGCTTTATGTTTACATCGGTTCTTCCTTGCTCCCCAAATCCCACTGGGATAATTTGGAGCAGTGCAGGGAGAGGTTGTATATCAGTGGTTTTCAACACAGTTGAGTCTTTTAAAATGAACAATAAGTAAAACTGCCTGACCTTCAGCCTGGAAGTAAATGTCTTTCTGTTACTGGACAGCAGCAAATCTGCCTTTTGTGCCAGAAACACTATTTCTATCTTGCAAGGTGATTGATTCACTATAAAAGTATCCTTTAAAAGATATTCCAGAACAAAATACAGTCAGTTTCTTTCCTTATACAATGTGCAAAATATTGGAGATCCAGAGAGAATTGCCTCTCCGATATTCAGTAGTTCATATGTATAAGTTCATAATTTGGAGATGGGGAGAGTGAGAGCAAAACTGTTAATAACTTATTCTGTCTCTTTTTGTTCAAAGGAGTCTTAAAATTTAAATTCTTAAAATTAAGTATATATTATTAATCATATTTAGTAATAGTAGTACATGTGCTTAATTTAAAAATAAACATATATGTTAGAAATGCATTACTCTGCAAAAGTTTTATTAATAGACCCACAAGATCAATAAAAGTTTGGAGATATTTATGATTTTAACCAACTAATAGGTTGTAAAAGAATTCAGGAGAACATGGCTAAGTTCCCCATCAAAAAGAAACTAAGCTTTGGAGTTAAGTAGATGTGGGTCGCATTCCCAGTTCTCCTGTGTAATAAAGGCAGGCAAACTAATTTATCTATGCCTCAACTACCTTACCTTCTGGAAATATATAATTATTTAAAAATAAAAAAAAACCCATCTATTACTGGTGTTAAAACAAGGCCTAAAATTAGTATTTTTAAGAATATTCTAAAATCACAGTTGTAAACAGCAAATAAAATAATTAGAAAAAGATTAGTTTTAATTTTAATATTAATTTTATCTAAACACTCTTTTAATTAAAACAAAAAGAGAATAAAGGCTATGTACTCAGTTTTGTCTGTGATTTCTGAATGTAGCAAAAGGGAAATTCAAAAAGTGACAAAGGAAAATATAAGCTTCCTAGAATATATTAAAAAAATTTTAAACTTTAAACATAATACAAGAAGAATATTTTAGTTAAAACCATGTTTTATGGCTAAATTTGTGAGTATAATCCCAAAATTTTAATAAATATTTAATGAACTTCCAACTTATCAAAAATGTAATTTATAAAAGACTGAACAGAAACCATTGTTTCTACATTCATCGTGGAAAAGTTTCTTTGAGACAGATGAATTGCTTCCTTTTGCCTTATCTGTCCAACTCTCCTCCCCAAACATTTGCATCACACTTTTTTTATCTTTAATTTCCAGTTCTTAATTGTCAGCCTCATATGCCCCATGCTTATGACATCACAAATCTCTTCCCATAGAGATAGCAACTTGTGATGTCTTAATTAAATGCACTATGAGGTTTGAACATTTCAAAAATAAATAATCATCCTAGGAGCCCATCTAAATACAAATGAAAATAAAATAAATGAATAAATTATAGACAAAAATGAGATAACATGTAAAGGATAGATAATACTGTCACTTTTCTGATAACTAATGTTATCATAACCACATTTATTTGACATTTCATATGAACAAGAATAAATGCATTAAATACTACTGCATCACCTTTGGCTCCAATGCATGTATATTTCACTTATAAATTCTTTATTCACTGTTTCGTAAGACTTGGTTTTGGAAATATCACTTATTAGATTTCTTTTGAAAAACGTACAGGAGTAGTTTTCTTTTACAATGAGAAATATAATAAGTATTACTTAAAAGTTTGGTCAATTAATTTGATAACAATTATTTCTCACTTACTTGAAAGATGATTTTTAAGTTTTGTGCTTTTAAGGTAAATTTACTAGTTATAATCAGAAGACAGATATTGGTTCCCTCCAGCTAAGTCATCATTAAAACCCCTCAATGAGCCAAACTGCCCAATAATCTATTTAGGAACAGAACAGAAATTTTGTAAAACATGTGTTTTCATTTGATGTATTTTTTAAATGTTCCCTATTGTTAATTTTAAGTAAAATGAGATTTCTTTAAAATGAGTTATTTACGAAAGTGCCTTTTTTTCAAACTTGGAGTTCTAGGAGGTTCTAAGAACTGAAATGGAATCATTCATTTTGTGGCTCTTTTATTAAGCCTCAGCTTTGTGTATCTATAAATTCTGAAATCTCCAGATCTAAAGATAATCAAGATCACATGTCTGAAGAATGAGCCAATTATACGCAGATCCAGGATCCATCAGTGGAAAGCTAATGCCCTCCTTGTTGAAAGCATATAATCATTTTGAAGTATCTTCTTTGTTTTCTTTTTCTTTTTTTTTTTTTTTTAAGAGAATGTCAAAAAAGCAGAGTCTAATTTTATGTGCCTGGGAATAGCTATCTAAGCTTCAGGCAATACAAACGCTGCTATTACTGCGGAGTAAAAGCTTTGCATAATTAACAAACATCATCAGCCTTACAGTTCCTACAGAATGCTGTAGGTTCCTTGCCTTAAGGCTGCTCTCATCCTAGTAAGTCTGTTTACCCTGTCCAAGATTAGATTAGTTTAATTATTATGAAAAAGGCTGCTAAGATCTTACAGCCTAATTATGCAAATGTTTCTAAATGTTCACAAAAGTAATTTATTTATTTGGAGATAAATGAATCTGTTTTGTCATAAAACAGATTGCAGTCCTGGCAATGTACAAGCAGGGTTATGTAGCCTTAGGCAAATCTTTCACCACAAATATCAGTGAGATCCCCAGATTACAACATTTAAAAATACATAAATGTTTTTAGCAGGTTTTTACCATTTTTGTAAATTGTGATCCCAGAAAGAACTATCGCAAGTTTAATACTCACCCACCTTGTTATGAAAACATGGTTTCTCAGCAGAAGCATTTAAAAGATGCTAACAACTAAGCATTCCTTGTAGACCTATTAAGGTACACCTGTTTTATTATGCTTAGAGCAAATATCTTCACAATACTGCTGTTTCCCCCCTCTCTTCTTTGTAGTATCATAGTTTAAATAACTTTTTAAAAAATATTGGAAGCAGACAGTAGAATATACGTATAAATTATATTATTTATATTCATTTACCTATAAAAATAGTATTAAATTTTCTATGTTAAACCAATGTCTCTATCAGGAAATGACTTCTAAATCAGCTTTTAAATAACAATATTTTGATATACAGTGGTGGGTCACATAACATTTTGGTCAATAATGGACAGCATATACACCCATAAGAGTATAAGGCAACTCAAAGATTCACATCACCTACTGATGTTGTAACAGTTATAATGTTATAGTGCAATGCATTACTCATGGTTTTGTGATGATGTTTGTGTAAACAAGAATACTGTTTTAGGTAGTTAGGTAGGAGCCCCAGCTCTGTAAATATAGAAACTTCCCTTGAAGACGTTCCTTAAGGATCTCTCAGAAACACCGCTTGATTAAGAGTTGTAATTTAACCCAAATCTTAGAGCACAAAGGCCATAAAAGCTGCTGCTAAAACACCAAGTCTCCATAAACGCATGCACAGAAAGTACTGCTTCAAACTAACCATAACCTTGGCCTCATTTATACTATCATTAGAATATTATGACTATGCTCAGAAGTTCATGAATCTAATTGTATCAGTCTGAATTCTGGGTAAGCACAGTAGGCAAAAAGTTACATAGCAGCCAATTGTCAGTCAAGGTGACCTCACATAGGGATCATCTAGAACTTCCCATCATGACCCAAATATAAACAGCCCTTGCTACTTCTGAGCTGTTAAGCTCCTTCTGAAATGTATTTTCAATAAATACTATTTTTTATAAATCTTGCTGACCTGTAATTCTTCCTGTGTCAGTGGGGAAGAACCATGTACCACCCCTCCCACCTGCCAATGTTGTTGGAGTCACACCAAATTTCATATCACTCCAATGTTAACATTTCTAGTCATATAAAAGTATAGCACATATAATTATGTACAGTACAGAGTACTTGACAATGTTAATAAATGACTATGTTTCTGTTTATGTATTTAATACATTATACTTTTATATCATTATTTTAGTGTACTCTCTCTACTTATAAAAAAATTGTTACAAAACAGTATGCAGCATTAGTCTACGGCTGCCTAATATAACTTTTATTTACTGCATGCCTTGATTGCATCATTTTCTCTTGTGCTTGATTTTGTACAGTAACATAGTGCATAGACTTGTAGCCTAGGAGCAAAATGTTATACCATCCAGGTTTGTGTAAGCACACTCTATGATATTTATACACTACGAAATTACCTAATGATGCATTTCTTAGTGTGTATCCCCTTCACTAAACGGCATTTGACTATTTAATGTAGCTGAAGTTTGCAAACTTGGAAATGCAACTTTAATCCCATCAAGTTTTTGAATCTAATAATTTTACTGTATTTATGACTATCATTAATATTCTTAGTCATGACTTAAAATAACTCAGCTGAGATCAATTAACCAGAGCTTCAAATTTTGACATCAGAAAACTTTTACAAATTTGCACAAGTTTAAGCATCGGTAGCCAATATACATATATATACAATTATACATTTTTAAATGTAAAATTATATACATTAATTTTGCATTATTGTATAAAATAAAAAACATTATATATCTTCCTCATCAGTAGGAAGAATCAACATCATTAAAATGGTCATACTACCCAAAGCGATCTATAGGTTTAATGCAATTCTTATCAAAATACCAATAACATTTTTCAAAGAGTAAGAACAAATAATTCTAAAATTTATATGTGTTGTGACCGGAATAACCAGACTCAACCTGAGTGCCTTGATATTAGAGGCAGTTTATTAGCCGGCAGCTGTCCTTCCAAAGGAGCAGCCTCGACCCATTTCAGGTCCATAGTTTTATACCCAAAAATCCATTAATCACTATATCCCAATCACAATGGACCTATACATCATCTATTCATTACCCGTCACCAAATGGTGGTCTGATATGATGCGTAAGCGGGAGCACAGAAGCAGAAAGCGGAACATTAAAAGGTCAGATTTCCATATCATGTTTCCCATAAATTCCTCCTACTCTTTTTTGTGGGAACAGAGTTAAACAATAGCCTACCGATGTAACCGCCAGGTACTCGATCAGGAAATGTGGCTGTTGTGGTGGTTGGCATAGAGGTTTCTAGTCTTAATCCCTTCTTGCATCTTTCTAGGGCACATCATTACAAAATGGAACCATAAAAGATCCCAAATAGCCACAGCAATCTTGAGAAAGAAGATCAAGTTGGAGGTATCATACTACCTGAAAGCAAACTATACTACAAGGCTACCGTAATCAAAACAGCATGGTACTGGGATAAAAATGGATACATTGATCAATGAAACAGAATAGAGAGCCCAGAAATGAATCCACACCTATATGCTCATTTAATATATGACAAATATAGAATAGGAGGCAATAATATATATGAGGTAAAGATAGTTTCTTCAATAAATGCTGCTTGGAAAGTTGTACAGATACATGCAGAAGAAAGAAAGAAAGAAAGAAAGAAAGAAAGAAAGAAAGAAAGAAAGAAAGAAAGAAAGAAAGAAAGGAAGGAAGGAAGGAAGGAAGGAAGGAAGGAAGGAAGGAAGGAAGGAAGGAAGAAAGAGAGAGAGAGAGAGAGAAAGAGAGAGAGAGAGAAAGAAAGAAAGAAAGAAAGAAAGAAAGAAAGAAAGAAAGAAAGAAAGAAAGAGAGAGAGAGAAAGAAAGAAAGAAAGAAAGAAAGAAAGAAAGAAAGAAAGAAAGAAAGAAAGAAAAAGAAAGAGAAAGAGAAAGAAAGAGAGAGAGAAAGAGAGAAGAAAGAAAGAAAGAAAGAAAGAAAGAAAGAAAGAAAGAAAGAAAGAAAGAAAGAAAAGAAAAGAAAAGAAATTGGACCACATTTTTATACCATATACAGGAATAAACTCAAAATGGATTAGAGACTTAAATGTAAGATCCAAAACCGTAAAACTTATAGAAGAAAACATAGGCAGTAAACTCTCTGATATTGCTAACAGTATTTTTTTTTTTTGGATACACTTCTCAGGTAAAGGAGAAAAAAGAAAAAAATAAACAAATGGGATTACATCAAATGAAAGTTTTGTGTATCAAAGGAAACCATCAACAAAACAAAAAGACTATCAACTGAATGGGAGAAGATATTTGTTTTTGATACATACGATAAGAGATTAGCATTCAAAATATATAAAGAACTCAAACAATTCAACAACAAAAGAAAGCAAATAATCCAATTAAAAAATGGGTGGAAGACCTAAACAGATATTTCTCCAAAGAGGAAATATAGACGGTCAATAGACATATGAAAAGATGCTCAAGGTCACTAATCATCAAATTAATTAAATATTAATTAATTAATTAAATGCAAATTAAAATCACAATTGGATATCACCTCATGTCTGTCAGAATGGCTATCATCAATAAATCTAAGAACAAGTGTTGGTGAGGATGTGGAGAAATGGGGACTCTCATACACTGTTGGTGGATATGCAAATTGCTACAGCCACCATGGAAAAGAGTCTGAAGGTTTCTAAAAAATTAAAAATGTATATACCTTTTGACCCAGTAATTGTACTTCTGGGTATTTATCCAAAGAAAACCAAAATAATTCATAAAAATCTATGCACCCCTATGTTCATGGCAGCACAATATACAATAGCCAAGATATGGCAGCAACCATCAATAGACAATAGGATAAAGAAGTTATGGTTCATATATATAATGGAATATTACTCAGCCATTAAAAAAATAAAATCCTACAATTTGCAATGACCTAGAAGTTATTATGCTGAGTAAAATAATCCAGACAGAGAAAAATAAATACCATATGATAGTATTTAGAACAAAAAAAAAACAAACTAATCAAAACAGACTCACAAATACAGGAGACAATCTGGTGACGGCCAGAGGGGATGGGGTTTAGGGGACTGAGAGAATGGGGTGAAGTGTTAAAGTTGGTAGTTGATAGATGGTTGCAGGGCTGGGTAGCACGACATAGGGAATGCAGTTAGCATTAATATAAAGTTTAGATGGAGAGCCAGAGGAGAGAAAGTACAATTAGGGGAATGGTTTTATAAACTATATGTGCCTAATCAATGAACTGTATACTTGAAACTAATAATAAAATAACATTTAAAAAATTATATATATAACTACAAATAATTATTAAAAAAACTGTGCTCACTATACACTATTCTTGCTTTCCTGACATTTATTATTATTCTTATAGAAATAAACCCTCTTAGCCTGAGGTAATGCACTCTAGGTTTGATTGAAAGGGAGTGTGACTCTATCGGCCTCCCCTCTTTCCACAAGTGTGATCACATGACCTAAGTCAAGCCAGTGACAAGACTTACCTACCAGAAGCTATCAGAGAATGATGATGATAGTGATCAAATAATAATAAGTTGCAGTATAAAAAAAATCATTTATTGAGTACTGCCTATATGCTGGGCACTGTGATCAGATCATCATGTATATGATCTTATTTAATCCTCAACTCCTCTTCTACTATGAAGAGAGTCTATCAAATAAATGAATCTCTGATGACATTCTTTGAAAACAAAGAGTTAAGAATCCTGGCATTGTGAATGTTAAATTGCAAGTAAAAGGCTCTAAAATGAGATTTAAATAATTAGCTCTGGTTGACCATACCAAAAGGAGCCATGTCCTGACAAGATGACAATAGCAGATAAACGAGAAAAATTCCAAACTTGGAAATACATGCAGACTTTGAAAACCAGAGAAGGGATGTGTATATTTCAGAGTCTATATGATAGTTGCTATGTATTATGTTTTTTAAAGTATATATGTAAGAAAAAAAGTTGGGGTGCAAATGTGCGAGACAATCCACAGTAAAATGCAAGGAAATCTACTGTTATGAGATACCAGGTAACTCTTTCCATTTATTTTAGTAAAGAAAACCCTGCTTTCATGTAGTGTCCTGATTATATTTTGAGTTCAGAAAGGATTGTCCAATTATCATGCACTCTTGCCTGGAGACACAAACCAATTTAGACCAATCAGATTTTCCACCAGAAATTCTCTGCCAGATCAAACAGGGAAGAAACTATTTTTCAGCTAGGTTGTTAAGCTGACTTGATGTTGGTATTTGGGGTGTCAGGTAGTGCGCACTTTGGCCATCTTGCTCCATTTATGAGAGAGCCTGTCTGTAAGAGAAGCAAGTGGCAAGAAAAGTGTTGAGTCCTGGGCCTAGCCATGGCTGAAATTAAGCCTGACTCTGGATTTTTCAGATATTTGAGCCAGTAAATTCTCTTGTCTGTTGAAACTACTTGGAGTTTGATTTCTCCAATCTGTAGCCATGGTTCTGCTGAAAAAAAAGTCCGGAGTTCAAATGAAATGATCGAGAAACCAACATTAATTTCTTTTCCCGATATTTATGTTTGTAACCACTGGTTTTAGATTTAGTTTGTTTTTAGAGGAGTAAGTCATGTTACCTCAAGTAAGGATCCCAAATACAGTAAAACAAAATTTTGTCAACTTTGCTTATACCCACTAGTTTCTTTTCCTTTAGAAACCTAAGGGACACTGTAGCAGCTACCTCACAGAGTCTTGGTCAGAAACTTGTACTTCCAGAATTTCTCATTTCTTATGCTTTTAAGCACTAATGATACTGTAAATGGGGAAGATAACTATATGTGTTTTTTCAGCCAGTGTTTTATTACAGGAGAATACAGTTTATTAGAAAGAGATATGTTAAAAATAATGAAGTTTGAGTTTTGTGGTGTGTTTAGATTAACTGCTATTTAAAAAGGCAGGAGAATGGGTCTACAGGGAGATTCCACCTGAAGCTCTTTTGTGTATTAAATGGATGATGTAAACGATGAGCTTAACAGACTTCTCTGATATCACCATTATTTTGCTTATTGGAACTATTAGAAGCTGTTTGCTGCTGTCAGTTAAATGATCATATCTCAAGTGCTCCTGATATATAATTATTTATTTGAATCAAGATTATTAATAGATTCTTTACATCATTTACACACAATTTGACTTAACATTAGCAATTTTTTGTTCTGTAACAAATAAATGAGATGTATAAATATACGGGCGCACAGAAATTCTATAGAATTCAAATAATTAGGCTAAAAATGACTCACTATTTGTGTGATTGTCTATATTTATTTAAGTAATGGTTGAGACTTATTAACAATTATGATATTTAAGAATTTTCTAAAATAATGTAAAAATGATTGCAGGCTTCTTGTTCAGTTGAGTAATCAGTTAAGAACAGGAAATTAGCCAGGGGAAGAAAAGCATCATGTCTTGTAGACCAAGGTAAAGACTTTAAATTTTATTCTAAATGAGATGAAAAATCATTAGAATATTTTAAGCAGATCAGGATCACTTTGCCTGCAGGAAAAAAAAAATTTAAAAACTAGAAAGACAAAGGCAGAAGCATAGAGATCAGGTAGGAGACAATTGCAAAAATCCAGGCAAGAGATGATAATAACCTGGGCCATTTTGGCAGCTACAAAAGTGATAAAAAGTATTTAAATCCTGAAAATATTTTTATTATAGAATCCACAGGACTTATTGATGGATTATATGTTAAGTTTTAAAAATTATGCAAAACTTGGATATAAGGTAAAAAGTAAATAGTGTATGCTTCCAATGTTTTATGGGTGGAAATGCCCACCTACATGTTATCTAGGTGTATGTATGGACTTTATCTGGATTAAAGGCTTAGTGAACTTACATATTAATTTGTAGACTTATATCTAGTAGAGATGCAAATAAACTTTTTCTAGAGAAAATGATAATTCCAAAAGTTTTCGTTTGTTGCTCTGTGAGATAGTAATCAGTTTTATATCTAACTCAGCAATCTTTTACTAATATATCTTATTTAATGTGCTCATAAATACATCTTACTATTTTCCCTATTGAGGTCTTTGACACATTAATTTTATATTTGCTTTTCACTTTGAAAAATTATACTTTATTATGAGTAAGAGAAAGACAAAAGTCAAGGATGACATGGTGGTTATTGTGTGAGCATTCAGAAAAATGTAGGTACTATTTTCAGAATTTGGAAAGAATGGCAATGGAGCAGGAAAAGTGAGAATAGAAAGTTTAATTTTAAGTATTTTCTATAGTATAGTCATTGACAGAGTCAGATATTCAGATAAGAAACCCAGGCTGGAGAAATAAATTTGGGAGAGATCTTATGGATAATATTTAAAGTCATAGTCTGAATAAGATTACTTAAGCATGAGTATAAATTCAAAGAAAAGTCCAAGAACTGAATTCTGGAACACTCTAACACTTAAAAGGTTTAGAATATCAGAAAGATCCAGCAATGTGCACTAGTAAGGAGAAGCCACAAGGGTAGAATAAAATTTTATAGAGTGCTATCTCAGGAGCCAAGAATAAAAACTGTTCCAAAAGGAAGTTAATACATTACATCAAGTGAAGCCAATAAGATCCAGTAAAACAAAGATAGAAATTTACCATTGGCTTTGGCAACTTGAAACCTTGAACAGAACAGTTTAGGTCCATAATGAAGATAAAAGCCAGATTGATGCAATGGCATAAAGAGAAAAGCAAATGTTAAAAATGTGAATTATAAAATAAATAATTAGGGTATAGTCATACACACAAAAATACAAATGAACAAACAAGAGATAGAAACAAAAACATAGGTGGATCTTATAAATATAATAGTGAGGAGAAAAAAAGACATAAAAGTTACTTACCACACAATTTCATGTATTAAATGTTTAAACCTAAGCAGAACAAAATACTATTTATGGATGGCTACATTGGTAGTTAAAACATAAATAAAAGCAGAAAAACAATTACCATAAAACAACATAACGGTTACCTCTTAGGAGAAAGAAAATAATGTGACTGAGAAAGAATACATGGAGACTGCTAGGTTATTGATAATGTTCTATTACCTTTTTCTGGTGATGATTCAGAAGTGGTCCCCTTATAATTAATTGTCCATATACATTTTTCATCTACATCGTGTTTTTGGCTGTGTTTTACATGTGTGCAGTATTTGACAATAAAGTATTTTTTAAGAGTGAATAGAAGGTATAAGATGTAGGGTTTAGACACTTTTTTCAAGAAGTTTTTTAGCAAAGGGAGAGGGCAGAGAAATAGGGCAATGGATATAAAGAGATGTGATTTCAAGGAAGATAGTGTCACATGTTTGCAAACTAATGGGAATTATTCTGTAGTGAGGGGTAACAGATGACAGGAGAAAAGAGGAACAATGCATGAGTAAAATCTTTGAGTAACTAATGGGGAAATACCGTGGAGATGTCTTTAGATAAGTAGGATAGTAGTTCAAACATACAGTAAGAGAGAAGGTTAATTCATGACTATAGAGGATAGACATTTGATAAACAAAATAATGTCAGCAGGTAGAAGGTTTTCCTGGTTGCTTGTTTTCTTAGTGAAAGAAGAAATAAGTCATTGATATGGTAGAGAAGCAGAAGTTGTTAAAGTTTGGGAAAAAGAAAAGGTAAGAAATTGTTTTCTAAAGGACAATGGAAATTAAGAGGAAATGCATAATAGGCTTGTCTATTAGAAAACACTAAGGGTACACTTGAGGTTATGCTCAAGAATTTAATATAAGTAGGTCAGTGATGTTATGTGTATTTCTCTAGCAATACTCAGCTATGTAGTTACAAGCACTAAGTAGTTTAAGAACTGGATTTAACTAGAAAGATTTTGCTAGGCAGATATTATTTGTAAAGAAACTATACAAGGGAGTCCATTGACGGAAATGTTTCTAATGGTAAACTGTTGAACTCAACATTATTAAAGAAGTGACAGTGAAAAGGTGGTAGAATCAATGATTGGAGGTATAGAGGATATTAAAGAGCTTTATAAAAAATTCAGCAAAATATGTATAACTACAATATTAAGTTAATATTTGTGGTGAAATACAGTCTTAGTAATATAAAAATTAGACTACAGTTTTGTATACTTTCTCATGTGTTCCTTCATTCTCTTCAAGCCTTATTTTTCATCTACCTCTTCCTGAAGCAGAGGTAATTGAATAGGAAAGGAAGTGTATTTTGTGTATAGCAGAATTTGGGGTGGTGGTGCATAAAGAAAAGAAACATACAAGAAAAAATCTCTCATTAAAAAGAGTTCCTGTGCCTTTATGGACTTAGACTACAATAGTTTATTCATTGCAGATATAAGAGGAACTATTTATCTCAGGCAGCATTTAAGCCATGACTATTGCCCCTTCTAGGTGGGCAATGAGATTTTCTTTCTTGTGACACCCCGCAGAACCTAGTATAGTGCTCATTATCATTGATAGCTTATTAACTAACAAAGGGAAGAATCCATAGAAATAAATTTGTGCCAAGGTCATTTTTGTATTAAAAAAATTTATTTTCCTTATGCAATTTGTTAAAACAAGGGCCAGAAATAAGGTCTAGAATTCCCAATTATAGCATAAGCTCACTCCTCTAGTCTCTGTATCCTCATACAATTTCTTTTAAAAGTGATATCCTAAAGATAAGAAAATGCGGCACATATTTTTGTCCTATTTAATTAATATTAGAACTATATTTAGAAATTCTGTGGAATCTTTCAACATTGCAATTCAAAAGCATTTCCTGCTGGAGAATATCTTAAACTTGATATTTTAAAGACCACAGAATAGCACCATTTGGAAAACTGTGTGAACGTTTGTTAGTGTATCAGGCAATGAAAATATTCACAAAGTCAAAAGTAGAATTGGCCTACATGTGAAGAAGATTCTTCAAGAAATAAGTTTACCTTCAAGGTAAAAATGTGGAGAAAAACATTACTCCATATTTGATGTCTTAAAATTTAGCTTGTTTTTCTTATTTCTACAAAATGAAATTGTTTAAATGGAAATAACATACAAAAAAGAGAACAAATAAATTGGGACTCTGACCCCACTCTTTCCCAGGTGAATCCATATCACTTGTAATGATGTTACAAGATGTGCCTGAATTTCCATACCCCTGACAATTTTTTTCATGCTGAGTTATTCTTAGCAAAGAGGTTGAAACCCTCAAAAAGAACAGGGTAGATCATGTGAAGATTAAAAACACACCACAAGTGTTAAAAAATAGATAGCAAGCTTGGGAAATAGAGTTGGCCAAATGAAGGAAAGAATCAGTGATATTTAAGACAGAAATGTACAAATAAATCAGAAGAAAAAAGAGAGAAACTGAAGAATGAAAAATAATGAAAGAGAAATTCAAGAACTAGCTGATATCATCAAGAGATTCCATCAGGAGAGGAAACATAAGAATAATGGGCATTATTGAAGGTGAGCAAAAGGAGCAGGAACTAGGAAGCATTTTCAAATAAATAGTTGAAGAGAATTTCACGAATCTAAAAAATGAGCTGGAGCTTGAAATTCAAGAAGTCAAAGAACACCTAATTATCTCAACCCAAAAAGTTCATGTCCAAGACACACTGTATTAAAATTACCAAAAATCAATGACAAAGATAGAATTCTCAGAGTATCCAGGGAAAAGAAGATGGTAATTTATAAAAGAAAACCTATTAGATTATTGTCAGATTTCTCAGCTCAAAACTTACAGTCAGAAAGTAGTGAAATCAAATATTAAAATTATTAAGTGAAAGAAACTACCAGCCAAAAAAATCAAGAAATTAAGAAATCAAGACCTTCCCAGATATACAAAAACTGAGGAAATAATTCACTATGAGGCCTGCACTACAGGAATACCGAAAGGGTCAGTTCACCTAAAATAAAATGTCAAAACAAAGTAATAATTAGGAGTGAGATGACTATCAAGCAAATGGAATCAAAGAAGTGCAACCTTTAATAAAAACAGGGCATTATAAGCTTAAGCAATAAGAAGAGATTTGCTATAGCAAGATGATAATGAACATTCAGCATACATAAGGACATATTGAGACAACAATGACTGAAAATAGAGATTCAAAGATCCAGTTTTGGAAAAGGTAATGGAGATAAGGCATGCACAGAAGAAAATGGATATATGTAGATCTATTACTATTACATATTCATAATAGGAACCACAGGCCAAAAATTCAGAACTAAAGTATATAACATAAAAAAGAAAGACCAGAAGGAAACACACAAAATACAACCGAAATAGTGAAAACAGAAACATAAAGACAAGGAAGCAATGGAAACACCCGGAAAGTAAAAGATAAAATGACTGTAAGAAGTCCTTGAGTTTCAATAATCACCCTAAATGTAAATGGACTGAAATCACCAATAAAAAGGCACAGAGCTGCAGAATGGATCAAAAAACAAAACACAACCATATGCTGCCTCCAGGAGACACATCTCAGTTTCGAAGACAAATATAGACTCAAAGCAAAAGAATGGAAATGATATTTCAAGCAAACGGCATTCAGAGAAAAGCTGGATTACCAGTATAAATATCAAATGAAATAGACTAAAAAATAAAAAGATAAAGAAAGATACTGAGGGACACTTCCTAATGATAAAGGGAATCATGCACCAAGAAGGCATAACAAGTATTAATATATGGTCATAGTCAGGGAGCCCCGAAATATAAAAAGCAATTACAACAGAACTAAAGAGAGAAACAGACCAAAACACTATCATTGTAGGGGACCTAAATACCTCACTGTCAGATATGGACAGATCATCCAAACAAAATCAATAAGGAAATAACATCCTTAAATGACACATTAGACCAACTGGACATAATTGACATTTACAGAGCCTTGCATCCCCAAACAGCTGCTTATATATTCCTCCCTAGTGCACATGGAACATTCTCAAGGATTGACCACATACTGGGACAAAGAGATAGCCTCAACAAATACAAGAGGGTTGAAACCTTAACAACCATATTCTCCGATCATAGTGCTTTGAAAGAAGAGATCGACTGCAAAAGAAAGCAGGAAGAACCACAAACACATGGAGATTAAACCACATGCTACTGAAGAATGACTGGGTCAGAGAAGAAATAAAAAGAGAGATCAAGAGATACATAGAAACAAATGATAATGATGGTACAACATATCAAAAGTTTTAAGACATGACAAAGGAGATCATGACAGAAAAGTTCATATCATTATAGGCCTATTTCCAAAAACAAGAACTAGCCCAAATAAATAACCTAATGCTCATGTCAAAAAATCTAGAAAAGAAAGAACAAATGAAGCCTAAAGTCAGCAGAAGGAAAGAAATAATCAAAATTAGAGCAGAAATAAATGAAGTTGAAAACAAACAAAAAAATGATAGAAAAAATAAATGCAACAAAGAGCTGGTTCTTTGAGAAGGTTAATAAAATTGACAAACCCCTGACTAGACTTACTCAAGAAAAAGGAGAAAGGACACAAATAAACACAATCAGGGCTGAAAGAGGGGAAATTATGACTAATGTCACAGAAATACAAAGGATCATACAAGAATACTATAAAAAGTATGTTACACAAAATATAATAACCTAGAAGAAATGGATCAGTACTTGGAAAAATAAACTTTCCTAAACTGAATCAAAAAGAACTGGAACATCTAAATAGACCAGTCAGCAGTATGGAAGTTGAAACAATCATCAAAAACCTACCGAAAAGTAGAAGTCCGGGACCAGATGGCTTTTCCTGTGAATTCTACCAAACATTCAAAGATTTAATACCTATTCTCCTCAAACTCTTCCCAAAAATGAAAGAGGAGCAATACTTCCCAACTCATTTTATGAGTCCAATATTACCCTAATACCAAAACCTGGTAAACATGACACAGAAAAAGAAAACTACAGACTGATATCTCTCATGAACACAGATGCAAAATCCCAAATAAGGTACTAGTGAAACAAATTCAGGAACATGATAAAAAGATTATACACCACGATCAAGTGGGCTTCACCCCAGAGGCACAGGGATAGTTCAACATATGAAATCAATTAATGTGATACACCACATAAACAAATTAAAACTTAAAAATCATATGATCATATTAATAGATGCAGAAAAAGCATTTGAGAAGATATAGCATCAATTTATGATCAAAACATTTAACAAAATCGGTATAGAAGGAAATAAACTTAATATAATGAACGCCATATATGACAAGCCCTCAGCCAACATTATACTTAATGGTGAAAATCTAAACATTTTCCCTCTAGGATTGGAACAATGCAAGGCTGTCCACTATCACTGGTGTTATCTGATATAACATTGGAGATCCTAGAGAGTTCCATCAGGCAAGAGAAAGATATAAAATGCATCCCAAAAGGAAATGAAGTCAAACAGTCACTATTTGCCAATGACATTATTCTGAATGTAGCAAACCCTTAAGCCTCCACAAGAACACTACTAGAAACAATAAGCAAATACTTCTTTAAGTTTTCTTGTCACAAAATTAATGTTCTGGTTACAAAATTAACTTAAAAAATTCACAGTGTTCCTATACTATAAAAAGAAAGTGTCAGAAAAAGAAGTGATAAAAAAAAAATTCCTTTTGCAATTGCAACAACAACAACAATACCTAGGAATAAATTTAATGAAACATGTGACCTATATAATAAAAACTGCAAGAATCTAGTAAAAGAAATTGAAGCAGATACAAAGAAATGGAAGGGTTTTTCATCTTCTTGGATTAGAAGAATCAACATAGTTAAAATGACCATATTACCTAAAGCTTTATACACATTTAATGCAATCACCACCAAAATTCCATCAGCATTTATTAACAAAATAGAACAAAAAAACATCAGATTTGTATGGAAGCACAAAAGACCCCAAATTGCCAAAGCCATCTCCTAAGGATATAGAACGAGGCTGGAGGCATCACTCTGCCGGACCTTCAAATTACATTACAAATTGACAATAATCAAAACGGCAGGGTACTGGCAGCAAAACAGACACACGAACCAGTGGAACAGAATCAAGAGATTCAGCAGTCCCTCTGCTGGGTATTTACCCTAAAGACTTGGCAACCCATATCCGAAAAGATATTTGCTCACCAATGTTCATAGCAGCATTATTCACAGTGACCAGGACATGGAAGTAACTGAAGTGTCCTACAATAGATGACTGGCTAAAGAAGCTGTGGTACATAGTACAAGGAATATTACTCAGCCATAAGACGAGATGAAATACAGCCATTTGTGACAACGTGGATAGACCTCAAGATAATCATGCTAAGTGAAATAAGCCAAACAGAAAAAGTTGGAAATCACATGATATCACTTATATGTGAAATATAAACCTAAAAGCAACAAGTGAACAGGACAAACAAAGACTCGTGGACATGGACTATAGAGTAGTGGTTTTTAGCTGCATGGTAGAGGACGGGGTAGGTAGATGCTGTAAAGGGGATCAAATATATGGGGTAGGAGGAAGGTGAAGTGGGTAAAGGGGATGAAGTATATGGTAGCTGAAGGAAACTGGACTTTGAGTGGTAAACATACAATAGAATAAACAAATGTTAAATAAAATGTACACCTGAAAATTATATAATTGTATTAACCAATGTTACCCCAATAAACTTAATTAAAAAAAATAAATACACTGGTTATAAAATTTTTTTATTATTTCAATATTAAAATTTAAGAAATGTGCTACAAATGAGATGATAAAAAGATATTTTCTTGATTTTTCTATCAGGAAATTGTGCCATTTAAAGGGAAAATCATGTTATAATGTGACTTATTTCTAGTACTCTTTCACCTTTACTATTGTAGGTTGTTCCAATTCAATACTGAACTTAATGTTTTTTTCTCTTCTATTTTTATTTGATGTTTGTTAGTCAGATTGCATTTTTATCATCATATTGTATTCATAGTTGACAGACTCATTAATTTGACATTTATTCATTATGTTATTTTAATATTAAAATTATAATAGTTGTATTTAAATTGAGATCATCACATGCAGTTTTTCGAGTATAAGATTTTAAGGGTGTAAACTCTTCCCAGCTTCTATGGACAACAGCAGTGCTGATTACAGATCATTCAAACAAATGTTCTTTGATTGGCTATTATAACCACGTCTGTCTCTGCTAAGGGGGGAAAATAAAGCAAGTGATATAATTCCCTATGTGTTGAAACCTTTTAGCTGGGAACAGCTTTTTAATGGCTTTTTTTGCAGTCAGCAAGAGATGTACATTTATTCAACTGAAAGCAACAATGATGATAAGGAGAAAAAAATCGTTTCCAACTCTTGTTTCAGTACGATTTTCAAGATGGTTTGGGAAAGTTTCATTTACAGTCTCTAACAAAGCAAATCAAGAGATACATATATTATCTGAATATAAAACACAATAAAAATACGAAGAGAAATAAAATTACTAGACCACATCAGATAACATAGCAGTGTATCTGCCCTGACAAGGCCTATTTTATTCCCAATCATACAGAATTTGCTGGCAAATGTAAATTATCTATTCACCTTTAGTAAGAAAATCTTCTCAGTTCAACATAAGTCACCTAATGATCACAGCCTCTGTAACAAAAGAACTAACAGCATGCTGCAAATGTGTCAGCACAAAACAGCGGATAACATTATCATGCTCATCTGCAAGATGGCTTCTCTCTAATTAGGAGCTGCAACAATGTAAACCGAAGTCACAGCTTCATCATAAACGTTAGAGAATGTGAAAATATAGTGTGTTCATTGTCAAACTTAGGCATATCCAGAGACTATATTGATATTGATTTAACCACTTTTCTTGAGTACTCTAAAAAAGACTTGAAATTGAACTTGCACAACACATTTACGGTGAAGTTGCATTTAAACAGGGATTGGGTTCTGAGTAACTCAAGTAAGAGAAAAATCTGGTAGTCAAAATTACCAATGAAAAGGCATTGTGCTGCCCTTAAACCTCTAGGGTTTTGATCCTTTAAAAATCAAAGGTCAAGAACTATTTCCTTCTGATTCCCTTTGCATTTTATTTATGGTCTCCCCTGGGAGAGTGGAGATTAGTCTGATTTGAAACAGAAAAAATCTTCTCCCTATTTTTGCAAAGCCTATATAATTGGATCCATGGAATTAAAATAAAAAAATACTATTACAGTCTCCTGAAACTTACTATACTATGCTGAGTATTTAAGTATATTATTTCTCCTTTAATCTTTGAGATAAATTTCGAGAAAGCATTAATGACTCCATTTTTAGATAAGGAAACTGAGGCTAATAGATGCGATATAACTTGCAGGTAAGTGGCATAGTTTGAATTCAAATTATGTTGATTCCACAGCTGGAGCCCTTTATACTATACAATTACCTACCCCTTGAAATATAGGGAACTATTTAAGCTATAGTTACAACTGTAATATTAATAATAGAACTAAAATGGACTGGGTCATTCAAACAATTTTTAAAATGGTACAATAAAGTCCTCCTTTAATAATATTAATTAATTAATAATAATAATAATGAACAGAATCTCTAGGTTAGAAAAAATATTAGTAGTTTGGGGTTCTCTAGGACAAATTCATGTAACACCGCTACCCTCTCCTCAACCAGGCCCTCTTTAGCTCCTACCTAAGGTGTGACTAACATGCTGTTGCCCATTACTTATTCACTTTAGTCCCCACCTTCTTTAAGCCAGTATGTAAAATATTTCTAAAAGAATCTTCCTAAACACTTTTTTATCATCTCATTGACTTCCTCAAAACTTTCAATAGCTCTTGATTTTCAATCTCATCAACCTACTCTCTTGATTTGCATTTCAGAACTCTCTGTCATTAGTATCTATTTCTCTAAATTCATTTTCCATTTCAACTTCTCTTATACCTTCTCTCCTATAGTCAAAATTTTCTCATTTGATTCTTTTTTTTTCTCCCTAATTTTTGCCTAAAAATGTCAATAGAATTGGGAAAATATTTAAATAGTTTGTATTTTTTTTCATACCCCCAACCCTGTAGCAGCCCTTTAATGCAGAAGAGTACAAATTTGATAGTAAATTTAGATCAATTGTAGTAAACAAAAAAATTAAATATGTTTTGTAATTTTATCTGTGGTGTTTTAACTTTGCCTTCTTCATACTTCAGTGTTCTCTTCACTCTCCATGTTCTGTTCTTACTCAAAATCACCATCCACCATTGAAGATTTATCCATCATTAGAGCCTCATCTCAAGTCTATAATCCTCCATGAAGCCCCATATGATCATACCATTCTTCCAGTCTTCTTGTATTTGTCTTTTATGAATTCCTACATGGACACCTCCTGTCATATCAGGAACTTGAGTATGTCCAATACATCTTTATCCCTAATATCACCTAGAAGAATTCTGAGCATTTGAATATCACCCATTGACTAAAACCTATTAAGAAAACTTTTCTATGGAAACAATAAATAAAAGATTTTAATTTAAAAATGTAATTAATCTTATGAAAATAAAAATGTTATTAGAACACAGTAAAAATAAATATTCAGACTAGAAATGTCCAATAAAAATATAATGTGGGCCTTAGATGTAATTTTAAATAAAATAGGAACAAAATTTTAAATAGTAAGAGGTTATATTAGTTTCCTCCTGCTGCTGTAATAAATTAGCACAAGCGGTGGCTTAAACCAACAAAAATTCATTCTTTTATAGTTTTAAGGTCAGAAATCTTAAAAATCTTACAGAGCCAAAGTCAAGGTGCTGACAGAGCTGAATCCTGAAAAGCTCTGAAGAAAAAATCTGTTTCCTTGCCTTTTCAGTTTTTAGAGGCCCTATGCATTCTTTGATTCATGGCTTCTTCCTCACATCAGTATAGCTTCTTGATTCCATGGTCATTCTCATACTACTTATGACCTTCTGCTGCTTTCTTATAAAGCAAGTGTCCTCATTCTCCAGGCCTCAGACCAGTACTAGTCCATGGCCTGTTAGGAACTGGGCCACACAGCTAGAGGTGAGCAGTGGGCAAGTGAGTGAAGCTTCAGCTGCATTTACATCCTCTTCCCAGCACTAGCATCATTGCCTCAGCTCCACCTCAGATCATCAGGCATTAGATTCTCATAGAAGCACCAGTCCCTGGGGCCAAAAAGGTTGGAGATGTCTGTTATAAAGGACTCTTTCAAGTATATCAGACTTATAAGTGTTTTTTAAATAAAAGAATCTATAAATGTTGATTATGTTCAGTTGGTCTAATTTGTCTCTAAGGTTGATATTTTCTTATTGATTTTCTGTTTGATGATCTAGTCACAGCTGACAGTGGGATATTTTGGGTCCCCTACTATAATTGTGTTTTTGTCAGTTTCTTCCTTTAGTAGTTCTGTTAGTAGTTGCTTTATATATTTTGGTGCTCTCTGATTGGGATTATATATATATATATATATATATATATATATATATATATATATATATATATATAGAGAGAGAGAGAGAGAGAGAGAGAGAGAGAGATAAATTGTTATATCTTTTTGATATTGTCCTCTTTATCTTTATGAAGTGTCCATCTTTGTCTCTCATTACCTTTTTTTATCTTGAAATCTGTTTTGTCAGATATTAGTACAGCTACCCCCACTCTCCTACTTTTATCTAAATACCTTTTGCTTGGAGCATCATTTTCCACCCTTACACTTTGAGTATATTTGTCCTTGCAGCTGAAATGTGTCTCTTGAAGGCAGCATATGGTTGGATTTTGTTTTTTGATCCAATATCCTACTCTGTTTCTTTTTATTGGTAAGTTCAGTCTATTTATATTTCGGGTGATTATTGAAATATAAAGTTTTCATGTAGCCATTTTATTCTTTTGTTTTTCAGTAGGTCAGTGACTATCATTTCTTTGTCCTTATGTTTCTCTGTTATTTTAATTTGGTGGTAGTCTATGCTTTTCCCTCTGTTTTTTTCTCATTTTATGTTATGTGTCTCAGTTCTGGATTTTGTGTGTTTGGTACTACTAAATTTAGTCCTATCTCCATTCTCCAGCACAGATTCAGATCTTTACTCCCCCTGCCCCCATTTTTATTTCTGTTGTCTCAAGTTATCCCTATTTAAGTTGTGAGTTCATTTCAAGGTTGAGTCACTGTTATATTTTTTCTTTTAAAATTACTTTGACCTTTAATCATTATGTAATTATTTAAGTTTATAATACCCTACTTTTAATAAAGATTGCATTTTCTTGTTTCTATTAGTCATCTTACTCATAATTTTGTATTTTTTTTTTGGTCCTTTCATTTAAGGTAGAATGATCCCCTTTAGTATTTTCTATAATTCAGGCCTTGTGGTGGATAATTTACTCAGTTTCTGTATTTCTGAAAAGGTCCTTAATTCTCCTTCATATCTAAAGGAGAACTTTGCTGGATATATTATTCTTAGATGATAATTTCTCTCTTTCAATAGTTTGAATATTTGATTCTACTCTCTCCTAGGTTGTAAAGTCTGCTGAAAATCCATTGATAGTCTGATAGATTTTTTTTTATGTTACCGTCTTCTTTTCCCTGACTACCTTGAGAATTCTTTCTTAGACATTAGTTTTTGACAGTTTTAATATAATTTGACATGAAGAAGCTTTTTTGAATTAAGATAATTGAGTGTTCTGTTTGCTTCCTGGATTCAAAGATCTAGCTCTTTCCATAGGTTTGGGAAATTCTCATCAACTAATTCTTTGAATAAGTCTCTGTTCCGTTCTCCCTCTATTCTCTTTCTGGTATACCTATTATTCTTATATTGCTTTCTCTAATGGTATCAGATAGTTTTTGTAGAGTTATTTCATTTTTATTACTAGCAAATCTCTTCATTATTCTATTGAGTTCTTCAGTTCCAGAAGTTCTATTTGGCTCTTTTTTAGAGTTCCAGTTTCCTTGGTAAAGTTTTTTTGTTCGTTGACTGTTTCTGAGTTTGCTGAACTGTCGATCAGAATTTTTTGCATCTCACTGAATTTTTTCAGAAGAGCAATCTTGAATTCTCTGTCCTTTAAATCTCATATTTTTTTTATCTTTAAGTTTATTTTCTGGGGGATTTTTGTTTTATTTCTGAGCTTCCCATCAAATTGGTTTTTCATGGTGTTTGATGGATTATTTCTCTGCCTAGGAATTAATAGGAATGCACTCTGCTTTAATACATATACAGAATGATCTCTATTTAGAGGGTTGATAAAAAGAGTAGCTCCCAAGTTTCCTGCACAGTCCAGGCCTCTTGGATCTATGCCTTGTTGCAAAAAAAAAAAAAAAAAGGCAAAATAAAAAATATTTTTTATTCTATAGGGAGGTGTGTTTCCTTTTATTGCCAGGTTGCCTCAGTTCCAGAGATTCATCTCCATGGAATAATGTTGAGGGCTCCTTAATAAAGAGCCCCTGAAGTCCTGGTACTGCTCCAACAGCCAGATGCAGTGCTGAGGTCTGCTTCTAGCTCTGGGAAGATATGAGGAGGCTCACAATAAAGGGTGGAGGGGAGCAGCTAGGCTCCATTACTTAGCTTTCTGCCTGGCAAATGGTGGTTGTTAATACTGTCACTCCCCTGTATTTTGCCTCTTCTCTGTTCTCTGCCCTGCTGCTTAGGACCTGCCACATGGAATATACTGATCACCTAGGTTTCAAGAGTGCTAAGCCACACCTAATTCCTTCCTCTCCTGTGTCTTGTACGTAGTTTTGGGCTGCATCCACAGCACTGGTGTCCAGTATTGACTGGTCTTCACTCCTCTCCCTTTTCTCCAACCTTGTTTGTCTGATTTACCCTTCAGATGCTCTGATGCACAGATCTCTCAGATGTGTTTGTGTGCCAAACTGGGTGTTTTCTTTGGATCCACTCCAGAGGTCAATTGACACCACATGAAACAAAACCCCCATCCTAAGTCATATAGTTACTAGATGCTGGCCCAAGGCCCTTGGGCAAATTAAGATGCTCCTAGGAGTCATGAATTTCCAAGGATTTAGAGATTACCTCCTAGAAGCTTAGGGCAAAGATTCTTTTCAGGCTAAGTTAAATTCATTGCTACATACTCTCCAGCAACTAATATGATGAAATTTTATTTACTGAAATTGACTACTTTGATATTATATAAATAGCCAATGAACATCTATATTTTGTTATTTCAATAGAGAACAAAGCATCAAATGGATTCTTAGACTGTACAGTTACTGCATATTTTAATACAACTACTAAAGAGCCTTTCCTTTAAGTAACTTAGGAATGTCCATTTCTTTGCTTCTGTGTATCAAAGTGGTTGATTCACGCAAAACAAGTACCTTTTGATATAACTAACAAATTGGTGTTCTATTCTTAAATTATGATACTCTATATCTATTTCAAATCAGAGATAAAAACAAAACATTGCTTTTTTCAAGTGTATTTACCCTAATGGTACCTGCATGGCTGAAGGTATCCCATAAACCAGGATTTTCAGCAAGAGCATCTCTAGTGTCCTTGGATCTGTTTTGAACCTGTTTGAAACCCTTCACTTGGATATTTCAAATTTCATAAAATTTTAGAAGTGAAAGGAAACTAAGTTCATATGTGGATAGTCTAATTGAGACACAAAGTTGTGTGATACTTTGTCCAAAATGATATAAAGAGTTAGTGGCAGCAATATAAACTCACCCTTAATCTTCTAATTCTTTTTTCGATGTGTGTGTATACATGTATGTTTCTCTGTGCTATATCATGAACCTTCTGAACATATGTTACTATGGGACACTAGTAAAAAGTATAGGCATTAACTTGTATGTCAGTTTGTAATAGATGGCTGAAACATTGTTGAGAAATATTCTCTGGCTGTCACTTGTCTCAACAGCCAAGAGTATTATAATTAATGAGCACTGCCATGGAACTGGGGCCAAGTATTTGCTACATTTACTATCTTCAATGTAATTATAACGCAAAAGTAGTACTAAAATATAAATTATTATTGCTATTTGCCTCTGACATGGGAAAGTATTTATGTCCTTCTGGGCCTCAAAGTTCTCATATGAGGAGGAAAACTATAATGATCACTGTTACTTCTGGTTTTAAGATACGGAAATAATAACTTTATGCACAGAACAAAATTAAAATTGTTTTCATTGATTTAAGTAAAAGGAGAGAGAAGAAAAACTAATTTTATCTCTTTTTTTTGCAAATAATAATGCCATCTTATGAGTAAGACTCTTAGTCTTAGGGGCTATTTAAACCTGTTGTTGCCCCAGTGGTGGATGTATAGTTAGAATTGTTTAGATGGGTTAGAAAGTTCTAAGGCAGGAACTTTGATGAGCAAATCTTTAAGGTTCTGAGTAGCCTCCTGCTAAGGCTGTCACCACTGGAGGAAAATAGAGGTTTGGGCTATTAGCTCACAGTTGGGAATATAAAGACTACAGTACTCAGTGAGTCCTAAAAATGCTCTTAGTTCTTTTCTAGTGATTTGGTTCAGTATTTGTATAGTTCCTTGTATCATTTCTGAAAATAGATTCTGGGTGCTTGGGGTCAGTATGACACCTGACTAGGTGACCTTATGTTTGCCTAATTGGGTCTTGGAATAAAAACATTTTAGCCTTGGGTGGCTAATGAACTTAAAGTCTAAATGGGATGTTCTATAGCTTTATCTCAAGTAGAGGAGATGAGGTCATGTACATACTGTAAAATGGGTCCCCCCTCAAGTTGTAAATCTTGTAAATCATGAGCTAAAATTCGACCAAAGAGGTGAGGACTGCCTTGGAATCTATGGGGAAGTACTGTCTAAGTCAAATGCCAAAGGACCCCATTAGGAGAGTCCCATTCAAAGGCAAAAGGACATTGGGATTGCGAGCTGAGAGGAATAGAAAATAATGTATCTTTTAAATCTTTAGTAGTGAACCAATTCGTTTTTGGGCTTATGGTTCTGAGTAGAATATAGGGGTTGGGGACTACTGGGTATTAAGGTATTACCACCTTTTAAATTATTCTTAAGTCCTGTACGAGGCCATAGATTCCATCCTTCTTCTTAATAGGTAAAATAGAGGTGTTATAAGGAGAATTAGTAGGAACAAAGTTCAAGTTATAAAAACTTTGATATTATGGATTGGAGGCCTTGTTTAACTTTTAATGGGAACTGTTTCTGATTAGAGAATTGAGAAGAGTCTTTTAGGTTGATTACAACTGGAATGGCTATTTTAGTCTATCCAGAAAAGACTTGATCCCAAACCATAAGGTTAATATTGGTCTCCCAAGTTTCTGAACTGGGTAGGATCTTAGGTTTCTCTGATAATAAAAATATTTGTAATGGAAAGGAGGTTAAGGTGCCTCCTAAATTAATCTTGATTCTATTAGGATGTCCCAGCCTAAAAAAGAACTTGGGTATTTCAGAATAAGAAGGAAAGCTTGAGCAAATGAATACCCATCCCATAGGCAACATAAAGGTGGAGTGAAATATTGGGAAATTGCCTTATTAGTGACTCTTAAGAAAGTGAAGGTTTGTAAGGAAAAGGATCCTGAGAGGGAAGTAAGGACAGAATAGGTGGTCTTGGTATCCGAAAAGAAAGTAATAGTCCTACCTGCCATGTTCATTTGTATCCTCAGCTCCAGTCCAAAGATGGAAATCTCTTGCAGGAGGGCTGACTAGAGGGGGCCTCTTCAGCCCTGTGTAACCATTGGAAATTCTGTGTCTCGTTCTGACCCTGAGGTCCTCTGACTCAAAGAGCAGAAAGCAGCCCAATGCCCCAGCTGCTGACATTTTTAGGAATCAGATTTGAGAGGCTTTTTTTTCTTGGGACACTTTTTCATCCAGTGGCCATGTAGGCAACAGATGGTGCACTTAGATGAGTTCTTTGCTGTTGAGGGCCTGGACTTAGGAAAAGTGAGATTTATTGAAGTATGTTTCAAGAGAGAAACAGGCTACACAAAAGAGGGCTGTAGCCTCATACAGGTGGGGAGGTCTGTGTTATATCTCGGTCATGACAGAAAGTTACAAGGGTGGTGATAGCTAATCGATATGTGAGGTCATTTTGATTGACAGTTGTCAACTGCACATGTACCTTCCAAAAATTCAGTCTGCTATAATTAGATTCATGAACATCTGGGAATATATATGACATTATAATGATAGTATAATGAGGCAGAGGTGAAAAGAAGGTCAGAGTACTCCTTACTGCCCAAGCATTTGTGGCTGGTCTAAACTGGTTGCTATGCTATGGTCATTTATTTTCTTATACTCCAGATTTTACGGTTATTGTTATTTAAAAAATGAGGGTTTTTTTTCTGGGAGGTCGTAGGGGTGGCCTTTGGGTTGGGCTGTCGGTGTTATCATTTTTATGTTATTCCAACATAATTACAAAGCGCCTACCTAAAATGCCATCACTCATTCTCTTACTTTGCCTCATTTTTCTCAACAATCCTTGTTCATTTCTGACACTACTTTACATACTTATTTGTTTCTCTATCTATTTATTGTCCATGTCTCAAACTGGAATTCTTAAAGGCTTGGACATTGTTGTTCTAGCACACTGCTATATGGTGGGACATCTAGAACAGTTCCTGGCACACAGGAATGCTCTTTAACATCAGTTAACTGATTAAATGCAAGAAGCTAGGGGAAATAAGACAGAAAAGTGAACCAATATTCCTGACTAAAATCTGCAATGAATCTATAGAACCTCCCCAATTTAAACAAGAAAAATGGTATTCTGAGAAATTCGGATTTAGTATAGATTTAGGGCCTTTTCTGGCATTAATTTAAAATAGCAAATTAATCTCCTGTGTAAAAATTTCATCCAATGCCTTTTACATTATTTCAAAAACAATTATGTGCCATTCAAGCCATTTCAAATAAAATAAACTAAATCAAATAAAAATTAAATGTAAACATCAATAAACTGTTAAATTTAAAATACTGTTAATACTTAAAAGAATGGAAATAGCTTAAAATTAGCATGAAAATTAAGCAAGAACAGCTAAACTGAGTTGCCAAATAGGGCCATTAAGGAGACAAAGTACTGCTCAGGCTATTTTCTAAGGAAATAACAATTTGTTAATATAAGCATGTTGGTTGCAAATTAATTCCCTATAATGTAAAATGGGCACCAATTTCACTCTCTTTACTGATGCAAACATCTACTCTCTAAAAACTAGCTTAAAAAAAGGGTAACAGATGCATTTTTGTTGGAATCCTCAGTTGTAAGTTAATACTACAAATCATGGTGCTTTTGTTTTTGCTGTTTTGTAAAAGCTAGTGAATGTTATCACAGAGGGAGAAAAAAACATCTTCAGGGACACAGAGTTTGCTCTGTGAGTTTGACCTTGTCACTGTGGCCATAAATAGCAATCTGTATTCATCTAATCCTAGTGATAGGAACTTAGTGACTTTTTCCCAGGAAATTATTCTAAAATCTAATTGACTCTACATTTAGACATACTTTTCTAATATCTAATCTACTATCTAGTTCCAGGTTGCTGCACCTTGTTATACTACCCTTAACAACTTTAAATAATTCATTTTCCTGTTGGATGTAGCACCTCCAAAGTATCTATGCTCTGTTATGAACAGTCGTTCAGTTTATTCTCTAAACAGAATTGGACTACCTCACTCCAAAGACCATGCTCTGCAAATCTTCTAACCATATTACTATAATCTAGATTTCATCCCTCTGAATAACCAGTGTGACTACATTTTTAAAAGTACAAGTTATGATATAGTGTTTTTTTTTTTCTCTCTCTCTCTTTCTGGCATTGTGCAAAGCTTTCCCCTAAAATTGGTCATCTTGAGAATGGAAATGAATTCACTACTGTGATAATATTAGTAATAGTAGATGACCAAGATAGCCTTAATATTTCTCTCAGCTTGACTAATCTTAAATGGGTTTCTTCTAGACTATAGGTCTTTGAACTCTCTTAGAGCATTTACTTTAGAAAACTTGCATTAGATATTCTTTCTGTGCCCTTTCAAGATGTAAATTTTCTACAACCCAGGAATGTCTTTTGAAAGGACCAGAGAGTCATTTAGGTTGGATTCCAACGTCCATAAGTGCCAATTAACAAACACAGAATACTTAATCACACTGTCCAATTTCTTCCCAACATTCTCTTGCACTTTTGAGCCTGAGTGTCCTTACAACTTTGATTAAATTTTATTTTAAATCCTAGCTCTAGGAATTTTCCCCACCCCACCCCCTGCCACCAGCTTCTCTCAGAAACCTAGTCTCTCTCCTGGATAATCAGCAACCCTGAAGCAATACAAATAGTAGCACAAGCCTGACTAATGATTACACTGTCCAAACTACTGACAGACTAAAGGTAGCACCTTAACCTAAATTATGTTTTAGCTCCTGGGCTATAAGTAAGAACAACCCCCTGGCTACTTTCCCCTGAGACAGGTTATAGAGACTTAGGGGATAAAAACTTTAGAACTGTACTCAAGATCTAAAGAAATGATTCATTACCCTTACCTCACCTCCCTCCAATCAGCTTCCAAAATGACCCTGAACCCCTAACTCATGGTGTCTTGTGATTTTGCCCTGTATAATCTATAACCTACAAGCCATTGGGAGCCAGATCTTAAGAGCACTAGCTCACCTGTTTCTGATACAGAGTTTCTAAAACTCTTGAAATTTCCTGTGTGATAAGAGTGTATGACACAGAGTTCTCAAATCCCTAAAAATTTCCTGCGTGATAGGAAAGTCTTTTGTTCTAGTGAAATAACTCTTAGTGAGCTCCAGGATGGGAGCTGGTCACTAAAAGAATAAACTATGATTGGAACTTCCAGTCCTACTTCCTGTCCTCCAGAGAGGTGGGAGAGCCTAGAAAATGAGTTAACAATGTGTTCCCTCTATGTGATAAACCCTTCACAAACCTCACCTAAAGTATAGGTTTGAAGAGCCTCTAGGTTGGTGGACACATCTTTATGCCTAGAGGGTGGCACATTTCAGTTCTACAGAGGACAGAAGTCCTTGACCTTGCCCTATATATCTCTTAATCTAGTTGTTTATCTATATCTTTTATTATATCCATTATAATAAACTGCTAAATGTGTTTCCGCTAGTTCTGTGAGCCATTACAGCAAATTACTGAACCTGATGAGGGCATTGGGGAAGCTCAATTTATAGCCAGTCAGTCAGAAGTACAGGTGATATCCTGGGATTTGAGATCGGCATCTCAGTCTTGTAGGACAGAGCCTTTAGCTTGTGGGATATGACCCTAACTCCATGTGTTGGATAGTGTAAGAACTTAATTGAATTGTAGGACACCCAGCTGGAGTTGGAAAATTGGTTCATATAGAAGAAATCCAAACCTCCAGTTTCAGAAATATTCAGTATGAGAGTAAAAAAAAAAAATAGACAAGTTTTCCTTAAACAGAGGAGTATAATCCAAAGTACAGTTTGAGATGCAATTGATTTCTTCTTTTTCCTTTTGACTATTTTCATCTTGTCCATTTTTTCTAAATCCAGTTGGAAATACTGTTTTTCTAACCAGTTTCATCAGTGGTTACAATTTAAATTTATATAACAGAATTTTGCTTTGTTCAATTGACAGTTAACCTTAACCTCTGTGATTAATTTCTGCAGTTACTTTTATATACTCATGCACATTGTAACCTGATATCAAAACCCCAAAGCCAAGGAATCGATTTATTAACATATTTTAGCATTTATAATAAAAAATTAAATATATATATATATATAAATAGAAAAAATATTAAATAGCCATGTTCCCATAACCTAGCTTCAACCATTGGCAATTTAATAGACCAATGTCTTTAGTCTATACAACAATCTATTTGTTCCCTGTCACCACTAGCATTTAGAAGTGAAAATACCAGATATCACATAATTTCATCTGTAATAGCTTCAGCATATTTTTTTAAAAGGTAATAGAATTTTTTATAAACAGAACTATAATACTGTAATAAAGTTTTAAATTAATTTCTTAATATTAAATTTATTATGTGTCATAAATACTTGTTTACAAATTTATGTTTTTAATTAGGACCCAGTTAATATCCACACTGTAGCATTGGTTGATATGTCTCTCAAGATTCTTTTAATTTATAGCTCCACCTCCATCTCTTTCTTCTGTGTGTACATGTGAAATTTATTTATTTAACAATACAGTTTATTCTATAAAGTTTTTCACAGTCTAATTTTTTGCTGATTCCATCCCTGTTGTTTATTTAATGTTTCCTGAACTTTCTATCATCACTTAAAAAATCTTTTTATCACTATAACACACTTTTATTTTCTTATAAAGAATTGGATAAAAATGTGAAAATATTAGAGGCCTGATCTATGCCCAAATAACTTCCATATCTTAGCAGAATGTCTATTTTAAAACTCACTATTTTCATTAGTATTCTGTATTTATTAAAAAAAATAAAACCTTGCTTTCTCAAGCATATGATGGAATGCTTTTAGATCATACGTTGCATTTATATACAAATAACCAAAACTTTATCTCACTTTTTTCTTCAAAATTTCTTTATTTTAACAAAATGATAACCGTTAATCCTTGAGCATCTACTATGGGCTAAGCACTGTACATTGTTTTAAAATAAAACCCATTTAAGAGAAACAAAAACAAACAAACAAACAAACCAATAAATAAATAAATGGAAGTACATTAAACTAAAAAGTTTTTGTGCAACAAATGAAACCATTAAAATGAAAAGACAATCTACTGAATGGGAGAAGATATTCACCAATGATACTCTCATAAGGAGTTAATATCCAAAATATACAACTTAACACCCCCGAAAGACAATGAATGAGTTTAAGGAAGAAGGTGTTAGAGTAAGTCCTGACCAAGGATCCTATTGACATGCAGAAGTGACTATAAAAATTTTTCATATATTGAAAGTAGCAGATATGCCACTCTAACATATGCCACTTTGGCATATTGGTTAATTTGAAGCATTTGAGGAACAGCAAATATAAGGACAAGCTTTCTCTGAACTTCCTATATCCTCCAAAAGAAACTCAATTGTCATAAATCCCCTCCCCAGGAGTTTCATTAACCAGGGATGATTGACTATTATCGCAGGAGAAGAGACTAGAAGTCCACACCATACCAGACAAATCATCACAAACTATCATTCCTCTCATCTATTCTTCTAAGAGCCCAGCCACTTTCCTAAAAGGCATTTGGTCTCCCCTAAGAGGCCTACATCCTTTTCCCCTTCCTCTATCAAGACGATATTTTATCTCGAATTCCAAGCCACTTCAGAGAGTCACTCTTTTTTCTCTGGGTATCTCCCATGTATTCATAAGGTATACATGTTGATAAACTTCTGTTTGTTTTCTTCTTGTTAATCTCTCTTTTATTACATGGATTTCAGCTAAGAATGCAGAAGAATAGATAGAAAATTATTTTCCTTCCCTTTCAATGTGTTCAGAGCAATAAAGAGAGAACTTAACTTGGACCAAAGGAAGTATTCTAGGAAAACAGAACCAACTAATCAACTGTATACACAAACTAATAAACAAATAAAAAAAAAAACAGGATTCTGCTATGACAAATTAGTATAATAATGGGTGATTAAGTATGGGACAATTTTAAGGGAGGAAGTCTTATATCGCCTTTATTTTAGTCATTCCCTCTGCTTCTGTTTTCATATCTGTGGGAGAGTACCATCTAAATAAAGCAGACAAATCTGCCTTAATAGGTCAAAAGAAAAGTGAGAGAAAGAAATTTCAGACCTACTGGGTAATTTGTGCTGTTTTGCTTTTATTATTCCAGTGTTAGAACATGTGACTTTTTTTTGTTGTTGTTATAAACCAACCTTGCAAACAATGATTCTCCAAACTGCTCTAGGTACATATTAATTTATGCAAGGTGACAATTCAAGAACCTGTGCCTCACCAATTTTTATATAACATGAAGGACAGTAACATTTTGGGTTGAATCACATTTCCCAAAAATATATATTGAAGTCATAACCACTGGTACCTTTGAATGTGACTTTATTTAAAAATAAAGTTTTTGCAGTTGTAATCAGTTAAGATGAGGTCATACTGGATTAGGATAGGCCCTAATCCAATATGATGGGTATGCCAGTTAAGCCTTGCCTTAATTTTGAGAAAAAGTCAAAAAAATCAGAGTTGGGAATGTTAGAAGAGGTTTGTTTTGTAAGATCAGAGAACCTACCAGCTAACTTTGTTCTAAGGGAATTCTCAGAAGTTAATCCTTTCACTAAAGCAATGAGAACCCCCCCCCCCCGCCCCCCAGTGAGGAGGCATCACTGTGAAGCTCAAACTGAGGTTGTTTTCTGAGGATAGTACTGACAGTAGGAAATGCTGCTGTGTACCTGGGTTCTCTAGCATATATGTTGATATTAGAATTGCAGAATAACAGAGTCTAGATAGAATACAGAGGCAAGGTAGATACCATCTCCTGTAATGTGCAGTAAAGCTGGCATGACAATTACTGAATCTTGACCTATAAAGATCTATGATAATGGCTAAAGAGAAACTAATCATGAAATATCAAGTGATTATACAAATGGAACTGCCCATTATGACTTGTATATTTTCAAATTCAGTAAATCAAAAGATCAAACAGGTGTAGTGATAATCTATTATGAAATGGAAGTTGTTTGTTTGAGGTCAGTCTTCAGCAGCTCTGTGGGGCACGAGTACCATGAATAGGTAACCCACATGTCCTCCCACTTACCTATGTAGCTCTAATTTCTGGCTTTCAGCTCACCCTTATAGATACATAGTAGGGAGGGCTCTTTATGATCAATTGACAAAAAAAACAAAAACAAAAAACAAAAAACCCAGGCTTGATTAATAGTTAAGTAAATTCAAAATATTCAGAAAAGCTAGCAATGAAGTTCTGCTAACTATAACCCCACACATGGCTAGTCCTACTGTATAGTAGTGAGGGGAAATTCTCCTAGCAGTATCCATTTTACCTTTAATTCTTTTTAGACGTGGCTAGATAGATAAATAGATAGATAGAGATATCTAGAGAGAGTTTTCTTGGAAATGATAAATGGTTTGATATTTTTTTTGGTCAAGGATGTAGACAGGTTGAGATTGGAACATAGGAAGACAGGGTATCTTGGAAAGAGGCATGAGGTAGAACCTGCTGAAGTGGACACAAAGTCTGTAGAGCTTTATGTCCCAGAATAGTCACAACAGAGGAAGAACTTAAAAACCAGTAGAATAAAATGAGTTGGATAGTAAATATCAGTCACACTTAGTGCTTGGTCACACCAGTGCTTGTTCAATGGGCTCAAGAACAGAGAATTTATAATGACAAGGAAGTAAACTTGGTTGTCACTCTCACATCCTAGTCCCACACTGTACTCTTTCCCCTTAAGAAGAAGCAGTGTTTCACTTTCTAGGCCTAATGTATTTGCCTTTCTCAGTTCAGTTTCTAGCATTATATCTGTGAATTCAGAGTGTTTGATCTACTAGCATGAAATCCCCAATGAAATATCCTTAAACAGAGAATGAAGGAATAGTAAAATGAGTACAGGACCATTGATTTAATCATATACAATATCATGATAGTCTCAGCTGAGACATCCACAAGATAGGGACATTATTTTTCAAAATGTGAGGTATATTTTCAATTAATGGCCGTTCTATGTGCTCTAAGATAGTTTGAATACAAGGATCTGAGAACCAATGAATAAAAGTACCAGTAGCCCTTCTCACCATTACTCCCAGTAATCACCTTGGAAAAGGTGTGTTTTCTATCTCTAAAATTTTAGGTAGGACTAGAGTAGAAGCTCTGGTTATCAGAGTGGGGAATATGCAGTAAGGCTCCCACTAAATATAAAGCTATGTCTGCCATTTGGTCATGTTAAGTTCCTCTTGTTGGTAGACCAGCGGGTAAAAAAAATATATATGATTTGACTCTGAGGTAATTGACTCTGATTAACATGAAGAAACACACTGGTGCTATAAAGAAAGGGAAAAGAGGTATAGATTTAGAATTTAGAGGGTTTACTGATTAAGCTTTTACTGTTCTGGTGCTGGTTGATAAGTTTAAATCAACAATTATAGTAATCATGATTTGACATGGAAAAATAACCAGTAGACCCCAAAGCATTGTTTACCCAATAGACAAGCAACCTAGGCCAGCAGAAGTGGGAATGAGGAGAGCAAAGATTGGATGGGTTGTAGAGGAGTGAGATAATGAATATAATTTACAAATTATGGCCTAGAGACCAACTATAACAAAACCACAATTCTACTTTTTTCTTTGCTTTGTTATCATTTAATTTTTAAAATTTATTCCAATTATTTTTATATTTCTGAATTTTTATTTTTATTATTTTTTGCATTACTTTATTTTTAAAATTAAGTTTACTGGAGTAACATTGGTTAATAAAATTATAAAATTTTCAGGTGTATATTATCATTTGATATCTGTATATTCTATAGTGTGTTTACACCCCAAGTCATTTCCTTCAGCAACATTATTTGATCCTCTTTACCTACTTCACCCTTCCCCTATCCACTCTCTTTGATCCCCTTTATACCATCTAACTCCCACCTCCTCCTCCACCCCACTAGTAACCACTAGACTATAGTCTTCTGGGAACCATTAGTCTATAGTCCATGTCCACGAGTCTCAGTTTGTTTGTCTTGTTCATTTGTTGCTTTTAGGTTTATATCCCACATATAAGTGATATCATGTGATTTTCAACTTTTCCTGTCTAGCTTATTTCGCTTAGCATGATTATCTCAAGGTCCATCTGTGTTGTCACAATTGGCTGTATTTCATCTCTTCTTATGGCTGAGTAATATTCCACTGTATATATGTACCACTGATGCTTTAGCCACTCATCTATCATAGGATGTTTCAATTGCTTCCACATCCTGGCCACTCTGAATAATGATGCTATGAATATCGGTGTGCAAATATTTTTTTGGATATAGGTTTTCAAGTCTTTGGGGGTAAATACCCAGTAGAAGGATTGCTGGATCATATGGAAAATCTATTCTTAATTTTTTGAGGACCCTCCATACCATTTTCCATAGTGGCTGTACCAATTTGCAGTCTGACCAGCACTGTTGAAGTTTCCTTTTTCTCCACATCCTCTTCAACATCTGTTATTACTTGTCCTGTTGATTATAGCTATTCCAACAGGTATGAGATGGTATCTAATTGTAGTTTTGATTTGCATTTTCCTAGTAGCTAGCAATGTTGGGCATCTTTTCAAATATTTGTTGGCTATTTGTATGTCCTCTAGGGAAAAGTGTCTGTTCAGATCCTCTGCCCATTTTTTGATTGGGTCATTTGTGTTTGTGTTGTTATTGAGTCATATGAGTTCTTTGTATATTTTGGATATTAGGCCATATCGGAGGTATTGCTGGTAAATATCTTTTCCCATTCTGATAGTTGTCTCTTTACATTGTTGACAGTTTATTTTGCTGAGCAGAAGCTTTCTAGTTTGATGTAGTCCCATTCATTTATTTTAGCTTTTACTTCCCTTGCTTTTGAAGTCAAATTCATAAAATCCTCTTTAAGTCCAAGGTCCTTGAGTTTCATTCCTAAGTTTTCTTCTATGCATTTTAATGTTTTAGGTATTATATTTAGGCCTTTAATCCATTTTGAGTTAATTTTGGTGTGTGGTGGTAGACAACAATCTAGTTTCATTATTTTGCAGGAGGCTTTCCAGTTTTCCTAGCACCACTTATTGAAGAGACTTTCTTTTCTTCACTGTATGTTTTGGCTTTTTTGTTGAAAATTATTTGCCTATATAAATATGAGTTTACTTCTGGACTCTTGACTCTGTTTCACTGGTCCGTGTGTGCCTTTTGTTGGCAATACCATACCGTTTTGATTACTGTTGCTTTGTAGCATAATTTGAAGTCAGTCAGTGTGATGCCTCCAACATTATTTATTCTCAGGATGGCTTTGGCAGTTTGGGGTCTTTTGTGCTTCCATAAAAATCTGATGATTTTTTCTTATTTCGTTAAAAAATGTCGAATAAATTTTGATGGTGACTGCCTTAAATGTGTATATAGCTTTGGGTAATATGGTCATTTTAACTATGTTGATTCTTTCAATCCAAAAACATGGAATCTTTCAATTTATTTGTATCTGCTTCGATTTCTTTTAATACGTTCTTATAGTTTTCATTATATAGGTTCTTCACTTGTTTTGTTAAACTTATTCCTAAGTATTGTATCCTTTTTGTTGCAATTGCAAAATGAATTTTTTCCACTTCTTTTTCTGACACTTCATTATTAGAGTATAGGAAAACTGAATTTTGAATGTTGATTTTGTATACAGAGACAACTGTATTTGCTTATTGTTTCTAGTAGAGTTCTTGTGAAATCTTTAGGTTTTTCTATATACAGAATCATGTCATTGGCAAATAGTGACAGTATAACTTCTTTGTTTCCTATTTGGATAACTTTTATATGTTTCTCTTGCCTGATTGCACTTGCTAGGACCTCCAATGTTCTATTGAATAACAGTGGCAATATTGGACAGTCTTGCCATAATCCTGATCTTAGAGAGGAGGTTTTAGTTTTTCATCATTAAGAATAATGTTTCCTAAAAGTTTGTCATATATGGCCTTTATTATCTCATTGAGTTTTTTCAAAAGTACCATCCTGAATTCTCTGTCATTTAAGTTACATATTTCTATGTCTGTAAGCTTATTTTCTGGAGATTTTTTTCTTTCTTTCTGAGACGCCTTGTCTCCTTGGTTTTTTGTGGTGTTTAATGGACTATTTCTCCACCTGGGCATTAATGGAAATGTGTTATGTTGTTTTCCAGAAAGAGGATTTATTATATAAAGGTATGACTATAGTTCGTTGCAACAAAAGTGCTTTTCTTTTGGTTTCCAGTAGGTGGCAAATAAGCCTCTTGGATCCCTGCCTTATATAAAGCCTTAATAACATTTCTTAAATTTTTTTATAGATACGAAATCACACTCCCTACCTGCAGTTTCAACGACAGTCTCAGCAGTGTTTGCTCACATTCCTCTGGGGCCCTGAAGTGATTGGATATCGGAGGGTATGGGGGCGGGGAGGGGCCCTCTGTGTTGTGAATTGGAGGCTTTGGCTCAGCCTTGGTCTTGCCACAGCAATTTGCAAAAATCAACTGCTGTTTCTCTGCAGTTTCATCCTTCTCTGCTTTCTCCCTTGATGACTGGGCCCTGCAGCCAGCTGGCCCCTAGGAGCTCACAGCTTTTCCAGGTAGGGTTATTTAGGGAAATTGCTTCTTCTTTTCCCTTCCCCCTCCTCCTGCAGGTAGCTCTGGGGCTGCAAAAGACAGCTTCTTTATTTCTCCCAGTCTACCACCGGACACCCAGTGTTCTGATCTGTGGTAGCTCTTATGTCAGACCCCATGCTCAGATGTACTGGTGTGCAGTTTGAGTGTTTTTTGTTGAGTTTTAGATGTTCAGTTTATTGTTGTTTCAAGAGGAGAGATCTGGGGATATCTCTCACTTAGCCATGTTTCCAAGGAAGTTCCAAGCTACAATTGAGTTGACTCTGTAGCCACTGTGAAATGTAAGGGGATGCCCAGAGTGAAAGCTTTTTTTTTTTTTTTTTTTAATTTTTGAAACTAAGACTGGCTGTTATTTTAAAGAATTAGTGACCAAATAATGAAACTAAAGTGGAGCATGAGTAAGTCAGAAGGTTACAAGACTGGACCATAGAAAACTCTGTCATGTACTTTCCATTTCCCATTAGCACTTTCTATTCTCATACAGCTTCTTAATGCAAGATCCCAAAGCCCTGAGTCAGTGCCGAGGAACATACTCAGCCACAACATGGGGAAGGCTGGAAATGCTATAGAATTAATCCCCCCAGGAACAGTATTCAACCAATAATGGATGAGAGTTAAAGGATAAATGCCCTAGTTTCTAGTACTTCTGGTAGGACAACTCTCAGGAATGAATTACATACACAGTCCTAAGAGGTCCCTGTCAGGACTGAACTTTAGTTGACAATAACAGCAATCTGCTCATTAATGCACCTTTATTTGCTTTCTTCCCTCACTGACTCACTTCCCTACTTTCCTACCAATATTTTGTTGGATTATTTGCCAAACCAATTACGTTCACTCAAACCCTTGTCTCAGCGTCTGTTTCTGGGGAAAACCAACCTAAGCCAATTTTGCAGAAACACAAGAGAACTATCAGCTCACATAATGATCAAAGGATATGTACTAGAAAATGTTTTTCTTAGAGAAATAAAAAAATACAAAACATTTTAATTCATTTTATTCTTAAATACAAAAGTAATATAAAATTCTATAATTAATCATCCAAGATATAATTTCTCAATATTGAGAGCCATTAAAAAAGATATCTGAACATGACAAGATTACTGTAATCTTTACTGAAGTGATCTAATCAAAGGGAAATATTAGATGTGTTCATATAGGAGAGTTATTTAAAAAAAAATGTTTAAGTTAAATATCTGATTTACAACTTATTCTTTGGTCAAATTAAAAAAATAATGATTTGGATAACTGTTGATAAGGCAGAAACTTTTAGCATCAATCATTGAAATAATATGTTTCTAAGGTTATTATAAACCACTTTTCTGTGTTATTTATTACCAGCACGTTGTAAAAATAATGGTGAGAACTGGGCTCTATTATAATGTCTGGTTAGAAAACTCACTCTTAATTACCTTTAACTTGTGTGCTTCTTGAGGGAGCTATACTCAGGATTATCTTTCTAGAGGCTTATGTTATTGCACATGATAAAACTGGCTTGTGGTACTTGTAACATTTGTCCTAGGCTAAAGATTTAAGAAGGGTTCCTTTCCTCCTAAGCCTAAATGTAGATCTTACCATCACCATGGTGCTAAGTCAGAAGGAATGGACATGCTGAAATACAAACATGAAATGAAAGAAAGAAAGATCTATAAAAAGAGGACCAAGTTAAAAAGTATTAGAGATACAATAACTATGGCAGACATACAAAGGAGATCCAGTGTATATATAATTTCTGCATTGCAGAAAGGAACAAATGAAATAGAGAAAAATACTTGAAGATAACATATAGAATAAATTTTTCAAAAATAAAATAATTGAATCTATAGATGCAAACCTCTTTGGAAAAAGAATGATTCAGAGGACTCCTTGCAGAATAAAAAATCAGAGATCCATGGAATATTCAAGAGCAAAATTTCAGCTGAAGAAATTAACTTTCTGACACACTAGTGACTTAAGAGTTAGGTGTTTTTCTCACCTCCCCAGATTTAATAAAATACTAAGACCTATCATTTTTTTCTACATTTTGAAAATCATTGCAATCTACACGTTTCTTTGAGTGCCTAGTATCTCTATCTTGGTCCAGGGCAATTGCATTTAAATTACTGTATACTATTTTCTCTTTGGCCTCATGCCTTCTCATTTTTTCTTCATGGTATAACCAAAGTGATCTTCCTAAAACTTGACCATATTAAACTTCACTTTTGCCCAATGATCTTGTAAAACAACAATGATTAAGAAGTTGCCTGTCCTTTTGTCTTCAGCAAAAACCACCCTTCCTTGTATGACCTAGCTAAAACTCACAGACATCCCCTGTTTACTTATGACAAAGCCAGACTCAGATGCTCCAAAGTCCCATTCTTTGCTTCATAAACAGTTATCTGAACTTTCTGTACAAATCTAGGTAGAATACCTACTGATTTCATTTGACCAAACTTTTGTTCATGAAACTTTTTTTTTGTCCCCAGTTTCCTGAACTTTCACCTGTCCTCAACATAAGCTAGCATAAAAGCCTTCTAAGGACTCTTCAGGGTAAAACTTTCTTTTGATCCACTATCTATTTGATCATGTGACTTCTATCCATTTACCTTACTTTCACACTTCTGAATTTTTCATCTTGTTCTATCCTGCTTATAAAAGAAAAGTTCTTTCTTTTCTGCCTGCTCTTAGAGATATAGATGTCATAGTGGGAGCATTTGCTTTTCTATTTCAATAACTCCCCTCCCCCTACTGCAATAGTCTTTCTCCTTTAGTATAATTATCCTCTTATCTAAGTCTGAATTTATTTTTATTAGACAAACCAAAGTCTGCTTATGCCACTCTGTTACTTAAAACCTTATTGGCTCTTCACTGTTTTTAAGATAAAGCCCAAATTATCCTTGTTTACAAGTCCCTTCCTGGGCTAGTTTATCCCATGCTTATACCTCTTTAATCTTATCTCTTTCTTCTACCAAACCACTTTCCTTGTCATGCCCCTTTCTCTAATTTCAAGCTATTTTACAATTTCTTGCAGTTCCTTGATATACCATACTTTCTCTGGAATTTAGACTTTCCAACTGCCCCTTCCCCTTCCTCCTCTTGCCCTCAATCTTTCTGGATTTATCCTGCAGATCTATTGGGCTATTAGGTTTGATAATCTCATCCAGGAGAACTTTTTGGCCCTCTCATGTGAGGGCTTGATCATCTTTTCAATCGTTTTAAAAACTTTGTGTACTCTCCCTCTCATGTTATTACTATAACTGCTTATTTAATGATCTTCTCTATTATTAAACTTCCTAACTCAAAAGACAGAAATTTTATACTTTTCACTGTTGTACCAATAGTATCTATCACATGGGAGACAATAAATATCAATTGTATCAGTGCAATTATATTAATTAAATGAAAGAATGAGTTTATTGCTTAGACACAAAAGAACCAAAGATCAAACTAGTACACTCTGCCTCCAACAAAAAAAATAGTTTATTAGTTTTATTTTAGTTACAAGTGACAAAACTGAACTTGAACTAACTTAGGCAAAAAGAAAGCAAGGCTTTCATAAAAAAAATAAGATAAGACACATGTGGATTATTTAGAGTTTCTCAATAGAAAGTTTCAGGAAACTCAACACAAGTTATTTTAGGTAAAACCTCCTGGGGTAGGTTTAATTTTGGCAAAGCTTATCTGAACAGTTCAAATGGTGATCCAAGATATGACCTCTCATTGTCTCTGGTTCTTTAGCATGTAAAAACTTCAGACTCAGATCTCACTGGTTAGTAATGTCACCACTGAGGGTGACCTAAGTCCATTGCTGCCTCAGTGCCACTGGGGGGCCCTGGTCCTTTCTGTCAATGCAGTAAAGAATTACCGATCAGCAAAGATTAAGAAAAGTAAAACTTATTGAAATATGTTTCAAGAGAGAAATGACCGACACCAGAGGGGGTTGTAGCCTCGTACAGGTGGGGAGGTCTGTCTCATATCTGGGTCATGATGGGTGGTTACAAGGGTGAAGCTAGCTGATTGAGGTCTGAGGTCATTTTGATTGACAGTTGGCTGTTATAGAACCTATTGTTAACTTTACATGTACTTTTCCAGAATTCAGTCTGTTATAGTTAGAATCATGACCTTCAGAGCATATACATGACATTATAATGATGATATAGTGGGGCTGAGGTGAATAGAAAGAGCACTCTTTACTGCACAAGCATTTGTAGCTGGCCTAAACTGGTTGCTAAGCTATGGTCATTTATTTTCTTGTTCCCCACGATGTAAGGTATTGGTTTTTTAAAAGTAAGGGCTTTTCATTTATTTATTTATTTATTTATTTATTTATTTATTTATTATTTATTTATTTATTATTTATTTTTTATTTTTTTGAGCTGTCCTAAGGGAAGCCTTTGGGTTGGACCATTGGTGTTGTCATTTCTCTAGTTACAGAGCTGGACCTTCACTCCCATCACTCAGGGCTACATAACTGCCTAATAATAGGATGAAAACAACAGAGCTCCCTACCCTCTCAACTCCAAGGTCTAAGGTCAGCTTCCTTATTTGTTGTTTTTTTTTCCAGAGGTTTCTATAAGAATTTTGAAATTCACTGGATTAGAAATTCTATAGCTGAGCAAGGTCACATGTACTCTCTGAATCAATCTCTGTGAAGAAAGAAATATAATTCCTTGTTTGGTTAAACTTAGGTTACATATCAAAACTTCCACCATGTGGAGGTGGAGCCATACCTGAACTTCAGAAGTGAGAGTGAGAGAGAGCTAAATTTCCAGCCCACTTTAGTGCTGCTACCAGACTAGCATCAAAAGCAGTAGAGGCAAAGGACAAAAACCTCTACAGGTAGCATAGAGCTAACCCATAGACAAGTAAACCCAGAGCCTGAATGTCCTCAGAATATGCTTCTTTCACCCGTGCTATTTTTTGTGCTTTTGCTCTCTTCACAAAGGTCAAACCATGTAACTCATAGCTCACTTCTTTCTCTTCTAGTTCAACAAATGTGAATAATACTTATTAATATGTTAACATTAAAAACATATTAAGCAGTTCGTTTCCTTTTCTGTGATAAATAGTAAGCATTTCATTGCCTTTTCAAATGCATTTATACAGTAAGTTTGCTATGATAGTTATAGGACAATCATAGAAAACAAATACCCAAATCCAATTACTGTACCTTTAAACACTTGTCACACAAGGCAGCAGTAATGATTACAACTTATTATCCAACAGTAAATACATAAACCAAGAGGTAATCAAAATATCCCAATATGTTATAGAGAAAATCTACCACATTCATTTCTTTGTGATGTCAAATATGTGACCTTGAAGAAGTGGAAAAAAAATAATAGAATCCTTCAAGGAATGAGTAATACTATTAGAACAATAGTTTCAAAGCCGATGTGTCTTTTCTCCAAATGATTTCTAGTCTTGAGTTTATAGAACTCATTTTTCTACCCTTTTCTCATCTTTCCAAATACATGAAAGAATTCCCTGCAAGTAAATTTTAATTGCACTTAATGGCAAATTATTCTTTTCTTCTAGATAGTCCATATTACCTGGTGAAACCAGAAAACAATTAGAACCCGACCTGCCTCTAACTGGAAGCCAGCCATGTTGTAAGACCTTCTTCCAAAGAGCAAACAGGTTTCCAACAGATAAGAGTAACTAAAGTAATTTAAAATTGGTGAATACAGTAACAAATTCCCAGGCTCTGCTCCTCTCTTTGTTGAAACCCATTCTTTTGGAAAATCATTTTCTTCAGCCATTGGACAACAAAATGCATTGTCAAGAAATTTTATAGCAATAATTATAAAAGATGTCCATTTGAACCCGTTGAGGTCTCACTGATTTTATAATACTCAGCAGACTTCCCTGCAGGAGAACGCTATATTTATGTGAGCAATATATGTGAGAATTGAGATCATAAAATTAAATGACCACATAGAACTGTCATTTATATGATGAGTGCCTACATATGTGAAGGTTGGTTTATTTTGCAGTATAAGGTTGCATTAAATGGACCACTCTCAGTGAACATTTTTAATCACGCATTTCTTCATTCTTTCTGCAATATTATACTTGAAGGACTGGTAAGCAGTTTGCTAAGAAATGCTAAATGGTTACTGGCACTACTATTCTGACAGAAGAGCTCACTAAAATAGAAGTACAGTACATATTGTATGCAATTGTTTTATGAGACACATTATGGTCACTAGAATAACATTTCACCATTACCAACTGCTGAGAGAAAAGTCATTAAGATATTTGGCGAGCCAGCCAATTGTTCAACAGAGCTATAGTACAAGACTTTAGAACAGCTTCCATAGAGGGAGGCTGGCTGTCTCTCAAGAAAAAAAATAATCAAGTTTCAGGTCTATGCTGTTTAATTTATAGTATTTTAATTTCAGAGTCCAATGAGGAAGTTACAGGATATTAGGAGTGTCAAGTGTCAGGAGAACAATAGGGAATGCTATATAAAATATAAATATATATTTTCATGTGTGTGTGTGTGTGTGTGTGTATATATATGTGTATATATATATATACATATATATGTATATATATATATTCAAATACAAGTATTTCTGGTATATGTGTTTGTGATCATGTATGTGTGTGTGTAAAAGATTAACTTCTTGTGATAATTCATATGACAATGTGTTAAAACTCACCTTTTACCAGGGAGCTACCTTTGTCCGGAGATAAACTTGTGTACTTTAATTAAACAGTTAATTTCTTTCTATTTTTAATGAAAATACATTTATGGATGGGGGAAGAGGTAAGGATTTTTCTAAAAACACTTAACCCAAATAAAGGAGAATAAAATAAATTATTTGCTATAAAAACGGTGATCAAAAAGTGATGATAATAATTTTTGAAATGTTTGCATATATATACATGTATATATATGTGTGTGTGTGTGTGTGTGTGTGTGTGAGTGCACATGTATATGTATACACACACACACACACGCACACACACACACACACACACACACACACACATATATAATAGTGTTTGACTGCTAAACTGACAAAGCTTATTACAGGCTACACCTGCCAATGCTAATTCAGCTACTCCTATCTCATTACATCAGGAAAAAAAACTGGCATTCATTGAAATCAAATATACTTTTGTCTGTGTCTCACAATAACCAAAATAGATTAAATTAGAATTATTTAGCCAAATATATGAAAGTACATAGATAATCATGAAAGCAAGACTAAGCATCCTCATTATTACGGTGGTCCCCTTAGGAAGTGACATATTACTTTACATAGAGCTCTCTGTCAGTAACTATTGGTTGAGGAAATACTAAAATCAAAAACAAAAACAAAAAATATTGGAGATATTTTAATAAATGATATTGTTGAATAGATATTTTAAATTATCCGGAAAACTGGATTCTATTTTTATGTATTCAATACTTTTGACTCCATGTAAAAAGGTCTTGAGATTCTCACAAAAGTTATAAAAGGGGAAGAAAAAATGACTGTCAATTCAGTTTAAAAAATCAAACCAGTAAATCAATTAAATTTTTCATTCTTTGATGATTTTTTGCACTTAGGAACACCCAAAGTATATTTAACTGGTAGCATCATCATGTTCAGATTGCTTAACATAGCCTACTCTTATTTATATCAAACCCACTATGACTTATTTTTCATAAGTTGGTTTTCATCTCTGAGGATACTGATAATAAAATTTATTAATATCATAAAGATAAATGTGGGTATCATCTCATTTTTAAAAAACAATTTTGGGCAGCACCAAAGTGACTGGGAAGATATTGTTCTTGGTAGTGATGTAAAATGAAGTAAACCTATAATTGCTCATCCTCATAATGTCCTTTTGATCTGTGTGTTTTGTTCCAAAAAAGTAAAGTAATAACTCATACAGATAATATAAATATGACCTGTTTTATTTAAAAATAAGGGTTTTTTTGTTTGATTTTTGTTTTGTTTTGTTTTGTTTTTGCTTATTCCTCTATATCCCACCATAGCTACATAACTAGTCAGTGAATTACTGAGCCTAAATATTTGGATTCTGGGGTAATGGAAGAGCTGAAAAGTGGTGTCTATTGCTTTCACTTCACTCCATCTATCCAAGATCTTATCTAGATACAATGAATTTGTCATCTGTATACACAGGCCATCCCATTATACCATGTAGAAGCAGAAAGGAGTTCACTCTAAGGAAAAAGATATAGAAAAAACTTAACTCTGTCTGTCTGTCTGCCTTTTTTCTTTCTTTCTTCCTTTCTTCTTTCCTTCTTTCTTGTCTTCCTTCCTTCTTCCTTCCTTTTCTTTCTCCCTTTCTTCTTTCTTACCTTCTTTTCTTTCTTTCTTTCTTTCTTTCTTTCTTTCTTTCTTTCTTTCTTTCTTTCTTTCTTTCTTTCTTTCTTTCTTTCTTTCTTTCTTTCTTTCTTTCTTTCTTTCTTTCTTTCTTTCTTTCTTTCTTTCTTTCTTTCCTTCTCTCTCTCTCTCTCTCTCTCTCTCTCTCTCTCTCTTTCTTTCTTTCTTTCTTTCTTTCTTTTTTTACTATTACTTTTTCTAATATCTTCTTGCATTATAAGTGGCAGATGGCAGGTTGTATTTGAATGAATGAATAGGTAAATAAATATACAGATGAATGAATTAATCAATAATTAGAATAAATAAATGAAGAAACAAATAATTTAAATTATTTGAATATATCTATTTTCCTTATATAAATATACGGATTAATATATATAATTATAGTCCTATAATACATTTATTTGATATATTAAACACATACATTTAGTTACAGTGGAAAATACAAGAATATCATTATGTGTTTTTCATACATAGGTATTGAAGATGCTATTCATATTTGATAAAACATTAGCATAGTGCAGAAAACTTTAGAGAGACATTTTAGCCCAGATGGCATTGTCATTGCCAAACAAAGATTTCTTTTAATGGCGAAGCAGACACTTTAAAAACACTGAACATCAGCCCTTGGGAAAAGGTTTTAACAAAATACATACTTCAGTTAAAAGAAGACTGTGAAAACCTGCCTGGTAAACAGAATAGCTTTATTTTTTTTTTAAGTTTTCAAAGCTTGTGACCCTAAGGCAAGCTTAACTAAACTCAATGAAGAAAAAAAAATTGAATCATAAAAGTTAAATAAGTCAAAATATAAAATATTCAATTATTATTGCTTATGGAGTTCATTTTGTAAATATTTTATTCACAGCTCATATTTGGCTTCCTCTCCTCCGTACTTTTTAAGGGCTATCTGGGGAATAAACCTACACTGCTCCATTCTAGTTGCTTGACTTCTTTTTAGTTTTCTTATAATTTATTAAATGATGTTTTAGAAACATAAGTACTTCAAGTTTTCTTTCTCATCACTTTGTGCTTTGTTCTTCTCACCCACAGAATTGCTGCAATTAGAGATATAAAAAAGACCAATTAAAGCATCAGTCCCTCCTTTGGGGTGTTAGCCACTATTGTTTCTTTTGTAAAACTGTGTCCAGTCTCTCCTCAATTATATTACATTAAATGTCCTACTATTACAACTCTCCTAAGATAGAGGGGAATTTGTTTCATTTAATATACAATATGGCCTCAGTCACGCCAATCAGATATACCCACACAAGACTCTTTTGGAAATGATCCACAAAAGGCCAGGCACTGCACAGAGCTCACATTTTGTTGGAGCAGTTGGAACAAAAGTGTCTGTCTAGTAATTAGAGTTCTTGAAAAAGTGACATTCATATTGTGGCAGTAGTGGTTTCAGAAAAGTCATGTTTCTGGTCTTTGCTTCTCTGTAGTGGCTGTGGCACCAGTTGGGTTTTCTTCATCAGGCCACTTATGAACCTGGTTATGAGTATTGCTTCTGGAAATTAGTTTTGAATCGCTTTTTCCTGCAGCCATTCTGAGGATTCTCTGAGTTACGTAATATCTTTTAATAAATTATTTTTTAATTTAAATCTACCAGAGTGGATTCTGGTGCTTGCAGCTAAGAGCCTCGATGAATACAAATGGTTCATTATACTCATAAGAACATAGAGCTTAGGACATTTCTTTTATGCTCTATAATTATAAGATTAGATGCAAAAAATAACATTCAATCACTAAATCAAAATTCACAGAAAGTTTTGAAACCTAAGTTATGACCTAATAAGTTATGGAATGGAAAAAAAATCAGTGAAAAAAAGCAAAGATTAAGAAATAAGTCAAGAAATAATTATGTAATTAGAGATAATCACACATGATCAAGACAATTGCTTTAAAATTCCAAAGTGAATTTATTCAAGAGTGTATTGGTAAATATTCACTCCCACTGTCTAATTATTGAGAATCCCTTGGCTAAAGATGAATGAGTAAAATTAAAATTGAAAAAAAGAACAATTCTAAATATTATCTAAAATATTAACAAGGAAGAAGACTTAAAAGGCAAAGAAGACATAAAATAACTTTAAGGAGCATTCAATAATCTCCTCTGAAAAATCAATATTCAATAATGATTTAAAGGAATAAAATGAATGGTAAATGAATATGGCAAGAAGTTTTCTGAAGAGTGACTTTGAATTATAAAATACTTTTTCATATGCCAGAGTAGTAAATGTGAAATACTAAATTGGTACAACCAATTTATCCACTTCTAATTTATACTCCACATTGTGTTATTCATCTACTAATGCTTGAAATATATAGATGACTAGTGAGATGGCTCTTGTTTATTAATATAACCCTTGACAACAAAATAGTAATGCAATTATACCCAAAGCTGTTACCAAATTGATTTATGCACTATCACTAGGATACTTTTAAATTCATAGCCTATCAATTGAGTATAATATAAAATTCAACTAAGAATTTAAAATTTAGCTCAAAAAGAATATCTCAGCTACACACATAGTTGTAAGTTGACATTTGAAAAACAGGAGAATATTTAACAGCATGAACCAGTGCTAATTAACTATTATCTTCCAAAAAATAAAAATTAATATTCCTACATGACCATTGGGATGATACATGAAAAAAAGAGAACAAAAGCTGTACTCAGAGCATTAATGAGAGCTAATACGTTATTTCAATTAGATAGATCAAGATGTGACTATTTTTCTAAAATCAGTTGATTTTGACAATGAGTTTGAGACTGTTATTCAAATTGATGCAAAATTCACACAAATGAGGTTTGACTATAAGGCTTTTATAATATATATTCACCTGCTTGATAAACTAGAGAGACATCACATCTAATATGAGAAATCACTATATTACCTACTATGTTTAATGTTGATATCCATTTATGGGGAGATACTATGTTAAAATATTAACTAGTGTGTTTTCTCCCATTATATACTCATAGATTCTTTAATTTTTACCAAAAAAGCATCTTTTAAACACCTTTCTTTCACTTTTCACCCACCCATAACAGTTATATTTGAACTTTCACCATGGTTTCATATTAAGCTCTGTTATTGAAAGAACAGCCAACTGGTTGTAAGGACAAACTCTTGAGCTTTTTGAGTTCAAATGCCAGCTTTATAAGTTGATAACTGAATAATTTACAGGAAGTTATCTAACTTCTGTTTACCTTAGTTTCCTCACATACAAAATAGAGTTGTTGAATAAGTGAGACTGCATGCCTAAATGGCTTAGAAAAGAATCTGCCACACAGTGAGAATTTAATGTTATCTATTAGTAGTTGTTATCATGCTCAAAATTCTCAAGTTCTCATATCTAAAAAGATTGAGTTTGTTGTATCCCTCTGCCCTCCTACTCCTAAAGACTAGATCAAAAGATGTCACAAGGAGTTCTGGTCAAGATGGCAGAATAGATAAATACTGTGCTTGCTCTTTTCATGACCACATCAGAATTTCAACTAAAATCCAGAAAAAACATCACCAAGAGATGCCTAAGTCTAGCTGAAAAGAAGTCCTATAACTGGGGACACAGGGAAGAGGACACCTTGAAACTGATACAAGAGGCAGAGACACAAAATGGGCTAGTACCACAACCTCATGCAGTGGTAGAGAATCGGAAAGGATATCTAAGCTGTGAAGGTCCCCACTGGAAAGCAAGGAGTCCCAGTCCCACAGCAAACTCCCCAGCCCAGGGTTCTAGTACTGGAAAGAGAAGTCCCCATGACTTTTGGCTGTGAAAAACAGCGAAGATTGTAATTGAGTGAGATGGAGGGCTGAGGTAGTCACAGACTTTTCACTTGAGGGGCTTGTACATGGACTTACTAGCTGATAGACTCATTAGCTCTGAGCTCTAGTGCTGGGGCAGTAACTCAAAAGGTGATAGGGACATACGGAAAGAAATTTGGTTGTCCAGCTTCAGGTTGAGGGCATGAGGGGCAGCTTTCTCCCATACAGAAGTGCTGGCAACAGCCATTATTTCTTTGTTAAGCCCTCTCTCAGCCTGCAGATTTAACAGCTGCTATATCTTGAGTCTCTAACAACCTGGCTAACACTGTTCACCCTGCCCTGGTGATTCCCTGAGAACTTGCCCCACCCAAATTACGGTCCCACCCAAGCCAACTCTAGTGGCTTTTTTCATACAATGGCCTACCTTGGCTCATGCTATGGACTTTTCAAAAATCTCTCAAAGGTTTGTGAAAGCCAAACAAGCAACATTTGGCCTTTGTGTGTCCTATGCCTCTTGCTGAGCAGCCTCAATCCTGGCACTAGAGGTGGCCAGCCTCTTAATGCACCTAAACCTCGTGTAGGTGGTGACTATCTCTGGATCATTTGCAACTCTTGCCAAGTGGCCCCAGGCAGGGAAAAGGCTGTGGATGAACCTGACATGTGGTAGGGTCCCACTCAGGTGGTGAGCTTCTGAAGCCAGAGCACTACCCAGAAATGCATTCAAAAACAGCACACCCAAAGGGCAGAGTAGGCTGACACAAGAATCCTGTTAAAGTGAACCCAGCTTTGTAAGATCAGCCCCTCACCAGCCAGTCTTCACAACCAATCAGGTATATCTAAATTTGATATACCTGATTGACAAGCAAACAGAAATCAAGAGCGCACAAATAATTCATACTAAGGACACACCTAGAGGACTTAGCTCAGGTCACCAGGAAGACTGTGGAACTGGGCCCTACAGAATACCTATTACATAAGACTAAGCAGCAGCTCTACCTAATACATACAGATAAACACAAGGAGTCAGCTATAATGGAGAGACAAAAAACATGTTTTGAAAAAACAAAACAAAATTTCAGAAAAAGAAAACTCAACAAAACAAAGACAAACAACCTACCAGATTCAGAATTCAAAACACTGGTTATAAGGATGCTCAATGAACTTAGGGAGAGTAGATGAACTCAGTGAGTACTTAACAAAGTTAAAAAATATAAAAATGGAGATGGATACCATCTTCATAAACATAAAAGGATACCAGTTGGAAATGAAGAATACAATAACTAAAAAGAAGACTACATTAGAAGAAACCAATAGTATATTAGATGAAGTGGAAGGTCAAATCAACAATTTAAAAGATAAGGTAGCAAAAAACACCCTATTGGAATGACACAAAAAATATCCAAAAAATTTATAATAGTTTAAGGGGCCTATAGAACAACATCAAGCATAACAACATTTACATCATAGGGGTACAAGAAGGGGAAGAGAGAGAGCATGGAATCGAAAACCTATTAGAAGAAATAATGACAGAAAAGTTCCCTAACCTGGCGAAGGAAATATACATTCAAGTTTGGGGAGAACAGAAGGTCCCAAACAAGATCTACCCAAAGAAACCTTCACAGAGACATATAATTATTAAAGTGCCAAAGGTTAAAGTCAGAGAGAGAATCTTAAAAGTAGCAAGAGAAAAACAATTACCCACAAGAGAGCTCCCATAAAACTGTCAGCTGATTTCTCAATAGAAACTTTGCAGGCCAGTAGGGATTGTCACAAAATATTCAAAATGATGAAGAGCAAGAACCTACAACAAAGATTACTCTACCCAGCAAAGCAACCATTTAAAATCAGACAGATAAGGAGCTTCCCAGACACCAAGACAATATTACAGAAATTTGGAAGAATTTCTTTAGGAAGAAAAAATATGTATCAAAAATATGAATAATAAAATGCCAACACAGATATATTTATCAATAAGTATTTCAAATTAAAAAGAATTAAATGCTTCAATCAAAAACAGAAATCCTTATATATGCTGCCTAGAAGAGATTCACTTTAAATCAAAAGACAAACAGAGACTGAAAGTAAAAAGATAAAAAGAGATGTTTTATGAAAATGGGAACAAATAAAAAAACTGGGATAGCAAGACTTACACCAGACAAAATAGACTTTAAAACAAAGATGATAACAAAAGACACAGAAGGACTCAGTAATTTCACTTCTGAGTATTCATTCAAAGCAACCTAAAATATGACTTTGTATTTATATGTTCATTTCAGTATTATTTACAATAACCAAGATATGGTGGCAACCTGAGTGTCTATCAGTGAATGAACAAATAAAGATGTGGTGTATGTGTGTGTGTGTGTGTGTGTGTGTGTGTATACACACACACACACACATACATATACATACATATACATATATACATTATATATATACATATATATATATATATGTATATATATAATGGAATAAAACTCAGCCATAAGAAAAGAATAAAATCTTGTCATCCACAACATGCATGGACTTAGATGGTATTTTGTTGAGTAAAGTAATTCAGACATAAAAAGACAAATTCCATATGATTTCACTTACATGTGAAATCTAAAAAGCAAAACAAACAAGCAAACAAAACAAAAACAAAGTTACGGCTACAGAGAACATTTTGATGGTTGCTAGATGGGTGGCAGTTTTGAAGGATGGGTGAAAAAAGGAAAAGGATTAAGAAGTATGATTTGATAGTGGCATAATAGTTATGGGGATATAAAGCATAGCATAAAGCTGTGGTTCCCTACATTTTTGGCATCAGAGACCGGTGCTCCTATGAGAATCTAATACTTGATGATCTGAAGTGGAGCCAAGGTGGTGATGCTAGCTCCGGGGAGAGGCTGCAAATACAGATGAAGCTTTGTTCACTCTCCCACTGCTCACCTCCTGCTGTGTGGCCTGGTTTCTAACAGGCTATGGACTAGTACCACTCTGCAGCCTGGGAGTTGGGGACCCTTGGCATAAAAAATATATCAATAATATTGTAATAACTTTGTATGGTGACATATGGGTACTAGATTTATCAGAGTGATCGCTTCATAAGCTATATAAATATCTAAGCAACATATTGTACACCTGAAACTAATATAGTATTGTATGCTAACTGTAATTAAAAAATAAAATAATATATATTAAGACAAATAGATAGATAGATAGATAGATAGATAGATAGATAGATAGATAGATAGATAGATGATAGATAGATAGATGATAGATGATAGATGATAGATAGATAGATAGATAGATGATAGATAGATAGATGATAGATGATAGATAGATAGATAGATAGATAGATAGATAGATAGATAGATAGATAGATGATAGATAGATACAGGGCTACTCTGTCTGAATTCAGGGGTGGGGATGGAAATGATGCCATGGTCAGAAGAATAGAGTCAGAAATCATGCACGGATTGTGGCAATAAGAAAGTATCAGAGCACTCCTGTTCCTGAAGGTAAGGCACAAGCTGGGGCAGTCTGAACCCACAGTTCAGCCTGTTTTTGGCAATCACACAATCTGGCCTGATGTTATCTGTTTCTTGAGACTCCATTTGAGTCCCTTGTTTACATCTCTATTTTACCCCAATATTAACAATATGCACCCAGTACTCTAGGACTCTTGTAAAATCCTTCAGACAGAAAGTCAATACTATATCATGTGAGGAAGTGGGAGCATAAAGAGAAAGCTTAACCCTTGCAAAATAAATCTAAAGAAACTAACTTGAAAGATCTCACTAAATTTATAAGGCAATAAAAGGTGTAGCCCTGCCATGTGTTCACTGCGTTTCTACTATGTTCTAGATTTTTCTGCATGCATTATCCATCAATTTTCTCTGGAACTCTGGAGTACAAGCATATAAAATAAGCCCTGCATTTTAATCAGAAGACCTAATTTAAATGGCCCTGCTACTTACTAGCTAAATGATCTTGATCTCACATAAGCATTTGAGGCCTCAATTTCTCATCTGTAAAATTAAAACCACTGCATTTGTGACCTTACTAGATTATTTTATGAACCAAGGAACTTAAGAAATGTGAAAGTATTTTTAAAATTATAAAGTGATCTACACTTATCAGGCATATATCTATAACCATATGCAAGCTGACTCCTTGCAAATGTCCCCGAACCACTTCAATATAAACTTATTCTCTCCCGAGAAATACACACTTATATGCAGAAAGATAGCTTTGAAGTTTAGTAATAATTGGTCATTGCTTTTAGTGAAATTCTTCATTATTTTCTATGGAAAACCTACATATGCCAATGGTTAAAATGGCTCATTCTAACATTTCTTAATGAAATGATTGGAGAAGGTAATAAAGAAAAAGAGTTGATATAATTCAATTTGCTATTTTTCTTAGTTCAAGAGAGAAATACTTATTTTTTTTTAAGTGGACTTCTGAAATTCTAAAGATAAGATGCCAAACATATGTAGAAATCCTGTAGTGTTTGGCAAACAATAGTTATAGTGTCCTACAATAAGTATCCAAATTAAAATGATAGAAACGATTCAATATATATTTGTAGTAATGAAAAGCTGAAAGTTAAGCAAATAACAGCTATGTTCCTGTCCCAAATCTTGATAGCGTTAATAGTGATGATATCTGCCGCTCAAAGAGGCCAAATCAATTCAAAAGAACAATTCTAGACCAGTTTTCTATATTTGGATTAATTTCATTATGTTAATACACACACATTTTGCTTATTTAAAATCTGCACATTATTCTGTTAGATGATTGGATACTATTTATTTTCTAACTGTTGTACACTTAACTTTTTTCTAATTTTTTTGATTATGAATTATGTTGCAATAGTTATTCCTATGTATGTCTTCTCATTAATTCATGTAAGCATTTCTCCATGGTGTATATACAGAAGTAAAATCTGTGAAATTTCTGAGATGTATCAACTTTGAAATGTATTACCAAACTGATCTCAAAAGATTTGGACTATTTAACATTCCTACTAGGAGTATCTGAAAATTTTGTCCACCATGTGTTATTGTCAGATTTTTTTTCACATTTGCCAGTGACAAGTATAAAAAGTTTCCTTAAGGTTATATATATATATATATATATATATATATATATATATATATATATATATATACACACACACACACACATACATACATACATATATATATATATATAAATTATTTTTAATTAAGACTTTATTTATTTAGAATAGTTTTGGTTTTGCAACAAATTGAGACAAAGGTAGAGAGATTTCTCATATGCTCCCTTCCCCCACATGTGTAGATACTCCTTCATTATCAACATCCCCACCAGAGTAATATATTTGTTACAGCTGGTGAACCCACATTAACATGTTATAATCTTCCAAAGTCCAGAGTTTACAGTAGGGTTCACTCTTCATGTTTCAGTACATTCTATGGATTTGAACAAATGTTCGACATGTTTCCATAATTATAGTATCATATAGAGTATTTTCACTGCCTTAAAAATTTTCTGTGCTCTGCCTATTCATCCCTCCCCCAACACCTACCTCTGGTGACCACTGATCTTTCCCTGTCTCTATGGTTTTTCCTTTCCCAAACTGGCATATAGTTGAAATCACACAGTATGTAGCCTTTTCAGATTGGCTTCTTTCACTTAATAATGTGCATTTAAGGTTCTCCATGACTTTTCATATCTTATTAGTTCATTTATTTTTAGTGCTATATAATTTTGCATTGTCTGGATGTATCACAGTTTAACCATTTACCTACTGAAGGACATTTTGGTTGTATATATTAAAAAACTTCATTCTTCTTCCTGTGTATCTCTCCTTTACTTTCATACTGTCACACTCCCAACATTTATGGCAATTCTAATCACCAAATGTGTGTGAATTTTCCCCACACCAAACAATTCTCTGTGACATCTGTTGGGTGTCCTACAATTTAACTCCCTTTTGACAATATCTACCTAGATATAACAACTGATACCACAGCTTAAGGGCTCAGTCCCACAAGACTGCATTCTCCTTTCAGATGCTAGTTGTAAGAACTCAGTCCCCGGGTTACCCAAAAATTCTGTCTAACATGGTTACAAATTGAAGGGTCCCATGACCTCCTCCCCTTTGGATTCAATTACTTGCCAGATGGCTCACAGAATTCAGGGACACATTTATATTTATCTGTTTATTAAAAGATACAGATGAACAGTCAGATGAAGAGACACCATAGGGCACCATAGGACAAGGTCTGGGAGGGTTCTGAGCAAAAATGTTTCTGTCCCTGAGGAGAGTAGCTGTATGTCCCCTCTTGGTACATAGATGTGTTCACTCACCTGGTAGCTCACCTAACCCCATTTTTTTTTGAATTTTTATGGAAGCATCATCACTTTGGCATAATTAATCATTAATTTTATTTCCACTCTTTCTCCCCTCTCTGGAGCTAAAAATTCCAAGCTTCTAACCATAGCTTGGTCTTTCTTGTGACCATTCTTCATACAAATGTCATCCAAGAACCCACCCAGAGTCACTTCATTAGAACAAAAGATGCTCTAGTGCTCTTATCACTTAGAAATTTATGAGTTTTAGGAGTTTTGTGCCAGGAATGGGGAAGAAATGCTAGGAAGAACAAATTTGTTTCTCATTCTAAATCACAATATCACAGTTGCTTCCAAGTTTTTGCAAATATGAATAAAGCTGCTATAAACATCCAGGCATAGGTTTTTGTGTGGATATACATTTTCAGCATTTTTTTTTTTTGGTAAATACCAAGGAGTGTGATTGCTGAATCATATGGTAAGAGTATATTTAGTTTTGTAAGGGACTGCCACACTGTCCTCCAAAGTGGCTATACAATTTTGCATTTCCACTAACTAGCTATGTACGAAATTTCCTGTGGATTCACATTCCTTTGATGTTGTTAGTCTTCTGGATACTAGTCATTCTAATAAGTGTGCAGAAGTATATCATTGTTTTAATTTGCATTTTCCTGATGATATGTGATGTTGAACACCTTTTCATATGCTTATTTTTCATCTGTATATTTTTTTGGTGAGATTATCTTAAGGTTTTAATTTGCATTTCCATGATTATTAGTGAACATCTTTTCATTAATTTATTGGTCATTTTTATTTTTTCTCCTATGAATTACCTGTTAATATGTTTTGCATATTTTCATTGGAAAGTTATACTTCTGTTTGTCATTCATGTGTTGCAACCTATCTTTTCTGTATGTGACTAGTTTTTCCACTTTGTTCACAATTTCATTTTGTGCAAATTTTAGTTATAATTTAACTAATATATCAGAATTTTCTTTTATGATTCATGCTTTTGTGTTTTAAGTTAATAAATTCTTCCTTACCTGAAAGTCATAAAGATATTACTCTATATTTTCCTTAAAAAGTTTAAAAATATTTAATTTAACTTTTTCTATAAAGAATTGTCCAGTCTCTTTCTAGCCCCTGGTGGTTTACCACCAAGCCCCAGCATACTTTGCCTTGCAGCTTCAGCTCCTCAATCTTTTCCTCCATTGCACAAGGATATTGTCCTCTCTTTGTCTCTCTTCTTCCCTTATGAGGACTCCAGTCATAGCGAATTATAAGCCCATCAGGATGACTTCATTTTTATTTGGTTACATCTTCATATTACCTTATTTTCAAATAAGGTCAATTTCACAACTACTAGGGGTTAGGACTTTAAAAATCTTTTTGGGAGACAATTCAACCTATAACACTAAGCATATGCAACTATCATTTATATATTGAATTTAGTATTCAATATTATATAAATTGTGTTTGTGTATATATTTCAACTTATATGTGTCTTTGTATATCCTAACAGATAGATTAGATAGATGGATGGATAGATAGATAGATAGATAGATAGATAGATAGATAGATAGATAGATGATAGATAGATACATGTTTACACATATTTCTCTAATTTTTTTTGCAGCATCTCAAATCCTGATCTCCATTTATTTAACTCCGCCTTTCTTCTCTTTAATTCTATATAGCAAATTCTTTTTTTGAATTTGAACTGTAATTCTTATTATATAATTTAGTAAAATGCAATGTCTTAGTTCAGTTCACTATAGTAAAGTATCATAGGATGAGGGTCTTATAAACAACAGAAATTTATTTTTTATAGTTCTGGAGGCTGAAAGTCTGAGATTATAGTGCCAGCATTGTCAGGTTCTGATGAGAACTCTCTTCTAGCTGCAGACTGCTGACTTTCATTGTGTCTTCACATGGCAGAAAGAGGTCTAGAGAGGGATTATCATTTAGAACATGAAACAAAAGAAGAAACACCCATCAGTGTTAATAGCAATGCAGGAATCCTATAGGATCAGGTATTATGATTTGGGAATCCCATATTAGACCAGAGTCTGCTCTCTGTCTCTGTCTGGGAAATCCTTGTTCATTATCTTTTATGGCCTTTGCCTTTTCATCTGCTACATTCATCATTTTCAAGTATCTTGCATGAAATATTTAAAATGGATGTTAGAAAATATGGCCTCTATGGAGCTGTTTATTTTCTACTTGTACAAATATGCAAATATAGTTTTAAGGCCCAAAATGTCAAAAGTCTTCTGGGTCAAGGCTCATGATTTCTTCAGTAATACAATTTTAATTCTTATATTTATTTATTTATTTATTTTTAATTTTCACAGATAAATGATATAGCTTAAATCATCTTTTTTTATTATTGTTTTTATTTTTATTATGGTGACATTGGTTAATGAAACCTAGTAAGTTTCAGGTGTATGATTTAGCAGTAAGTTAAATATAATAAGTCACACACACATGCACACACACTATATATAATGTATATTTATATATATATGCATAGTATTGTGTGTTCACTTCCCATAGTTAGATTTGTTTCTTCTGTCACCACATATTTGACCTCTTTTACCCTGTCTACCTGCCTCTCCTCCCCCTTTCTTTCTGGTAACCACTAGTCTATTGTCCATTTCCATGAGTCTCTGTTTGTTTGTCCTGCTCATTTGTTGCTTTTAGGTTTATATTCTACATATAAGTGATATCATGTGGTTTTCAACTTTTCTGTCTGGTTTATTTCACTTAGCATAATTATTTCCAGGTCCATCCAAGTTGTAGTAAATGGCAGTATTTCATTCCTTCTTATTCTATTACTACAGCTTCTTTATCCGATCATCTATCATAGGATACTCCAGTTACTTCTATGTCCTGGCCACTACAAATAATGCTGCTATGAACATTGGTGGGAAAATATCTTTTTGGATATGGATTTTCAAGTCTTTGGGATAAATATCCAGTAGAGAGATTGCTGGATCATATGGTACATTAAGCATCTTTTCATACATTTGTTGGCCATTTGTATGTTCTTTAGGGAGAAGTGTCTGTTTAGATCCTCTGCCTATTTTTCGATTGGACCATTTTTTTTATTGTTGTTATTGAGTTGTATGACTTCTTTGTATATTTTGGATATTAGGCCCTTATCAGAGGTATTGCTTGTAGTTATCTTTTCCCATTTGAATGGTTGTCTCTTTACCTGTTGACGGTTTCTTTTGCTGTGAAGAAACGTTCTAGTTTGATCTAATCCAATTCATTTATTTTGCTTTTACTTCCCTTGCCTTTGAGGTCAAATTCATAAACTCTTTTTTAAGTTCTAGGTTCATGATACTGGCAGTAATGCAATTATTTTTTTTTTCAGAAACTTAGCTCTGTTTGCTTCCAGTCATTTTCATATTTCAGTAACCATGCAAAGTTGTTTTACCTTAATTTGTTTTGTTATCTAAACCCCATGATTTTCATTCTCAGTGTAGTTATGGTGACCGTGAAGCCATTTGGAATGTAAAGGTTTCAGACCATATCTCAATCTCATCTGTTCTCTGAAATACTTTATTAAACTAAAATGTCAAACTTGAGACTTAAGATTTAGTTCTTACTCCTAATCACAGAGAAGAAAGAAGTATGGAAGATCCTATAGATCACTTTATGACTAGGCCTATAATATGTATATAATCTGTGTCCTCTTCTTGTTGGCTGCAATTCAGCCACTTGGTTCTACTCATATATCAAAGAAGCTGGGAATAATCATCTTCTTATTTGACTACAAAGTAAACCAAAAGAACATAGTTATCTCATAGCTGTATAGCTGCTATAAACACTTTTAAATTTTTTTATTGTGATTACTTATTTGCATATGATTATTATATTACACTTATTCTTGAAAAATATTTTCACAGGGTATAGAATTCTAGTATAGTTATTTTCTTTCAGCTAATTGAAACCACAATCCATTGATATCTGTCTTCCATTGTGACTACTGAGCAGTCAGAAGTCAGTCTAAATATTCCTTTTTGAAATAATATATCAACTCCCATTTCTTGCTTTCAAAATTTTTTCCTAAGATTCCCATCTCTTTTATTTTATGTATGCATGTATGTACACATTTGGTGTTTTATTAGGTTGTAAATCTAACCATTCATAGTGATGTTCTTACATAAGCTATACAATAATCTAATAGTCAACAAGGGGAAGTTTTTCTTTATAGAAATATTTAAATTAATAAGTGAAGAATGAATGATAGAATTACATGATCTATTTTGTAATTTCTAATTTATGAATGGATTTAAGCAATGTTTACTTCCTGTTTCTACCATTGTTTAACAGATCACCCCAGTCTTTGGTGGATTAAAATAACCTTTTATTTTACTCAAAATATTGCAAGTCAGGAGTTCAGGAAGGACTTGGCTGGTCATTTCTCACTTGGAGTCTCTCTTACAGGTGAAAGCAAAGGTTTGTAGAGGCTACAGTGATCTGAAAACTTAAGTGGACTGAATATCAAGGTACTTTACTCATATGGCTGATTGAAGTTGGCTCTCAACAGAGACTTCTTATGAAACTTGACTGAAGTATCAACAAATGGATTCTCCAGTGTAATAGTCTCAAGGTAGACTTGTTACATGCAAACTTGGTTCCCTTTCAGCGGTTGTATCATCTTTGGCACTATTGACATTTAGGGATGAATAATTCTTTAGTGTAGTGGGGTTGTCTTATGCATTGTAGGATGTTTAGCAGCATCTATGTCTCTACCCACTAGATGGCAGTAGTACAACCCTCTCAGTTGTAACAACAAAAATTATCTTCTGACATTAGGAAATGGGAGGGGCCTTAGATCATCTCTGGTAGGGAACCATTGCCCTGGAGGGAGCATCCAAAATAAGCCAACATGGTTTTTCTGACCTAGCTTCAACAATCTGATAGCATTCTATTGGTTACAGGAAAATCATTAGAGTAAGCTGAAATTCAAGGAAAAAGCACATATACTCCACCTCTTAATGGTAGGAGTGTCCAAAATGTTTAACATGTTTTAAAATAACCACAAATGGTCACCAACATAAAAAAAAAAAGAAAAAAAAATGAAAACCAATGTGGATCTGACAAAGCCTTATAGATCTAACTAGAAATTTATAAAAATTCAGGGAATATATTAAATGAAACACAGAGAGTTAATGAGCAAAATTCATTCAATCCAGACATGGACAAATCTAAAAGTTAAAAGACTTGTTCACCCAACAAATAAAATTCAAGTCCAAAAGATAAGGAGACCTTACATATTAAAAGGGTTGAAGGGGCATATCAAATATCAAAATGTATGTATCTTATTTGAATTCTGACTCAAATAATGTAAGAAAAAATATGATATAATTATAGTATTTTAATATTGATTAGATATTTGACATTTGAAAATTGTTCAATTTTCATCTATGATAATAGCTTTTCAAAAAAATTCCTAATACTTTAGAAATGTATTTTGAAATAGTTGACATCTGGGATTTACTTCAAAATAATTCACAACTAAGGTAAGGAAAACAGTAATTTCTTGTTTTTAAAAATGATAAGAGTCTATAAATCATCATTCAAAATGTTTATAAGATGGTCACAACTTTATTCATTGTTAGAGTGATCAATTTTTCTAAATTGTGTGTGTATATATATATTCAGTAAATTTTTGAGATTATTTTTAAGTCAAAATTTTATTGAAATTATTAAATATGTGCACATGAGACAATGTTTGAAAATATAGAATTATTTGAGTTAAATATACTAATAATTTTAAAACTCAGAAGAAAAAATAACTTTAAATTCTTATTCCTTTGGGTCATCTTCCTATGCATGGACATAATACAAACATAATTAGGATTGCTCTGTAAGTGCCAATTTTTAAGCCATTATATAATATGTACTTTCTCATATAATTGAAAAACATCCAACCATTTCTCAATAAAATTTTACAATTCTAAATTCTAGTCAAGATAGTATAGAAGATAAATGCTGCTCTCATTTCCTCTCACAAACATTAAAATCACAACTAAACTACAGAACAACTATCATGAGAAGTCGCCTGAAGTCTGGCTGAACAGAAATTCTACAACTGGAAACATACATTCGAAACCACCTTGAGACTGGTAGGAGGGGCAGAGATGCAAAACAGGCTGGTCCCACAATCTCATGAGGTGGTTGAGAATTAAAAGAATTATCTTGGCTGTGGAGGCACATCTGGAGGAGCAAGTGGTTTTGGGTCTGCACTGGGTTCCACAGCCTGGGGTTCAAGTGCTGGAAAGAGAAGTTCCCACAACCTTTGGCTGTGAAAAACAGTGCACATTGTGGCTGAGTGAAACATAAGGCTGTGGGAGTAACAAATGCAGACGCTCCTCTTAAAGGACCCATTCATGGAATTACTCAATGATGGACTCACCCGCTCTGACCTCCACCCTGAGCCAGCTGTACAAAAGGTGTCAAAGATATATGGGGAGGGACTGAGCTGTCTGGCTTCAGGGAGGGGGCTGGAGTGGCATCTTCCTCCAAGAGATTAGTACTGGAAGAGTTCATCGTTGCTTTGTCGAGCCCTCACCTCTCCTGATGTGAGGACATAGACAGCTGCTATATCTGAGGCTCCAACAACCTGGGTAACACTGGTCATTCTGCCCAGGTGATTCCCTAATACCTAGTCTCCCCTAACTTGTGGACCACCCAAGATGTCTATTTTTTTCCCCCACACAAATAGCCTGTCTTGGCTCATTCTGTGGACTTTCCTAAAATATCTCAAAGGCTCACAAAACCCAAAGAAGCAGCAACTGGTCTTGGCATGACCTATATTTTGTGTTGAGCAATCCCAAGCCTAGTATTAGCAGCAGATGGCCTCTGTTCCAGGCTTGGCTTCTTGGGGCACCTCTACATCTAAAACAGTTGGCAACCATCTGCTGATTGCTTGGTGATTCTTATCACCAAGGTGGACCCCTGAAGTGCACAGGCTGGAGCTGAACTTGGCCTGAAGCTGAGCCCCTCCCATGAGCCCCTTGGGACAACACACCCAGTGGTCTGCTTCAAATAGTGCCACAGCACCACCCAGGGCTGCGTCTGAGGAATACATACCTAAAGGGTAGATTGTGCAAGCACCAGAGCCCTGTTAAAGTGAATCCTGCTCTGTAGTGTCAGCCCCTAACTAGCCAGTCCTCACAGCAAATCTGCTCACAGGTCAATTGCTCTCATTGATGTGCAATAGCAACCAAAGCTCAATTACAACAGGAGGGCACACATAACTTGCACAAAGGACATACTTTGAGCACTCAGCACCAACCAGGGAAGACTGTGCCACTGAGTCACACAAGACACCTACTATATAATACCTCTCCACTAAGGTCAAAGGACTGAGAAGCCTTACCTGATACACAGAAACAAACACAGGGAGACAGCCAAAATGGGAAGACAAAGAAACATGTTACACATGAAAAAACAAAATCAAGCTCCGGAGGGGGGGAAAAAAAAAAACAACAAAATGAAGAGAAGCAATCTACCAGATGCAGAGTTCAAAACACTGGTTATAAAGATAATCAATGAACATAGATGAATTCAGTGAGTACTTTAACACAGAAAACATAAAAATAGGGATGGAAAACATAAAAAGAAACCAGTCAGAAATGAAGAATACAATATCTGAGATGAAGAGTGCATTAGAGAGAATCAACAGATTGGATGAAGTAGAGGATTAAATCAATGATTTAGAAGATAGGGTAGTGGAGGACATCCAAACAAACAGCAACAAGAAAAAAAGAATCCTAACCTGGGGAAGGAACTAGACATACAACCCCAGGAAGTTCAGAGTCCCAAACAAGATGAGACCAAAGAGTCCCCACTAAGACACATCACCATTAAAATGCCAAAGGTTAAAGACACAGTGAGAATCTTAAAAGCAGCAAGAGAAAAGCAATCACCTAGAACGCAGATCCTATAAGACTGTCAGCTGACTTTGCAACAGAAAATTGGTAGGCCAGAAGGAATTTGCACAAAATATTCGAAGTGATGAAAAGTAAGGACCTACAACCAAGATTACTCTACTCAGCAAAGCTACCATTTAGAATCGAAGAACATATAAGTAGCTTCCAAGACAAGAAAAAGCTAAAGGAGTTCATCACCCCTGAACCAGTATTACAGGAAATGTTGGAGAAAATTTTTTAAGAATAAGAAAAAAATATATATATCTCAAAAATATAAATAATAAAATAGCAATACTTACATATTTATCAATAAGTACTTCAAATGAAAAATAATTAAATGCTCCAATCAAAATATAGAGTGGCTCAATGAATAAGAAACCAAGACCCTTTTGTATACTGACTACAAGATATTTAGATCAAAAGATACATAGAGACTGAAAATAAAAAGATGAAAAAGATGTTTTATGAAAAAGGAAACAAACAACAAAAAAGCTGTAGTAGCAATATTTATACCAGACAAAATGGTCTTTAAAAAGAAGGCTATAATGAGATACAAAGAATGACCCAGGAATCCCACTTCTGGTAATTAAAAAAAGCCCAAAATACTGCTTTGAAGGAACATGTGTATCTATATGTCCATTGCAGCACTACTTACAATAGCCAAGATAGAAAGCAACTTTGGTGTTTAACAATGGAAGAGGAGGTACATATATATGATGTAATATTTCTCATCATAAATAAATAAACAAACAAACAAATAAATAAATAATAAAAATGAAATCTTTTCTTGCCATTTGAAACAGCAGGGATGGACCTAGAGGGTATTGTGCTGAGCAGAGTAAGTCAAGTAAATACAAATGCCATATGATTTCACTCACATGTGGAATTTAAAGAATAAAATAAACAAATAAAACAGAAACAAACGCATAGATATAGAAAATTTTAAGAGTTATCAGTTGAGGGAAGGGAAGATGTGGGTGAAAAAGTGGAAGGTATTAAGAAGTACAATTTGGTAGTTACAAAATAGTCATGAAAATGTATAGTATAAGAAATATAGTCGATAATATTATATTGACTATGTACAGTGTCAGATGAGTACTAGATTTACCAGGGTGATCAATTTTAAGTTATATAAATGTCTAATCACTATGTTGTACACCTGAAACTTATGTAATATTATATGTGAAATTTAATTTAAAAATAAAAAATATTTTTTAAAATTTTACAGTTGTCACATGGGTCCTGCACAAACAAGGTAATTCTAAGTCTTTTGCTGAATATTTTTAAAAGCATTATTATAAATAGAATTTTTTTTTGCCTGAATCTACCTATTTTGACTATGGGTAGTATATTTTTAAAAAGTTTTAAAAATAAAAGTGTTAATATGTACTCCTACTTAAGTTTTCAGTTGTTTCACTTAGATTTTATAATTACAATTTGTAAATAATTTTTTAATGATTGTATCCTTATTTCTGCTTCCTTTCTTCCTATGCTGGCAAAATTTGAAACATATCATTAAATAATAATGGTATTAACCATTATATACTTAAAATATATATTCTCCAAATTTTTTTAATCAATATCAGTTGACATAAGTTGAATGCTTCCAAATCCAAGATGTCATCAGTATTTGTCAGTCTTTAGGTGATACATCTTAAAAGAATGCTTTGGTCCAAGTTATCGTCAGGAATTCTGGCATAACAACAAGTCAACTTTGTCTATAGGATCAGGTCTAATTTAATTATTAAGTTTGGATCAATCCCAGAAAAATTTGAGAGTAATTCCAAAGGCCTTAAGTATAGACAGACTTTGGGTGTGCATTCTAATGTTTGTTATAAATGATATGGAGATAGAGAGCTCAAATGAATTCAGGACAGAGTTCAAAGCCTTTAGGATATTGGGAAATTTAACAGTCCACAATACAACACTAACCAAGATTTTTAAATGATGGACATCTGAAAACAATTTTTTATCCTGAGGTCGGATGGCGAAGAGAAAGATAGCTACATACCGAACAAATGGAAAAGTCCATAGAGCCACAGCTATGGCTCACAAATTTCATATTCTGGACATTGAGGTAAGCAGCCCACCATAGGCTCATAAAATAGAGACAGATGTCACTTTTTCACCTTATCAAAGGCAAAAGAACAATCATACAAATCTTTATATTTTCTCTTGTCAGCCAAAGAAATGCTTTCACAACAGCAGAAAAAGGTAAGCACATCTGACCAGTTATATTTGACTGGCAGTTATCTGATAAACTGAACACTTAACAAAGTACCAATTTAATGTTTTCTCTGTCTTATAGACAATAGAACTAAAAGCAGAAATTGTAAACACTGTTACAACTACTTTTTCTCAATTAAGTATTAGAAAAATTGAAGTGGAGAAATAATTACATACACTATCTTTTTTGGAAAATTGGGTATTATCCTAATCTGCCGCAATGAATGATTTCTCGGTCTCTACTTTTTTTCTTTTATATCATGTCCTACTTGCTGAAGCCAGCAAGAAAAAAATAATTCTAGTCTGATTGTGAAAGGTGTTATAATCAGTAAACTATCAGTCACTGGATCTGTCTAAATAGGATCAGGATGATAATGACTGACAATTTTGTATGAATGAGATTCAAACATCAGAAATCTGATTGAATTTGATGATGTATAGTGTCACATCCAATAATAAGGTTTTTTTTCTTAGTTCTTTAAAATTAAAGTAAATTTTTTTGATATTCTATAATGTTCCAGTTATCTATTACAGATTAACAAACCACTCTAAAACTTATTGGCATTAAATAATTTATTATGCTCATGGATTCTGTGGATCAGGAATTCAGATATGACATATTGGGTATGGTTTGTATTCTGTGTTCCAATATTTCTGAAATCATAAAATAGAATAAAAAATAACATTCTGTGACTACAATGCAATAAAATAGAAATTAAAAAAAAAATACCCAAATCCAAAAAAGACTACCAAAAATGTTGTTCCTTTAGTAATTTTAATAAAACTCTTTATAAATTTATTGAATAAAAAGTAAAAAACTGAAATAATAGAATTTCTAGAACATACTTTTAATTAACATACTACATATCAAAATCTATGATATAAAAATGGTTATTTGAAGAAAATTCACAACCTTATATAAGTGTATCAATAAAAATGATGTAATATTTTCTAATTCAAATTTGGAAAAAAAACTAAGCAAAAAAAAGCACAGGTAAATTATAAAGATAAAAACAGACATTCATGAGGTTCAAATCAGATAAATAGTAGAAATAATAATAATGGTTTTTTAAAGTATCCAACAAATTAGTTATAAGCTAACCTAATTTAAAAAAGATAAGTGTATGAACAAAACTACAAAATAAGAAGAAACAAGTGGGAAATAAGCATTGAAATAGAGTAAGTATTGTATACACACACACACTCACACACACACACACACATATGCACATAGCCACATATAACAAATATTTATGTATATGCATATATGTGTATATGTATATACATACACACATATGTGAGTGAGTATGACTAATTTCTACAATTCAATGGAAATAAATATGAAATTCAATAAAATGAGTAATTTTCTATAAAATACAATTTAAGAAAGTTGACCATGGTTCAAATTAAAAGGTTATGTAGATCAATTTTTATAGAAGCACTAGAAAAAGTTATTGAAGCACTTATTTACATAAAAGCACCAGGCCAAGTAAGTTTCACAGGGGAATGCTACAAAACCTTCAGAGATTAGAAAATACTAATACTGTTAACATTATTAATGCAAATATTAATTTTGAATTGTTTCAGAGAACAAAGAAAAACTTCTGACTTTTTGTGAACCAAATTAAACATTGGTATCTAAATCTGATAAAAATTTCACACACATGCAAACAAAAATAGCTATAGATCAATCTTATAGAACTTAATATAAAATGATCTTGTTGGTTATTGTTTTTTAATTCCTTACTGGTTGAGTTTAATAAAATGTTAAAACATATTCATATATCCTTTCTATTCTTTAAAAATTATCCTCTAACAGCTTAGAAGTCATTCACAGGTATGTCCAATATGTTTACTTAATAGAAATAGATAAACTACATTATAAAGAATTTAACTTCATGGGATGTTTAGACCATAGAACATTTTTATTGACTCTCAGAGTGAATTCCAAGTGGCAATAGAAGTCTTAACTGTTAATTGAGTTTTTCTCCTGTTTTTAATGTGTCCTGATTTTGTTTCTGATTTCCACTGGTGGTAGCAATGACTAGGAATTTATTCTATGGTCTTACATAAGAGTTCGCAACCTACTTTTGTAAAAGACCAGAAGTTAAAAATTTTAGGTTTTGAGAGTCATAAAGACTCTGGTGCAATTACTCAATTCTGCTATTATAGTATAAAAGCAACCATAGATATCACGTAAGTGAATAATCATGACTGTCCAATAAAACATTATCTATAGGCACTAAAATTTTAATTTCTTAGAATTTTCAGCAAATATTATTTTGATTCTTTTAACCATCGAAAATATAAAATCTATTTTGTTGTGAGTCATTTGAAAATAGGCAGTGGGTTGGTTTGACCCATAGACTGAAATTTGCCAACCTCCTGTCTAAATATTTGGCGATTAGTGTTGAATGAGAGACATTTCTTCTTCATTAGACGAGAGAAAAGAAAGTCTAGTTTATTAGTCTTGCTGGTTAATTTTCTATTCTGAGTTTAAATTGATTTAAAAATTCTGTATTTATTAGGAAGGACAGCTTCTTGATGTATGTTTGTGTTTACTTTTGACCTGTGATTGAAGTTATACAACTAATGATATGTGCTTTCTATGTATTTGTCTCTATGTCTTTTTAACAATTCTTTTATGTCTTGTTGTTGTTCTACTTCTGGAAGCTTTCAATGAATTATTTTATTTGTCTTGTAAGTTAACAGAAGTCTTTTGTGATTAGTTTTTAGAGATAAATAAGCACTTTTATAAATTCAGTATTTAAAAAATTCCCAGAAAAATTAGATAATTAAACTGCTAATACTTTAAATGAGCTAGACTAAAAAACAGTTTACTATTTTAATTTAAAAATAAATTAATTTTCTTGATTTATCAGTGTTAAATATTACATAAGCATATGTTTTGTTTTACTTGAGTTTTATCACATAAAAATGCTAATCTGAAATCTTAAACTTATACATATAGGTCTACTGATTAAATAATCTAAGATGCCTCCATAATATTAAAAATATGAAAAATATAAGTATGTATTTAACTAAATTAAATTATTATGCTCATGAACTTTTATATCACTAGTGATTTATACTGTGTCAATTTAAATTTTATCTTTAAAACCTTGGATTAATAATAAATTGGTAAATTAATAGATAATTCTTGGATATATAGATATTTTCTAAATGAGATAGAATACTGAAACAGATCAAATTCTAATTTATTTTAATGTACATTTGTTTCTTAATTTTATATGCAACAGAAAATTTATATCTTTAAAGCATAATTTTATTTACCTTATTTACCAGATTTATAGTATCTGAGTCTGAAAAGCTATGAAATATGTTATAATTACACTCTTTTTCTATAAGCTTGCCTCCTTGGTTTTCTGATTAATTTCTTCACCTAAAACAAGGGTCAACAAATAATTTTCCACGGGCCATATCTGGCCAGTCACTTGTTTTTGTAAATAAAGTCTTATTTAAACCTAGCCCAATCCATTTCTTTATGTATTGTTCATGGCTGATTTTATGTTATAGCAATAGAGTTGGGTAGTTGCAACAGAGACTAGTCTGCAAATCCTAAATTATTTTCTATTGTGACATTTATAGAAAAAGTTTGACAATCCTTACCTAAAGAGGTATAAAAGGTTATTCTTTCCCTTCTATGTAATTCACATACTGTGTCTTACAAGAAGTGTTTTCTGTATGTTATGCTATCATTATCATGTCCTTGACTATTTAGAAATAAATGGCTTCCTTCTTTGATATAGAGTTAAGATTCCTCACAATACTTATTTTTAGATGTTATATTCTCACTTTAAGTAGATAACTGTTTTACTTTTCAGATACTATTTATCTTAATCAAATGCCCATTTGCCCTATAATAACTTACACTTGTTTTTCCAAGATTGGACCTAAAGTTAGACTATATTCTTTAATTAGTTCCACTATATAAGAGCTACATGAGAAGAGTTGCTAAATCAGAAGAGATACTCAACCTTCTTTAGGTTAATTTTTCATGCTTTATAAGAAAAATAAGGAGCTTTCTCAATGCCTTCTCTGAACATTGTTTTACCCTCAGGCTAGAGACTGATCAAAATCTTTATGAAATAGATATTTATTATACCCAATTAGAGAATATTATTCTCCTCTATTCTATTACTAGTTGCAGTTATAAATGAACCAGAATCATTAAAAGTTTATCATCTACAGATAGCTTTTGATATTTTTCAATGCATGCTTAAAGGCTCTGTTGTTAATTACAAGTGAGTTTATGTCTTCAAAAAGATCAGTCTGAGAGCCTTTTGGTAAGGATTATACAAGATGCTCTAATCAACTGACACATCAGATAGATTCTTGGGTGCAAGCTTTGAGTTGACATTGCTTAGATAACTTTCAGTCTATATCATTAGAGTAAGTCAGGCTCTTTTGCTCAGAGATAAAAAGTTCCATGAAATCAGACTACTGACTCAAATCTAGATGACTTCTAGATAGTTTTCATTAAACTGATTTAAAAATATTATTTGCTTATAGAATATTGTCAATGCTATTTTATCACTTTATTTTTTATGATGTTATGAAGAAATCTTTCTCTTCTTAAACTACCTCTAGCTTAATTAAATGGACTGCTTTTATAAACTAAAATCAAACATTTTAAAGTGGTATTTGTTTCTCAGTAAACCCCAGAATTCAGAAACTCTTACTGGGTATCTTTTGTTATTATGATGACAGATTCAATTTGCACAGGCTTATGTAGATTTTGTCCTCATTTTTTGTTAGGATATAATTGAACAAATTGATTATACAATGATAACCTTACCTTCAGTGGCATATTTGATACTGATTCTCATTTAGTCAGTTATGACAATTCACTGACTTTCCAGAAATACTGGCAAGGTCCCTGACTAATGAGTTCCAGTCTTATAGGCAGTAAGGGAGGTCAGCTCATGTCAAGCTAAAAAGCCTTAGCAAAATTTGGGGATTTCAATGAAAGAAATTCCCCCAAATTTCTAGATACTGTAGATGAAATCATGTGTGTGTGTGTGTGTGTGTGTGTGTGTCCAGGGAGTGGGGTTTACTATCCTTGGGATACCAAAAGTAGAGGTTTTTAAAAGTTCAATCTCAGATGCCTTAGGAAAGTTTTTGGATGTTAATTCCGTGGCTTTAGTAGTTCCTTGATACTGCATACCCCTACATTTGCAAAGCAACTCAAGAATGTTTACATGGTTAATTACTATCCTTGCTGCACCTATGTAAGTAATCACCACAGCCTAAGACAATGCTTTTTTATGATTAATAATAATCTTAAGAGACAGATTATTGATGACAAGGGGAGATGCCGACTGCCACAAAAAATTTGTGAATGGCGTCTTAAATAAATAAAACAGACTATGAGGTATCATTTCAATAGGATGCTGGGCATTGTGTAGCCAGACCTTTAGGTATTGTCTAATTTCATGTTGGTGTACATGTTTGATTATCTTTAGATAGTTTATTACTCTGCAGAGATTTAACTTATACAGGGCTGATGAGTATCAGGTATTTGTTGTTCATAATAATGCAAATAATTCTTGTTCATGGCAATGTGAATGAATTTTGACAGGTAAAATAAGATTAAGTTAATATATTATGCAAGCTATTAATTCAATTGAAAAGAGTAATAGACAGAAAATATATGATTAACTCAATATAGTTTTAAAAGACATTGATAAAATCCAACGATAATTTGTGATAAAAATTCTTAAGCTATAAATAAATATACCTATCAACTTAATTCAGCAAAGTACCTACACCCTATGGTTAACATTATACTTAGGTGTGAAATATTTTTTTAAATATTCTTTTTAAAATCAGGAAGAAGTCAAGAATACCTGTTACCTTCATTTTTATTCATCACTATACTTAGTATAAGTGTAAAAAAACAATAAATAAAAATTAAATTACAATTGTTAAAGAGAAACAAAACTGACATTATTCAAAGCTGTAATGATTGTCTACAGAGAAAATTAAGATATGGATTTAGTTAAGTGTTAGATATACAAAAGTCATTTTGTATATGTATATGCTACATTATGTATAAGCTATATTTAATATACTAACAAATGGTTAGAAAATACAATTTAGAATTATGCATGATTTATAAAAATGGGACATTTATAAAGAAAAAATTATTAGATGCATAGATATACTATGTTTATAATTAGGAAAACTTAATACCATGAAGATTTTAAATTCTTTCCAAATTGTTTTATAAAGTAGGGGCATTTAAATAAAAATCATAAAGTGTTTTGTTTATTTAATCTTGCAAGTTGTTATTAAATTTCATATAATTGAGCAAAGAGGTTTAGCCAAAACACTCTTGAAGAAGTAGATAAGAGGAGTTAATTCAGTGGATATTAAGATTTACTATAAAATTATTATAAAGTTATTAAAATTCTGTGATGTGGACACAGAAATAGAAAAATAAAGCAATGAAACAAAATAGAAGACCCCAAAACAAGCATCTGCATGTATAAATAAGAGTAAATCTGCAATTGCATTAGTGGGAAGGAATGACCTGTTCAAAAAATGGTGCTCGAATTGCAGTTTCCCAAATGGGAAAATAGTTAAAATGGTTTCTACCTCACATAATACATGATAAATGATTTCAAATAGATTAAAAAAGTTAAATATTAAAGAAAAATTTGTATAACTAAAAAGACAATATAGAATAGGTATCTTCATTACTTCAGGTTAGAAAAGGATTTTTTATTTCCAAAGTACAAAAGATAAAAAGGATATAAAATATAGCTTTATAGATATTATATGTTATATGTGATATAATAATATATAACTAATATGTTATATATCATACATAATATGTATATGTTTAGTATGTATAATATACATATATAATTATGTATATAGACTTACATACTACATATATAGAATCTATATTATATATTATACATAATAGAAAGAAAGACTTTCTTAGAAGTCATTCTTCAAAAGACACAACAGAAAAAGTGTTAGAATTGCAATTTTGGAGAAAATGCAACACATAGAACTGACCAAAGTTATAATCAGAATATATATAGAATTCCTATGAAACCATAAAAAAAGATAAAAGTTTCAAAGTTATTATGTTAGTTATCTATTTGCTATATAACAACATCACCCTAAAATTGAGCAGTTATAAAACAACAAATATTTACTGCCTTATAGTTTCTGGGGGTCAGAAAACTGGGAGAAGCATAGCTGGGTTTTTTTGACCAAGAGTTTCCCACAAAGCAACAACCAATGTATCAGGAGGTGATGCAGTCTCATCTAAAGGCTCTGCTAGGGGAGGACCCACTTCCATGCTCACTCATAAGGTTTTTGGTTGTTGGTAGGATTCAGTTCTTGGCAGTTCACTGGACAAAAGGCCTCAATTCCATGAAGCTTCTGGCTAGGGTCCCCCTCAGTTCCTTATTATGTGAGCCTCTTCATAGTATAGCTTATAACAAGGCCTCTGGCTTTGATCAGAATGAGAGCAAAACTGAAGCCACATTTTTCCAGGAATCTAATCTCAGAATTAACAAATCATTTTTGTCACTTTCTATTTGTTATAAGCAAATCTCTAGGTCCAGAAATCACTCCAGGGGAGGAGATTACACAGATAATCTCCTAACAGGTCATGAACAGAAATTTACAGAAGAAAAATACAATTAAAAATGTTTTAAATCTCATTAGGAGAAAGGAAATGCAAATTACAACCACAATGTCACACTTACTGGATTAAAGCAAAGAAAAAGTCTAACAATACTAAATGATGGGAAGAATTTGTAGAAATGAGTAAATAATAAAAATGTAAACTGATACAACTTTAGAAATAATTATTTACCACTTAGTAAATAAAGTTCAACAGGCACATAATCTATAATTCAGTAATCTATAGCCCTCAAGTATATATCTTAAAGAAATTGCATGTGAATATCAGATGTTTTTAGCCATGTTGTTTATAATAGCAAAAAGATTAGAAATTAAAATGGATAAATGATTGTAGATTTATACAATAGAACACAGTACTCAACAGCTGTTTATATTAACAAATATTGTGTTACAGCAAGTCAAGGAAAAAATACAGTATAATCTAATATAAATGCTCAATAAAAGAAAAGCTAAAAAAATCTACTTTTAGTCTACATTTATATATGGTTGCCGTATTTTTTAAAAAGCAAATAAATGATTCATACATCAGCAAAATTGGTTCCATGTAAGTAGGAGGGAGAAAAATATGATAAAAAAGGCCCTGAGGAAGCTTCAACTGTTTTTTCAACTAGGGAGCATATATGTGGGTATTAATTCACCTTGTGGTTTTTATTTTTAAATAAATATTTATATCATATATACTTTCGATGGTATATTTTTCATTTTAACTGAGATTGATAAAATTTCTTTGACATTACGAAGAGTGACATGAATACACTACTGCCAGTAAGGACTGAGCAAAGCAAGTCGTGGCTTCCCAATATGAATGGAAAATAATCCCTATGAGGACATTACTACAAGGACCCATAAAAGACTTTTTCCAGTAACTGCTAACACATCCACAAATGCATACCCTAAACAAAATGAGGGATATTCATGTATTTTAGTCTTCCTATTGCTCTTCTCCAAACACTTTTTAAATATATTAAATGTCTTTTGTTAATGAGAGTGTATCTGATTTTATGTTTCTTCAAACTACTTTCTGAAATAAAAGGAATAAAATAACTAATGAAGTAATACATTATCTGGATTATTATTACAGTGATAAACTCTAATTTAGTTCTCACAATAGTGTATTTTCTTATAGTCAACTTAGAAAAAATGTGAATCATATACATAAAAATTAAAAAAAAACAAGAGAACTCTGTAATATGTGTCACATTGATACTATTAGTCCAAATAAGTTGTTTTATATTATAAGCAAAATCTTAATAATACAGTGGCAGAGTTAATATTTTAAAGAGTTACAGAGTGTAGTGATTAATTTAGCAAAGTATTAGATTTAAATCATCTGCCTTCAGATGATTATTTTTGTGGTTCAAAATAAAAAGCTTAGATATGCTAATAATTTTATTTGGAAATTAAAATTGTAAAATGCTAATTAATGAATGTTCTCAGCTCTTATATGTGGAACAGTAAAGGTACTGTGAATGTTTTGACAAAAGTGATTTAGAATTTTATAATATTTTTAATACTAAGATTGAAAAAATCAAACATGATGAAGTATAATTTAGTAATATATCTTTATTAAAATATAAAATGCAGCTAAATTATGTATTACTAATTGTAAAAATATAAAAATATTTTCAAAAATTGAGAATATTAAAAATAAAGCAACACTTCAATACATTGACCTTGTTGGCCTTGAAATATACACTTCCAATTGGCTAAGTTTTCTACCAGCATATGATTTGTAAACAGTATAACATGGAGACATTGTGTAGAAAATTTTACTTTTTTTGTAAAAATATGAGATAATCCTCATTATTGTATTAGCCAAGCTAATGATTGTTGATGTTTTATGTAGTACTATCATTAGTTTATTAAATGAGCACAGTATATAGTTTTAAATTTTTTTTTAATTTCTTTAAAAAAATTTGATAACTATGTAGATCCCCAAATGGAATTATCTCCACCCCCCCCCCATTTTAATTACAATTATGTGTTTTGGGAAAGATAAAGAATAAGTCTTATTTTACTTTTTAAAAAAATATTTTATACTCATAATGAATTTGTGGTCTAAGGAGTGACAAGAATTACCTGGTTTCTCCTTCTAAAGATCTCATAGTCTAGTAGAGAGAAAAAGAAACTTAGATAATTAAGTATAATTGTGATGACTGCAACTGAGAAGGAAAAAGCATACCTCATACCATATAATACTATAATTGTTGATTCCCAACTTGGTTTGGGAAGGAGCAGGAAAAATGAAGAAAAAAGGAGTAGCTTGTAATAAGGATATGTCTGAGGCAGGAAGTAGCATGACCTTCCAGGAACTTGAAAGATAGCCCTGTAATCATGACATTGAGATCTTGGCAAGGAAAACTAGAGTGACATTTATTTCCTTTCTCTGTTTCAGTCACTATCCTTTAGTACTGTACCCACCTCCTCCAAAATATTTCTATTTAAATCTAAACTACATACAGCAACCAGTCATCTTTCTCAAGCTCATTGTCATGATAATATATACTAATATATTATACACAATAATAATATACATTAGGAGAATATACAGTAAGTCCTTAGTCACCTCCGTGATCTTGCCTTTGTATCCTGCCTCTATCATTTCAGCTGTGAACTCACCTCCTCCAAGCTTCCCTGGCACCCACTTTACTCCAATCACACTGACTCCTTGTTGCACATTCAGGATCTTCACACTTGCAATTGGTTCTCATTTCAATGTTCTGTCTTCACAGGGTTCATGCCTTCCTTTCATTCACCTCTGCTCAAACGTCACGAAAATAGTCTAGGTCAGACCCTCCTCCATCTCTCATCCACCTGCTTTCTTTTCCTTTATAGAGCTTAACACACCCAACATGTTGTATCTTGATTTACTTGCTTGTCAATCATCTTTTAAAATGTAATCTGTGAAAGCAGGAATTGGTTTGTTTAATGCTGTACCTCTGGCACCTAGAATGATGTCTGACTCATAATAGGTGCTTGATAATATTATTTGAATGAACAAATAAATGAATGAGCCACCTTGTATACCCTTAAACTAGTAGTCATTGACTGAGGGGCAGCATAGCATAGAGTTTATGAGCTCGGTCTCTGAAGTTACACCACCTTGTTTAAATTCTACCCTGCTTCTATTAGCGGTTACTTTGAGCAAATCATCTAAACATTTTCCCCTGTTTCTTCACTTGTAAATTAACAATTATAGTAGTAGTATCTACCTCAAGGTTTTTGTATTTTTTTTTTTGAGGGTTGAATGAGTTAAAATATGTAAAGTGCCTAGCTAGAAGCACATTTTGAGTTTTCTATTCTTTATTTCCATTCTTCACAAAGCACCCTCCCACACATGCATGACCCTCCAGTTTAGTCCTTACTACATTCTAATATGATTGTAACAAAATCAGTCACTTTGAAATTCTTAGCAATGTAGGTGAGTGAATAAAGAGACCTTGTATGAAGTAGAAAACGTAGCTGTTCTGAGTGAATAAATTAGTAGGAAATTCCTTTCTTCTAGGCTAATCCAGCTTTATTCTCTGGTATAGGAAGGATTTTGGCCTCCATTCCTTTAAGCAAGTGACTTCATGTAAGATGAAAATTATACAATTTTACCCTGCTTTTGTAATTTATCCTGCCCTACTAATCTTTTCCCTCTCACTTTTTCTCAAAGGTAGGCATCAGCTAATTCATCACAGCCTTAGGAACTGCATCTGTCAGTACATATAGTAACAAACATATACCCAAATCTCAGTGGTTTAGAAAATAAAACATTATATCTTCCTTCTGCTATATATTCATCATAGGCTAGCAGAGAGACTTTGCATAATTTGATTTTCAGGGCCCAGAATGAGTATACAGCTTCATGAAATCAGAGACAACAGAGAGCCCTACGGTCTCACAGCAGCAGTAAATGCTCTGGCACAGACATAATACATCACATTCTCTCACAACTGAGTGGTCAGAACTGGTAGCACGATTCCATCCAATCACAAAGACGTAAGAAATTACCTTTTTATCATGAGGTTGGATGTAGAGAACCAAAAATATTTGGAAAATATTACTAATGACTGCCACAGAAACAAAATTTATGTGAAAGCCCTAGGACTGCTCCATCTCTGTCCCAGGATACAACAGTAATACTGTCATTTCCTTGGGCATTCTCTCCTACTCATTTTTATGTTTGAACTAGACTTTGTGTGTTACATGCTATTAAATTGGCTTCAACTCCTTGTGACTCTGAATGAGTGATATCCATAATGTCCTGTACTCAATAGCTCTGATATGCTCTTGTAGATTTATGCCTAGACCTCTTTTATGGAGTCAATCCATCTCATATTTTGTTTTTCTCTTTTCTGCCTTCTATTTTTCCCAGCATTGTAGTCTTTTCCAAAGAACTTGCCTTCTCATGATGTACCTAAAGTAGTATAGCTTCAGTTTTGTTGTTTTTATCTCAGTGATGTTTCAAGTTTAATTTTTTATAGGGTCCATTTGTCCTTCTTTTTGGTGATCTAGAGTATTCATAACCTCATATTTCAAATGAAATAAACTAGACTTTACATTTATTAAAAACAGAAACTAAAATTCCGTAGGAACTCTCATAGATAATATGTTATTATGTGTTGAAAACAATAATAACAAGATAATAACAGTTTATATATATACACATATACTATATATTGTGTATATATACATGCACTTATGTATATGGCAGTGACTTCATATTCCAGACTTAACTTTGATAGTAAGCGTATTACTCAGGGTTCTCCAGAGGAACAGAACCCAAAATACCAAAAATACACACACACACACACACACACACACACACACACACACACACACACACGTATATATGAGATTTATCAGAGGAATTGACTCACATGATTATGGAAGCAGAGAAGTTCCACCATCTGCCACCTGCAAGCTAGAGAATCAGGAAAACAGTGGTATAATACAGTCTGTGTCAAAAAACAAAAATCAGAGGGCTGATGGTCTAAGTCCTAGATCATATCTGAAGGCCTTTGAACCAGGAACATTGATGTCTGAGGGTACAAGATGAATGTCCCAGCTCCAATAAAAGAACGAATTTGCCCTTCTTATACTTTTTTGTTCTGTTCTACCCCTCAGACTAGTACCTTCTCACATAGCTGTATCCTCCTTGCCTTCTTCCCTGACTGCACAATTACCACTTAAAAACTATTGTTTTACAGTTAAGTTCTATGTCATCCCCAAAGCTGTTCTCCCCTAAAATAAGTTGTCTAATCCTATACCACCTGTTCCTCCAGTTCCTCTAATTTGTGGTCACTTGAAGCCATGCCAATCAAGATTTTACTCCTACCACTCCACCAAGACACATTTTATCCAAAACACAAATGACACCTACATTTCTAAATATGATGAACATTTGATTCTCATCTTAATTAATGTTTTAGCAGTGTTTGATACTATTTTAACTTTTTACTTCTTGAAGCATTTCTTCACTTACTCCCATGACAACACTCTCTTGGTTCTCTTCCAAACATCTACTCCTTTGCATGTTTATGGCATTGAATTACTAATCATAGAATTGCCATATTATCAAGCAATTTCATCAAAAAAATTAAAGCTGAACTCAAACAAATATTTGTATATTCATGTTCATAGGAACATTATTCACAATAGCCAAAAGGAGGAGCAACCCAAGTGTCCACTGATGGATAAATGGCTAAAAATATCAGTGTACACATGCAATGAAATATTAGTAAGTCTTAAAAAGGAAGAAAATTCTGACACATGCTATGACATGAATAAACTGAGAAAATTATGAATAGGTGAAATAAGCCAGTCACAAAAGGACAATTATTGTATGATTCCACTTACACTGTGTATCTAGAGCAGTCAAATTCATAGAGACAGAAAATAGAAGAGTGGTTGCCTATGACTAGGGATGGAGAGGGCATGACAAGTTAGTATTTAATGGGTACAGAGTTCCTGTGGGGGTGAGTGAAACATTCTAGAGATGGTCAGTGGTGATTATTTCACAACAGGAATGCACTTAATACCATGAAAAATGGACTTTGGTTAAAAAGAATCATGTTGCATTTTGAATATGTTTTAAAGCTAGAGCCTCAAATCTGAAGAATTTTATGTGAATATGAAAAAAGAGAGATTTGGGGTTCAGTCCAGTAAAATAAGTGAGAAGACTTTAAGAGTTAGAAATCTGGAAAGAAAATCAGAAGTTTAATTATAAGATTGTGATACCGATGTGAAGTAAACAACTATGTAATTATAACTGACTGCTAACTGGTTTTTCCATTTCTAATCTGTCTTAAGGTCTAATCTTAACACAGAAAAAGAGATCTCTTTATTAATATAAGTGTGAGTGTTTATACTTCCACCGAAAATCTCCACTGAGTCCTGATCTCAGTCAGAGTAAAAGATAAAGTTTTTACTTTGGTCTAAAGGGCTCCACTAGACCTGTCTCCCCAAGGTCTCTGACTCTTCTTCATATACCTTGATGCATTCCAGATGCACTTGACCCCTCACTCTTCACAGATTATCCCAGCCATACCTCAGGTCTTTTGTCCTTACTGTCTCCCACTGCCTGGAAGGCCCCTCACCCCTACCTCCAGGTATTGGCTTGTTGTGCTTTCTTCAGATCTTTCTGTTTGAATAGCATATTGTTAGTAAGGCCTTCCTTGACACAATATAAAATAACAACCCTTCTTTTCGTAGGCTCCTTGCCTGCTTCATTTTTCTATCTGCTTCTTAATACTGATGACATATTATTTATATGAATGTTTATTTATTTGCTCTCTGTTATTTTCCTCAGAGAGTGTAAACTCCATGATGGTAAGATTATTTTTCTATTTAGTCATTGACATCTCCAATGCATAAAATAATATTGCATCTGATATACAATAGCTCTTCATTATATTTGTTAAATGAACAAATGAATGGATGAGTCTTTTCTGACTACTCTAGAGATATGTTCAGAGCTGATTTTTTCCTACTCTTAACTTGTAGTAAAATAAGAACTGGAGTGGCCCTGTTCACCTTTCCATTATTTTCTTTAATTATATATGATGTAATCGAAATAGATTGCATTACCAATATTATACCTAAAATAACATTAAATACCCAGTCAGTATTTGCATTTCCAATCATCTCCTAAATGCAACTTTATAGTTTTTTTTTTTTAATTAAGATCCAAATGAGGCCTCTACACTGATATTAGTCAATAAGACTTTTAAATCTCTTTTCAGCTTTCCTTTGTATCTGTGTTTTTTCCTTTGGTTTGTTTGTTTTTTGGCTTACAATTTTGTCTTGCAACTTTTTGTTGTTGAAGAAATTGAGTTAGTTACCTATAGAGTTTCCCAGAATCTGAATTTACACTCTCATGGTGAGGTATGACATGTTTCTTTGTCTTCTATCTTTTCTATTTCCTATAAATTTGTTGGTAAATCTCAAGATATCAGATTCAGGTTTGTTTCTCTTTGGCAGGGAGAAATATCACTTCAAAGGTGGTGACGTGCTCTTTTATTAACCAACATTTTATAAATTCTCTTATCCCTTCCTTAATTCTTTACCCATTTTTCCTTTATCAGGAGTATAATTCTTTTTTAGTCATGTTTTAATGCTTTTTCTATATAGTCACATATTAAGTAGCTTATTTTATATTGAGATAAAAGCATATTTATATTATCATAGATGATGTCCTATGTTATACCTGATACTGAAACTTACTTTTTCCACTCAACTTTTTACTCATCTATTAAAATTTTTATCTATTTAATTCATTTTAATATGTGTATAATATTCCATAATATAAATATGGCATGATATATTTGTTATCAACTTAACTCATTCTATAATGGCTTGTGTATACATGTGTACGCCTAGATATAGAATTGCTCAGTCTTACTACAGGAGGCACATTTTAAACTCTCCCATTTCTTGCCAGATGGCATTCCAGAGACCTGATACAAATTTGAACTCCTACCAATAATGTTCTCCCAAATCTATGCCCGTACTTGGCATTGTTAGATTTACAATTTTTGCTAATTTGATATTTGTAAAATGTTTTATCATTTTTGTTTTCCTTTCCTTTTTCCTATTAACAAGATTGAGCACCTTGATATATTTGTTAGCAGCTCAAGGTTCTTCTTCTGTGAGTGACCTGTTCATATTGTTTAGCCATTTTAGTCTATTTAAATTTTTTTTATTAATTTGTAGAAATGTATTATTTATTCTCCAAAACAATCTTGGTTAGCTATTGCATTTAAAATGTCTTCATTTTTCTATCTACTAGCAATTTGTCTTCATATGGTATTTATGGTGCTTTTTATCAAACCATGTTATTTCTCCCTTAAAATCTATACTTTCATAGTTTGTTTAAAAACCCTTTGCCTTCCTTAAACTGATAGCAATAGTCTCCAATATTTTTCTTAAATATTTTAGACACTTTTATTCAAATTCCTGTCTTTTTCTATAGTGTGATATATGAATCTTCTTTTAATTATATTTTCCATATATATATATATATAAACTAATTGTCCCAGAACTAATTATTGGACAGTCTTTCCTTCCCCCATAGTACAACCTCTGTGGTTTATTAATTTCCCAGATAATTGTAGGTTGATGTCTAAAATCTCTATTCTATTCCATTTATGCACTTCCTTATTTATAGACAGGTGCTATTTACAACTTGGGATGAAATATTAATAAAGAAAAAAGGTTTTAACAAGAAAAGACTCAGCCAAACATTAATGGTCCTCTCATAGCAGATTTATCTATTTCTAACCATCTACCAATAAACTATTCTAGTTATAAGAGTTTACTTCATTCATTTTTATACTTTAGTGTACTTGCCAAAATCCTGGAATTGTTGCAAGCAAAATACAATGTATATTCCCTCTCTCTTGGACAAATTCTCCACCTAACATTCTCTCCCCTCCTCTACTCTGGGCTTAGCCAGTCCCCCTTACGTATTCATGGCTCACATGAGTTCTACACGTCACAGTTCACCAGCTTTCCTGGATTATTCACTTGGTTTTTTTTTTCTATTGCCTGTGAACTCTGAAATATGTGTCACGACTGAAGAAACGATGAACATAATATCACAAATCTGGAAATGTTTATTAAAGGGCATATCTGATAAACATTAAACATTTGTGTTTCAAAAATTATACCTTGGAAAAAGAGTGAAGGCAAATTTATCTATATAATTTAAATGCAAAAAAATCTATCGGAAATAAAGATTACTATATATATTTCTTTTTTCTCTTTTTTAGGTTCATCTACTTCATCTCTTTTCTCGTCTCTGACATATTTTTGGCCAACTTTGTGCTAATATGTCATCAATCAAGCCAGAAACAAAAAAGAAATCTTATTGTAGGGGAAAAAATTAAAGGTTTTAAAATATTGTTGATTGAGGAACATAGAAAACATCATTTAAAAGCCTTTTAAATTACCATACCCTCCATTGCTGCTAAATTTCCCTTTGTCTCATTTCATGCAGCTGGTCCAAATGATGACAGGGTGGTTTGTGATTATGGGGGTGACATTAGGCGCCAGCTGAAATGGACACTAAAGGAAGAATTCGGCATCCTGCATTTATAATTCCTGCTACATTTGGCACTGCACCAACTTTACAAATATGTAACCCCTCTCTCTTTTTTTTCCTCCCCTGTAAATCCCATGGCCAATGAATGCTGCTATGGCAACAAAAACCATGAAAGCCAGTGGGGTCTTGGCTGTAAAAAGAGTTTTTACAGCATCATGGTAACTGGGAGCCTAGTGGCAGACTCACAGGCAACCACGCACTGTGAAACATCCTGTCTAGAAGCAAATGCTTCTACAAAATTTATTTACCTGTGTTGTCAAATCACTTGCTACAGAATTCTAAGGGCTCTTATTGCTATGATGGTTTTCATTTTCAATTATTGTGTGGTTCATTCAATCACACAGGTACAGTTCCAACAGTTATAAGATGCTTCCTAAAATAGACTTTTAGAAACTGAGCACAGCTGTCAAAATAATGATATCGTCTTCAAGAATCTGTTTCAAAGATAGTTATTCCAAAGAAATTTAAAAGTTATATTCCTATATTAGCACCCTAAGTAGTTCATACCAGTTTAGTAAATCAAATATTCCATACTGCTAGCTTAATAAGATGGGGAGTCATGCATGAAATGAGTGCCAGGTTAATGACATAGGGAGTCATGCATGGCATGTATTTGCATATAATAGCACAGAATGTTCTCCTAAATCCTTTAAATTACTCATCAATTCTTAAACAGGCATTTAACTAAATCCTCATCCAGAATCAGGAAGAAAGTTTTTAAAGGAAAAAATACCTACAAATTTGAAGTGATTAGGTTGGAGCTATGCAACCTAAAGGATTATTTTTGGTTGGAAATTCTAGCCTTGGGGAAAGAGTTACAGATCTGCTTTAAAAAGCCAATACATGTCCTGGGCCATTGTAGGGCACACGCCAGCATTAGGTCTGTTTCCCCGCATTGCCTGTATCATACGCACAGTGAACACAGATCAAGTTTCACTATTAGCCTCAGAAATGAAGATGTATATCTAAAGAAGTACAAAATAATAGATTAAATCTGGAATTGTTTATTGTGTACAGTATTTAATGGGCCCAGTTCTGAAAAAAAGGAACAGGGTTTTTTTTTGTTTTTTGTTTTCACTTGATATCATGTACATTCAAGGTATTAAGGAACATCTTTACTCCCAAATTACTTATTTTTACTGGTTCTGTTACCTTCTATACAAAAGGAACAGACTGCTTGCAATCAGAACAGTTATAAACCCCAGCTGTTATTCAGAGGAAATCAGTGAGCGCCCATGTGACACAAAAGTTATTTTCATTATTTGAGAATGATGGTCTATCAGGAGCTGCATTAATCCTCAAAAATGCTCATTGCAAAATGAGATATACATGCTGCTCTAAAACCAAAGCCCATACAGTGAAAAAAGAAAAAAAATGCAAAGATTTAGGTAATTGGTCTTCTTTTCTTGCTGTGTCTAATAATAATGGCAACTAATTGTTGAACATGAACTCTACAGTCAGTTCCTCAGGTGCACTATTCTGTAGCTCTTGGGATAATCATCAGCATAGCATTATTTCCATTTTACAGATAGAAAAATTGAGGCTCACTTGCTCAAGTGAAAAACTGAAGCCAAGATTTAAACCATCTCAGCTGAAGAAATCTCATTCACTTTCCATTAACCACATTATCTCTCCAAGACAAATCTATTAAGAGGGAATAAATTATATCTTGAAAGAAGAGAGGAAATAGTCTGAAGAAATTTTTTCTCCCTCTTTAATTCTATCCCCCCACCCCCCGCCACACAGACACTTCCACCCCTGACCTATGGATGTTGCCATTTCCCCTTAAGAACTTGACCTCTGAAGGTGGGGGATCTCCTTTCACAGGCTCACCTGGCGTGTACCCCAAACCTCACGCACCTGGAGTGTGGTCCGAGGCTCCACTTGGATGAGAACCCAGGACCTTTTGTGTGTAAAGCAGACATGCTAACCAGTACACTATGGAGCCACCCTGAAATAATTTTTTAAAGAGTGATCTTGATTTGCTATGTTTCTTACACTGTCATCACTCATATTCTGTGACAATATATAGATCAGATGAATCTCAACAGCAATCACTCCTCATGGTATAGTTGCTCTTTTTGGAAGTTTGGGTTGTTTTTCACTGATTGATTATAATCTAAATTGTCAATGAAATGTTTTGTTTGTTTATTTGTTTTTGTTAGCCATATCTTGAAGCAATTCTAAAGCATAGTCTCAGAAATATCAAGCAAAATCCTACTTAGTGACAACAGACGCAGAAAGCGTCTATGTAAATATTTACATATGGTCAGTGGGTTGACATAATCTTCATGAAGCAATGCATTTCTCCAAGTACAGCACCTCCTTAAGTATTCATTATGTTTGATTGAAAAATTAGCTCCTTTCCAGGAAGATGGGTAGCTTTGCTGACAGGCAAAATAGTAGCCATAGCCATAACATGTTTGTCTCACCGTAAGGTGGGTTTGGCAATCAGCTGTTGAAACATAAATGACTTACAGTACTTAACATTCACCCAATGGACAGAACTATGAACATTCTTTAAAGTTTTAAAAGATAGTTGCACAAAAAGTATAAAGAAGTTGGGTGTTTTTCTTCTACTTGACTCATAAGTTGCACACAAGGAATACATTTATAAACAAAGAAAACATAGATATCTAATATGGAGTTAAATTAGGGAGATACAAAAATGAATAAAGCATAGTATTTTGCTCTTTCAAAGCTAAAGTCTACTAGTAAAAAAAATCTCACAAACATTTAATTTTCTAGATTCTACAATATAAAGACATTGGAGAGATAAATAGAGACAATACAGAGAGAGAAATTTAGCTCAGGAGAAGGTGGGTATTAGGAAGGTTGTGAAAAATTTCCCAGGTAACATGTAAGTGGAAAATGACATGATACAAAGGACTTAGGCTAGTGTAGGGGGAGGAAATGTAGCATGTCAGTTAAAGACTTTGGAGTGAAATTCAGCCAGGAAATCATCAGAATTATATGCAGCTCAGGAATGCCTGGTGGGCCTGTGGTTGTGTCAAGACCCAGGCAGTGTTCACCTCTAGAAAACTCTATAATGGCATAAATGTTGGAATTCAGTGCTTAGATTTTTTAAAATGTAGTTGCAACAGCATATTTTTTAATACAAAAAATAAAAATTAGCTGACAAGTTTAACTTTGTACAATGGTGTAAACTATTGAGATCTGATTGTCCTAAAAAATCTGAATTACCTAATCACTATAAAAAGAAAGTAAATCTAAACTGATTAGTTAACAAATTACACATAATCTTTGTTCCTTATATAGTCTAAAATTACTAGTTTATTGTTAGTTTAATTTTTTTCTTCAGCTGAAAGTACATAAAATTGGTTTAGTCATAATCTTTGATTCATGTCCCTCTGTAATTGGTCTATACACATCCTGCTTTCTTTCTGTACCTCATTCATTTAATTTTGATAAAATAATAACCACCTGGAAATCCAAACAAAAGGCTGTGACCTAGATGATCTATATCTAATTTTAAAGTACACTTTACCACTGAACTTTTAAACTAGGTAATAATCATCCTAATCACTATTCATTATTTTTAAGTAATAAAATTGATGTAACAAATTCTAGCACTGTAACTAATTTTAAGCAAGTCATAAACAAGAACATCTAGTAAGTATTTTAATTTATTAGATAATTCATTATTATGTTTCAGTCACTTTAAGTTTGCTGTCGATCAGACATAAACTACCTCAATAGTTCACCCCACTGTACACAATCTTGTCAGCTAATTTCAGTAGCCACTCAGTAATTTCCGATCAATGACTTTTCTACTCAGATCACCTAGAGTTTGTTTCTGTTTGTTTGTTTTCCTAGAATTTATTTACATATACCATATTATCAATCCACCAAATCAAGAGCAATTGCCAAGCTGAGTAAGTTACAAAGAGATGATAATTCTGGCTTGTACAGAAATGTGCAGTGTTTGCAAATAGAGACCTTAGTGTGATTTCCAAAACTATACAGAAAAATAAAAAATGAAAGAAATAAAACCCGAAAAATCTAAAAGAAGGTAGATAAAAAGGAAAATAGAAACAATGATAAAAAAAACAATCAGAAAACACTTAGTAATCTGGCAGAAATATGTCCAAAAATATTGGTAAGCAAAATAAATGTGACGGGGTTAACCTTACTAGCTATCAAAAGTCCAAGGCTCAAGGAAAAACGTCTGACTCACAAACAAGATTTTTTATAATTTAACTTTATGCCATTTTCACTTATAAGATTCCAACCAAATACAAAATAATATAAAAAGAATATATAATATAAAGAAATGAAAAAAATATATATTGTGAAAAAATTATAATTAAAAGCTCAGAATTTTTACTTACATTCTAAAAACAATTACTAAATTTGTATTCCATTCCTTCTCACCTCTGCTTCATGTTTTTATACACTGCATTAAATTATTATACCCATAATTTATATCAGATAATGAGGATTCTAATAATAGGACAATTTTCATTCCTAAACTCGCCTAACACCTCAATTAAGTTAAAGTGTTAATCCCTATCTACAGAAAAACTACCATATTAAAAAAGTGAAATCTTTAAAAAGTAGAACTAAGCTGAGCTCAAAATCCTTTTATCTTAGACTTTCCATTTTGGAGTTCAGGCAAAAGAATGTTGATAGTATATTAATAGAGCTAGAAAAAGAAAAAATGGACTCTGACACCAGACAGACCTGGGTTTGAATCCAAACTCTGCCACTGACTGGGTATGTGACATTGAATAAAGTCTTTGATTTTGCTGAGCCTTTTTTTTTTTTCTACACAAAATTAAAATGAACATCTCTACTTTCAGGAGTTTTTTATTAAGATTTAATGAGATAATTAATCAAAGCAATTGGTCTCAACCTAATTGGAATCACCTGGGGAGATTTAGAAAGTATTGGTGCCTGGGTTCCTCCCCCAGAGATTTCTGTTGTAATTGGTCTGGAATAGAACCTGGGCATTTGGTTTTTAAAAAGCTATTTGTGTGATTCTAACTTGTAGTTAAGGTTGAGAAACACTGATGTAAACATATAGTCTAGTCCATTGCATGGTATATAGAAGCCATGTCAATGTTGTAGCTAGGATAGTGATGTGATGATAATGATGATAACGATGATGATAATGATGATGATGATAAAGTTTATAAACTTCAGCTACAAAATTCAGACTATGAAATTGGCCTAGTGCAATTATTTCTCCAGAGAACTCAAGGGATAAAGAAACCACTTAGCATGGATATTATTAGAAATTTTTAAATAATACATACATATTATTTCATAGCTCTTAACTTCTAATCCTCTATTCAGCCTGTGAGATAAATATCGCAATGATATGAGAGTGAAAACTACTCATAGAGTCTAATTGCTTTGCTAAAGGTAACAGATTAAGGAGTAGCTAGGGCATAATTCAAATTTTAATCTCTTTTTTTCAAGTTCCATACTATTTGTATTATGCTACTAATTATCTACAGTGGGCAAAAGTAGAATTCTGCTCCTTCATAGACAGAGTTTACAGAAAATTGTCTAAGCTAGAAAAGTACTTCTAAAACCACACGATGTTTGAAGGAAAGGATACAAATACAGTCACTAATGATCTCATTAGCTTGTGATTGATACAGTGGCTGGAATTTAATTGGTGCTCAATAAATGATTGGTGAATGAATATTAAAACGGTTTAAAACAAATCACTTTAAATAATTTTTAAAAAGTCAAAACCAAAATGGTATAAATATCTGAGAATAAAAACTCTAAATTCATTATTTTCAATTAAAATTAATAGCCATAAGTTTTATTCTAAGTATATCAATCAAAGAAAATATTTGGGGCAGAAATTATTATTGCTTGTTCATTGGCCAAAGCAAGTTACATGGCTATGTCTAATTTCACAAAAGTAGGAAAGGGCAATCTTCCCCTGTGCAAGAGGCAGGAGAACTGGAAATACAGGAGGAAAAGAGCACTAATGACCAGTCTGATGGTTTAGATCAGGTACGTTAGATACATTATTAGAAATTTTCTGAGAAAGAATATTTGATAGTGGAGTGCAAAATCAATGGCAAGGACAGAGCTGGAGATAAGGAAGCCAGATATTACAATCGTCTAGACGTGGCGATGAAAATTTGAACTCGGGAAAAGAAAGGAAGCACAACTGTGAGAGGCCCTGTGAAGGAATAAATGAGAAAAATCTAATCGATAGGCATAAGGTGTGAAGGAAAGAAAAACCTTGAAGATAATTAAGCTATTTCAAGATTATATAAATGATGTTGCTCTTAAAAGAAAAGAAAATATCAAGGAGTAAGCAATTGGGGGCAAGATGAGTTCAGTTTTATACACAAGTACTTTTAGGTAGAAGAACAGAGGGGAAGCAAGAGGAGGAAGTTGGAAAAGTTGAGTAGTCCCAGGAGAAGCTTTCACTGACCTGTGGAAAGTCCGAATAATGGATACCCCTCAGAGCTGTACTGAGTCAAAGGAGAAGGCTGGGCCTTTAAATCTGTAAAAAGTGTGACCATAGGAAAGGCGGCTCTTGGCTGAGACAATCCCTGAAGACTGCTGACCACTGATGGCATACTCTCAGCGGCTAAAATGCGAAGTCCTTTCCTGAAGGGTCATCTGAGCATTACGTCACAGCATCTGTGCCTTTGCAGATGCCTAAATATGCAATTTAACATATATGTTGGACATGGGAGACCAAGCTTGAGAAAAAATGTTTAGAATACCTAAAGAAAAATGTAAGTATTTTGTGAGTTAAACTATTTTCTTAGGATTAGTTAAACTTTCCCTCATCTGAGCTGACCCTATATATAATTCACAAGCATGATATTCTTCGGGGAAAAATCATAGGCCATAGCCTCCACATCTAGCACCTTGAGCAGTATAGGAGGATTCTAGCTATCAAACTTTTCTTTTTTATCTTAATAGCTCACTCAGGTTTGACCTCTTAGGTTATAATCAAATACCTGTATGATCTGAAGAATAACCAAGCAAATCATATTAAAATCTGTGGAAGATGTTTCCCTTTTTTGAGTGGTTTAATATTAAAGTTTAATATTAACTGGGTATTCAGTCAATGCATCATTAAAAGTGATGACAAATCTTGTCACAATTGCTCAAATATTATGTGTCCCCACCATTCCCAAAATGTGGGAACCAAACGCCCGGAGGCAGAATATGTTTAAAGATCAAAGGAGATGGAAGGATATGTTAGGTTAATTGCCAAGGTAAGGGACATACATCTAAACAAAAATAGAAAAAAAATGTTATTCAAAAAACTACAAAACCAGTTTATTCTCATTTCTGTACACATTTGTTTGTATGTGTATCAAAATAGAAATAAAGATGAATATATACTGATATATAGGGTTATCCATAATATATTAAATGAACAAGAGCAAGTTGAAAGAAAATGTGTATTTTATGCTACTATTCCGATAATAAAATGACCAACCAACCAAAACTACACTTTTTTTTGCATTTATGTGCTTGTATTCATTTATGTGAACAAGTAGAAAAGCAAAATTAGTAACATGAGAAGAGTGAAAAGAATCTGTGATGATTAGCATTTTATCACATATTATTATAATTGTTTCATCAGTTACAATAAGGAAGCATTAATTTTGTAAGTTGAAAATCATATTTAAAAATTATACAACTAAAAAAATAAATATAACGCATGAATCTTATTCTTAAAGTCTGAATTTTAGAGCTCCTTTTTAAAAGCAAACCTGGGAACCATTTAGAAGAAACAAAACACCTCTCAGGAGCTTGATGTGCAAAAACAAGCACATCTGGTACAGCAATAAACATGGGCTTTTTTGTCTACAGTAAGCAATGCAACCTCGGCCTAATAGCAATATGAGTTAATCAGCCTGTTCCTTCCATACAGGGACATTCAGAGTAGATCAAATTTTTACCAAAAATGGTACAATGACCAAAATTAAATAATTAAAGAATAATTTCATGAATTGCCAGGGTGGGTGTGAATAGAAGGATTTTGTTTGGTTTTTGCCTCATAAAATACTTTGGTTCGGTATTTGCTCTATAGGAGATACTTAAAGATTGTTAAAAGAAAGTATATGAGATAAATATGAAGAAGGAGCTTTCCCAGATGAAGAATCCTGAGGAAGAAAATTATAATTGCTAGTGGTATAATGAAAGGTACAGGATTAACTGACGATTTGTAATGTACTGATTTAAAAGTCGATAGGGGTTCACTACTAAAATTTCTTTAAAGTGTTGACAAGTAGGTTCCATTTTGTGAGTGGCAAAACAACATCAGAAAGATATCTGAATTATGAATTATAGAGAAATATTTAAATATATTAAAAGCAACTGAACCACATACATAAAGATTACACTAAATTTCTTTCAGTCTTCAGAAAAGTTAAACTTCAAAATAATATTGAAAATGTCCCCAAATGTCAGTTTTCATAGTTCCCAGCTTAATTCAATGTGAAAGTTTTCTTTCAAAAATGAATTGTGCATAATCATGTTTCATAGATCTTTCTATATCAAACATAACTCCTAAATTCAGTGCTCTCTTGTTTATCTGGCTCCTCCCTAGCCAGTTCTCCAGTTTGGATGGATTTACTGTACAAGTAAACCTATTTTCTTAAAAATGAGGCCAATACATAAGAAGAAAATTCTATTAGGGAAAAGCACCTATAATCTTAGCTGAATGATCTAAAAAATTACATCCACTTTTCATGAAATGAAAACCACAGGACTTCATAAATTCTTCCTTTGTAGAGGACAACTTGGTGTATCTGAAAGCATGATCCATCTGTACATTATATAAAAACAACTCAAAATAAGCTGGGCAAGCCAGCCAGGGTGAGGAGAGATCCCACTGTGCAATCGTGAATCCTGTGCAGACAATTCCAAAATTATTTATTGCACCTTGGTGTTATAGGAAATAAAGACGACTAATTGTGCATAATCGTTTTTCAAATAGCTTCCACATCAGAAATATCCATTAAATTCAGCACTACATGAATTTTCTGGTTCCCAATCTATTCACATCTCTAGATTATTTTGTTATATTTTTCGTGTAACCTCTTGAGTCCTGCAGCCTGCCAAGTACTTCACTAGTCACTGACTCATACATTATATAATTCAGTCTCTGATACAGGCTGCACACATGGATTTCCCTATCACCATTTTATAGAATAACCCGAGGGCAAAAAATATTAAGCAACTTGTTCAAGGTCATACAACTAATTAGTGAATAGGCTAGCTTTGGACCCTCAGTGAGTTTGAATTCAACGTGTATTTCCACTGTATCATTCTGTGTCCAGGAGTTTCTGTTCAAGGTACTTCTTTTATATATATATATATATAACAAAAATGACTAGGTTGAACTCTTACTTTTCCTTTATTCTTATTCAGAAGATAGGTGAATGAACGAGCCTGGTATAAACAGTTAGTGAAACCAGTGGTGATTCAATGAAGATACTGCTGAGGTATTTACAAAATTCACTGCATTTCATAATATTTTTAAAAATTCTGCAAATTATAAATGGAATTCTCCTTTTCACCCAGACACCTACCTTCACCAGGAAACTCCTCCATATTCATTCTCCAATCCTTGGAAGTCTATGTTGTTGGCTTTTTCAAGAAGATTATTTCCTTTTACACTCCTCTCTTCCTCTTTGTCTTGTCATCTTCTCTTCAAGGAGCAATGTTCCATGTTAACAACCTCGTAAATAACCTTCTATATTTGTTCCATATTCATATAGTTTTATAAAGTAATTATATATATAAATATTAATATTTACCATTGCATATAATACCTAAAAATATAGAAAGACATACAAATACATTTTTTACAAATATTGGACCATATCGTTTCTACTTTTCTTCCACTCTGCTTTTCTCACTTAACAATACATAGGGGAAACCCCTCCAAATCAACTATTATACTTTCCAGTTCATTATGTTTATCGATTTTATGATGTTTACAAATGCAGTAATAAACACACACACACACACACACACACACACACACACACACACGTATTATTTCCTGGTGTTTTTATTTCTATCAGTGACATTTCAGGACTCAAATTTGTATGATACCATCTATATAATATTAATTTTAAGAGATATTGTCAGATTGTTTTCCAAGAAGGTTGTAACCTTTTACATTACCAGCTGCAGTATATGAGGGTACCCTTTCCTCTGCATTCTGGAATTAATGGTTCTTTTTAAGTTTTGCCAGGTTAGTGGGAATAAAGTGATATGTCATTGTTACTTTAATTTGTATGTCTTTTCCTATCAGTGTATTTGTATAGCTTTTCACAAGCTTTTTGGCCACTAAAATCTTGTTCATTTTCTATAGAATTGTTTATTTTCTTGTCTTATAAGGAGTTTCGGTATATTCTAGATAATAATCGTTTGTTCAATATGAACATATATTTTGCTTGTTTTCTTTTATACAAAAGCCTATCATTTATATACTAATTATTTTTGAAGAGGATGGTGAAAATTTTAAATTTAAGTTAGTCAAATAAATCTTTCCTTTTTAAAATTTCTGCCTTGGTTAAAAGTTTTCCTTGCTCCTATGTTGTCATAGGGAGTTATATTTTTCATATATATGTATATGTAAATATGTAAATATATATACATATGGTACTATATGCATCTTTTAAAAAAATTATTGCAGTAATATTGATTAATAAAATTAAGTTTTAAGTGTATAATTCAATATATGTCAGTTCAAGCTACATTTATATTTTAAATTTAATCTAGAATTTTGAAAAATAGTATAGAATAAAAAACAAATTTTATTTTTTCTAGATGGATAGTGAGTTACTGGCATTGTTTATTAAATAAATCTTTCCTGTTGAATTGAAATTTTAACTTTTGTTATACATTAAATTTATAAACACACTTATCTGCTTTGTGAAATCTCGTAATTTAGAATCCTATATTATCCAAAAGCACAAGTACACCAACTTTTTTGTAGACTTTTTCACTTATCAAACATAAATTAAGTGTAACATGGAATATGAACTATGAAAATGCAACAGTGTGGTAATTCCTATTCTGTATGGATTTGGCAACTACTACAGGATAATAGTATTATATGATATGCACACATAAAATGTTAATCAACAATACCTGATGTGATCTGTGGTGTAAAGATAAAAATGTGAAGGAAGCAGTTAGTGGTATATGGTTTCATATCAGGAGTAAACACACTGTAGAGTATAACATACAGAGTAAATTTGGGAGTAAGGGGCACTAATATAGCTCTTAAAATAAAATTAGAGGGCTAATACTAGAATTTAAAAGCTTTGGATTTTTTAGCACCCAAATACATTTCTCTCATTTTGTCAGTATTGAAAAAATAAGAAAATATTTTTATGATTATAATATCAATTGCCAATGAGGAATGCACATTTTAAAAATAATACTCAACAATAATGCCTTAATTATTTACATTTTGGTTCTAAATATATTTGTTCACACTTTTTGAATTATGATATTGCCTTAAAAATTCTATTTTATAACATTAAAAAAAATCAACCTAAGCAAGTATAGGCATCCTTCTGAATGGTGAGATGCAACATTTCCACACATTTATTTATGCAAAATTCTGTTAGATATGGACATAGGAGAGAACAGAACTCAAGTCTGCTTTTTTTATGTTTCTTTTTACTTGTGGTGTGCAAAGACTGCTGCTTATTGGTAGTAGAGGTATTCCATTTTCACAGCATTAGTGGATCTCATCAGAACAAGGTTTTATTACTGCAGACACTAGATAAGGCCCTGGCAGAAGGCCTTCAATACCATTAAGATAAGATGTGTTAAGACCCCAAATTAGGTATGGCAGTCTCTGGGTGAAAAATTGAGGGTTTATACTAGGTCTGAAGAGCCTTGATCAAGATATTTCCCTAGGGTGACAAACCTATAATTGTACTTATCAGTTTTAGGCTGCCTTGATTAATGCAACCTTCTGTGATTTATCACCCACACTGTTTTTAACAGGTGCTCTCCTCTTTGTAATAGACTAGAGATTTTCAAGAATAAAAACACAGGCTTGTTTCATTTATTTGTTTGGTGAAATTTCCTAAGAACATTACAGATAAAACTATCCAGTCATTTTGTAGAGACCTGGGATTAGTACATGTCAGACTGAGATGTTTTCCACCTAACTTTCTTAATACTTTAAAAGGAAGTTTCTGCCTTTTTCTCACGTTACTCTTCTACCACCAAACACCTATGCTGACATTCAAAGCATACTGCTTTAAATTCCAGATCTTCTGTCCTTGAGGAATTTCTCAGATGCAGGAAAATTACCTCGTTAGTAGAAATCAAAATGTAGAATACTAGAGAGGCTTGACAGAATAATAACACATATGCACATACACACAATGTTGGTCATCCTCTATGAAAATTTATAAGCGATAGAAGAATATACTATCCATCTAAGTTATACGTGCAGATGGTATACAGTCATGCACACCAATTTCACTATTTGAACATTGTTTACATTCTGGACCCAGCTGAATTAACAAGTTCTATTTCATTACTTTTACCCCACAGTAAAGCCTTTTGTTTGTTTGTTTCCATACTTTAAGTTTTGTCAGACATATTTCTATAGGGCAGCGGTACATCATGCTGAGTGGTAGGTGTCACAGGTTGTAAACATGTTCTATCATTTATTAGCTGAATGACCTTTGGCAAATTTTTTAACCGTGCGTCTAAATTATCTTTATTTTTAAAGAATTGATATATCAATCTGGACTACCTGTAATTAGATATAGTTTCTTACCAGAATAGAGATAAGTTCAGAATAGTTTGGTACTATATCACTCAGAGATCTTTATATTTAACTTATGTTTTTAGAAATGGAAAGAGGAAGGAAGGGAGGGAGGGGTGAGAGAGAGAGCAAGAGAGAGAGAGAGAGAGAGAGAGAGAGAGAGAGAGAGAGAGAGAGAGAGAAATATATGAATGTTTGATAGGTAATAAATAACCTGAAGCAAATCTGAGCCTTCTAGAATGTCCTATGAGCTAAGCAAAAATGAAAATATATTCTACATGTAAGAGAAGAATGTGAACATTTAAAAGCTCAAGTTGTTCACAAATTCCAGAGATTGTATGCAATCTACCATTTACTTCCACAGACTAATCATTCCCAAACCTGTAGCACAACAGAACCTTTTCCAGAGCTTCTTAAAAATAAAATTTCCCGAACCCTATTCAGACTTACAGGATCACTATATCCAAAAGATGTGGCCTAAAATATATATTTGAAAAAGTTCCCATAATAGTTCTTATATACACCTGTATTTGGGAATCGAGAACCAATGAAGTTATTTTTCAGTAAACTTTTTAATTTTAAAATAACTTTATATTTACAAAAAATAAAAATAAAAAATATTACAGTTTTCAGATTCCCTTTTCTAGTTTCTACTACTGTTAACATTTTATGTAATAACAATTGTGCATTTGTCAAAACCAAGAAACTAATATTGGTAAATTACTATTAACTAATTTCAATACTTTGTTCAGACTTCACCACAGTTTTTCACTAATACCTTCAAAAAATTAATAGAATCCCATATAGAATACCCTGATGATTCTAGTGATTTTGTCTCTTTAGTGTCCTCTGATCTATGGCAATTTAGCAATTTTTGTTTTGTTTTTTATGACTTTTGAGAATTGTGAAGAGTGTTAATCAAACATTTTGCAGAATGTACTCAGTACAGAGTTCTGTGATGTCTTCCTCATGTTTAGAGTGGGGTTATGAATTTTGGAGAATACCATAGAAGTGAAGTGTCCTTCTCATTACACCATATCCAGGGGATATGATATCAACATTACATCTTACTGGTGATGTTAACCCTGAACAGTTGGTTAAGGCAGTGTCTGCTAGATTATGCCACAGTAAAGTTATTTTTCCATTTCATACTCTGTTCTATAGAAATGAATCATTAAATCAAGTCAAGGCCTGGGTGTTTATTTTGGGGGTGAGCTGCAGGTGTGGGCTGTGGATTAAACTCTACCTCCCGGATGGAGGAGTACCAGTAAAGGTTTCTGAGCAAAGCATTGCTTCAAGAAAATTTAATTATAAGATACACTAGAAAGGAAGTGACTATTGGCTAAAAGATTAGTTATAAAATTCAAAGCCTGAGAGATGAGAATCTGAACAAAAGAAGAGACATTTATGAAGTATATGTCTAAAAAATATAGTGGGGTGTGAAAAAAAACCCTACTAATTTGAAATAAAGGAAAAGCAAGAAAGGAAACCCTCAGCTATATCGATGTTTTAATCTTGAGAAACTGGAAGAAGGGCGATATGATAGCAAACAGAGTAGGTGGACACTTTTGGTTGGGACACACAGACTTTAAGGTTCCTGAAGGCATCAAGGTAGACATGTTGAATAAGCCATTGAAAATGAAATCACAAAATAACTTATTTGCTACCTACCTTCTAGGTCCAATTCCATAACATAAGGCAGTTTTTTTTTGCTTTCCAAACATACTTCCAAGAAAAGTGTTCACTCCTAGAGGCAAGGCTCAAGTGAGGGGTAGCAATGAGGATCAGAGGAAAATTCCTCAAAGAATAGATTTGGATCATTCCATGTATACTATAAATGATGCATGGCATTTGCTCAATTAATACCACCTTACTGTAAAAATAATAAATCCATCTTTACTTTGAAAATGTGGGGCCTACAATTAGTTTATACACATTATGAATAGAACTTCTAATGTTATTCATTGCCTATGTGAAGAGATAATCCTAAAATATTTGAGATCTATTTCTCAGCTTGAGAACAATAATAAAGAAAACCCTCATTAGTAATTCCATTTTGCATTTCAAATGAAAGGGGTGTATATTAAAAACTGAGCCTGCCCAAGCTTTAAAGCATTCCTTAATTACATGTTTGGTTACGCCTGAAAGGCAGAGGAGTCCCTGAAAATAATAAATGAAGAAAAATTGTCAACTAAATTTCTATGCCTTTGGAGGGTGGATAGGAAGAATGTGAAGAATCTTAATATCTCAGTGTGGAAGAAGATTGCAAAGATTATTTATTCTTTTTCATCCTTTCACCTTGGTGAAGATAAGAGAGAGGTGAAGGCAAGGGAGAGGAGGAAGACTCTCTGAAAATAGTCTCATAGCCATGGGGTTCTGTCCTCTTTTAAATGATCATCTTACTAGGAGATTCATTTTTTAGTGTACCCTTCTTGGTAGGTTGATCCAGTGTCTACTAACTGATCTCCAGATTTCATTTATCTCCCATCACTTAAATAGCTCAGAGTTTATAATTCATTTTTTGTGCTATTAATGATAAACCATTTGTAAAGACCAGTTTAATTTCTAAAATATACAGTGCAAAATATAAGATGGAGCTATCAAGTATATAATTTGAGAAATGTTTTCTTTCTTATCATTCTTTTTGTTTGACACAAACCATTTTGCTTCTTCCTCCCTTTTCTTCATTTATCATCTTACTTCTCATTACTTTCTATTTGTGTTCATAGCAACATAACATCAATTTCCAAGCCTTTAGCTCTGTTTTTTTTGTTCATTTAGAAATTAGATGTGTGATTAGCTTTTTCTTAGAAAATTCTATTAGAATGCCACTTGCTATTACAAAACTTTTTACATAAATTGTCTAGATTAAAAATAAATGAGAAACCCTTCTTGAGAAAATTGACTTTATCATATTATATCCTATAAGCATCCTGCACCCACTGGCCACCCATGTTCTTTTACTTTACTAACCTATCAGTTTCCCATTCACTATTGTTCACTCCCTTTCATTCTGCTCAATATCTCCTTCCCATTCAGCCACCATTCAACATGTGTCTTTCCTAGCAACCTCCTCCACAATCATTCTCCAATACATAGAACTTCACATTTTGCGTTTTCCTCATGTGTCTCACTTTCATTTTTACTGGTTATTACCTTATACTACCTCTTCCTGACATTCTCTAGGGTGATTATTAAAACATAACTTTGTCTTTACTGAGCTGCATAATGTAACCTCCCAACCACTTCTCCTAAAGAAATTCAATAATGATTAAAAAGGAATAAAGTGAATGAAAAGAGATTGCCTAAAGGCTATATAGAACTTTTAGTCTAGACTTATGATTATTAATCTTTATGTAGTCATAAAGCCCTTTGAGAATCAGCTGAAAATTAGGAATATTTCTTCAAAAAGATGCACACAATTGCATATATATGTAAATCTGGGTACATTGATTCTCTGACACAGGGTGCTTAATATATCTTGGATTAAGAAAGTCAGTTAGAAGCCATTTTTCCTAAACAGCATCATCTGTGTGATTGTAGAACTGATCTTACTGAGCTTCTCCCTAATATTAAGGCCCTGAGGCACAATGGGAGCATTTTAAGAACACCCAAGAAACTATGACTGTAGTAAATGAAGAGATATTTCTGAGAAATGTGTCCACTGATTCATACTTCCTTTAGCTTCAGATAATCCTCTTTGTTTTGCTTCCAGGAAACGTGTGTCAGACATATTCCCACTAGCTAATTCTGCTGCCTGCCTTTTTGTTCCTTCAGAGATGTTGACACTTCACTTCCTTGTGTTCTTTTCCTCAATCACCCCTTTCTTAGTGATGCCACCTCATTTTTAAATTGCAAGGACATCCATCCCAGCAAGACTTCCCGTTTCTTTCTTGCTTTACCTTACAGCATTTTCCAAATCTAGAATACTCACAGTTTATTTGTTTATTGTTTTCACTGAATGAGAGAGTGTCCTATTTTGTTCATTGATCTAACTCCAGTCCCTAGAATAGTGTTTGGTGCATATGAGATGTCTACAATGTGTTGAACCAGTAAATGAACAAAAAAATAAACATATCTTTTGATGGCCTACCAAAAAACTTAAGATAAAATTTTCAGTTGAATGAAAATTATATTCTGTACAATATAATGTGTATAGAAGGTTGTGGTATTCATTTTCTATATTCAAATTACTTTGGCTTTATCTTATTTTTTTCACACTTTTTGCCTTTTCTATCATTTTCTCAGTTGCATATTTTATATTTTTGTATGTTATGTATAATTTTATAAAACCCTGCAAATCTATTTTAAAAGAGACAGGGAATTAATGCGATAATTTTTCTTCCTTAACTCTCTCTCTTCACTATTTTCTTATTTGCATATTTAAAAACACTTCTCTCACTATTATCTATTTCTCCCACTATGTTTTTACCATGTTACCTTATATATAGAGAAACATATGTCCAAACATGAAAATGAATGTACATGTAAATAGAGATCTACATAGATGGTGATCCCTGAGTCTGTGTAATTTTACACATACATGGGTTACAAAGAATAAATCTGTGAATATTTATTTTTTCAGAAAGTTTCTCCAGACATAGGGAAAATTTTGTAAATCTGGAGTAACAACTACACTATAAATATAGTGAGGGGCAACCATTTTAGGAAAAGCTTTGTTACGGTGGTGGGTTCTCCACCTCTGCGGAATCAGGAAACTAGGGACACTCCCTTAGACATTGAGTCCAGTTTCTGTTTTTAGGCTAGCTGCTTCCCAACAAAACAGGTCACTCATTCTAATTTTAAGAAAAGCTACAGTGACATCAGAAACATGGTGAAGTGAGAAATATCTCCAGATACCTTCTCTTGAAACATAAATAAACTGAACATCTAAAATTCAACAAAAACACCCAGACTGCACAACAACATGTTTGAGTGTGAGATCTGCACATAAGAGCTACCACAGGTCAGAACCCCAGATGTCTAGCGGTGGACTGGGAGAAATAAAGAAGCTGCCTTTCATAGCTGCTGAAGCTCCCTACAGGAAGAGGGGGAGTGAAGAAGATGCGGCAAGTTCCCTGAACAGCCCTGCCTGGGAGAGCTGTGAGCACCACGCATCAGGCAGCAGTGCCCAGGTAGCAGGACAGAAAGCAGAGAAGCAGGTACAACAGAGAAACAACAGTTGATTTGTACTACCTGCAGTTGCAAAACCAAGGCTGAGCCAGACTGCAGACCCCAACCCAGAGGATCCATCTTCCCATATCCTCTGAGATTAAAAACTGCGGAGCCCCAGGAGAATCTGAGCAAGTGATACTAAAACTCTCACAAACGCTTACAAGAAATGAGACTGAGGGTAGCAAGCATTATTAAACATCTATAACCAAAAAAAAAAAAAAAAAAAGGCATGATTAAGACCTCATATAAAGCAAGGAGCCAAGAGGCTTAGATTCCACCTACTGGAAACCAAAAGAAAAGCATCTTCTTTGCAACTAACTACAGTCAGACCTTTATATAATAAATCTTCTTTCAGATCAAAAAAGCAGAATATACTTCCATTAATGCCCAGGTGGAGAAATAGTCCAATAAACACCATGAACAACCAAGGAGACAAGGCATTTCAGAAAGAAACAGAAAAATCTCCAGAAAATAGGCTTATAGACATAGAAATATGTGACTTAAATGACAAAGAATTCAGGATGCTACTTCTAAAAAAACTCAGAGAACCAAGACAATTCATATTATTAATTTCAAGAATTGAAAAAGCAACTAGATGAACAGAATGAGTTCTTTAGAAAGAAGATTGAAACACAAAGAACTCAATAGAACTTTGGGATATGGAGAACACATAGCAAGAGACAAAAATGAAATAGCAACCTTGGGAAATAGAGACTACCAAATGGTGGAAAATAACAGTGGTTTCAAAGACAGAAATCTAGAAATAAATTAGAAGGAAGAAGAGAGAAACCAAAGAATGAAAAATAATGAAAGAGAAATATTAGAACTAGCTTATACCATCAGGAGAGGAAACATAACATTGATGGGCAATCTCAAAAAGGAAAAAAAAGGAGCAGATATTAAAAAGCTCTTTAGACAAATAATTGACAAGAATTTTCCAAATCTAAGGAATGATCTGGAGCTTGGAATTTAAGAAGTCAACAAAACACTCAATTATCTTAACCCAAAAAGGCCTTCACCAAGACACATGGTATTAAAACTATCAAAAAACAGTGACAAAGACAAAATTCTCAGGGCAGCTAAAGAGAAGAAAACAGTAACTTATAAAGGTAAACCCATTAGATTATCATCAAACTTCTCAGCACAAACCTTACAAGCCAGAAAGAAGTGGAATCAAATATTCAAACTATGAAATGAAATGAAAGAAACCACCAGCCAAGAATAACATATCCAGCAAAGCTCTTCTTTAGATATGAAAGAGAGCAAAAGATGTTTCCAGATATATAAACATTGAAGGAATTCTCTACAATGAGGCTTGCATTACAGGAAATACTAAAAGGGGTCAGCCAACCTGAAGCAAAATGAAAAAAAGAATACATAATTAGGAGTAAGGTGACTAGCAGTCAAATAGAAGAGAGGAATGCAACCTTTACTAAGAATAGGGCATTATAAGCTTAAACAATAAGAAGATATTTACTATAGCAAGATAGTAATGAATGTTGAGCATACATAGAAACAAAATGAAACAACATTGGCTGAAAAGAGGAAGATTCAAAGATTCAAATTTGCAAATGAGAATGGAGATAAGGCACACAAAAGAAAATAGAATACTGTATATATATGCCTAAGATTCAGAACCAAAGTATATGACATAAAACAAGAAGGACCAGAGCAAAAACCTACAAAGAACAAACAAAATAAAGAAAACAGAAACATAAAGACAAGGAAGCAATGGAACAACCAAGCAACCAGAAAGCAAAAAGTAAAATGTCTATAAGAAGACCTCATATTTTAATAATCACTCTAAATGTTAATGGACTGAACTCATCAATAAAAAGGCACAGAGCTGCAGAATGGATCAAAAAATCAAAATTCAACCATATGCTGCCTCCAGGAGACATATCTCACTTCCAAAGACAAGTATAGACTCCAAGTAAAGGGTGGAAAATGATATTTCGAGCAAATGGGATTCAGAGAAATGTGGGCATAACAGTGCTAATATCAGATGCAATAGATTTCAAAAGAAGAAAGTTAAAGAAAGATACTGAAGGACACTTCATAATGATAAAGGGACACATGCACCAAGAAGACATAACACATTAATATCTATGCTCCCAAACAAGAAGCCCCAAAATATAAAAAGCAATTACTAACAAACCTGAAAGGAGAAACAGACCAAAACACTATTATTGTAGGGAACTTAACACCCCACTGTTGGATATGGACAGATCATCCAAAGAAAAATCAAAAGGAAATAACATCCTAAAAAGACACATTAAACCAACTGGACATAATTGACATTTATAGAGCTTTGCATCTCCAAATGGCTGCTTATACATTCTTCTCTAGTGCACATGGAACATTCTCAAGAATTAACCACATATTGGGATAAAGAGATAGCCTTGACAAATATAAAAGGGTTGAAATCATACCAACCATATTCTTTGATCATAATGTTTTAAAACTGGAGATCAACTGTAAAAAGAAAGCAGAAAAAAAAAAACATAAAAAGATAGATATTAAATAAAATACTACTGAAAATAACTGGGTCAGAGAAGAAATAAAAAGTGAGATCAAGAGATACATAGACATGAATGACAACCATAGTACAATATATCAAAACTTTGGGACAAAGCAAAAACAGTCATTAGAGGAAAATTCATATCATTACAGGACTATCTCAAAAAAAAAAAAAAAAATAATGAGCCCAAATAAATAGCCTAACGTTTTATCTTAGAACACTAGAAAAAGGACAAATGAAGCCTAAATTAAGCAAAAGGAAAGAAATAATCAAAATTAGAGCAGAAATAAATAAAATTAAAAACATCAACAACAAAAAAAAATAGAAAAAATAATTGCAACAATGAGCTGATCCTTTGAGAAGGTTAATAAAATCAATAAACTTCTGGCTACATTAACCAAATCAAAAATAGAAAAGGCACGAAAAATCAGAGATGAAAGAGAAGTTACAAAAGTCACTGCGGAAATACAAACAATCATACAAGAATACTATGAATAAGCACACACGACCAAATTTAATCACCAGAAGAAATGGACCAGTACTTAGAAAAATGCAATCTTCCTAGACCAAATCAAGAAGAATTGGAAAATCTAGACCATCAGCAATATGAAAATTGAAACAATTATCAAAAACCTACCAAAAAATAAAAGCCCAGGACCAGATGGTTTCACCAGACATTCGAAGATTTAATACATATTCTCCTCCAACTCTTCCAAAAAATCAAAGAAGGAGCAGTACTTCCCAACTCATTTTATGAGACCAATATTACCCTGATACCAAAATCTGGTAAATATAAGACAAAAAAAAAAAAAAACTGCAGACTGATATCTCTCGTGAACACAGATGCAAAAATCCTAAATAAGATACTAGTGAACTGAATACAGCAACATATTAAAAAGATTATACACCACAGTAAAGTGGGTTTTATCCCAGGGACACAGGGATGGTTCAAAATACCCAAATCAATTAATGTGATACACCACATAAACAAGTTAAAAAATAAGAATCATATGATCATATCAGTAGATGCAGAAAAATCTTTCGCAAAATACAGCATTTATTTATGATCAAAACACTTTATAAAATCAGCATATATGACAAACCCAGGCTACATTATGCTTAATGGTGAAAATCTATAAACCTTCCCTCTAAGATCAGGAATAAGGCAAGGCTATTCACTATCACCACTGTTATAACATTGGAGATCCTAGCTAGTGCCATCAGGCAAGAGAAAAATACAAAATATATCAAAATAAAAAACAAAGAAGTCAATCCATCACTATTTGTGGATGACATGATTCTCTATACAGAAAATCCTAAAGACTCCACCAGAACACTACTAGAAACAATAACCAATACAGTAAACTTTTTGAATACAAAATCAATTTTCAAAAATCAATAGCATTCCTATTCTCTAATAATGAAGTATCAGAATAAGAAGTGGAAAAAAATAATTCCTTTTGCAATTGCAACAAAAAGAATAAAATACCTAGGAATAAATTTAATGACACATGTGAAGGACCTATATAATAAAAACTATAATACCCTATTAAAAGAAATCAAAGAAGATACCAAGAAATAAGAAGATATTTCATGTTCTTGGATTGGAAGAATTGACAGTTAAAATGACTATATTATCTAAAGCATTACACAGATTTAATGGTATCCCCATCAAAATCTCATCAACATTTTTTAAAGAAATAGAACAAAAAATCATCAGATTTGTATGGAAGCACAAAAACAAAAACAAAAACAAAAAAACAAATTGCCAAAGCTATTCTGGGAAAAGAGAACGAGGCTGGAGGCATCACAATGTCCAATGTCAAATTATACTACAAAGTGACAGTAATCAAAATGGCATGGTATTAGCGACAAAACAGACACATGGAGCAGTGGAACAAAATCCAGAGACCAGAAGTAAACCCATATTTATACAGGTAAATAATTTTTGACATAAAAGCCAAATTCATATAGTAGAGAAAGGAGAGCCTCTTCAATAAATGGTTTTGGGAAAACTGGAAAGCCACTCTCAAAAGAATTAAACTAGACTATTGTCTATCTTCATACATCAAAATTAACTTAAAATGAATTAAAGACCTGAACATAAGACCTGAAACAATAAAATACAGAGAAGAAAACATAGAAATGAAATTTAAGGACCTTAGACTTAAAGTAAGATTTTATCAATTTGATCTCAAAGCAAGGGAAGTAAAAGCTAAAACAGATGAATGGGACTACATCAATCTAAAAAGCTTCTGCTCAGCAAAAGAAACTGTAAACAAGATGAAGAATCAACCATCTGAATAGGAAAATATATTTTCAAAAAATGTCTCTGATATGGCTTAATATCCAAAGTATACAAAGAATTCATACAACTCAATAAAAACAAAAACACAAAAGATCCCATAAAAAATGGGCAGAGGGTCCAAACAGACACTTCTCCCTAGAGAACATACAAATGGCCAAAAAATATTTAAAAGATTGCTCACCATTATTAGCTATTAAGGAATGGAAATCAAAACCACAATGAAATACCATCTCATACCTGTTAGAATAGCTATAATCAACTGGACAAGTAATAATAAATGCTAGAGAGGATGCGGAGAGAAAGGAACCCTCATACACTATTGGTGGGACTGCAAATTTGTACAACCACTATGGAAGACAGTATGGGGTTTCCTCAAAAAACTAAGAATTGTTCTACCATATGATCCAGCAATCCCTCTCTGGGTATTTACCTTAAAGACTTGAAAACCCATATCTGAAAAGATATTTTCACACCAATATTCATAGCAACATTATTCACAGTGGCCAGGAAATGGAAGCAACCAAAGTGTCCCATGACAGATAACTAGATAAAGAAGCTGTGGCACATATATACAATGGAATATTAGCCATAAGAAGAGATGAAATACTGCTATTTGCATCAGCATGGCTGGAGCTTGAGATAACCGTGCTCAATGAAATAAGCCTTACAGAAAAAGTTGAAAATCACATATATATGGCATATAAATCTAAAAGCAAAAAGGAACAGGACAAGCAAACAGAAAATTATGAACATGGACTACAGACTAATGGTTACCAGAGAGTAGTGTGGAGGGGAGAGCAAGCAGGTAAACAGGGTTAAAGGGATCATATATGTGGTGACAGAAAGAAATCTAACTATGGGAGGTGAACACACAGTGTAAATATATATATATATATATATGCTTTACTGTTAAAATGTACAGCTGAAACTTACTGGATTTCATTAACCAATGTCACGGTAAAAATTAATTAATTAATTAAAAAATATATAGTGATGATTTCAGCAAACAGAAATTTTTTTCTTAAGCTTAACTAAAAAAAAAATCTGCTTCTCTAATATTCTGGTGAAAATGATCACTGTGACTCAGTGAGATGTGTTTCTAAAAACTCTACCAAAGTGCACGCAATGGCATAAAAATTGACTACATACCAGTAAAATTTTTATTTTAACAATTATGATTTATTTTAAAAATACATACGAAGTTGTCTACTACACTTTTATAAAGATAGTACTTTAAATTGCTTGCCATTGACAGAATCGGACTGTCCATGAGCATGCGCCAAGTAGGTCAGGACTTGCAATACTGATCCAGCACATTGCTAGAGAGGAACACTAGTGTTTAGGAATTCCATGAAGATCAAGGAGCTCAGCAATAGAAGACTCACTGCCTGTTCTAACTTTTGTTTCTAAGTCTCTAATTACTTGTACAACGTGAAAATAATTTTGAATATTTCTTTAACTCTATTTTTGCAAGACAAAATCCTTCTATGTCCAGCCAGCATCAATGCTGTCTGATCCATAACCATGAGCTGTTCTCTAATCCCCTCAACAGGTAATAGTTTTACCTTCTTCTGAGAAGTAAGTGAACTAGTATTTATTGAGATCTTAAAATGTAAAAAACAAAAAAAAAAAAGGAAAAACAATTGAGGAATGTGAAGTAAGGGAACCAGACTGTATTGAATTCCTTTAATATACCAGCCTGTTCATAAATGACCTTATTTAAGGCTTGCACTAATTCTATGAGATTTCTACTGTTAGCCTTAAATAAGGAAGCACAAACTAGATTTTAAATAACTTTTCCTGATTCACACAGGCAAGACAGTTAAGAATTTGAGTTTGTTTAGTTCCAAATTCATAATTTTTATTATATCTAGTTTAGCTCCTTGGTCTCCATAGCATTTGCCTCTTACAGAAGGAAAATAATAATCTAAAAACAGAAATGTTAGTCAGTGTTGGTATTGATTTTTTAGTCTGTTTTATCAATGAAGAAATTACTTTTTAAGCCAGTTTGACTTCTTTTCAACAATTTTTCTCTACATTGTTTTCCATCTATTTAGAAGTAGCATATAGCTAAAGAATGAAAAAGTAGAATGGAAAAAACTGTTGATTCACAATTTGGAGCTACGTCCTCTGGACAGTCTGAATTATTGCTAGATTTCTTAAAGTTAGATGTGCATCTAGAATTCTCTACAAGCTGAGTAATGTATCTCACATACAATAATATGCCTTACGTTATTTTTAAATGTATAAAGACGCTATACTCAGTTATAGATACAAATTCATTTAAACATTTTACTGAATTCAAGGGTAGTCTTGGACTTTGAGTATTTTCCTCATTAGATAGATACTTAAAGTATCACCGATGACATAGACATAACCAAGAATTTTATTTTATTTTAGCAAGCAGTTTTAGTACTGATAAAGGTAGGGAACACGTAAAATTTTTTAAAAAAGAGAATTTTGCTCCATGTGTTTTTCAGAAGTAAACTAAGTTTACTTTTGCACTGCACTGCATTTTATCTATCTCTGGAAACATTCTGAAGTACATGGTAGATTTAATTCCATTAGTCTTTGGAAATATGATGAGTGGTTTAGTTTCTGATTTTCATAATCATCTGTTCTAGCTATAAGATATTATTGCTTTATAGGGACATCTACTGGTAGACAAATAAAGGTCTGGGGCAATAAAATATTGTTTTCTCAGTTTTTGCCAGGGCATCACTCTGAGGCTACAGCCTCTCTTGTATGCATCTGCTTCAGATAGGGCATGGCTGTTAACATTCTAAATATTCTATCATTTCACGGTCCATTCCTTCTCAGATCACATAAAATTTGCCTTCATTACACCACATGTGCCTTGTTCCCACAACAGATTCACCTATGTATTTTTCTTCTAGACTGACCATATATTATCCTGAAAATCTTGGGCTTCCTAAAAGCTTATGTGCTCTGGGGCAAATGGCATGAAAATTGTAGTACTTAGAGCACAGAGTCTCCATAATAAGCCATCACCTGTTCTGTTACCTGCCTTGGATAAACATCTGAAATATGCAAGGGGGGAAAAAGTCACTCTCAGTTCTCAAATTGAAGATGCAAAAGTTTAATAAACTTGATAATGTTGTAAACATCTTAAACTTCAGGCCTGTAATTTTTCTCGAGATGTTAAAAAGCATCTTAATAATTTTATCATTAAGTTGAAATGTTCCTCTTCCACTCAGCTACACAAGGTTTCCCAGTAATAATTGGCTACAGCTAATTGATTACAATCTTTCACCTTAAAAATGATTACCTGGTGAAAGTAAAGCAACCAGTGGTGCTTTTTCTATGAACATTAACCATTACCAGGATGAAATAATTTATTATTATTTTTTTCTTTTTTAGTGTTTCATTGAACAAGGATTACCTTCATACTCCATCTTTGGAAAACCAGAACTATGTTAAATCATATATTATAGACTTAAAATTAAATTGCCCATAAAAGTCAATATTACCAACAGTACAGTGTAGCAGCTATTCATGCCACTTTTTAAAACTCACTGCACATTAATGTGGTAGTGTGATGGAAAATAAAAAACCACCACATGCCTTTCTAGTGCTTTTTTTCTCTATTGTTTATATATGTATGTTTTAAAAGCTAGTAGAAGATTGTTTCATCAGTTAAGGTGATCCCTGCCAAAAGAATGACATAATCATTAACTAATTACAACCAAATAATAGCATTGCACATTTTGACAGGTTAATGCACATTCTGTTAAGAGTTGAAAGCTCAAGGAAAAAAATAATAAAGCAACACTCTAACAAAACTCTCAAATGCCAATATGGCAAATAAACTCTTCAAAGGTTTTCACCAACCACATGTCTTTCCATTTCCCTCTTGCTCTTTTTATATAAAAACATTAGAATTTGTATTAACATTATAAACTAATTCACTAAACAATCAATTCATTTTTATCAGTTTTATTTAGTCATAAATCATAGAATGTACTGATATTCAGTTTCAACATGCTGAAATCATCATTTTGGCTGTTTCCCCCATTAGCAGTGGAGCAGCAAGATCCACATGGTGACTTTCAGATGTGAGAATAAGGAAAACCAAGTCAAGAGAAAAACCAGTGTTTTCATGTAATCTATTTTATTTGAAAAGCTGCAAAGAAAACACGAAAATATTTTTTAAATGGCACGTTGCCAATATTATTTTTAAAGTGTTTCATAGCTTAACTGAAAAATAACTTGAAAGGATTAATGCAAAATTAAATTGTCTACTTTATGATTTATTACATAACAATGAAAATATTTTTGACCAGAGTGAAATGTCTTCTTGTTTCCAATCTCACACATTTCCACTAAAATTCTTCTAAAAAGTAATGAAAAAAATATATAGAAACTCTTTCTAAATCTTTCTTTAGCAAGCACATAAAAAGACAACTAAAAATAAATTCTTCAGGTTGTAATTATTGTAGACTGTTAAATCCTATGCAGTGTGACTGCAGAAGAAATCGGTGCATGTTAAACAGCATAAAAGTAAGTACGGAATATCTAGGTATTTTTTTTTAATTTAGTTATTGCAACTTGAGAACATTTTTTCTAATTCTACTATCATGAAACTTAATAGTAAACATCAATTTGACCAGTTTTTTGCTAGAGAAATGAAGAGAGGGGCATATCATAAACTATTAAGAGGTTTTGCAGTAAACATTGGAAACCTATTACAAAATAATAAAAGTATTAAGTCATTTAATATATTTCAGAATTATAAAATTTGTTCAATAAATGACTATACATTTTTCTTGTGAGAGACACATAAATCATTATTTAGCATATACCAACACAGAACTCAAAAGGAAAAAATGTTATCAGAACCTGGAATGAGATCCATACATTAAAGGATGATACTAGTATTGCAAACCACCAAAAATTGTAGAAAAATTTAAATTATTTACCTTTCCAGTTTAGCATAAGTGTCCTACAGCTAATTATCATGAGATATTGCCTGGAAATTAACCAGTCATGTTGTGTTTCTATCTCCAGATTTACAATTAGTAATGCTATTAATGTGGTTCCTGTACTTAGCGTTACTAATTATATTGCTATGAACTAATGGTGTTAAAAATAGCAATAGCCATCAACTACCAATTAATGCTTAATGAGAGCATATAAACCCTGGCATTGTAATGAATTTCAAAATTAGTGTTGCTTGTGTTTCTCTTGTAATCATGCAAAAATGGGTGTAACCAGTAACCACAGAAGTAGCTCATTGATTGAAGGCATAGTCACAACACGTTGCAAGAAAATTTGAAGAAACATATATTCCATTTTAACCTTAATATTTAACAGACAAGTTTAGAGTAAAATCTTTACTAGTTACACAGTCTAAAAAAACCACAACAACAACAAAAAAAACCTTAATTGTAATTTGCAAAGGCATTATTTCCAATCCATGCATAAAGAAAAAAATGTTAAAAAAAATGGAAGAGGAGTTTTTATGAAGGAATCTCGTATCTTATAATTTATATAAAGTAGAATATCCCAGAAGTTTAGTATGTACCAGAAGGCAGATGTAAAATAGTGTTAAAAAACTAAATTCACCTGACTAAATTTTAAAGACATTATTAGTTTTATTTACTGATTGATGGATCAAGCAATATCCCACTTAGGAGCTAAAGGAGGAGTACCAAGGAGCTGTACAAAATAAAAGATTGTTATAGGCAGAAGTGGGCAGAACAAAGAAGTGAATAGCCAAGATTAGATTGCTTGTGACAAGGTCACCTTCCCTTAGGGGAGAGCAGGAGTCTATCAATCAGATTACCTTATTAGTGCTGACCAGGTAATTCCAAATTGACTGGTTTAAGAATCCACTTCTGGGAGAGGTTGAAGCTTTAATTAAATTAGGCATTAAATCTCAGTTTGGTGATGTGGGCTTGGCATAAGTGACTTTATTTTGGGCTGTTGTCTCTTTTTAAATAGGAATACCTTATATTAGCTAAGATAGGCTAGGATATGCTCCAGTAACACATACCTGTCAGTGTCTTCACATACCAAAATTTATTTTTTGCTCAGACTCCATGTCCAGCCCAGCCTCTTAGGATCTATCGCTCCCTACAGTTTCTCAGGACCCAGATCTGAAGAGATTCCATCTTGTTATGTGCTTTCATTATATTTAGAGGGAACTAGGAATATTGTACCCTATCCAGAAGTGACTGATATCACTTAAGATGATATTTTATTGGCAAAAACAAACAAATCACATGACTATATCTAAGTTAAAAATGATAAACAATGGTACCCAGAATGAAAATAATAGAAATATTAGTGAACAACTTTGCTTGTTTTAGTATTTTGGCATTGTTTTAATGACAATTGCAAAAAGACTTTGTCTATGGAGAACTTCACTGGAGAACTGCCTCGTTTTCAGCATTTGGCTTTCAGTCCAATTTACATTGTACTTCTCTAGATATCTGTTGTAAAACCAGCATAGTTGCTTTCTTTAGAAGTTTATAACTAGAATTCATCTGAGAAGCTTTATTTTTTAACTCTAGTTAGTAGCAAGAATAGAGAGCTTACAGGGGGGCACAGCAAGTTTCACTACAAGTACTTGAGAAAAATTACTAGAAACTGCCAAAACAAGATCGGAAATCCAATTTGGGGATTAGTAGACAACTATAACTAGTGAAAATAGTTAATTTATGTAAAATCTCTTCTAGAGAAGGAGTAGAAAAGTTTAGTGATTATGATTTGAATTTATTTATCTAACAGAATACTAAAAAATAATATAAATATAGCCACTTTCAAAAAAAGCTGGAACTGCCATCCCAGAGGAACTGCCTTTCACATCTTGTGCCTCAAACCTCTGGAATATTAAAGCAAGGCAAAAATAACCTTTGGACTAGACTGGAACTAAAGAAACATTATACCCCAAAGAGCCGTTTTCAAAGAAAACAAAAAAGCAGATAATAAGACAGCAGAACCGATAACTACCAGACTAAAAATTAAAGGCATTGTCTAGAATTAGCATTGCTATATTAGCTTATCTGTTGCATTAGAAATACCTTCCTTCTTTTGATTTAATTGTTCCTATTTTCTTTTTCTTTTTTGTCTTTGTCTGTTAATCAGAATACTATTTGGGTTCTGCCTGTATCAGTGCTTCCCAAATAGCTATTCTTTTTTATTTAAAATAAGTGGTTGGGCCTCTCACTTTGAAAATGGATGATATTCATTTTATGACCATTGATTTACAAAAGGAGCCAAAAAGTATCAGTGATTATCATATTCCATTATAGGATTTGGTCAAATAAATAATTCCATCATAAAAGTTGGCAAAACAATAAAAATAAAAAATATATTTTATGTAATTATAGCTAATAGTTTTTCCTTAAATATATATTCAAAATTTAATGTTATTGAAATTTTTTACAGTTGAGAAAGAAAACATTGTAATTTCAGAGAGAATGAAAACATATGTATTGATTTCATTGTTGTAAGTTATATCCATATTTAAGTTACTGTAACTATCCACTACAATTAAAGAATATAAAATAATGAATTATAATGCCTTTATATTTTAAAATGTCTTACTTTAGTCTGAGTTTCTTCACTCAAGAAATAAATTCAAAATGATCCTACTAATTGATATCCTGACAAACTACACTCAGGACAAGCCCAGGAAATAGTAATTGAATTTTTATTATTTCTTACACAGTGAATTTGGAATAAGTATTTGAAAATAGTTATTTTTATGGAAAGTTACTCAGCATCCTAAATATGATAGTTTTCTGAGGGTGACATTTGTCTTCTCCTTGGCTTCCAGAATTTATTTCAATCAACTGGCTAGGAGTTGTTCCTTATTTTCTTCCACGCTTTTTGTGCATTATCTTCAACACTAGGCAGTTAGTTGCTGAACCATTCCACCCAGATAAAGAGCACTATTCCATAGGCGAGGCTATCTGTATAGCTGATTTAGAGCATTTTTTTATTTTTCCTTAGATTTAAATATGAATCATTGCACACTTTTCAAGACAGAAGAAAATGATATACTCTTATAAAAGATATTAATAACTTTACAATGATATGCTAATAAGATAAATGTTTCCAACTTAAAATAAAGCATCAAACCTTAGAAATGGGAAGAAAAATCTACTTACCTATGCAAAGAAAAGTATCAAAAATATCAGAGCAAATTTAATAAAAATAATGTATAAGAGGTATGAGAAAAAAAGCTGTAAATTTTTATTAAAGAATGTAACTACCTTTCTTAATGAGATTTTATTTATGTATTTTCAAATAATATATATATATATGTGTGTGTATATACATGTAGTATGTTACAATTCCAAGTAAGATGACAGCATTATACTAAAATTTACGTAGAAAAATAAAAATCTGGATGAATAAATGACAGTGTTGAAAAGAAAAATCTGGGAGGGTAGGGTTGAAAGCATCTCACAGGACACCAAAACATAACAATAAAAAATAGTTATGAGTACCTAATTAGTGCATATACACAAAAAAGCCATTGAAACCAAATGCGGAACCTCAAACAAAAAGGGCTATTTAGGAAAATAGTAAATAACGCAGATGGCATTTTATTTCAGAATTGTTACAATTGCCTAGTCATATAAAATTAAAACTTAGAACTTCTACTTCAAATGAAATACAAGAAAGTTTTAAACTTTAGATAAAAAGTTATAAAAATAACAGAAAGTATTTTTTAATTTGAAAACATTAAAACAAATTAATAAAGAAGATAAATATATGACCATGTGAGAATTATAAACTGTATACCACAACACCAAAAATAAACATATATGAAACACATATGACAAAAGTTAATATCTATAAAGTTTATGAAGTTGCCAAAGTGCTTACAAATTGATAAAGAAAGGATTCACAGAAGAGGCAATGCATATAGATTGTAAGTATAAAATAGGATTCTCAATCTCCTGGATAATCAGGAAAGCACTGATTTAAACAACAAAATGCACCATTTTTCAACTTTTTAAATTAGTAATTAAGTGAACTCTGATATTCATTCAGTATGAGTGAGTATTACTGGTAGGAGTGAGTTCATAAAATCTGACTATATATAAAAACAACACATACACACATTGACACTAGGCTTTTGAAATAAAAGTGCTAGCAGCGCACAAGGATATATGGAGGCAGATATTGATTGATTTTTAGTTGATCATCACAAATATTAAAAAATAACCATGACAAAAACCATTAGGCCCACTTATAAAAGAACAGTTGAATAGTTTTCAGAATATTCACACTGTGGAATATTATGTCGTTATTTGAAAGAAAGTCAGAGCTTTGTATATTGATTTGCAAGGGTGTCCATGATATATTAAATAAAAGACAATTTCACACTAATTTCTGAACTATGATTAACAATGCCTGTTTAACAAAAAAAGAGAAAGGAAAAACACATATGCATATAGTTTGTATAAGCTTAGTGTTGTGGAAGGATTACATTAGGATTAGCTACATTGGAGAGATGGGATTTAGGGGTTTACAAAACATGTTGGAATGAATAGTAGTTTTTTATTTTGTAATTATTACACTAATAATTCAGTTTTGTAATTAAAAAAGAACAAAAACTAAAATAAAAAAAGAGATAAAATGCCTTAAATTCAGTTTTTAAAGCAAGTTTATTTAGCATACTGTATTTATTCTAGCTTTTGCCCAGATTCTTCTTACCCCAGGTTAAAATTAAAAACAAAACAAAACAAACAAAAAAAGCAATGAATTTCTATTTTGCATCTATAAAATTTTCCTTCATGTACCTGATAAAAATAAATGTAGCTGAAAATAATCACTTCTGACTTCTAATTGTATGTGCAAAAGATATCTGTGCTCTCAAAAATAAAAAGGAAGCAGACATTTTGGAATATTAAGTTAACATGTGTTCTTAAATTGTATTACTGCATGTGACTAGACTCATTTTGTTATTGTTTTGTCTGTATTTTAAGAAGGTTACTGATGCTTTGTTATCCATTTCCATCTTCAAAAGAAGCAGAAGGTAGATGGAAGTTAATGGCCGTGTATGGAGTGATAAAGTCTCTCATTCCATTTCCCTTTGGAGAAGAACAGATAATGTGTCATCTGTAGAGCTCTTGGAACAATGAAAATCTCTGCCTTTACCTCATTTCATATCACAAATGAAAAATAGTTTATCTGATTATAAATGGATAGCTATACAAATACATTCAAATAAATAAAATTATATATAGGGAGAGGAATTATAGGCAGATGGGAAGTAGATATGTTGTCATTGATATGGGTTCAGAGTGAGGAACAATGGAATACTTGGTAGTTTCCAAATGTCCAAAACTGAGAAAAGTAGATAATTGAGTAATGGGTGAATTATTTATTCCATTATGTACATCATCTAAATAGATAATCCAAGCTGACTAGTAAAAATCATTATACAAGTCCAGGTGGAGTCACACAGGCCCGAAGCTGGGAGGCTGCTCTTGGAAAACTGACCTCTTTTCACACAGGGTCTTGGAAATGAGTGAGGAATGTGCTAATGTTTTGTTCCTGTGCCTGGTGGCAGGCAGGCATGTTGCCAGATCCCTGTAGAGTTGGGAGAAGTTCTCAGAAGGATAAATTCTCTAAAAATGTGAAACAGGAAGAACTCCTAGCATCTGATCTCTTCCTCACCCCACACAGGTGGTTTCCTGAAGAGCTGACTGTCCCTGTGGGATCTCTGAGAGTCTTCGAAGCAGCTCTTCTCTCTGGGAGCATGCTGTGTTCACTCCTGTTCTACTTAATCTCTGCAAAGGTATCTTTGCCTTGTATTATTAAAGAAATTATATGTCTTTGGAATGCATCTGTTCGTGTCTTTCTGTCAATCACAGTGCTCCTTATCAAGGCAATAATCCTCACTTTTATAAAGTGAGCTTTTAAGAAAAATATAAACAATATGGTTTATTTTATAATTAAGCTGAACAAATAGTCATTAATCTTTTTAAATGGTTTGTTTTCTAAGACTAGTATAGTAATCAACTGGTAAAATTTTTGCTTTTATGTACAAAAGTCAGTAAAATTATATTTACAGCTAGGATGGTATTCAAAATATTTAACAGCTAATATGGCTTTGGCAAGGACCATTCAGAACAGATGTCATCCATAAACAACTAGTATTGGTGGGTAGCGTTTAATTATCAATCCTGTTAACAATTACCTGTGAATGAAAAAGAAAATTAAAAACCAAATAAAAATTTATTAAAATAAATGTGCATCAATCAATTACTGATGTGTAAATGTTTCTCTGTCAGGGTCTTCTTGGTCAAAGACATTGCTAAAATAAATTACATATTGCGCTAAATTACATCTCTTCATTTAGAATTTCTGATACAAATAGAATTCATGATGATAATATTGGTAGCACCTGGAAGACATACAGTACTATAGACACACTTAAAATTATTACTAAACTTTTTTCTTTATTTGTATATTTATTTATATCTACCTTGTATTATGTAGACTTTGTAGAGACTAGAAAATCTTATTAATGAGAATTTCATTGACTATACTTAATTCATGAAAGCATATTGAGTAAAGCATGGCATAATTTGAGACAAGTATATTTGGGTTATACTGAGAAATATACTATATTAAGTACTACATTTAAAAATGATATAATTTTACTTTGGTGTCCATTCAAATCTAATTCAAATGACGTTCAGCAAAGTCAATAAAAGATCTTTTCAAATATTCTGTAATTTTCTCATGTGTCAAGCCATACCCTTTGTTTTTATTAATATTATTTTGCTATACACCTATCAAATACTTAGCAAAATTTTGAGTCTAAACCCATTTTTAGTTTAATTTTTTAAAAAGTAAATAACATAATTGACTCTGTTTTTACTTTCTTTGTGTTTTCCCAAAAATAAAAGTGAAAGATTCCAGTTTGACCTCTGTACCTATATAATTCTTGAACTCTTTATTAATACATAAACACTGTGGTAATCAAAATAATGGAACTTTTTTATGTAGCAAATTCCAACTAAATCCAGAATCACAGAATACTTTGTTGCACCATATAAAGAAGAGATTTCACCAATTGGAGAAGTCTATACAGTTGAGAAATTTTGGTTACATTTCTTTAGAAACTGAAACTATTGGATATGTCTTGAGTCCCATGAGACCTATAGCAAATTATCTGCATTATTAACATTTCTATCTTTTACTGCTGTCTCCATTTTAGCTTAATGAATTTGAATTTATAATTATAATTAATTTTATGTTGTTTCTTCATGATCAGCGAGACTGTTATATGCATTGCATTCATATTACACATTTACCTTTCAAACAGGTCATGCATAAAGGAGGAATAATAGCATGAATAAATAAAATTTATGCATAATAATATAAAATATTTATTTTTGTCAATAGTTCTGGTTTTTATTTCACCAAATCTTCCCCAAACTGTTAATAAGCTGCAAAATGGACAGACTCAAAGGTCATGCCCTTGCCTTGTCCAAGTTCTAGAGGAAGTGCTAATGAGCACAAAATTACCCCAAAGCTGACAGCAGTTAGAAGGAAGAGAAGCAGGGGGCCTATGGGCTATTCGAAAACTAATCAGCTTCTGAGTAATTGGAATTAGGCCATCATCATTTTAAACTTAGTTACATTCCTGTATGCAATTCTCCCATGAGCACCTTTACTAAACATTGCACAATATTCTTTTCCAACCTTGCTGTGCAAATATGTTCATACCCGAAGACTGAAGTTGGAAGATGTAATGATTTAAACAAAAGCCAATAACATAAAAATGCAAAAGCACACTTCTACTGCATCTACTATATGCCAAGATATAGTCAAGGTTCTAGGGATACTGAGATAAACATAATGAATTTTCTCTCTTCATGGAGCTTATTTTCTGGTGAAGACCTAAAATAAGTAAATAAGTGATCCCTTGCAAATTAGTCCCTTGTTCAGCAATGTAATTGGAAATGACAGTTATGGAGCCATTGAGTTGGCTGAGAAGAAAATAGAAGATTCATAAATACAGATAATGAAAATATACTACTTATTCTAAAGCTCAGAGTTTAGAAAAATACAAAGAGATTTTTTGTTTTAACCTGTATTCAGTGCAATATTTTCTCTACAACCCCTTCCAGAATGTTGTCCTTTTGATTGTAACATTTCCCCCACTATCATCTATCCTTACCTGCTGAAGAAATCATCCTAAAATGTCATTTAAACATACAGTTATCCTACTCTGAAATCTATAACAAAAAGAATCAGCTCCTTAGTAAACATGGCTTCCAAACCTATTTCCATCCCAAAGTCCTACTGATTAGGACTTGTATGTTGTTACTATACAACATACACCTTTAGCTCATCAGGCAAGCCTTCTGACTTGTAATGTCTATACTCACCTTCCATGTATTTCAACCTAACACATTTTTGGAAATTAAGCTGGAGTACCACTCCCAGCTTTTTCTAACATAAATGACACAGCAGAAAGAACTAAGCTGTGCAGTCACATTCCCAAAAACCTCTTTCCCTCTCTGACATTCACTTTCCTCATCTATAAAGAGGAGTGAACTAACTCCTCCTTCCCTGGGATATTATGAAAAGAATACTGAGCCCACACTGCTATTTCTTTTCTTTTTATTCTTCTTGCATTTATTGACTTAATACTATTTTTATCTTTATTTCTTTTTGATGATAATATTTATTGATTTTGGCACCCAAACTTGCGAAGCTTTGAGAACATAAGCCAAGTTTCCTACCTCTTTCGTGTTCCCTGTTGCAGTACTGGACACACTGTAAGTGCTCAAGAAATATATGCTTATAAATTGATTAATCACATAGATGACTGCAGATAAATAAAAAAGAACTGAAGAGCTAATTAATGTTTTATATATAGTATAAAAGTACTTTATCATAAATGTAACTGGCTAGCTATGAAATCCAGCTGTGACAAAACATTAAAAAATAAGAGAAATAAAATAACTTAAATAAAATAGAATATTTTAGAAGAAATTTTAATATTCCCTAAAATTTAATATCCAGACATTCAAGAAGAAGGAATGTGTTCATAGAGGAAACATAAGAAATAAGTTCAATAAACATTAATTTAATAAACATTAGCTACTATGCCATGAAGCTATGCTAATCCAATATTGAAATCTTACATTTAATCCCAAATATCTGGATTATAGTTGCTTACAAATAATTAGGTTTTCCTACAGAGTGATCATCATTTCTACAATCACAATTCAAAAACTAAAAATTAAAGCTTGTGTTTACAAGTTTAGAAAAAAATGCATTTTTTTAAATGCAGAATTTTCAGTTTCTAAAAGGTAAGAAATACATGATTTATGTTAAAATAAATCTATCCACCTTCCCAAATGAAAGTCACTGTGAGATAACCCACTCCCTGCCCCTCATTCTGTTAGAGTAATCCAAATGTATTTCTTATTTTATATTTAGTGATTAAACACCAGCATTCTCTGATGATGTTTCTGCGATATTTTATTCATATAGTTTTATTCAAATTATCCTATAGATAAATGGAAAAGGCACAATCAGGCATTCCTGCACAGCATCAAATGTTAGCCTATGTAATCTGGGGACCTGTTTTCTCTCTAGCTCAAATTAGATAATGCTTAACTAATATTTGTTTATCTTATTACAAGATGAAATTCTTCCTCATTTATGCTTGAATCTGCTTCTGTATATCAAAGAAGCATATACTCAATATATTTGAATTCATGAGAGTTGCCTTACAGTTAGTGACTTCATCATCTAAATACTCATATCTTTCCTGCCAAACTCCTAATGCTTTGTTTAAAATAATTATTTATAGAAAATTGAATATAGTGAGGCTGTTATCAATTTCTGGCTTGCAAATAAAAAACCAGAGTTCAAATCCTGGCTTTTATATTTGCCAGTTACAGTGTTTTGAAGAAGTTACCTAACATCTCCAACACTTACTTTTATCATTGTAAAATGAGGTTAACAATAAAATGTCACAGAGATATAGGAAGAAATAAATTCTGAATACCAATTATTAATAGTTAAAATTAACTGCTTTGTGGTCTTAAAACTACAAACCTTAAAGATGTGAATAGAATTCATTATAATATCTGTCTGCAATATCTGGAAGAATGTCTGGCATGTACATAGATTTAATAAATATTTGTTGAATAAATGCAAATAAAACTGGAAGTCGAATGAAAAATATTAAGGTATGGACATACACTTGCAGGATTCTATCTAGAAGGAAATTTTCAGGATGCTATGTTATTCTAAGTACTTGGTCTGGATGGAGAAGAGAAGGAATTAATGCAATAAAGGCTTCTACAGTAACTTTGCTTTGGAAATCTGGACAAGATTGTATTGAATTTCAAGTATGTTTATATAAATTTCAAATCTACTTACATATATATGTAAATACTTTCCTGTTATTCTAATTAAACAGATAATTAAATTTATTGCTTTACAGAATTCATCCAAGATTAAATAAAAATAACTATTTTTAACTATATAAGAGTGAAGGACAGAGAGTGAGTATGGGAAGCAGGCAAAAATATCTCAATTATATAGATTATAAAAAACATGGATGAGTAAGTTCTTAAGATTTACTTAAGACATAAAATATAAAGCTTAAAATTATAATTATTTCTTGCACAATAAAAATAGAAATAATTTAACATATTATGTTCAAATAATTTGCCATTTATTCATTCAACTGATACTTTTAAAGCATTTTTGTAGATCCACCCTGTCTATACAATAGTCACTAGACACATATGACTATTTAAATTTGTTTACATGAATTAAAATTAAATATAATTTTAATTTAATTCTTAGTCACATTAACCACATTTCAATGACTCAATAGCCACCTGTGGCTTGTTTTCTCTACTATCCAATTTGACCACTATCATAATGGACAGTGCAGAAAACATTTCTATCCCTGCAGAAAGTTTTATAGGATAAGCTCTCTCTCTCTCTCTCTCTATATATATATATATATATATATATATATATATATACACACATACACACATATATATGTATATAGATATAGATATAGATATATACATATAGATATAGATATATACATATAGATATAGATATAGATATATAAAGATCAGGTATTGTTGCCAAAGAATATGCTGGAGAAAATGGGACATGAATAAAAATCACTTTAATACAAAACAGTTTTAATTTTAAAAAACCAAGTGCTCTAGGAATACCGAGGATAGCATGACTTCAGAATTTATGTTAAGATTTGAGTTTAATTTTGAAGAATGAATGAGAATACATTTCTATCAGTTCAGAATTTTAAATTTTCCACGTTATATAAAAAAGCATTGATTCAATGGAAGTGAAGATTTATAATGCTATTTGACTAATGTTTCTTTGAACTTTACTAATACCCTATGGTCTTACTAGAAATATTTAAGGTAACTTTATTTTTAATTTAAGGATAGTTAATATTTGCTAATTTCTAAACTCCTATTGTTGAATACTCAGGAAATAATGCACTTTTAAGTTATTGCAAACTCAAAGCACTTCATTGAGATTTGATATCTTAAAAAACAGTGAGGATAATGTGTTAAATGCAAAATCAACTTAGGTTCAGAACATGAATCTAGTTTACAAAATTCTTTCTTGAGATGAAAGCATCTTTATTAAAAAGTACAAAAGCAAATTTATTTGGTCTGATTATATTGTTCCCTTTCTCTATAATTTTTTAGAGCTAAAATGTAAGACTAAAAGTTTAAAATGACTGAAAAGATATTTTGCTTGCCTATTTTACTCAATAGCATTACTGACAAGCTCTAATTTAAAATAATATCAAAGGCTTCCGATAGGTGTCCTAGGGAAGTGTAATAACTTATCAACACAAGGTGGTGCTCTGTTCTTATGAAATAGCCTGTCTTTAATTTGGTTCTAGAGGTCAAACATTCTTATTGCTTGACCAATTTTGTGGAAGATTTTAAAAATTGTTAATGTATAATTTTTACTTTAAAACCTCATTGTAACCATTTAAAAATCATTCTTAGAAAACTATCTTAATCATAATTCCAACCACTCAGGAGTATCTAATTTGCCTCATTGTCCTCAACAGTACTCATTTTGATGGCAGTAGGAATTGAATGTTTCTGATTGCTTCTTTTCATTTTCTGTTTGTAATTGCTTTTGATCAGATTGTTCCTAAACTATTTGGGTTGTTTCGAGTCTATTGTTTCTGGGAACTGATCAGACCTTTTCCAGATAAAGTTTCCGGATTGACCTCCATATGGTTTAAATGATTGACTCTCCTTCAAGTTATCAATAAATAAATTCATTATGTCTTTATTTCATTTTACTTCTTATAAAAATATGAACATTTATAATGGCCATATAATTGCATATTTATGTATTTACTCCATGGCAAGTCTCTACCTCTACCCTCCTCTATGGAAACACTGATAGCATAATTTGAAAATGTAAATTAATTCCAAGTTAATCACATTTTAATAATCCTTCTAACTGCTGAAGAGGGAATGGGCTGATACCACATTCCATTGAACAATGTATACATATCCATATATCTGTTTTTATATATAGATATATATATACACACATACATATTGATAAATGTGTGTGTGTGTGTGTGTGTGTGTATTAGCTGGATAATAATTAGATATAGCTTCAAATCCCAGTGTTTTCTCTTTTTCCTTTTTCTGTTTCTATAGTTATTGATGGAACTATTAGAAAGATTAGAACATAAGGATATATATATATATCCCCCAAAGTAACTAAAGAAATGATTATCATATTACATTATCATATTACATTACATAATGAAATAGAATCTGCTACTTTATCCTACCAGTTAGACCTATATTTATGTTGACTCATTCTCAGGAAAATTTCCATAACTGCTTTAAATTTCTGGAATTTGATCTCAAAATAATATTTATTCCCCCATATTCTTCTATTCTGAATCTTATAAAAACATTTACTTTGTTTACAAATGGTTAAAATTTTACTTAAGAATTCAGACTTGGAGAAGTTGTGTATTTCTGAAATGTTTTCATATCAAAAAAAATAAATTCAAGAAAAAAAGATGTGAAAAAGTTCTACTTGTTTGGAATTATGTTCTATGATCACATCTCAAATGAAAGTATGCTGACGCCATGACAATGTCATTGGTTCAGCTCTTCAAAGAACATACTGTCTGGTTACTATGGCATTTCTATATTTGTATTAATTAGAAACGGAAATGTGGATAGCATTAGCTTTGAAATTAAATGAGCCCCCTAATGGGGAAGCTAATTACTGAATTCATTTTGTCATTCTGTTTTACCAGTGAAAATTTAGGTAATTGAATTGAACAGTGTGTACTCAGAACTAGAAATGGAAATCAAGGCATCCTTGGACAGAGTAGAATGGAACCAGTGGCTCTTACTGAGTCAGACCTAATATTAGTCTTTTGTTAGAGAGGATTATTATTGTTAATATTGTCACCTTTATGACAAAGGTTCTAATATGAAGAGTACTTGGAATTCTAAAAAGCTTCCATTAGTCTATTCAATACCCTACTTCTGATTTCCATTAATGTATCTTTCCTACTGTGTGATTAGGCGGCTCCACCAGAAGCCATAATCCGGATATGTTAGGGAAGGTTTAGGGAGGAAAATTCCATGAGCTTGAAAGAAAAAATGGCAATTTATCTAAGTTTCAGTGTAAAAATGTTTTGTCTTTTTGTAGTTTCATTTCTGAACAGAAATTCATAGTAAATAAAACCTACTTTCATAGATAGTATTGTGTTTTTTAAGCAACACATCCCCCCCCCACACACACACCCCACATATACAACCACAACAATAAAGATAGCAGGATGCAAGTGATAGTTTGGGAAAACCCAGCTCTCTTTGTTTTGCTATTTTAATAATGGCACGCGTATAGCATTAATATCCATAGCCATTTAACAATCAAGTAGTAGTAACTCTGTTAATTCAATAAAGCGCTCAGATGCTTAGGAATTAGATTTTCAGCATGACAACAGATATGCAGCTGACACTTAATGAAGACTGATTTGATCATATGGTTCTTTTGACCGCTTTTGGAATGAAGGTCCACGTCATGTCGCTAAATCCTGATTTAATAAAGCAGTGTGTGGAAGACCCAGAAGGATCTTTATGATAGAAACTGGCATTTGATGTTCTTGATGGAGCTTTATGCCAGTCATGGGATTTCTCAACTACTCTAGTATCATCGCAATTAGCTGCTCTCCCTCAATATCCCATAGCTCAAATCAGGGCAATCTCTAAAATTCTCCCCCAAAAGAAGAGATAAAACATCTGCTTAGTGCATTTCCTATCAATCTTTATTCTGCTTTTTTTGTTTTTTTTTTTCTGAGTTCCTCACTATTCAGAGAGCTTCCAGCCACATACATGCAGTGTGGAACAAAAGATATCATGCATTCCTTCTAAGATTCTTCTAATGAGGTCTTCAGTATGACATATGTCTCCATTGTTTAGGTGAGTTAAATTATTTGTAAATTATGTATCAAACACATTAATAGAAACTATACATTTTTCTGTCTTACTCCAAATATCTTATATTGAAATTCCATAATTTAAAAATTAAAAAATGGCTATGTGCTAATATACTTTTTATTGTAGACTTGTGGAATATTAATATATGACTCATTTATTTTACCTATAAATAGAAAAAAGTCTGGAGAAATCGAGTTACCTTTTTAGATCCCATAGCTGAGAACTCCAGAGGTTTCAGGCCCAGGAAGAAATCATACCAAGATCTAGATTCCTTCATGGACTGAATTAAATAACAAAACAAAACAGGGAAGAGGTATAGCCATGGATCATGAAAAAGCGGTGGAAACTCTGAACAGACTCGGGAGACTCAGGAGTAAAGAAGTCGATTCTGAGTTATAAAATCTTTAGCCTCTGGTTCCTTATCTGCTTTCTCCATGAATGATCAAAATGTTCTAACGAGTATGTAGTAAATGGTATTGTATATATAAATATATGATCAAACATGCAGAAATTTAAAAAATGTTGGAAGTATTGTCATATCTCTGGAAAATATGAGTGCTAAAGAGTAACATTATAAAAAGCTTAATGCAAAAAAAAAATAATAAGGTAAGTGGTATAATCGCAAGGATGTTAAAAAAAGTTACATAAGAAACAAAACTAGAATAAAATAAGCCAAAATGTTAAGAGTGTTTAAGATTCTAGGTGGAAAATTTAGGCCTCACAGATCTGGCCACCTGTAACTATCCGAGGTCATCTTTTACTATTGCCTCCAACTCCATTACTCTGCTATATCTTCACTGCTGTCCTTCATGTCCCTTGAACACACCAGGAATACCACTTCCTCCAAACCTTGCCATTTCTTCACCCAGAACATTTTCACACAAATATTTGCATAGCTTGCTCCCTAAATTTCTTAAAGCTTTTTTTTTACAGTGTCATCTACCCATAAGAAACCTACATAAAATTAGAACTATATTCTATAACTCTTCCATGTTTTTTTATTTTATAACAGCTAATGTTAACTAACATTATATTATTATATTAGTTAACTAACATAATATAATTTACTTATTTACTTTTTTTCCCCTAGAGATGATAAGAAGAGCAAGCTGAGGTTATATACAAGGGAGTTATTAAAAAGATGGAGCATGGGAATTAAGCTGAAAAAGAAGGAATTGAGGATATCTGAGGGAGGTGAATGTGTCAAGCAGTAAAAAGTAGAACAATAATTGTATGTCACAAAAAATTTGGAGCATCAGGGAACTAGGGTGATTGAGACTAGAAACATAAGTACAAGTCAAGTATAAGTACAAGACTGATTTGTTGAAAATTGGGATTGTGGAGGTGTTACAATTACAAAAAAGAAATGACAATATTCATTGCAGCTCCCTTCCTCCTGTAGAGATCCTAACTAAGGGCTTCGGGGATAAATTTTTCAGAAAGGGAAGAGAAGAGAAGGAATTAAAGATGAGCCTGTTACTATTTTGAAGTATATAATCAACAGACTTTTGTTTATGCAAATATGTACCCATACAGATATTCCTTCCTCTTGAAAAAATAAAAATCAGATCAAGTGAGATACCATTTTACAAACTGCTTTACTTCCACTTAGTAATGGGTTGTGAATGTTATTTCATATTAATACAACTATATTTTAAACCTACCTTTATATTGTATGTAAAGACCACAGTATATTTAAATAATAACTTTTGAACATTCAGATCATTTCCTTCATACTTAACTTACAGATAAAAAATGATATGTATATACTTGCATTTTTAAAAATTTTGCATACTTGTTTAAATTCTTAAGGTAAATTTTAGGAGTGGAGTTATATAACAAAGACTACATAGAAGTTAAATATTGAAACTAATTTATTGAACAAATATTTCTAGAACTAATTTGTAGAACTTACAATTGCCAAGCACTATTATAGGCCCTGTGAATATAGCAATAAGCAAAACAGAAGAGAATAGCAGCCTTCACGAAGCTTACATTCTGATAGATATATAATCGAGATAGTTTACATAAAGTTATATCAATTTATATTCCCACTAACATTCTCTCAAGGTGTCTATTACATCACCAGCCCAGGGTATTTGCAAACTTTTATAATTTTGGTTGATCTTTTTTTTGCATATTATGTTTTTTTTTTAATTTTAATAAATTTATTAGGTAACATTTCTTAATAAAATTATAGTTTCAAGCCTGTACTTTAATTTTCAGTAATTTGCATTATTTAATTACTGAGAAGTTAGACATTGGGCATTGTATTTCTACTCTACATTGCATTTTTTGTGTCATTTACTCATTTTATTTCTATTAAAGTATCTGTCCTTTTGTTATTTGATTTTTTAAAAGGTCTTTAAGACAAAGATTTTAACATTTTAGTACAAAATTATTGGGTTGCCCAGCAAACAAATTCTTTTTCTAATTTGAGAGAGTTTCACCCTGCTTTCTCCTCTGGAAGCATTTTCTCTCTTCATTTTCTGGCAAGTAGCTAAAAGTCACATGATTAAGGATGACCAATTAGATGCCATGGAGCTGTTGAATGGAAATGTTGAACCTAGAAGAGTAATGTTGAGACAGGGTCTGTTAGTGATAATCTAAGGTAGGGTAAATGTAGCTTCACAATGACACCTGGTGAGAAGATGCTATTCTTGTACAGGACCTTGGTTATACCTATTTGCTTTGCTTCTGATTCAAACTTGCTTCTTAAGCCTTCCTGTTTGTTCTATAAGTGACTCCAAAAATTATTTTCTGTTTATGATAACCAGCCATTTTCCGTTGTTTGTAATTAAAAACATTATTAGTGTAGATATTTTACAAGTAATGTTTTCCTAATTTTTCATAGTGTATATGTCATATACTGTTTCAATTTTGATTTAATCAAATATATTATTATTCACTCTCTGTAATCTTCATTGATGAATGCTTAGAGGGTTTTGTAGGATAAAAATATTAAAATATTGATCTCTACTTGCACTTGTATTACATTTGTAATACATTTGGAACTCGTTGATATGAGATATGACTTAGAGGTCTATTTGTTATATTTATTTTCATACTCAGATATCCAATTGCCTCTTGCTTTTTTTTATATAACTGAAAACTTAATGAATCAACAAACAACTTTTCTCAGATATTAATTCTGCTGTCAATTTATGGAGATTTTATTCTGTTTTATTGATTAATTTATTCCTAGAGTCTCAGTATACTTTCAATCAATGTAGTTTAAATTATACTTTCATGTATGATAAGTTTACTGCCCCCATTATATTTCTTTTTCAGAATTTTACTGGGTATTTTTATTCATTTATTTTTTCTAGATATAGTTTATAAATTTTTCAAATAAAAAACCTTTCTAATTTTAATTGCTATTAAATAAAATACACAACTTAATTTGAAGAAAATTCACAAATATTTGAAGACATATAATTAATCTCTGTTTACTGATCTTTTTTCTATATCTCAGTAGAATTTTTTTTCATGTATGTTTTGCATATTTCTTGCTAGGTATATGTGTTTTGAATTATACCTATATTTAATTTTATATTAAGGGTCTATTTAAAATATATGTAATATAATTTTAAATTATATAAAGACCTGTATTTTAAAATGAATAATTATTAGCTTGCAAAGAATTTATTGGGGGATGTTAGTGTATTTATTATGTATAAGTTTACTTATTACACTCACACTTTAATTCTAATAGTTTGAAATTCTTGGAATGTAATCATATCATATATAATTTAATATTTTTTCAATTTGTGTGATTGGATAGCTCATTATCATTTTTAAATTACAGTATTGAAAAAAATATTTCATACTTTTTTCTACCTAACCCATCGAGTCCAAGGTTTTTTTGTTTATTTACTTGCTAGTTTTTCTCTTGTGTTGCATTAAATTTGATAATTTGGGCCGGGGGACTACTAATTACAGCATGAAATAGATTTATATTATTAGTAACATTAATTAAGGTATTTATGGAGGTAATTTGTGGTTGTAGAAGTTGAAAATTATTTTGTCTCTGCTTTTTCTCTTTATTTGGAGAAACTTTTGCAGCAGGAGCTCACCCAGCCTAAATGGGATAAAAGATTTCATGACCACTGAAGAGTTCACTCCAATTTTAGATTCCTCTCCTGCATTGCCATTTTGGCAATACATTTGGTAGAATACAGGATTTTCAGTCTAAGGCTCTCTTCCCCAGTCACAGTTAATTTGGTGAGATCTTGAAATACCATCTTTCTGAAAAACTATGCCCAACATGCATGATACAATGTATAAATTGACCACATTCTTTCACAAGGTTTGCACAAGACAAACGAACAAAATATGGAATTTTTGCCCAAACCATGTCTGAAAAAACTGAGCCAGAGTATAAACAATTTTAGCAAAGGTGGCTCAACAAGATTGATAACTTCTGGTTTCCAAAGAATATTTTGATAGACATGAGTTTTATAACATACATATAGTTTATATACTCAAACTATTCATTGAAATATGTAGGTTAGAAGAATCTCCAAAGGAATATATGTATGTGTATAGACATAGACAGATATATAGATGTTAGATAGATGATAGATAAATGATGATAGATATAGATAGATAGGTGATTAGATAGATAGATGATAGATTAGATAGATGATAGATAGATAAATAGATAGATAGATAGATAGATAAGATAGATAATGTGTGTGTGAAAAGTAGGTACAGATATTCTCTATAATAAGTAAAACATGTTTAGACACTCAGTCCCTCGGAAGAGAACTACCCAAACTCGACTTTTTTCTTTTTCTTTTCTTTTTTTTTTTGCCATATAAAATACAATTGACTACAAGTACAAAAAGACAACTATCCAGGGATTATAGCTAGAAGGATTACAGGCAGTAGAGTGATATAAATCCTGGTCTCTGTTTACACTCTCCAATTCTCTAACGTGGTTCAGCCACTCCAGTAGCAGTTCTTGAGTGGAAGGCAGTGACCTAAATGCCCAGTGATTGTTCTGTACTGTTTTCTACAAAGGTAGCTAATTTTAAGGTTCTGGAGATGGTGTGGAAGGTATAGATACATATCTACAACTTCACTCTACTTTGCCTTTTTTTTTGTCTCTATGTTTGGGACAATAAATTTAAAAAACTAAATACATACAAATCTATACAGAGACAGCGTATGGCAAAAACTGTTATTGGTTTGTTTATTTGTCTACCTTTCCCAAGGGCAGTAGATTAAAAAATGATAACTTTCAGGAAGCAATAAGACATGGTCAGATACTTTCTTTTCCAGTCCTACCACCAGATATGGATTGCTGTTGATTGGTAGTGGAAGCTTCTATCTTTCCTATGAGATCTTCTAATTAGGGAATTTACTGGGATTTGATGAAATTTTTTCCACTTATTTCTCACAATAATGCATTGACATCTTCAGAAAGGAAGTTGACTATCAGTTCACAAAGTCATCTTTAAATTTGTTATGAATATCTGGAGAAAAAGTGCTTTGAAGTTTAATAGAGAATAGTTGCTATTATTGTCCATTTCATTGCTGATGGTAGCATATTTCCCCAATTCCTTTTTTAATCATTTGAACAGATCTAGGAGTGAGTAAATGAAGTTCTAAAGCAATATTTCTGGCTCAATCTTTTTTAAAAGTTTTATTTAATTTTTCATATCTATTTTGTTACCATTTTGTAATCTAACACAGTTTCTAAGAACAAAGCTCTGGTCAGAAAAGCAAATATCAGATTAACTTTCTCTCCTCTTGGAAAAGAGAAAAAATATCTAGGTATTTCCTGGTAAATAATTGTAACTAAGAGTACTGAGGTAATTAAAACCCATATTATCAAAAGCTAAAATTTTTTTAGAGATAATGGACATTGTATAAGACTGTCATCTGCCTCTTTTATTGAAAATCAATTCTCTCTCTCCACTTCTAAAGATAGTGTGGCAGGAGGTCTGGGTAAATGAGGATTCTTTTCAAAGAGAAAACCTGGTGAGGAAATTGTTCTGCTGTGAATGGTAACAAATTAAAACTATAAATTAACATGAATCCACAGGAAAAACTGAATATCACTTTAAATAACTGTCATTTAGCAAGAGGTACACTGGATTTACAATAGTAGAGACAGGAATATAAACACTGAGACACTTCTTGTTGTGTTTTTAATACTAGAAATTTAAAAAATTGAGAATTTGGCTTTTGTAATATTTCCTTAAAAATGAGCTATATGGGTCTTTATTTAAATTTATATTTAAAAAGAAATTTTTGTCTATTTAAATAAAACTACACTTTTTAAAGAAATGTTTTCTCAATAAAAAAATGTTTACAAAAATATTAGTTTTGTTTTAAATATTAACTTTTACTTTTTCTAGCTTCCACATTCTAGTCATCACATATTCACACACTATTGTTTCATTATATAAATGACTGTTCATTCTTGCAATAATAGATATTAAAGTTTGTAAGACACATCTTTCACTTTTCCTACTATATTTGCAATTGTGAACAAAAAGTATTATGGCACAAAATTTCAATAGGTTTGATAGCTATATATGCTTATTATAACATAAATTTTCTCTTAAACTAAGATATTTTGCTTTGTTTCCTAACGCAAAGCAAAATAGCTCCAACATATTTAATAGAAATGCTTCATTAATAGCTATTACCTTACATAATAGCAAGGCCCAAGAATACATACCGATGTCATTTATTTCTCCAAAAATCAATCTAAGTTATATTTGCTATTTTTTCACATAGCAAATATATGTGTGTGTGTGTGTGTTCGTGCATATGTGTATATATATATATATATATATATATATATATATATATATATATTTACATATATATATATATTCCTACCCTACTTGAAAAACACCCTTTTATTTTTAATTAATGTTTTCTAATCATTCCATCAGTTAGCTGAAGTCTCATCAGTCTAGAACACCAGTCTGGAATTTTTTAACTCTTGTCACTAATTATTCTAGTTATTCTGTGCATCAGCTATTATTTGCCTGTCTGCCATTTTACCTAATATGCACATGAATAAACAAATAAATATGTATGTACATTCATTTTATTTGTTTTGACTATATATTGTAAATAAAGAGTATAAGACTAGTTTCCACAGCATTTGTTTTTATGCTTCCCTTATCAAAGTTAATTATTCATTCAAGTAAGAAGTCCTGGTGTAATTACAGGGCTTGGGTAAAGGCAAATAAATATGAAGATTTGTCCTATTTTTTTAATTAAAATACGAGCTTCTTAAAAATAATGGCCAATAAGTTTTCTACTTCTTATTGATTAACTATTGTGCTCATTCCAATAAATAAATTACTGAATAATTTCAAAAAAATAAATTTTAATTGCATTTAGAGACATTTTAAATGGTCTTTAAAAAAAGATATAGAAAAAATAAAGATATATCTAATAAAACACTAAAATCTTGATATGATATAATTTAAATAGCTCAGAAAGTCCTGTAGAGATTTCCAAAGTTTTGCATTCATTTTTTATTAAGTTGCTCCTGTAAATCAGGATTGTGGAGCATGGTGACAGTTGCTTAAGTGCCATGTTGAGGAGGCAGATGTCAGAAAAACCTTCGGAGAAGCAATAAGTAATGCACAAGTTAACATTTACCTGCAAAAGTGAGCTTTTGAGGTCAGGAATCCTACTTATTCAGTTATTTCTATTAACAATTTCTAGTACAGTGTTGGGCACACAGTATGCACAAAATAAACATGTATTAAATAAAATTCTAATGAATCTATAACACAAATTTAGACAAAATACAGAATAAGCAGATATTAGATAGATTGATATAAATCGACAGATAAAGATAAGAACAACTTCATGAAAAAGAAGTGAAGTGGCTCCATTTCAGAAGCTAGCCAGCTAGATGTTAGAGAGGAGGCACTGAAAATAGAACAGAAAGGTAAACAAAAAAGCTTGTGCCATTAAAAAGGTGGATGAGCATGACCCCTTTAGAAAGGTACATTAAATTTAATATTTTGAGAGATCAAAGAAGGAAAAGGAAGGAGTTCATGTCAAACATAGGTGAAGACTGAAAAAATAAGATCTTTAAAGAAAATAAATGGAAAGGAGGAAAGACTAGAGAAAGAACAGTAACAAGCTTTGCAATGGTCTAGACAATTAGTGATGCATTTCTAAATAAAAATGGTGACAGAGGATCAGGAGAGAAGTAATTATCTGCAAGTATGAGTAGTCTCAACATGACCTCATGCTGAGTGAGTGAGTGGATATAAGTGAGGAAGAATAAGTTTAGCATGATTCCCAGTTTCTCCTGTAAACAACTGTGTGGGGTTATTAACAGATTGAGAATATGAGAGAAATGTTGAGTTTGGGAAGGATGATGCTAAATTTATTTTAGATTTGTTAAACTTGAAGCACATTTCAGTTAATTAATTCCAATTAACAGATGGATCTATCTATCTATCTATCTATCATCTATCTATCTGTCATCTATCTATAGTTAAAGATAGAAATGTAAGATAAAAATTGGTAGTCATGGGAATGAACACAGTCATTGACACATTTAAAAAATTAAGCTTGCCTAAGGTAAAAAAAAGTTGAGTTCCTCCCTAAAAGAAAGAAGAATCAGTAATGACAATTGCCTGCAGAAAGTAGGAAAAGATGAAGACTCTGGACTACAGCAAATAGGACATCACAGGTGATCATAATAAGAGCAACTTGGATAGAAAAGAGAAGTGACCGTATTTCAAGAAGCTGAGGACTAAACAAGAGCTAAGAAAATAAAAGAAAATCTGAGTGCTGAACAGATGATTTAATACAAAAATGGTGCAATGCTAATAATGATTTTCTTTTTGCCCTTAACTAAAAAATACAATTTTATAGATGCACAGGCAAAAATAATTATTTTCCTGATAAAGGCATAGCAAAAAATATAGTAAGTGTGTAGTATACCATCTTTTGTGGTACATTAATAAAAGTTATGTAAAGTATAGGTAGATCAAATAAAAGTTTACAATAAGGTTTATATAAAAATATATAAATGCAAAGTTTGACCAATATTATAAAACTGCACCTCATAATTTAAAGCTCTCATGCAATATATTTATCCTAATTAATGTCATATCTTAAAGTGAAGGAGTAAAAAACCAGTCACCATAACTATTAAGGCAAAATAGAAATAATGTTCTAACAAATAACTAGATAATTTAAGAAAGTTCATACAAGCAATTTTTGGAATTCAAGGCAAACATGGATCTCGTCTTTTTTTTTTTAATTAATCTTTCCAAACAGATTACTGAGGTGGCTCCATGCTTAGAATTTTTATAGTAGGGTTAATGTTCAATAATTAAAACTAGATATTTAAATTATTTACTAAAATATCACTTACTCGACTGTTGATGGCCTAAAGGATTTCTATTTTTAGAAACATTCACAACCTTTAAATTTGTTAAAAAACATTTGGAAAATGTGATTTTTCCAATAGTAGAAACTATCTAAACTTTTTAAACTGACTTCAAATCTTCGGGGAATTGAATTTGTTGATCTTTAGAAAAGTACAATTTCTTGTTAAAAGGAAAACTGAAAAACCAAAAAGCTTCTTAAACATCAAGTAGTTAGTGCCATAAATAACTTTTTCAGAAGCTATATACTAATTAATTATAAACATATGAATTTTATTTTTTCTAAAATGACCAATTTTGTTTTAATAAGGGAAAAATATTGGCAAAATTCCTTACAAGTTTTGCTACATGTAACACTTGGAAAAAAGTTTTAGACACGGACCATATATATGGTCTATATTTGAAAACTGAATGTGATATATCTTGACTAATTATGGTATGCTAAAACTACAATCATATACTAGAATTACACAGTATTCTTATAGCGCTAAATTTATAGCAAATTCTCTGGCTTGTGGCATTTGAAGATTTAATACTCTCAGCTTCTGCTGTTTTCTATTAATCTGAAAGGTCAATGTCATGCTATGATCCTAGCTTTGCTAAAACGCAAATGTAAGGCAGGAAACAAATCCCTGGCATCTACATCTCAATGTAACTTTGTGGTTTTTCTACTCATCTTGTAAGAGTAACACTCATGGACTAAAATAGTTTGTCTTTTGAGAAACATGTCCATAAATAAAGATAGAAGTGTCAGTTAAAAAAATAAATAAATAAAAATAATTAAGTTGTTGCATTTGAATTGCATAGAAAACACAACAAAGGGAGTTTGAAAAGCTGGGAATCTCAAAAAAATACTTCCTCATTTCTAAATTTGGAAACAGATGTTCTTAGGAAGAATTGCTCTTGAAAGCCCATAAATTTCTTCCACTCCATAGCTTGATATCTTCATTTTGAGCAAGTAAATTATATTTGAATTTCAAAATAGAAGAGATGATTTCAAAGGACTGATGTTTAAAATGTATGTGTTTACCATGAGATAATAATACTAAAAATAATGACTATTTACTATTTACTGGGCACTTCCTGTGTGCCCACTGTGTTAGTACTTCATATAATCTGCACAATAACTTAATGAGGTAAGCCTTTTATTTTTTCTTTTTATACACCTGAGAAAAGGAAGTTCAGGAGGTTATAGAGCCTTCTTGGGAAGGTTAAGTCATCCTAGCTCATCAGCCAAGTCTTTGAATTTTAGTCTGATGTCATGAGTATTATAAAAATATGTATTTTGAACATGAGATATCTTTGCCTCTCACTGAGCTCATCTACTAGATTTTAAGTAAAATATATTTAAGGTAAATGGAAGGCTTACTATCATTACTGAGTAGATAATAGGTTAAATGAGTGATCTCTGGAAATTTGAGTGAACTCAAACTTTTGGTCAGCCTCATACTGGCTAGGTCATTTGGGATATGTTATAATCTATGGCCTCAGTTTTCTCACTTGTAAGATGTGGATAATGATGGTATAGGTATGTGACAAGCACTTAAAATAGTGCATGGCACTTAGGATTCCATTATGTTCACTATTATTTCATACAGTATATCTCTATAGCCAGAGTAACCTTTCTTTGTCTAATTATTTCTTTCTTTACTGTCCCTAGAATTTAATCAATGTGGTCAGATAAAATAAATAGCCAATAAATTAATAACCATTTTGTCAGGTTAAGAACTTTTATAGAGACAGATATGATTTCAAGATTTTCAATGTAATTCTATTTGCTACAAATATTTTCACTGTTTATAGTAATATTTATTTTGAAAATTCATCATGAGATTACATATAAAATAAGCTTTAAATAAACCCCATTAATAATAAATCTGTGTGAATATAATTAAAATATAATATAACATTCAGTCTAAGATGAAATGGAAACAAATTTTCAAGTGCCACAAGGGAAGAGTCACTTAATTTGATACAATCTGTATTAAGCAATTTAAATTATTTTTAAAATGGGATTAACCTAGCAGACAGAAATACAAGGAAGATGAGTCAACTTAGAAACTTCCTGTATTTTGCGGCAAAGATGTGATTCTTGAGTAAAGGGAGATCAGTTTGAAGCCATTTTGAGCTCATTGTGCATTGGAGCATAAAAAGAAGAGGTGGGTGGGAGCAAAGCTGAGCTAGGAGCCAAGTGGAATAAGACACGGCAGGAGGTGAATGCAACAGTTAGACAGATGGGTGGATGAAAAGACCGGGACACACAGAAAGATGTTCAGTGATGACACAACTAAGAAGGTGGAAAGGTTATGCTATGTCCCAATTACCACAAATAACCAAAGAAATAATAACTGTGAGAATAAACCACAAAAGAAGAGATTAAAGGCTCATCGAGGTCTTTCCGGAATTCTTTTTACAGTCATCCTCAAACTAAGTCACCCAACTATAATTATACCAATTGATCTGACAATTCTTCACTTGTATTCTTGTATCTCAATACAAATAATATATATAAATATAATTTCTGTTCTTTTTCATTTTATAAAGGGCTAAAATTGTACCTTCTACTTATGGATTTCTTCACACTGACATGAATTTTAAAATGCTAGTACTTGTCATTAAGAGACAATATTTCAAATATTGATCAAATTTTTCATCATCATGGTTTAAGTTTAATTCAAAAATAAAATTATTTATTTGGAATTTGGATACTGATTTAAAAAATCTGCATATTTTAGAAACTGCCTTTTATTATAAATAGCAGATAGTCATATTTTAATAATAACAATAATCATATATAGAAAACAAACCTGAGATTTCAGAAAATTTTAGTCATTTTATAAAATTATTAGATTCCTAATAAAAAATCTCTCCTTAAATAATTAAAATTTTATATTAATATATTTTCAAATCAATCAATTAATTAATAATTAACAAGTAATTCTCAAGCATCTGCATTTATGATGACTGTTCTGACAAGATACTCATGACTCCACTTCTAAGACTCAACTTTTCTGTATTTAAAGATTTTGTAATACAAAGAGAATACAAATGGATGAAGATACATTCCCAAAGACCCAAGTCAATAATTGTGTTACTATACTCCTCTATCCAGTTCAAATATTTACTGCTGCACTGGTCATATCACATAATTTATTCATTTGGTGTGTGTTTGTTTTCCATATTTGATAAAGATCCCTTGAGAGAAAATTAATTTTGTTATTTGCAATATATAGTACAGGCCTGCCATATAGTAGCATTCAAAACTAATTGTAGAAAGGTAAAATGGAAGGAAGATAGGGAGAGAAAGTAAAGAAGAGAAAGGGGAAAGAAAAGGAAGTCAGGTATGTGTGAACAGAGAAAATGAATGGTGTTATACAACCTGCTTCTATATTCTATTTAAGCAACAATTTTGTGGAAAAGGGTCCACTGGATTTAGTGTCCTATGAAGGGTTAAGCAAAAAATTGTCTTACTATATACATCTCTTTATAATTTACATAATTTCTTCATATGTACTATTTGATCTTCCCAGTAACTTCATGAGACAGAAATCATTTCTACCTTGTTTTTAAAAAAGAAAACCAGATTCAAATGACCTTCCCAGATAATAAACAGCAGAATTAGAATCAAATTAAAGTCCTCTAAATTCATAAATTTCTCAGAAACATAATTGTTTAATTTTTACTAAATTAATTGTACATGTCATAGTGAAGTCCTTAAAGAGAGGCTTAAACTTTGTTTTTTGAAAAACAAAGAGTAACAATAGTAATAATGACAACAACATAGCTAACATATATTGACTGCTTACTATATTCAGATACTGTTCAAAGGGTTTACATGTATTTGCCTATTTTGTCCTCACAAATCTACATTAAATTCCCATTACTATGTTTATTTTATGTATGAGAAAAAATTAAGTGCTCAAAGATGAAGTAACTTATTTAAGGTCACAGAGTCACAGTAAAGTTGAGATTTAGCTTTTATTATCTTGTATTTAAATATCTCTATCCTTGAAACAGTTTAAATATGCACTTTACTAAGAGAAATTACTGTTAGCTCACCATATCAATCTAGAAAGTTTAGACCAGTCTCTGAAACCAGTTGACTGTGTTTTTTGGCAAAGCACTAAGCCTATTTTGTATCTACTTCTTTCCCGTGAAGTGAGAATAAATGGCATGATGCTCTGAATTCTAAAACTCTATGCTATTCTTCACAGCACTGCAGTAATAGACCAGGAAAGAAGAAATCAGACTGGAAAAGTCAGCATATCAGTTAATAAAATGATGAGTCACGAAGAAGAATAAGCACCAAAAAATATTTATATATCCTACAATTATTTTAATGTTCAATATTTGTTCTGTCTACAGCTACTTTTAAGGACATATTTGTGATCCTTTATTTCAACCATAAGTGACTCCAGAATTCTGAAGGTGGGACTCAGACAAGTTAAAATGACCAAGTCTCACAGATATATTGAGGTGGTCTAAGTGTCAGATACCCTGGGTGAACTGGCTCATTTGCAACTAATAATCACCAATATTTCAGGTTCATTTAAGGGCAGGTAGTTCTTGAATACTGCTTTTCTGCATTGGCTTTTGAGATACTAAATTACCTTAATTTTTATCTTCACTTGCCACTCTCTGCTTCTTGTTTTGATTACTCTGATTTCTCAGCTATTTAATCTCATTTTTAGACATGCAAATCCTCTAAGGTCTAGTTCTTTATCTTTGTCCTTCTTTTGCTTAACTGTCCCTTGGGAAACTTGCACAATCTAAATAACTAGAATTTATTAGATTATGAGCAAGATCCCTTCCTGCCTAGTAGTCTCTTTCAATTAGATGTCTCAGCATCACTGCAAGTTAAATAGGTATAAATCTAAAAAGTAACTTTTCACAAAACAGTATTATATGTGGAATATCCTGTATGGTTTTACAATTCATCTTTAACTCCTTTCTCTTTCTTCCACAGCCTAGTCCTTTCATTTTTTTATAGTAAACATACATGGTAGAAACAAAAGATAAATTTTTTGTTTTGTCCTATTCTTGAACTAAATAATTATTTCTAAATCTTTTGAATGAAGATCATCGAAGAAAGAACTAATCTAATTTCAACCAAAATATTTTTTTAAGTATGAAATTCTATGAGTTTTATTGTCCTCATTTGCAAACTGGAGTGCTAGGCAAAGCAACTTTTCATGTACTTACAAATCCTAGAGTGATATGCTTCTCGGTTCTCAGGTTTGTTTCACTCAAATATAGCTGTGAAAAAAATATGAAAAAAAGTAAAAATATATTTGAAAACCATGTATTTAAAGCTTAAAACACAAATTATAAACATAGAGTTACTTAGTGGGCTTTTAGAAGAGACTTTAGAATGATCAGGTAAAATTGTTATCTGGAAACTGGTGAGATTAGTCTCAGCTACTTTTAGAACTGTTCTTGAGTACTCAGTAGGGGGAAAGTACTTTTATAAATTTTAAATTTCATCATCAACTTGAGGATATATTCAATTAAGGTGTCATGTCTCATCTCAAGTGGAAAAACAAAAGTAAAAAGCCTAGCAGTATAATAGCATTTAACATCTGATAATAGTGTTTCTGCCTGATTTGGTGTAATTACCCAGATTAAACATGTTCAGCTTCAGAATTATAGGCAACCATTAATTATCTGTTCCCTATCCCAAAGTGTATATATTTTTGATGAACGTTTAAGGTTAGGAGTCAAAAGGAAGTACAGCAGTTTGTTTTATTTAAACTTTAGTTTGGGGGTTATTTTATAAGACATTTGGGAGACAAATAATTTGTAATACAACACTACTAAATTTAGCTAGTAGTGGATAAAAAAGAAATATGCCAGTTTAGTTCGCTAACTATGGATGTCAATGATATCTGTAAATTAGATTTTTTTCTTAAATATCACACTACATTACAACATTTCTCATCTTTTTTCTACTTATAAATAAAACCAATTCCTATAAACATCTGATGACTTAAACTGGTGGGATAGGGAAAACATATTTCCTCTACCCCTACCCATCCCTGGGTATGAGATATTGAAAGAAAAAGACACAAAGAAGAAAATTAAGTTCTGCTGTATGAATACAATCCCTTTTGATATTTTCTCTAAACACTACAGTAAATTTTTAAATTGCTGTTCAATTTTTGTAAATGCCAAATTCATATCTCATTGAATGAAACAATGAGCCAAGATATGGTAACTTAGATTCATACAAATAATGCAAAAATTTGATGTTTCACTACGTAATGTCATTGGATCTTCTGTGATAGCATATCCGAAAGTAAAATGTGTCCTCTTTTATAACTTTCAATTTGGGGTAAGTAAGTTTTTCAAGTCGTGCTCTGCACAAAGGCGCTTTGCTCAGAAATATGATTGAGAGCTGAAATCCTGCATCCCGCCTTGATAGAAAATAGCTTTTTCTAACTCTTCACCCAGAGAAGAAGATTTTTCCTAATATGCAACAAGAAACTATATGTGAAAGCAAATGGCCTTGCTTCTTTTTTTTCTCTAGCATAATTCTACATCTAAAATTTTTATTAAAAAATATGCTTTATTAAAAATTGATAGTGTCCTATATGTCTTTGTTTTCCTGTCACCTAGCACAATGCTGGGCTTCTAATAGACAATGAATATATGTCTCTTGAATTAACTGAATTGGGAAACCACGGAGTTAGTTGCTTGCATTCAAAACTAAGGTTTTGACAACTAAGACTTTGCACAGGGCATGCCATTTTTGTGAAATGCTATGAAAATGGCACCCCCTAGACTTGTGCAACACTATTTATTATACAAGCTTAGGTGGACTCTTTATAATGGCATACAGTGGCATTGTTTTTTAAGAATAATGCTAGCAATTAACAAAGGATGATGTACACTTCATGTACAATATCTTACTCTACTTCATTTATTCTTTGCAGTTAGCAAGTAAATATTTTTATCTTTATTTTTTAGATGAAATGATTGAGATTCAGAGAATTAAAATTACTTCCTGCCTAAGATCACACAGCTGTATTTTTCAGACCCAAAATTCAAACATGTTAGTCTGATACCAAGATATATGAGTTAAAAGTTAGCTCTTTTTTTAATAAATATTTGAAAAATTTTATGGAACAATAGAGTGCTATATATGATTGAGTACTTAAGTAACAAATTTTTCATGACAATTACTCTATTAATACAATAAGGCATTTAAGTAATCGTTCAATAAGCAAAATACTCTGTCATGCTAAGTTATAACCAATAAAAGTTAATGTCAAAATATTTTGTCTATAACTTTTTATAAAATAATAAAGTTCTAAAATATTCATTAAAGTTAGTTTTTAACACAAAGCCACGAACATAACAAAGCAATGACTACCTATGGGTCCATCTGATTTTGGCTTAGTAGATATTCACTTAGGTGAGGATGACAAAAGTGTTTTAAAACACAAAAGGTTCTGCTAGTATTCTCATTATACCAATTTTTATAATATTTTTAAAAAAACCTTTTTTTTTAGTCCATTTAATCTCATTTCATAGAAGGTAAAAAGATACAAGGAAGACTAGTTACTTTTAAAAGGTGGTGCTAGTAAGAGGAAACTGATGCCATGACTTAAACACAAGTCTTTTAACTCTAAATGAAGAACAATATCTATTTTATTAAAGATATTTTGATTTCTTCTGACCACTGAACAGACTGAGCCAATGAGAAATATGTTTTCTAATACAAGTTATTTTTTATTAGCAAAGATGCCTACCAAAAGTTGGGCAATTTCACCTATCTTGTATTTAGCTAGAAATCTTATATTGATCAAAGCAGAGCACTTGGTATCGTTATCCTGCTGACTTTTCATGTACAATGAGGCAGTGAAAGTAATGATTACTTCTGCTCTAGATTTAATTTCATCAAAAAGACTTTATTAATGACATGAAAAGGCAGGAAGCTTAAAAGAAGAATACCTTGTCCCGATAGCCAAGGAAGGGAACCTTAGGCTTGATCTCGCATGCATCTTGTCTCATAGGGTGGGATGCAGAGGAGTGCAAACGTCATGTCACAGCCTCATGACTTAGAGAGTTCATTTCAGCTCCAATTGTATATTCTTATCAAGACATCTTTGTGCAGAGCACAACCTTCACCACTGTATTTAGGGAGCCGGAATTAAAGGTTATAAAAAAAAAGACGCACTTTACATTTTGATATGTTATCACAGAAGACTTCAAAAAATTAATTTCCAGAAGTTTAGGGGACAGAAAATATTACTGCTATTATCAATATATTCAGAAGCAAGTATTTCAATTAAAGAGAAAATGTAAATACTGTGTATGATCATACTAAGAATAAATTATAGGGGAAGAAGGCATTTGTTTTTTAAATTATTTTTAATCAAAATTAAATATATTTAAGGTGTAAAATTGATAATTTGATGTACAGGGTAAAATAATTAAAACATTCAAGCCAATTAACATACCATCTCAGTTACCATTCTTTATGAGTGATGAAAGCACCTGAAATCTACTCGCTTAGCAAATTTTCAGTATTCAGTATGGTATAGTCACAATGCTGTACATTAGATCTATAGACTTTCATCCTCTTCAACTTCACCTTTGTACCTTTGACCAGCATCTCTCCATTTCTCCCACCACTCAGCCCCCAGTGACCACTGTTCTACACTCCGCCTCTGTGTATTTGACATTTTTAGATTCCCCATACTAGTGAGATCATGCAATTTTTTTTCCTTTCTTTGTCTGGTTTATTTAACTTAGCATAATGTTATTTAAAATACTGCTCACCAGAGAAGTGTTTAATGATTCCAGGTAAAGGACATATGAATAAGTAGAAGAAACACAAAATGTAGAAAGAAACCCATAAATACATGATAGAGAAGTTGAAATGTATATTAAGGACAGTTATGAACGTGTCAGAAGAAAAAAATAACATAAAGGTTATTTACAAATATGTTTAAAGCTAGAATAAGAAAGATAAAAAGAACATTTCCCAGTAGTTGAAGAAGGCTTGAAATATTATGCTTCTATTAATATTGCATAACCATATATGTCCACTGATGATGGAGTTAGAATATGTTGGTGGGTGACAAAAAATAAGCATTAATTCTGAACCCTATTTTGTTTCTGGCTTCTCTATTAAGAAAAATGACCTTGAAGCCAAAACTGGCACAGTCAACTTGACTTAAAGGGAATAGAATTTCAAGTCAAGTAAGACTAGTTAGCAATAGTCATAACCTGATATGAATATGAACTTTAGATTTAAATACCAATATTTCTATTTATGAGTTGTGAAATTTTTAATATCATATTCTTTGGTTAGCACTTCTCTTTTCTGTAAAATGAATGGCATCATCCCTATAACACTGTGATATAAAAAGAAGTATCTAGAGGTAAATATCAAATAGGTAGTCCTTATACAGTGGCAATGCTCAATTTATTATTATTATTATTATTACTATTATTGATTATTATTATTATTATTATTATTATTATTATTATTATTATTATTATTATTATTTGAGCCCACATGTTTACTCCATTCTTTCTTGGAGTCTTAGAAAGTAAAATCTGTACCTAGTTATTTTAGTTTCATTCCAAATTCCTAACCCAAACACTTCAGGCTTAAATAAATGGTGAACAAACAAACAACAAAAAGAATTAAAATAATACAAAAGCATTGAGTTGTTTTAAGTGACTTCAAAATTTTTTATTCTGACTAATTACACATGAGGAAATAAAATTTACAGATACAAACTTAGTAATTATTAAAGAATCATGACAAATGACAAACTTCTGAAATATAGAATAGAGAAATATTCTAATTTTTAACATAAGAAAAAATAAGATTCTAGAAACTGCTGACTAGAGATTTAGAAGTTGATTCATAATCTAATTCTGGAGTGGAGAGTTGAATACAAGGCTGTGAGTACTTCAGGAAACTGTTCTCTAAAGAAAGCCAAACACACAAAGCAAGCAGGAGAAATATTATTATATAACCAAGTATTAACCAAAAAGGTCTCAAAATATCTTTATAGATACAAGAAAAACCTAATAATAGAAAAACAGTAGTGTTCCTTAATCTGCAGGGATGTGTTCCAAGACTCTCAGCGTATGCCAAAAACTGCAGATAGCATCGAACCCTAGATAAATTGTTTTTTCCTATACATACATACTTATGATAAAGTTTAATTTATAAGTTAGACACAATAAAAAAATTAAGAACAACAATGTTAAAATGGAACAATTATCAGTATACTATAATAAAAGTTATGTGACTCTAGCATTATTAAGTAGTATAAGGGTTACTTGAACACAGGCACTGCAATCCTGTGACAGTCAATCTGATAACTGAGACAGCTAGTGTGTGACTAATAGGTGGGATATGCGGTCTGGATACACTGGATAAAGGGACAATTCATGTTCTGGGTAAGATGGAGTGAGATGGTGGAAGATTTCATCACTCTACTCAAAACCAAGCACAGTCTAAAATTTATAAATTATGTATTTCTGGAATTTTGATTTTAACATTTTTGAACCTTGGTTGGCCATGGATAACTAAAACTTTGTAAAGTGAAACTGTAGATCAGGGGGGATACTGTAATGGGGACGCCTGAATGGCAATAAACAGAGTTTATTATTGGTCTTATGAGAAAGAAGGACATTCTCATACATGCTCACACACTACTGATGCTGCTTCTATTATCTGCCTTTTAAAAAGCTTTATAGGTTATTAGAATCATACAAAGACAGAAACCATGTACATGAGAAATGTCAATCTCTTTTCCTATCAGACTTAGCCCTGTTGTGATGGAATTTTCCATTTCAAACTTATAACTTCTCTGTCCATGGGGTCATGAAACTGAGACTAAGACACACCTAAGGTGAGGGTGCTTCACCAGATCTTGTTTTTTTTTTTTTTTTATTCTCAAAACATTGTTTCCTATCAATTTTTCAACTTCAAGGCATAACTAAGTTGCTGATGCAAAAAAGTTTCAGAGGGAACAGTATGAATCTAAATCGTATGAATCTAACATAGTGGTCACATCTGGAGATGCTTAGATCAGATAGAGCATGCAGATATATTGTGGTTGGCCTGTTAGTGTTAATTTGTTTTGCTTTTAATTGAAACCCATTTCTACAAGTGAAGGTAAATGAACCTATGGGCAGGATAAAAGAGCAAGTTCCTGGATTATACAGTTGGCTGGAGCTCAGTAAAAATTATCTACTTTAGAGAGGGTATATTCTCCTCAATTTTCCAAACAAGCCCTCTTTATTAGCCTGGTTTTCTTTATCGCCAAACTCAGCTAAGAGCTAAAAGAAATTATGAGAAAACAAATCTCAATTTATTATAAGGAAGTGTCATCATCAAAAAAGGTTCAAAATTTATAGAACTTCCAGGTTCAAGATCGGATTAGATCTCACATGTTTATCTCTATCCTTCCAAAGTGCCACCAAAATAACCATATCCCATTAACCAGAACTTAATTATGTGCCAGCCATTATAAGGGATTCTGGGAAATATGCTCATTCAAGACAACTATGACTCAGTGAAAAACTGGGCATTCTATTACTATAGAAGAAAGGAGAAGGAATAACAAAGAACAACCAGCAGCCTCTGGACATGGACTCAAACCACTGACCAGACTGTAAATGGAGTTTTGAAGAATGACAGTCTTCCTTCTATTTGTGAAATCTGCAAGGAAAATGATTTCCTCAAGGAAGAGCTGGTGCCTATGTAAAGGCAGGTATTATCAGGAAGGATCAGTGAAGTGATTGAGGAGGAATGGTAGTCCAATAATAAGAACAGAAATTTCTGAAAGAGAAGATTTGAAATTTTGGGAGTTGGTCAGGGAGAACAGAAATTCTCAGAAAATAGAGAAAATAGATGATCTGAGGGACTTAGATCTTTAATGACTGTTCAAGAAAATAGGGCCAAGGCTGGGTCAGCTTGCTGCAAGTGTGTCAAAATAAAAATAATTGACCTAATATCCACAGCTCCTCAGGACTCTGCTGCATCTTGGAAAGGCACTAACAATGTGAGATGTGAGAACATATGCATATTTGACAGCAGCTCTGCATGGTAGATCTAGTAGAAGCATGGGCATGAGAGAAGCTAGGGCAGCTGAGACAGCTCAATTTATGGCATGAAGATATAAAGTTTTAGGAAAAATTGACAAAATCAATAGTCTCCAAGAGACTCTGCAACACCTAGTTCCTACTTTTCAAATGGATAGGTGGAGAAAAAATTTGGCTTTTTCCACTTCCTATTAGCAAAAATATCCTATAAAAAGAAGGGAAACAGGTAGCACTGAACATGTATACAATACCCGTGATGGCAACATAAAGCAGATTTAGACTGAATCATGTGGGTGCCCCAAGGAAGCTAACAATTTACTGCCTCTTTTAACAGACATTATGTAAATATTTAATATTTATTTAGAAAATAAACTGAGAGTCTCACGTCAGAAGGGACAAATGAAGGCTACTGGTGGAAAAACTCAAACTCCTATTTTTCTAATTTCTTTTCTGTTACTCTGCCTTTTGGCAAACTTGTACTTTCCACAGGGGATACTAAAGCCCTACAGTAAAAAAAACAAAACAAAAAAAAATCAATGTTTCTTGGAAGGTAATTTGCTATACATCTATTATCACTTGAGTATACTCATTAAGATCAACCCCAAGGACATGTCAAATAATTCCTTCTAACAGAAGCCACTATACAGGACACCTGAAATTGATATAATATTGAACATCAACTATAATTTTAAAAATTAAAAAATTTTAAATTAATTAATTTTTTAAAATTCAGAATGAAATAATCTTCTTAAGAGGAATTCAGAAAAACACATTTTGCTCCATCTTAATGCATTTCCAGTAATTTCTGAGAACTACTATAGATTGACACTTAGTATTTGCTATGCAAAGAGGCTCTTTGTCTTTAGACATAGAACTCACCTTCAGTCCAGACACACAAAGAATGTGTGGCCTTTGTTACTGGGAAATTCACAGGTATTCCAAAATAGACTTTGAGACTATTTTTCCCTGTAAAAATAAAGCAATGTGCAAATTTACATATTTTTTCTTAATAATCAAATTTTGCCTGATCTTTAAAAACTGTTGCTCTTTAAGCTATTGCTTTAATGTATAGTATTTACAGACATCATACTAAATTTTATAAGGACAGTTTTATTATTCAACCCCAATATTTCTGATGATTTGCTCATCTGCCTTCAGGTTGAATACATTTTTTTCTTCTCCAAATTTTCGTTGAACAGCTTTTGCAGCTTTTTTCCTCCAAAAAGAAAAAAATACATATTTTTTTCTTTAGAATATTATTTTCAGGTTTCTCATCAACTAGTCTACATTTTTTACTTTCCCCTTAGCTCTTCATGGCATTTTGTATTCTGAAAGGTCACTTATGAACCATGGCGGACTCCAGAGAGATATTTTCTTATTTGAAAAACAGAACTTTTTAATGTGAGGAAAAATATTATCTTCTAGAAAATACTGTATCTCTATGAAGGGTAGCATTGGTAGAATTTAGATTCAGCAAAATCTTGCTAAATATTCAAAGGTAACTTTGTTAGAGTGTATTCACTTATTTCCAAAAGTCTGAAACAAAAATAATGACATCTCTAGCTTACTTGGTAAGAGGGAAAGTCTTGTTTATAGTTACAATGAGTTGGAACTAATTCTGTTTCTTTGTTTCTAGTTGGCCATACTTAATCTAATTGTAAGGGTATGTGTATCTTTCTAAACAACATTGTTTGCTTTGAATAAGATGTGACTGAGAAAGAGTCTCAGTTCACAGCCTATGGAATCTATTTGCATCTCCAAGGAAATAGTTGTTTACTACATCGTCATTTGTTTAGAGCACAATACAGAAGTGAATTCCCATCAATATTCATAGTACTTGTAGCCTCCTGAGGCTCCCTGTGTGAAATACAAGAACTAGATGATACTATCAGGAGAGGAAACATAAGAATAATGAGCATTCCTGAAGGTGAGTAAAAGAAGCAAAACTAGAAAGCATTTTCAGGCAAATTGTTGATGAGAATTTCCCAAGTCTAAGAAATAAGCTGGACCTTGGAATTCAAGAATTCAACAGAACATATAATGGCCTTCACCCAGACACATTGTATTAAAATTATTAAAAATAAATGGCAAAGACAGAATTCTCAGGGCAGCCAGGGAGGAAAAAAGGATAACTTATAAAGGTAAACCCATTAGATTATATTCAGACTTCTCAGCACATATCTTACAAGCCAGAAAGGAGTGGAATCAAATATTCGAACTATTAAATGAAAGGAACCAACAGCCAAGAATAATCTAGCAAAGCTCTCCTTTAAATATGAAGGAGAAATAAAGACTTTTCCAGTCATATAAAGATTAAGGGAATACTCCACTGTAAGGCCTGAACTACAAGAAATACTGAAAGGAGTCAGTTCGCTTAAAACAAAATGACAAAAAAATATATATAATTAGAAATAAAGTGACTATCAGGCAAATAGAAGCAGAGGAGTGCAATCCTTACTAAGAAAGGGTCATTATAAGCTTAAATGATAAGAAGAGATATGGTATAGCAAGATAGTAATGAATGTTCAGCATACATAAGGACAAATTTAGACAACAATGACTGAGAAGGGGATTATTCAAAGATCTAGATTTACAAAGGAAAATGTAGATAAGGCACACACAGAAGAAAATGGGCTACTGTATATATATGTTATATATATATATATATATATATATATATATATATATATATATAACATATATATAACTATTCTTTACATATTCATAATGGTAACCACATGCTAAATATTCCAAAATGAAGCATATAACATAAAATAAGAAGGACCAGAGGGAAAACCCACAAAAGTCAACCACAATAAAAAAAAAAAAAAAGCAGACACAAGGACAAGGAAGCAATGAAAACACTGAGGTACCAGAAAGCAAAAGATATAATGGCTATGGCTATAAGAAGACCTCATATTTCAATAATCACCCTAAATGTAAATGGATGTGAACTCACCAATTAAAAAGGACAGAGTTGCAGAATTGATTAAAAAAGAAAATCCAACCATATGCAGCCTCTAGGAACACATCTCAGTTTGAAAGAAAAGTATAGACTAAAAGTGAAAGGGTAGAAAATGATATTTCGAGCAATAGAATTCAGAGAAAAGCTAGATTACCAGTAGTAATATTGGATGAAATAGACTAAAAAATTAAAAAAGGTAAAGAAAGATACTGAGTAACACATCATAATAAAGGGAATAATGCACCAAGAAGACATAACATTTATTAATATCTATGCTCCAATCAAAGAGCCCTGAAATATATAAAGCAATTAAAAACAGAACCAATGGAAGTAATAGACCAAAACACTATCATAATAGGGGACCTAAATACCCCACTGTCGGATCGTCCAAACAGAAAATCAATAAGGATATAACATCCTTAAATGACACATTAGACCAATGAGACATAATTGACATTTACAGAGCCTTTCATCCCCAAACAATTGCTTATACATTCTGCCCTAGTGCACATAGAACATTCTCATGGATTGGCCACATACTGGGGCATGGAAATAGCCTTAGCAAATATGAGGGTTAAAAACAGACAAACCGTATTCTCTGCTCGTAATACTTTGAAACTGGTGATCAACTGCAAAAAGAAAGTGGAAAGAACCACAAATATATAAAGATTAAACAATGTGCTATTGAAGAATGACTGGGTCAAAGAAGAAATAAAAAGAAGACTCAGACATATATAAAAACAAATGATAATGATAGTACAACATATCAAAACTTTTGGAACATGGCAAAAGCAGTCATAAGAGGTAAGTTCTTATTATTACAAGCCTATTGTAAAACAAGGATGAGTCCAAATACAAAACTTAATGCTTTATCTTAAAAAAAAAAAAAAAACTAGAAAAGGAAGAACAAATGAAACCTAAAGTTAGCAGGAGGAAAGAAATAATCAAAATTAGAGCAGAATTAAATGAAATTGAAAACGAAACAAAAGAAAAAAGAAATGCAACAAAGAGCTGTTTCTTTGAAAATGTTAATAAAATTGACAAACCTCTGGCTAGACTCACTGAAGAAAAAAGAGAAAGGACACAAATAAATAAAATCAGAGATGAAAGAAGTTACAATAGACAATGCAGAAATACAGCGAATCATATGAGAATATTATGTGAAAGTATGTAAGACCAAATTTAATAACCTAAAAGAGATGGACAGCACTTAGAGAAATACAACCTTCTGAGACTAAATAAAGAAAAACTATAAAATCTAAATAGATAGATATTAGCATGGAAATTGAAACAATCATCAAAAACCTACCAAAAAGTAAAATTCCAGGACTAGATGGCTTCACCAGTGAATTCTATCAAACATTCAAAGATTTAATACCTATTATCCTCAAACTCTTCCAAAGAAATCAAAGATGAGGCAATACTTCTTATCAAATTTTATGAGACCAATATTACCCTGATACCAAGACCAGGTAAGCATAATACACACAATAAAAGAAAACTACAGAATGATATCTTTCATGAACACAGGTGCAAAAATCCTAAATAAGATACTGGCAAGCCAAATAAAGCAACATATTAAAAAGATTATGCACCGCAATCAAGTGGACTTCATCCAAGGGGCACAGGGATGGTTCAATATACACAAATTGATTAATATGATACCCCACATAAACAAATTAAAACATAAGAATCATATGATCATATCAATAGATGCAAAAAAGCCTTCAACAAGATACAGCATCTATTTATGATCAAAATGCTTAACAAAATAGTTATAGAAGGGAAGAAACTTAACATAATAAAGGCCGTATATGACCAACCCTCAGCCTACATTATACTTAATGGTGAAAACTTATAAACCTTTCTTCTAAGATCAGGAACAAGGCAAGGTTGTCCACTATTACCACTGTTATTCAATAGAACACTGGAGGTCCTAGCAAGTGCAATCAGACCAGAGAAAAATATAAAAAGCATCCAAATAGGAAACAAAAATCTCAGTCTGTCACCATTTGAAGATGATATGATTCTCTATATACCTAAAACTAAAAGACTCCACCAGAGCACTACTAGAAAACATAAGCAAATAAATTAAATTTTCTAGATACAAAATCAATGTTCAAAAATTTATAAAGTTTCTAAACTTTAATAATGAAGTATCAGAAAAGGAAGTGGAAAATGATTCCTTTTGCAATTGCTTCAAAAAGAATAAAATACCTAGGAATAAGTCTAACAAAACATGTGAAAGACCTATATAATGAAAAATGTAAGACTCTATTAAAAGGAATAGAAGAAGATACAAAGAAATGGAAAGATGTTCTGTGTTCTTGGTTTGGAAGAATCAACAGAGCTAAAATGGCCTTATTATCAAAGCATTATACAGATTTAATGCAATCTCCATCAAAGTTCCATCAACATTTAAAAAAAAATAGAAAAAGACATTATCAGTATTTTATGGAAGAACAAAAGATGTTGAATTGTCAAAGCCATCCTGAGAAAAAAAGAACAAGCCTGGAGGCATCACTCTGTCCAACTTCAAATTATACTACAAAACAACAGTGATCAAAAAAGCATGGTATTGACAGAAAAACAAACACACAGACCAGTGGACAGAATCAAGAGTCCAGAAATAAACACATGTTAATGCTTATATGGGCACATAATTTTCAACAAAAAAAGCCAAAAAACATACAGAAAGTCTCTACAAGGAAACAAATGATATAAAATAGAACAAAATAAAAATTTTAAAACTAAAATACAAAATAACTGAAACAAAATTCCTTGGAAGGACTCAATAACCAAATAAAGAAGATGGAAGAGTCAAAGAATTAAAGACATTTCAATAGCAATTATCCAATCAGAACAAAAAGAAAAAATGAAAAATTAAACTAAGACTCATGTATCTGTCAGACAACATGAACACTTTTAATAATTGTGTAGAGTTACAGAGAAAAAGAGAAAATGAGGTACAGAAAACATTTTGAAAAACAAATGCTGAAAACTTAATAAACTGGCTAAATACATAAACTTGCAAGTTCAAGAAGCTCAGCTAATTCCAATTAGAATAAAAACAAAGAAATCTATACGTAGAAAAATTATTATCAAATGTCTGAAAATTGAAGACCAAGAAAGTCTTAAAAGCAGCAAGAGAGAAATGATTTATTATCCATAAGTGACTACAGTTTGAAAGAGAATTGATTTCTCATCAGAAACCATGGGTACTACAACGACATTTTTAAAGAGCTGAGAGAAAAGAACTGTCAAAACAAAATTCAATATTCTGGTATTCAAAAAAAATATATCATTCAGGAATTAAGGAGAGATAAGTACATTCTCAGGTGCAGGAGACCTAAGAAAATTTATTGCCAGGATATCTTCTCTAAAGGAAATATTAAAGCAAATTCTTCAGATAAAAGGGACATGATAAGAGATGGAAAATAGTAACTTCAGGAATGAAGGAAGACTAACAAAAACAGTACATATCTGTGTAAATATAGTAGATTAATTTTTTCTTTAATTTGTTTAAACTATGTAATGATTGAAAACAAAATTATAACATTACTAAGAACAGAAAAGAAGTTCCTCAATATGATAAAAAGTATTTATGAAAAAACCCACAGCTAACATCACATGCAATGATGAACAAGTGAAAACTTACCTCTTGAAATCAAGAATAAAACAAGGATACCTATTTTTACTACTGTCATTAAGCATTGTACTAGAAATTCTAGCTATAGCAATTAAACGTTAAAGAGAAATAAAAGACATCTAAATTGGAAAGAGAAGTAAAATTACCTCTGTCCACAGATGAAATAATCCTATATGTGAAAAATCTCAAAAATCACACAAGAAAACTAGTAGAGCTAATAAATGAACTCTATAAAGTCTTAGGGTATAAAATCAACACATAAAAATCAATTGTGTTTTTATATGCCATCACTGGACAATATGCAAAGTAAATTAAGGACTGAATTCTATTTACAAGAGCAATTAAAAGAACAGAATACCTAGGAATAAATTTAACCAGACTTAAAAAACTCCTGCTGCAAACTATAAAACACTACAGAAATAAATTTAGTAAATGGAAATATATCCCATGCTCATGGATAGGAAAATTTAATAAAGTTAAGAAGTCCTTACTACACAAAGTAATCTACAGATTTATTTCAACCCCTATCAAAACTCCAATAGCCTTTTTTACAGAAATAGAAAAACTGATCCTTAAACTTATATGGAATGCAAGTGTGCCATGCTATAAAGATGTAATCACAAGAATGTGATACTGACATACAGATACAGACATATAGAACAATGAAATAGAATTAAAGGTTCAGAAATAAATTCATACAGTTGTGGCTAGCTGATTTTGACAAAGGCACCAAGTCTATTCAATAGGGAAAGAATAGTCTCTTCAACTGGTGGTTCTAAAACAACTAGATTTCTACATGCAAAAGAATGAAATTGGACCTCTACCTCCACATCATGTACAAAAATTAACTCAAAATTGATCAATGACCTAAATATAATAAATTTTAAAAGAAAATATAGGGTAAATTTTCAAGAACTTGGATTTGACTAAGGAGCCATAGGTATGACTCTAAAAGCACAAACAACAAGGGAAAAAGTATCAAAATTAGAAGTTTCTGTGCATCAAAAAACATTAGAAAAAAGTGAAAAGGCAGTCTATACAATGAAAGAAAATTTTTGCACATTGTGTATCTGATGTTTTAATATCCAGAATATAAAAATAAACTCCTAAAATGCAAAAAAAATCTAAACAACTCAATACAAAAATTGGCAAGGGACTTAAATACACATTTCTTCAAAGATATACAAATATCTAAATTATTACCTGAAAAGGCGCTCAACATCACATCACAACTACTAGGCTGTTTTATCATAAAATAACTAGAAAAAAACATGTAATGTATGTTTTTAAAAACCTCTAAAATTCAATAACAAAAACACAAGCTAACTTAAAAATGGCAAAGGACTCAAATAGACATTTCTCCAAAGAAGATAAACATGAAAAGATGGTCAATATCATTAGTCATTAGGGAAATGCAAATCAAAGCCATAAAGAGATATCACTTCATACTCATTGGATAACTATAGTAAAAATATATAATAAGTGTTGGCAAAGGTATGGAGAAATTGGAACCCTAACTGTTAGTGGGTATATAATATTGTGCAGCATTTTAAAAAAACAGTTGACTATTCTCAAAATATTAAACATAAAGTTAATATGATCCAGTGATTTTACTCACATTTATAAACCCAAGAAAAATTAAAACACATGTCCATGTAAAAGTTTATTTAAAAATGTTAATAGTAGCATTTCCTAATAGTCAAAAACTGGTAACAACTTAAATATCAATCAACTGATGAATATATAAATAAAATGTGGTATAATTCACTCAATATATATTATTTGAAAATAAAAAGAAATGAAGTCCTGATACATGCTATCACATTGCTGACCCTTGAAAGCATTTTACTAAGTGAAAGAATCAAATCACAAAAGACAGATAATATATGATTCCATTTATCTAAATATCTAGAGTAAGCACTTCCTTAGAGACAAAAAGCATATTGATGGTTGTTTAGGAGTGGAAGTGAAAAGGGAAGGAGAGATGGGGATTGATTGCTTAGTGCTGATGATATGGGGTTTCTTTTAGGAGGGGTAAAAATGTTTTAAAATTAGACTGTGGTGATGATGGTTGCACAACCATGTAAATATATTTTAAAACATCAAGTTATATATTTTAAGTGAGTAAAATTTTTATGCTAATTATATCTCAATAAAACAGTTTAAAATGTCTTTGTTATTCTACTATAAAATACATATACTAAAACTTTTCTGTCTCCTATGAGCTTTAAAAATATAGGCCTCTAAGTTATGCCTTTTACTTGAAACTTAATTCTAACAGAGGTATTTACTGTCAGAATCACCCCAAATTCTAAATTATACAAGCCAAAATTGATGTGTTGGTAGTTAAAGATTTTAATTTTAAAATTAAAATCGTGTTAATGTTTAATGTTTAATGTTCAAGCCAAATATCATAGAAATGATATTGAACACAAAGATGTCTTAAGTGCAGATTTTATATAATCATTTCTGCATTGTAACCAGGCAACAAATATTTTGCAGTAAAACTGCTCATGTGAAAATTGTTGCCAACTTTCGGAAAGAGAAAAGATATAAAAAAATCTTAAGTACAAAATAAAAGCCTATGATTATGAACCAGTCTTGCACAGTACCATAAAGTAGACACCCAACATATGTAGATTTCTTTGGATTTGGGGATAAATTTAATCTCATAAACAGCACAGCCTTTCCTGGATTCTGTAAGCAACATTATTATCATTCTCACAGAATGTTAGTAAATGAAAAACATATTGACCATCCAGTGACAATGTTTACAGATAAAAAAATAGTGAATTACTCATTAAAGAAGAAACTACAAAATTCAGAGAGCCAGATCATGACAAGGTTTACAGTAGAATCAAGGGCTCCTGGTTATTTATTTGTTTGATTTTCTTTCAATAAGTCTCAGGCTGACTAATTTGTTCAGTCCACTGGATGAAAAGGAATGTAACTAAACCTTAGTATAACTTTAGAATTGACTCTGTCAGCTATTTTTTCATTATGTGCAGCTGTTTAAATGTATTGTCTTCAGCAAAAAGCAATGTAAGTAATTGCATAGCATAAAAGTAAATGTTAAATTATAATTAAATTATTCTGCAAGCCTATCACACTAAGTTTATGGCCATTTCATCATATCGCAGCAGCACACAGAACAACAATTAGAGAGAAAGAAATGTTCTAAAATAAGATCTCAACTTTCTGAGAACTCGCCTCCTCGAAGGCATCTCCTAAAATTGTTTATGCCATTATTTTTTATTTCAGTTTTTCAATTGTCAGCTTTTCTTTTATATACATACTTATTATGATCTTTTTTTTTTCTTTCAGCAGATAGCCAAATACTGGAAGATTTTAAATTAAATGCCTTAGTTTGAGTATAAAAAGGTCCTGGTTTATTATTCAGGGTTTACCTGGTGTTTTTCTTTCTTTCAAACTTTGCAATCATTTATTAGCTCTTCTTGAGGACTCTCCCATGAAGGTAATTTTTAACATGTTCATTTGACAGATGAGAACACAGACCTTATTTGAGAAAATTATTTTGACTGAGGTGGCAGAATAAGGTTTGCTCAGAGTCCAGAATAATGTCCAAGGTCATGCAAGCATACTTAGTTTCACAATTTTCTCATCTCTCTAATCTTCAAAACAGAATACAACCTATTCATTTTTCAAACCCCTTTTTCTTCCAGCTGTTTTTCTCAGAGCTTCAATTTTACAGAAAAGCCAATGCTGTTTATATAGTCTCTTTTACTTAACCCAAACAATTCTCCACAAGATACAAAATTTGTGACAGCCATATCAATTACCTAGAAATTATTTGTGTGTGTGTGTGTGTGTGTGTATTTGTGCAAGTGAAGTGGGTAATTTATTCAAAATGTATTCACCCAACAGTAGTTTTGTGAAGTCCACCATGTAACAGGTACAACACTAGTTTCTGAAGGTACTAAGGTAAATAAGACACAGTTCCTGACGTTTAATGATCAAAGTCTAATGAGGAAACAGAAGAATATGACAATAAGCAGCCAACTATACATTTTAAAATCCCAAACACAATGTGAAATCTCAGTGACATTAAAATATCCATGGTGTTTATGGGACTTTCCAGAAGATAATCCATAACTCAGTGACTTCCTAAGAAAGGGGCTTTGTATGTATACTGTTAGATTGGCGTATTTTGTAAGTGAAACCTAGGGGTAGGAGCAGCTCAGAGTCAATTTCTTCACATGTATCCCCTCTCTTCCTACCCTGCTATAGCTCTATGAAAAGGTGAGAAAATACACACACACATACACACACACACACATACTCTATGCCCACCTAAATTATTAAAATAATTGATAAAATTCTGTCTTGTCACTACCGACTATAAGAACAACTGACTTCATCCTGTATAATAATGAATAAAGTGATAAAAATAAGTTCTATGAATATAGTACATATAAAATGCTTAACACAATGCCATACACAGTAATTGCTTAATAATATTAGCAATTTTTAGTTGCTATTGATATCTCAACTAATTATATAAATAGCTCTTTTCAAATGCACTTCATACTTCCAACTTAATGGAATGAGTAGGAGAAGAAAAGAAAGAAAACAATTAGAAAATGTTGGCACTGAAGTTTTCAGTGAAAAAAATTACACGTATGCACATACATATACTTTCTAGGCAGTTGATATGGCTGTCACAATTTTCTGTACCTTGCAGAGATTTATTTGGATTAAACAAAAATGCTATCTATCATTAATGTTACCCTATTTTTGTGCTATTTATTCATTGTTTTATTTACTTCTTACCATGAGATAGGTAGGTAGGTAGTTAGAGCTAAGACTATTTAAAACTACAAAAAAATAAGGATCAAAGAAGTTTAATTTCACAAGGCCATATAGATTGCAAAAGGTTGAAGTAGAACTGGATCATTTCTTCAAACTCCAATCTTGCTGTTTTTATAGTCTCTTCTAAAATTCAGAAAACAGTAGAATCAAATATTTTCTGAGTGACTACTATGTGTCAGATACTATGTATAAAATGTTACAGAAATAAGTTACCTTTCTTTCACATGTGGTTTCTGACATTACATGGCTAAAATACAGAGGAAGATGGACAGATAAAGAGGCATTTGTAAAGCAGAAACACGGAGAGCTGTGGCAGCACATGGTAGGGGTGTTTAATCATTGAAGTTTAGGGAAGAGTCTCAGAAGGAGTGATACCTAAGTTGAGACATAAAGCGTGAGTATAAAACTGCATAATAAAGTATAAATCGATGAGGGATAGAGAAGAGCCTGTGCGGAGACTCAGAGACAAAAGTGCAAATAATGACTTTTAGAGTAAGACTCTCAACCATAGGATGATGCTGTGGACTGAACGAGTGATGAGGTTGAAGGGTCCAGGTAATTCAGACCCCCTTGGAGCCATGACAAAAGTGATAGCTTTATCCCAATTTCAGATTTAAAGCTTATGACATATTTTAAGCAAAGGAATGAAGTAATTAGACTTACATTTTAAAATGAACCATTTTAGTAAAGGAATAAATTGGGGGGGAAATGGTGGTCACATCTACGAACTTTGCTTTCACAAAATCCACTATGCTTGTGTAAATAATTAACAGGTGAACAGCCCCATGTTGAAATACAGTTAGGACAGTGAAAAGTGCTATGACTTAAGGCATCTTCAAAACTAAACAGGCTTGGCCTGACAAGACGTTCTGGTGAAGTTAACTGTGGAAGGCCATCTGTTTAGTAGATTGTTGAGGTGGTTTTAAAGAAAAACATGCATTTAGTACTCAGTTGGAATTCTGTGACAGGTTTTCTGCCATGGCTTTCTACTTGTAAGGAAAGATTTACAACAGGAAAGGCAGTTCAGGTAGTTAAGACATGGCCATTTACTGAGCATCCTGAAGCTGTTCCATTCCCATAAAAGAGAAAGTGCCATTTTTTCAATTTCAGACTTTTATTTCTTTTCTCAAGCTCCTAACATGACACCATACCTTCAGCAAATGATCTTACCTCCTAAGTCATAGAGAAATAAAGGCAATTTTATCATGTGAGTTTCCTCATTTTCTCTCAGTACCATATAAAAATATTCTATTCCTCGCCCTTCCTCAATTTATCCACTCTATTACACTTGGACTGGAAGATAATTTTGACTCTTAAGTCTAATTCTCGATCTTAATTCTCTTTTCATTTCCTCACTTTTGATTAGAGCCTCACTAGCCAATTTTCTCCTTTCTCCTATAGTCTGCCTCTCCCCTTTGCTTGATTTCTCCCAAAGCTTATTAATACACAAGTCTTTCTCATCTAAAAAATAAAAATGTTTTCTTACATAAAGATAGAAATGTTGACTGTAATTTAATTTTACAAAACTCATGATTGTACCAGAATTTGGGTAAGAGGAGGAAAGTGATGAAGAGAAAGAGAGAAAATTACTTCCTTGATTTCATGCTTTTCTGTTATTCTCTCTTTTGCCTTCTCTTTTAAACATCTTGGCTATGGTCCAAACTTGCTACTGTGATTGCCCCATCTTCCACCATCTTAATTCATCACCCTGAAATCTAGCCTCTGTTAATGCCATAGCTGTTTCTCTTGCAAAGATTATTGTGGATTGCCCATTCAGTGGAGCTTTTTAAAACTTAGGTGGGTCAGGATGGCTAGAGTGGGCTGGAATTGAGTATTTCTTCCCCTCCAGGTCAGTTAGGCTCTGATAATACCTCAGGAGCTTAGGATCTGTTCATCAACTTCCCCTAAAGGGACGCCTCGTTAAGGGAGAAAAGGGGTGTTTCAAAAACCACTTTCTTTACTCCCGCTACTGCCAAGAGCTCAAGGGTGCTTTTGTCCAATATTTATTGTGAGAGCCTAGTTGAGTTCATGGAGGAGCTCACACAGTTATGGGAACTCCCCTATGATTGCATGCCTCTAGGGTTTTTAACACTCAGAGTTGTGCACACTGAGCCTGCACCAATTCATCAATTATAGTCCAAATTTTCCTGCCCTTGTGCTAGTTTTCTTGGAGGTTTCTGCTGAAAGTCTCTGCTTTGGTGAGCCATGATTTCTGTATTCAGTTGTCTAATCTTAGGAGGAAAGATTTGCCCTGTGTCTTTACTTCTTTTATGGATCCAATAAGAGTTGCTGTTTTTTTTAGTCTGTTCAGCTTTTTTCTCGTTGCTAGGAAAAATACTAACTTCCAAGTTTTCACTTGAAAACTGAAGTCCATAAGCCGATTTTTATTTTATCTGCCACTTTCTTAGACTCTTAAAGTCCTAGTGATTTATCACAACGAATTTTATATTTAGAAGAGATCACTTACCTAGAATGGTATTTTCATTTCGTCTATTTAACTCTTACTATTTTTATGTTCTATCCCCCCCTCCCAAACTTAACTTATAATATTGTCTGGGATTGCTAGTAATTTTATATCAGGAGGAGTAAAAATTGGCATCTTTGTCTTATTCTTTGACTTGATGGAAGCATGAATAGTTTTCTCCGTTAAATATGTTTTAATATATATTTTTAATAAATGATATCTTCAAGTTAATAAGTTTTCTGATTATTTTTATAATAAAGAATTGTTCTTTTTAGTCAATATGGAAAAGTAGGTAAATGCTGTGATGGCCTCCTCTCACAACCACATCAAAATTACTACTAACTACAGACAACCATCATTGAGAATCACCTAAAGTCTAGCTGAACAGAAGTCCTATAACTAAAGACATATAGAAGAAGCCATGTTGAGTCTAGTAAGAGAGGCAGAGTCACAAAGTCAGCTGGTCCCACATCAGTGTGTGGTGATAAAAAATTGGGACAGATATTTCAAATGAAGAGGAACACAGGGTCCCAGCCCTACACCAGACTCCCCAGCCCAGGGTCCAGTGTGGGAAGAGAAGTTTCCACAACTTCTGACTGTAAAATCCAGCAGAGATTGTGGTTAAGTGAAACAAAGGATGCTGGGGTTCAGGCATCCCACTTAAAGGTCCAGGTTGTGGTTTTATTTGCAGATGGACTCACTCTCTCTAATCTGCAGTGCTGGGGAAGCAACCTGAAAGGTGCCAAGGACATATGGGGAGGAACTGAATTATCTGGCTTCAGAGCAGGGTCGGGAAGGGCAGGTTTCTCTCAGATAGCAGTGCTAATAGAATCCATTGTGTCTATTTTGAGCCCTCCTCCATCGCAGATGCCATATCTGAGTCTCCATCAATCTAGCTATCACTACACCCTGACGGTTCCCTGAGACCCCATCCTACCCAACATGTAGGCTCACACAAGCCCCTTCCAGTGGCATTTTCATTCAAACAGCCTGTCTTGGCTCATGCTGTGGATTTCTGGAAATTTCTCAAAGGTTCACAAAATGAGACAAACAACATCTGGCCTCAGCACACCCCATACCTCTTGCTGAGAAGACCCAAGCAGGACACTAGTGGCATTAGATCTCAATTTTTAGCTTGGCATCTCAAGGCACTTTTAACTCCAGGAAAAGTGGCAGCCATCTGTGGATTTCTTGGTGGCTCATGACATGTGGCTCCAGCAGAGCAAAGACTTCAGTTTAACTTAGCAAGGGTAAGGCTTCCCCCAGCAGGCCTTAAAGCTGGCCCCCCTGGTGGCGACGTCAGGCTGAGACAGAGCAGCACCAGGGACTACATCTGAGGACAACAGACACAGAGGGAAGACAGGGAAAACACCAGAGACCTGGTAAAGCAAATTCTCAGTCCCTGGAAAATAGCTCTACCACAGTATTCACCATATAGTCTCCACAAACAATCAGCCTATGAGTCAATCCTTCCCATTGAGCAGCCAAGTCTCAACTACAACAGGAGACAATGCATAATCCTCGCAAAGGACACACTTGGAGCACCCAGCTCAAGTGTTGGTCCCCATCAGACACCAACTGCATAAGTCTACTAAGACCAGGAGACATAGCAGCTCTATCTAATACAGGAAAAAAAAAAAATGTTAGGCAACAAAAATGGAGAGAGATGCAGAGTTCAAAATACTGCTTATAAAGATGCTCAATGAACTTAAGAGAAGGGTAATGAACTCAGTAATAACTTTTAAAAAGAGAAAAGAAGCATTAAAATGGAGATAGAAACCATAAAAAAATAACCAGTCAGAAATGAAGAATACAATAACTGAAATGAAGAATACATTAGAGAGAATCAACAGTAGATTAGATGAAGCAGAAGATCAAATCAGTGATTTGGAATATAAGGAAGCAGAAAATACCCAATCAGAACATCAACAAAAAAAAAAGAATAATAAAAAAAAACTATAGTTTAAGGGACTTCTGAAATAACATTAAGTGTAACAATATTCATATTATATGGGTTCCAGGAGAAGAAGACAGACAGAAAAATATTGAAAACCTGTTTGAAGAAATAATGACAGAAAGCTTCCCAAACCGGGTGAAGAAAATAGACATGAAGTCCCAGGAAGTAAAGAGAGTTCCAAAAAGATGAACCAAAAAAAATTCACACCAAAACACTTCATAGTCAAATACCTAAGTTTAAAGACAAAGAGAGAATCTTAAAAGCAGCAAGAGATAAGCAATTAGTTATCTATAACGGAACTCCAATAAGATTATCAGCTGATTTCTAAACAGAAATTTTGCAGGCCATACAAGATTGGCATAAAATATTCACAATAATGAAAAGCAAGGATTAATCTATCCAGCAAAATTATCATTCAGAATCAAAGAAGAGATAAAATTTTTCCCAGACAAAAAATGCTAAAGGAGTTTATTACCACCAAACCAGTATTATAAGAAATGTTAAACATATTACTTAAAAAAAAAGAAGGGAAAAAAAAAGATAGAAAATATAAATAATAAAATGGTAACAATGACATATCTATCAACAATTATTTTAAATGTAAATGGATTAAATACTACAATCAAAAGACATAGGGTGGCTGAATATATAAGAAAACAAGACCTTTACTTATGCTGCCCACAAGAGACTTACTTCAGATTGAAAGACACACACAGATTGAAATTAAGGAGATGAAAAAAGATATTTTATTAAAATGGAAATAAAAAGATAAAAAGCTAGGGTAGCATTACTTTATCAGACAAAACAGACTTTAAAACAAGAGCTATAACAAGAGACAAAGAATGAACCAGTAATTCTACTTCTGGGTATTTATATGAAAAAACCCAAAACACTACTTTGAAGGAAAATATGCATTTATATGTTAATTACAGCATTATTTACAATAGCCAAGACATGGAGATAACTTGAATGTCCATTATTGTATGAAAGAATAAAGAAGAGAAGTACATATATACAAGGGAATATTACTCAGCCATAAAAAAGAAAATGAAATCTTGCCATCTGTAACATGAATAGATCTATAGGGTATTGTTCTGACTGGTGTAAGTCAGGCAGAGAAAGAAAAATGCCATATGATTTCACTTACATGTGAAATCTAAAGAACAAAATACACAAACAAACAAAAAGAAAAAAGAAACAAACTAAAAAAAAGAGAGATTGGTCTGCTGGTTGCCAGATAGAAGGGAGGTTGGAGTGGTAGGTGGAAAATGGTAAGCAATTAGAAGTACAAATTAGTGGTTACAGAATAGTCATGGGGGTATAAAGCATAGCCAAAGGAATATAGTTAATAATATTATAATAACTATGTACGGTATCATATGGGAATTAGATATATTGAGATGATCTCTTTGTAAGTTACATAAATGTCTAATCACTCTGTTGCACACCTGAAACTTATATATACTATGCCAAATGTAATTGGAAAATAAAGATATATTATAAGAAAATGAATTATTGAAGATTATGCAATGATTCTATTTATTTTTTCAATTTGATCCATTCATGTAATAAATTACATAGACAGACTTTTCTGATTTGAACTATCCTTGACCCCTTTTTGAACCCTATTTGACTATCACATATTCTTTTTTTTAAGCATGGTTCGATTTGGTTTGCTAATTTCTTTAGCATTTTAACTATTATTGTAAGTCAAATAAACTCATAATTTTATCTTATTTAGTCTCTTAACTGGTTTTGGAATCAGGATTGGAGGTAACTTCACAAAAATAGTTGGGTGACTCTCCCATATTTATTTTTTTCTTGGGCAACTTATAAAAGCTGAAACACATTCCTTGAAAGTTTGCTAAAATGTACCTATTAAGCAAACTGTGCCAGAACATACTGAAGGGGGAATGTCTTTAAATGCTGTTTCAATTTTTTAAAAGATTATTTATTTAGGTTCTGTTATTTTTTGCCTTAATTTTGGCCTTTACATTTTTATTTGCATAGATAAATAAATTCTGTTTAAATAATTATGTTAATAAATGCATAGTTGTTGATAATTATTATTATCTCACTTGTGTCAATAGTTTCTTTATTTCCTTCTGCATTTTGCTTAATTTGCATCTTACCTTTTAATTGTTCATCTTAACTAGTTGTTCTAAACTTAATACTTTCAAAGAAGAGCATGGTTTTGTTAACTATGTCTATCATCTCTTTTTTTATTGTATTGCTATCTACATATCTTTAGCATTTTTTGAAAGTTAAATGTTTCATTATTCATTTACTATCAAACGTAGAGTAAAATATATGGATATAGGTATAACATAAGTTAGTATATAGTATTTAAAAAGATAAAAGTTGGAATTAAAAACAACCTAAATATTCACCAACAAAACTGCATGAATAATTTGTGAGATATACTAGATCAAAGTATATGGTTGAAATTTGCACCATAGACATAAATTTGAACCATACACATAAATTTGAACCTTACACATCCCTATGAATCTCACAAATATAGAGCTGAGCAAAACCTCCATTTTCAAAAGAATGTATAAAGTATTATCTCATTTATATAAAGTTGAAAATCATGTGAAACAACTGAATGAGAGCTCCTAGCTTGTGAGTAATCACTTCGTAGCTCCTTTATGATTCCCACCACACACTGGATTCATACATACATTTAGAGTCAAAATAAAAAAGATAGCTCTGGCTCTGGAATGAAATAGCATAAGCACACTTTGCTTCTGCCCTCTAAATATAGCCAGATGCCCTGAAAATTATCCATCAGACAATGATCAAATGTCTACGAAAGCTGGACAGAAAAAAAAAAAACTGGATTGAACCTCAGAACTTGAGGATTAACAATGTGTGAGATTCTGGGTTTTCTTTAAATAAACCATACACAGTTAGAAAAGGTGCCAGAAAGACACAGAACAGGAATATCCATGCATATATACACATATACACACATACTCCCACACACATCACCGAAGGCTATCTGCTTTCTCTAATAGAAGAACCAACAAATGGGATCCCAGCACAGACCTCGAGGGAGCTCCAACCCCTGCTTTACAATACAGGCCCCATCTACTGCCTTATCCATCAGCTGCAGTGACAACAGGGAAGCCTCAGGCAGTCCCAGTCTCCAGTTCACCACCAAGACATCAGTGGATAGATCTCCACACAGGGCTAGTTTAAGCAGTCCTCAAGTCCCTCAGTGACATAAGGATCTTTCACCTCACAGATGCCACTAGAAGGGATTAAAGGGGAGCCCCAGAAGTACCCAAAGAATGAAGCACATTGGTACAACTCTGAAAACTAAGTTGTCACGGCAACTAAAGCCTACAAAAATAGACAAGAACCTAGACACTAAAATGAGCAAATACCTCTTAAAATAGAAGAGTTTAATGAGATCTTGAGTCTCAAAACCTAACTATGATGGTTAAAATATAAATGAAAACCACTTGTCATGGAACAAAAAAACAACAAAATAACAAAAATGGAAAAATTACTTCAAGAATGAGAAAAGGCAATCAATGAGCCATAGTGGGATGAATCAAATGTTAGAATTAGTTTATAAGGAATTTAAAGTAGGTGTCATAAAAAAATGCCTCAACAATAAATTGCATTTTTGGCTAACAAATGTAAGTTTTTCTTCATTCATTTTATTTATCATTCTAAGAGCTTTTCAGTATGATTTATTTAACCTTGCCTTAGAAAATGTGTGCGATTATTTCCTCAAAAATTTCTTCTCCATCTAATTTTTATCCTCCCATTTATCTCTTAATATTTAGATTTCAATGAGTCTAAATTTCTCATATTTTAATTTTTTATTTATAATTTCTATCTTCCTAATTTTTCCATGAGAATTCCTTGACTTGATATTCATGTTTATTAATTTTCAGTTGTAATCATTTTGTTTTTATCCTATTACTTAATTATAATTATTATTTTTGTACTCATTTTTATACAAAATTGTGCATTAAATTTTGTTTTTATAATTTTTTTTTACATTTTACTAGTATTCAATTATATATTAGAGAATACTATATTTATTTTATTTTATTTTATTTTGTTTTCAATCTTTTAATTAATTTTTTGTGGTGACGATAGTTAACAAAATCCAATAAGTTTCAGCTGTATGCTTTAACAGTAAGGCATATATGTATTTACACTGTGTGTTCACCTCCTATAGTTAGATTTCTTCTGTCACCACAATTTGACCTTCTTTACCCCATCTACCTCCCAGCTCCCTCCACCCACTATCCACTGGTAACTACTAGTCTATAGTCCATGTCCATGAGTCTCTGTTTGTACTGTTCATTTGTTGCTTTTAGGTTTATATCCCACATATAAGTAATATCATGTGATCTGTAACTTTTTCTATCTAACTTATTTCACTTAGCATGATAATCTCAAAGTCCATCCATGTTGTTGCAAATGGCAGTATTTCATCCCTTCTTATGGCTGAGTAATATTTCATTATATATATGTACCACAGTTTCTTTAGTCAATCATCTATCGTAGGACACTTCAGTGGCTTCCATTTCCTGGCCACTGTGAATAATGCTGCTATGAACATTGCTGTGCAAATATCTTTTCGAATATGGGTTTTTCAAGTCTTTGGGGTAATTACCCATTAGAGGGATTGCTAGATCATATGGTAGATCAATTCTTAGTTTTTTGAGGGAACTCCGTATAGTTTTCCATAGTAGCAGTCCCACCAGCAGTGTGTGAGGGTTCTTTTTTCTCAGTATCCTCTCCAATACTTGTTATTAATTGCCCTGTTGATAACAGCTATTCTGACAGGTGTGAGATGTATCTCATTGTGGTTTGATTGCATTTCCCTAATAGCTAGTGATGTTGAGCATCTTTTCAAATTTGTTGGCCATTTGTATGTCCTCTAGAAAGAAATATCTGTTCAGTTCCTCTGCCCATTTTTGAATGGATCATTTAATTTTTGTTTGTTATTGAGTTGTATGAGTTCTTTGTATATTTTGGGTATTAGGCCCTTATTGGAGGTATGGTTTCAAATATATTTTCCCATTTGGATCATTGTCTCTTTACCTTGTTGATGATTTCTTTTGCTGAGCAGAAGCTTTTTAGCTTAATAAAGTTCCATTCATTTATTTTTTCTTTTACTTCCTTTGCTTTTGAGGTCAAATTTATAAAATCTTCCTTAAGTACAAGTACTTGAGTTTAATTTCTATGTTTTATTTTATGCTTTCTATTGTCTCAGGTCTTGTATTCAGGTCTTTGTTCCTTTTTGAATTAATTTTGTTGTGTTGTGATAGACAACAGTCTAGTTTCATTCTTTTGCAGGTGGCTTTTCAGTTTTCCCAGGATCATTTATTGATGAGGCTTTCCATCCTCCACTGTATGATTTTGGCGTTTTTGTCAAAAATTATTTGCCCATGTAAACATGGGTTTACTTCTGGACTCTTGATTCTGTTCCACTGGTCTGTAAGTCTGTTTTTCTGATAATACCAGAATTATACTGTAATATTATTTGAAGTCAAGCAGAGTGATACTTCCAGCCTCATTCTTTTTTCTAAGGATGGCTTTGGCAATTCGGAGTCTTTTGTGCTTCAGTAAAAATCTGATGATTTTTTGTTCTATTTATTTTTTTAAAAAGTGTCAATGGGACTTTGATGGGGATTCCATTAAATCTGTATAATGCTTTAGGTAATACGGTCATGTTGATTCTTCCAATCCAAGAATCCATTTATTTGCATCTTCTTCGATTTCTTTTATAGGGTCTTACATTTTTCATTATATAGGTCTTTCACGTGTTTTGTTAGATTTATTCCTAGGTATGTTATTCTTTTTGGTGCAATTGCAAAAGGAATCATTTTTGTACTTTTTTTCTCTAATACTTCATTATTAGAGTATAGATATGCTATAGATTTTTTAATGTTGATTTTGTATCCAGAAAATTTTCTGTATTTGCTTATTGTTTCTAGCAGTATTCTTGTGGAGTCTTTAGAGTTTTCTACATAAAGAATCATATTATCTACAAATAGTGACAGTTTGACTTCTTTGTTTCCTATTTGGATGCCTTTTATATCTTTCTCTTGTCTAATTACATTTGCTAGGGCATCCAATATTACATTGAATAACAGTGGTGATAGCGGACAGCCTTGCCTTGTTCCTAATCTTAGAGGGTTTTATGTTTTCACCATTAAGTATAAGGCTGAGGGTTTGTTATATATATGGCCTTCATTATGTTAAGGTACTTTCCTTTTACACCAATTTTGTTAAATGTTTTGATCATACATGGATGCTGTATTTTATCAAAGGCTTTTTCTGCATCTATTAATATGATCATATGATTCTTATTTTCTAATTTGTTTATGTGGTATATTGCTTAAATCGATTTGTGTATGTTGAATCATCCTTGCGTCAGGGATGAATCCCACTTGATCGTAATGCATAATCTTTTTAATACGTTGCTGTATTCGGTTCACTACTATCTCATTTAGCATCTTTGCATCTGTGTTCATAAAAGATATTGGTCTACAGCTTTCTTTTTTGTGTCATCCTTACCAGGTTTTAGTTTCAGGGTAATATTGTCCACATAAAATGAGTTGAGAAGTATTGCGTCCTCTTCGATGTTTCAGCAGTTTCAGGAGAATGGGTATTAAATCTTTGAATGTTTGATAGAATTCACTGATGAAGCTATCTGGTTCTGGACTTTTACTTTCTGGTAGGTTTTTGATGATTGTTTCAATTTCCATACTGCTGATTTGTCTATTTAGATTTTCCAGTTCTTTTTGATTCAGTCTGGGAAAGTTGTATTTTTCTAAATACTGGTTCATTTCTTCTAGGTTATTAAATTTGGTGTTATATACTTTTTCATAGTATTCTTGTATGATCCTTTGTATTTCTTTATTGTCTGTGGTAATTTTCCCTCTTTCTTTTCTGATTTTATTTGTATCCTTTCTCTTTTTTCTTTAGTGAGTCTAGCCATGGGTTTGTGAATTTTATTAACCTTCTCGAAGAACCTGCTCTGTTGCATTTATTTTTTGTGTGTGTTTGTGTGTGTGTGTGTGTGTGTGTGTGTGTGTGTGTTTAATTTCATTTATCCCTGCTCTAATTTTGATTATTTCTTTCCTTCTACTGACTTTAGGCTTCATTTGTTCTTTCTTGTCTAGTTTTTTTAAGATGAAGCATTAGGTTTTTGGAGGGTTCATTCTTGCTTCTGGAGATAGGCCTGCAATAATATGAACTTTTCTCTCATGACTATTTTTGCCTTATCCCAAACGTTTTGATATGTTGTACTATCACTATCATTTGTTTCTCTGTATCTTTTGATCTTTTTTTTTATATTTCTTCTCTCACCCAGTTATTCTTCAGTAGCATGTTATTTAATCTCCATGTATTTGTGGTTCTTCCTGCTTTCTTTTTACAGCTGATCTCTAGTTTCAAAGCATTATGATCAAAGAATAATGTTGGTGTGATTTCAATCCTCATATTTGTTGAGGCTATTTCTGTGTTTCAGTATGTGGTCAATTCTTGGGAATGTTTCATGTGCACTAGAGAAGAATTTATAAGCAGCTGTTTTGTAATGGAGGGGTCTCTAAATGTCAATTATGTCCAATTGGCCTAATATGTCCTTTAAGGATGCTATTTCCTTATTGATTTTCTTTTTAGACAATCTGTTCATATCTGATGGTGGGGTATTTAGGTCCCATACTGTGATAGTGTTTTGGTCTGTTTCTCTCTTTAGTTCTGTTAGTAATTGCTTTACATATTTCAGGGCTCCCTGGTTGAGAGCATAGATATTAATAAGTGTTATGTCTTCTTAGTGCATGATTCCTTCTATCATTATGAAGTATCCATTGATATCTTTCTTTGTGTGTGTGTGTGTGTGTGTGTGTGTGAAGTCTATATCATCTGATTTCAACACCACTATTCTCACTTTTCTCTGAATGCCATTTGCTAGATATATTATTTTCCACCCTTTCACTTTGAGTCTGTGTTTGCTTTGAAACTGAAATGTGTCTCCTGGAGGCAGTATATCTTTGGGTTTTGGTTTTGGGTCCATTCTACAACTCTGTCCATTTACTTTTGGGGTGATTATTGAAATATAGCCATTTTATCTTTTGCTTTCTGGTAGCTCAGTGTTTCCATTGCTTCCTTGTTCTTGTGATTCTGTTTTCTTTATTCTGGTTGGCATTTGTGGGTTTTCTCTCTGGTCCTTCTTGTTTTATGTTATATACTTTTTTTCTGAATCTTTGGTGTGTGGTTACCATTACAAATACGTAAAGGATAGTTATACATATACCGTTATCCATTTTCTTCTGCATGTGCCTTATCTCCATTCCCCTTTGTGAATTTGGATCTTTGAATCTTCCCCTTTTTAGTCACTGTTGTCTCACTTTGTCCTTAGTATACTGAACACTCATTACTATCTTGCTATAGCAATTCTTTTCTTGTTCTCTTCTTGTTTCAGCTTAAAATGCCTTGTTCTTAATAAGAGTTACACTCCTCTGCTTCTTTTTTGCCTGATAGTCACTTTACTCTTAATTATGTTTTTTTGTTTTTTAGGATTTTTTTTTTTGTCATTTTGTTTTGGGTAAGCTGACTGCTTTCAGTATTTCTTGTAGTGCAGGCCTCATAGTGGAGAATTCCCTCAATAGTTGTATATCCGAAAGGATCTTAATTTCTTCTTCACATCTAAAATACAGCTTAGCTGGATACATTATTCTAGACTGGTAGCTTGTTTCACTTAACAGTTTGAATATTTAATTCCATTCCTTTCTGGCTTGTAAAATTTGTGCTGAGAAATCCAATAATAATCTAATAGATTTTCCTTTATAAGTCACCATCTTCTTCTCCCTGGCTTCTTTTTCTTTCTTCTCTTTGTCATTAATTTTTGATAATTTTAATACAATGTGTCTTGGTGTAGGCCTTTTTGGGTTAAGATAATTGGTGTTCTGTTGACTTCTTGAATTCCAAGCTCCCGCTCATTTTTTAGATTTGGGGAATTCTCATCAACTCTGTCTGAAAATGCTTTCTACTTCCTGCTACTTTTCTTTGCCTTTGATAATATTTATTATCCTTATGTTTGCTCTCTTGATGATATCAGCTAGTTTTTGTATTTCTTTTTCTTTATTTTTTATTCTTTGATTTCTCTCTTCTTACTTCTGCTTTATTTCTAGATTTCTGATTTGATATCACTGATTCTTTTCTTCATTTGGTCGATTCTGTCTCCCGAGCTTGCTATTTCATTTTTCAAGTCTTGTAGTGTGTGTGTATGAGTGTTTTATTCGTTTTTATTTTTTTTTTTTAGGGTTTCAATTTCCTTGCTCTGCTCATCTAGTTGTTTTTTAAATGAAAGAAAAGTCTCTAGAACCAAACATTGCTACACCTGTGCAATGGCTTCCTGCTTCATAGTGCCTATAGCAGTCATCTACAACATGTGATCTATTTCTACTGAGGCAGGAACCTTATGTTTTTTCTTTTTTTCTTCCCCATATTTGTTTTCCTTTTCAGTCACTCAAGTGCAGTATTTCTAGTGCTCAGTATTTGTTTTCCTATTATTGTTTTGTTGTTTATAAGTAGCTGGAGAGAAGCAAAGCTTTAACATGATAAGTGTTAAGTAGTTGAAATCACAACTCACAAATGAGGCATTTATCTGTGGAGCAGTTTATATCTGTAGCATCAGCCTTGGCATGAATTTTACACTAGAATTAAGAAGAAAGAATGCTCCACAAAACTGAAGTGGGAAATCCAAAGGCCACAAGCAACTTAGGAGCATGGGGAACAACAGTAAAGAGAAAATTTGGGTTAGTGGTCAAAATGAAAGAGATATTTAAGTGACCAAAGCATTGATTCTGGTCAGTTAATAGAATGATGGGACCTCAGTTGAGTGACTTGATTATATAAAACAAATCTAACAACATAATAAAATAACATAACATGACATGACATGACTTAACCTGTCCAAGCAACTTCTGAGGTGACCCCTGACCTCTTTTTTATCTGTGTTGGGTCTAGTCAGCTAATGAGTAGGGCAGATCTTTCACCCAAAAGATGTGACAGCAGCACTTAAAATTTGAAAGAACTATTGAGAACAAACGCCTTATGCACTTTCTTCCCAGCATTTCCACTACAAGCCACTAGGGATCTGAAATGAGGATACAATCACCCCCAACAACTTCACTCTCAGCAAAATCACTCTCAGACATTACTAACTGGCAGGTATGTAAAAAATATATTTTTTTATGCAGTGTAAGAAAGTTTTCTAATCTTTAAAATTCTGTATCTACATTCAAGTTTAATGAGGCTATTAACTAAAGCTGCTTCATGTTTGAGAGTTGTTTTAAAGGCACATATAAAAATAAATTAAATGATTGGTGCATACAATAAAGTAAAAGATCATTACCCTCCTTTGAACAACAAATATGCAGCAATTAATGGGGATTTCTCAGTTTGGAAATATTTTCAAAGAGCAAGACTACATTACTAAGAGAAGAAAAAGAGATGAGTTAGTTTGATTAGTGCTGAACCAATAGTTACGCAATCTCCTGAAGTCATCTTTAGAAACAGGATGCTCATGTGTCCATGGTGCTAAGTCCATCTGCTTGTTTGGTGGGTTCTAATTAATTTTTCATGCTGGTTTGATTAACACCAGCATTTTTCCCCCAGTGGAAAGCAGCCACTATATGAGAGAGCTTAAGTGAGTCCTCTATTATTAGCAGGTTTAACATTCACAGGGTTTTTCCTACATGTTATCAAAATTTTTTGATTTGAACTTTGAAATATGTTACTTTTGTTAGTTATAAAGGCCATATTTCCTCTTATTGCTTCTCAAAAAATCAAGGAGCATCATTAATATATTTCTATGAAAAAAGGCATAATAAGAAACAACACAAAATGGGTCATTTCATTTTACTCAGTTTATTACATTATAACTTTAAAATAACCAGTAATTTTTATACTTTCAATGCATACATGGATAGCATATGCAACCCAATGATTTCTCAGTTTATTAACCCATCTCTTGGTTTTCTTTCTTCATTTCAGCCACCTGTTCTAATAACCCTGTCCTGGACATCATAGTCATTTAATTGTGCTCTGCAGCTAAAACCACCAGATCAAACATTCCACCTTGTAACCACAGTGACCAATTTCCTTCCAACTGTAGGGGTGTGACTGGTGTTTCTTAGTGGTTCTTAGAATGAGCTGGAGAGGACAGGGCCATTTCATGAAAGAAAAGAGAATAAATGAGATTCTGAACCAAAATGGTAATGATGAAAGGTCAAAGATGGGAGTAAGAAATATTACATATGCATAGATAGAATTTAGTTGATAGAATTTAGTTGAAGAGCAAATGTAGAAATCGAAGGAAAAGAAGTATGTTAGTCTTCTGTTGCTGCCTAACAAATTACCACAAATCTAGTGGCTTAAACAACACATTTATTATCTCAAGTTTCTGTAGGTCAGAAATTTGGGCATGGCTTTACTGAGTACATTGCTCTAGATCTCACAAAGCTGAAATCAAAGTGGTAGCTTGGCTACTTTTTCATCTGGAGGCTTAACTAGGAGAAGACCTATTTCTAAGTTTTCTCAAGGTATTGGCATGATTCATTTTCTGCAAACATAGAATTCACAGAATCTTGTTTCTTCAAAGCCAGGAAGGAAGAGAATGTTTGCTCTTTTCAGTGCCTTATTTCAGGTAAGGAAGAGAGCCTCTTTTAAAGGGCTTACGTGATTAAATCAGGTTCATTTAAGATAATCCTCCTTTTGATTAACTCATTTGACTGATTATAGACCTTAGTTACATTTAAGCAATCCTTTTATCTTTGCTATATTCTATGGTCATAAGTGAGTCACAGTTTGTGTGTGTTTTTTTGATCTGAAGTGAATCTCTTGTAGGTGCATATGTAAGGGTCTTCTTTTCTTATCTATTCAGCCATCCTATGTCTTTTGATAGAGCTTTTAGTCCATTGAGAAGTAATTGTTGGTAAATATATAGTTATTGCCTTTATATTAATCATGTTTTCTCCTTTTTCTTAAAGAAGTTCATTTAACATTTTTTATAATGTTGGTTTGACAGTGATGAACTCCTTTAGCTTTTTGTCTGCAAAGCTCTTTATCCATTCTTTGATTCTAAATGATACCTTTGCTGAGTAACCTTGGTTGTAGGCCCTTGATTTTCATCACTTTGACTATTCTATGCCCACCCCATGCAGCCTGCAAAGTTTCTGTTGAAAAATCATCTGGAAGCCTTTTGGAGCTTCCTTGTTTAATGGGGGAAAAAAAAAAAAAAAACTAGGGTAGCAATACTTATACCAAAGTAGACTTTAAAATCAAGTCTATAACAAGACACAAAGAAGGACTCAATAATCTCACTTCAGAGTATGTATTCAAAGAAACACAATATACTACTTCAAAGGGATGTGTGCATCCATATGTTTCTTACAGCATTATTTATAATAACTAAGATGTGAAGTCAACTTGGATGTCTATCAACAGATAAATGGATAAAGAAGAGTAGTACATATAGACAATGAAATATTACTCAACCACACACACACACAAAATGAATTACATTTTGTCATCTGTAACAACATGGATGGACCTAGAGGTTATTGTGCTAAGTGGAGTAAGGCAGACAGAGAAAGACAAACACCATATGATTTCACTAATATATGGAATCTAAAGAAAAAAATAAACAAACAAAATAAACAAATTCATAGATACAGAGAAAATTTTGATGGCTGCCAAATGGGAGGGGTTTGGTGTAGCAGGTGAAAAAGTGGAAGAGATTAAGAAATACATATGGTGGTTATAAAATAAACATGAAGATGTATAAAGTATAGCATAAGGAATTAGTAATAATATTGTAATAACTATGTATGGTGTCAGATGGGTACTGAATTTATCAGTGTGATCATGTCATAGGTTACATAGATATCATAGGTTATAGAGGTTATTACTGTGTTGTACACCTGAAACTAATATAACATTGTATGTCAACTATAATTGAGAAATAAAAATATATTTTAAAAATAAAAATAAAAACTAAAAAGTAAGTTAGTTACAGGTTCTGCCTGCATGCAAAAGTGTGGGATTACAAAATAACATGTATTTCAGAGAGTAGGAATTACAGAAGCCATTTAAATACTGCCTGTTACAGAAAGAAATAAGTACAAATCTAAAGATTTGATCCTAGGGGTTAGAAATACCTGGTAGAAGTTTTTAAAGATGTATATTCCCAGGCCGCACTCAGAGATTCTGCACTGAGGGCCATTAATCTAATTTGTTGACAAGCACTGAAAGTGATTTCTGGTCAACATTTTCAGAAATATTGTTTTGAGGATTGGTAAATAAGATCAAAATAAAATGAAGTCAAATAGAGCCTTCTTGGAGAGCATATCACAAATACTTCCTGTAAGAGATTCATAATTGTCTTGAACTATTCAGATTCTTGAACTCTACTTCCTGACTACTGACTGAATCTGCATTATAATTACTTCTTAGAAGATTATAATACCCTATTATTTTGAGAGTAAAGTGTGGTCTTTGAGCTAGGGCAGATCCCTCAGTTTATTCACCCAGAAAAATATAAATACAGAGATAAAACATAAATGTTTAGAAGTTTTTACAGAAATTCAATATTTCTATAACATCCAAGGACATGACCTGTGGGCTCATCTCACTGAGGAGGGTATAGACCAGGTCTGGTATTGTAGTAGTCACATGCTGAGTCACATTTGTGGCAGACTGACCCTGCCTGGTCATTTTCTGCTCAAACAAGTTCACTCCTGAATGCTCCCAGCCCCTTCCAAGGACTTTCCAGCTGACATCAGTTTTCCCATAGCTTGCCAATCGGTGTTCTTTTTTATATCTGTAGCTGTAAAGGAACAACAAGACTGTATAAAAATACTCATTATATTACAATCAGGGATCAGCCTTTGGATAAGAATCTGCTAAGCCAGTGCCAGCATCAATAAACACTGCATCCTGCTTATAGCCTCATTGTCCTATCTCTCCATTCAGGAATCCCGCAACATTTCTGGGAGCTTGTCTGGGATCTGGAGATGGTGGTTTTTCATCTCCCTTGTCTTCGGAATCTGACCCCAGGATGCTGGGAGAAGCAGACTTTTCCTGGCCCACCAGCTGACCTATTGTCTGGAAGGCAGAACGACTTTTCTAGCAAACTAGGGTGGCAGCTCTGAGAGCACAATGGAACCTGGAGAGATACAGGAACCAGCCCAGGTGCACCGCCTGAGTGAGTGATAAGGACCTGGGTCCCAGGAACAGCGCTGTCCATTAGAGGACAGAAGGGGAGTCTGATCAACTCCCAAGGTCACTTGCTTACATTTGTTAGAGAAAACTGTGACCTCTCAGGTATGTAGGGCAGAGGATGGAGTGTGTTTGGTGTGTGTTAGTGTGTGACTGAGATGTGGCCTATCTATGGAAGCAAGAGTTGAACCCCTATCTGCGGTCCATGGTGAACCTCATACATCTTAGGGTGATGTCACTGGATCTCCTTGAGGAGTCTACTCCAGTGATCTGATCCAGGGGTTTATATGGACCCGCAATTGCTAAGGGGCACCTGAAAGATCCCTGCAAAGGAAGTGACTGGAGATGGGTGAAGAGAATCTCTGAGTGCATGTGTGGCACTGACCATGGGAGAAAGGATGAGGGGACAACAGAGTAAACAGAAACCTTTATGTTGTATGCTTAGGAATTTCAAAAAGGGTTATTCGGGAAATTATGAAGTTAAATTCACCCCACAGAAACTCCACACATTTTGTTAGATTGACTGGCCCTCTTTTGGCTTTGTGTCACCAGCAGAGGCAGCTCTTGAATGAGAAGTCATTGTAAAGGTCTCTCCAGTCATTACCAGTCAAACTGACCACCCAAACTAATTCTGCTATATCAATTCTTGGGAGGCTATAGTTTGTACCTAACCCCCTTGGTTGAGAGTCTGCCTAGATGAAAACTGTAGGGTCCTCCTAGCCTGACCTTAGCACCTTCCCAAGGTCTGTTGAAGAAAAAGAAGCCTGTGTTGCCAGCAGATCCAGAAGTCATCCAATCTTTGCCTTCTAATAGGAAAGCCCTGAAAGCAGAGAAAAAGGCCAGTTAACATGAACATAGCTGCCTCAGCTCTAGCCTCATATTTAAAGGCCTTCCAACAAACCAACACAGTTGTACATTACTGCAGTATGTAGATGGCTTCCTCTTAAAAGGGAATACCTATGAAGAATGCATGGAAGGAGCACATCTACTTCTCAATTTCCTTGGGGAAACGGGTTATACGATCTCTAAAAGGAAGGCTCAAATCTGCCGAGAAAATGCCAAATACCTCAGCTTCCACCTGTCTCAAGGACAGCACCAACTTGGCCCAGCAAGGAAACAAATGGTCTGCTCAACTCCCATCTGTATCACCTGGTGACAAGTTCATGAATTTCTTAGAAGAACTGGCTTCTGCATATCCTGAATACCGAATGTCTCCATCCTGGCCAAACCCCTCTATGAAACTATAAATGGGAGAGAACTGGAGCCCCTGCTCTGGGAATCTTCATAATGCAACAGAAGGCCTTTAAAGAAATCAAATGGGCACAAACTAACACCTCTGGACTAGGACCCCCAGATATAACTATATCTCTTTCTGTACATACACAAGCTCATGAGTGTCACAGTAGGGGTCTTAACCCAACTGCTAGGATGTTGGCACCATCCTGTGGCTCATCTCTCCAAACAGCTTGACTCTGTCACCCAGGACTGGCCACCCTGCTTGAGAGCACTCACAGCCATGGCCTTCCTTGTGTCAGATGCTGATAAACTGACTATGAGGCAAGAACTTACAATTCGATTATCACATTCCGTAATAACATTACTGAAGTACAAGGGACAACATTTGCTAACTAATACCCAGATGATCAGATGCCAAGGAATGCTGTGTGAGAATCCACACATCCACCTAGAGGTAGTATGAAACTTGAACCCAGCCACTTGTTACCCATTGGGCCTGGCCAGCCAGAACACAATTGCATTGAAGTCATGAATGAAGTGTTTTCCGGCTGACCCAACTTGATAGACCAGCCCCTCAAGAACTCTGATGAGAAATATAATACTGATGGTAACAGCTTTGTGAGGGGAAGAAAACACCTTAGAAGATATGCTGTGGCAACCCCACATTCTATAATCGAGGCAAAATCTCTGCCTAGGGGAACCTCAGCACAGAAGACAAAGCTCATTGCCTTGACCCATTCCCTTCAGCTGGAGAGTGTACTAACATATACACCAATCCTAAGTATGCCTTTACAACCCTCCATGTATATGAAGCCCTGTACAAAAAGAAGGAAGGGTCTAATCACTTCAGGGGGGAAAGAAGTAAAATATAGAAAGTAAATTCTAGAACTCTTAGATGCTGTATGGGCCCCCAAGAAAGTAGCAGTCATGCACTGCAGAGGACATCAAAAAGGAGACACCATTATGGCCTGGGGCAACTGCAGGGCAGACCATGTTGCCAAACTGGCAGTGGCTAAGATGGCCAGCCCTACGGATCAAACTGCTTCCCTGTTCCTCAAGTATTTGCCTCAAAAAGAAGCCTGGTTTAAGACTGAAGAAGGGAACCTCCTACCTGGTGGATGGTGGAAGTCCAAGGATGGGCAAATTGCAGTCTCTAGGACCCAAGCCCTAGCTTTTGTCAAGCAGTTTCACCTAAAGACTCACCTTGGTCTCATTGCCCTAGAAACCACTCTGGGCTGCTACTTCTATGTCACCTGGCTCTCTACCATTTCCTGAGTGGTGTGCAAATGATGTCTGTGGCCATAACAACCCCAGGCAAGGACTGTGTACCCCACTGGGTGTCCAGAGTGTTGGTGGTACCCCATTTGAGGAACTCCAAGTAGACTTCACTGAAATTCCTCCATTATGAGGCCTCAAATATCTTTTGGTTTTTGTATGTACTTATTCTGGTTGGGTAGAGGCTTACCCTACTCAGACTGAGAAGGCCTGAGAAGTAGCTAGACTGTTCCTCCAAGAAATTGCTCCACAATTTGGCCTAGCAATTACCATTGGCTGAGATACACAGGCCAGCCTTTGTAGCAGAAGTAGTGCAGTTACTAGCCAAGAATTTAAATATTAAATGGAAATTACATGCTGCCTATCAACTACAGAGTTTGGGACAGATGGAATGCATAAACAGGACCCTTAAGACTCAGGGGGTATAAAACTATGTCAGGAGACATATCTACATTGGGACAAAGTCCTCCCCATGGCACTATTAAGAATCAGGTCAATCCTAAGCAACAAGACTCCCTATGAGTTCTCCCCCTACGAGATCCTGTATGGGTGGCCACCACCACTCATCAAAGGACTATGAGGATACCTCAATAAAATAGGTGAATTAACTCTGAGACACCAGCTTCAGGACCTAGGAACTGCCTTCCAGACTCTCAACCAATGGGTTAGAGAGAGGCTCCCTATCAGTATAACCACTAAAGCTCATTCCTTTAAGCCAGGAGGCTGTCTGAGTAAAATATTGGAACATTCAGCCCTAAAACCTCTGTGAAGAGGCCCTTTATTGTCATTATGTCAACCCCCAATGCAGTTAAGGTTGCTGAAATAACACTCTGTATATAAAACAGCGGACTTAAAAGTGTTCCAGACTCTTCTGAGCCCCTCAGGGCAATCCTCCGGAAGAAAACACTGACTGTGCCAATAGACCAAGGGTAAGGCATTGTCCCCACTGTGGTCACTCCAGATCCTGACCAATCTACATGTGGCAGAAGACTGAGGAAAATGCCTCATGAGAATAACACCCCTAAAGACTCTTTTTCTTCTCCTTTTACTCTGTTACATGTGTAGCCTGTCTCCCCATTTCTTCTTCCCCTTGTATTCATTGCATACAAAGGTACAGGATTGGGTCCAACATTGCCACAGGCTTCACTTCTATAACTGGCCTACCCAAAGGGTGTGTTCTAAATGCCACATTCTTCACTCATTGGGAATTCCATTATTGAATAGGGTACATAAAAATTAAATCAGAGACTGGCTAATCCTGCCAAGAGTCTGAAAAATTAGGGAAACTTGAGTGTGTTGGTGATGGACCTAAAGTGAGGGAAAGTTCCATAACCCATGAAGAGGGCCCAGCAATCAAAGAAATTGTTTAATAGCTGCGTAATTCAACCACACCTAAGCCTACACCATGTCCTAGGTCCCAAAGCCCACAAATGTATGATCAGCTAAAGGCTGCCTTGGGCCAAAACCTAGACCTCCAAACCCTAGAGAAGAACCTCTTTGTTGACCTAGCTGAGAGGATAGCCCATGAACTTGGTGTCACTAAATACTGGGTTTGTGGAGGAGTATGCATAAGTTCCCTTAGAAAGGAACTAGCCTAGACACCTTTTACCACCTCCAGTGGAACCACATTGTGGCTTGCCATGAATAAAGTTGACTCCAGAGCTGGGTCCTCTCCTCAGAAGTGGTAGGGAAAGAATGTCTTGGCCGAATGGGTCCAGGATATACTCAGTGGGTGGAAGAAACTCCATGTAAAAGAATGCTATTTTTAAATCACACAGACCTAAACTCTTGGCCTAAGTCTCCTTCCTGGTATTGGGCCAATAATACTACAGCTAACTCTCTCAACTAAAACTCTAATGTCACAAACTGTTCTATAGAGAATGGCACCATCTCTAACCCTTCCATGCCATTCCAGCTATCGGCACATTCTGAGAAAACCTCAATTCCCCCAGTCCCGAAAGCTGGAAAGCACCCAATTAGCTCTTCTGGATTTGAGGAAAGTAGGTTTATACTCAACTCCCAATGAACTGGAAGGAAAGTTGCACCAAGCCTGGCTTCTTCCTCTACCTGACCAAGGAGGAAGTGAACTAGGTTTTCCTCTATATCAATATTTAAAGGCCAGAACTAAGAGATTACTTGAAATAGGGGGACAACAAATGTGGGGAGAAGATGGGTGGCCACCCCACCATGTTATCCAATACTACGGCCCCACAACTTGGGAAAGATGGGAGCTGGGGTTACCAGACCTCTATATACATGCTTAACAGGATCATTAAATTACAAGCAGTTCTTGCGATCATAACCAATGAGACTACGACTGCCTTAGAGCTTCTAGCCAAGTGAAAATCCCAGATGTAGTCAGCTATCTACCAAAGCCGCCTAGCCTCAGATTATTAGTAGAAGAAAAAGGAATGTGCAGAAAGTTTAACCAGACTGATTGTTGCCACAAAATAGATGATAATGACAAAGCTGTGACTGCCATAGCTACTTAGAAAAATAGCTCATGTGCCCATCAAAAGTTGGAAAGGATGGGACCCTAGTAACCTCTGTGGAAGCTGGTTCTCCCTTTCGGTGGCTTTAAGACCTTAGTTGGGGTTATACTCCTCCTCCTTAGGACCTGCCTCCACCTCCCATGCCTATTGCCTCTTGTTATCCAATCAACTACAATTCTCATAGAGGCTATAATGGGGGGGGGAAGTTCTCATTATATGGAGGTACCAGCCTCTAAACCAAAAATTAGAAGGAAATGTTCTCTGATCTAGTCTTGGGTCCAAGCATCAAAGAGGAAAATGTGGCAGCCTGACTCTGCCTGGCCATTTCCTGCTCAAACAAGTTCATTCCTGACTGCCCCTCACTCCTCTTCCAAGGACTCTCCAGATGACATCAATTTTCTAATAGCTTGCCAACCAATCAGTGTTCTTTCTTATATCTGTACCTGTGTAGGAATGACAAGACTATATAAAACTGCTCGTTACATTACAATCAGGGCTCAGCCTTTGGATAAGAATCCACTGAGCTGATGCAGGCATCAATAACATAACTCAAAAATTCAGAACTAGCTAATGATAAAAAGGGCAGACAGATATGAAAACAAAAAAATAAAGATAGTGACATATTTTTAATTACAATTTGTTGAATGAACAGATATTGCTAATAAGGTATTTTTTAGTATAGATTCAGTTCAAACATAATGCCTATATATAACAGAAGAAAAATTTCAGATTTAATGCCAAGACATACAACTCATTCTGAAATCTACATAACGTTAGCTAATATATTTGAAGTTTAAACTTTGTGTAGAAGCATTTTATGATGACACATTTCACAGGTGCAAGACAAGGAAAAACATTCTGGGGTTATTGCCCAGAGCTTGAGCCAAAAGTATTAATCAGAGCTTACTTCATCACGAAAGTCTTGCTATGGAAAAGTTTTGAACTGTACTAAACAGAAAACTTAATGTCATAGTAAAATTTGTGATTATGTATAGGCTAATATATTAACTTTAAGATTATTCTATTATTTTATAAATATAGAATCTGATTATTTAAAAATTATTAGTGTGGTGAGGCACAATATTTATTAAGGGGAAAAGTTCTATGGAAAATGTTTAAACTAGAAAATAAATTCTTAGCTCATTTCCAATTTGGTTCCAGCTTTTTTAAGATGTGGTTTTATAGCCAAGCTTGCTTATTTATCTGATATCTTTGATATTTTTTAATTATCTTAATATTTTCATACAAGATTGTAATGTAACATATTTTTGATGGCAGACGAATCAAAGGGAAAAAGTGAAATTTAGAAGTTTGAATAAACAGAATTTCTACAAGTTGTTATGCTATATTCCATAGTTTAACAATAATTGTCATTGAAAATGGTCATCGTCTTGATATTGTTCATCTTCAAAAGTTATCACCAAATACCCCATGAATTTTATAGAATATTATAAATTTCATTTTTCACCAAAATAATATACATCTATATATGGGAAATTCATGGCTCTGGAATTCATTTCTTTCATCTGAGTATAATTTAAATTTAACTATAACTTGAAAGGGGAAGTAATTAAAATTAGCTACTAGTGAAGAATTAAACCTAAATTTTGAAAATAGAGCATCACTTACATTATTTTGGATTAAAGTTAAAAAACAATAACCTAAGCTTGCTGAAATTAAATCTCCTCTTACATTCTTGCCAACATACTTTGGGGAGAGCAGTTTCTCTACTACAAATATTATGAAAAGATAATAAAAACAATTTAGATATGATGATCTCCTACAAGTACATAGTTATCAATATGCTCTAGATTACATAGATTAAAGGGCAAGAAACAATTTTTTTACATTAAAATCAAAGTTTATATATATATATATATATATATATATATATATATATATATAGTGTTTATTCACAGTGAATATATAGGAGATTAATGTGAGAGTTGCTTTTTCACTTAAAACTTTTTGTTCTTATATTGTTATGATTGCAGAATACCACATAGCTATGAGTAAAATAGATATACCCCATATTAATCATTTTAAGTGTATTTTCAATGCATTATGTTTAATGTTTATTTCTTTCATTTGTTTTCATTATACTTATTAAAATATAATTTTATGTTTTTTGAATCTTATATAAAAGTTTTATTGTGTATTTTGCTTTTTTTAATATTTAGTATTTTTTAATTTCCAAATTTACATTTATTGTATTTTATTAAAATGTCAGTCAACAGTGGGTTTGGAAATAAAAACTTGTCCTTACCTCACAGATAGTTTCAAAAACACTGCTCTGGAGTATTGATGAAGACTCATAGAAGAGAATCCAATAAGGAGAGAATAGAGAGAGAGGATAATCAGATGAAAGTGAATAACAGGATCAGGAACAAAAAAAGGAAAGGAGTAAAGTTGGAAGTGAAAAATAGTAGGGTCACAAAGTAGAAACTGGGAGTTCATCATGTTCCATGTGGTCATTTCCAAAGAATTTCAAGGTTCAAGTGCTGTCATACTTAAGGGAGGCTATGGGATCATGATAGGAAGGCCATTGGTTTTGAAGGTGAAACTAGTTTGCCTGATGACAAAACATGGAAAACAAAATTTCTGAGAGAAATAAATCCTGCAAACCATAAAAATAAAATGATAAAGAAATGAATAATATAAATGTGTTCTTTGAAGCAAAGAGATCATATCAAGAATGAAGAGAGAAGTAGCCATTAGATGCCATCAGCTTCAAGGGAAGAGGGATTGTTAAATGCTGGTGGAATGATCTGGCAGTGACATCAAGGAATAAGGAGTGAGCTGCTCCTCCTTGTACCTTGAGTAGGAGAAAAATTTACTTTCATTGTAAGGTCTTCTAATAAAAATGGCACCTCCAGGAGAAATTGTGCTTTAGTTTCAGGGAACTGAACCAGCATTAAAAAAAAAATTATGGGTTAAAAAAGTTTGTGCAAGAAGTAATGTTTCCACCTTATGTGGAGCAAGGAGTAAGAGAAGTCCCAAAGTTGGTACAATAAATGTATTGAGGGAGTTTGGGTAAGTTGCATCAGCATTACTACATTACTATAATATATATCCAAGAATGGTTACCAAAGGAAATTGGTAAATTATATGGAAAAGATGTTGAAGTTCAGGAAGGGTAAGAAATCACAAGAAGTGTTGCTGAAGGGAGAGATGAGTAACAAAAACTTCATTAGTAGAAAATGGTATGCCACTAAGAGCACCCCTCAATGATCCTTCCAACCTTCAACATGACCACGTCCCAATACCCAGGACCTATGAATATATTATCTTATGTGCAAAAATGACTTTGGTAATGTGTTTAAATTAAGGGTTTTCAGATGGAGATAAGGATATATACACACACACACACACACACACACACTCTCTTTCTCCCTCTCTTTATATATTTATTATATATTATGTATTATGTATTATATATAATGCATTATATATTATGTATTATATATTATGTATTATGTATTATATATTATATATTATGTATTACGTATTATGTATTATGTATTACATATTATGTATGACGTATTACGTATTATGTATTATTACATATTATGTATTATGTATTACGTATTACATATTATATATTATGCATTATGTATTCCATATTATGTATTACGTATTCTGTATTTCGTATTCCGTATTACATATTTCATATTCCGTATTCCGTATTATGTATTATGTATTACGTATTATATATTACATATTGTGTATTATGTATTATATAGTACATATTATGTATTATGTATTATGTGTTACATATTACATATTACATGTTACATGTTACATATTAATTATATTATATATTATCATCTTGTGATTATGTTTACATAAATATAAATATAAATATTTACATAAATATAATCACAAGAGTCCCGATAAGAGGTAGGCAGGAAGAGTCAGAGGAGGGGTGCTGATGGAAACTGCCTGGGGTGATACAGTTGCTGGCTTCAAAGATGGAGGAGGAAGCCACAAACTGAGGAATGCAAGCAGCCTCTAGAAAATGGAAAAGGCAAGAAAAAATATTCTCCCTTGGAACCCCCAGAAGAAAGATAATTCTGCTGACACTGATTTTAACCCAGTGAATCTCATTTCAGACTACTCACTTCCCAAACTATAAGATGTTAAATGTGTCTTAAGCCACTTTACGGTACTTTGTTCTAGAAGCAACAGGAAATGAATACACCACCACTATGTTTTAATTAAAAAGTTTAATTATAAAAGTAAAACCATGACCCCCTCCTCTTGTTCACACATACACACACAATCATGGAAGATTTGCGAAATCTTGTGTTACAACCAAAATGTAATCCAGTGAGTGCAAGATTAAACCGTTTTACTTACTGGGGTTTTCTCTGAACTTTCAAGTTTTGTATAAAGTTAATAGGATATAAAAAAAAGGTCTCAATTTAATTAGTTAATCTAGCTATAACAAAAAATAACATTGAAAAGATGGATGTAAAACAATTATAGTTAATCTCCTAATCTTAAAAGAATTGCTAAAGTCAAAGTGTAAGATACTCAGAATTATCATTTAAAAGAAAAACCTTCTAAAGGAGATAATTCAACACAATAACATAGAAAAAGTCATAAGGATGTGACTCAAAAGTAAAAACAGATAAAAGTTATTGCTGAGAAATTTTAAATCTCTAAAAAATTTATCTATTTCAAAAAATAAGCAGGAATGTCGTTACAAAGAGAGAAATCCAAGAGGCTTTGCACTGACATCTGTTTTCAGTCCTGCTTGTACAATAAAATCCTTGATGTCCCAAGGCAAAGCCTTAAGAAGTGCCCACCAACAGTTCATTCATTACGCATGTACTGTCTTCTCATCTCTGCCTTCGACACCCACTCAGTACTTTTTATTTACATGCTTATTAAAGTCACACAGGTAAAATGTTTCTGATTGTGTTTTCAGAACACGTTTTATTTTAGTGCTTTTAAATGTTTTGATGATAATTGTTAGAGGGATGAAAAAAATATAAGAGCTTAGTCTGAGAATAAAAATCTGTTTTGGCATTTTAATGTCTAAAGACTTGAAAACTGCCAAATGTTTTGCTAATCAAGAAGCAGTAGAAATTCACAATCAATCACCAAAATATAAAACAATTCTATTCACTGTAAAAATATGTTTACTGCATTTACTTACCGGCTGTTTAGCACAAATGTTTTTTTCTCCCAAAGTGGAAAAGCTGGCAATTCTTTAATTTCCAAAGTGCTCGCAGAGTACAGCTGTAGATATACAAGGCTTTTGTTAATGGCATATCCAGGTAGCATTTGCTTCCCTTTTGTCAGACACTGCCTTTATTTGAAGTCAACAGAAGCCTTTTCTCTTTTCCCTCTGGCACCATTTGCAGTTATTGTGTTCTCAGAGAAAGCAAAAGACACCGGGGGCATGAATTGATTTTTCTTTGAGCTCATTCAGATGCAACGTTGACGTTTTGTTTTTTTTTTTTTGGTAACTTTATATTTTTTACTTTCTAATGTACCATAATCTTCAAAAACAGCACTGATTATTGCATTTGGGACCCATCAACATTAAAATATTTGCTACCCAGAGTAAAATGCCAATAATAATTAGTTTTTAATACCTCAAAGCACAGGTCCTGTACTTGAAAAAATTTTATTGTTCTTTTTAAAAGGCAGTATCTTTAGTCAAATCATGGTTACTTACTGGATCCCAAATTTTCTTTTTAAAGATGAATCTTAGGGATAGTGGACTAGCCCTTGCTGATATAACCTCAGCCTCTAAATGAAAGTAAACTCATCAGAGGAAAGGATTTTCTTTAATGTGTAGGAATAATGGTTCTAGAAATCAGTACAATGATTCTGTTGCCTGTAAAGTTAAATCAAGATTATAGCTGCCTTAACTTCTCTTTTGGAAGGTATAGTTTTGAAAAGAGAAAAAAATAGTACAAAGAGTAAATTTTTGGCAGTCCCAACAGTCAATAAATACTGTTTTGGTGTGTAAGGACTTTAGAGAAAGGGAAACAATAAAAAAGGACTTTAAGGTGTTAAACCTATAAATGCACCCTTGGGTGTAAGCATGAGTATATGAATCACGGGGCTTCACCAAGTTACCTGGGGCTCATTCCATCAGAAAAGCAGAAACTACCTAGCAGATGCTCAGGGTTCCCTCAAATGAGAGGACCTTTCTCAGAAACCCAACATTTTTAGCTTCCACCAAATGGGCATCCTTTTCGCTCACATTTTGCTACTACCTCTTTTTAAAAGGCTTCAAATAAATTATAAAAATAACCACTATAGAAGTCTTAGAAATTGTTACTTAGAGTGAATATTAGATTCATCCAAAAGAGTTCATATCTGACTAGCAATATTCCTCTGAGTAAAATAGGAAGTTAAAAAAGATGTTTGATGGAACAGGTATTTAGGGTACTAATTTCTAAGGCCACTTTAAACTTCACTCTAAGGGAAATAAAACTCCTATTAAACCCTTAATTAAGTTAAAAAATTGAACATGAAATAAAAGCCATGCAGCCACTGCTGGCTCCAGGCACTGAGACCTATAAAAAAATATTTAAGAAGCAGAGGTAGGGCTGGATCATTCAGAGATATGTGGATTTAAATTTTTGCTTCCACACTGCATTTTTTAGCCACTATGTTTTCAGCCATTATGCAAGACTAAAGACTCCAGAACATTCTTTCAGTTTTATAAAACTGAAAGCAACAGACAAGCATGACAACAAACAGAGACTCATGGATACAAAGAGTGGATTAGTGGTTACCAGAGGGAAGAGGGGTTTAGGGTAAAAGATAAATAGGGATAAAGGGTCAAATATTTGATGATGGAAGGAAATCTAACTCTGAGTTGTATATACACAATGCAACATAGATACAACTTACTGTTGAATGATACACTTGAAATTTATTTGATTTTGTTAATCAATGTCACCCCAATAATTTTTAATAAAAAAAATTTTTAAAGACTAGAACATTCTGAAGCACTATTTCTGATCACTTTTTATTCTTCTAGGCAGAGAGAGAGAGAGAGAGGAAGATGGGAAGTGAAGGTAGAGGAAAACGGGTAGAATATGAACCCTTGTGATGAGAGCTAGACACCTGATGTGCTCCCCATTTAGCCTTCTAACTGAGGGATCAAATGAGGAACTGTTTGCTCTGTTTCAGAACTGATTGACATTTTAATTATTCTACAGCTGGAAGTGTTCATCACACCAGAGAATAAGGGGATAATTCCCAGCTGGTAAAATTTCACACAATAGTTTAGCAGGCACCACAAGCAGATAGTTTCAATCATTTGTTAAATAAAAAAATCAATATTTAAAAGCCCTTCACAAATTAAACCACCAACAGTAGATCTACACTTGTAAATCTCTATAGCTATGGTCTACACTTCTTATTTTGATCATCGGAGTCAAAACACTATAAATCTGAGGAAATTACAATTTAAATGTAACTGATTTGAATAGTGTGAAATGATTTAAAAATTAAGATAATTGAATTTAGTTTTGTTTATAAAATGTAAACTTCATTACTGTTCAAACTGTTACATTATTTTTATTAATACAAGCCTCTCAGAGGTTTCATTGTCTTTCACTGATTACATATCTCAAAAGACATGTTTAATTCTTAAACATTGAAGTTAGGTTTTTACATACTTATGTGAAAAACTTTTAGAGCTTCTGATTTGATGAATCACAAGAATCCAAATTATAAAAAAGGACTCTGGGTGATAAAGTCAGACAAGATTGAAAAATACTGGAATGCGTATTTAGTCTTTTAAATTAAATGTCGTTGACTTCTACTTGCATATTTAAAAAATATCTTTTTTCCTCCAAGTACTAAAAGAGATAACTACTAAAATTAAAAACAAATTTCTGCCTATTAGTTTTGTTGATAAAAAATAAACTTGAATTTTTTCCATCAAATTCTAATAAAATTTCTAGTTTTGAAATGTAATAAAACTTTTGATAGTCAAATGTTTTTCAGTTTTTAACTTAGTTGTGAGCTCTGAAAGTGTGAATGTGCTCTTCTTTTAACAAAAGGAAAAGTTTTTAGCAGAAATCATTCAAAGAAGAATACTATTAATTTAGATATTAACATTTTGCAAGTTTTTTTCTCTAGATTTTCCCTAATATGTATGAAAGTGTCAGGCTTCAAAAATAATTATAAAATGTTTTGAATTCATGTGAACCACATAGCAATAGAAGTATGCCACTGTGCCTGATTAATTAAGGAAAAATCATCAAAGAAAAGCCTGAACTGTTCCATGTTTACCTCTATATATAGAATGTTTCTGTGAACTAAGTTTTATTCTAAGTAAAAAAGCAAACCTGAGATACTTATTATTACTATTGCCATTACAATTCTTATTTTACAGACAAGGAGATAAAAATACAGTGAAAATAAATAATTCATCCGAGATTACTTTATGAAGTTATTAACTAGGAGATCTGAGACTTGAACTTATGAAGTCTGATTTAAAAAAAAACTATCTTTACCTCTGTGCTATACTGCTACTTCATTTTTTTATTTTTCTTCTAAATGTGTTAGTAAAATGCAGCCATTATTATGTTGGTATCCTTGATAATCCACTAGGGTTTTTTTTTTTTTTTTTCCAAATTTATACATTAAAATCTAAAAAAATTGACAACTCTCTGTTTGACAGTTTGTGGAGTCCGGAACATGCTGCTGCTGCATTTTAAACCTAGGAAGGTAAAGAAAGACTGGTGTGTCAATAAATAGAACCAACTTTTAGCACTAAAGATGTAGGAAGACATTCTGAGAAAGTCTTCAAGCTGTAAAATAAATTAATCTGGCTGGATTATTCTTTAGAGATCTCTTAACTAAATTGAGGAAGCAGGGACTTGAAGGGTGATGATCTCCATCCTCAAAAATGATCATCTTCTCATTCAATATCTATTTCCTCTTTCCCATTTCTTTTCACTTCAGTTTTTAGTTACGAGGGAATAGTGTCTTTTTATTCTGTCATCTAACTTTTAAAGAGGAAATTTTTTCTTAATTAACATCATTCTGTCTCTAAGACCTATTTTGTTTTATTTCAACAAATTAAGCCCAGCCTTACTTTAGAAAAAGAAAATGGCTCTCTATGAGTGTTGTACACTCTGATTTTTTTTTTTTTTTAAAGAAAACCGAAGCTAACTGACACTGATCCAAGTCATGAATCTCTTAGGCCCTTGGATTGCTGATTTATAAACTTGAAGTAAACATGCTATATCTCTTTTCTCTGTTTATAATTCAGTTATGCAGGCCTCTTAAGCTATTGACATTGCAATTATCATTGACATTGCAATTTGTGTATATGTTTTATACCTCATTAAACACTCATCTTTCTAGTTCACAGCAATAGGCTTCTGGCCTAAAATATAGCATAATCTCATAACATAATAAAAATGTAAAATCACAGAGAAAGTTCGTGGTTAAAATCTTTACTCCCAATCAACTGATTGGTGATAATGGCTTTATAGTAAAATAGAAATTTGTTCATGGCACAATTCAGGTAACTTCTAAAACCAAATTTAACATCTGATCAGTAAATCTTTCTGTGTTTTAAAAAAAAGAGCTATATAATTGCACAGAGAATAATAGTATGGGCTGTTTCTCTACAAAATAGTAAAGTTTTAGATTCTCTAGTAAATTTATAAGTTTGTAATTGATGATACTTTCCCACTTCTACAGTTTATAATTCAGCAAGACAATTCTCTTTCAATTGTAAAATCTTATCATGAGGAAATACTTCATGTGATTCAGGACACTGATGATTGTTTGGAATTTTCCCTGACCAGGTGATTAATCCCAGACCCTGACTCAGTGCCTCAGACACAGCCGAAGACCAAAAAGATCTGTTCTCTGAAAATAGCCAGTTCATTTAACTGAATTAACTGTTACCTAAATAAAAAATTACTACCTAAAGTCCATAGAAAGAAAGAACATTTAAAAAATTAAGAGATTCATTAATTGTTCTCAAATACTTCTATTTACAAAGCTATTCATCTATGTGTGTGTTTATTTAAAGAAAGGTAATCTATTTGAATTCTTACGTGAAGTACAAAAGTTTTCATAATTAAAAATTGAAATAGATCTATTTTCACACTTAAAATATTAGTATTGATAATACACATATACAGAGAACTTCATTATAACTTCTTAGAGAATATTTTACCAATCTGTATCTTCTGAAATTGATGTTGATGATAAAAGAACTGAAGAATTCTGCAATCACTATAAAGTGACTAATATTTGTCCCAAGACTTTGACCTTCTAGTTCCTTCTGCCAACTACAATGATCACTTTTAGTTATGAAAAATTCATAAGGTATTAGCTACAATTTATGTATAATTATTATCTGTTTCAATCCTAAAATTTTAGCAGGCCTGCTGAGCTGGGTTTTCCTGATCTTTATCTGTCTCAAGATTTGACTTAATCTTAAGGGTAGTGAATGAAGGAAAGAAGTGAAGGAAATTTTTCTTAGGAACTATAAAGTCATGAAGGACTCAATTTAAAATCTTTCCTGCTTAAATGGATACGTAGATTACAGTAAATAGATGATGGGTTAAATAAATAATAGAGTACGTCAACCAAAGAGTAACATTTGGCAAATAAACCAATGGAAAAAATAAGCATTTGACAAAGAATAAATGCAAACCTACACAAATAGATTAGGGAGAAAAAGAGAAAAGAAAAAAAAGGTATTTTTTGCAAAATGGTTCTTTATTAAAAATGTCTTTCTTTCTCATTTTTTTCTTGTATTAATCCTACTCCAGATTTTTCCAACTAGTTTCAGACAGACATTAGAGTTAAAGAAGGTCATCATTTAGCTGCAAATAAAACACTTGTGGTTCCTTTGTAGCCAGAATCAATCCCTGAGTGCCTATGTCTAGTGCAATGTCAAAGACATAGTAGTCAATCAATAAATATTTGTGAAATTTAAAATAAAATCTATCTGTATGGAAGAATGTTATTGCCTTTTAGAAATTCAGCCTTTTAGAATAAAAGAGTAAACACTACTGGCAAAGAAATATCATTACCCATAATTCCTGTAATGCTTATTTTAATACAATCTCACCAGTGTTTTTTGTAAAAGATTTGATTCACACATCTGATTTATTTCTGCTTTTATATTCACCAGTATTTTACAGAGGTCACAAAGCCCCAAGAGAGTTTTAAAACATACTTGTTATGAATTATTTAAAGTAGTGTTATAATATTATTTAAAGTAGTGGTATAATATTTTTCTTAATATGAACAATTTTACTATACATAGAGCATTTTTTTTCTGAAAGGGATCTGAACTGTGAGCTTAGCATTAGTTTGCTTTTCTTTCTGCTAGCTGGTATACAAATAGTGAATATTGCACAGAATGCAGAACTCCACAGGCATGAGTCTGACAATGTTTAGCCTATGGATCTCAGATAAAGTTGTGATTGGAAGATAATACCATTCTTTTCTGCACTATTGATTATCCAAGGTGCTGCTATTTGTATGCTTATGACATACTCCATTTCCTAAGTCACAAGTTAATGTACTCTTAAAATATTGTGTTACACAGGAAGAATTACATATAGAGCAATCACTGTAAAATGAATAACTTTAGGGAAAAAATTAGGAGTCATGTGATTGAGATGACAATATTTATAATTCAATTGCTTCTGGTTTTCATCTAGGTCCATGTGCAACTGAAGCATGTGTTATGAGCAAGTTAAAAGTGAGTATTTCATGTTCTGGATCAAGCATAACGAGTCCTCTGGAATTGATATTGAAAATAAAAAACTGATGAATTCTGCAATCAGCATCTGTTGAAGATGATAAGGGAGAAGAAGAAAAAGATGAGGGAGAAGAAGAAAATGATGAGGGGGAAGAAGCTATTTCTGAGAAAGGAAAGTGGGGAGCAAGTGCTCACATTTCCCAAGAGCTGAGTGTTTTAGATTGTTTGAACATAAGAATGGCTCATTAGCATCAGACTAGCAAAACCTCCTTAGTTGGCCAGAAGGTCAGAACTGCTGAGATGCTGCCCCCCATCCAATTTCTACAAGTGCAGTATAAGTTCAGGAACTAATCTCATTATAAGGCAGGCATTGCATTTTTAGAAATGAAACAGGTCAGAATACAACCAGTGGAAATGGATTCAACTCTGAGTCTCCCTAAGAACTCTGTTACAAATATTTACACTCTTCTGTTTTGAAGTTAAAATTGCACCAGGTTCCAAAGTAGAACTGACCCCACAGATGGAGTGATTCTGAGGAGAAAGGCACTAGGGACAGAGGAGAGTCTAGGGCAGAAGGCTACTATTAACTTCTCCCTTAATTTTTCTCTCTTCTTTCTCTTTGAATTTGGACCATTTTCTAGCACTTCATTTAGATTATGTCTTAATTCAATGGCTAACAGCACTTTTTAAATGCCCAAGAGCAACTTGTATAATGAATGTGACTAGCCCCCTTAAAAGAAAAAAAAATTCTTTCAGACCTCCAAGATTTCACCAACATATCCTAATTTTAGAGGGAGGGGGAAGGACTTGATAGATCTATATAACTTAGGTCAAGGAGATATCTTTAGCCTGCCAGTGTGACCATTATTCAGATCCAGGCAGGTCCAGTCCTCTGCTGACTGGTGTTGCTGATTATCTGAAGAAAAGGCTAGGTCTCTGAGGGGCATGTGTATAGAGAGAGGGATATGATTTCTAGAGCTAGGATTTAAAACTAAATTTAATCAAAGTTGTAAGGACTCTCAGTTTCATGTGTTGGGCACCGAAATAGAGTGGTGAGTTGAGTCATGCTTCCTGACCTTAGCAAGCTTACAATCCATCAGGAAAAGTAAACAAATAAAGAGGCAGTTGAAACTATTATGGGAGAGGAAAGGCCAAGTTATGTGGAAGCACATAGTCAGGTACTTTGTCTGCAGAAAGAGGATGAGGAGGAATAGGGATTGGGGAGAGGTCATAGAGGAATATTTCAGGCAGACGAGACAATGTGTATGGAGGTCTAGGAACAGGATAGTGAATGATACCTGAAAAAAATGAAAAATTCAGCCTTCCTAGAACTCAGAGTACCAAATTTGGTTGGGGATTACTAGGGGTAAGGTCTCATAATCAGTTGGGACCAAGTCAGATTCTAATTTAAAAGCCGATAAAAAGTTGAAAGTCAATATTTAGCAAGCTCTTTTTGTGCTGTGAAATTATTTCTTTAAAAGTTTAAACTCATCGCTCAGTGACATCTTACAGTTAGCTGCCTTTACACTTACTATATTACTGTCTGGGCATTGGTGAGCAGACTCAAGTTGCTTTTGGAAATGAGATTCTAGATGTTTTGCCAGCCACTGTGGTCCCTAAAGTTCTTATGACAAGATACCTTGAACCATATATCCCCAAGTGCCAATCACTTCATTTTAACAAACATTCCTAGCTAATTGTGATGTTGTTACTAGAGGGTCACTTTGCAAATCGCTGACTTACATATTTAACATAGGTCACTGATATTTTATGCTTTTAAAAGGAATGCATATATTTTTTAGATATCTTAATTGTTTTTCAGACATCTTAGTTGTTTTTCCATATACTTTATTTAAAATTTTCAAATACTGATTGAAAAAAGCAAACACAAATAAAGGATTTTGAAATGTTAAGATTTTCTTCCTCTGTTCTAAAAACATTTTCTCTCTACAAAAGAAAATTGATTTTTTTTTTTTTTTGGCATTCTGATTTAAGGGATTGCTTTAGGAATAGCATTAAAGTATTTAGCAAACATCTTCAGTAATAAGCTTTTTAAATATCTGTTTTCACTCTTTCCCATTTTTTCCATGATAGTGAAAACACTTAATCCACTCAGGGGATTAATTTCATGTAAAGTTTTATGTCTTAAAATTGAATTAATCTTTTCACTGGCATTGAGCACAACAACATCTGCAAGCCATTAAAAGGAAATTCCTTTTGAAAGCACTATAGTTTGAGTACACCAAATGATTTTCACTTAGAATAAAATCATTCATATTTTCATGATGTTTCCAAAGCAGCTAAGATTTAAATTACTAAGAAAAAATTTTATTTTAGTCAGGATACTATAAATCAGTTTTCACAAACTACTTTTCTAATATTTGGTATTTGAAAGTCTTTGGATGTTAATTTCTATAGTTAAATTATTTTATCATTATTAAAATTATCCTTGTTTTAAAAAGACACTTTAGTTAAGAAATTCTTTGAAAAGAATTCCTGTCATCAGCTAAAAAATAATTTTGAATAATAACATCCAATCATTTCCTATAAGAAAATATATTTTACAAAGCTATACAAGGCCTTACAAAGCAGCACACATAACAAATTCTGTTTCTCCACATATTTCAAAACTATTTTCAGAGCTGTGTAGATTATAAAAAATATACATGCATTTACATGCATATAATTATGCCCTTGGGATATATTAAAAAATCACTTATATGGAAGTCTAATATTGATGTAGTCTTATACAATTAATACTTCTTAAAAATAAGAAACACTAAAGTTTTTAAAAATGTCAATTTTATTAAGTTTTTTAGCAAAAAAATAATACTAAAACAAATGAATTGTTAAGAGAATGATTTTTTAAATTTCGTATTAAAATTTTTATATTCTTAAATCTTGCTTATACGCTTATGTGCTTAAATTCTGTTTTTGATTACTGATTGGAAAAAAGCATGAAAAGATTACACACACACACACACACACACACAGAGAGAGAGAGAGTGAAGAGGCCACCTTGAAAATGGTAGGGGATCCCACACCTGTGTGTGGCTGTTGAGAAATGGGAGAAATATCTTGGCTACAGAGGTCTCCATGGATGAATGAGGGATTTCAGCTCCTCTCCTAGCTCCCTAGTCCAAAGTTATACTGCTGGGAAGAGAAGTCCTCACAACTTCTGACCATGAAAACCAGTGGAGATTGTGGCTGAGTGAGACAGAAGGCTAAGATAGTTGCAGACTTTCCACTTAAGGAGCACATGCAAATCCTTAGTGATAGACTCACTCTGAGTTCCAGTCCTGGGGCAGCAGCTTGAACAGCACCAGGGGCATACAAAGAGAAACTGAGTTGTCTGCTTTTAGGGCAAGGGATTGGGGAGCAACTTTCTCCCAGAGAGAAGTACTGGCTGTATCTATTGATCTTTGTTGAGCCTTCTCCAACCCAGATTGCAGACTCAAGAGGGCGCTGTGTCTGAGTCTCCATCCACATAGCTAACACTGGTTGTCCCACCCTGGTGATTAGCTGAGACCCACTCCTCCTAACTTGAGGGTCCATACAAGCTGCTTCCAGTGGATTTTCTGTACAAACAGTCTGTCTTGGCTCATGCTGTGGACTTTCCCAAAATCTCTGAAAGGTTCACAAAAATATAAACAAGCAGTATCTGGCCTCGGCATGCCCTGTACTTAGTGCTGAACAACCCCAAACCAGGCACTTCTAAGCCCAGGATGAGTGATGGCTATCTGTAGATTGCTTGGTGACCCATGCCAGGTGGCCCTGGGCAGGGCACAAGCTTCAGCTAAACTTGGCTGGTGGCAAGACCCCTCCCAAGAGGCCCTGGCCTACATGCTTTGTGGCCAGGTTTGGTCTAAGCTGGAGTACCACCCAGGGTCACATTGAGGATGACATACCCAAAGGGCAGACAGAACAGATTCTAGAGCCATACTAAAGCAAATTCTGCTTTGTAGGGTGGAAGCCACTATAGCAGCTCATCTACTGGTCATGCCAGTCATCACAACAAATCAACCCAAAGGTCAATCCCTCCCATTAATGAGCAAATAGCAACTAAGTTTCAACTATAATAGGAGGGCACACACAACCCATAAACAGGACATACCTGGAGCACTTGGCTCAGGTGACCAGGGAAAACTGCACTGGACTCACAGCACACCTCCTACATCAAGCCATTCTAAGCCCAGGAGACATAGCAGCCCTACCCAATATAGAGAAAAAACAAAACACAAATCAGCAGCCAAAATAGGAAGAAAAACAACCATGCCTCAAATGAAAGAACAGAACAAAGCTCCAGAAAAAGAACTAAACAAAATAGAAACAAGCAATCAACAGATGCAGAGTTCAAAACACTGGTTATAAAGATACTCAATGAACTTGGGAAGAGTAGAGGAACTCAGTGAGACTTTGTCAAAGAAATAGAAAACATAAAAGTGGCATTAGAAAGCATAAAAATAACCAGTCAGAAATGAAAGACACAATAACTGAAAATAAAAATACATCAGGAGGAATTAACAGTAGATTAGATGAAGCAAAAGATCAAGTCAGTGATTTTAAAAAAATAAATAAAAAGGTAGTAGAAAACACCCAATCAGAACAGCAGCAGCAAAAAGAAATCCCCCTAAATAAGGCTAGTTTAAGGGGCCTCTGGGACATCATCAAGCATAACAACATTCGCATTACAGAGGTACCAAAAGTGGAGGAAGAGAGCAAGGAATTGAAAACCTATTTTAAAAAATAATTACAGAAGATTTCTCTAACCTAGGAAAAAAAAATATACATACAAACCCAGAAAGCACAGAGAGTCTCAAACAAGATGAACCCAAAGAAGCCCACCTTAAGATACATAATAATTAAAATATCTGAGATTAAAGAGAATCTTAAAAGCAGAAACAGAAAAGCAGTTAGTTACCTACAAAAGAGCTTCCATAAAACTGTCAACTGATATCTCAACAGAAATTTTGCCCAGGTTAGAAGGGATTGGCAGAAAATAGTCAAAGTTAGGAAAAGCAAAGACCTACAACCAAGATTACTCTACCCAGCAAAATTATCATTTAGTCTCGAAAGACTGATAAAGAGCCTCCAGACAAGGAAAAGCTAACGGAGTTTATCATTTCTAAGCCAGTATTACAGAAAATGTTAGAGGGACTTCCTGAAGAAAAAAAAAAGAATAAAGGATAAAATATATGAATGATGAAATAATTATATGGCAATAACTATATATCTAGCAATAATTACTTTAAACATAAATGTATTAAGTGCTCCAATCGAAAGGTAGGGTGTCTGAATGGATTAAGAAAACAAAACTCTTACATATGCTTCCGATGAAGGACTCACTTCAGATTGAAAGACATGCACAGACCGAAAGTAAATGGATGAAAAAAGATATTTCATGAAAATGGAAACACAATAAAAAGTGAGTGTAGTAATACTTACACTAGACAAAATAGACTTTAAAACAAAAGCTATAGCAAGAGACAAAGAAAGACCCAGTAATCCCACTTCTGAATATTTATTTGAAGAAACCCAAAATATTACTTTGAAATGATATGTGAATCCATATGTTCATTGAAGCATTACTTACAGTAGCCATGATATGGAGGCATCCTGGGTGTCCATCAATGGATGAATGGATAAAGAAGAGATTTTTCTTTATGAATGAGTAATATTGTATTGTGTGTGTGTGTGTGTATATATGTATATATTTACATATTTATGCATATATGTATATATTTATACACACATGCACAATGCAATATTACTCAGTCATAAAAACAAATGAAATTTTACCATCTGCAACAACATGGATGGACCTAGAGGGTATTTTGCTGAGTGGAGTAAGTCAGATAGAGAAAACAAATGTCATATGTGGAATTTAGAGAACCATTCAAACAAATAAACAACAGAAACAAGCTCATAGGTATAGGGAATATTTTGATGATTGTCATATAAGGTGAAGGGGTAAAAGGGGGAGGGTATTAAGAGATACAAATTGGTACTTACAGAATAATCATGGAGATGTAGAGTATAGCATAGGGAATATAGTCAGTAGTATTGTATGGTGTCAGATGGGTACTGGATTTATGAGATGATCATTTCATGAGTTACATAACTGTTTACCCACTATGTTGTACACTTGAAACTAATATAATATTGTATGTAAATTATAATTAAAAATATACTAATTAAAAAATAAGGTGGTAAAGTAAGATTCAAATCCAGGTAAATCAGGCTCAAAATCTATACTTTTAAAGTGCCATATTATGTTAAACATAAAGTCATCTTTTGCTATACAGCCTAATGAGTAAGGAATATAATTCTTTCAGGCAGTTATCTGACTGACATTTTATAAATATAATTTTAAATTTACATTCCGTTGTAATAATGCATAAAGATGCATCCGCTGTATACTTTGCCCAGTTTCCAGAAATGGTAACATCTTGAAAAACTATAGTACAATATCATGACTAGGGTATGGACATTGATAGAAGCCAACAATCATTCAAATTTCCCCAGAGTGATACTATTTTAAGGAAATTATGTGTCTTAAAAATTAGCAAGAGTAAAAGCGGTCTATAAAATAAACAAATAATTAGTCTTATATCTGTCGACAATCATAAAAAGCCTTATAACTATTCTACCATGGACCAACATTGACCGATTATTTTAATTGTTTTAATTCTTACCTAATCTTAGAGAGAGCAGAATTACTGGACACCCTCTTTCTTTCTCATTTTTTTTAAGGAGAGAGGAACAAAACAGTTTTTATGATAAGTGAGCAGTGTTTTATTTTACCTAAGGATCCAGGTTTTCATACCAACATCACCATCTGCTGGATTTTAAGGATATTATCGCTGAGATCTTTGGAAGCTTTGGGTTGTATTTTCACAACTACTGGACTAAAAATGGTCTTTATTGCATATTTTAAAACATTACTAAGTGACTATTTTCAAAGTGGAGGAGAGTGCTTATAGTTGCGCTCTCCCCACACCTGTTATACAAACAGAGAGGAAAAAATGAAAGAATAGTTTTAACTTCTCTCTGTCTCACAATTAAATTTCCGGATCCCCTCCACTACATTTATAAATATAGAGAATAAATCAGTCATTCAAAAAATAGCCATTGACAATTGACTACATGTTAAGAAATATGTCACACACTAAGAATGAACAGTTAAATAAGATACTGTTCTCCCAGTATTAGTCTATAGGAGACCCAGACACATAAATAAATAATGGCATTACAATGTGGGACATACCATCGTAGAGCTACAGTCAGGCATTGAGGCTAGAGCCAGGAGCCTTATTCCTCTGACAGACCGGGGTAACACTGGGATGTAATTATTGGGAGAAAGAAAATTTCCTGAGGAGAAGATGCCTATCTTAGTCTTGAAATTTAAGTTAGAATGAGACAGATAAGACAAGGTTAAGTAAATTTTTGAGTCGGACAGGTGAAATTTGGGAGCAAACCTTTCACAGCATGGTCACCTGTGTATATTCACACCTTTACTTATTCTTTCATTCATTCAACTGATAATTTTGAATATCATCAGAAGTTAGGCTAGGAAAGAAAATTTAAAATAAATAACTGTAAAACATATAAGTGTGATAAAAATGTGTACAGTAAGAACATTCTTTCATTTATTTATCTCTGACTCAGGCAATGCTTAGGCAGTAGAGGTAATATGATATCATCCATGCCTTCAAGGAGCAAGATAAACATTTCTAAATAGTTACATAAATACAATGTGACAATTTCATCTGATTCTATAAAGAAGGGAAAACATGAAATGCCTATAATGTTAGGGGATATACCATGAAATAGTATAGCCATAAAGAATTTGAAAAAATAAGTTTACATTCACTAGTTAGATAAAACAAGATGGTAGAAGGTTATAAGCTTGAGATCTTTAGTCAAATGGACAGGTACTAAATCAATTTACATTCTAGTTGTATGACCATGGGAAAATTCATTAAGCTCTGAAAGCCTTAGTTTCATATATTGTCAAATTGGAATTATAATAGTGCCTGCCTTATAGGATAATTGTGAAGTTAAATAAACTAATAAATATAAAGTGCTTAGAACAGTGCCTGGCTTAGCTGGCTCTTAAAAAAATACTATTTCTTCTTTTTTTCCTTCTTTTCTTCTTCTAACTTTATTCATCTAGTCAGAACATTGACTAACCAGAAAGGATGATTAGCAAAAGCACAGAAGTATGAATTATCCCAGCATGTTAGTCTGAGAGAATTGCAATTAGTCAATATTGATCCAGACAATTCATATTTGTCAGTCAATCAACAAATACTGAATGCCTATTTTATATCAAACCCAACCTCATATTCTAATGTGTTCTAGGGGCTGTGGCTGAAAAATGTGCAGGGTACAGGGAGAACCAAGTAAATGGGTGGCTAGTTTTGTCTGGTTAGGAGTTTGCCAAGAAAGCCTTCACTGAAAATCTTACATTTGAGCCCCCTTTATAGAGGAGTTGAGAGCTCAGCCTGTTTGTGCTGAGGATTGGAAGGCATTCCAGGCACCTTAGTTCAAAGGTGTGAAATGTAGGCTGCATGCAAGGATCTTAAAAAAAAAAAACTTTGAATTTGTGTAAAGAAAAACACTATCCCTTGGCTCAGGGCAGGAAGAACAATATAAGAAGTCAATGTCAGATGGTGTAAAGATGACAAACTCTTGAAGCAGAGAAGCCACTTAATAGGGTAATAAAGTATAACATCCACCCATAGATAGCCTTTTTCTGTTATAAGAACTAAAGATGAATTTAGTTAGATGGATTTTCATACACCAAGGGTCAAATTGGATCTTCCAAAATAAAATAGGTACATATATAAATTATAATAAAATTTCTTGATATACTGCTAGTATATCAAGTACCTTCATCAACCCTAGAGTCCTTTCCAAGGCAGGTTACACAAAATATGCAAGAATGTTGAATCAAACTGTAAATTTTATTTTTAAATATGTCTCCAAAGATTTCTCTCACTAAATGTATTTAATTCAATCTAAAAAAATTGTGTATAAAGGCTTGAATTTGTCATCACGTGTACCTCTGTGAATACTGTTCTTTTATGAGAATCTTATTCTAGCCAGCAGTCATGTGCCTGGACAACAGTGAGGAAAGTAAACGTAGATTCTGATTTGTTTCACACACTTAAAATAATAACTCTTAATGATAAATTTACATAATTCAGGGATCAATAGGCTAAGAAAGTTTACATTCTAAGAAAAATTACTCAAGACTTGCTTTAGAAGAAAGCTTCAAAACAATGGAGAGAAAAACTAAAAAGGCATTAAAATGGAAACATGGGTGTTTTTTTCCCAACAGTTTCCTTTAAACATGTGTCTGTGTCTGTCCTTCAGGCCTTGAAGGAGCTTACATATCTCCTTCCATTTCTCCAATCTTGGCCCCTTTTTTTTCTTTTCTTACCCTCTATTGAGTTGGAATTTTCTGTCACTTTGTAACTAAGTATGGAGTTGCCATTGTCAGAGTTAGGAGCAAGAAAGTGGAAAGGTGGCAGCCTCATGGTGGTGTTGGCTGACTTTACCTCTGGGGAAGAGGGAGGATTGAATTACTCCTCGCTTTGAAATAACTCTACACAACTTTATCATTCCAACAACAGTAGTTAAAGGATGTTTGTCCTTTTCCACCCCTTTTCTTCACTGTGGTGCAGCAAATATTAGAAACATCTAAGACAGAATTCAGTAATAAATTATCTAGGCTCTCACTACAAAGATAAATAAGACAATAAATAGGAAATAAATGGCTGAAAGGGTTTTCTCAAGCAGCAGAAATCGAAGAAGGCAGAATGCACAAAAGAAGAACATAAAGAAGAGAAATACAAAGAAGACATGTGAGGCACCATGGAGGGTCCTGTGAAATAGTTTTAAAAAATACAAAGACTGCCAAAAAAAGAATTAGTGTTGTGAAGAACTCTGGGGGAAAAAAAGAATCAAATTAGAAAGGAAAGAAAAAGTATGAAAATTCGAAGAGAGAAAATGAACATTAATATATACTAAGCTCTCACGTGAGGCCACTGTACCAGAAAGCCCTATCTTTTTGCCAAGACTTTGAAAGCATAAAAATAAGCTCAAAATATGTTGTCATTAGGCATCAGATTAAAGTTCCAGAGCCTTTCAGATTCACATGCTTTTAAATATAGTGATAAATTATGCATATAACACAGATTGGAATGGCTTGGCCCTCAGGTAATCAATAATTCAGAAACCATGAACATGACCCTACTCCAAATGGGAGTTTAAAAGTTGGATTCCGAAAAGATTTGTACCATTTAAAAAGAAAGGTATGCCAGGCAAGCTATTTTTCTTCCCTCAAAAAGAAAAAGGTAGAAGGGGTAAAAGAGGTCAAATATGTGGTGAAAGAAAGAAATCTAACTATGGGTGATGAACACATAATACAATGTATATATATGCCTTACTGTTGAATTGTATGCCTAAAACTTACTGTATTTTATTAACCTATGTCACCATAATTTTTTTTATTTAAGAAAGAAAGAGTTGTAGCTTAAGCTTATGCTTCTGTATTGCACACTGGGATATTTCAGATAAACATTTTGTGCTAAATTGTCATATGAATTTATAAATTTTCAAAACTTTGTATTTTTTTTTATTACAAATTTTCCATCAAGGATCTAGAACCATCAGGTACATAACATCTCATAGATGCTTTCCATTTCTTGGAACAATGCTAATGTGAAAGCTAGTGTGAGCTAGCTTGCTGAAGAAAGGAAAAAAAGGTTTTAAGCCTAGCAACATCCAGAATATAAGACATTTTTCCTAATACACTGATGTGTTAACATAAAGAAAACATGGTGATGCTAGTAGTTATTTTACAGTTTCTATTTCTACTTAAAATATTTTTCTTTAGACTTAGAGTTAAGCTTTGGCAAGTCATGCACAAGGCAATTGTTACATTTATGTGATTATATATATATATACATACATACATACATATATACATACACACACACACACATATATATATACATATATATATGTATTGCTTCTAATTGAAGATCTGCAAGTTATACTTTAAATAATAAAGCTTTCCCATGTACAAATTCCTGCCTTGGAAAGCTAGCAAAGTGAAGATAAGTGCCCCCCACTCTTCCTAAATTAATCTCTGCTATCTTCTGGGGTAACAGCATTCAAATTTAACTTTAGGTTCAATTTTCAAAACAATGGAGTGGTAGTCCTCTTTAAGGAATTTCTTCAATTCTCTAAATCAAGTCACTTTCTTTTAAAACTATAGGCATAGACTAATAGGAACATTGTAAATTGGCCTTAAAATATATTTGTTAAATATGTGAATGAAACCAGTTTCTCCTCCCCTACTTTCTCAAACATAAATCTCTTGGGTTAACTGCTTGAGTGCAGGTATGATGATTTTCTATGTCTCAATTTTCAGCAGTTAAAATTCCATTTAAATAGGGCATTTTAGCTGCTGGATATTAGACTACTGCAATTATATTACAGAAATTATGTACTAAAAGTGCAATAAATAAAATTGATGTTTGACTTAATTACTGGGTATAGTACATGAATATTTGAATATAACTAATGGAAAACCAAATGCTTTATTTAGAGTGTTTTTCAAAGCTTTTATTCTTGTGGAAAATTCACTTTATAGTAATTGTCGGGCCAGGTTTCAAGCTAGTGACTCTCTTCAGGAGAAATATAAAAGGTGCATGAATATATAATTAATGATGTAGTTATCCATGTAAATAAATTATATGTTTAATATATTCCCTTCCAAATAGTGTTTCTCAATGAATCATCTTAATTTTATCATACCTAACTAAACATTTATTAAGATGACAAACTTTCATGGCACTATACATTAAAGAGCAAATATATTATGTAAAATGTGTCATCATTTTGACTAATAAAAAAGAAAGCGGACAGACCATGACTAGGCAGAGTATATCTTCAGAATTATATGAAATTCAATTGACACATACAACTAGAATTCAAAGAAACAATCTAATCTTACACCTAAAGAAACTAGAAAAAGAACAACTAATGTCCAAAGTGAGTATAAGAAAGAAAATAACAAATATCAGAGCAGAAATAAACAAAATAGTCTAAAAAAATTACAAAAGATTAATGAAACTGATATCTGATTCTTTGAAAGAATAAACAAAATTAATAAACCTTTAACCAGACTCATCAAAAAAAAAAGGACCCGAATAAATAAAATCAGAAATGAAAGAGAAGTGATAACTGATACCACAGAAATACCAAAGATTATAAGAAAATACTACTAGCAATTGTATCCTAATAAACTGGACAATATAGAAGAATAGATATATTTCTGCAAACTTACAATCTCCTAAAACTAAGTTGAGAAGAAACATAAAATCTGAACCAACCGATTACTATTAATGAAGTTGAATCACTAATCAAAAAACTCCCAACAAACAAACGTCCTGAACTGAATTGCTTTACAGGTGAATTTTACTAAACATTCAAAGAATTAATACCAAGCTCTCTCAAACTAGTCAAAAAACTTCAAGAGGAGGGAAGGCTCACAATCTCATTTTACTAGACCAGTAAAACCAAACACATTACCAAAAAAAAAAAATTATAGGTCAATATCCCTGATGAATATAGATGCAAAAATCCTCAACAAAATAGTAAACAGAATTCAGCAATACATTAAAAAGATCACATACCATGATCAAGCAGGATTTATTCCTGGGATTTAAGTTTGGTTCAATATCTATAAATCAATTAATATGATACACACTTAAACAAAATGAAAGAAAAATAATATGATCATATTAATAGATGCAGAAAAAGCATTTTACAAAATTCAGCAGACATTTATAATAAAAATTTGCCAAAGTAAGAATAGATGGAACGTATTTCAACATAATAAAGGCCACATACAACAAACACACAACTATCATCATACACCATGAGGAAAAGCTAAAAGCATTTTCCTGAAGATCAAGAACAAGACAAGGATGTCCACTTTCACCAGTTTTATTCAATATAGTACTGGAAGTCTTAGCCACAGAAATAGAATAATAAAAAAATAAATAAATAAAAGGTATTCAAACTAGATAGAAAAAAAGTAAAACCATCATTACTTGCAGATAACATGATACTATACATTCAAAGAACCCTAGAGATCTGCCAAAAAAATATAGAGCTGATAAATTCAGTAAAATAATAGATATAAAATTGGTTACATTTTTATATACCAATAATGAACTATCAGAAAGAGAAATTAAGGAAACAATCCCATTTACAATCGCATCAAAAAATACCTAGGAATAAATTTAACTAAAAATAGTAAAGACTTGAGCTCAGAAAATTTTGAGACATTAAAGAAAAAAACTGAAGAAGATACAAATAAACAGAAGCATATATCAGGCTTAGGGATAGGAAGAATTAACATTGTAAAAATGTCCATTCTATCCAAAGTAATCTATGGTTTCCATGCAGTCCTTATCAAAATTCCACTGGTGTTTTTCACAGAACTAGAACATATTATCCTAAAATTTGTATAAAACTGCAGAAGACCCTGAATAGCCAAAGCACTTTTGAGAAAGAACGAAGTTGGAGGTATCACGTACCCTGATATCAAACTATACTACAAGTCTATAGTAATCAAAACAGTATGATATTGGCATAAAAACAGACACATCAATCAATGAAACAAATAGAAAGCTCAGAAATAAACCCACGCTTATATGGTTATTTAATCTATGACAGGAGAAGAAAGAATATACAATGGGGTACAAGCAGTCTCTTCAATAATAGTATTGGGAAAACTGGGTAGACACATGAAAAAAATGAAACTAGATTACATTCTCACACCATATTTAAGAATAAACCTAAAATAGCTTGAACATTTAAATGTAGGACCTGAAACCATAAAAATTCTAGAAGAAAACATAGAAATAAACTCTTTGACATTACTCTTAGTAATATTTTTGGATATATCTCCTTGGGCAAGGGAAACAAAAGAAAAAAATAAACAAATGAAAAGTTTTTGTACAACAAAGGAAAACATCAACAAAATAAAAAGACATGTAAAATGGGAGAAGATATTTGCCAATGATACATCTAATAACGAGTTAATATTCAAAATATATAAAGATCTCACGACTTAACACCAAAAAAAAACCAATAAATAAAAATATCTAATTAAAAAAACAGTCACTGAACATGAATAGACATTTCCAAAGAGGAATTGCATATGGCCAATAGACATATGAAAAGTTTCTCAAATCATCAGAGAAATGCAACTCAAAACAACAATGAGATATCACCTCAGACCTATCAGAATGGTTATCAATAATAAATCAACAAACAACAAGCCTTAGTGAAGATGTGGAGAAAGGGGACCCTCATACATTTTTGGTAGAATTACAAATCAGTGTAAACACCATGGAAAACAGATTGGAGTTTCCTCCCAAATTTAGAAATAGAGCAACCTTATGACCCAGCTATTTCACTTGTAGGTATTTATTCAAAGAAACCCAAGACACTGATTCAAAAAGATATATGTATTCTTTTTATTGCAGTATTATTTATAATAGCCAAGATATGAAAGCAACCTAAGTGTTTATCTATAGATGAATAAAGAAGACATGATGCATATATACAATCAAATATTACTCAGCCACAAAAGGAATGAAATCTTACCTAAAGGGTATTATGCTAAGTGAAATAAGTCAGACAGAAAAAGACAAATACTATGTGATTTCTCTTATATGTGGAAATAAAGAACGAACAAGGTAAACAGAAACAGACTCATAGATATAGAGAAAAAAGTGATGGTTTGGGAGCTGGCTGAAAAAGAGGGATTAAGATGTTATGAAATAGTCATGGGGATGTAAAGTATGGCATTGGGTAAATAGTCAATAATATTGTGATAACTGTGTAGGGTGTCAGGTGGGCACTAGACTTATTGGGGAGAATACTTCATAAGTTATATAAATGTCTAACCACTACACTGCACACCTGAATCTAAAATAATATTGCATGTTAACTGTAGTTTGTGATTTTGAAAAATCTTAAAAAATAATTTAAAATAAAGAAATAATTGTATGTTACCTGAATAAAAATTTAAATGTTTATTTCAAAAAAATGACTTACAATAATAAAATTTGGTAGGATAAGTTTCTATTCTCAACTGCTGTAGTATGTCATCCTATTCCTCCTTTATTACCCATTCTAGTTTTCTATCACTCTTAATCAATATAATCAGTCTAAGTTGTTTGTCCATTGGGACACTCCAGACAGAGGGGCCTGAGTTGCATATTTCCTATATCAGGTGATGGTGGCTATAAGTGCTCATTAAGTTATCAATGAGCATGAAAGTGAGTATATCTCTAGGTTCTAGACATACTCCTTCCCAGAAACATTAGGTAGTATATAGTCACAGTATTGCCTTATGATATGGTATGCATACACCAGTTATTATATGATTATAATAGTAAAGTAACTTTTTCTTTAATACATGTCTACTAACATGACAATCCTAAAATGACTGGTTTTAGCTTTAGGTTTAGAGGAACTGTGAAAACATCATCTCTTTGAAAAACAGGGCCTCTTGTTCAACACAAATTTCCCAATGTGGGTCATAAGGAGTGATGATAAAGAAGGCACTGCTACTTTGCCTTTTTTTCCCCATATTCATGTTTTCCCTTAAAAAAAGCACCATGAAATGCTTATGGGTTCTAAGCATTGTTCTATTAGGCTGGTAGCCTTTTGGTAATATGGTAGATGGTAGGCCTAATGTATCTCTTGAACATATGTCATTGTTACACTTTATTTGGTATAAAGCAGATTATTTGATCTATGATATGTATGATTCTTGATAATAAATCAGATATATAATGAGACCTCAGTTATTAGTGCTAGGCAAGTCACTATGGCATGGAAAACAAGCCTACATAGATATCAATCCCACTGAGGACAATTGCTGACAATTTTCACATGGAAGGAGTCTAATGCTATTAACTTGAAGACAAGTGGCTGGTTGGTCTCCTCAGAGAAGATTAAATTGAGTGCAAATGTCAGTTTCTGCTGCTTAAAGGTTGTACTTTCAGTAATAACAATGCTAAATTAGCCTTGGTGAAAGGTAGCACATGCTGCCGAGTTTATAGTTCTATCGCTGCCACTCTATTCATGGGTCCATTTTGCTAGCATTTAAGTAACTGAAGACTGGCACCTACTGGCTAGGTCATTTAATTCATGTGGTTATACTGTGTTTGACGCCATTGTAGACATTGATCAGAGACATCAACATGCTACAATTTCACCCACATGTTTCTTTGAATTTCTTTGAATTGTTTCCTATCTTCCAATATTGCTATTCATCACTACCCATGAGTCCCATGTATATCCTTAACTCCACTACTTCTCCTTTTATTGGAAGTTGATTGCCAAGTGCTGCTTTAAGCTTTGCCCACTTAGGAGAAGTATCTCTTTGTACTGTTTTTAAGGGCCATTCCTGAGAAGGGCTAGAGTGTGCTGGCAGCAGTCTACACTTAGCTTTCATTAACTCAATCAACCAATCTGAGAACCAGGATTGGGTTTCTATTATTCTTCTTCTACCATCTAGTCTCAAGTATCCCCTCATAAGTCATATCTATGGATTTAGAAAAAGGTGTTTCAACAAAGACATATGACATGGGGATCTGGTTCCCTACTTGTGTCACTCGCTTATGCCCTCAGACCTTTTTGAGCCTCATTCTGAGAGTAACACTTCCATCATATAATGTACTGCTACTACTGCTGCTTTACCTTATGACTTGGTGATATAAATATATTAATTTTGTGATAGGCACCTTTGTTTACATGGTTATTTGATGTTCCATGGTCAGGAGCTTCCTATCCTAAAGTCAGAGAACAGTGACATTTTAGAAGTTATTTTTTATCTGTGACTATTTCTCTGCTGCAAATGGCAGGGATGACTTCTCCAGAGCCCAACAAGTGAGTGCTATGACTCTTCTTGTCGAGCTGGAGAAAGCTCCACATAGCATCATTATATACTAGGGATACCAGCAGTACCTCTGGTCATTGTGCAAAGAGAGAAGAGGCTGAGCTAAGGATATTCGGGGATTCGTGGCACTGATAATGGGTTTGGAGGGTGGTCAAAAGTCTAAGAGAAGGGTGCTATGACTCTTGCATGGGGACTTTAAGCGACTTCACATAGCATCCTTATTTATTATGTTCTATGACATCTGTCAAGTCATAAGATCCAAGTAACAAGGCAGCCTAAACCTGCTGCAAACTCTCTCTTGCTCTGGACCTCACTCAAAATTAGCAATCTTTATTTGCTCATTCAATACATAGTTTGGTGTACTATAACCAAAGTGGTATGTGCTCTCTTCAAAATCTAAAGGGAACTACCAAATAGAAAATTTCTTTCTTAATGACAGGAGGATATGTCTTAGCATGACCTAGATAACCTGATTCCTAAAAACCTTACTCAAAGGGGCAAGCCCTTGAATCTTTTCTTGGTTTACTTCCATGTTTTGACACACATCAGATTACTTAGAACTTTCTGGTCATTAATGCTAATTAATATGATGTCATTAATATATTGGACCAGTAATGACATTCTGTGGAATGTTCAGATGATCTATATCCCTTCAGATTATTTTGTGATAGAGACAAGAAAAAGTAACATAGTTCTGAGGCAAGATTATGAATATGTACATGGACTGTTTCTGAAATAGGAGCTTCCTTTGGAGATTGAAAAGATGTGTTTAGAAGATTAATAGGTACATACCCAGTGGCAGAGTCCATGTTGACTTGTCTGGTAAATAACTGCACCCTACACAGCAGCTACAATTGGCGTTACCATGAGATTAAGATAATGATAGTTCATTGCCATCTTCCATAAGCTACCTGGATCTGTTTTGCTTAATGACTATACATGCTCATTAAGCAGAGATCAGTATCATCAGAATCATCACCTCTGCATCTATAAAGTCATTAAGGCTGATGCTAATCTCTGCATTCCACTCAGTGTGCATTTAGGATCATTTAAAATATACTACCTTGGTTTGGAGCTGGAAACTTTCAATGTCTTCTAATTGGTCTGTCCTAGACCAACACTTTTTACTTCACAGGTCAGCCAAATAATGCAGGAGGTTTTTGTTGTTGTTGTTGTTGTTGTTGTTGTTGTTGTTGTTGTTGTTGTTGTTATTCCAGCTGCTAAGTATATCCCTCTCAATTAGGCATTCAGGTAACAATGAAATGACAATAGAATGAGATCATAGACCCAAATTGGGTGCATTATGAAACAGATGATCTTTGTGTGATTTTGAGGCAAGTGAAAGCTATTAACTTCTATCAAGAGGAGTTTCTCTGGCTGCTAGAACCTTCTTTGCCAAGTTACCGGGTCCTCATCTTAATTCACCATAGGTGAGAGATTTAGTAATTGTCACAATTACTTAGTAGTTGTGATGTTTTAATATGCTAGTTTAACACCATCATTTATACCAACAATGGGTTCCTTTTTGCCATGTGGCTGGTAAGTATTTAATTTCAAATTCCCATTCTAAGAAAATTTTTCATTGGAAAGGCAAGATTTATCTAACTAAAATGATTTTGTCACACTTTCAAGAAAAATTACAAACTAGAAAAGTTCAGGTGGTCAATGTAAAAGAGTTTAGAAGCTTTTCAAATGGATCTTAAATCAACCCATTCATCAGGCAGTTATATAAAAATTGCACTCTAGAAACACATTTGGATGAAAAGAGCTTATAAAATAAGATGATGAATGATAAAGAAAGAGAAGGCTAGAAAAATAATGTCCTAATGTATTTTTTTGATTCCGACTTAAATATGGTAAGTAAAATTATAGAGAGCTCCTTATCCATTTTAACAATACTATTTCTAGGATCATCCTTGGAAAAGATCCTTTTCAACTCTTCCAATTTATAATCCCAAATGTATTTCTCTATAACTCTACAGAAAATATAATTCTCTGTGATTCTTTGTAATTCTTATTCTGCCTCCTTCTGCCACTGGTTATTTGATAGATTCTGATGATTTTGAAGCTGATTTTAATATTAACCTTAGTTAAATATTATTACCATTTGTAATTTTGGTGTCACACATATAGTTAAATTGCAAACCACTTGTTTCTTGAAAACAATATGTACTTCCTCAGTCTATTCCAGAGTCAAATCTAATTTGGTTCAATAAATCATATTGGTCTTTCTTTAAATACATGGACAACTGAGCTATTGTTTAATATTAGTTTCCCTTCCATCCCTCTATTAAGCTAAGAAGAAATGTCTCCAAATTATATATAATTGGAATGTCATCTTTTAAGTTTATCTTTCACTGCAATGTACTTACTGAAATACTTTTTTCTTCCTGCCTCCTCCATAAATACCTATTTGCGTTTCTTCATCCAAAAATTTAAAGAAAATTTATCACTCTGGTAGCATTTCCTGCTTACACAGGAAATATTAGAACAAGAACAAAGAAGCCCAGCTTTCAAGAACTATAGATACAAATAGGTCATCATGTTCACTCAAAATGATGTTTAGTATCATTTGGAACATAAAAGAAAACAATTTCTTAACTTTGAATTTGAGTTGACATTCATAGCTGTGAGAATAATCTAATATCAGAAACCTATCCCAGAACATTTCGTGAACATGAAAGCAAAAATCTACATTATAAAATATCACAACAGCTTGAAAGACAAGTCATTAGTAATTTGACAGACAAATTCTCATATCACGGAGCTCCTGAGTTTCTAGTGTGCACTGGGTCAACCAGATGGTTTACACATAAGACCACCATTAATCATTTCTGCATTTCTGTCAAAAGAATACTAACAGGTGTCATGGAAAGAATAGTTTGGTATACAATAGGAAAAAAAGCATAATCTAAATACAGAAAATAAATATTGTTCTTTGAATACACTCAGTGGTTCATCATTTTAAAATAATATTTTACCCAATACAACATTAAAATATTAGAAAATTTCTATGCCATTTTGACAAAGTGTTGATTTGGATCTCTCTAAAATTTTAATAAATTTCTTTTGTTACAAGAAGTGTATTCTCATTGTAGATAATTTAGAAGCTACAGAAAAGCTTGAAAACTAATCATCTAGAGACAACTATTATCATGTTAATTTTTATTGATAGTCCTTTCTGTTTATTATTATTTTGGGAATTTATAGAAGATTTATTACATAGTCATGACTGTATTGTTTAAATCTTTTAATTCCATTTTTATCTCTTAGAGTTTTTTCATGTTAATATATAGTTTTTCATAAACTTCATCTCTATGGCTATATATTTCATCACAAATAAACTATGCAATAGTTTGCTTAAGCATTTTTCTGGTTTAAATTCTTAATTTATTTCTGCTGCCTTATTTATGACTAAAAGTTTTATTTATATCTTTAGTTTTTCCTTTGGGTAAATTTTTAGAGTATAAAAGTAAATATGCTTAAGCCTTTTATTTTCTGTTACCAAGTTGATTTTGATTAAGTTTGTGCCAATTTAGGTAATTACCAGCAATAAATAAAAGTGGCATTTTTGATCTTTTTTTCAAAATCGTTTTTAATAATTGCTAATTTGACATTGAGATATAGTTAGATGTTGGTATTTTTTGTGTATGTTTCACAATAGGTGATAGCTTCATTAGAAAATCATCTTTAAAAGCTTTTAAGTTTATATTTACTATTTGCTAATTTAGTAATGAAATGTAGTTAGATGTCACTGTAGTTCCTCATGTGGCTTAAGAAACTACTTCATTTTAAAGTAAAGTATTGCTAAAAAGCTTAATCATTTAACAGCAGACTTCTATAACACATGCCCTTTCTAGATATGTCAAAAGTTCACTGACTGCCCTCAGATATCCCAAATGGTCCAGATCCTTAAATTCCTTTTGCATTTCAGCTGTTCAAATAAACTCGTTAAAAACTTTAAAACAGTTAAAAAAAAATACTCATAGTCTATATTTTCAACTGCAAAAGTCAACAGAAATTATATCAGAAACAGTTTTTTAAGCAGCATTGAAACTGAAACAGCTTATTTATAACATTTTTTTTATTCATTTGGGTTATACCTAGCTATTATTAAAAAAAATTTTTTTCAACACATAATTGAAAGTAATGTAAAGTTTCTCTTGTCCCTAACTAGCATCTTGTAGGGATGATAACTATTTTAGACTGCGGCAAAAGATCTCATTATGCAGTTAGCACAATAACTCACGTCTCAAAAGTACTATTTGAAATATAACACGTAAAATTCATTTGTCTCCATGCAGTGCACATCTACCTATCTTTATTTGTTTAGTTGCCAAAATAAAATACTACTCAAATGATAGCAAACTTTCAAATGAGGCAGAAATTGTCAACTCTTCCTTTTGTAATTGAAATTTGCCATCTTTAAGTGCTTAAATTTAATTAGGGAAGGAAGAAATTTCCTCTGCTTATATACAGAATAATATTTTATTATAATAATTAGTCATCTTGAACTGAAATGAATTTATATGTGTAATGTGGATGGCCAGCATGCATTTTAATCCTATTTCCTGTGTAAACAGCAATTCAGAGTCTGTGACAAGTAGGCAATATTTCTGTAGTGTTACCAAGTAGAGAGCATGTTGTTCACATAATGTCTTCTGTCACTTGCCTTTCTTTCAAGGATTACAGCTCTTTCTGGCCTCATTAAAACTCAGGGAACATGCTGATGTAATTTTCAGTCACTCACTGGAGCTTTTCATTTTTAATTGAGAGAGAGAGAGAGGAGAAGAGAGGAAATAAGAAGAGATTTATTAAAGAATTAGCTCATACCATAGTGCAGGTAACAAAATCCCTCAATTTGCTGTCTGTTAGCTAAAGAACCAAGAAAGCCGATGGTATAATTCAGTCCAAGGCCAAAGACCTGAGAAGGAGAGGAGGGGCATGCTGAGATAAGTCCCAGAGTCCAAAGGCACCAGAACCAGGAGCCAGTATCTTAGAGCAGGATATGGTTGTCCCAACTCAAGAAGAGAGAAAGGGAATTTGTCTTTCCTCCACTATTTTGTTCTATTAGGACTCTCAACAGAGTAGATTATGCCCATCCACATTGGTGAGGACTGATCTTCTTTATTTAGTCTACTGATTAAAATGCTAATGTCTTTCAGAAGCTCCCTCACAAATAATATTTACCAGATATCTGGGCATCCCTCGTCCAGTCAGGTTGACAACATTACAGGGGCCAAGATTTTGCATTTCTAAGTTCCCAAGTGATGTGGATGCTATAGGCCCAGCAATGAACTTAGAGAACTGATCTAGAGTATATAACTGAAATGGCTAGGTTACAGAAAAACCATAATTTAAAATTTATCATATAATGCCATGTTGTTTTCCAAAACATTTATACTAATACAGGTACATCTTGTTTTATTGCTCTTTGCTTTATTGTGTATCATGGATGTTGCATTTTTTTTTTTTTTTACAAATTAAAGGAAACACTTTCCATCAACAAAATGATTATGACTTGTCTTATTGCAATACTTGATTTAGTGCAGTGGTTTGACACCTGCAGTATCTCCAATATAATATATACCAATATAGATTTAATTTCTCCATATCTTTGCCAATACCTGTTAGTGTCAAACTTTTTAATTTCTGCCAAACAGATAGGTATAATATTATTTTATTGTAGTTTTAATTTTAATTTCCTTAATTATACAATAGAGTTGAATATATTTTTGTATGTTTGTTAGCCATACATTCTTCCTCTTAGTTTCTTTGCTCCATTTTCCATCAGATCTTTCTTTTTCTTATCAATTTATACCAGCTCTTCTATGGTCTCTCATGAAGACTCTTACATGACTATTTGTAATACCTGCTAATTTTGTCTCATATGGTTTAGGAGAAAATTGTTTCTATTTTTTATCATTTTTGTCTCAGGCTGAACATATGGTTTCTTTTTTGTTGCTTAATATAAACTTGATGATAATAATAGAATTGTTTACTAAAAATTTGCCCCTACTCACCACTCTATTGTCTGATGATGCCTCATTCACTCCATCATTACTGCCAAGTCAAAGCCAAGGCATTGTCTTCTGTAGCTCTATGGTAGACTTCCCCTCACTCCTACATACCTCTGCCCTCCCCTGCTTCTACTGCAACATTCCTATAAGCTATCCCACTCCCAATCAATAGCAAGACCAATCTTTGAAAAGTACAAATCAAATTATCTTCTCTGTGTAAATTCTTCCAATGTTTTCTTATTATAACATATAGAATAAAATATCAACTCTTTAGCATGGCAACAAGGCCCAAAACTCCTACTCGATTCTCATCGATGCCACTCTCAGATCATCAAAGTGTGACCACTCTTGCCATGTTGCTGTTTCTCAAACACTCCAAATATGTTCCTCTTTCAGCAATGCCCTTCTGCCAAATGCTTCCCAGAAAGGCCACCTAGACTATCTCATCTAATTTTCTCTCATACTCTTCAAACTCATATATTCTTTGTCCCTAATCCAGCTTTATTTATCTTCATGGAATTTACCAGTATCTGACATTATTTTTGACATTACAATTTTTAATCATTTATCTTTGTCTCCTACTAAAATGTAATCACCATCGGCAACAAGGTAGATTTTGATCATCTCAATATCTTAGTGTTAGGAAAGTTCCTAATAATAATTATGTTCTCTACAAATATTTATTAAATGAATAGCTGCATTATTCTTATATAATCTTCACAAATCTTTTACCTACATAATCCTTGAAGGCAGAGACTAGATATTACTCATCTTCTCACCCTCAGATTCTACAGCACATTGTAAGCACTGGATAAAAAAGTATAAAATAAATTATTAATGAAATAAGTAAGATTATCCTCATTTTATAGTTGAGGAAACTAAAAATCAGAGTGCTTACTTATAGAGCCAGTAATGTATCAGTCTGCAAAGCTATTCCACTGTGCATTGTTCTCTTATAATAGAACATTGCGATCAAGGTGAGTAGATGGATTAGGATGAATCACACCAATGATATAGCCTGCAAAACCTCTGATACCAAAGAGCCTGGAGATGAATTAGAATTTACTCTTCTTTCGATTTATGAAGTAAGGTCTTTCCCTCATCTTCTACCACTTGGAAACTCCTTAGGGAAAGAATAGTTCCTCATTTCCTAAAAAAGCCATGTGTTCGTAGTATTTAGAGACAAGAGTATACTTAATACTACGTAAATTTTATTCAGATATACATGTTTGTACTGGTGATTTTAGTGCAGATTTTTAACCCCCTTCTCTTTCTAATTCCCATTGAAATGACAAATACTAAAATATCTGGAAAAGGTCTACCTGCATCTTGAAAACAAGCAAAATGAATATAAATATATTTTAGGTGAGTTCAGGTTAAGGTTAATTCATCTATAGTTAATAGTATTTGAATGAATAGATAATTTAAGATAAATATGAAAAGGATCAGATTAAGGAGAAGCAATAATCAAAGCAAAAAATTCTTAAACTGAAAACAGAATTAAAGCCTTAGATCAAAAAAAGTTTGACAGTCTAAAGTTTTCATTTTGTTTGTTTTTAATTTCAACAATAAATTTAAAAATAAACCTATACACTTTCAAGCAGAAAAAGTAGCCCTTAAAAGAAAAAAGTTTATCTGCCTTTGGAATTCCATTTTTTATATAAAAGACAAAACAGTAAAAAAGAATAGAACAATGTCTTAAGAGTGTGCTGCTTACCTATCTAATCATTTGTAAGTAAGAAAAGAAAAAATAAGAACTGTAGTAAATTGAGAATGCCAAAGAAGTGGTATGGAAAAGGATGGTAATAAAATTAACATAAATTTACATTTTGTTTAAGATCATGCTTCAGATAGTTATAAAACAAAATTTCAAAAAAATATTTGTAAAGAAGAGAGACTTATAAAATAAAAAATCTACATTGGGAGATTATCAGAAAAAAATCTTGGAGATTATGAAAGAGGTGAAGAAAACTGTCAAATTCAAATTCAGAAGATGGGCAGTCAATTCAGAAGATGGGCAGTCAATGGAACTGAGTCAATTTGCCCTCAGTTCCATTGCTTGCCCTTACTCTGGCTGATTTATACTTCAGGGAAGGAGTCCTATGGATTGGATTTCTAGCTGAGGTTAGCATAATAAAGATATTAAAAGGAGATTGGAGGAAGACATGAAAGGAAAATTCGGGAAGTTTAGCCCTTACCTCTCTTTCTTGAGAGATATCTGACAGTATTTGCATCCTCTTCAGGGCTCCAACTCCCTCCAGACAGATCAATCACAGTACCAATTTTGGCCAAATAATCTGGACAAAGATAAGAATATATTATCTTTAGACAAAAAAAGATGAGTTATTCTATCTTCTAAAATAGAATTACTTAAATGAAATGTTATGATTGAAAATAAAATATATCTATAAGTTATTCCTATAGATATAAGAAAATCAATATGATAGGGCACAGAATAAAACAATATTATTGTAGATTTATTGCTAGCATTTTATAAAAGCTCTATTTTCCCATTCTAAAAGTGTCTTTTCTTATATATTTATCTTTTACAAAAAGATTTACCATATTTCAGGTTATTTTTATACCTGAAATAGTATTTATACCTGAAAATATTATTTATTAATATGTATTTATCTATTCACTTTGGTTTCTGATTTTTAATACTATGAAAATTAATATTAATAATGTAATAAGCTTCCTTGTGTGTTTTCATGTGTATACAAATCAATGCAGGTGATTTTATTTTATTGAATGTATTTCTAAGTGTGGAATTGTTCTGTCAAAGATATGTATATTTTTAAAGCTCAACAGAAATTGCCAGATTATTTTTCCGAAAGGGCTGAAATATTTTTGCCTGTCAATCAGCAATGAACGAGAAAATTCTTGTTTGCATTCCTACCACAAGTAGATTTCACTGTGCTTTTTTAAATCTTTGCCAGTTTTATAGGTCTAAAGAGATATCCAGCTTTTACTTTAATTTGAATATCTATGGTTACTAAAGAAATATGGAGTCTTCTAACATTGGCAATTTGGATATGCAGTTCTGTGAATTGTATTTCATACCCATTTTTCTATTGGGCTGTTTGACTTTTTCATTATAGTTCACAAGAGATCCTTGTATATTATAGATTAGTGATTCCCAACACTTTTCACTTCATGACATTCAGAAAATTTTATTTTTACATAATCATGGGGTAAATAGCCGATGAGGCTTCCAGTGATGGGTTTAACAAGCTTTATGAATTTAACTGATAGAAAGCCCAAGAGGATAAACATCTTTCCAAAAATGTAACCCCTATCTAATTCAATCAGGATCAGATATAATATCAACCAATAGAAGTTGATATGGTAAAAAATTTTCAAATTTATAAAATACTGACTTTGAGCTTTACCCATATATTCTTTATATTGCCTAAAACTTTTATTTTTTATGTTGTGGCTTCTAGATTTTATGTTTTTTAAAATATTCTCCTCCACTCCTGAATTTTACTATAGTTTTAAAAGATTTTCATCCAAGATTATTTTTATTGTATATGAATAGTTTAGATAATACAAAAGTAAAAAACACAAACATAAGATACTTTAAACTTCTGAATAATTAAAGATATTTGTGCTAGTTGGAAAAAAATATGAAAAAGTTTTCTCTGAAATACTTTGAAGTAGGTAATATCTATATTTTTAAAAGAAAGGAACATGGTGTCATCTAAAAACTCTTTCCCTGGGAATTAAGAAGTCTGTTCTAGATGTAGCTCAATCCTTGCCATGACAAACCAACCTCTCAGTTCCTCTGAATCTCAGCATTGGCCTTGTTAATAGGTAGGTATGTTGGGTTAAACAACATTAGGGGCATTTTTTCCTGTACTAATATTCTATAGTTCTACATTTTACTCAGTTACATTTAATCCGTCAAAAGAAACTAAAACAACAACAACAAAAAACTTTTCAGGATATTGATGGCATTTCCTCTGGAGAAGTCTGATGAAAAAAATTCCCAGTGTTAGAAAAGTAAATTTATTTTTCCTCTTTTTTTTATGAGAAAATAATATAATGATGAAAGGCTCCTTAGGTCTACTTAAATTCACTGTTGATGTAATGAAGATTATGGTCTTACCCAAAAAGTACTACCTCCAGTATATGTGTTTTAAAAAATGGAATTCAGAAGAAACAGATTATGGAAAACCAAATGGCCTTTAGGGGTGTTTTGTCAATTTTTTTCACATTATGCAACAGAGTTTCATGAGTCAAGATCAGCATTCAAACTAAAATAAGGCATTAAAGACACAACTGTAATTGAAGGTTATATATGTTCTTAAGGGTTAGTGGAAATTGGACTGATTATTTAAAAAAACTAAAATGATTCTGTAACACTGACCAAAATTTAACTTCACTTAATTCTAATAATGTTTCATTAATCTTCCACCAACTTAAAAGTTTTAAATGTTGCTAAGTGCCAGAATTTTTTATTGTTTTTAATAAATGACCTATGAAGAAGATAAATGAGACCTTATTTCTGCAATAAAATTCTGCTATATGTCCATCTATATTAGCGTCTGAAAAAAGTCCTCTCTTCCCCTTTCCTGTTCAAGACATATTTTTAATGCCTCTGAAAAATGAAACGTATTTAAACAAGGTGGCATGGATCACCCTAAGAGAAAAATTCAAAGTATTTTCAAAAGATTCAAAGTACTTTTTAAAGTCTAACTTAGTCTTTATGCTTTCCCTGCAAGAACTCTTTTCAGATCTACCAAGTCACCATGTTGTCTATACCTTCTGAATTGGTAATACTGGTTGTTCACTATTGTTCATTTAGAAATTAATCACAGATTCTCTTATATTCCTGTTTACTGTCATCACAGATGCTTGCATTTTTCAAGTTTTCCTTTTAGGCTTAGCTTTCTATTTAATCTTCCAAACTTTTGTATATTTTCTTCAAGTCGTCTGTAAGGTAGTTGAGGACAGAACCTTTGCTCCAAGTATCAAATCCAGCTCCAATTAGTTTAAGTAATATCAGAGCAATGGGGATAATAAGGTAGACTTGGCCTAATGGACACTGGAAGCTGGAATTTGGAAGACATCAAACCTCTCCTTATAACTGTTATCTCCTTTTAAAGAGACTTTAATTTTTTCTAGTTATAAATAGCTGGGAAAGCAATTATAATATAGACATGAAAAATATCTACTGATAGTTAACAGATTTACATTTTTTTAGTATTCATCAGGGACAAAATAGATCTTATCTTCAAGCTCCAATCATAAAAATCCTTGGGCAGAAGAAAGATTGGTCCATCTTGGATCACATTCTCTGTTGATGGAGCACTATGAACCAGACCATTTTATGTCTCAGCTGCAATGCCCAACCTATTGTTAGAGGAGAAGAGCTGATGCCTTTGATTTCTATGACATTGTTGTAAAAGAATATTTGATAACTTTCACTATGCTTTTCATACATAAGATGCTCAAAAATTACTTATTTCATTATCACACTATTAGATTTTTAGCAATTATTTTGAGATATAATTCTTGTATATAATAACATTTACATATGGTACAGAAAATATTTTATTAATATCTTTTAGTTTTTAATTATAGTTGGCATACAAAATTATATTAACTTCAGGTATATAACATAGTGATTAGATATTTATTTAACTTACAAAATGATTACCCTTATAAATCTAGTACTTATCTGACACTGTACATAGTTATTATAATATTACTGACTATAACCTTTATGTTATACTTTACAACCTCATGTCTGTTTTATAACTACCAATTTGTACTTCTTAATCCCTTTCCCTTTTTTACCTATTTCTAATCCTTCTCCCATCTGGCAATCCTCAAAATATCCTCTGTATCTGTGAGTTTGTTTCTGTTTTGTTTGCTTGTTTTGTTCCTTAGATTCCACATGTAAGTCAAATCTTATGGTAGTTGTCTTAACAATAACTTCTAAGTCAAGATACATTGTTGCAGATGGCAAGATTTTATTCTTTTATTTATTTGTTTATTTATTTATTCATTTTTTTATGCTGAGTAATATTCCATTGTATATGTATATCACCTTTTCTTTATCTGCTCATCCATTGATGGACACTCAGGTTGACTCTATATCTTGGTGTTGTAAATAAAGCTGTAATAGACATATGTATGGACATGTCTCTTCAAAGAACTATTTTGGGTTTCTTTGGATAAATACTCAGAAGTGGGATTCCTGGGTCCTTCTTTGACTCATGTTATAGCCTTTGTCTGGTATAAGTATTGCTACCTCAGCTTTTTTTGTTTCAATTTTCATGAAATATTTTTCTCATTGCTATATTCTGTTCGTGTCTTTTGATCTGAAGTGAGTCCCTTCTAGGCAATATATGTAAGAGCATTGTTTTCTTATCCATTCAGGCACCCTGGGTCTTTTGATTGGAGCATTTAATCCATTTACACTTGAGGTGATTGTTGATAGATACGTAGTTATTGCCATTTTATTATTTATATTTTTATTATATTGTTTTCTCCTTAAAGAAGTCTCTCCAACATTTCCAGTAATACTGCCTTGATGTTGATGAACTCCTTTTGCTTTTTCTTTTCTGGAAAGCTCTTTATCTGTCCCTTTATTCTAAAGGATGACTTTGCTGGAGAGAGTAATCTTGGTTGTAGGTCTTTGCTTTTTATCATTTTGAATATTTTCTGCCAATAACTCTGGCCTGCAAAGTTTCCCTTGAGATATCTACTGACAGTCTTATGGGAGCTTCCTTGTGGTTAGCTAACTGCTTTTCTCTTTATGTCCTTAAGGTTTTCTCTTTGCATTTACCTTAGGCATTTTAATTATTATGTGTCTTGAGGTGGACTTCTTTGGGTTCATCTCATTAGGGACTCTCTAAGTTTCCTGAGCTTGTATATCTATTTCTTTTGCCAGGATGAAGAAGTTTTCAGTAATTATTTTTTGACATTGATTTTCATTTCTTGCTCTCTCCTTTCTTTTTTTGGTATCATATAATGTCAATGTTGTTACACTTGATGTTGTTCCTAGAGGCCCCTATTCTCATTTTGGGGGATTCTTTTTTGTTGTTACTGTTATGATTGAGTGTTTTCTGCTACCTTTTTTTCTAAATTGCTGATTCACTCCTTTGCTTTACCTAATCTACTGTTGATTACTTCTAATGCATTCTTCATTTTGGTTATTATATTTTTTACTTCCAACTCATTCTTTTTCTATTTTTTATCTCCATTTTTATGTTTCCTATTACTTTATTAAAGTTTTCACTGAGTTCATCTACAGTATCCCTAAGTTCAATGAATATCCTTATATCCAGTGTTTTGAATTCTACCTCTGGTAGCTTGCTTCTTGTTGTTGTTGTTGTTATTGTTGTTGTTGTTGTTGTTATTGTTGATTTTTTTGTTTTTGTTTTGTTTTTACTGAAACTTATTCTGTTCATTTACTTGAGAAATGTTTCTTTATCTCCCAATTTTGGCTGCCTCCCTGTAATTCTTTCTATGTAATACATAGGGCTGCTGTGTTCTCCCAGGCTTAGTAGGGTGGCTTTATGTAGTAGGTGTCCTTTGGAGCTTAGTAGCACACTCTTCTTTGATTATTTGAGCCAGGTGCTCAAGGTACCTCCCTTGTGTATGCCCTCCTATTGTAGTTGAGTATTGGTTTCCATTTGGACATCAATGGGAGGGATAGACACTTGGGCTGTGTGGTGAAGATTGTCTAGTGAGTGGCCGATCCTACAGAACAAGATTCATTTTTTCAGGGCTCTTGGCCTGCTCAATCTGTTCTTCAAATGTATCTCAGGGTAGTGCTCCTGCTCTAGTCAATGAAGGCCACCAGGAGTCCTGGAGCAAGAGCTTCCTGAGAGGGGCCCACCTGCAGGCCAAGTTCAGCTACAGACTGAATTTTCAGGGCCACTTAGCAAGAATCACCATGCAATTCACAGATGGCTCCCACCCATGCTGGGCTTTGAGAAATTTTAGGAAAGTCTTCACAATGAGCCAAGACAGGCCATTTTTATGAAAAACACATCTAGAAGTAATTTGGATGGGCCCCCAAGTTGGAAGACAGGGTCTCAGGGAGTCACTAGGGCAGAGCGACCAATGTTAGCCAGGTTATTAGAGCTCAGATATGCTGGCCACCTGCATCTGCACACCAGAATTGGGGGAAAGCTCAACAAAGGAACAATGGACTCAAGCCCTTGTCCTAAAACCAGACAATTTAGTTCCTCTCCATATGTCTCTGGTACTCTTCAAACAGCTGCCCCGGAGCTGGAGCTCAGAGAGAGTGAGTCCATCACAGAGTAAGTTCATGTGTGGACTCTAAGAGGAATGTTTACAACTCTCACAACCCTTCATCTCACTCCACCACAACTTCCACTGACTTTCATGGCCAGAGGTTGTGGAAACTTCTCTTCCTGGAACTAGAACCTTGGGCTGGAGAGCCCAATGTGGAGCCAGGATCCCTCACTCTTCTGGAGAGACCTCTGCAGCCAAGATAGTCTTCCTGATTCTCAACCACCACTGCAGTTGTGGGACTCTTCAGTTTTGCATCTCTACCCCTATTACAGGTCTCAAAGTAGCCTCTTTTGTATATTCCCAGTTGTAGGACTTTTGTTCAGCCAGACCTCAGATAAATCCCAATGATGGTTGTTCTGTAGTTTCATTATAATTTTGATGTGGTTGTGAGAAGAGGCAAGGACAGGGTCTACCTATTATGCCATCTTGACCAGAAGTCTCTGTAAGATGCAATATTTTTTTAGGTAATTCACAGGTTTGTGCATAATCTAATGTGGCTTTAATAATCCAATTTTAGAATATTTTCATCATCTAAAAAACACACTGATAGATTTTAAGAAAGAAAAATTCTGTCACCTATTCTATGTTTGACTTTGAGGAAGTGATATTATAGTAGGTAGGTAGAAAAATGTCTTTCCTCAAATGTCCTCCCTTTCAATTGGCTTCTTATAGTTTTCTCAAGTTTAAAAATCAAATGATGAAGTGAGAGAAAATTACACATCAAATATGCAGTGAGGGGGTGAAGCCTAGGAGGTTTTCTATGAATGATATATACAAATCTTATACGGACTCTAGGATATCTACTCAGATAAAGTATAAAGTGCTAAAGAACTGAATGGCTTAAGTATTAGATGCAGCTGGTCATCTGTCTTTTGTGTAAATTTTTCACTCAGAAGACTTCAGAAAATATTCTATTAGTATTTTAATTAATTATTTTTCATTAATATTATATGATTAATCAGAAACAGTGCTCTACAAAGACTTTTAAAATTTAAGTTAATCAGAAAGAACAAGTAGCCCACCCTGTCCACAAGAAAAATTTTATAACTATATAAAACATTCTCTCTAAATGGAACAATCAGGAAGGAAAACTATGGCTTAACACTCAGAAGACATACTGCCATCATGATTTTTCCACGAAGTAAAGACACAAAGCATCTTCACTTTGAAGATTATTTCAAGCTTATACAGTGATGGTAATAACACCTGAATACCCACTCAACATACTGCTGCCAGATAAACAACCCAACATGTTTTCAATGTTAGCTGGAAAAGTCTGTGCACCTGTTTTTTTCTATTTAACCAATAAGACCACATTTCTTTAAAATGTTTAAGAATAGAGTGAATAACCACTCTAATTCAGAAGAAGATTTGAGCAGATGGTGTGACTCAACATGGTTCACATTTCATTTACAAAAATTAGTTATAACAGATTTTTGTATGTCTAAAATAGGAAAAGATTTTGTTTTGTTTTGCAGACTCTGAGAAATAAAAATAATTCATTTTACATATGCAATTTTAACTAAATTGTATCACATCAAATAGACTGAGATATTTTAAATTTAAAAAATTAAATATATTGGGCATTTTTGCCTCTTCCTCTTTATCTTCCCCTTTCCTAAAACATGAACTGTCCCATCCAAGCAACACATGTTGATATCAAGTACATATTCCTTTTTTGTTTTTACCTTTGTAATGCTCATATAAACATATATGTGTATGTATATACAAATTTGCATGTATTTGAATACAGAGAAAACTTTCAAACAGATATAAAGTATGTATTTATCCTCATTTTTCTACAAATTTTTGCAACTTGCTTTGTTCTGGGAATTGACTTTATTTTGAAGATTAGATTAATATTAACGATGCTGAAATACCTTTGAACATATAGATTCTTCTGTTTGTTTCTTCTATTTCTGGAAGATTAGATTACCAAGATTAAGGACATTTGGTAAAAGATTTATGTGTATTTTTCATTTTTATATATATTGACAAATTGCTCTTCCCAAAAAACTTGAAAATTTGTACATTTTGACACTTTTCAGCATTATTACGAGAAATGGGTATTATAGCCTAAAAGTGTTTTCCTGTCTAATGAGCTTTCAAGACTATCTTATTATTAATTTAATTTGTATTTCCTTAACTAGTAGTGAAGTTAACCATTTTTGTTGTTGTTTGGAGGCCATTTGGATTTGCTCTTCTCTGAATTGCCTCTTCATATTCTTTGACAATTTTCCTATTGATTTATACCTTTTTTAGGAAACTCTTAAAATCATGTTGTATAAATTTCAATATTTTGGTATCATCTGTTTTGCAAATTATTTTTCCCTATGTAAATCCATCTGGAATGTGTTTTTAGTGATAGTATGAAATGAGCATGATTTACATATCATTTTCAAATGGAAGCCACTTTTTCCACATTATCTGTGTCTGTTCCATCCCACTCAGTAGAAAGTCTACCATTGTCATATTTAAATTCTTATTAATGCCAAGATCAATTTCTGGATTCTCTATTTTATTATACTGATCTACTTGCTTATTCTGATAGACTACCATTGGTTTAATTAGAATGGCTTAGTAATACTCTGAATTTATAAAAAAATACTCCCCTTATTCTTTATCATTTTTATAACTTTCTTGGCTATTGATAGATTTATTATGCTATATGAAAGTTCATATCATTTTATTCACTTATAAAAAAAATGCCCTTTTGATAATTTTGGAAGGCCTATCGAGAAAGAGCATTTTTATTGCATACATTTTTCAGGATGGTAATTTTGACCTTAGTTTTAGTTTTCATTTTCTTATGCTCACTGGAGAAACTCATACAAACTGGCCTATAGGGAAATATCTTTATTTGAAGTGTGAAGTATAATATAAATCTTTGGAATACTTCTGGCAATGTGACATTTATTCCTCTGTGTACACACAAAAAACAAAAGGTTAAGCTTCAATAAAAACAAAAATGAAAACATTTAGTTTTATTACTCTCCTGTATCTCAAGAGAACAATTTTTCACAATGTTTTGGGGTCAATAATAGGAATATAGTGGAAGAAAATGCTGTATTTTTCTTTATTTTCATAATTTACATGTAAATTACCTAGCATCTTTTCCTGTTGTGGTCTGGCATAGTTTACTATAAGGCATAGCAATTCATATTTAGGATATATTTCAGCCTGAGATACTTAGCCAAATACCTAACAAAGAAAATTTTATCATTCAACACATCTGTTCTGAGGGTAAGTAAAAATATCTCCATTTTCTAATTTTCATTAGGGTTACATGTATTTATTTTGCAAACATCTTTGAAATTTTGTGATACATTAAATATTTGAAAAAAATAATTTAATTGTAATGAAGACTATTATTTTGTGGTTTAAGGAAAGGGCACAGCTTTGGTACTTTATAGGCTTTGACTGAAGTCCTGATTCAGCTGTGTGACTTTGGGCAAATTATGTAACCCATCTGAGTCTCAGGTTTTTTATCTATAAAATAATGCTAATTTAAAAACCATTTGCATAATTGCAAAAGTTAAATGAGAGTAAAATATTAATTATAGTGCCTGCAAACCATGATATTCTGAATGCTACTATTTTATTATAAATAGGAAATAGATAAGGCCGTATTTATAATAACTCTACAGTACTCTTTATTTACCATTATTACAAATAAGGACTTACCTATTTCTTCCTAACAAAGCTGTATAATTTGATTTTTAAAATTCATTAACTCTTTCATTCAAAATACATATACTGGTGCTAATTATAAGCCAGATACTATCCTATTCATTGAGGATATAGAGATAAATTACACAGATGGGCTCTCATTTTTAGTGGAGCTTACATTTTAATAAGAAAAGATATATAAAAGAAATAAATAATAAAAATAAATACAAATTATAAAATGCATTATAAATGAAATACACGGTGTGATGAGACAAAGTAACTCAGTAATAAAAGGCAGTTATGTATTTGAAAATTCCATCTGAACAGGTTTATTTGCATTTTTATAATATTTGTTTTAATTTTTCAGTTACAGTTTGCATGCAATATTTTATTAGTTTCAGGTGTACAACATAGTAATTAGACTTTTATATAACTCATGATCACCTCTATAAATCTAGTACTCATCTGACACCATATGTTGTTATTATATTATTGACTATATTCCTTATGCTATAATGTACATTTTATGACTATTTTGTACCAATTTGTACTTCTTACCCTCTTCCCCTTTTTCACCTCTTTCCCAAACCCCACTTTCACAAGGTAATCACCAAAATGTTCTCTGTATATATGTTTGTTTGTTTGTTTTATTCTTTAGATTCCATATGTAAGTGAAATCATATGGGATTTGTCTTTGTTTGACTTAGAACAATACCCTCCACGTCCATCCATGTTGTTGCAGGTAGCAAAATTTCATTTTTTTATGGCCGAGTAATATTCTATTATAAATATTTACCACCTCTTCTTTATCCATTCATCCACTGATGAACACTCAGGTCGCTTTCATATCTTCTATTATAAATAATGTAAGGAACATACAAATGCACATGTTTTATCGAATTAGTGTTTTTGGATTATTTTGAATAAATACCTAGAAGTGGTATTACCAGGTCTTTCTTTGTCTCTTATAATTTTTTTGTAAAGTCTATTTTGCCTGGTATAAGTATTGCTACCCCAGCTTTTTGTTTTTGTTCGTTTTTGTTTTCATTAAATATCTTTTTCTATTTTTGTACTTTCAGTCTGTGTGTCTTTGCATCTGAAGCAAGTTTTTGTAGGCAGCATATGTAAGGGTCTTGTTTTCTTATTCATTCAGCTACTCTATCTTTTAATTGGAGAATTTAATCCATTTATATTTAAAGTAATTGTTGATATATATGTATTTATAGTTATTTTATTTTTCATATTTTCTCTGTTTTTTTTTTCTTCTTAAAAAAGTTTTTCTAATACTTTTTGTAATATTGGTATGGTAATGATGAATTCTTTATGTTTTTTTCTTGCCTGGGAAGCTCTTTGTCTGTCCTTTGATTCTAAATGATAGCTTGGTCGTAACTCCTTGCTTTTCATTACTTTAAATATTTCCTGCCAATACCTCTGCCCTGCAAAGTTTCTGTTGAGATATTGACTGAAAATCTTATGGAAGCTCCCTTATAGAGGTAACTAACTGCTTTTCTCTTTCTGCTTTTCAGGTTGTCTCTTTGCCTTTAACCTAGACACTTTAATTATTATGTGTCTTGGTGTGGGCTTCTTTGTATTCAACTGTTTGGGACTTTCTGAGCTTCTTGGGCTTGCATATGTATTTCTTTCACCAGGATAGGGAAGTTTTCTTGACATTGGTTTTCAGTTTCTTGCTCTTTCTCTGCTTTTTTCTGGTACCTTATGATGTGAATGTTATGTTTAATGTTGTTCCAGAGGCTCCTTAAACTATCCTCATATTTCAAGATCCTATTTTGTTGTTGCTGTTATGATTGGGTGTTTTCTTCTACCTTACTTTCTAAATTTCACTTTCAAATCTTTGCTTCACCTAATCTACCGTTGATGCTCCCTAATGTATTCGTCATTTCAGTTATTATGTTTTTCATTTCTGACTGGTTCCTTTTTATGTTTTCATCTTAATTTTTGTGTTTTCTCTCTCTTTATTGAAGTTCTCACTGCAATCATTGAACATTTTTATAACCAGTGTTTTGAACTCTGCATCTGGTAGCTTGCTTGTCTCTATTTTGCTTATTTTTTTTTCCTGGAGCTTTGTTCTTTTCTTTCACTGTGGATGTGTTTCTTTGTTTCCTTATTTTGGCTGCCTCCCTGTGTTTGTTTCTGTGTATTAGGTAGTGATGCTATTTCTTCTGGTCTTAGTAGAACGGCCTTGTATAGTAGGTATCCTGTGTGGCCCACTGGTCATCTGAGGCAGGTGCTCAAGCTATGCCCCTTGTATGGGTTGTGTGTGCTCTCCTGTTGTTGTTGAACCTTGGTTGCTGTTTGCATATTGATGGAAAAGATTGACCTTTGGGCTGATTGGCTGTTAGGACTGACTACAGTGGAGAAGCTGTCTTGTAGGGGCTAATCCTACAAAAGCAGGATTTACTTTAACAGGGCTCTGGGACCTGCCAAGTCTGCCCTTTGTGTGAGTCATCCTTTTATGTGACCCTAGGAATTGCTCAGTCTAAGCAAGCTATTGGATATGCCAGTCCTGGGGCCTCCTGGGATGGACCATCCTGCAAGTCAAGTTCAGCTTCATACCGTCCCCCGCTATGGGCCACCTGGCATGAGTCACTAGCAATCTGTAGATGGCTGCCACCCCTGCAGGGCTTAGACATGTCTTCAGAGGCCAAGCAAAGAACCTAGGCTGACTGCTTATAGTGTTGGGCTTAAGTCTGCTCTGTAAGAGGCATGAGTCATGCTGAGGCCAGATGCTGCTTTTTTAGGTTTTATGAATCTTTGAGAGATTTTAGGGAAATCCATGGTGATCCAAACCAAGCCATTTTAATTGGAAGGCCACTGGAAATGGTTTGCATTGGCCCACAAGTTGGGTGAGGCAAGGTCTCAAGGAATTCTCTAGATGACCAGTGTTAGCCAGGTTGATAGAGACACAGATATGGTAGCTGCCTGTGTCTGCACACTGGGTAGATGCAGAGCCCAACAAAGTAATGATGGTTTCTGCTAGCACTGCTTTCTGGGAGAAATCTGCCCCTTCAGCCCTTATCCTGAAGCCAGACAATTCAGCTCCTCCTGGTATATCTCTGGTGCCCTTGAGCCTCTGCCTCAGCACTGGAGCCTAGAAAGAGTAAGTCCATCAGCAAGTAAGTTTATAATCAAGCCCTCCAAGAAGAGTGTTGAGGACTCCAGTGGCCCTTCACTCTGTTAGCCATAATCTCCCCAGATTTTCACATCCAAATTTTGTGGGGACTCATCTTCCTGACACTGGAACCCCAGGCTAGGAAGCAGACATGAGCTAGTCTTCTAGCTTCTCCCAGAGGATCTCCGCAGCCAAGATAGTCCTCCTGATTTTCAACCACAACATACAGGTATAAAATTAGCTCATTCCATGTTTCTGTCCCTTCTGCATATCCTTAGTTATAAAACTTCTGTTCAACTAAACTTCAGGAAATTTTTAATGATAGTTGTTACAACTAAATTACAAATTTATTTGCAATTTTGATGCAGTCAGGAGAAGAGGCAAATATAGCATTTACCTATTCCACCACCTGTACTGGAAATCTTCCATCTGGACAGTTTTAAAGTGTTCATAATATATGTACTATTTCATTTCAAGTGTGAAATAAGTATTTCACAAAGTGACAACGTAATATTTTTTAAATTGGGAAATAAAGATCTTTAAAAGTATCGATTAAATGACTCATAATTAGTACATCAATTACTTAATGGGTATTTCAATTCACAAAATATTGTGGGCACTCTATTATGTTCTAACAACATAGTATGTATGTAACTATAAGACTCAGTCCATATCCTCAATATAACAATGTGATTAAGACTACATTAGTATTTATAAAGTAATACAAGATCCCAGAGAAGAGTGAAAATATCCTCCCTTCAACAAATAAGCATCTATAACATTCTTATATTTGTACACTTTTAATGAAAATGTTACTCATAGTAGGATATTATTATCTGTACCTCCTTTAATTACCAAACCACTGAATCCTTAGAGTAAGACTTAATGAAATTAAACATGTCTTCGCTTTTGTATGTCTTTATATGTCTTTTCAAACATCACTTTTATTTCTTCTCTCATGCTAATCAAGTGAAAAATTTTGCTTAAAAGCAATTATTTTAAGAGACCCTGACTTTAGAGCACATTCTTTTTCACACAGGGAGATAAAAAGTTGCCTTCACGAAGTTCAAAAAATATGATCCTGCTCACATATTCTCTATTTTAATCAAGAAATCATTACTTATGCATTTACCCAAACCAAACATCATACTTAAGTTTCCTTTTCTACTGCTACTGCCCACATATCATTGTTCACCAGTGCCTCCTGGGACCTGTAGCCCCTGAGTTCTCATGACAATTGCCTTAGATTACATCCTTATCAACTTTATCTGGGATTATAACAATGGCTGCCTAACTATTCTCTCATATCATTAATCCATAGTTTACAGTCTATTTTAAATGGCAAAATGTGATGATATTACCATTACCTGCATGAAACAAATAATCCAAACTTTTTTCGTGCCTTACGTCTGGTTACACTGCCCAATATGTTTTATGATCCCAAAACAGGCTACTTCTCATTATTGCAGAATACTCCAGACTTTCACTTTTGTATGGAATTTTTTTGAGTCCTTAACCACCTGAAAAACTCAGACCTCAAGGAAGTTTAAATACCATCTCTGTTAGGATGTCTTCCTTGCAGTCCCAAGCAGAATATGCTTCCTCTGCACTCACATTGTAGCACATTGATTTATCAGTATTTTCACTGGCTCTACTTCTAATAGATGTGAATTATGCTTTAGACATCTGGGTATCATGCATGGTGCTTGCTTAAAAAGAAAATTTTCTGACTCCTCACCAACTTAAAAGTACATTTCAATTTGAAAATAAATAAATAGACAACTCATAATTTGACTTTGGAGACAGTTACCAGTTACCAAGAAGAAGAAAATGCTATAGTCCAGTAAGACGGTAACTTTTGCCATTACTAAAAATAATGGAATTAGTGAAGCAAGTCTTCTGGCTTTGGGACTATACCTAAAATATGAAGAAGCAGCCAGTAGATAATGTACAGTAAGATAGTAATGGACTTTTCTAATAAAGTACAATTTCACAAATGGGTTTTCAATCAAAAATTATTTTGAAAGGGATAAACCTCCTTGACAATATACCAAACCATTTTTGATTCTTCAATAACATAGTATCATTTGGACTTTACATATATGGTCACAGTCCATGTCTTTTCACTCCAAGATAAAGCATAGCCAAAAATGTAATTGCCCATAATTCTGCAAGGCTTTATATGGAAAATCACTCTTGGTAAAGTGTTTTGAGTTATTGACAAGGAATTGCCTTACTGGTTCATATTTGAAGAAGAGAGAATCTATGTTTTATGTCTTTAAAAAATCACATTAGCCTCAGGGGAAAATAGAAAAGCATAGAAGTTTTCATAACTCTACATCTCAGGTTTATCATAAATATTATAATAATATGAGGATGTTCTCAAGGACAAAAAAGTTAAAAATATTCCAGAAAGAAAATACAATGAATAAACATTTTTTAACATGCCTATTTTTCCAGAACTCAAATTATTGCATCCAGGAACAATCCAATCATGTGAGCAGCATACTTTCAAATGGAGAAGAAATGGAATGCTAAGTGACAAACAATTTCCCTTCTCTATTTTATTTTTGTAAAAATCTCGCTTTTATTGTATGTCTAATCTTAGATATTAATTTATTCTTGCATCTAAATGGTTTACTATATTACACACTTTTCTCTTTATCTCTCTTATCTACCCAGGACCTGATAGCACTTAATCTAGAATATCTTCTCAGGGTTTTCTATTTTCAATCAAAAATTTTTTTCTCCTCATTAAATAAATGAAAAAATAAAACTAAACCTTATAACAACTCTAACAAATCCACTTATGGTCTACTGACCACCCTTCTGTGGAAAAGATATATCTCAATCTTTTCCTTTTTTAATCAAAAGGAAGAAGAGGGGAACAAAAAAAATGATAAATTAAACTACTTTTATAATGAATTGCTGCTTTAAAAATATCAAAACATACCACTCAAATTATAAATAATGGCCTCACTATCCTACCTTTACTTAATATATGCACTTGAACTACCTTCACCTGCACCAGGCATCATGCTCAGAGCTAGCCACATTACAGTAGACATATCTGACTAAAGTTAAATGTTTCACTTTATTTTCTTTCAGACATTAATCATTATTTTAAAAATATCTTGCCAATTCAGTGTGCATTATCAACAGAACTTTGATGAGAATAAAAGTCAATTTAATTAAAACAAGTTGGAGCTTCAGAATTAGTATTTTTAAGCTCCTTATGTGATTTTAGTGAAGAATCATATGGAGAATCTCTGCTCTGTAGAAAAGAGCTTTGTAAATAGTAAAGGTGTGTGTTGAAGTACTTAATGCTGTTAGAGTTTTGTTTTGTTTTTTTACTCAAAAACATGGTTTAATGTCAAAGGCTTTGAGTCAACAAATAAATGATGCAAAAAAATTGACAATTGACAAGGACTATCTACATTAGTTACTGTGAAGACATTTTTAAAGAGACAAAAATTGGAGGCTTCGAAATTTATTTCACCTTGAGATTTTTATTTAAATTGTATTTATTCTGGGACCATCACAGTTATCTTTTCTTTTTGTTTCATTTTAAGTATTAATATGTTTTAGAATTTCTTGCTTTATAAATAACTTAAAATGAAAAATTATTAATTGCTGAAATAAATATTGCTGTAAAAAAACCCTACATTTGATGTTCTGAAATATTTGCATTTTTAATATGAAGCATCAAGAATAGAAATTAAATATAAATGTTTATGCTCCCTTTGAGAACTGTTAGTTTTAGCTTTAGCTTAGTTTCTCTAAAATGTGTTTTTATAACTTATATTTCTCTTCAATTACAATCAGAATAATTATATTCTCACATCTCTTTAAATCATCAAACTCAATTAATATTCATTGTTATGTACCTAATCAATGTAGTTTCTGAAATATATTTTAAATGATTGGAAATATATTTTGTTAAAGGATATGAGATAACAAAAAATGAATCAGTGCGGCACATAAGTTGTTGTTAGTTCACTATTTTAATCAGAGCTAAGTTAGTAAAAATTACTATGTAGATCTAAAGTTTAAACATGAGTTAATAAAAAAAAAATAAAATTCTGACATTTGAGATATTTTGATACTTTGATATCTCAAACCTGAAATATGATTCACATTGGATGCAATGTTCTATGCATTATTTTATTAGAGCTACAACTTAAGTGATTTAGGATGATTTGCTTAAATAATTCACCATTTCAATATTGAGACAGAAAATAAAAAAAAAAACTTAATCCTTTTACTTTATTACTTCCTCACTATAGTTTATTTGTTAACAGCCACACGGTAGACTAAATAACCTGAAAATCCTCAAACAATGAAACATATAAAAATCCGGAAAACTATAAATTTATTTCTATTAAAGGAATGGTTATCTCTAAGAAAGTAAAGGGAATCCCCAGAAACTGATATCAAGCAGAAAACTAAACTGCAGAGAAATGAGAACAAATTAATTCTGAAAATATCCTGGAAAGGGATTGTTCTCAGCAAGAAAAGACTTAGGGAGAGGGTGAAACCTTAATCCAAGGAATGCAGGGAATTGAAGCAAAACTTCCTTGTAAGCTGGGCCCCTCCAAAAGCTATAGACAAGTGAAAACTAAAAATACATAAATGAATGAATGAATAAATGAATGAACGAGAAGTCTATATGAACAGAGAGATAAAAAGGAAACTTGTTTCCCTCAACTTAGGGTCCAGGTTATACAAAAGACTTTCTTAAGAACTCAAAAACATAGGCTAAACAAATTCAGGTTTATATAAAGGAACTGTCAAATTTGTGGAGAAAGCTACACAAATATTGATTGATGAAACAATAACAATAAACTCTATTTTGAGGACTAAGAATAAAGTATAGATAAAATATTGGGGGGAAATAACAATATATAATAAAAGAGAAAGACTCAGAAATTAGGATTTCTAGAAACTTTTTTTAAAAGAAGAGAAGTGATACAAAAATTAGATTTTAAGTATTTAGGTTAAATTCTAAGGGTAAGTATTAAAATGTAAAAAAGAAATAAAAAAAATCTAATAAAAGAAAATGAAGAGGAAAAGAAACATAGAAAAAGTAAGTTAAATAGAAAACTTCTAAAGATGGTAGAGATAAAACCATATATAAATAATAACAATGAATATTAATAGATAAAACTTACTATTTTAAAAAATTATTAGGTTAAATATAAAAAAGATTATTAGATTAAACATAGTTAAATATGCTATATATAACATAAAATAAATATAAATATGTTTAAATATAAAAATGTAAAGACATTAAAAAATTATAAAGAAAAGGAAAAGAAAAACTTATCAGGCATCCATAAATACCAAAAAAGTACAGAGCACACCTCTAGACAAATTAAATTAAAACAGAAATACATAACGATAATATAATGAATAAAAAATACATTTTAGAATTTTAAAATGTACTTCTAGATCAGAGAGGGATCAAGAATAAATAATAACAAATTAGAAACAGTATAAGTGAATAGTAATGAAAACATTAAGTTTTCAAAATACTACTATAGTGATACATAGTGAAGAATTTATAGATTTAACACTTATATTAGAAAAGATGAAAAGCTCAAAAGGTGTAAAGAGTTAGGAAAGATAATACAATGAGTCAAAGAAAGCATGAGGAAAGGGAAAAAAAGAAAAAAAGAAAAAATAATTCTGTTTAAGGTTACATGGCAGACCTAACACTCTTTTTGAAAATAACTAAAAAGTGACTATGCACACAGATAGAGGATCATAGGTAGATGACAGATAGGTCATTTTATTTCTTAAAATTTTAACAAGGAATCATCAGGCAAAAAAAAACGTAGTGAAAAGCAAGCCTAATTCACTTTTGCCCTGTGGGCTTTTATTCACCTAGACATATTCGTGGTTTTATGGAGCAGGAAACATAACACAAAACCCAGAACCCACAATAAATAATAGATAAATGAATATAATATTAAACATATAGTACTTCATAAATGTTAGTCATTGCTCTGAACACATAGCACTTATTAACTTTTATAATTTTCAACAAAACCCAATACTTTCAGGGCTACTAATATTATCTCCACTTTACAGATAAGAAAAACTTATGGCATAGTCTCAGATGTGAAGGTGTAATAGGAACCCCCCCCACCCCACCCCATAAAGTTGGAGCCCTAAAGCAATAAATTCTCTTTATGTGTGTCAATTATCCAGAATAAACCCTTACCTATAGGTGACATCCAAGAAAGTAACTTTGACACTGAGGCAAAGTGGAAAACATCTCTGATTGTTTACGACCACAAAACAGCCAGTCCAAAAAAACAAACCAGCCAGTCCTAAAAAGGACATCTTGTTCCTAGGTCTTCAACAACTCCTACAACAAACTGTTATTTAAAAAATAGCAGCTTGAGTAATGGATAACAAAGACACAAGGAAACAAAGTACACTAAGTGAGAAAAAAGCACAGACAGCAGGCAACAAAACTGATAATGTTGGAATCACCAGAAAAAAAAATTATGACTTAACTATGCTTACTAATTTTAAGGCAAGTACCAAATTAGAAATATATTCATGAGACAGGAAACATAAATCTAAAAATTAAAATTATAATATGTTTAGAAGATAATATACAATGGTATTGATCTGACTTTTGGATGGGAATGCAAAAAGCACAAACCTTAAAATAAATTATTAATAAATTTGATCCCATTAAAATTAATTTATGCTTATTTAAAAGACACCATAGAGTGTAAAGAAGCTAAAAAATTGAATAATCCCTTTTTTAAAACTTATGACTTATGAAACTTTACTATCCAGAAAATATGCTTTACATCATTATAAATCAGTAAGAAATTGATAAAAGTCAGTAAAAGATATTTCACATAAAAGAAAATATAGTAATTTTTATAAACAAAAATTTTTTATATCAGGAGTCATCAGAGAAATTCAAATTAAAATAAAAATAAGAATTCTGCTCCAGAGGAGATTGACAATAATTTAAATGTTAAAAATATCAAGTCTTGGTGAGAATAAGGAACAGCCTGGAAAATTATATACTGTTCAAAGAAATGTAAGTTAATTAAAAAAATTTGGAAAATAATTTAGCATTATCTAACAAAATGTAAAATGTATATTCCTTACAATTCAGCAATTCTACAGCTAGAATGAACTCAGTACTCTAGGTTCCAAAGAAACTTGCTCAAGGCATGCAAGGAAACACACACACATTTTCATAGCAGCACTGTTATGAAGAATAAACATATTTATTAACAGTTGACACTTAAACTATGGCATAATTGTAACTGTACCAATCCTGAAAATTGTAAAAAGTAATAGGTTGCACCAATTCCTTGTCATAGGATACTTAGTATGGTTTAATTTATATATGGATAAAAAGTCATATGAAATCTGTAAAATAAAGTTAATCAAATGAAAAACATAAACTTCAGAATACCATTTAACTCTGAGTAGAAGAGAAGCACTTGATATGAAGAGAAAGCAGAGGGAAAAAATTATGAGGTAATAACAATGTTCTTTCTTAATTGGAGGTGGTTACATCAGTACTTCCTATAACATCTTTTATACCTTTAAATATGTGGTAATACGCAGTTAATAGTTAATATAAATGATTTTTCAAAGCATAAAAGGTAACAATGATGCATAATGTTAAAAAAGGTAAGAAAAAATAGAGTAAAATAAATGAATTAGAGAACATATCTCAAAAAGAAAGGAAGAGTAAATTAATATAACCCAAAGCTAGTTCACTGAAAACCCTAATTAGAAAAAAATTTTAGATAAGGCAGGATTTTTCAAGAAAAAAGAAAGGAGGCAAAAATAAATAATACTGGAAAAATAGAAGAGGAAGTAAGTATAGATAAAGCAGAAAAAATGTGTCTCATGGAAAATTTTTTCCAATATGTTTCAAAACCTAAATGAATAAAAACTGAACAGAGAGAGAATACATTGGTGGTTGTCAGAGGCAAGGATGACAGTGTATGAAATGGGTAAATGTGGTCTAAAGGTACAAATTTCTGGTTATAAAATAAATCAATGTCTGTTCAAGATGATGGAGTAGGTAAACTCTGTGCATGCCTCCTCTTACAACCACATCAGATTACAACTAAACTATGGAACAACCATCATTGAGAATCACCTGAAGTCTATCCAAACACAGGTCCTATAATTAAGGATATACAAAAGCAGGCAGTCAATATTGGTAGGAGGGATGGAGACAAGATAGAGATAAATGGGCTGGTTCCACACTCCCATGTGGTGGTTAAAAATCAGGAGGCTTATCTCCACTACAGAGGTCCCCCATGAGGGAAAAGGGGTCCCAGCCCCACATCAGGCTCCCCAGCACAGGGCTATGGTGCCATAAAATAATTCACAAGTTCAATCTGTAAAAATGAACAGGAATTTTAACTAAATGGGATAGAGGGTTGCTGGAGTCCCAGCATTCCACTTAAAGAGCCTGCACATGAACTTAATCACTAATAGACTCACTCAGTCTGAGCTCCAATGCTGGGCCAGGAGCTCAAAAGGCACAGAACTATATGGGGAGGAACTAAATTGTCTGGCTTCAGAGGGAGGCCTAGTGGGACAGCTTTTTCCCAGACAGAAGTGCTGGCAGAAGCCATTGTTCCTTTGTTGAGATTTACTCCATCCAGCATGCAGATGCAGGTGATCACCATATCTGAGTCTCCATTAACCTGGCTAACACTGGTCACCCTGCCCTGGTGATTCCCTGTGACCCTGCCCCACCAAACTTGTGGGCCCATCTAAGCCACTAGAAGTGGCTTTTCCATATACGTGACCTATCTAGACTCATGCTGCAGACTTCCCTAAAATATCTCAAAGGTTTGCAAGCCCCAAACAAGCAGCATCTGGCTTCTGTGCTCAGTATCTCTTGCTAAGTAGCCCCAAGCCCAACACTAGTGGGAGCTGACCTCAGTTCATAGCTTAGCATCTCCCAGGCACTTCCAAGCACAGCACAAGTGGCAACCATCTACAGATCACTTTGTAGCTCATATCAAATGGCCTTGGGAAATAATACAGTCAGTGTCTAACTTTAGCCTATACTAAAGCTCCTCTCAAGAGGCCCCAGATTCAAAACATCCAGTGGTCAGCTTCAGAACACAACAGAACACCACCTAACTACTTCCATAAATGATATTCCCAAAGGGCAGGCTGGGCAGGCACCAGACCCTTGCTAAAGCAAATCCTGCTTTGTAAGGTCAGCCTCTGCACAACAGCTCCTCCACTGTAGTTACCATACAGTCTTTCCAAACAATCAGCCTAAGAATCAATCTCTCCCATTGATGTATAAACAACAACCAAGGTTCAACTACAATGGGAGGGCACATACAACCCACACAATAGACACACCTGAAGCACCTGGTTCAGGTGACCAGGTATACTGTATCCTTGAGCCTCACAGGATATCTACTACATAAGGCCACTCTACTGAGACCTAGAGAATAGTATTCTACCTAATATATAGAAACAAATGCAAGGAGGAAGCCAAAATGGGGAGACAATGGAATGTGTTCCAAGTAAAAGAATAAAGCAAAGCTTCAGAAAAATAACTAAACAAAATGAAAACAAGCAATCTACCAGATGCAAAGTTCAAAACTGGTAATAAGATTATAAGGATGCTCAATGATCTCAGTGAGAACTTTAACAGGAGATAAGAAATATATAAATGGAAATGGAAAACATAAAAAAGAATCAGTCTGAAATGAAGAATATAACAAATAAAACATACATTAGAGAATTAACAGTAGATTAAATGAAGCAGGGGATTGAATCAGTGATTTGGAAGATAACGTAGCAGAAAATATACAATCAAAACAATAACAAGAAAAAAGGATCCAAAAAATGAGAGTAGTTTAACAATTTCAAGCATAACAGTATTCACATCAAGTGGTACAAGAAGGAGAAGAAAGGGAGCAAAGATTTAAAAACCTATTTCAAGAAATAATGATGAAAAAACTTTTCTTTCCTAATGAAAGAAATAGATGTACAACCCCAGGAAGCTCAGAAAGTCCCAAACAAGATGAACTCAAAGAAGCCTACACCAGACACAACACAATTTAAATGTCTAAGGTGAAAAAGAAGGTAAGAATCTTAAAAGTATAAAGAGAAAAGCAGTTAGTTACCTTCAAGGGAGTTTACATAAGACTGTCAGCCAAATTCTCAATAGAAGCTTTGCTAACTAAAAGAGATTGACAAGAAATAATCAAAGTGATGAAAAGCAAGGACCTACAACCAAGATTACTCTACCCAGCAAAGTTCTCATTTAGAATCAACAGATAAAGATCTTCCCAGACGAGTAAAAGCTAAAGGAGTCCATCATCACCAAAGCAGTAGTATGAGAAATGTTAGGGAACTTCTCTAAGAAGAAGAAAGAAAAAAGATAAAAAATATGAATAATAAAATGACAATGACTACATATCTATCAATAATTACTTTAAATGTAAATGGATTAAATGCTCCAATCAAAAGACATAAGGTGCCTGAATGGATAAGAAAACAAGACCCTTACATATGCTACCTACAAGAGACTCACTTCAGATCAAAAGACACACACTGTTTGAAAGAAAAGGGATGGAAAAAGTATTTCATAAAAATGGAAATAAATGGGAAAAAGCTGGGGTAACAATACCTATACCAGACAAAACAGACTTAAAAACAAAGGCTATAACAAGAGACAAAGAAGGACCTGGTAATTCCACTTCTAGTTTTATCCAAAGAAATTGAAAACACTAACTTGATAAGATATGTGCATTTATATGTTCATTGCCAAGATATGGGACAACCTGTTCATCAACAGATAAATGGATAAATAAGAGGTGGTACATATGTACAATGAAATATTACTTGAGAATACAAGGGAATGAAATCTTGACATATGCAAAAACATGGGTATTGTTCTGAGTGGATTAAGTCCAACAGAGAAAGCAAATACCATGTGATTTCACTTACATATGGAATTGGAAGGACAAAATAAATGAACAAATAAAACCAAAGCAAATTCATAAATATGAAAAACATTTTGATAGTCACTAGATGAGAAGGGGAATTGGGAGTATGGTGGAAAAAGAGAAGGAATTAAGAAGTACAAATTGTTAGTTACATGATTATGGGAACATAAAGTATAACATAGGAAATATAGTCAATAATATTGTCATAACTATATGTTCTGTCAGAAGGGTACTAGATTTTTCAGAGTGATCACTTCATACGTTATATAACTGCCTTATTTGTTGTAGACCTGAAACTAACATAATGCTGTGTGTTAACTGTAATTTTTAAAAAATTTAAAATAGGTCCTAATTATGCAACCTACAGCATGGTGATCATAGTTAATATTATTGTATGGTGTATTTGAAAGTTGCTAAGAGTATATCATAAAATTTCTCATGACAAGAAAAAAAATTGTAACTGAATGGTAATGAATATTTTCTAGATCATTGTGGTGATCATTTTGCAATATATACATATATTGAATTATTATATTGTATACCTGAAATTAATATAATGTTATATGTCAATTATAGCTCAATAAAATAACTTATATGAATGAAGGGTTTTCTAAAAATATACAATTTAATCCTTATATTTCAGATGAAGCAATTTAAAAATTATATCAGTAGTATAAAATTTCACCCCAAAAGAAAATTCTACTCCTAGACAGGTATAGAGGTAAATTCTGCCAAACATTGAAGTAATAGATAATTCCAATTCTATTAACCCATTTCAGTTAATTGAAATATAAAGAAATTTTTCTCAATCATTTGATAAAACTGCTATAATATAAACAATAAAATCATCTTGATACCAAACTAGAGAGTTATAGGATGAAAATAGACCAATCTCACTAATTGACAAGGATACTGGTATCCTAAATCTAATTTTAGCAAACTAAATCAAGCCATAAATATAAAAAATAATATGCCATATCTCAATTAATTTCATCTAATATAAAAATGATTTTATTACTTAAAAATTATTAATGAATTATCACATTAATATATCTTAAAAAGAAAAACATTACTTCAATAGATTTAGAAAAAATTCGGCGCCTATACATTATATTTAATAATTAGCAAGCAAGGATTAAAAGGTGACCACCCAAAAATCTATGGCAAAATTTATGCTCAATGATAATATATTGGGAGCATTCTCTCTATATTTTTATCTTTATTAAATTTATTGAGGTAACACTGATTAATAACGTTATACAATTTTCAGGCATGCAAATGTAATTCGTCATCTGTATAATCTATTGCGTGCTCACCATACAGTGTTTAATTTCTTTCTAATTACCATATATTTGATCTTCTGTACCCACTTCAGCCTCCACCTACCCAGTTTTCTCTCTTGTAAGCACTATTCTGTTATCTGTATCTATGAGTTTGTTTTTGTTTGTTTTGTTAGCTCATTTGTTACTTTTTGTTTGATGTTCCACATATGAGTGAAATCATATGTTTCTGTCCTTTTCCATCTGACTTATTTCACTTAGCATAATACTCTCAAGATTTATCCATGTTGTCAAAAATGGCAATATTTCACCTTTTTCATGGCTGAATAATAGTATTTTGTTATATACTACATCTTTTTTATCCTGTAACCCATCAGTATACTCTTAGAATAGACATACACTGGAGTAAAGAAAGTCTCTTCAATAAATGGTATGGGAAAAATTATAAAACTAGTCTGTTATCTTACACACTACACACAAATTAATTCGAAATATATTAAAGTCTTAAACATAAGACATGAAACAATAAAATAGAAGAAAACAAAGGCACTAAGCTTATAGACTTTGGTCTTAGAAGTGTTTTTGTGAACTTAACTCCCAAAGGCAAGGGAAACAAAGCAAATATAAATAAATGGGAATACATCAACCTAAAAAGCTTCTGTACAGCAAAAAAAAACCATTAATAAAACAAAAAGGCAACCAACCAAACAGGAGAAAATATTTGCAAATGTTAATTCCAATAAGAGTTTAATATTAAAAACATATAAGAACTCATATAGCTCAACAACAACAACAAAAATAAATATGAAAATTGGGCAGATAACCTAAACAGATACTCTTCCAAGGACAACATACATGCGGCAAACAGACATATGAAAAGAAGTTCCACATCACTAGTTATTAAGAAAATGCAAATTAAAACCACAATGAAATACCACCTCACATCTAGTAGAATGGCTATTATCAAAAAGATAAGAAATAACAAGTGTTGGAGAGAATGTGGAGAAAGGGATTCCAGACTTGTCTTCTTCATCATGTATCCCCAGAGCCCTCCACTGTGCTTGACACATGGAGGTGTTCAAAAAAGAAGAAACACTTGTCTATAATTGAACATTGTGAACACGAAAATAAAGACAATGCAGAAGAATGGATAGTTTTTAGAGACAGTACAAGTAAGCATCTATAGGATTTGGTGATCAATTGGATGCGGAGAGTGGTATAGTGTCTGAACCAAAGATACTAAGTATTCTGGCTTGCGTGACTAGTAGTACCATAATTGAGAGAGGAAATAATGTAGAAGAATCTGATTTGAGGCGTAAAAGAGTGGTTCCATTTTTGACAGACTGAGTTGGGAATTCTTGTGAGATATCCAGGGGAAGGACTCCCAGGAAAGACTGAAATATGTCTCTAGAGTGAAGTCTTGGCAAACAATATATATTTATAAATGTTCAGTAATTGCTTTAAGATCCCAAGTCAGTAATTCTGGATACTAGAGAAGATTAAATTCTCTGGTGTAAAGTAAAAATGTCTGCCTTTCTCATTCAGAGAAAATGTTCCACATTGTCAATACTTTGGAGTTTTATTGTTTTGGAATGGTTTGTTTCTTTATTTGTTTGGTTTAGGTTTTAGCTGACTTAACCACTGCCTACCCATCTATTCCCATACACATAAACATAGTGATAGAGAATATTTTAATAAAAAAAAATGCTTGTCTGAAGCCACTCAAAACCTTATTGAATTTGACTGCTGCTTTATCTAAAGTGATGGGAACCAGAAATAGCACTAGAAATTAACTGAGCCATTGACATATTGTATTTCTACTGTGAAAATAAACAACTAATATTAACCCAACTAGATTTAAATTTCACAACCTCCCTGCTAAATATTTTTATAAGTATATCAAACATCTTGGAAAACATAAAATCATTTGTAACTGAAGAACCTTCGTCAAATCCTTCAGCAGTTATTTTGAATTGGAAAATGAAAAATGAAAGTAACCTCCCTCAAGTGGATGTAGGATATACTGAATCTGAAATAAGATTTTCAAGGAACTATTGTGCAAAAGCAAATAAACAAATGTATCTATTCGGAAATGCAGATGAACTGAGTTTATCTTGACCATACTGAAAGTGGTTCTTTGTCAGCATGTTTATTCTTCTATTTTCTTCTATTCTTCTATTTTCATTTCCTTCTTTAAATATCATATACCTAATTGGGTTCTTACAGGATTCGCTCTGTGTAACCAAGGAGATCACTCTATGACAGCTTTTTGTACTTCAGTTGCTATAATTGCTACTCAGGACTTTAGGCATCTGAACCCAGCCTCATTCTATACAGTTACTTGAGATGCTGCTGTCTTTCATTATAAGGGATGAAAGTTAGCAAAATGTTGTGGGCATCCCTTTTGCATTCTGGTTAGACATTAACCCAACCCCAGCTGGCTTTTGTAAATATCTGTCTCAGAATGTCATCTGTGATTTCTCAATGTCAGTTCATAAAATTCAACTGATACTGACTTTTTAAAAAATCTTTATCTGCATGTGAACTTTCCAGAGACTTTTTAACAATAAGTGTACATCTTTTCCTTTTTTCCCTCTATTCAGCAGTAATGAAGTATTTTAGCATAGCTATATACACAAATAGATGGGGAAATAAACATATCTCCTGACTGAACTAGAATTCACAGTCCAAATAAACAGTGATGTACAAAACGCATTGAAAGTTATTTGTCAACAATCATTTGGGAGGTCAACGCTTCAGTAGAGTAACCATTATTTAACATACATTGTTACTGAACAGTATGCATTGAGGACATACAAACCTACTTGTTAATATTTATATAGAACTTATCAAGAAATTATCTTGGCACTTGACATCTAAGCTAGTTTCAGGAAGTACAAATGTCAAATATAAATATAAAGAATGATAACAGATGCAGGGTGGAGAGTGCAGAGGGGTGGTCAGGCCAGGTGATCAGTGATGCAAATTAATAAAAAATAGTCATGCAAAACTTGTACTTAGAAATAGTTTCTGAATGTAAAAATTATTTTATCTCGTTGTAAAATAATAAAACTACATTTCCACATCATAATATGTGATTCAGACTTATTACTAATTCAGATTGTCCTTGAATCTAATTTGTAGATTTTTAATTTTTTTTAACATATGTACAGCCAAGTTCCAAAGATGTGTCTTTTTTCTTAACATTTCAACTGTTCTCTGCACATCACTGAACTCAGCATCTTGCAATTCTTATAGCTATTATGGAGCAGGCAATTGGCTTCTTTTATGAAGAACTGAAAATAGAGATTATCCTATTGAAATAAAGACTTGAAATTCCAGAGAGAGGTTTGCCATTGCTACCATGTCACTTGATATATTTGTGGTGATTAGTTTGTTTGAAAACTTCAAAATCAGCATTAAAAAACCAGAACACTCTGTGTTCTGTCAGAGACACTTATAATGTTTCTCTGATTTAAATTGTACACCCTGAGGGCATAAATAGAGGTTTTTCTATCCTGGATAAGATATAACTCAGGCACCAAATAATATGTAATAAAAATAATGACAGAACTAAGTCTGTTAGTGTTTGAAAAAACATCAAGGAGAGAGTGTCTTGGGAAGTTTTTTAAATGTTTATTTGTCTTAAAACATATTGTATTCTTTCCTTTGGGATACTTTATGTATATTTTTGTTCAAGAAAATGCTGTTTTAGTGTTTCTAAAATTAGAAACCACCTGAGAAATATAACCTTAAGGTTAGAGTGGTTTACTTCTCTTCGAAGTCTTTTTTTTGTTTTGTTTCCCCTTTATAAAAAGTGCTAGATAAAGCTAGATGGGGAACAAAAAAGTACATATTATGCAGACCCTGTCGGTATACTCCTGTCACACACAACTGCAGACTTACCTTGGGAGAACAGTGTTTCTGTTACTATTGCTACATAGCAAATCAAGCTCAAATTGAATGGTATAAAGTGACAACCACTTTACTATGCTCATGGATCCTGTGGAAATAGGGCAAGGTGCCTCTGGAATAACTTATCTCTGCTCCATGTCTGGGGTTCTGAAGAACCCAACTCTACGGACTCAGGATGACTAAAGACTGAAATCATTTAGAGTTTCCTTGTCTCAACATGGCTGATGCCTGTGCTGGGATGATTATAGACTATAACCATCAACCAGAGTACCCATATACCACATGCCACCTTAGGGTTTCTGGATCTTTTATCTGGCAGTTGATATCTCCAAGGGGTAGTATTATAATGAACAATGTGAAAACTGCTTAGCTTTTTACAAAGCAGCTTGGGTGGTAAGACAGTATCACTTCAGCTGTATTCTCAGTCCAAGCAGATTCAAAACTCACCCAGATTCAACAGGAGGGAAGTGTGACTTTAACTTTTGATTCAGGAGTGACAATTTGCATTACAGAAGAGCATGAGCAAACAGCAGGTATGATACGGCCCTTTTGGGAAATGAAGTCTGCCATACATGGACTCAGTCCTTTACGTTTGTTTCCTCATGATTAAAATTTGCTTGATGAAGAGCTTTTCTTGTCTGGGTTGCCTTGTCATCTCTCATATCAATTAGCACTTGCCATATTTAGCATGCAACAAATGTTATTGAACCTGAATTTAAATTAATCCCATTAGTCTTTTCCATGAGGTCCCTGGAAAAGTTATACTTAATGTCACAGAGATCATTTTTGTGGTATTAAATTCATGTATCAGCTTCCTAAGAGGCAGTATTGCAGGTGTCTTTTCTGATTTTTACCAAAAACACTATGTGTACTAGGAGGCTTTTATGTCAGCTGTAAAAAAGAAAAAAAAGCACCAACATAAATATGATTGTTAAGTATACTCATTTGTGTGCTCTATTATGCCACTCCAAATAGTTAATGTGGCCTACAAGTAGTAAAAAATTCATACATATTTAATACTGAATTTGGATTGTATTGTACTGAGACTCCTAAGCTATATTATCTGCAGTCACTTTTCAATTGTATTATATATACCTTTTACTAAGCTGGAATATGATTTTTAGAAATGCATCAATGTGTTCTCTTAGGTGTGAAACAATGGCATCCATCTTGGAAACTGTTTTCTCAAACTCTTAAAATAAATGTAAGCAAAGGTCCAACAAGACTTTCAAAAAAAAAAAAAGAATGAGTTGAGGGCATCTGATTCTTCACAATGAACTTTTTAGTCCGGGGCAACATTTTTCATAGATGTTTAAATTCTGAAGATGAGAACTTGAGACATTTCCTGTAATTGATAAAAGAACATGTGGCCTCCTATGCCATCCCAGTCAGTGTGGAGGCAGCTGGCTTTGATGATTCTATTCCCACCAATATTATGAACCAAACTCAATTAGAACTTAAAATGGGTCTTGTTGGTGCCCAATAGAGAGTACCAGTGCAGCTTGAAATCCACCATCTAATGGAACAAGAAGATATTACTTAACTGTCTCGGGTGTATTTTAAAAGAGCTAAGAAGTTGCTTAAAAGGAATTACACATTGGCTATTTTCCAAAGAGTTTGCACATAGACACACAAACTGGAATCTGCTTTTGTTTAATAAGGAATTTGGTGCAATTTGCTACACAGTATTTCTTCCCCATTCAAAACATCTTTGCCTAATGTTTATTCTGTAAAACTTCTCATCTGCAAATTAACATTAAATTATCAAATTAACCTGAGTCAACAGGAACACAATCTCTTATTTCTTATGCTTGAAATAAAAATATTTCCAATAAGATTAACATATACTTGTTTTTTTCTCATAGAAATTATAATTAAGAAGGCAAACTACCTACCTTCATTTTTAGCTGTCTATCAAACTTGCTACCTTTAAAGGGTATTTACATTTCAGTATCTGGTCTTTGTCCTTGGGGTTCTGGAAGCTCTATCTTTGTCCCATGTGTAGCACATTTATGAAGACAGAATTTCTTTGTTTTTGTTAAATATACTTCAGCTCCCTCTTCTCTTTTCTCTCTCAAAATTAACTTTTTGATTATCTGATGAATGATTAACAGTTGTCAGGGCTGGGAAGAGGGGATGGAAAAAATGCAGAGTACAAACTTTCAATTATAATATGAACAGGTCTGAAGATCTAATGTATAACGTGGTGGCTAGAGTTGATTATACTGTACTGAATTACTGAATAATGTATAACATGATGCTAAGAGTTGATTATACTGTACTGAGTAGATCTTAGGTGTTCTCATCAGAAAAAGAAAAAAAAGTAAATATATGAGATGATGGATGTGTTAATTAACTTGATTATGGGACTCCTTTCACAATGTACATGTATATCAAATCATCACATAATACACTTTAAGTGTATTACAATTTTATTTGTCAATTATACCTCAATAAAGATGAAAAAATAATAGTTGTCAATTCATTTTTCTTTCATTGGTCATCAGGGAAATAAAGTTGAGAGATTTTACTGATGTCATAATGTATAACTCAGGTTTTAGCTATGATCCTATCTTCTATGATATAGGGCACAGGAAATTGCCCACTTCCTTTCCCTACCTGTCTGGTGGAGAGGCAAATCAGGACAAAGTACCCTTTGTCTGTCCTGAATTCTACTTTAGCATTCCTTATCTAGTCCATAACACCTTGGACTCCATGGGAGATTGAAGCCATTCTTAACAAAAATATTTTAGCAAGAATCACAAACTTGTAGACTTTGATGGAGGGAAGACCAGTCCTCTAATTTAGCCAACAAAGTCTTTTGAGCCCTGTAGGGATCAATGACTAATTGTTTATCCCATATGCTCTCCCTGGTTCTATAACTTTGTTTCTTCCTCTCCAAAACTTATTTCTAAAGCCCTTGCCCAGCCCTTTCCTTCTTGTGATGCACCACCAAACTTTCCCACAATCTAATGAGCATTCATTCCCCAGTTCTGATATGAGTCTTGTAAATACTTTTTCCACCTGAGGTGTTTTCCAGATGTCTGTAGCTTTCTTCTCCTATAAGTAGGAGAGAAGTGAGCTCTGGTTTGGAAGAAAAGAAAAACTGTGGTGGTGTGCTTTCACTCCAGAATGTGGCTGATTTTCTTGTGTCTGAAGTCAAATACAACTTGCATCAGGGGGATTAATTTACTCTAAAGAGCATCTTTAGTCTTAAACTTGTGTTTTTCTTTAACTAATAAATGACTTTCCACATGAAATAAAATCCTGGCCTTGTAATGCTTCTTTCCTACCCTAAATTGTTACAAAGTACTTCCATGCATAATGAAGATGTTTATTCCTGAGCCATCAGGCAAATGGTCCATACTCAGAACACTTCTCTCTGATCTACCAAGTGTCTTGCGTTTACTAGAAAAGTGAAAGAAGAGTGTTGTGAGAAGAATTTTAAGTCATCCTACAGTACCTGATGGAGCAGCTCCAGCTCTTTCTAGGTCCATATTAGTTCCATAGAACTTGTAAAATTTTATAGTACTAATAGACTCCTGTTTGTGCTGAGGTGGAGAAAAGCCCAGATCTGGCTTATATTCAGAATAATCTCCCAAACTCATACTAACTCTAAAAGTCCCAGAAGAGAAGAGCCCAACAAATAAATGAACCCGGAGCATATTTTTTCTAAGTTGCCTTTCAAAGAAAGGTTGGAGAAGTTTCTAGGATTGATATATAAGCATATATAATCAAATATGTAGTAATATAATCATAGAGTCTGCCTTAATTCTAAATGTAAACTCCCTTACACTCATACTAAATATGTTTAAAAGCTACAAGAAAAATAAGTGCAAAATAATAAGGTTATTTCACATAAACATTTAACTTCTCAGAATTCAACTCTGTGGCCTATGCAAAAGAGGAGGAAGAAAGCAGGAGAGAGAGTGAAGTAACTTTAAAAAGCTCAGAAACTCTACCTGCATTTCCAACCCAAGAAAATGCCAAGCATCTCCATATAATTTCATTTCCTCTCTGTCCAGCATACTGAGGACTCGAGATGGTTCGGCTGCCTGAGACAGCACTGAGAAGCTTATTCCAGTTTCCTCACCCAAGACACCCATCCTATGTGTACCAGCATGTGCCAAAATCTTCACTTTTGTGAAATTTTTCATTGTTTTTCCAACATGAGATATTTGTAAAATATTTTAATATAAACTAAATTTTCTGAAAAAAAATGAAAGAATGAAGATATGTTAAACAATGGTTCTGAGTGTGAGTTCTATTCTTCGTTACTTATCATTACTCTAAATTTCTCCAACATAATGAAATAAGTATTAATTTCCTTGATAACATAAAGATGAGGTTAAAAAAACTTAAGAATTATTTCTTGAACAAATTTAATGTTTGTAGTTATGTTATATATAATGTTTCTCTGACCTAGGTAAAAATAATCAATAAGGGTTTCACAGGGAAAAGATAATACAAGCTTTTTTATCATAACATTTTCTGCAAAGAATTAGCACAAGTTTGTTGAGTATGTATTATATAAAGAACAAATTTACTAAAAAGTTCAAAATTTTTTCTTAGTCTCATAATTTCATACCTAATTCACTCTAGTTAACAGAAAAATCAAATTTTTACATGACTATAAGATTTTCTTTAGTGTAAGCAATGGAGAATGAATTAAAATTAGCCCATTACATTGAGCTAAAATTGCTTTACTCTTATCAAAGTTATTAGTATTTTAGGATCATTACTTTGAATACGATGAAATAGGAATAGAAAAGGAATAATTTGTTACTGAGTACTATTACGGATCAAGTTGTGTATTAGATATTTACACACATTATTTTTTTGATTTTTACCAACAACCCCATGAAGATTATCCTTATTTTACAGCTGAATAAAGGGAAGGTTAGAAAATTAACTTTATTAGGGTCATGTAACGAGTAAATAGAAGTGACAAGATTCAAAACAGATTGTTCCGATTGAAAGTCTTTCCTGGAAACCAAAATGAAAACAAGTAGTATATAAATAGTAATCTATTTTGAGATTAGAATCAAGATAAAATAGAGGCCACTTGATCTATCTTTTGCCTTGATATTATTTTGGATTAAGTGCTTTTAGGTGAATACTGCTTAATTTCATGGGTATCCTTTCATTTTTCAATTTAACAGAGGCAATAAAGATAAGAGCAGTTAATTTTTTTTTTTTTTTACCATCTTGTGGCATGGTTCTGGGCACCTTAAATGAATTGACTCATTTTACCCTCAACATCATCAAGTAAGTACTATTATTATTATTTATATTTTAGGAGAAATTATGAGATTGCTGAAGACTTAAAGTGGCTTTTAGATTAGTGTGTCAGACAATGGGCAGCTGGGAAACGGTGCTTACAGAAAGAACATCTTTATGAGAAAGATACTAAAAGCATTAGCATCAGCTACAAAGTTAACTGGGACCTCTTTATCCTAGTTTCAAGAATGAGGAAATACAGCCAAGAGCTCAAAAGAAATCTAAGTAGTCTATGTTCCATGAGGTATTTAACCACTAAAATATTATGCACGTTTATAAGAGAAACAAGCTTCAAGGTTTTCATTGTTGTTTCTTATTCACCATTAAATATCTTTCTTGTGGTCGGTAGCATTTAACGTTTTTGTGTCTATAAACTCTTTAAAAGCAAATTAGCTTTCAAAGATGACCACTCTGGTTAAAGATGTGAATGCCTTGAAGTAGAATAATGTTACTTTTATCACTGTTGGGAAATAATTCAAGGAGGGCTTTTGTTGTTATGATTGTATTATTTGGACTTGTGAAGTAGGTTAATCTTTATAATAAACATTCAAAATGGTTTAATTTGAAAGGAAATAAAGTTGCATTTCATACATATCTTAAATATTATTTTGGGGGTTTCAATGTTGTTACACTTTGGGATTTAGGAAAGTAAGTTTATCTATTTCTTTATTATTTTTTTAAAAAGTGATTTGTCAAATTTCTTACAATTAAATAGTTTTCTTCTAGTCACAAAGAAATGGTTTGATAATTGGAGTGGTTAGTGATTATTAATCTGAGGAATTTAGAATCCCTGATGTATAAATTAATGATAATATTTTTAGGCATATGTTTTTCATAGGTAATTAATATTGAGATCTAATATTGGAACAATAAAAATTATGTCATATAAATGGAAGCAATTAGTAATCTTTTGGGGCTGGCTCTTTTTATTGAGCATAATTCTCCAGAGATTCATCTAGGTTGTTACATGTATCCGTAGTCCATTCTTTTTTATTGCTGAATAGTAGTCTGTTGTATGTATATACTACAGTTTATTCAATGATTATCTATTGAAGGGTATCTGAGTTGTTTACAATTTGGGAGTATTACAGATAAACTAATATGGACATTTGTGTACAAGATTTTGTGTGAACATAAATTTACATTTTTATGGGATAAATATCTAGGAGTACAATTGGTGGGTTGTATGGTAGTTGCATATTTAACTTATAAGAAACCACCAAACTGTTGTTCAGAATAGCTTATGTCATTTTTCATTCCCACCAGTGATATAAAAATGATCCAATTTTTCTATGTCCTCTCCAGCATGTGCTCTTGTCCCTGTTTTTATTTTAGCCACTCTGATAGCCATGCAGTAACATCTCATTATAATTTAAATTTGTATTTCTCTAACGGCTAATGATTTTGAATGTCTCTTTGTGTGATTATTTGCTATCTGTATATCCTCTTCAGTAAAATATCTATTTAAGTCTTTTGCCTATTTTCTAATTAGATTTTGGGAGAGTTTTTCCTTTAGAGTTTTAAGAGTTCTTGATATATACTCAAGATCGAGTCCTTTGACAGTTTTGTCCTATGCAAATCTTATCTCCTGGTCTGTACCTTCTCTCTTCATTTTTTTTAACAGGGTGTATTTCTCAGGGTTCTCCAGAAACAGAACTAATGCACATAAAGAGATTTATTATAAAGTATTGGATTATATGATTGTGGAGGTTGAGAATTCCCAAGATCTAGCATTAACAAGGTAGAGATGAAAGAGAGCCAATGGTGTTAAGTTCAAGTCTGAAAGCTGACAGGCTCATGACTCAAGAGGAGCTAATTTTTTAGTTCAAGTCCAAAGTAGGACAATGACCAATATCCAGCTCAAGACAGTCAGGTAGAGAGTTCCTCTCACTCAGCCTTTTTGTTATTCAGGTTGAATTGATTGGATGGGGTCCATCTATATTAGGAAGCGAAATTTCTTTTACTAGGTCTACCAGTTTAAATGTTTATCACATCCAGAAATATTCTCAGAGCACACCCAGAATTGTTGGACCAAATATCTGAGCAACTCCTTGGCCCAATTAAGTTGACACATGAAATTAACCATCACATAGAGTCTTTCACAAAGCAAAAGCTTTTAATCTTGATGAGACCCAATTTATCACTTATTAGTTTTATAGTTAGTATTTTTAGTGTCAACTCTAAGAATCTTTGCCTCTCCCTAAATCCTAAAGGTTTTCTACTATTCTTTTTCCTAAAAGTTTTATTATCTGTTTTGCATATAAGTCTATGATCCATTTTGGGTTAATTTTTTATGTGAAGTAGGAGGTTTAAGTTAAGATTTTTTTTCTCTTCATTTAGAACTACAAACGTCCAAATGCTCCATCACCATTTATTAAAAAGGCTATCCTTTATACAATGAATTTTTTTTAATCTTTGTCAAAAAAAAAGAAACAATTGAACATATTTCTGTGAGTTTAACTTTGGGTTCTTTTTTCTATTTTTTTTTACCTAGATGTCTATTTCTCCACCAATACCACACCATCTTAATTACTGTACATCAATATTAAGACTTAATATATAATACATGTTTTTTTATCAGTATCTTCAGTCCTTTGTATAGTGTCTGGAAAATAGTTAATACATCTTGCATACATACATACATATAAAAGTTTTATTGAAATATAATTCAAATACCATAAAATCCACCTATTTAAAGTGTATAGTTAAGCAGCTTTTAGAAAATTCACATTGTACAGCTATCACCACAACATAATTTTAGATTACTTTTGTCACCCAAAAAAGAAACCCAATACACATTAACAGTCATCTGCCAATCTACTCCCTCCCCAGCCCTAGGCAACATTAATATACTCTCTGTCTCTATGGATTTACTTATTCGGATTAGATAATATATAAATAGATTCATACAAAATGTTGACTTTTGCTACCTTTTTCAATAATATAAGATGCATTCATGTGGAATCTATCAGTATTTCATTCCTATTTACTGCTAAATAGTATTTCATTGTACAGTTAATACAACTGTCTATTCATTTATCAGTTTATGAACATTTGGGTTCTTTCAACATTTTGATTGTTGTGAATAATTTTGCAACAAAAATTTGTGCACAATTTTTTTGTAGAAATACGTTTTCATTTTGATGGGGCATATACCTAGGTGCAGAATTGTTGGATTATATGATAACTCTATGTTTAATTTTCTGAGGAAATTCCAAACTGTTTTCTAAAATGGCTGTTCCATTTTATATCCCCCAGCAGCTATAAAGGCTGTGATCTTCCCATATCCTTACCAACACGTTTTGTTATGTCTTTTTATTATAATCATCCTGCTGGTTATGAAGTTATAATATAGTTATTATAATATAGTTATAATATAGTATTGATTTCTATTTCCTGTATGCATATATATGTGTGTGTGTGTATATACACATATATTTTTATAGAATTGCTTTTAAAATTAGTTTTTCTTTTAAATACCTTATTTTGAAGAGAAAACATACAAATCTAGCAATGTGTTACTGCCTCATCTTAAATATTCCCCCAAGACTTCCCTGGCATTTGCAATAAAACAAGGATAAAAACACAGCCTTGTCTTCAGTAATAATATATGCATATTTGTATATAACACATATACACCAGAAGGCAGTGGATTTTAATAATTTTGGTGTCACAGATGTCTTTAAGAAGATAATAGGAATTTGTGGCAGTTCCAAACTCATTTTTCCCTTGTAGCAACATATAACTGCCTCTTAAGGACAAAAAAGTTAGCTGGAATTTCTGGATGACAAAATAAACTAAGGATTTTGTTACCTCTGAGCCAGATGGGAGCCAGTGAGAGGAAAAAACCTGGGACAGGCTCTGGAACCTTGTTTTCCAGAGAAGTAGGCCTAAAAAACAAAAACAAAAAAACAAAAAACCCTTTTGTTTCTCCTAAGGAAACGCTCTTCTTGCTTTTCTCTCTCTCTCTTTGTGTGTGTGTGTGTGTGTGTGTGTGTGTGTGTGTGTGTGTGTGTGTGTGTGTGTTGAGAGGACATACTGCTTTGGCCCTGGAATAAGTGAGAGAAAGTTACACAAAAGATGAACTTCTTTTTTTCCTTGATGCTTATGAATGACACCCATTGTTGAGAAGATGTAGAAGCACATAACACCCTCAAGAGAAGGATGAAGATTCTCCACTATTGTTCTACAGGTGCAGAGAACTCTCACTTTTTTCTGGAAGCTGAGAAAACCAAAAGCTTGATCTGACTCTTAAGGGTAAAAAGAGTTATGACTTGGTAAAAAAAAAATGGACTTAAGGACAACTAGCCATCAGAAGACAACCAAGAACACCCCAAAGTAGTAATTTGGGAGATAGAACTTCAAGAAAATAGAGATGACAACTTTAACAAAAATAAATATAATAGAAATGAACAATCAGAAATTTATTGTTGCTCAGAAAATGTTTTGCTAGTATCCCTGTTGACCCCACCAAAGTCAATGTATCAGCTAAAAGTAAGAATATCACTTGTTGAGAATCAAAAGTGTTAGTACAGGAAATAAAATAGAAAAAAAAATTAGCACACAGAGAAGAAATATAAAGTAAGTAAGATAAAGTTGTGGGCATTATTCCAAGAAAAATATGTTTGAAAACAAAATTTTGTGCCAAGTTTCGATGACTTGCAGATGACTTTAAAGCACATCTGTGGCCGCTATGGCATATAGCAATGCAATTAAGGATAGAAATCTAATTTAAACAAAATTTAATTTTAAAGGACTGTTTAAGCATCAAGATGTCTCAGATTACCCAAAAGTTTTCCCCAGTCCATTGGTGTGCTCTTACCTAGGCCTCACACCTATTCTCTCTGGTGATGACCAAGAGCAGTGGGGACTGCACTTACTATTGGGTAAATTATAAGTAAGGGGACTTTTCTACCAAAAGGGTGGTGTGAGAAAGTTTTCCTGGCTTTTCTGATAGGCCTCTAAAGAAAACTGTTCCCATGCCTATTGTCTGCTTTCCTACTACTGATTCTCAGTCATTTTATCCAATATGGCAGTATGCATAAGTGTTCATAATCATTAGAAAAGTCTGAGTTTTTTCACATCCAAGTCTCTACATTTTCCATAAATCATCATCTACATTTTCACCTTCCACTGTGGATTTCCTAGAACAGGTCAACTTTATCTCAGCAGTGGCTTTTACACTCCTTACATATCAACCAAACAACTATCTGTAAAAAGAGCTCAAACTTAAAAAAGACAGCATTTTAATAAAACTATTTTTTAAAAAGATAGTTTTTATATAAGGATGGTAGATGATTTGGATTCAGACATTTCCCATTAATTCTTTTGACTATTCCAAGTAATTTTTACAAGTCATGATAAGTATTATGTTTATTTGTTTTGTTTGTTTGGTTTTGTTTCACTTTGCTTTGATGAGCTATAAATTTTAATCACTCACTCTGGGAAGCTAGTGTGTGTGAATCTCAAATCACCTTAACTTGCTAGTTCCTAGACTTTAGGATTTCATAAACCAGGTTTGTTTGTTTATTTATTTATTTATTTATTTATTTATTTGGGAGGCTAAATATGACAAGGGAAACTTTTATTTTGCTAAATAATTACCTTAAAAAAAAACATAACTGCCACCTACCACCTCCACAATTTTCAAATTGAATGGTTATATAAACCATCTGAATTGGGAGGGGCATAATCTCTAAAACAGTTTCTTTCTTCCTTCTTTCTGACTCGTGACTGGAAAAATATGCATTTTAACCTCACACCAATTTCCAGAGCTGTGGTGAGATCATTGTCCAACCATATAATTGAGCTCCTGGCCCCAGCCTTGGTGTTGCAATGAGTTTTGTTCTCTACAAATTGCTATGATAATAAGAATCCTTGGGAAGTATCAAACCTGCATTGTTTTGAGGGAAAGAGCCACTGAGCAAGATCAATCTATATGTTAGTAATGTTTAAAAAACATAAAGGTATGTGACATACAAAATATAAGTGGAAGTACCTGTTTAGGGAAATGTTTCAAGTACCACTACCAAATGTGAAGAGTCCTCTATACATAATAGGAGCACCCTACCTGCCATTAACAGAACCTTTATTCTGAATACATAGTATATAGGACTGTTTTCCATTCTTTTCCCTTAATATGTGTTCTTACTTAGGCAGAGCATTTTACATGCAATGCAGTTTTGGGTTTTGTTTTTAAAAACATTTATCTACTTATTAAGTGTGGTTTCCTGAGTCTAAGACATAAATTTATGACTTTTATACCAGTATCCAAGAATGGAAACTAATTAATGTCAAACATATTATACTTAAAAGACTTCTTTTTTTTCTTTTTGCATTTTTTTAGTTACAACTTCCAGAAAGAGGCCAAAGTTCAAAACTGAGTAAGAAAATAAATTGCTATTTATACTGAAAACTGTTAAAATACATGATCTAATAAAATAATTTCCCCATCGTATTAATCTTATTTATAAATTAAGCCAGAAAGGGCTTGAATGACTACTTTAAATGGACTTTGAAAAGTGAGGTGTATCCTCTTAGTCATGCAATTTCATAAAATTTTTTGAATGAGAAAAAGTTGTTTTAAAGCCTAAATACAATAGCACAAATGACAGTATAATATTTCAATAAATAGATCTAATGTTTAACAAAGTTATCTGACACTACATTATCTTAAAATGCATCTAGGACATAGAACTACAAAAATTACAACATAGAAAGTTTATAAACATATACCTTTAGAAAGTATGACAATATAAATGAGACACTTTATCAGTAATTTTTAAATTACAAATTGTGTTTAAACACAGGTATATTCAGATAAAATATAGGAGGACAAATGAATTACCTGCCTTTCTAGCAGACTTCAGTTACCAGTTGCATTATAGTCAATACAATATCCAAATTCAAATCATAGATGCTTTTTACTTTATCCTTAATCCAACTCTGTGTGATAAGTATGATCAGCTTCATTTTAAAGATGAGAAAACTATGTTACCAAATAGTTAAGTAATTTTTTGAATTCACAAAGATTTTTCTGGTGCCTCATTTGTTCTTTCTTATTTTGTTTATTTGTAGTTTACTGAAGAATTCTATAGAGATTTGTAATTAAAGTCATATCATGTTGCACAGTTGAGATTCAAACTCTGACTTCAAATATAGGTGTTTTTCACCATATCCCCAGATTCAGAGAGCGCTCTCATATTTATGAAATAGACTAGAAGGAACATTTAATTTTCTAAGTTTAACAACCAACCACTTCAAGTCAGTAAACTTTAATCTCATCAACTATAGACTAAAATAACATACAGGGTGTAGTAGAAAAATTCAGAGTATTTGAAGTCAGAAAATCTGTGCCCCAAACCTTTGCACAATACTCATTAGATAAATTTTTAAAGTTCACTTGAATTTTTGAAAGTTGCTTTTCTCTTTTATAAAGTGGAGTTAATAATAATAATAATACACTAAATATTTATATCACCATATTTTGGAGGAACAAAAGATATATATTATATTATATTTCCATGCAAATTGTAAAAATCTAAAATGCACTATATATTATTTGCCTAATTTATTTCTATAATCTCTATCTGAACATGAGGAAAAAACATTTAAAATTTTAGTATCGTTAGTTCCAAATGATCTTGTTTAAATAAACCCTATAATCTCAACAGTTATGCTATAAAATTTACTTTGTATTAAAGTAAATAATTTAAATCTACTTAATATATGTTCATCGTAGAATACAACTAGAGGGCATTATTCATATAGCATATATAGAGAAAATTTGAAGAATCAACAATTATTTACTTATTATATGTTATGAACTGGCTTAATAATGGTGCTGAATTACACAGGTAACATTTAGATTTTGTAAAGATAAATAAAATTTAACCTTTAATCTTGATAAGATAGTAAATGGATAAATCAGTGGTTGTATCAGAAGAAAAGGCTAACTTTAATATACTGTAAATAGTGCTAAAATAAATACATGAAATGGAAAGTTCATTGGTTTGACCCAATTCTGAATCAACTTTTATTTTATATTTCTATCCTACATGATTCTTTCTGACCCTTCAGAGGCCATTTTCTCTGTATCTACTACTTATTGATTTCTAAATAAATCTAGTATACACAAATTAATTCAGAATCCTTTGAAATAAACATCTCCAAACAGAAGCTATTATTTTTTGTTATGATAGGCAACAATTGACAAGAAAAGCAAATTTTCTAGCAGTAAGGTGATTTAGAATGCTTTGGAGTCATCAGACTTCTGTTTTATTTCCTTCTGCCTTTCAAACATTGTAAATCCTGTAGGCTGCACCTGTGATATCTGAGTCAACAATTCTTTGAAGCATTTATGTATCCGGGGCTGCAAAATTACCTGAAAACTATATGAACATTTTCACCAGAGTTAGATGTTTCCTGCAGTTAAAAAAAAAAATGCTTCATACAGTAACCACCACCCTAAGGGCACACAACAAAAACCTAGGACATTTTGTAATGCAAACATCCATTCAAACCTGGGAGATTTCCAAAGCAGATTTGCAATAGGCTTTTATCATATACAAAGGTCAAAACATAAAAACTTAAAATTGTAATGTTTTTATTTGATTTAGGTGCCATTTGACCACAAATGCTCTGTCCTATAAGAAAATTAAAGAAATAAATCAGGATTCTTTTTCTCAATGGTTGTTTTCATTTGCCAGTACTTGGCAATATGATTAAGGCCCAGATTGAATTTCAATTTCACTTTTGGGCAACTTCATTTATCATGGATCCAAAGGCAAGGTACCACTGCCATTTAGTTTTGGCACCAAAAAAATTACTTGTCTAATATGATTTGTTTTATTTTGTGTGGAGTGGGGAAGGAAATCACAATAGGGTACTCTTTCTAGAAAAGGTTATTCTCTAAAGATTTTTAAATTAGTAGTAAAATATTTGGTAAAATATCTGACCAGGTATGGCTGGTAACAAAAATGGGACATTTCTAAAATTCTTGAATTACTCCCATACTAATATTTCTTATGTATTGTTCTTGTCACCATACACCAAATTCAACATCATGAAAAAGGGAAAAAAATCAGCTAAAACATTGGAAAGAAAAGTTTATTCTTTCTATTCTGATTTGAAAGTTAGTATTTTGGAGGTATTCATTAATCAAAATATATTGAATGCCTACTCCATGCAAGGCATTGTGTTAGGTGCTAGATATATTAGAATGAATAAGTTAAAATGCCAGCCCTCACAGTCTGCACTGTACAGAATATTGAGAAGACAAATGTAAACAGTTACCACCTAATGTAACCAATAATATTGGTGACTACTGGGAATGGATTAAATATCAAGAAAAACCCTTTTTTTCTGTAGCCTCAGGCTTTTGTGTGGTTCATGATGTTTTTGTGGGTCTCCAAGTCAGTATTTATCTCTCATAAACAATAATAGATTCTAATGAAGACTGAGGCTGAATCCTTGCATTTAAGATCAAGACTCTCTACTTACTTGTTGCTTTGAGGCAGTAACTTCAAATTGTGGAGCTCAGTTTGTTAGAAATTATAAGGAAATAGTACCTGTCTCTACTGGGTAGTAGTGAAGATAAAATTAGACAATGCATAAAAAATGCATTCCAAAAAATAGAGTAGATTGTAAACTGATATACAAATGCTATTTGTTGTGGTTGTTACTAATAAATCCTCTGGGCCAAATAAACCATTTAATTAAAAAAAAAGAAGCCATTTTGAAAGGAAATAAAGCATAAATCACATAGAACAGAATTTCCTGTCTGCCTTCCCATGAGAAAACTAATATTTGAGCATAGTTTCAATTTATCCCTAAACATGTAAAGGCAAAGAGGTTTGGCCCAATTCAAAATTATGAAATAGAAGAAGCCTCTGTCCCAGGCTTTGTCTTCATGACTCAGACAACCTTTTTCATCCTTCCGAATCTCAATCTGTATACCTGGAAAATGGGAATAAAACTACTGTACAGAGCCACAGAGTTATAGAGACACTAAATAAAGTGGAGTGTGCAGAAACATGAGGCCCTGTGCCAGGTTCACAGTAGGTACACTGTAAATGTTAACCAGTTCTATCATCAAAACAATAAGGGTCCCGAAATTATCATTAACTTTAATTTCATTAACATAACATCCTTTCCTATTGATCAGTTTTGCACATCACCTCAATCAGCATTTTGACACTTTTATTTCTCATTATGTATAATTTGTTTCCTGTTAAAGAAATTTCAAGCATCAGCAAACAGATCAGATCTTTGCCAACACAGAAGTTCTACTAGAAAGCCATTTCTCTTAATGCAGTTTCCAGGAGGCTGTGATAATAGAGACACTCAGATGGGATGCAAGTGCTCACTGGAGATTAATTTCTAGAATGTAATTATAATGTAAGAGTGACTCTGTTGTCACTGATTCTTCTAGGACTTGGAATCGTGTTCTTTCCTTGTTTTCTTTCCCTTCCCCCAAGCAGATCCCTTCTCCTAACCTCAACCCAAAGCACACTTTCATTTTTTATCTCAAGACCTTCAGTTTTTTATTTCTTCATTTTAATATATTTTACAATATGTTCTTTGCTGTGTTGGTTAGGGTTTAGTTGAACATAACAGAAATGTCTCTAATTAAGTTAAGCAGAAAGGGGTTTATCACCAGGCACTGGTGAGAATGTGGAGTGAGCTCCAGGGTAACCCTCCAGGCAACTTTCAGCCCTCAGAATCACACTGCATCTTCTGAGAATGGGAAAGAGACAGCAGAAAATAATAACTCCAAAAGCCAGCTGCCTCTACCAACAGCATGCCATGAAATGAATGCCTTACCCCTTGCTTTCTTCCCTTCATAACTCAGACCTTAATCCAAGTCTTGTCATGATGCATGTGATTGGTAGAACCAAAACTCATCCAAAAATCTACCCACAGGAGAATCTTGAAAATGCAAGTTTTTGCTTCCTAGCCCCTCAAAACATGAAGAACACTAGATAAGACCTGGAATATATATAAATTAGACCATTCTAAGTGTCTGCCACAAACATTATAGAATATTTACTATACATTATACATTTTTCTGTTTTTGTAGAGGAAGAATAAAAGAAATTGCCACTAGAGTATATCTTTTTTTAATAAAATAGTGTACCTAGTAACCATGAACTGAAAGTCAAAGGCCTGCAGTATAGGGCTTGCTCTGTTGCTAATTAGTTTTGGGACTTGGGTAAATCCATTCAGTTTACAGAACCTTAGTTTCTCACATGTACTAAATAGGGAGAATTAGACTCAGCATTTGCTGAGAAAGTATTATTTTATAATATGCTAATGTCTACATTATTGTCTCTGTAAAAAATAAGTAACTTTTTAATATTTGATTAAAAGTGATACACAGGCTTTTAGTATTTTTATGAAAACAATGTCATTCCATTTAACTCTAATCAGGCTACCTGCAGAGGCAGGTAAGAACAAGCAGCATGCTTTTCCATGCTCAAAAGTTTTCTTAACTTAATAGCTTAACTAAAGAACTCTTTAAAAAATCTATTATATATCCAATCAAAACATCCAATCAAAACAACAAGAAAAAAGAATCCCCCAAAATGAGGACAGTTTAAGGGGCCTCTGGGACAACATCAAGAGTACCAATATTTGTATAATAGTGATACCAAAAGGAGAAGAAAAAGAGCAAGGGATTAAAAACCTATTTCAAAAAATAATGACAGAAAAGTTTTCTAACCTGGTGAAGGAAATAAGCATAAAAGTCCAGAAAGCTCAGACGTCTCAAACAAGATGAACCCAAAGAGACCCACACCAAGCCACATTAAAATTAAAATGCCAAAGTTTAAATACAATGAGAATCTTAAAAGCAGCAAGAAAAAAGCAGTTACCTACAAGGGAGTTTCCACAAGATTGTCAGCTGATTTCTCAACAGAAACTTTGCAGGCCAGAAGAGATTCACACAAAATATTCAAAGTGATGAAAAATAAGAACCAACAACCAAGATTACTTTAGCCAGCAAAGCTATCATTTAGAATCAAAAGACTGATAAAGAACCTCCCATTCAAGGAAAAGCTAAAGGAGTTCATCACCACCAAATCAGTATTACAAGAAATGTTAGGAGGATTCCTTTAAGAAGAAGAAAAAATAAAAAAGGTAAAAAAATGAATAATGAAATAGCAATAACTACATATCTATCAATAATTACTTTAAATGTAAATGGATTAAATGCTTCAATCAAATGGATAAGAAAACAAGACCCTTACATATACTGCCTACCAAAGACTAACTTTAGATTGAAAGAAACAAACAGACTGAAAGTAAAGAGATCAAAAAATATATTTCATGAAAATGGAAATGAAAGAAAAAAAGCTGGGGTAGCAGTGCTTATACTGAACAAAATATTTAAAACAAAGGCAATAACAAGAGACAAAGAAGGGGCTAGTAATGTCACTTTTGGGTATTTATTCAAAGAAACCCAAAGCACTACTTTGAAGGGATATGTGCATCCAATGCTCATTGCAGCATTATTTACAATGGAAAAGAAAGACATGGAGGCAGTATGGGTGTCCATCAACTGATAAACGGATAAAGAAGTGGTATCTATATACAATGAACCATACCCATAAAAAAGAATGAAATCTTGCCATCTGCAAGAACATGGATGGACATCGAGATTATTATTCTGAGTGCAGTAAATCAGACAGGAAAACAAATACCATATGATTTCATTTATATGTGGGATTTAGAGAACAATATAAGCAAACAAACAGAAAAAAACTCATAGATACAGAGAGAATTTTGATAGTTGTCAGATTGGGGTGGAGGATGGGGAAAGTAAGATGAGTGAGGGATGGGTAAAGTTGTCAGAGTGAGAAAGGGGATGGGTGGGGGATAGGTAAAGATAAGGAGGAGATTAAGAGGTACAAATTAGTAGTTACAATGTGGTCATCGAGATATAGAGTATAGCATGGGAAATATAATCAGTATTGTAATAACTATGTACGATGTCAGATGGGTACTGAATTTATCAGGGTGATCACTTCATAAGTTATATAAATGTCTAATTACTCTATTGTACACCTGAAACTAATATTGTATGTCAACTATAATTTTAAAAAATAAAAATATCAAAAATTTTAAAACCAATGCACCAAAACTCCCTTGATGTTGTCCCCACTTAAGATACAAAACTCTGATTATTTGAAAGAAAATTGTATTATAGATATAAAAATACCATTTCTCAGTATATTTATTAGGTTTATCTATTACTTTACATTCCTCTTACTATCATTGCAAACAAGAATTTTTGAAAAAACCCTTCAAGACAATGAAAAACAATTGAAAGTGAGCAGCTTCCCTTAGCAACATTTTTAGTACTTATGAGGTGTGCAAAATCTTAAAGAGCTTGCTGATGAATCTTTAGAATAGTAAGAAAACACTAGTTAAATTATCTCAGACCATATTTAGAAGAAAACTTTTAACACTCCCAGTAAACACTCTTTCTCCCATTATTATGAAAGATATTTACTTAAACTCTTAGAACAGTGCTAGTCATGATGTTTTTTGATTTTTAAAAATGAAGGGAAAACTTAATTTTTAACTACTTCTATGCCATTAAGATACCACCACCCTTTCAAACCCAGTAAAATTATCTTCAGTTTTCAAATTAAAATATATACATATTTTGAGAGATAATTGCAGTTTCAAATGAATTTGAAGTAATAAAGAGAAATCCCATGTGCCCCTTACTCAGTTGCCCCCAACATTAACTTAACATCTTCAAAACTGTAGTACAATATTACAAGGACATTGTCATTGATACAGACAAGATACAGAACAATTCCATCACAACAAGAATTCTTCCTGTTACTCTTTTGAAAGAGTAATGACTTCCTGCTTGTGTCCTGCCTGCTGTCTGTAGCAGCTGGTAACAAATAATCAGTACTTTACTTCTAACATTTAGAGGATGCTATACGAATGGAATCATATAATATGTAACTTTTTGGTTTTTACATATCTGTTCAAATTGTTTCTTCCTGATATTCCATGATATGGATGCACCAGAGTATGATTTTACCTATTCACTCATTGAAAGACATCTGGACTGATTCTAATTTAGAGTAATTATGAATAAAGTTGCTATAAACATTTGCATATAGGTTTTTATGTAATCATGTCTTCATTGCTTCAAGATAAATATCAAAGAGTGCCATTTCTAGGTCATATAGTAGTTGCATGTTTAGTTTTTAAGAAACTTAAAATCCTGCCACAATTAAACTGTCTAACATGATTGTATTCCTATCAACCATGTACATGTTAAGTAAATCAGTTTCTCCACATCCTTACTAGCATTTGGTGTTATCACTATTTTTTATGTTATTCAATCTGATAACTGTATAATGATATCTCATCATGACTTAAATTTGCAATTCTCAAATGGGTTAATAATATTGAATAACTTTTCATGTGCTTATTTTCTATCTGTATATCCTCTTCACTGAAGCATCTCGTTAATTCCTTTGTTCATTTTTATTTGAATGCTCTCTTTTTTTTTTACTATTGAACTTTGAGATTTTGTTATATATTCTAGACAGTGTATTGTCCGATATGTCCTTTGCAAATACTTTTTCCGGGTATGTAGCCTATCTTTTTATCCTCTTATTTTCTTAACAGAGTCTTTCACAGAGCAAAAGGTTTTTAATTTTGATGAGGCTTAGTTTACCAAGTTTTCCTTTTATGGACTGTATTTTTGAAGTCAAGCCTAAGAACAGTTGGCCTACCCCTAAAACTCAAAGATATCTCATAATTTTTTCTAAAATTATTATAATTTTACATTTAAGTTCATAATACACTTTAACCTATATATATGATATGAGGTTTAGATTAAGGTTCAATTTTTTTTATTTTTATTTTTTTGTCTCAGGATATCTAATTACTCTAACACCATTTGTTCAAAAGCTATCTTCTTTGAATTAATTTTGCAACTTTGTCAAATATCTCATGTGTATTTTTGTGTGGGTCTATTTCTAGAATATCTATTTTATTTCCAATAATCTTTCCTGCCAATATTACAGAGTCTTGATTGTTAAACCAATGCATTAAGATTCTTCCCACTTTTTTCTTGTTTTGAAAATTTTAGCTGTTGAAGTCCTTTTCAATTACATATAAATTTTAAAATAATTTTGTTTATATCTAAAGAAAAAATTGGTGTTTTGATGGGAATTGTATTATATCCTTATATCAATTTGGTAAGAATTAATATCTCTACTATGTTGAGTCTTCTAATCCATGAACTTTTATTTGGAACATTTTTATTTCTTTCATTATGTCATAATTTTAAGCCTAGAAATCATATATTTTTTTCATTTTACCTATGTATTTTATTTCTGAGTGATTATGAATTATATTGTAGTTTCAATTTTTATGTCCACATTTTTATTGCTAACAAAAGTTTTTAAAAATGTTTAATGTTGATCTTATATCCTGTTATCTTACTGTACTCACTAGTTTCAGCAATTTTTAGGGGTTTTTTGTTGTTGTTGTTTATTTATTGATTTGGCTTTGGTTTGCTTTTGCAGATTCCTTGGGGTTTCTATGTGAACAATTATGTCATCTGCAAACAGAAATATTTCTTCTCTTCCAATCTCTATGCCTTTTCTTTTTCTTTCCCTATTGTTTTGGCTAGGACTTTCAGTACAATGTGGAATAAGAGAGGCATAAGTGGAAGAAAAAATATTTTAACAAAAGACATTTTTTAACCTTATGATGTGAGTATTACAGCAAACTGAATATAGAAGCAGTATAAGAATCTAACTGCCTTATCTATAGCCATTGTAAAATTTTTTATAATTTTACAAATCTTTTTAACGTCTTGCCTCGCCTAAAAAACGTATCTAGCTTCCTTCTATTAAGTTAGACATTAAAAAGATGTAAAAAATACTACTCTTTCATTTTTATTTGTGTGTGTGTGTGTGTTGGAAATTATAGTAATGATTTATAAAACCTAGCTTTGTTATTTTTAAATTTATTAAATAAACATTTTAAATGTTTTTAATTTCAATTTCTAATGTGGTAAATATCTACAGATATAACCTACAAAAACACAAAGCTCTTTGGGGTTCTCTATTTTGAAAGTGTCAAGTGGTTCTAAAAAGTTTAAGAACCATTGCTATAGGCTCACAGAAATGTTTAAATTTTTTGTAGGTATTTAATTTCCAGTACTCATCCTGCATAATAAGAATATTACTGGAGACATAATTTCTGTAAATATGTGTATGAGTCACAGTTACAAAGACTTTTTAAATGCTTTTTGTTAAATTTTTATAAGATCTGTGATGTTAACTAGGAATACTCTCTTTCAGCTAATAAAAGACAATACAACCAAAATAAAAATTTTCTTATGGAAACTTTACGTAATTATACATACATTCAACAAATATTGAATGATTGTTTACAATGGTAAGGAAAGCAGACAAATATTTGCTTTCAGAATCTTGTCTTCTAGTTATAAAAAAAAGGAAAATAAACAGATAATAATATATTATGTATTCTGTAGGGTAGAAAGGCATGGAAATTTAGCCAGCTCAGGCCTCTCTTGCACCAGGGCAAAGAAGTCTTGGCATAAAAGATACTTCTGATAGATTACAAGTATTAATGAGAACATGTAGTTTATCACTGATGAAAGTTCTTTGCTTCACTTTTCCTTAACCCTTCTTCCTTTGCTTTGCCTTGCATAGAACGCTTACCAAGCTTGGGACATTATTGTCAAGGTTTCTTCTTAAAAGTACTAAAATCTGTACTACTGTGCTAGAGCATGCTACTGACCTCTACTCTTAAGGGAGTTAAAAAAAAAAAAAAGATTCATTTATATCAGGAAGTTATCCATCAACTTTTCCTTACCCTCTGACTTTTAATGATGATACAACAAACAGCCCTACATTTTTTTTTTTGTAAATAAAAATAGCAATCTTATGAAGAATGTGTTTCCTGCTGACTGTGAGAAAAAGTATCCTAGGTGGAATGCTAGTTTTAGTTTGTTTGCATTTAGCCTTGCTCTGAGATACAGAAAGATGCTGGAAATCACTCAAGCTGCAGCCAAACAGGGCCAATGTCACAGCTCATGGAACTCCCATAAAAATAAGCAATATGGCATTCCAGAGCATACAGAAGGCTTCTTGGTTTAACAAGCAACTGCCTTAAAAATATCTCATCAAGTTGTGTGTTTGTGTGTGTTTTAATTTTTGTGAATTTGTTAATATAATCATTTTTTATTTCTGGAATAGCCTCAGGAATAACACATGTTATTTCTTCCACTGATGAACTTGTCTTGTAGATAAGTCTTATGCTTATAACACTTCCCTCCTCTGAGAACATTATCACTAAGCACTTGAATGTGCTTAATTGTGTAAGTGAGAAATTTTAAAGTGATTTAATTTGGTATAATTTATGCATTAAAGAGAATGTTGTTAAAAATCACTTTTAACTGGTCATTTTCCTTACCTTCTACAACTAAAGCAGCCTTTCTCTTACCTTTAATATGTTCTCCTTTCCCCCAGGAACATAACTTTGTCAGTGACTTCTTGCCTAATGAAATTTTCTCTTATATTTATTTTTCAATTATTTGGAACTCAGCTATTTGTCTTAATATATGTGGCTATGGCATACATTAAGTGATCATGGCCCCATGGTAATAAAGATTTTTTTTTTCTATTGATAAAGTTTCACTTCAACAACTGCTATTTCAAAAATGATCTGAAGTTATGTCCACATGCCATTAGTCATCATTCATGAAACACATTTATTGAATCCTACTCTGTGTCAGCCACTAGGCAATATTCTGGACTTGTTTACACAGTTTTTAATGAATTCTCTAGTCATAATTTTCTTATTATACTCTAAGGGTCTCTAAAATTTGTCATACTTTGGTATAGGGGAAAAATTCATACAGCCTAAATTCTCCTTTTATATTTATTAGACTTTCATTTAAGATTTTATTTAAGGAAAGACTTGTAAAACTGACAGAAACCTCCTCCTCTGCCTCCTCTGAAATTAACCTATGTTTATTCAACACCAGGCAATATGTTTGGTTATAAATTGGTAAACCAAAGAATTCACTTAAATAGAATTGACCTAAATTAGAGATTCTCAAACTTTTTCATTTCAGAAACTCTTTAAACCACTAAAAATTCCTACAGACCTCAAAGAGTTTTTCTACATAAGAATCACATCTATCAATATTTTTCATGTGAATTACTTTAATTTCTGAGAAAATTTTAAAATATTTAACAATTTGTTTTTAAAATATATATGTAAAGGCAAAGGGCCTATGATTGCAAGAAAAAAAATTTTAATTGAAGAATAAAATAAGAAAAATTACTCTGTCCAATGATAAGCCTTACCATAGAGTTCTAATGCTCAAGACTGTATGGTATGAGCAAAAGAATAGATCAATGGAATAGAACTGAGAACCTAGAAGTAGTGCCACATAAATATGTCTAAGAGATGATGACAATGATGAAAACCAATTCAATGAAAAAAGTATGGACTTTTCAACAAATGGTGTTGTAACAATTAAAAACCCATTGGCAGGAAGAGAAAAAAGAATCATGGCTTAAACCTCAAGCCTTATGCAAAAATTAACTCAAAATAGATTATGGACTTAGATACAAAACATAAGACTTTTAGAAAACAACAAAGGAGAAAATCTTTGAAAATTGAAAGCAGGTAAAGAGTTCTTAGACTTGACACCAAAAGCACAGTCAAAACAGGAAACATTGATAAACTGGACTTCAAAATTTAAAAATGTGTTCTGCAAAATACCTGGTTAAGAGGGTACTTAGAGGAGCTACAAAGTGAGAGAAAACTTATCTGACAAAGGACTTGTCTCTAGAATATATAAATAATCCTCAAAATCAATATTAAAAAAAATCAACTAAAAAATTTTTCATGGACAAAATACATGAAGATATATTTCACCAAAGAGGATATACTGGTGACAAATAAGCACTTGAAAAAAATACATCATTAGTTATAAGAGAAATACAAATCTAAGCCACAGTGAGATATCACTACACAACCATTAGAACTGTTAAAATAAAAATTTAAAAATAGGGACAATACTAAACACTGGTGAGGATACAGAGAAACTAGATTACTTGTACATTGCTGGTGGGAATATAAAATGGTACAGCCACTCTGAAAAATAGTTTGAAATTTTTTTTCTCTCAAGTTAAACACTCACTTACTGTGCAATCTAGCAACTATGCTATTGGACATTTATTTCATAAAAATGGAAAAATTGTGTTTATATAAAAACTCATAGATAGATGTTGAAAGCAGCTTTATTTGTTATAGTCAAAATTAGAAACAACCTATAGAACCTTCAATGGGTAAATGGCTAAATAGTCCATGGTATCGCCATTTTTTCATACCACAGATTGCTACTCAACAATTTTTAAAAAATTAAAAAAAGGATAGTAAAACACTAAAAAATTGGATCGACCTCAAGAGAATTACACTGGATGAAAAAGCCAGTCTCACAAAGTTACATACCGCGTAATCTTATTTATATCATTCTTGAATAACATAACTATAGTCATGTAGGATGGATTGGTTGTCAAGTGTTAGAGGTGGGGAGGAGGTGAAAAGATGTTCTTACAAATGGTAGCAGGAGCAAGCCTTGTGGTAATGGAACAGTTTTGTATCTCAGCTGTAGTGGATGTTATAAATCTACACAAGTGATAAAATTGCATAGAACTAAACACACACACAAATGAGTATGTGTCAAACTGATAAAATGTGAATAAATTCTGTGGACCATATCAATGTTAATTCCTTTGTTTTATTACCATACTATTGTTATGTAAGATGTTATCATTGGAAGAAATTAGGTGAGAGGTACGTGGGACCTCCTGCACAATTTTGCCACTTCCTGTGAATCTGTAATTACTTCAAAATAGAAAGTTAAAAAAAAAATACTAAGCCAAATATATTGTCTCAAAGTAGAGTCCATATATACATACATCTGAAGAAAAAGATCTCAGAGTTTGAGTAGCTGAGTAAATGTGTCATGCCACTGTTTTTGCAAACCTCTATGGTATAGAATCCAATGGAACGAAGCAGGGATAAAACACTGATACATAAAGCACCAGCATGGTGGGACTTAATAAGCTCATAACTGAAACATGAGCATGTGACAGGTTATTTGGTTCAGTTCCTTTGTCAGCTATTATCTCAGTCCACTAAAAGAAATTTTCTCTACCTCCAAAAAAAGTTTGGCTAATTTTACACTGACCCAGTCACACAATTATGCATTCATAGTTTCTAGGTCAAATTCTGATGTCACTACTTAATGATCAGAACAACGAATGTTTTTAAATCCAAAGGTCTGTTATCCTTTTAAAGTTTGTTGTTCAAATGGTCGTTACTATAAAACATTAAAGACTAATTGTATAAAAATAATAACGTGAGAAAAAAACATTCAATTAATTTAAATAAAATAAATATTATTTTAGAAACTATTACCAGACCAGTCAGTTTATGTTAATATAAGCCTGGATTGTCAGACTGGTAAACTACTTCCAGCATTATGCAAGATGTGTTATATGCTATCACTACTCAGAAGTGGCTGGCTAGGACATGCATTTGAGAAAAAAAATACAATAGAGATCTGTTTTGACTAAAAGAGTTGATATCCAGAAATTAAGCTATTAGTTATCTCCTTTTCTTTCTACCAAAGGAGTGTAGAAATGCCAAAATGTCAGGAACTATTCAACAAAATGATGATGTTTACTTCAGAGGACAAAATTAAATTTATCCATGTGTCTTCTTATTCTTTGACTGGCATGAAAATTTTTAGTCTCTTCTGCAATTGTAATGAAGCTTTCCTTTAGAAAAAACTACTAACTCTACTCCACATCAGTTTGCAAAACGTTTCTGAGAAGTGTTTTATTTAGTGCCATACAAAGTCTGTGTGTTGATGTTTATATGTCAGTATACATGTCTGCATTCATATACAAACATACAGGTAGAGAAAATATATTGCCTTTAAACATAAATGTAAGTTTTAAGTCTGGAAAAGGCCGCACTCTGGCTAATATTAAGTTATAATTAATAAAAAGCACTTGCTACATAATGCCTTGATCTCAGTCCACCACCACCAGCCACCGTGGTAGAGGGTGCGTTTAGAATCACTGTTTCTTCCATCAACTTTAGCAAGAGTATTTGGACTTTTTGACCCTCTCTGTTCTGATTTTAAATACAGTTCATGCCAATTAACTAATCCCAACATACTGATCCCACAAACATTATAATATAGCAATAGAACACATTCCTCTCAAAGTCAATTCAGTTTGGCCAAAGCATGTATGAACATAGCTAAGAATATACTAGGTACTAGAGTAAAGACAAAGAAATGAAAGACCCCTACCCTAAAAAGTTTAAACTTCTTTGAATAGATTATGTAAAATAAGGAATTCCTGAATAGTGGAGTATGAATAGTTTGCTGCTTATGCCAAAGGACTTGGATTGACTTTTACCCCAGGTTTATTGTCATGGTTACTCCTGAAGTAGGTCCGGATAGTCAAACAGATAAATATTAGAAAAAAATTTTTGGTTTTATTTTACCAAAATTAAAAGTTAGTTTAAATTCAGGGTAATATGCACAACTGTTTTAAAAATTAAATCAAGATTATATCTCAGAAACTTCATACATTTTGTTATCACATGCCAATGAAGTTCATCTGTATCTGCCAGATGACAAATGTTGACATGATGAATTTCTATGTGCCCAATGCTGGTTTCTTTCTTTGTCACTTCTAATGCAAAACCTCTCTCAACATAAGTAAAATGTGATTAGACAAAGTTTCCCTACATTACTTGGAGGTGAGAGTAAATGCACAATGAGCGAAATAAATGTAGCAGAACGTGAGCTTCAAATTCTTAATGTTTGCTTGGCAGTAAAATATGTGTATGCAATAATAATGACACTGTACTACCCTCAAGAGCAATTAGATTCCTATCCACAGGAAAAGGAAATGCATTAAAATGCCAAAAAACCATTCCTAGCAGTCTTGATGAGGCCCCTCCTCCTTTTCCATCAATCAACCAGGCAGGTCAGGAATAATTGTCCCCTGACCCCCAAACCTGATACTGAGGTCTCAGGGTGGAGCCTGAATGCAGTGTTGGCTCCTCTACCAGAATAGACTTTTTTCCTCTAAATCTTCTAGAATTAATATATATAGCAACAAGAAAAAAAAAACTTTAACAAAAAAAAACAGAGTGCTTGTTTCCATAAAAAAATTCAATGTGACCATTAGTTCGAAGCAATTTTAAATGATCAGTTTGCTATACAAGGAAATAAAAAAGAATATGTCACATAATATGCCAGTTTTCCTAGCCTAGTGTGCCTCCTCTGTGAAAAAGATCAACTCTGCATTTATTCCAAAAATTTTTAAGAGAAACCTCTGTCTTCACAGATAAAGCTAGATTAAGAGAAATGTTTTTCCAGAAACAACTAAGTATTCTCTCATTGTATGTTTTTGATGAATTAAAAATGTCATTGATAAAGTTTGAATTTACTTTTTATTAAGTAATAATAGGTGATTAATGTATTGACAATTAGTATGCTGAACTAAATATTCAAAAACATGAGTCATTTCAAAATGTAGACATCTTTTAAAAGAGGTTAAAATTAGTTTGAAACAATAAACAAAGAGGAAAATGTCTTAAGTAGTAAGAAATATGAGAAAATAGAGGGCTAAAAGAGCATTGAAAGTGTAGAAAATAACATTTAACCAAGTGTTTAGAACAACATTACAACTGTAGTAGATACATTAATGCCCTTCCTAGACCCACTTACCTGACAGCGTACTTTTCTCTCAGCTTTGGTAAGTTTTTACTACAATGACTCACAGTTGCTCCATCTCCAGATAATAATTGTCCTGCACCAAGAGGAGACACTTCTTTGTGATTATGAAAGATCCTACACACCCCAGGAAGGAGCTTAGGCCACCACAGTCAATATTAATACCGAGGTACAAAAATCTAATTTGTCTCAATGGAATAGCTCTGAGTGTTATTCATACTCTCTAGAGCTCTACCTGGGATCAGGCTGAGCATAGATTCTGCCGAAAACACATTCTTTCTTTTTAACTTCTTCAGCTATTCTATCACTTCTGTTATTTCCTTCTGTTTTTTTTTTTTCCTTTCCTTTATTTCTGAGAGCATGCCTTCTCAAAAAAAGTAATAACAGTAATAATCTGCACAGGAATTTCCACTTAGATTCTGATATAGGGAAACTGACCTCACAACAATCAAACAATCTTATATTTTAGCATAAGGAATCATGAACTATAAAATGAAGCAGGTAATTCCTAATTTTTTTACACTTTACCAGTGAAAGTTCCAGTGAAATTTTACCTTATGTACATTTGAAAATTATTGATATCAACTTAGTCAGACAGTATCCATTGATGTCATTCCAGTTTTTCAGAAAAAAAAAATATTTAGAATAAAAATATGACTTCTTTAAATTTTCTTAGAGCCAATAGTTCTTACATTATTTTGAGATACCTTAGAATTTCCATTATTGAATAGAATATATAGAATAGAATTCCCATATATTAGTCTGATGTTTAAACTTTTTTAGGTAACACTAACACAGAAGGCGAGATACATAAGGCTACATATTAAACAATTTATATTTGAACAGTTATCTAAATGTGTTTCAATATTGTCTTAATGTACTAATCTACAACTCTGATAATTTTGAAAACACTAGGGCCTCTTCTTTTGTAATTAGTTGATCTGCATTAGAATTTTTAAAAATTATTTCTACATTTCAAGGTAACTAAAATGGATTCTTCAGGAAATGACATCTATTAGTGTCAGTGGCTCAAAATTAATTTATTTTAATATTCACACTGAAGAGTGCATGTGGATGGATACTATGCTGAAAATGCGAGAGTGCTGGTTTGTCTGTTTTGATTTTGCTTTCTTTTCCATAATGAACACATAATCCAATGAGATTGTCTGCACAGTATAATCAAAATCAATTTAGAACCAAGTACTGATTTGTTTTGCCATATTTAACTACATTGAAAGCTTAGCACGGTTACAATTTAATGTTTACCAACTCACTTTATTGCATATTAAATGCAAAAATCAATTTTAATATAATGTCAAGATTGCATATTTGGTATTAAAAGGGAAAAAATGCAAGGTTAGATTCCCTTAGCAAAGGTCAATTTTCTTTATTGGGTGAAGGATTCATATAAAATAATTTAAGTGGCAAAAGTGGTAATTTTTTAAAGCAAAAAAAAGTATAAAAGCATTTAACATTTTAACTGTCTATATAAGTATTATGTTTTGTATTTGTGTGTATGTATATTTTCAACATCAATTCAATTTCAGTTATAAAAACTTACTTGAATAATTTTAAAGCAATATATCAATTTTTCTCGACTAAAAGATTGAAATTTTTAAAAAGATATAATTTTATATTTTAATTGATAAAAGTTTGTTTAAAATGGTACAACAAGGAAGCAATAAGAATTAAGAGCTCCAAAACAAATCTTTCAGAAAGATTAAAATTTAATACCTCAAGTTTAAAATAAACAAATTTAAAAGTTTGACTTATAGAGGTGACAATTTTGTTGAAAATTCACCGGAGCATCAAATAGGAAGATTAAGGCAGGGTGAAGTATATGATATCAAGAAGCAGACTTCTTGACCACAAGTTCCTTTTCTATTTAGAAACTCAATAAATGTATGTGCAAAATAATGAAAGAATGCAAACAAGATTTGTTCCTTTAATGGTCATATCAGTTACCTATTACCACAATATGCTAAATAAAAAGCAACAAGACAGTGTCAGTGACATAAAACTAATACTTTATTGCTCATCTGAGGTGGTCACTAATGGCTCTGCTGATCTAAATAACTCACTCATCTGGATTTGGCTGAGTAGGTTGACCTGCTAAATGAGATTGGCCTTGACTATCTCACTCATACCTCAGTAGTTTGACTAGCTTATTTATCTATCTCAAGGTGGGTTTATTCTTCATGTGTCTGATCCTACATAAGGATAGCACAGCATTTCCTTACAGCAATGCCAAAAGAGTGGAAATGAGAACAGTCCATTAAATCCTCTGGTGCAACAAATTTTCTAACATCCATTGGCCAAAGTAAATCTCATTGCTGAGTCCAGAGTCCAAGTAGAGGGCAGCTAAAAGCTGCATAACAAAGGCCATGAACACAAAGAGAGGAAAGAATGGGTGCCAATAATTCATTCTGCCACAAAGACTATTTACTGAATGATGACATTATTCTCAGAACTTGGGGTTAAAATATTTTTGTCATATTTACTGATATACAATAAAAAAAGCAGGGGGTAGACTGTATTACCATAGAATGGAAGACTGCATGTATAGTTGTAGATTCACGCCATCAAGCTCCATTCTTTTTTCTTTAAATATTTGTAAGGTTAGGTCAGATATGTAACAATTTATAACATTAGAATTGTTTTGAAGTTTAATTTTGTCCTATAAAAATTTTATTTTGATACTGAAGAAAATGTAAAAACCAAATTTGTGAGTAATTATAACCTACTTAAGATGGCAAAATACTTTAATCACTTTTGAAGAACCTACTTACAATGAGAAGTTAAATTATTTTATCTCCTCCTTAAATAGCTCCCTCAAAGACTGCAAGTTGTAATCCATTATTCATTACTGTTGAGATTACTATGTATACTTAATAAAATTAGACTTTGGGTTAATTTATTTAACAAAACCAAATTTTTCATGTATTAAGATTTTGTCATTTATCTTTTTGGAACACAATATATGAAATATGAAAATAGTATTTTGAAAAGTAAACAACATGGGTTATGAATGTAAAATAAAATTCAAACCTAAGGTAAATATTTACAACATTGTAATAGTAATTAAATTGTTCTAGATTCAAGGTATTTAAAGTATATCTAGGACATCAAGAATCCCCAAAGAAGAGGTCAGGTAGCAGGTTATCTGAAGGTATGGTAAATTCCAGGAGAATTCTTTGGGCCCAGATGATCAAGAAAACAGTTAACTATCCACAGAGATAAAAGAGTTTTCAGGAGTTAAAAGAACCATATAAATATAAAAATATTGCATCATGTTATGAGGTTAGATGAAAGGGAAGATGGGCAAACACATGACTGTTGAGTTTCTCTAAAAGTAGATTTAAGAACAAAAAAAATCCTAAACAGCAGAAATTGTGTAAAATCCTTTAACAGGCTCAGAACTAGTAATTGCAACCCTGAAATGGGATTGGGTGTTATAAACTATTCTCTGAAAATGCCTTTTAAAGCAAAAATAACTTATGTGTTATTAAAAAGTCTTGAAACAAATTTTAATTTAATACTGAATTTTTAAAATTACCTAGAGGTAAAAGTAAAATAACAGGGAAAAGAAGTATTTTGCTTACTACAATTAGGAATGTTTTGGGTGGAAAAAAATGAAGCCTCTTGGTGGCAGGGGGAGCAAAGGACAAGATGCACAGTATCATTATCAAATATTTAATATGTTAGAATGAAAGTTAAAGGTAATTTTAAAAAATTAAAAAGTACCATTTTAGTAGATTTATATATTCAGAATTTATATCCAAAATATTTGACACTAATTAGATATGCAAATACATGAAAAAACATGGCTTATGCACTATCATTACTATCATTTACTATTATTCTGGAAGTATTATCAGTGCAATTAGGTTAAAGGAAAAAAAGATATAAAACTGAAAAAAATAGTAGGCCACGTTGCCTATTATAGGACAATGTACTAGGAAAACCCTATTTCATTAGAAACCATTGCCAAAAGAAGACAACCCTGTGAGATCAGTGGGTGTGAGATTAATAGGTACATACCAAAAGTGTTCATATACATAAATAAAATAATTTAGATATTTTAATAAAGTAAAACAACCCATTTAGTTTCACTTCCAGAAAAGACTGAATAACAGGGACAAGATTTAGCCTCCTACTTTAAACGACTAGAAAATCACACACCATAAAAGAAACAACAGTTTTTAGATGTTGAACAATAGGGAGCATAAGACTGATGCCTGGTAAAAGGAAAGCTGGCTAAGCTGGCCACTACCATTGTACTAGTTTCCTGTGTAGAGTCATTTTCCAAACTACAACAAATGGAGAGGCAATCCAAACAGATTCTGGTTATTTCACTTAGTTGAAGAGACAGAAATGAGTTTGAGGAGACCAAGACAGTTACAATTTTCAAAAGCACAAACTTCCAGTTACAAGATAAATACTTACTAGAAATGTCATTTGCAACGTGATGACAATAGCTAACACAGCTGATTGATACATAGGAAAGATGTTAAAGGAGTAAATCTTAAGAGTTCTTATCTCAAAAATAATAATTGTATTGTTTTTTTTAATTTATCATACCTATATAAAATTATGGATGCTAATTAAACTTACTGCAGTAATCATTTCACAATATATGTAGGTCAAACAGACCATTATGCTGTACACCTTAAATATATCTCAGCAAAACCGGGAAAAAAAAAGTAGAATATCAAAGAAGTAGGATCTGCACATGCACACAAAAACATTGAAACATTGCAAAAAATTTTCTCAAGTCTTTACCTGAGTATTGCTATGCATATGCATGAGAGGAAACATTATAGGACTGAAGACAGAATCAGTGGAAAACAGTCAGCAGAACAATTGTTGGAGATGACACAGTACTGGGAATAAGTGAGAAGAAATTTTAATGCATGGGACATAAAATAATAAGAAAAATATCGACTTAGTGGTAGGATTAAGTTAATCCTAGATTAAGGCTGATTTGTAATGGTCCTATCAAATCTTGAAAAACCAGCCTTGAAAAGACCCTGATAATTCTAACTAAGTTGCTCCACTGAGCAAAATTCTATATAATTTAAAGGAATATGAGAAAATTCTAGCACTCAACAATGGAATGTTCACAATTCTCAGCATCCACTCTAAATTTACCAAGCATGTAAAGAAGCTGGAAAATACAAATAACCAAGATTTTTAAAAAATAAATAAATAAAAACAGAATGAGAAATGATAGAAAGGAAAGAATTAGCAGATACTGATGTTAAAATAGCCATTACATGTATGCTCCATATTTTCAAGAAGGTAATGAAAAACATGGCAAGATAATGAAAGAAAAACAAGATATAAAAAAGGTCCAAATAAATTGTCTAGAGATGAAAATTAATTTTAAAATGAAATACACTGAATTAGAATAAATAGCACATTAGATAAGATGAGAAGAAGAGATTTAAGTCATATGGATAAAACTAATTAGACTGAAGGACAGAGAAGAAAAAAATGAAAAAGTGATTAGTAACTTGTGAAAAATTATTAAATAGTATGATTAGAATCCCAAAATAAAAGAGAAGTGGAAAAGGTAATTTAAAAGATATTTAAAGAAGAGAAAACAAAATTCATGCCAGATGAATTATACCAGATGGAAATCTTATCTACAAAATATCATGAACGGTGTTGGAAATTACAAATACGTGGCAAATATGTGATCACATATAAAGTTTTTTTCACATTTTTAAATCTTAAAAGATAACTGACTGTGTCACCCAAAAATATTATCAATGTGTAGTAAGTTGTATAAGATTTGAAAAGTGTATCACAACAGAAGCACATGAGACAGGAGGGGAATAAGGTTCTTATGCCTATTTGTGAAGTGGTATGATATTATTTGAAGGTAAACAGTGATAAGTTAAAGTTTTATATTCTAAACCTAGTGTAGCCAAAAAAAATATTTAAAGAAATATAGGTAATAAGAAAATCGTGATGATAAAATTATATTGAAAAAAGAAATATAATTTAATAATTTGTTGAATAATAGAAAATAAGAAAGGAAAGGGAAAAGTGAGCAAAAAGAAGATGAGGCAAATAAAAAAATAATAGCAAAATAAATTTAAAACCAATGATAGCAAAAATGGTATCCAATGTAGATGTCTTAAACATGCCCAGTTAAAAGGCAAATATTTTTACTTTTTTTTTTTTTTAGGACACAAATATACACTGCATACAGTAAATCACAATAAATATAAAGGCACAGGGTAAAAGTTAAAGAATGAAACAAAACATAAAAATGCTAATTGAAAGAAAGATATAGTGACTATATTAAGACCAAATAGAGTAGATTTGATCATATAAAGTTGACAGAAAAAAGTGGATTTAAATAGAACATTATTGATAATGATTTTGTAAATGGTATAAACACTTCAATTAAAAGTAAAGGTGATAAGACTGCAGACAGAAAATCAAGAATATAGAAGACCTGAACTTTACTGTTAGCCACCTTGACTTAAGTGGTATAAACAAAATACTCAACCTAACAACTATAGAATACATATACTTTCCAAGTGCATATGAAACATTCACAAATAGAAATAAATTATATGTTTGGTGATAATAACAATTAATAAATAATAAATATCTTAATTAACTGAAGGATATAGAAATTATGCAATATATATTCCTTGACCACAATAAAATTAAAATAACGATGAATAGAAAGATATTTGGAAACATCTGTCAAATACTGGGAAATCAAACAAGACATTTATAAATAACTCAATCAAAGAAAAATTCACAAGGAAATTAAAAAAATATTTGACACTGAACAAAAATGAAAATATGCTATGTCAAAATTTGTGGAGTTAAGCTAAAGCAGTGGTTTGGGGATAGTTTATATCATTGTACATGTGTTTAATAGAAGAGAGGATTGAAATAATTGGCTTACACTTCTATCTTATGAAACTAGGGAAGAATAAATTGAACCAGTGGAAGTGGAAAGAAGAAAATAATAAGAGAATAAGTCAATGAAGTTAAAAATAAAAAAAAAAAAAACACACACAAAATAAAAATAGAGGAAAAGCAATGAAATCAAAAGATGGATCCTTAGAAAGACCTATAAAATTCATAACCTTCTAGCCAGAATGATTATATAAAGAGAAGACACTAATTTCTAACATCAAAAATTAAAGACAGATATTAATAGAGTTCTTACAAACATCAAAATAAGAATATAACAATTACTAAAAATTCTATGCTAATAAATTTGTCCACTTGAAAGTGGCTTGAAAGACAAAAATTGACAAAGCTCATTCAAGAGGAAGTAGATAACCCAAAAAACCATATATCTATTAAGAATTGAATTCAATATTCAAAATGTTTTACAAAGTTATATCTAGGCACAGTTTAAAAGGTGAATTCTTCCAAGCATTAAAGAAGAATGTCAAGTCTACACTAAATCTTCTCAAAAATAAAAGAGCAAACACTACCTTACTCATTAACTTGGTACACAATGAAGATAGACATTACAAGAAAAGAAAATTATGGACAAAAATAACTCAGTAACATAAACACAAAAATTTTTTGGAAAGGTGAAGCAACTAGAATCTGGAAAATATACAAAGGACAACATATTATGTTGAATTGGGTTTTATCTTAGGACTGTCCTGTTAGTTTAACATTCAAAAGTCAATCAATGTAATTCACAATTTAAAAAAAAAGAAACGAAAAAATACATGATCATCTTGATAGTTGTAGGAAAACACATTTAACAAAATTCAATATTCATTAATGATAAGAACTATCAGTAAATTAGGAATAGAAACTCAACCTCATAAGACATATCTACAAAGCACTGAAAACTAATATCTTACTTCACTATTCAACTGCATGTCTTCTACTTAGACCAGAAACAAAAGCAAAGATGTCCATTCTTAACACATTTATTTACCATTGCACTCTAGGTCCAGCCAAATACAATAAGGCAAGAAAAAAAATTAAAGACATACATGTCAAAAAGGAAGAGGTAAAACTTTTCTCAGATGACATGATCTTCTATATAGAAAATCTTAAGGAACCTACAAAAAACAAAAGTACTAGAACAAAAAGAAGTGAGTTTATCAGGGTCATAAGACACAAGTAAAACTGATTATATACACACACACACACACACACACACACACACACAAACTGATATATATATCAGTTTTAATAACACCTGCAAATAAGAAATACTCAAGAATAAGTTTAATAAAATGTTCAAAATTTGAATGTTGAAAACAAAACATTATTAAGAGAAATTAAAGAAGATCCAAAAAATGGAGATATATGACATGCTCATATACAAATGGACCCAATATTTTAAGTTGTCATTTTTCCCCAGACTGATCTCTTGATGCATTACCAATCAAACTGATCTATTGATACAACCCCAGTAAAAATACAGATAGCTTTTTCTGAAGACTTTAATAAGATGATTCTAAAATTTATATGAAAAGCAGAAGAACTAGAATGGCCAACATAATTTTGAAAACTAAAACAAATTTGAAGGACACACACTTGTTTCAAAACTTAAAATAAAGTTATGATAATCAAAATACTTTAGAGTAAGGATAGAAATATACCCATGAAATATAATTAAGAGCCAAGAAATTGACCCACACATATATAGTTAATTGATTTTAAACAAAAGTTCTACATAATTCAATAAAGAAAAGACAGTCTTTTCAAAAATAATACTAAAACAATTGAATATACATATGTTGCCTTCCAAAAAAGAAACCCCACATAATTTGATCATTACCTTACATCATATGAAATAAAAGAACCAAAAAAAAAATTAGACTGAAACATAAAAGACAAAACAGTAAACTTTCTAGAAGAAAACATGTAAGAAAATGTCTGTAACGTTATGCTAGGCAAATATTTCTTAGTTTGAGATTCAACAAAATTAAAATTTTTGTTCTTCAAAAGACAATTGAGAAAATGAAAAGGTAAATGAGAGACTATAAAAAGATATATCTGATAAAGGACTATATCCAATATATATAAAGTCTTTTAAAGTACTAATTAATTAACTCAAGAAATGAGCAAATAAACACATGAAAGATGCTCAACATCGTTAGTCATTAGGAAAATACCACTACATACTCACTAAACTGGCTCAAATTTAAAAGGCTGAAAATACCAACGGTTGGAGAGGATGTAGAAAACCTGGAAGACTGGTGAAATGCAAAATAATACAAGCATACTTGGAAAACATTCTTGCAATTTATTTTAAAGTTAAATATACATTTATCATACAATCCAACAATCCCAATATTAGGTTTTTGCCCAAGAAAAATAAAACTCTATGTCTACACAAAGAATTGTACTTGAATGTTCATAGCAGAACAGCTTAATTCATAATAGCATAAAACTGGAAACAGCTCAATTATCCATCAACTGATGAATAAGTTTTAAAATTATGGTATATTCATCTATAAAATGGAATACTACTCAGCAATAAAAAGTAAATAGTTATTGCACAGCAACATGGATGAATCTTAAACACAATATACTTCTAAAGGAAAAAAAGTCAAACACAAAAGTTTATGTATTGCATAATTCCATTATATTAAATTCTAGAAAGTGTGCAATTATAAAGACAGAAAGCCTTAAATTGTTGCCAGAGGTAAGGAGTTGAAGTGAGGGAAGAAGACTAACTGAAAAGGGGTACATAGGAAAATTTGGCGGGGGCGGGGGGAGGATAGAAATATTCTGTATTATAATTGTATTGGTTGTTATACAGCAAATACACTTGTTATAATACATCAAATTGTAAACTTTAAATTGGTGCAAAAGATAGTTGTATATATGGTGTATCTCAACATATTTTTTAAATTCCACTTACAACAGCCACAAAAAAGGGAAAAAAAGAAGCCGGGAATAAATACAAGCATGTGTGAGATCTACATGGGAAAATAACATATACATGGAAATAAAAGAACTTCAGATATTATAAAGGATGTGAAATGTGACTGATAAATAGAAAGTCATCTCATTTTCTTGGATAGGAAAATTCAATGATAATAGGTAAGATTTATAAGTGAGCAAAATGTGCTGTTCTGTCTTTTTTATGTATTAACTTAATCTTCACAAGTGCCATATGTTATTAATACTATCATTGTTCTTTTTTTCATCATCCAAGCAGAGACAGATAAAGGTCACAAAGCTGGTAAATGGTAGAGTCTGGACTTAAAAACAGGTAGCCTGGCAGTTTGGTGTTATATACCCATCAGAGGTAATTCTGCCTCTAAATATCATAAAGATGTCAATTTTTCCTCTATTAACCTATAGATTTCATGATTTTTAAAAAATATACTATCAATTCTAATTTTAGAATGAGTTTATTTTCCATTCTTGTGGAAAATTAAACAAAAATACAAAACCTGAAAAATAAGTAAAATAAAAAAAGATTAAGTCAATGGAACAGAACTGAGATGCTAGGAATAAACCTGCAATCCAAATAATTATCATGATATAAGTATCAAAGAGGAAATGATGGATTTGTCAAAAATTATGTGGGATCACTGGTAGTCATCTGAAATAACAAAGTATTTGATCCTTAATTATTTTTTACATTGAGATAAAGTTCAGGTAGATTAAGATTTTAAATGTGAAAAATGTAAACAAGAAAAGTAAAAAACATGAGAGAATTTATTTATAAACTTGTAGTACTGAAGGCCTAAGTATGATATAAAACCTAAAAGCCATAAAAGAAAAAATTGATAATTTCAAGTATTTAAAAGTTAGAAATATCTGCATGGCAAAAAAAGTCATTATTAATAGTGAATGGTGTATAAAAATGGGGAAAATATTTACAACACACATCACAGAAAAGAAGTAATTTACTAAACTAGAAGTTCCTACATATAAATAAAAAACCCAATGACGAAAGGAGCAATAAACTATTCAAAAAACAAAAATTTGAATAGCTCTTCATACATAAAAAGTATGCAAATCAAAACTCAAAAAAGATAACTAATTTTTTATCTATCTGATTGCCAAAGATCAAAAGACATGTATACTGTGTTGCAAAGACATGAGGAAATAAGCACTCTTACATTTTTGATGGGCATAAAAATTACCACATCTAAATGTGGTAGTTTGGTATGTCTGTCATAACTGAAGATGTATATGCAATGTAAAACAATCATTACACTTTTAGAAATGTTTTATATACATATATTTCAAAACTGATTTTTGTACATGAGTACTTCTTGTACCAATATTAATCATATTTAAACAGTTGAAATAAACTAAAGTTCATTAATAATGAAATAGCTAAATTAAGATATATCCATACAAAAAAATGCTGTAAAGATGCTATGCATATGTGTGTTTGTTAAAACAGTTACACTAATATATTTTGCAAAAAGCATTGCATAAAAACTATGTTTATATACATACATACATGTATTTTCATTTTTTCATAAACACATATATAGGTACATATGAGTATAGGTTTGTATCATAATCTCTGGAAAATCACACATAAAATAATTAACAGTGATTGCCTTCAGGGAAGAGAACTGAGCGTCAATGGAGAAGAGGCATATCATTTTATCCATTTGGAATTTTATATCATATATATAATCTGTTTAATAATTAATTTGTTAATTAATTATAAAATAGATATAAGAAAGGCTAAGTAATTTAGTGTTGATGGTTCATAGCAAGTCATTCAAGTACTATGTTTTAAAATTTACCTTATACATTTTAATATTAAGCTTTCAGAAAGCAAATTGGACTATTTCTGTCAGATAAGAAATATTAAAGATGAACTTTTGAAATAATTGTTGTGGCTTTCTTATATTTCAGTTTTTACTTGAACAGAGGTGGATTTGAAGTTTGAAGGAAGTGTATTGAGAGTGGGCAAATAGGCTTACCTTATCACCTACTGTTTTACTTTACTAAAGATTGATACATACATGCGTGCATGTGTGTGTTTGTGTGTGTGTGAGAGAGAGAGAGAGAGAGAGAGAGAGAGAGAGAGAGAGAGAGAGAGAGAGTATGTGAGAGAGGGAGAGAGATTGAGCAGCAGGCAACAAGCATTGGTGGAGAAAAGAGTTCCAAACTACGAGTCACAAGACACTCATTTTCTATTTATTACTATTACTTTGACTCTGTAAATAGTTATTGAGTCTTTCCTATAAATGGCTGCCTTTCAGCATATTATGGAGTGAGTGCTCCTATAGGATTTATTTAAGTATGGAACAAAAGGTACATTAAGAATCTTTGTATTAAAAGGAATGACGTCATTTTAAGAGATATTTATTATTGCTTGGCATTACCAATGCAAAAAGCTTGAGGATGAGGATGAAGCTGGCACTGCCAATGGAAAAGTGTTTTCCAGAACTGACATTTCTTCTTGTGTTCCAGAATTGACTGGCCAAAGCAGACAATGAGAAGGGCTTGCTTGTTCTCCAAGCCTATTAGGCTGGTGGCTTTTGCAAATATTAGGAATGTCCTTTCCACTCAATGTACAAACCCAGCTTCAGTTGTCTCAATTTATAATTCTAACCTTTCAACCACCTGTTTTCCTACAAGACCACTCTACTCCAGGCAATTCAGAGTGTGCATGTATGCAAACCTACACACACACACACAACACACACACACACACACACACGAACACACAGCCTCACACACATGATGTTGACTTAATTATTTTAAGTAATTTTGCTCAAGTTTATCTCTCTGAGCTCTGCACATCTCTTTTCTTTGGACCCTGCCTGGATCACTCCAAAGCTGTCACCTTCCCTTCTGAACTGAGCCCCTTATTGCCTTTATGCTAATATTAGTGTTGCCTTGTATTTTTGAGACACAGAAAATCGGTCGAGGTAGTTTTTAAATTATATTTTGTTTGGTTTTATTTTTATTTTTATGTTTTAATTTTAAAAAATCAAATCATTTACAATACAGTGAGAAAAGTGATATTCCAAGAGTCAAACTGGACTCTGTTTCAGAGTGATAGGCTCCAGACCACATTAAAAACTGAACAACTAGACAAAATACATGACATTTGACAATTACAACCCAGGACTGTGTTTCCCCTGAGAAAGAAACAAATGAAACGAGCCCTCCAATTGCTCTGGATTTCTGCCTAGAGACACTTTCAAAATTGAAAAGTGAAGCACAGCAGTCTCTCTGCGTTGAGAAGTCAAGGATCCTCAGAAGAGGAAGCTATGCAGAGTCAGGGCTCTAGAAATGTACATAAAAGTCATCTTGAAATATTTGTCTGAATACTAACCTGTATAGGCATAGAGTGAATCTCCCCAAGGACAAGCAAAGGATAACTGAAAAGTTAAAGGTAAACACTTCCCAAACCTTGCCTAGGGCCTGGAGATATTCTAGGTCTAACCAGTCAGAGTTGGGAGACCTCCTTGAACATCCAATGCATTTAATAAAGACCCCCAAAGAGGCCACAACTTGGTAGTGAGACTAAAATAGGCCTAGAATAAAGGCTCTTCTATACCTTCCCTAACCAAACTTAAACCTAAACTTGAATAAAATGAAACTGACCCACAAGCACTCTTCTAATAAAGACAAAAACCAAACACTCAAAAGTATAATATGTTCGTACATATAAATTATTTATTTTGTGTTTCTCCTCACCAAAATGTAAAATTCAATGGGTAGAGATTTTTATCTATTTTATTTATGGATATATGTCAAATATTTAAAAGAGAGATTGTACAAAGTAGGCATGCAGTAAATATTTATTGAATGAATACTTTTTAGCCTTTTCTTATCCTATATTAAATGTTTATATTACATGAACTTAGTATCATACAATGTTGTCTATATATTAAATATTTATATCAGACAAACTCTAGCCTTATTAATTTGTGACTAGGAGAGAAAATATTTAAGTAAAGAAAAAATCTTATTTTTCGAAATTGTCAGCAAGTAAAAATGAAGATAAACGATCACATTCTTGTATTTGGGGAAAAAATGGGAAACTGAGTTTCCCAAAAGTAAATTCTTTATTAGCCTAATTAAGGAGTGGCTAGATTTTCAAAAATACGATGCTCTTACCTTTCCCACAACATATTTGCATAAAACAACATATTCACACTGCATAGCCATGAAAGCTCAATATGGAAGCAGTCTTAAAGGGGCACTCGATATAAGGGTCCAGCTCAGTAACATGGTCCCTAAGGAAAAATGAGAATCTGACTCAACCAAGTAACAAAACATAAAACACACCGAGATATCATTGCCATGTAAAAAATCCAATATACATTATAATTTATTAAAATTTTAACATAGTGTACAGTCATAAAATAAAAATCAAATAAAATAGTTTTTCTACATTATGGTAACTTTATTACAAAGTAAAAATGTGCATAGGAACACCATTTTTCACATCTTGCAGGAATTAATTTAGCAGAAAAAATATATATTTTTATATTCTCTTTAAACATAAGTGATGAGGACCTGTGTGAATTCTGTTGACGTATTCTCATTATACAAGATTTCTGTGAGCTAATAAGTTTGATAAATGCCACTTTAAAGGTCAATGCTCCCTGGTATTATACTTAGCCTTCTTCACTTCTCACCTTGCAATCATCAGGATTTCAAATCCCAATTGCTGCTCCCAGTTGACCTAACTTCCAACACACCTCAAAGTTTATATTTTCAACTGAACAAGCTAAGTTACTAGATGCCCCACCCTACCTGCATAACTAGCTCCTCTTCCTCATGCTTTCCTCACTTTAGTGAATGACATTTCATCCAACCAAAGCCCCAAGAATTGGTTTAGTTATCTCCTGTCTCCTATGATATGCATTTAATTTTTCCTCCTTACTATCTCAGTACAAGCCTTCTTCCTGCCACTCTTCAGGTTTTTATTATCCCTAGTTTATTAAATCACAGTAGATCCAAGTGTCCTCCTTGTCTCTACCTCCCTCAGCAACTGCCCAATTTGTTCCCCAAGGCTCCTAGCATGATATCACTCACTACAGATTATTGTCCTTATTAGTAAGATTCTTCATCCTTGGTAAGATTCTTCAATGGTAGTTTATACCAAGTAATGTAACCCACAGATTATTTGTTTGTTTTGCTAGTTCTTTTAGTTTTTTTGTTGTTGTTGTTTTGTTTGTTTGTTTGTTTTACGGCAGAAAAGAATAGCTTTATTAGAAGGGAAAGCAAAGAGACAGTACACTTCCAGACATGAAAGCAGCCCAAGCAAGAGAAGGGCAGCTCAAAGGCCTATTTTAATATTTAAAGTGAAAGTGAACTGCTGTTTAAAATGACAGACTTCACACAAAATTCTATATTTTATCTCCTCTCCAAAACTCAAACAACTGCAACACTGAGCTCTGCATTCCCAACACAGTGACAACTAGCTGAGGCTAAGTAGAAGGTGCTGCATTTGGACAGGAGATACATTCTCCAGTTCTTAATAACTAATGTGAATTATCAAACCACCTTCCCCCACTTATTTAACACTTTATGACACAGGTGTTGTCACTTGAGTTTACAACCTCTGACTCTACTTGGTGCTACCCAGACTCTATCTGAGGATTGCTCTGATAAAAATCTTTTAAAATTGATCCTCTGATAAATCACATTACCTCTCCGTTCAGGTTTCTCACATATCAGATAAGAAGCAAAGACCAAGTGGTCCTCGATCTGCTCATTACAAGCAAGAGACTGTGAAATAAATAGCCTGAACTCACATTTCTTCCTCCCTCCATTCTTCCACTAGGGCTCTTCATTGCCTGAACCCAATCAGAACCCCAAAAATAGGTAGATAGTTTAGAATAATTTAGAACCCAAAGTGTCCAGGGAGCATCGAACTTATACAAAACCATGGTTGTATGCCCTAATATAAGCAGTCCTCTCTAGAACATTATGATTCAACAGAACCCAGAGTCATGGGATAAGAGGCAAAAATTTTACTAGTAAGTTATTAAGCAAAATAGTAAAAGAGGCTAATCTTATCTCTATCCCTTGGTTCCTAGACATATTCTGACTATGTAAATGGAACCAAATATTAGCTGCTGGCTTAAGGAATATTAGCTCTATCATATAGAATGGTATGAAACCACACAGGATATTTTTTCCTAGCTGACACTGTAACTAAGCCTTCCTCACACCAGACTGTTTGAGGGGAATGGGGCACATAGTAAAACCAAAGTGAATTTCACAGGCATGAGCCCAATGTCATACTTCTTTCATTATAAAATGATTCCCCTGGTCAGTGGTGATGTTTTATGGAAAGCCATGGATACAGCAATCTGTAATCCATGAACCAATATGCTAGCAGAAGCCCTAATGGCAGGGAAGGCAAATATGTTTCTCAATAAGTCTGACCCTGATGAGCAAACAGCCAGCTGCTCCTTTAGTGAGTGGTGTAGGAACTCATCATTGGTTTTGTTACTGTCAGGTTGGACACTCAGCTGAGTTTCCAGAAGCCAGATCAGCATTGGTGAGAGCAGATCCATGTTGTTGAGCTCATGCATAACCTCAACTCTTGATGCCATGGCCTCTTTGTAGTGAACCCATGAAACAGACACCAGGATCCCGAGATAAGAAGATGACTGGCATACATGATGAATCAAGTTGTCTATCTAATTATTAAGCACCTTCTTTACAAATGAAGCCCTAGTAAATATCTATGTGGATGACAAATATTTTTTACTCAGCTCCCATTTTAACAGGTCTATCTATATACCTTACCTGTTCCCTAGACCTCTTTTGTCACCAGTCTTTCAAATGTGTTCATTTCAAATCAATGACCAGCACATCAATCTATCAGCCATAGTTCACGAATCAACTACGTCCATGCTCAAACCATCTTTCTTTCCAGAATATGGGTTTAACCACATGAAACACCTAAAGCCATGCCCATTCTGGGGATTCCCTTTCACTAGTACTTTTCAGGGCCAACTCTGAGAGGATTCATAATTGAGTAGTTGCCCATTTCTGGGTCATGCCAATTTTAACAATATGAGGCAAAAGGAGGCAGAGATCTATTCACCTGATAATTATATACCAAACCTATCCAGATCACAGGATAACCTCTACAATTTCTCTTAGATTAATAAAGAGTGAAGAATTCACACAGTACCACCCTCACATGTAAGCCCACACTAGCTCTGTCCCTAAACGAGCACCTCTTGTTTCAGAAAGATTTCCTATCAGGCAGTAAGGCTTATAAACATTAAGAATCAACTAGAAATTAACATTTCTACAGCATCAGAAAGAAGCAACAAAAACATTCTTTTAAAAGTATATTTTTTTAAAAAAATTAAACATTGTTTTAGAGCTATGTTAGTTTCTGTCTCCCATTTCTACTGTAAATGAACTTACTCTTACTGGAAAGGATAAAACTAATGGCAAGAAAGGCAAACAGTACTCACCCATGTAAACAATTTCATCTGTAACTCATTAACCCTGCTACCCTCAGCCTCCCAGAAAAATGTGTCCCATTTATTAGCTTCCAATCCCAAGTTCATGTTTGTCTTTTAGTTCTGGGTCACTATTGAGCAGTAAAGAAAGGAGACACTCTATTACTGATGACATCTCCTACATGGAGTTGCCAATCTTATACCATTGGTACAGATTATATAATGAGTTCTTTTTGTCTTTACCAGATGAGCCACCACACTCTTCTCATTTTTTGTATTTCCTGCCCACTAAACAAAGTAGAAAAATGCATATTACTGAGGTACTTCACTCTTTCTAATTCTCTCATCTAAAACAGAAGAAATAGATACTGAAATAGTAATAGCCATGAAGAAGAGCACTGCCTTCCAAAATGTGGGATACTATTCGTATTTGAGATGACTCTGGTTGGTATGCAAGACTATTGATTTCATGTGATATTCTAAACAGAAAAATAATATTAAAAATTATAAGAAGAAAGTTAATTTATTTTATAATTTCCTTCAATCCTTTAATTCTATTAGGAAAAAAGTCTTTGTTTGTAGTTACACTTTAATATCCAATGTTTTAATACAGGTAGATGGAGCACTCCCAATGCTCAAAATATTGAGTGGGAACAAACACCTAGCTAGAACCTATTATCATTATTCTGTTTTTGTAGTCATTTATGGAAAATGATGCTTATTATATAATAGTGACAGTGATATTTCTCATCTGATAAACTTGTTTTAAAAAACGTAGGTTATTTTAAGTAAAAGTATCAAGCAAATAATGGTATAGATAATAAATACAATGGAAATCTCATAATGAGAATACAAAGAAATTTTGAAAAAAAAAAAGGAATCATAACTTTTTACAACAGGACTTAGTCCTAAAAGTAGGATTCGCTCAATATTGATGGTTGTTTATATCTGGGCTATATGTTGTGCATAGAAGAGGATCTGGGGTTCTGAATATTTTCTACTTCCCATTTCCATATAATGAGATTAAATTATTGTTACATTTCCATTGTGTTAAATATATATGTACATTATGTTAAATATATGGTAGCATTGGCTGTATTGCTATAACAATTTTTTAAAAACTTGATGTGAGTACATATGTAGATATCATATTTTTACCACTTTCAATCATATTGAATCCTGAAATTTTATTCTGAAATATTACTTATTTATTTAAATTAAATATATGAATCACTGTTTCCTGAACATTATTTCCTTGAGTATATTTCTGTTTGTTCACTTTCTGGGTTGTCTTTTACTTAGAACCTAGGCTTAATAAACTCATTTTATTAAAGTAAATGTGTCTGGAGATTTTGTTCTTCAGAAAGAATAAAGATAATTGGCATTTGTGTGTAGGAATAGAATAGCCTACATTAAACTTCATTAGTCTTATTCAGCTGAGATTAATGGTTAAAAATTATATTTTACTGCAGTTATTTATATTTCTCTCTTATGCAGTCACATGCAAATAATTTTATTTGTTACTTTCACATGAAACATCTAACTCTATAGACAGATCAAGATGAAAGTGTTACACCTATTTAGAATAATTTATTTTTCATTTCACTATTTTCAAACATTTCTTTTACCATATTGAATACTGTAATACAAAGATGTGGTTGTTTAAGTATCATCACTTTGTTAATTTTTCATTTTCTGATATTCCATTGTATCTCCCAGCAATTATTGGTACTTACTTGACTTGACTGGAAATGTTCCCCATAGGTCACCAAACCTTTAAAGTATCCCAGATACTTCCAGGTTCTTTTTTTTTTTCTTCTTGTATTCTTAAATCAGAGCTAAAGTTGTTGTGGCTTTTGAACACAAATAAATAGACAACTTCTAGAGCTTTTTTTTGGATTATTGAGATTAAGTTTTGACTCATTCTCATGAAAAAAAAAAACAGTTTTGCCACATGTACATAAACTGAAGGGTTGCTGAACTCTAAGAACAGATTAGTAGTAAACACTGTAAAATAAACAGAGATACTTTGGCAGCTATTGAATTTTCTAAAGACTTCCCAAAAAATTTATTCTCATGCTCAAATCTTTCATTTTCTTAGTGCAAAGTGCATTTTGTGAAGTACTTTTTTAATTATAATAAATATAGTAAATGTGTTTTTTATATTAAATCTATGTTTAGAGTCCTACAGCTGTAATATTCAGGGATCAAGAATCACCTGTTTCTCATCATATAGATATTTTTAAGCAAACACACAACAACAACAACAACAACAAAGCATGAACTTCATGCAGATTTTTTCCATGTTCTCTCTAGACGTACATTTTTTTCACTTAAAGGACAATTGACATGAGACAAAAACTGCTTCCGGTGTAAAATATAACTTTTTAAAATTATATTTAAAATATAGCTTTTAAAAACAGTTTCTATTAAAGAATAAATTTCTTTAAATCATTTCATCTTTTAAAATTATCCAACATGAGTTTTGCATTTATTTAAAAATACAATCTTTCCTTTACATTTATTACAACTTACTTTTGGTTTTTAAATAATTTTGCAATTTAAAATTTACAAATATGTGAAGAAACAAATAAATATAGCTGATTAACTGCTGAAGGAGAAAGTTTTTTTACATAAAACACGTTTCATAATAAAGTCAGAATCATAGAGACATTAAAGATATCTGAGTACTATCAAAGTTTGTTATTTTCTCTGCAAGAAGATTCTTGCCACCAAGATGAAGATGGAGAGAAATTAAGTAAAAATTCAAGACTTTGTATCTGCCAAGAATTTGAGGACTTTTGTATGGAAAGATAAGTTTTCTAGAAAGAAATGTAATATTATCAACCTGGAATCCAGATAGCTTCTAAAAAACTTTTGTTCTTTTATCTTGTAGTTAAATTAAAACCAAATTCCAAGTGGAATTACTGGCTTAAATGAAGGAAAATCCCAAAAGACTGAAATTGGCTCAACCTATGTTTGCTGAGTTTTACCATGCCATTTTTACAAATATGAGAAAATAATTTTTCAGAGCTTGTATAAGAACATTTTGTATTGTTAACCTCCTGTTGAAAAGAAGACTTATTCAAGCAGATTACAAAAACAATTACAAAAACATAGTGCCAATAGGAATTATTATTCCAGGCATTAAAACTGCATTTAAGAAAGAAAACCCTCACTTATTTTATCCTAGAAGAAAAAAGCCCTGATCCACGATATAGCTGGAAAAGAAGAATTGAGGTGGGTAAGCAAATATTAGAAACCATGTTACTCTGAAAAAAAATTTCATGTGGCATCCATTTGTGAATGTGGGCTGTTAGATTGCTCTTTGTAATCGCTACCTGTCTTCTTGTCTTTATTAAAGGCAAGTTTACCCACTTTCCTTTTCATTTTTCCCCTTGCCTGTGCTGTTTCATTACATGTTAAATAACATTCTAATAGTTCAAAATCAGGCTACATTCTTTCAGTTCAAATTATAGACTGAGCCCAGACATTTATCGACCTTTCACTCTAAAATCTGATTAACATTTAAAAAATGATAATGACAGCTAAAGTTAAAATATTAATTGAGCACATATTATGTGCCAAACACTCTTCTGCAAGCATATCATTTAATTCTCAGCAACTTCCATTCTACAAATGAACAAATGGGAGTACAAAAATTAACAAACTTGTGTCAAATCATAAAGCAGATATTTGATGAAGCCAGGGTTTTAGTTCAGAGTCCATGAAGGGACTTCCTATGTTACACTGCCAGTAAAGAAAAGAAAGAGGAAGAGGAAAGTGGGTGGGAAAAAAGAAGAAATCAATAAAATAAAAGTGATGAAAATAAGAAATGGTCCTTTCAGGCAAGTGAAATTTTTGAAAGATTTCTGGAAGACAGAAAATGCATTGGTGGGAGCATAAGAGCAGCAGCAGGCTATGGGGAAAATCATCATTAGAATATTAAATTTTAAGAAATGCCTAGAATGCATCTAAACTAATTAGCAATTCTCCCTCACCCCAAAATACAGTGCAGCTACAGAATTTGTCCTCACCCTAAAATAGGCTTCTGTATTGGTCATGATCCAACCAATGAAACATAAATAAAGTATTTATACCAGAGAGAATTTAATATAGGAAAAAAATTACACAGGGTATGGTGTTGCTAAGAGGCCACACAGGGGATTGAGAGCAAAAGTAGGAAGCAAGTTGGTGTGGTGTCCTGAAGATAAAGGATCAGATCACTCAGTGGGAGCTTGGAGGAACCATGTTGGAGGAAAGCTGGTGGTACTTTTGGAGACACTGGCTGAGACAGACAGCCAGAGAGACGGAAGCCTTTCCATTGTCCTCCCCCATGTCCTAGTCTGCTGCCCTTGTCTCCCATTGGCCAAACTCAGTCAGAACCATCTTAGATGTGACCCAGGAAAACAGCCTGTGAGTCAGCTTTACTGTAACAGAGCAGAGAAATGACAATGAATGATTCTGAACACACAGGTTCCAGACTAGCATAAATATTTCTAAAGAAAGTAAAATACCATCCTAGCAAGCTGTCCCAGCAAGGGTTTCAGGACCAGAGAAAAACACAACAGATCCTGACATAACCCTGGACTCCTAACATCTCCGGTTGTTGGGGCCTAAGCTCACCTGTCTATTTATTTCTCACACACTCACACAGTTTCTCCCCATTGTAGGGAGAGCCTTCTTGTGTAAATTGGCCTACACAACAACAGAAGAACCACAATAATAGTTGTCTCAAATTACCAAATGAGTTCTTAATAAATATGAAAGAACAACCCAGAATCAACAAGCATCTGAATAAAATGAACAGTGTAAAAGAGGACTTTTATAAATGAACAGAACCCCTAACCATAGAGAAAATAATAGTGTTGCAAAAGAGAAATTTGAAATAATTTTAAATTAATGTCAGATATATTAAACCACACCTACATTCATAAAACAAGAATATACTGCTATGAAAAAGAGCAATCAAAGAAAAGAAATTGTTCTAGGAATGTAGGTCATAAAATTATTAATAAAAATTTCAATTTAAATTGATATAGCCACTGTGGAAAACAGTATAGAGGTTCCTCAAAAAATTAAGAACAGAGTTATGATATGACCCAGCAATCTCTTTTCTGGATATCTACCTGAAAATGTTGAAAACATTTATTTGTAAAGATACACATATACGTACCCTTATGCTTATTGCAGTATTATTTACAGTGGCCAAGATGTGAAAACAACTGCAGTGTCCTTTGATGGATGATTGGATAAAGAAGATGTGTTACATATATGAAATACATATTTACTGTATCAAATATAGAAAGTAAAATGCAGAAATTAAAAATTGCTCATAATTCAATTGCATAGGAAAAATCACTACTATCATTTTCATGTGTATCCTTCCCATGTTTTACTTCAAAAAATAAAATCACACTTCTTTCCATGTCAATAAACATGCCTTCGTGTCTTCAGTTGTTAGTTCTGCATAGTTCTCTATTATATTGATATATCACTATATCAATGATAGGTCTCTATGGGGGGGTATTTTGGATATTTCCAGTAGAAGTAAGACATTTTATGAGAGCAATAATAACTGATTACTGTCTCTAAATATCTTTCTGATTGTAACATTAAAATTATGCCAAATAAAATTTGTTTTCTCTCCATTATAAAGCAACAGTTATATGTCTTAAAATTATTTTTTATCTTCTAATTATCAAAATAATGCCTGTTTACAGTAGAAAATTTGTGAATATAGTGAAGAAAATAAAAACATTCTAATCTCACTGCACACACAGAAACACACACACATAAAACATAGCTTCTGTTAATATATTATTAAGTATTCAATTCTATTTAAAGAATTAAATTTCACTTTACCCTTAGGATTAAGGAAAGTTATTAACATAGATTTTATTGTTTTTCATGTTGTTCTATTTCTTGTATTCCTTTTTTGTTTCACTAAATTATATCTTTAAGCAATGATTTTAAGAAAGGAATGTATTTTTCACAACTGTTTATATTTTGCCCTCACATCTAATACTCTGGTGCAAAAGCCTAGATTTATAGTTATCTTCAAAACAGAGACTTAAACCATATTAGGGAAAATTAAAGGAAGTTAACCAAGAAGAGTAAGAATAAAAGTAGTGAGTGGTTAACTACAAAGAGCATTTTGAGACCAAGAAGGACTATTTACAGCAGGTAAATAGAATGTAAAGATCTTGAAGGACAGGTAAAGATTTTTGCCAACTTATTAGAAAGTTTTGGGAGACATGAAGGCTATGAAACAAAAAAAAACTTCCAGAACTTAGCAGAAGAATGCCTGACATATACTAAGAACTTAATATGTGTTGAATGAATGAAGTTTGACATTAACCAAATTATGAGGTTTAAAAGGTCATTACCACTAGAGAAAATGGTAATGAAAACAATGAGATATTCATCAACAAGTGTGAGTTTCAAACATGATGTGCTAAACGGCAGTACACACTACTTTCCCAAACATCCAAATTTTCCTGTAAAAATGATGGATTTGAAATAGTTCACTCATACTATCACCTAATTTCCCTTCTAGAACAGTGTCAGAAAATTGTGCAATATCCGGTTTTTAGCTGGATATGTCCTAGAACATTTGTCTTATGAGTAGCATATTTTAAATTTAAATGCCTTTTTCTAAGAAGCAAAAAAAAAAAAAGTATCAGATTACTAAAAGATTAACAATAAAGTCCTTTGAAAAGTCTAGATTCCTGGTCTTGTGTCTATCACTGCTTCAAGTCTCCCTGTGTGGCCTTGAGGAAGTCAATTAATTGGAATGTGTCCTAAAAGTTAACCTCCTAATATGGTAGCCAGTATATCTCAAACTCTCTTTAAATATTTATAGGACAAATACATTTATATAAGCACATTAATTGCAGAGAAGTAGTTCCATCAAACAATTTAGCTCTTGAACTTTTCAACACTTTTTACTTCTGAAGGTGCTTTCACATATATTATCTGATCAACTACAATACATTGAATTTCGATGTTTCAACTGTCATTAACAGAAAATCTAACTCCAACTGGCTAAACAATACTAAAACACAGTTTCTGAAGATATTAAAATTTTCCAGTGTTGACTAATCTGACAGCTTAATGATGTCATCAAGGATCCTAATTTTCTCCTCTGCTTTCCAATGTCAACTTCATTATTGCTGCTTTATGTCAGAGTACAGCTGCCAAAAGTAGAACTGGAGTTATATCCTTCCTCTTACATGTATTGTTGAAGAGTGTCTCCCTTGAAAGTCCTTTCAGAAGATGAATGAAAAAAATTCTTAAAAATCCCTCACTGAGGCTTTTTATTGCCCCACATCATGTTACATATCTATTCCTAAATTAATCACTGACAAGGGATATGATGGCTTTGATTTGCCTTAACTAATCAGAGCTCACTTCTGGATTTACTATGGGTGTGTGTGTGTGTGTGTACATGTGTAGCAGGAAGGGGAGGAAAGGATACCAGAATGATATAAGAATAATTTAGGCTAAAGGAAGGAAAGAATGGATACCAGGGGAACATTTGACAACATCCATTTCAGTCATTTTCTTGGTATCTAATATGAGAATTCTGCGGCTGGACTGCCATACTAGAAAAATAGTATGATAAACTCGGAAAACTTTAGAACTAGAAGGACCAGAGAAATGCTTTAGTCTAATCTTCTTTTTGACAAATGAAGAAACTAAGTTCTCCAGGTCTAGAAAGTCTAAATGCCTTACCCTAGGTCACAAAGACAGTTAAAATAGAACTGCTAAAAATACTCAAATTATTTAATAAACAATTGTATGCCATGCATATGACATTCCTTCCCCCAAATAGGAATGGTGACATTCTAGGTAAGATATGAATACTCAGTTGCTGACATATATCAATAGATTAATGATGAAAATATCTATAGGATTTAATGGGTGATATTGTAAATAAAATAAATGATTAGAATAGTAATTATTTTAAAACTAAGTAATTATTAATGAATAAATTCTGTTGTTATTTGATTATTATCAATGTACCATAAAACTTAATTTCTAGGAAAAATTCTTAGAATCCCCTCTTTATTGCAAGAAGTAGTCATATTCTCTAAGAAATACTGTATTATTGAATCCCTTGAAAATAAAGAATGAGAAGAATGGGCAGAATTTATGACTAGCAGAACATGGATAAATTTGGAACAGTATTAAGCATTTTGTTTTACAATAATCCCCAACATTTTATTTGGAATTTTTAATATATTTTTTATTTTCAAGGTCATTCTAAATTGTTATGTACTGTTAAAAGCCATTAATACTAATGTAAACTAAATATGAATCATGAAATTATTATGTCCAAGAGGCTCTAATTTTTTAACAGTTCAGTAGACGGTTGATCAATGTGGGGTTCAGGGATGCCACCCATCTCCCTGTCCCCTTCGGCAAAGTTGAAAATCCAACTGTATAATTCAAGTTGGCCTTCAAGGTAGAATATGCAAAATCCCAACCACGGATTAAAAATACAGCATATATTTTTTCTAGTCACAAAATAGCAGAAGGACGAAAGCTATTTCCATTTATGAAATAAAAAGTTTATTGTATAGGAAAAACACTCATTCTTCCCTTAAATTGTTTTTTCTATTTCAGACATAAAAGAACCATATGTTGCTTTCCAGAACTGTGATACCTCTGTCACCAATGATAATTGCTAATGTGTTTCAACTTTTCATGAATCAATAACAGAATTCTAAGAAATGATCACTGAAATATTCCAGAAACGAGTATGTGAGATGAATAAAATTAGCTATTTTCAAAGAAGCAAAGACTAAGAACACTGACTATTGCTTTTAAGTCATTAAAACCTATACTAAATTATACTGATTGTTACGATTCCCTGCCAGTGAATTTTTTTAATGCACGATCTCAAATTGGGAAATATTTACAGGAAATATGTTATGTGACATGAAACCAGACATAAAAATTAAGTCACTGTGCAGGAGGGCACCAGTTTTCATTATTTTGAATATAACTATCAAATGGTAACTTACATCCTAAGCCAGAAGGCATTAACATCAATTTCCTTATTATTAAATTTCTGCATGATCCTTTTGTGATGATGAGGTGCAAAATTATTTAAAAGTACATATTAATTCTCTGTCAAAATACTAGTAGTGAAAATTAAAAGGTCTATCATTTAATGGTGCAAATTAATCTCTACTATATTTTGGGGCCAAAAAGAAGAAATGTCACCTTTAAATTAAAAATGTGTTGGGGAAAAAGATAATTCCTCTGTTTATCCCTCTTGAGTTCATTTGGCTGGGTTAATAATAAAAATAACACAAAACCAGATTAACAGGAGGAAGACCAATTTAATATGTGCACATGGGAAATGATAAATGATGCTCAGAGAAATGATCAAAGCAGGAAGCTTTTTATATTTCTTTGGACAAAGAAACAATAAATTTGTGAGGAGTTGACAGGACAAAGAAAGGTAGTTTGGGTACTCATTACTAAGAAATCTAGACAAAAAGGGGAATTGAGGTACTAAAGTGGTAAAGAAATAAAATGGTTTGTTGATAACAAGCTTTTTGGCCTAGAATTCCTTAACTCTGATAATAAGGGTTTTTCTCTCAGCCCTCTTAGAGCAAGGAGAGCAACTCTCATAGGGGAAATTTATATCATGTATTTCAAGGAGACAAAGAAGTATCAACATGCCCTTCTTGCGCTGGCGGCTTTTCAAGTAACTTTAATTCAAAATTATCTATCTGCCATTGTGGGATGTTTGAGGGCTATTTGCTCTGGGTCCCAACAAATGTATCAAGGAAAAAAAAAATATATATATATATATATACACACACACACATACACATATATATATACATACACACACACACATACATATATATATATAATCATATTTGCACATTATTTCTGTTTTTCAATACAACCTTAAGCATTTTATGCTACTTTGAAATCATTCCAAAAAGTTCATTGTTTTTGAATTTATTAGTTATTATATGTTGATATTTCAATATATTACATGTTAATTGTTATTTAGCAATTATTATGTGCTAGTATTTCAAGCCTACAATAGGATTCAGGCAAAGGAAATGCCCATTTACAAGTATAATTTTTAATGTATATATAAATTCACATAAACTTGTCCAGCTATTATATATCTTGCTTTTGAAAGCATTTTGTGAATTATATTTATTATAATCAGCTTTAACATTTGTTCACTTTTCCAACAAAGCTGTTGTGTTTGGAAACCCAAATATACTAAAAAAAGTGTTGCCTTTGAACTCCTTTTCTGAAAGCTTTGCAATTATTTTGCCATTTCAATTACATCCTGGCAGGTAGGTGGTTTTAAGGGTCCCATTCCACAAATTAAGAGAGAGAACAAAAATAAATTACCCTTTATAAGTCAAAACTCAGACCTGAAATATCAAAGGATTAACAAGAGCAATGGAGAACCACAACACGGGCTTTAGAAATGTAATGGGGATAATATTTTTGAAATATCTCCAGGTGCATTTTTGCCTTTGATTAGATGGCAAAAATTTCTGCCATTACTGGCTAAGAAAAGGGAAAGCAATTACCATAGCACTGGGAAGAAGAAGCATATGATGCAATGGAAATAATGTTTATCAAACCATTTCATTTTCCTCCTGCACATACACGAAAACTACCTTTTCCAACTCCCACATATTTACATATAAGCAGAACCATATATTTAAGATGTGGCCAGTAAGGAATGCTAATTCCTGTCCTCACCACTGCATACCCATTAAATGTGTTTGGGATCTTTCACACATTCTCCTTACTGCTCACCACATTACTAGATGTGAAAAATGTTGAGGTTGAAGAAACACACGATGGACTCTCCTAGTTCACTCTTACAGGGGACAAACATAGGATACCCAGCCTCCTTTCCCCACTAACTCTATTGGTCTTGGCAAGAGTGAAAAATGAAATGTTATTGTATTAAACCCCTGGGATTCATTATCCAAATGCATATTATATAACAGAAGTTGTCCTTCAATAGGAAGCCCACAAGCCCTAGAAATAAAGAATAGAAGGAAATAAGAGAAAGATGCCCCTCAAGAGTCAACTATAAGGGACTAAGATTCCATTATTAAGATTTTAAAAAATAAATCCTGATAGGAGGAAGAGGGGTAATAAAATACCCAGTTGGGTGCCTCCCAAGGTGAGAGAGAGGAATACTTTCTTTTCACTTTTTAGTGTGCAGCCCTGGGAAAATTGCAAGTCTCTAACTCAAATATCCAATTTAATGTGATGGTGGGGGTAGGGAGGGTGGCTCCATAGTGTAGTGGTTAGCACGTCTGCTTACATGCAGAAGGTCCTGGATTCACACCCCACATGGAGCCACAGATTGTATCCTGGGTGCCCCAGGCCCCCGGTATATTGTGAGCGTGTGGAAAGAGATGCCCCGCCTTCAGAGATCCAGTTCTTAAGGGGAGACGGCAACATCTATAGGTCAGGGGTAGAAGTGTGTGTTTGTCAGGGGAGGGGGAATTAAAGAGGGAGAAAAAAATTAATATGATAGTGGAAAAACATGGTGCCAGCCAGACAACAGTCTAAGAATAATAAAGGAAGTTTTTGTGCATAGGAGTCGGCATATAGTGCAGAGAATTCAGAAACTCCAGTGGACCATAACCTGGAGGTATGTGGGCTGGCAGGGTGGGGTGGGGGCGGGCAGTCTGGGAAGTTCTGAGTGAAGCATAGACCAGAAGAGGCTTGGGGTTTTAAAAAGAAGAAGGCTACATATTTTTTCAAGTTTGCAAACTGAGGCTAGATATGAACTAAATTTCCACTGGGAAAAAAATCCAGATATGAGGTGATACCAACATCATGGCATACCAATGTTGTAAACTGGAGATGAATGAGGAGCACAGAGAACCACATGTGGAGCTAAGACTTCTACATATGCCCCCATCTGAAGATGTAAACTGATCCCTGCAGCCATCTTCTGATTTAAAAAGGGGAAGGAAATGGTGCATTTACTGAGAAGTAAGTAAAAGCCATGAAACAGTTTAGTTTCAAATTGATTTTCATATTTACCCTTAAAATGCAGAGCTATCCCCAAATTATTCTAAGCAAGAAGAATCCAGAACAATCTAAGTTAATTTTTTTCTGCGCTCACCAGGAATGGCAGCTTGGGAGAAAAAGGAGATCCATTACAGACAATAAAGATATCTACTTAGAAAGAAAACTATCAGTTTAGAAAATTAATGAGAAAGCTGAAGAACTGGGTTTGGAAACAAGTAGGTATCAAGTGATGCCCTAAGGGCACAAATCAGAAAGGGAAGGGACTGGCCTGCAACCGGTGCTACCTGAGTTCAACACTCTTGAAAATTACTGAACTCCCACTACTTTTAGCTGAGCTTGTCAAGGGCCCTTTCCTTGGTAAGGAAGGAGGAAGAGAGCATGTCACTTCATTAATTCTAGACAGTAAGAAAGAGGTGATTTCCAACAGAAAACCATAAGGTTCTATTAAAATTGAATGAATGAATGAATGAATGTTTAACATCCCCAAAGAACTCAACAAATATCTGCTTTACCAGACTAAACATACACAAGGCTTAGAAAAGGTAGAGTTCCTCTTACTTGTCTTAGATTCACCTTCAAGAGTTCATTTCACAGAACAGCACTAACAAAAGACAATATAGACTTCCTTCAAGAAAATATCTTCCCAGTCATGGTAAGCTTGTTGTCTTATGCTTGGTCTCATTGTCTTGCCCTTTGCCTCCCATTCCAAACAAGACATTAGAGCAATGTAGTACATCGCTATATTTCCCAAAATCTGTGTTATTTCATCCTAAATAACAAACCAAGGTCCAGGAAAACTCTAGCCTTAGAGTGTTCACACAGCTCTCTGTCTCTTACAGTCAGTTGATAAAAAGAAAACAAGCAGAACTGTGCAGAAATCCTTACTTATAAATGATTTTCTTCAATGTTTGTCCTATAAGAACCACAATTTACAAAAACATAGATATTAAAATACAATCCTAACTTATAGTAGTCAACAAAATACAATTCTCTCATTTACACCATTTCCACAAAAGGCTTTCCCAAGTACCATGATTATACAGAGATTTAAAACCAAAATTAAGTGTTTCATTTTTTGCCTCAGAAAAAAAAACTGTTCCAAAAGGAAATTAATGCAGCATTGGTGGAATAGTGGTGAGCATAGCTGCTTTTCAAAGCCAAGATAAAAATTTCACCTCAAACTTATGTACTTGATAACAAAACAACATATTACTTTTGAGTGTATACAAAATATTTACCAAAAATAACCATACATTAGTAGATAAAACAAGTGTCAGCAACTTTTTTTAAAGATAAGCATCATACAAAAGATGTTTTCTGATAACAAAAAGATACTAAAAAATTCCTCTTAGGTTTGGAAATTAAGCAATGTACTTCCAATTAACCCTTGAGCCTAATTAGGAATCACAATAAAAATTAGAAAATATTTTAAATTTAATGTGGGAGGTGTTGCAAAACTGTGCTTAAAGGGAAATTCATTGCCTTAAATGGATTTATTAGAAAACAAAAGAGAGGGCTAAAATTATCTAAGCACTATCTCAAACAGCTATAAAAACAATTAAATCCAAAGTAAGCAGATAATAGACAAATGTATAAATAAATAAATAAATAAATAATAAATACATAATAAATAAATAAAGCCTACTTATTGAAACTGATATAAGTAGAAATTCTATTTTTATTTCTAATAAAAATAAAAATTATTATTAAAACTTCACACAGAGATAATGCTAAGACCAGATATGCTTTAGTTATAAATTGCACAAATCTTTTATGAAAGAAATTACACCAATTTAGTGCACACCTTTTCAAAAAATAAACAAAAAAATGTGATTGATATTCTTTACGTAGATAATTTGATAGACTCTCTAAGTAACGTTTAGAATTAATAAGTAAATTTAGAAAGAGAACTGAATATAAAATCAATATAAAAATCAATTTTACTTCTATAAATTAGCCACAATAATTAGAAAATAAAATTTTTAAAAATCATAGAGTAGAATTAAAGCCTTCTTACACCTAAGAAATGAATACAAATAAAGGTCAACAAAAGTGTAACAAAACTTCACCAAAAAATTTATAAAATATTATTACAAAAGAATAAAGAATATTTAAACAACTATTAATAAGTTCTTGGACCAGAAGATACAAAAATATAAAAAATGTGAATTTTTACCAAAGTAATCTTCAGATTTAATACAATACAAATCAAAATTCCAGCAAAATTTTTGTGTGTCAATCTGATTCCCAAAAGCATATGAATTTAAGTGGCCAAGAACAGCCAAATGAAGAAGAAATAAGCTGAAGGACTATAACTTATTTTACCAGATATCAGGATTTATGTCAAGGTATAGTAATTAAGGTCAAAATTTTACTGGTGCAAAAATAGGCAAATATAGATGAAAGGAGCAAAACAGAAATTGAGAAGCAGACCCACACATTTGAGGAAATTTGATTTATGACAAAAGTGACACTGTAGACCAGTGGATAAAGACTTCTCAAATGGTGCTGGAATAATTAGCTATTCCTATGGAAAAGAATGAAGCTAGAACCCTTCCTTACACTACACAGAAAAAGTCAATTCCAAGCCATTGTAGATCTAAGGATAAAAGGGTAACATTAGAGGTTCAAGATGATAACATGAGAGAATATTGTTATGATCTTGGGGCAATAAAGATTACTTAAGTATGACACAAAAAGCATTAAACATAAAAAAAAGTTGGTTAGTTCGACTACATGACAATTTAGAAATTCTTTTCAATAAAATATTTTTAGTGTGTAAACTAGCAAGCTACAATGATAGAGAAGATAATTGTAGTATATATAATTAACAAAAGACTTATATTTCAAATGTATAAAGAACTCCTACAAAACATACAAATAAAGCAAGAAAATGGACAAATAGGCAAAGACTGGAATGGATATTTCACAAGAGGGTATTTAACTGCACAGTAAATATATTAAAATGAGCTCAACTTCATTAATCACCAAGGAAGTGCAAGTTAAATCCAAAACAAGGTATCACTCTACATGCATCAAAATGGATAAAATAAAAATAAAAAAAGACTAACAATATCAAGTGATATTGAGAATGTAGAGAAGCTGGAACTCATAGTCTACTGGTAGAAGTGTAATCTAGCACCATTTTTGAAAAACAAAATCCTGCCTGACAATATCTAGTGAAGCTGAATGAATATATTCAGACTCTTGGACACAAAATTTCACCCCAACAGAAAATGTTGCATATATTAATTAGAAGACATGTACGAGAAAGTTCATTGCAGCATTATTTGTAATAGCTAAAAACTGGACAATTTGAAGTCCCATGAATAGTAAAAGTGATTTAAAAATTCAATAATTCATTGTATAGCTATATAATAGAACACAATATAAATGCAAACAACTTCTACAAAGAAAATGAATGATTCCACAAGCATATGTTAGTGAAAACAGCCAGACCCAAAAATCACTATGCTAGCAGGTAAATAAAAAATTCAAGACTGCTCTGGTGTTAGAAATTAGAATAATGTTATCTTTGGAAGGAGGGAGGAGGTGTTATTGGGAGAAGATCCAAGGGCTTCTTGGGTGTTGACAATACTATATTTCTGGAACGGAGTGTTATTTGTGTGGGTATGTTCACTTTGTGATTGAGCCATATATTTATGATATATGCGCAAATGATGTTTTTTCCCTTATTTCTTCAGTAAGTGTTCCCAAAAATCACAGAATCATTACTCTCTCACAATCATCATGATTAAAAAAAAATACTAGTTACATGTTAAATGTTGACTGAAAATGGTTGGAACAGGTCAACAGTAAAAAAGAAAGTTTCAAGTATTGGTAAATGAAATTAAAAACTTACACAAATAGACCTCAGACCTAGTTGATTATCCCCAAAGCCCTGTTCTGTATTAACCTGCTTAAATACACACACACACACACACACACACACACACACACACACACACACACACACTATCTACACAGAGAAGCATATTAAAAACTTCTTAAACTGAGCTGTATCATTTCAATGCATTTCTCTTTCACTTAAGGAAGCAGCACGATGCAAAATGTGTGTAAGTAATAAAATAAACAAGAGCAGTTGCACATTTAGATAAAGGATTAAACTGATGCAAAATAAAAAGGTGTTTTTACAATTCTGTAATTTAAAAAAATATTTTCTTCACTAAAGAAAAAGAAATGTGAAAGAATGTCAGAATATGATAATTTTTAAAACAAAGAAATTTAAAAATTAGGATTTTAGCATTTACTTTGAAACAATATTAATTCATTCCTGGTATACAATAACACACATGAGTTAAAATTTAATTAACCCAATGGAAAAAATAAACAAGTTCAAACACAATTGTTCTTTATCTGTAGACCCATTTGGTGCATTTGGTCTAAGTCCTGAGTTTAATACTTCCAATACTCTTCAAGTGGGGTGTACAGATGCTCATTCTGTTTTCAGGATTTTGGTGCTGAATCAGGCAAAGCATAGATCCTGGGGTAGGCAATGTAAGAATCAAAGGCAAAAGAATCAAAACAGAACTTGAGTTCCTTCAAGCTGACGTACTCCACAGAAACATTTAGGATAGAAAGAAGAAATACTTTACATAGTTTTCACTCCAGTTCATTTTTGACATTTGAGGTTTTTTGTTTTCATTTATTTTTTAATTATTTTTGCATGTATCAGGTTAGAAAGGAAGTTCAGCCTGCTGAGAATTGGTGTCCCGCTTTCATACTTTTGGTTGAATTTTCCTGTGTATTTATATTTTGTCCCATACCTTATTAAGTAATATATTTCTTCCCAGTTCTCATATTTGAAAAAAAGCAGATGAAACCATGTGATATTATAAACTGAGCTTGGGATTAAATCCTTGAATGATTTCTGCACTTTCAAATTGCTAAACCTATCTTGAAGTTACTCTGCATTTTTGAAACTTCATTGTATTGCATTAAGGCTTTGCTTTAAAGGTTGTATTTTTGTTGGTTGTGGCATAAAATGTAGATATATCCATGTGGTGCTTAACATTGTAAATGATTTTTCCCCTTAAACCTCCTTAAACTGTAAACTTGTATTCAATGTTTGCACTCAGCTGTTCCCAGGAAACCTGGTGAATGCACTGCTAAATTTCCACTGCATCTTTGATGTTTTTTCTTTCCTTGTTTTATGTCATATATAACTTGCTTTACTAGAACATCTTGAAAAGGAAGTGTTCTCTCAGGATACTATTAAAATGTGGTAGTGCTGATGAGATTTAAATGGAAAGGTAAAAAGGAAAAAAACAAGTAGCCAAGCAAGAGATGAGAGGAAAATGTTAGTTAAAATTTAAGTGACAGCATGGGAGGACTCAGCTCAGAGTTGCTCTATCCCAGGTATTCAACCCCAATGTCTAGCACATAGTAGGTGCTCAATAGTATAATTTGAATTAATTAATGATTATGAGAGAAAAGCCTGGTGAGAAGACAAAGATCAAAAGCTAGTTTGACCAATTACTACATGTATGACCCTAGGCAGATTCTTGATCTTCTGAGCCCCTAAAAAGATGAAAATAATATCCAAAACTATACTGTAAAAGTCAGAGGAGACAATATATTTAAACCTTCCAGTAAGTATCAAGAATAGTAAGCCATCAATAAATGATTAACTATTATTGCTTTCTCAAAGTGATTGCTTATATACACACTTGTGTACCTAGAATCAGATACATAAAAAAAAAAATATTGAGGCCAAAATAAACTTTTAAAAAAGGAAGAAATCATTAAAAGTTGTGTACATTTTAATATAATGTACTACTGTCAAACAGATTTCATAGCCATTTCCTATTTTTAAAATGGCTTTTCAATGGCTTAAGAGAAAAAGTCATGACTATACTATAACTGCCAAATTTTGCATCTGGACATTATGGAATGTCAAATGGTCCTTATATTAGTAATCGTTTTCTCTACAGCTCAGTGAAATTCTCCTATTAGTTATCATTTATTTTAAATAAGGGAAATTATTTAGTCAATAATAGTGATACTATTTAAAAGCATTATGACTTATACCTTGAAAGACTGGTACATAATTTGTCATCCTTCATAAACTTAAAGCACCCATAGCTAGTCCTTTTTTGGCACTTATTCTTATTCCCAAATCAATATGGCTTACCTACCATGTTTGGCAATGTTGGTCCAGTTCTGGTCATTATTGAAGTTGTCACCTTCAAAAGTATGCATGGACCCTAAGAATTTATGTAGTTCCAGGAGACCAGGAAATGGGTATGATCCTTGGTAGTCACTTCCTTTACTACAATATCGTTTACTATTGTTATTTTCTGGTTCTTCACTGTATCTCCAGACAGGTCACAGAGATAACTTTAGCAGCTATCCACAGCCACAGGGAACTCTCACCCACTGTTCCCCAGAATTTTCCCAATAAATACAATAACTATTCTCTCCATTTAAAGAACATATTCCCAGTATCTCACAAAAACTCAACAAAACCAGAGCCTATATTTTCCCAATCCCTCTCCCTTCATCCAACATTTCCCCCAATGGCCTTGGGCTTGTTTAATGCCTTTGAAATACAAAGTAGTTTTAATTTCCCTTGACACAAGATATCCAAGTACAAATTGACAAGACCATCTTCTAAAGGTGGTGTGTTGGATAATTTGAGGAACAGAAGAGAAAAAAATTACTTATTATTGATTTAATTTTTCATAGAAGTAAAAACAAAGTTTAAGTTAAAATCTCAGTGAGCATTCTTCTCTATAAATTACATAAAAGATGGAAAAGTCAAGTAGAATAACTGGAAGAAAACAGGATTTACAATTAGATCTCTTATGTCTACATGATCCAACAATTCCACTATTACATATATGCCCAAGAAAAATGAAAACATGTCCATGCAAAAACATGTACACAGACGTTGATAGTAGCATTATTTTCAATACCCACAAAATGAATACAACCAAATTTCTTTTCACTGATGAATGGATAAACAAAACGTAGCATATCATTCAATGAGCTATTATTAAGAAATAAAAAAAATGGACTACTGATACATGCCACAACATTCATGAACTTTGAAACATTATGCTAAGTGAAAAAAGTCAGTTAAAAAAAACATTGTATGATTTCATTAATATAAAACATTTAAAATAGGCAAATTTATAGAAACAGAAAATAAGTTAGTGGTTACACGGGGACAGTGAAAGGGTATAGTGAGGTGGGAGTTAGTATTTGTGGAGGAGGAATGAGAAATGATTGCTAATTGATATGGAGTTTCTTTGGGGGGAAGATGAAAGGTATGTCCTAAAATTAGATTGTGATGATAAGAAGTCATTGGAAAGATTTATTGTCTCTTCCTATTTGAAATAATGGCCTCGAATGCACATTATTTAGCAGGAAACAGATGAATGCAACAACAAAAAGCTCACATCAATAACACCTAAAATCAACAAAATTTTGGAACTCTTTTGGATGATTTATGATAATTTGTACAACTAAATAATTTAATTTATTCAGAGAATAAAAGAAATATATGTTTTAATTATTGAGATGTTAATTTATAAAGTCATGGGAGCTATAACAGTGCACTTACATCTTTATAGGAATCTACTTGTCTAGAAAATATAAATATTAACAAGGTATAACATCTACACATTTCCCAAATATGTGAATAGTTCCAGCAAAATGCCTATAATTTACTTTTATTAGATCAGCTTGGGTCAAATGTCCATCATTGAACTAGTCACTATGTCCTAAACGATGGGATATGCTGAGTGATTGGTCAAGCCTGAGTCATCTGACAGTTCTAGAACCAAAGAGTGAGGTCACCTCACTAGAACCACATAGACTGAGATAACAGCAAAGGCATTTTTCCCAAAGTAGGATCAGAAGAAAAAATAGTTGCCAAGCAAGTAAGAACAACAGATGCCAACTATATCTTTGAAAATTTTTTTAATTTATGTGACAAGAAATGCATATTTATCAGGCAATAGGCCCATGTAATTAGTTTGGTTGTGACTGCACATATAAGTGTATAAAATTTAGATCCATCAATACCTCTGCACCTCATTACAAAACGCATAATTTACTACATAAAGAAATAAAATTTACAAACTAGAAGGACCCCAAGTTTATTTATTCCAAATCCCATATCTTACAACTAAAAAGTTAAAGCACAGAAAGACTGACTCACTCATCAAAGTCACATACATCATGGCATGATGGAGACTAAATCCAGCTTCCTCCATGCCTCCGCGTGAGTTAAATGGCATTTAGCATGAACTCAAATGGCTATAATACAATGATGAAAACAACAAGCACCATTAGAGAGGTACAAATAAAGTGCTCCAAGAATTCAAATACAGAATCATCTTTGGGAAGGAAGCAGTCCACACGTTTCAACTAGATAGCTCAAACTCACCCCTTAGAATGCTCAAACCTATCTTTTATGTCATTTTATGCAAATTTTGAAAGCTATATTAAATTTCTCCCTTTCTTTTTAGAATAGCTAATGCTGAAACTGTGGCCTTTTCATAACTGCGCCATCATTATAAATCACTATTGTTGTGTTATTCTGTAAAATACACACAGTTCTGTGTCTGGTACTTAATTCTCTGCTTCCTCCTTCCTTATCTAACAACTGTCACTTCATTACTGCCAGTTTGCTTGCCTCTAGCATTCCCTCATACCTTTTTAATTTGTTATTTATAACTTACATTGAGCTGGGAAACCAGAAAACACAATTATTATGACCTCAGTTAAGTAAGAATAAACAATCTCTAAGTGGGAACACATAAGGCATTAAGAAGGAGAGTCCATGGCTTTAGTCCGGGGACATGAAATCTATTTTGGGTACTCAAGGACCTTTTTGACTTATTTATAGGTTTGCAATCCAGGGAACAGAGGGTCCTGGGAGTCTGACCTCGGATCAATTTGGACATTACTGTGTATAAATTTTATAGAGATCTACTAACATGGGGTTTCATCAAGGAAGCCAGATTACTATTCTTCCAGGTGATTGTGATGGGTGTAGCAACGAGCTTATGCAGAAACACTTTCTAGATACACTACAGGAAATCTCCTAGAATATTTGCCATGGTTTAAGTTTATTTAACTGTGAGCCCAAAGTTGTGTTACATCCCAATTTCTATTGGCAAAACCACAACCTTTAGTCTAGATCCTCTAGAGTGTTCAGCAATCTGAGAGTTTCCAAGTCTCTTCTCCACAGTGTCATCTCAAATGTCATCAATGACATTATTGCAAGCCCACAGAAATATAAAGCCACCCCAACATTTCCAGCTTATCATATCCCAAAATATAGATTTCTGTTTAAAATAAATACTCCTGAGTTCTATGAAAGAATAAGATCACAACAAAAACCAAAACTCATATTTCACTGGCTCTGGTCTTTGACAGAAGAGTCAAACCTTTGATGTCCTACAAAATCTCCATCAAATATTTGTGGAGATCCCCAAGAAGGGCCTCACGAGTAAGAATACTCCTATGAGGCACCATAGTCTCTAACTGTGATACTGTTCTTTCATTTTCCACCAAGAACCAAACTTGTCCAATTGATACACTCATGGTCCAAGTAAGCATCATACCCAAAGCACTTGAGGGCTCACAGGATGCCTGCCCCTCCTAGCCCTTGACTAGCTCTGTTAGTGGCATCTCTAAAGGTGTGCTATTTGTGTTTCAATGACTTACTAAGCTTTCAGGTCAACAAGTCTCTTGTGGATAATCTGCAGGAGACTCAGCCATAAGTCAGGAGTAAGGATGCTTGAGCCAGAAGGTAATGGTGAGGGGCAGTTACCCATTCTACTTAAATAGACTTTCTCATTCAATGTCTTTGTACAAGTGCTTTTTGCTTCAAGATAAGTGCTTCCAAGGAGAATCCTTGGCCCCCATGCAAAAAGGCCTCTGGTGAACTTGTCTAATTAGTTTGCAATATATTCCCCCCAAAATTTCAGAATGTAGCTCTGGAGGTTGGAAGGGAAAATGTACATGAACTGAAATTCTGCCAATCAATAATCTTTTTCCCTCCTCTATCCTTATTATAATTGATCTTCACCCAGCTGTAGTAGCTAAATTTTAACTTTATATCCTTCCCTTCATCTGTATCAAGTAAATCAATGTTCATTGTATGCAATCAGTTTAACTTTTAAAATAAATCCTTGATAAACTTGTTTATACAGGGAGCAATTTCTTTATTATGGATTTATTCACCCCCTACTTTATTCACTTACTGCTCAACTATTCTCATGATCAATTTTCTAAAAACAGCAGACTCATATACATGGTCTCTACTGTTATTTTGAATCCCATGTGGCAAAATAGATACATAAATGAGTAAGATAAATATTTATACTCTGGAGAAATGTGTAAATGTTTTAAGTTTTCCAGAAGAGTACATTCTATCAAAAAGATAAGTTTATTCAAATATAACCTCATTAATTTTCATGTTTTTAAAACAGATACTATCATTTTTCCCTGCTCCGACTATGAGATACAATTTTCTTCCAGGAAGAGGCAGTGACTAGGTAAATAAAACAATTGTGTCAAATGGTTAAATATCAAGATATCTCAGGTACTAAAATTCCTTTAAAACGAAGATGAAAGTGTGATCTAGGCATTCTCTGAATTGTAGAGACTGAACATCCTAATAGAACAGGGTTTTGGTGGAATGTGAAAAGACTTCTTCTCAGCCTGAATATGTGATAAACCCCACAGTCCTGACAGACCTGTCCACAATCTTCTTAGAGAATACATAAACAAATCCACTGTGCCTCTGAGATCCCTGCCACCCTGAGGCCAGGCACTCACTCTGCAGCCTGAGAGAAAGCTGAGGGATAGAATAAGTAAGCAAAGACTGTACATGCACTTGCATGGGGACCCATGTACAAGTAGCTGCACACACACATAGTATTTGACCATTAAAAAGGCACTCTCATGCTTATGATTCTCTCTGAGCATGCTTCACTTGAAAAGATTTAGACATCAACCTTCTCTCACATTTTCTTTTATTTTCCCCCTCTTCTTCCTGCTTCCTTGTTTTCCCTTCAGGCATCCTCTCCCTCTTTTTTCTTCCACATTTCCTACTATATTCTCCCTCTAGCTTCTTACAGGGGCTATAGAGACAACGCCCTGAATATGTGGCACTTCTCCAGGCTTCTTACACTCATTCCATGGTTAATAACAAAATTTCTCGAAACCAACGGTGCTTTGGAAACACAGCTCCTCATGAATAGCACTATTATTTCCTCGAGTCAAAGGCAGAGCACAGAAGAGAAATTAGACATCCAGGTCATCCACATCCCGTACAGACAGGAGCTCACCTTGCTTCCCTTGGGCTAAATATACCAAGCTTTCCTCAGCCCTCAGAAAAATGCCTTCCTTGTGGATGGCCCTGAGCCTCAGGAGGTCTTCTATCTTATAGTCCAAGTTGTACCTGGTCCCAGATCTTTGCTTTAATTTCACACATTTTCATCATTGCTTTATCTCTGTGTCAACACAACATATTTTTCATCAGCCTCTTGCTGTTTTAATCAGCATTTCAAGGAAGATAGAGAGGTATAGAGGGCTCCTTTTGGAGAACAAGTAATTTAGTTCAGTGTTGCCTGGGGTCAGGTGAACCTAAAATGTTCATTTTTCACTCCCATAACTACTGAGATTATTCTACTGAAATATCTCTCTGAATGTTTGGAAAATATCTGTTAAAAATGAATTCTTGAACATCTGAATTCTATACCTCTTGTCACATGTGAAAAAGAATGCAAGGTCTTTTTAAATGCCTCCTTTAATTCAATTTTTTAGTCATTGAACTGCATATTCTTTTATAGATCATTCCTATTTCTTTTCTGAGAATAGGAAAATGCAAGACACCTTAAAAGATTTTTTTTCAATTAAAATAAGTTGCAGAAAACTAAGAAATGTAACACTTCATTAGCAGTCATTTAATTCTCTAGCTTTTTATTTTTAAGGAAATTGAAAAACCATATGCTTTCTGGTAACATTTCTTTTTTTCAATTGCAGTATACATTATAACCTAGAACAAGGAATTTTTTGATAAGTATGAGGTATTAACAAAAGACTTCAACCAGAATTACTAACTGTGATTTCTGTCATTTAATGCCGGTGAGTGTAAGTTGTTGTTTTTGCTTGAGGAAGCAAGAAGAATGATGCAAAAGCGTGTATTAGAAACTGCACACACTATCGATTTAATGTTTTAATGCACTGGCTTAAAATGGTGGCTGTCATACTACAGATAGTCTTTTAAGCTACTTCTAATAAATAAAAATAAAATGTTTATTTTTAATAAACACATTTAAAAATGTTTATAATAATGCCATCTATATTATAAAAGTTTACCCTTTCATGAAACAATTTACTTTGAAATAGCATTTTTAGAGATCATAATATGATGCAGTCAGTTCTAATGTTTCAAGAATGGCAGGAGATAGTTAATTTTTTCTATAACCTATTTCATACATGTTACATACATACTCAAAATTTTTGTAAAATTCAAGTCCAGGTAAAATATGTCTTTCACTAAAGCCACTCAGGAAGAAAATGTAATTTTTTTATCATGATGGTTCAAAAATCATTTGGAGGTCTGGCAGTTTGTGCATTATTGCTATGTGCAGCCATTCTCATTACACAATACATGAATTTTAAATCTATCTACTTGGCATGTTCTAGAGTACAAACTGAATTCTGCATAAAGAAAAGTTTAACATAAATTCAAATTCTGCAGCATGCTATCTCTTGGCTTTTGTATGTTAATCCATTGTCCCAACATTAAGCATCTCAGAATAACCCCACAAGAAGAATAAAAAATAATAACCAAAGACTATAATGTATTATGCTGAAACGAAATTGATATTGCCACATTTTCTTCTAAAGAGAACATTGTAAACTTTATATTTTTCCTTGCTTCCTGTTTTTTCTTGTATTTAGAACAGACCAAAATTCTACTATATTCTACTGCATTTTATTCTTTGAGTATGACATCTGAGTATTAACAACTTTTTATATGTGGCATTATATTTACTTACATATGCACAAATAATCATCAAAAGTTAACCAGTATAACTTCTGATTGAAGTTATACTTACACGATTTCAAAAGCTTCTTGAACTGCTTTGCTGAGGCCCTTTTCAAAAGAGGCTTTCAAAATTACTTTTAACAATAATAATAATAAAACCCAGAGCTCTTTTCCAGATTATATTAGCCACAGTTCAGCATTTTTTCCCTTTTTTTTTTCTTTTTTCTTTTTTTTAATTGCCAGGAGAATTCCTAGCTTCTATTGACTCATTCATAGTCTCTGACCATTGTTAAACCTTCAAAATACACATTTTAGAGAAATCACAGATCTTTTACTCAAAGTTTTCTGCCTTTATTTTCTTTAAATAAAATATTTTTCATTTCACAAGTCTAAGCAAATATAACGAGCAGTTTGTGACAAAAAGAGTGACAATTTAGAGATAGAGTAGATGTGTTTTACATGCTGACTACAAAAAAAGATGGAAATTTCAGCTGAGCTCTTTATCTGCCACTTACCACTCTTAGAATAATGGCTGATAATGATAGAAATCACACTGGCTAATAGCACTATTAACATCTTCCATATTAGCTTATATTCTTGCTGCATATGAGTTCCTTTTGTAAATTTTTAAGTTCTATGTGAATTTTCTATGAAAAAAAGGTAGGAAACATGACAATTTGGGGAATATAATTCATAAAGCATAAACATTCCCTAACTTACAAGTTGCCCTCCACCTTTAGTCTTCTTTTGTTAAAATTGCAAGATCTCGACTTTGTATTCAAATCATAATTTTGCTTTTCAAAATTCTTTGAACCTGGTCTTTGAAATCTCTATGGATCTAGTGAGTAATTAAGTGGTACAATAATTATTAGATGTATTTATGTTTCTGAATCAATGTGAGGCCAAGAAACAGAGTAACAATGATGCTTGTCTTTTCAGAAGCTGCAATTTAATTTTATAGACTCTGGGCATTGTCAGTTGAATATTGATGTGAATATATGTTCATTTTTATTAAAGATACAAAGCTATTATGAACAAAATGTCTTAAGTGAAAGATTATGTTTATTTATTTGTTTGCTGTGTTTCATTTTGGTGATTTTAAAAGTACACAATTAACTTATAGAAAGAACATCAACTGGAAAATTAAATCCACAATTAGTTATGTAGCTCTTTTCCCAGAGGAATTTTTGCATGGTTTATTTTGGCCGATTTTTGTTTCTTATGGTGAATCACAGGGCCTTTGCAGAAAAAAGAAAAATGCCTAAATTTTCTGAGCGAAGATGATTACAGCTGAAAAAGAATTGATTTATTTCTTAAAGATGGGGAAGTTAAAACACAGTTATCCTAGATTGAACAGAAAGGGATTTGCTGCCTAAGAGACGTGGCATATTTGCTTTATGCACAAAACTGTGGACACATATAATCCATTTGCAGCAATAATTCTCAATTTATTGTTTATAAACCAGCCATAATTTAAATCAACAATTTATTGTTTATAACCAGTCATAATTTAAATCAACAAAACAAATTCCAAGAGCACACTTGTAACTCAGTTATTGGGAACTCAAAATCTATTTTACTATAGATAAAATGTTATGAATATTGTTTAGGCAGCTAAACAAGACCACAAAACTTATTTCATACTTTCCATCATTTCAGCATGTGTTTATGTCAAAATCAGGCACAGTCTAAGAAACTTGGAGGCTAATATAATGAATAAGCTCTGTCATCCCAAGAAACTCAGGATTTATGCAAGGCATATATACCAAGTCTTTTCAACAGTGATCTACATGAACCAAAAAGAAAAAAAGAAAAAAAAATTTAGGCGAATAATTCAACCTAAAAAAAGAAATCTTTAAGAGCACACAATTAAGTATATTGATTTATTTTCTTTGCTACAGAAATTAAACTAAATTTGCTTGCATGACATCATGCAACAGTAAAACAAGCAGAGCTGCAGTCAGATTTCCAGGTACTGCTGGGTTTCCAGAGTTTGTGTTGTCTATACTGGAGTTCAAAAATCACAAGCAAACTGAAGCCTCAATCTGCTAGGCCGCCTTGGGCCTACAGGGTACAATGGGAGATAAAGAACTATAGTTAGAGTTACCTCTCCTGGAAATCTCAGAGTTACAGGATTTTATGCAATAGAGGCATACATTCCTGAAGGTACCCTCATAATTCAAAACTGGCATTATTCGACATTAATTTTCCCAAGAGGAAAAATGGAAAATAAGAGGGATACTTCCTAGCCTGCACAAATCTAGACTTTAGAATATATTTCTGCTTAATGCTGCTTTTTTATCTTCTCAACATAATTGCAAATATTTCAGAGTGCTAGCTCCTAAATTAGCATGGTGTTTCCAAAGTGACTGACTTTCCAGTGAGTTGTGCAGCTCTATCTCTACCACTCAGGGAATGAATGCCACAGGAAATGCCACTGTGATATGGTTAGATGTCATTATTATTTACCAACTATATAAATGGTCTAGTTTGCAATTTATCAGGCCTATCAGCATTGAAATTATACAAGACGACTTTGTTGGGTTTGTCTTTGTTTTGAATTTGGAACATAGAAAGAAACTCTCTTGATCTTGATTTTCAGCTTAAATGTAAAACACACAAAAAAGGTCTCAGATTCCTCTTGAACTTTTGGATTGAGAAAAAGCTATGAGAAAAGTTATCACAGCAATGTCACTTGATTTCTAATTTGATGTGATACTAAGATTTTATTAATATCTCATTAATAAAATAAAAGTTCATATTTCAAATGATCATAATTCACATTTGTATAAAATCTGATGAATTCCAGGAATCCTCACAAATTAAGTACCTTGTTCTTAATCCCCATGGTATGGCCTGTAAAATGGGGGTTACACATTGGACTTCAAATTGGGTAAAGAGTTGGTTTTGAAGAGGGTGAGAGAAAGTGATAGAAAGGTCAGAGGAAAGAAAAAGGTTTGGGTCATCCAGCCAGATGGGGTTCAGCAAGTGTTCTTACCCAGGTCTCTGCCCACTAAACTGGAGCGAAGGCAAAGATCTTGTTCCTGAAAGTCTGGAAACCTGGCTCTGATGGGCAAGTTAGTGGGGAAATCACGCACCAACATTATAAACACATAAGAGCAGCACTACCAGGTAGATAGTCTTTAAGGATAAAAGTTTAAGACGCTCTTTATTGAGAACCAATTTAGTTTTGTTTGTAGAGAGTACAATGTTCAAATCAGTATAATTAAAATGTTGAAGAAAGAGTATTTATACAAATAACTGAAGTTTGAAATGTGATATATAAAAAGATATTTTTAGAAAAGTGAAGAAATGTAACCTAAACGTTTTTCTTTTAGACTTGATGTGACAGCCTTCTTTATGTACCTTTTTCTATTTTCAGTAAATCTTAGATTTTTATCATTTTGGTTTTGTATTCAGCTTTACCATCACTCTACTTTTAAAGTAAAAAAAAAAATGTGTTTGATTTTCCATACTTAATCCCAGTGAATTTTTAAAAACCCTTTCACAAGTCCTTCAACTTAAACTTGATGCCTTTATTTGTTAGTGCCTCTTGAATAGTTGGAGAGGGTGGATATTATTGCTATGAAAAACCTATGCAGGAACTTTTATGTGTTTTCCTACCAATTCTCAGAAATTTTGCACTTTTAAATGTTTTTCATCATATGGCTACTGATGGCACATTCTTTTGTAATTTAGTGTCTAGGATCATTACCTTCCACTTCTATATATCAAATTAGAGATGCCACTATTTACCTAAGCTCTTTCCAGTCAGCAAGTTCCCTCTGTTTTATTTTGCCCTTTATATCTAGCATCTTCCACCATCATTTTATGTTACTTTGACCTTTCACCACACTGATTCAAGTTTTATTTTGTAAGTGATCTTTCTATTTATGTATTTTCACTTTAATGCTTCTCATGAGGTTCTATAAGATGCTTCTATAAAGAACAAAATAAAATTTTAATTAGCTGAAATTTTCATTTTTTAATCTTTTTAGTATTTTTCTATTACAGTAAAAAAAAAATACATCAGAGTCCCTGAAAGTGCTATCCTTGGATTCTGTGAATCTTTTAACACCTTTTATTGATAAGGAGCATTTTTGGCAACTAAACTGCTTTGCATTTCTAACAAACGTCTGCTTTATATAGAATTTGTCAGCAGCAAAAAGCGAATAACCACTGTATTTGGAACATGATATTTAATTGTATTTGGAATCCCAAAAAAACAAATCCTTTACTTGTTACTTTTTTGTGCATAACTTTTCTGTAAAATTATTAGTATTCAATTTTTCTCTATATTTTAAAATAGTTCTAAATTGTGTTATGACATTTTCCTGATTAAAATCAAGTATGGTTCCATAACAATATTGATTTCTGAGAATTTTATTCTGACAATCTAAACCAAGACCCAAAAAATGATGGTTTTTCCCATTTTTATATTTTTGTGTTCATATGTCCTTATTTTATTTTGTGACATTTCTAAGCTTGACAATTAAAAGGTAACACTGGGAAATCCTCATTAGACTGTGTACTCCTAGAGGAAAGAAACTCTGTCTTATTTATCTTTAAACTGTTAAACTACAAAGATAAATACAATATCAAATTGATTTTTGAATGCATTAATTTTTTCCCAACAGTTCAGTGCATTTTTAATTTTCTACTGAATTCACTTCCATCCTTACATTCTTCTCATTTTGTATCACATTATCCATTGCAGAATCAAACATATTTTTCTTTTTCGTTAAATTTTATTATCACACATACCCAAAGTAAAAAAAATTACAAAACACAAAATCAAAATTTCCCTGAATTCCTCACCCAGACATAGCCATGAGGATTTTAGTAGATACAGTCTAAATATTTTCCCCCTGCATTCAAATGCAACAGATAATGTGTAATATGTATTTTCAAAAATTGGGATCACATTACATACGCTACTTTGCAACCTCTGGAGCATCTTTATATGCCAATTAAGATACAACTGTAGCATCATTTTTAGTAACGGCATTGTTGTTCCACTATAGATTTTCATATAATTTATCTATTAAAATATTGCATACTGGCAGCACATAACTCAGGGCCCACAATTGCATCTGGTTTTTCCTGCACATAATTTTAAAACTTAAAGATGTTTTGCAAAACTGCGAATTTAGTTATTTCATAAATCAAAACTCTGGTAACTCTGTGCCAACTCTTCTAGAGTTGCCTGCATTGTTTGTCACACAACCAATTTGCCACTACTCCTTACTGTTTTACACCCAGTCTACTTCACTAATTTCAGTTACCTTTCACTTGGTTATACCTTTGATTAAATAATGCCCTAATTTGGAGGATTTTTCACTATTAAAAAAGGCCCTCTGATGAAAAACTCATTTTTATGCAATCATCTTTGTACATTCTTCTGATTTTTCCCCTTAGGATAAGTTTCTCATAGAGGAATTGCTGGGCCAAAAGGTATTTTTAAGTCTTGGTTCATATCACCAAGTTAATCTTCAAAATGTTTTTACATCTGTAACTCTTATGATCAGATCCTATGAACATCTGTTTCTACCTGCTCTCCCTCTACTCCTCTGTCCATTTGGGCCATAGTATTCTACTTATGTTCTATTGATCCAAAAAGAATAAACAAAATGATGATACTCATTGTCAGCAAGGGTGAGGCAGATGTGGGTTATCTCATAATTACATAAATCAATATTTCTCAGGAAGGTTGCCTGTATTATAAGTATTCATATATTTTTCTCCTATTAGATCACAGTTTTTAAAACATTATTAAATATGGAATTTTCAACCTATTCATTGTTATTAATAATAATACAAAACCACATTTTGCCTCAGATTCCCTAGCTGCACTTCTGTTAACCTTCTCACGTAACTGGGGAAACTTAAAGAAGGATAAGCTACAAATAGTTTGCCTTTTAATCCCTTAACACATATGGTCAGTTTATGTGAGAAATCTAGCTTACATGTTATTGTCCTTTGAGGAAAGTTACTAATTACCTGGGTCATGTTTACTTTTACACATCCAAAGCTATTAAAATAGTTCTGACAATGGAAGAGAAAACAGTGATGAAAAAGGACTGCAACCATTAGATTCTGATTTATTTTTATATGAATTATGGGAAGCCCCATAATCAAGCCTAGTACTAAATGGTCATTTTCTGAGGGCCTTGGAACTCAAAGATTTCTTTTGTGTTTCACTCCACACACAACCCTCACACACACACCTTCTAGACTTACTTACAGATGTTTATATGTGTTTATTAAATCCAATAAATTTCACAAATAAACCAATTATTTATCTTAAAAGGAAAAACTTTCCTGATGCTTTACTCATTTCCATCTAATGATATTTAGGTCCATATTTACTCATGTGTTCTGTCAATTCTTAATCTCATTACAAAAAGAAAAGACTTCGGTTTTGAAATAACAAAAGATATGTGAGAATTTTCTTTATTTTTAAAAAGACTTTCTAGTTAATAATTTTCAAATAATCTTATCAGCTATATACATATATATATTTATTTATTTTTACATACAACACTATATATATATATATATACATACACACATATATATATAGTTGTGTATGTGTATATATATGTAATCGGTTAAGCCATAGGCAGAACTATAGTATATTTTTAACCTTGTACACTATATTCCTAGTTTTCTGCTTACAGGGCTATTCATAAGACATTGTTGGAATCAAAAAATAGCTCAAACTAAAACACATCTATGAAAGTTCTTACAGAGAAAAAATTCTCCATTGGCAAAATACATATTGGGATAAATTAGATTTCTCCTTCCCAAGTAAAATCTTAGAAACCATGGCAACTTTTAAACTTGAAGTGAGGCAACTGAGGAGCCTAGTTTTTTTCTACCATAAGATATTGATGAAAGATGCTCATATCAGCATATGCTGCAGCATTATCACCAGTGAAAGCTTTTTGTTTTCTCCAAGAAAAATAGAAATAGAGATGAGCTACGGTTACTTTATAAATCATATTTTGAATTGTGAATTGTTTCAGGTGACTAAACTTAAGGTTAGAAGATGGTAAGCCATTTGCCATTTAATCTACTTCATTTAAAGGATCACTAGCTATATTTAACGACATCCTAAAATAAACTCTTCAGATACTGAAATACTAAGGTGAGAAGGCAGGCAGGGAAAGCATGAAGGTTATTCCAGTTTTATTTCATTTTCTTGAAGGTCAAAGCTTCTCATTCATAATAAGAAACTGACCCCAAAGTGACAGAAAGTAAACATTATTCCAGGCCTGTGGAACTCAAGTTGACAACTGATAATAGTAGCAAATGGCTTCCTTTTATAAACATTCAAGATAGAGCCTCTGCCTCTTATGTAACTAGAAACTGTAGTGGTTATTAATTCATCTAAATAATATGAGGGACTTTTATGAAGCAAAGTATTAGCAGACCAAGTGCTTGATTTCGTACAAACAGTTCTTAGTGATTGCATAATGCATACTTTTCAAAAGACCTGGGACTCACCAGTGACCTGTTTCACTGAACATTTTTAACACCCATTGTAACTGGGCCATTTTACTCAACGGGTGGCTCAAGCACATTAACATCATCAAAGTGCATTAGAATGTCAAGTTCTGAAACTTTCTCCTTGCAGTTTTTATCTTAAATTTTCACGTGTGTGTGTGTGTGTGTGTGTGTGTGTGTGTGTGTGTGTACTTTTAATTTCAGGTACAAAAATATCCACACAGATAATATTTGTCAATAAACTCTTTAGTAATTAGGTGGCTATTGTACAGTTGGCTAGTTTAGCTAGAGTTGTTAGATAATATTTTTAAAACAGTTTTTATTGAGATATAGCTGTCTCTGTTACAACACTTTGAGTATTTTCTATTGCCTTTTTGCTTTTCATAGTCTCTGCTTTCTAACCAGTGAGATCTCTGGGTTACTCATGTGGAAACTATTCAGCCTTATTGAAGTAGTAGCTGAATCTCAGAATCAGCAATCAGCAGTGGGTCACAAGATAGAGATATGGCCAGCCAGAGTGTCATATCAGAGTCACCTTTGGTACTTAGTCAGACTACATCTAGAGATATCCCCCACTGGAGATTTGCATCGCCTCCCCGGGCAGGTGGGAATGGGAGAGAAAAATACCTCCTAGAGGCTGAAAATCAGTGCCACAATGAGCCACTGCTGTTGACTGTGACTACGTGGTATCCCTTACATATAGAAATAATTGAGAATACTCCTCTAAATCCCACCCACCGAGACACACACTTACTGCTCTGTTCCTCTTCAAGTACCATGCTTGGTACATAATAAGAGCCCAGAAATATTAAATAAATGAGTGAATCAATGCATGAATAAATGCAAGCTTTTCCCATAAACTGAAAACTTAAAGATCTGACTTATGGTTTAAAACTTGTAAAGTCATTGTGAGATAGCTGATTTCACAATAAACACTGTTTCTAAACAAAACCATCTGAGATCTCCATTGGTGAACTGGTTAAATGAACATTAATTCTTTGACCTCTCAATTAAATGAGGACTCGATTTAATTAATAGTTATAATCTTGCTGGGAGAATAAGATAGTTGTTCTTTCCACTCTTCCTGAAACCCCTAATTTTTCCAAGTGTAGACCCATCGAAGGGAAGATCTATTCAGAAGATGCCCAGATCCCTTCAATGGATCCACACTTGCTCTGGAAAATTACGGGCTTCAGAAAGTGTGAAAAGGACTACTATCCTTCTGCCATCCATGTTCCATCTGCCAACTATCATACCTCTTCAGCTCTAATTTTAGCCTTTAATTAAACAGATTAAAGAGAAGTCAACATGGCTAAAGAAACAAGTTATTCCTCACGTCTGAGACAGCTGGTTGTCCCCACACTTGCTGCTCTTCTTTTCTGTAAAATAAGCCGCTATTGGGAAGTGGCTGCTCAGCCAGAGAGTACATTTCCTAGATCTTCTTGCACCTAGGTGTGGCCAATGTAATTAGTTCTTGCCAATGGGCTGTCAACAGAAGTGAGAGGCATCACTTCTGAGCCAAGATATTTAAAGAAGTAAATAAATGTGCCTTCTCCTCACCACCGCTTTTCTCTTTTGCCACCTGGATACAAAAGAGACAAAGTTTTAGGGGATGTAATACCCACAAGATGAAAAAGAAGCTTGGAAACTTGATCAAAGCACAGGCATAGAAGAAAGGCACCTCCAATCAGGAATACCCTCACTATCTCCTTACACAAATAAGAAATAAATCTGTGTTCTACTAAGCTGCTGAAATTTGGAAATATACCCATTGCAACAGCAAGAATTATAGTAATGAATGCACTCCCCACCTATTGCATTTTATGCTTTAACAATAACTACCTGTGTGCAATTTCCCAGACTGACCATCAGTTTTATGCTTTCATGTGTTTATACACACAAATCCTTATTCTTATAATACTAATTTTCTCTACCTATTTGTTCTCCTCTTAGTCCTTAATCAATTCATATTAATACTTAAAACCAAGCTTCTAAGCTTCTGTGGACTGTTATTCTGTGAATGGATTCTCTTCCTCCATGTATTCTTTAGTTCATACATAATTCCACTTTTGCACATGTTGTCACAATATTTTAGAATTTTCTGTTTATAAATGTCAACCTTACAACATACACATTTATCATGTTTCCACACTCTAAAGCTCCTGGCAGAGTGGTGCTACATAAAAGATGATTTATGACTATATGCTAGGTTCCTATCTAATTAAGACTGTTTATTTTAAGTTGATCTGATCCATGGAGGATCAGAAGCAGAAGCTGTTAACCACTGGAAGATGGGGACAGCAATGAAGGGAAGGAATCCTGGTACATGCTGCTAAATACTTACTAGGTAACAGCAACACAAGCTTGCAAATAAGACAAGATAAAAACACATGCATTCCTACAGATATGTAAATTTGGCATACATTCAAGGGAAACACAGATTCTGACATAAGAGCAAAGCCCAAATACCCTAGGTTAAGATAAATGATTTAACATAAAACCTTTATGGCATTCATGCAGTGTTTGTGTTTTACATCAATGAATTTTATTCTAAAAGGCATAATCCCATTTTTTGTTGGAACTTTTGTGAGAATTAAATGAGATTAAAAAATATAAGAGCATTTAGAATAAGGTTTGGAAAATACTGAGTATTCAATAAATGTTGGGTAAATATCACTGACCAAAAACAATAACTATTTTTTAAGTCGAATTCATGTGGTTTCTATATCATAAGTGTCAACCTGGGTTTTCCATCACTGTTAACCTTTCTTGAGGCAGGGCTAAAAGGTGGTGCGTGAGGGGAGAATATGGGTAAGTCATTAGGCATTAGGAGGTAAGGGGTCCTTTTTCTGCACAAAGTTTTCTGCACCCTTCACTTGGTACAAATTCAAGACAGTTTGTTTTTCAAGTTAGAAAAAGAATCTCATTGATTTTTTCTTTTTATATTATATTTTATTCTAGTGACTAGTTTTATACTGGTCCCATAAAATGTACATTATTAAAAAAATACAAAACCTCATTTGATAAGCCTATTACCTTGTGTTTGTTGCTGCTCACTTCATTCTATTGAATTCAGATTTGCCTGTGGCAATACTTCGTATCTAATTTGTGACTTTTACAAGGTGAACCTTACATCATTTTCCTTTGCCTCTGCTTTCATTTACCTAAATGAAAACAGTTTCTCTTAATGCATAAGTTTGCTTGATAAGCCATTTACCACAGATGGGCCCAGAAATGCTCATAAAAAGAAGCATCGTGTTCAATATTTATTGTTGTTTCTCCCACACACACACTCTCTCCGTATATCTTTAATATGGTTGGCTACTTGGTTTCTCTTTTAGTAGAGCTTATTTACTTGATTTCATCTGCTCAAATAATTGCTCTTCTTCTGAGGGTTATTTGAGGGGAAGGGGCAGTTGAAAGGGAGAAATAAATGTTGAAATATGTGAGCATGAGGTTGGTGGTACATTTAAATTGATTAGAAGACTGAAATGAAATGAAGGTCGAGTGTTTTGTGCTCAAATGGATAAACTTGTATGGAATTTATCTAACTCAGAAAAAAACTATCTGTTAAACACAGCATTTCATAAACACAGCTTTAGTAAAAACAAACAATTTTTGGCTTACTAAATTTCACAGAAAATAATTCTCAGAGGACAAAACAAATCATGGAAAAGCTAGTAATGTCTTTCTTTAGCTTCTACATCTTTTATGGTTGGTGCCCAATATTTTTAAAATTATATTTACATTCCAAATGACTTCAACAATCTGATAGCAATATGTGCTCAACTTTGAGCTAGTTAAAACAATAAATTTTATTAATCACATGCAGTGAATTCAAAAGTTCTCCTCTCCTTGGCAGAACCTTGTGAAAGGCACCTCAGTAGGCGTATAGTCCCTGAATTCCAGAGCTCATAGTCTAATGGAAAAAGCCACATTTCAACATTACAGGGAAACAAAGAGAGAGAAGTTAGCCCAGTGTGGGAATCGTAGGGACTCTCTTGGAGGAGATTGGCAACTGATGTGTTTTTAAAGAATGTGAGGATACAAAGAAACTAATGGGTGGACACAGAGGGAAGTACAGAAAAGAAATTCTTTTAGAGGTTAAAATATGAACTAAGTTTCCCAGGTGTGACAGAACAACATGTGCAAGGAAAACTGCAACTATATATTGTTACAACTTCCTTTTCTTGATGACATTTAAAAACATTGTTTTTAGGGTTTATAACCCTTTCATTACTAGTTTATGTAGTCTAATCATGATTTTTTAAGCACATATGTTGAAGCTGGAAAGATGGAATAGTGTTTCTAATGCCTCTTTTTACAAAATAAAACTTACTATATATATAATTATATTTGTATTTACTACATGTACATATATATGACTCAGAGGCACCTGACCAATTGTAAAAATTATAAAAATGAGCAGCACACTGAAAAAAAGAGTTTTCTACTTTTTAAAAAATGATCACCAAAACTAAGATAATTTTTTTCTTGAAAGGATTTTACTTGAATTTTTATAATTAAATAGAACTGGGGTGAGTGAAGAATTTTTATTTAAGGTAATGATGAGTTTAAAGAAAGTTATTTAAAGAGACAGTAAATAAAAGTAAATTTAATCTATTTAAGTTTATATTTAAGAAATCTCTGGTGCATCATTTGAAACAAAATGAAAATTACTTCTTATAGATTCCTCTAGATATTTCCCTGGAAATAACATCTCCTGGGAACAAAAAGAGATATGCCTAATACTAAGGAAGCATACCCCTACTAATGAGAAAATGTAGTTTGTATTTCCATGGGGTTTTCCATGCTGATTGTATAATATTTACTTGTTAACAAAAGGAGTTCATTTCTTATTTCCTCATTTTTAACCCACTCAGTTTTAGGAGTTATATAAATTTTTCATTGATTCTAATTCCTAGCAAGTAATTATATGTGGATCTTCTAATTAAAGCTTCCTAAATTGAAGTAGAAAATAATTTACATTTTATCAGAGAAGTTGAGTCTACAGAGGATTCTAGTTTTATAAGTAAAATATAGTAGTATGAATAGCATTAATCTTGTAAAAGCAGATTTTAAAAATCTCATTTCTCATACCATAGCAATGTTGGATGAGCTTGAATATATGCAGAAAATTTAACTGTAATAGACAATCTACTAAGAGACTTCAGTAACCTTTCCATATGTATAGATATTGATTCCATAATTGGATTGTGAACTTCTTGAAGGTAGGAATTACTGTGCCAAGTACCATCCCAGAAACAGACTTTTCTTCTAGGGAAAAACACATATTTCCAATAGCCGCTGGTTACTGTCCAAATTTTTATTAAGACTTTATCTGTTTAAAGTAGTTTAAAGTTCACAGCAAAATTGAGAGGACACATAGAGTCCCCATATATGCACAGCCTCACCCATATCAACATCCTCTACCAGAGTGATGTGTTGATTATAACTAGTAAACCTAAACTGACACATCATAATCATCCAAAGGCCATATTCAGGTTAGCATTCATTCGTTGCACATTCCATAGGTTAAGACAAATGTATAATAATATGTATCTATCATTATAGTATCATAAAGAATATTTCACTACCCTAAAATTTATCTGTGCTCCACCTAATCATTTCTCTCCTCCCCTCCTGCCAAAACTGGCAGCCACAGATATTTTTACTATCTTCATGGTTTTGTTTTTCAGAATGTTATATAGTTGGAATCATATAGTATGCAGTATTTTCAGACTGGCTTCTTTTACTTAGTAATTTGCACTTAAGGGTCTTTTATATATCTATTCACCTACTGAAAGCCATCTTTGTTGCTTCTAATTTGGGGCAATTATGAACAAAGCTGCTGAAAACATCTATGTGCAGGTTTTTATGTAGACATGAGTTTTTCACTCAACTGGGTAAATACCAAGAGGCATCATTGCTGGATCATGTAATGTATGTTTAATTTTGTAAGAAACTGCCAGAATTTCTTCCAAAATGACTGTACCATATTACGTTCCCACAAACATGACCAAGAATTCCTGTTGCTCCATACCCTCACCAGCATTTGGTGTTTTCAGTGTTCTGAATTTTGGCCATTCTAATTGGTGTGAAATGATATCTCAATGTTGTTTTAATATGTGTTTTCTTGATAACATATTATGTGAAACATTGTTTTTTCATATGCTTACCAACTGTATTTCTTTTTTGGTGAGGTGTCTATTTAAGTTTTTGGCTCATTTTTTATCAGATTGCTTGTTTCCTTATTGTTGACTTTTAAGAGTTTCAATTTTTTTTAACTTGAAAAATATCATTTAGAGCATTAGTATAAATAAAACGACTAATTTTCAAACACAGAACTTATCAACTAAAGGTAGCAAAAATCCCCTAAAAAATGAAATCATGCAACATCATGCAAATGTGTTTAGCGGTTATTCCTCAAGTTCTCTCCCAAAGGGGTCTACAGACACTTACTCACACACATATCCACCCACTGAGGAAAGGAAAATACTTCTTGGATGCCACATCCAAGTTAATGACTCAGGCATCTAAAGCACTATTATGGCTGTCCTGTTAAAGCAAGGATATATTTGTATCAGATAATAATTAGAGTTCTATCTCATATCCGCCTCACAGAGAATCCAAGGATTCATTTTATGGTTATTTCACTACTTTTCAAGTAAATATTGGAATAGATAGACTAAGCATTTGAAGAACCTCATGCTGATTCTTTGACCTATAGAATCAAGAGTTATTATAGTAAGAAATACCAAGTGGAAGCTTCTGATATCACCCTTCTGCTCCAACAAGATGCTAAATCAAAATCAATGTTGCAACCCAGGGGAAATTGCAGATTAATGTCACCTTCAAGGACCTAACAGATTTAGGAATCATTGTCTCCATAATATTATTATATCTAATTCATTAGTCTGTCCTTTGCAAAAACAAAATACATCATGATGAATGACAATATACCACAAACTTTACCAAATAATAACTCACATGCAACTGCTATACTGAATGTGATATTGTTAATGAAAGAGATTAATACAGTATCAGGTACATGATATTCAGCTATTCATACGGCAAATGCATTTTTCCATCTCTATCAGAAAAGAGGATCAGAAGCAGTTTGTATTGATTTGGAATGAACAGCAGTGCACATTCATAATTTTTCCCTAGACCTATGTTAATATTTCTGCCATCTATCATAATATAGCCCAAAGGGACCTATGTGATCTAATCATTACAAAGAATATCGCATTGGTCTACAATATTGATAAATTACGTTATTCAGAGATTTTAAGAAAGAAATGTCAAGCATTCTGGATGCATGAAAACACAAGCTTAAGAGGGTGGGAAAAACATGATCAAAAACTTTAAATATAAATGAAATTTTAGGGACCCATTGGTCTGAGGCATGCTGGAATATCCTCTTCAAAACTTAAAATACTTCTACCATTAAGCAAAAAATCATGATATTTGATGGGCCTCTTTGGGCTGTAAGGAGTGGCACAGTCCACACTTGGGAGTACTACAACGATGCTTTTTATCAGATCATGCATTAGACTGATTGTTTTGGATGGGCCCCAGATCCAAGTAGTGGGAAGTCTTCGGCATGCTAAAAGAAGTGTAGTGAAGACCTCCAGTGTTTTAAATCAAGGCCAGACCATCTGTGGCAAAGATAAATATATCATTCAAAAATATATTACTGGTCCTGGCCTGCTACTGAGCTCTGACAGAAACTTATCATGGGGCCATGGGACATCAAGTGATTGTACAACTGGAACTACTTATTATGAGTTGATTTCTATCAGATTGATAAAGTCATAAAGTTAGGAGAGCAGTAGCAATCCATTATCTAAGTGATATCTATGATGTTAGCCTTCCCAAAATTATATGTCAAAATTCTAACCCCCAAAGATCATAGTATTAGGAGGTGGGCCCTTCAAGAGAGTCTTAGGTCATGAGTGTAAAACCTTCATGAGTAAGATTAATATTCTTATAAAAGAGACCCCACAGAGATCCCTTGGCCCTTTTACTATGTGAGAACACAGTGAGAAGGCACCATCTATGATTCAGAAAGTGGGCCCTTACCAAACATGGAATCTGCTGGCACCATGATCCTGGACTTCCCAGCCTCTAGATAGTGAGAAACAAATTTTCATTGTTAATTAGCCACCCGGTCTATATGTTGTTATAGCAGCCTGAATGAACTAAGATATCTGGTTTTGGGCTTAAGTTAAGAGGGCAAATGTTGGCTGAAGTAACAGATGTCCCATGTTACCTACCACTATTGCACTGACATCATTTTTTCAGCTCACACCTATGACCAGTGGATGAAAAAGAAAAAGATCTGGGCTTGGTTTGTGAATGGACTGGCTTGGTAAGTGGGTGAAAGACAAAAATGTACTTGTGCTGCTCTACAGCCCCTTTTAGGGGCTGTTCTGAAAGATAATAGTGAGGGAAAATCCTCCTGATGGGCAACATACTGGACCTTTCACTTTGTGTGGAGAAAGAAGTTGCCCAAAGTGAGGATCCACACAGATTCATGGACAACATAGGTTGCTTTATCTGGTTGGTCAGAGATCTGGAAAAATGAGCCAGGAAATCAGAGATACTTGAGAAAGAGGTATATAAATGGACCTATGAGAGTGAACACAAAGTGTAAAGACATTTTTGTAGCAATTAATATCCACCAAAGAGCATCTACTGCAAAAGAGGTGCTAAACAAACCAGATGGACTCAGTCCATAGATGTCAGCCAGACTCTGTTTTTGGCTATTCCAGTGTTTGCACAATTATCTCATGAATAGCCATAGTAGAAGAATTGGAGTCACTTCCTGGTCCCAATAGCCCTGGCTCACTCTCACCAAAGGTTATCTAGCTACTGCCATTATTGACCTACAAGCAATAGAGACCAAAGCTCCCTTTCAGGGTACCATCCTTCACTGGAAACTTTAGCCACTTGGTGACAAGGTAATTACTTTAAACCCCTTGCATACTGATTTCATGCAGACCAAGAGTAACATGTGCTTTGGGTATGGGTTTCCTTTCCTGCCTGAAGTCCCTCAGCCAACACCACTATCTAAGGCAATATAAATTATCTACTCTACCTTCATGGAATCCCCCATAAAAATATCTTAAACCAAGAGACTCACCCCAAAGCAAAGGAAGTACTGTAATGAGTAAATGAGTGTGTGATTCAATGATCCTATCACATATTACACAATTCATTCCAATCAAGCAAGGAAATGGCCTCTTAAAGACGCAGCTGGGGTGCCAGCTTGACTAGGACATCCTGTAAGAATGAGGTACTGTCTTTCAGAATGTGATATACACATTACACTGAAGCCATTATATTGGTAAAATATATGGGTGCAGAAACCAAGCAGTAAGAGTAAAAGTGGCACTGCTCATCATCATTCTCAGTGACCCACTTGGGAGACTTAGTGGTTCCTGTCCCTGTAATTTTCAGTGCTATGAGACTAGAGGTCCTGGTTCTCAATTGGGGAGGCTTCCACTACAAGAAGGATATTATTAAACTTAAAGCTAGTCAAGTAGAATTTCCAAGCACAAAGGATCTAGAATGAGCAGCAGAGGAAGAAAATTACATCCTTGTATTTAAGTTACTTCCTTGGGATCTACTACAGCATCAGGGCTACTGTCCTGCTAACATCCCTCTTGTAAATTTTCAGAGATTGTGACCAAACAGAATCTTGGAGAAGCTGTACCTCAATGTAGTAAAATTAAGACAAGCAAGTGTTTGTGAATGATACAAGGAGAAGTCTATAGTGGATAATATGATGCCTGTCCTACATACCCTTTATAGCTGGTGCGTGCTCCTCTCCTAGCTGCCAATGGCCCACAGCTGCCCCTTTCTAGGAATGTCCTGGTCCTGGAAACCAGTGTTCACCCCACATACCCAGGAGTGAGGAACTTCAGTCAACAACTGGCTGACACTGTACAAAAGGCCAGTCTCTAGCTTCAAGGTGGACCACCTCTATAGTACAATTTGTACTACCCAAGCTTCCTTCTGAAGCTAGTCTCTGAGACACCATCATGGCTTAGCTTTTTTCCCTGACCAATCCCATTTCCCTCACTCCCCTTACTTTGAGTATGCTCTGCCAGTAAATCACTTGAACAAGATTTTCTGTCTCAGGCTCTGCTTCTTAAGTGTACAACCTATGACACCATTTATATGTTAAATATACATGTACAACATCAATACACATTTTCAGGAACACACATAAGTATAAGGAAGTATATCCAACACATCAGAATCATTGACATGGTGGAAAATAGTTGTCAAAGAGAACAAATAAATAAAATAAGGGAGAGGGCTGCACTGACCAACATGGATACTGTGACATGAACTGAAGGCTTGGATTAACTCTGCTCTGTACACCTGAAATCCCAAAACAAACAAACAAAAACAGAGAGGTAGTTAAATTATCTTTTTTTTTTTTTTTTTTTTTTTAGAAATTCTTGTCTCAAACTATGTGAATTCATTTAACTCCCAAGAAGTCTACCTGAAAATATTTAAAAAGGTAAAATCCAAATTGTTTTTTTATGGTTCTGAGCCAACCCTATTTCTCATATTCTAAATAGGAAATTTGTAAATTGTGCTGAATTTATTACTTTAACCAGGTCCTACTTTTTCTTCTCCCTGCTTAGCTTCTGTCTACCCATACCCATTCCATACCCCAATCCTTTACCATGAAAAATTTGGAAATTTTACAGTTAATGTCAGAGCTACCAGAAACATTTTAGCCTGAATTCTTCTCTTTTGACAAGACCTAAGAGTATGTTGTAACATCACAAACACAAACACATACACACACACACACACAAAAAAAAAACAAATAAACACAATTTTAGCATAGGAATCAAATAATGAATTTTCTTCAGAATGTGTCTTACGTGTTTTTGATATCTCCATAATACTAGGCACAATATGTGGTCTACTTTGAGTGAATTTGCCACTATAGTTTTCTCTAGTGTTCAATGAGGTTCAACTAATAAATAGTGATTAATGATCACTGTTCCTGGTTGCTACAAAAATCATTTAGACACAGTCTATTTATTTAAGAAATTTGTAATCATTGTTGGGAGAAAATATTTGAACATGTTGGATCTTAATTTTCAAGGGAAAATGTTCACACTGCTAATTTCCAAAAGTATTTCATATTTATACTTTTAAAATTATCTCTATGTTTTGCATGGAAAATTGTTAAAATTATTTTCTGATACAATGTTTCTTTTCAAATCTGCCTTGTAAAAATTTTGTATTATCCATAATCTCTTCCTTGTTCTGCGACAGCAATATTTTATTTATCCCTCCCTGTTGACTTCTAAAGTACAAAGTACCCAGCAAAGACCTTGACAGATTTTCAAATGTCCATAACAACATTTCCCTTTCTCTTGATAGCAGACTTGGGTTAAAATTGTTGGGATGACCAAGTATTTCATCAAAAGCGACAATTAGCATAAGAAGCTCTGTGGGTTTATGAAGATAAAAGTGACAAAATAGTTACTTGAGAATATTGGAAAGGTGTTCTGTGCTCTGCTTCTGCATCCAGAGACCCCAAATCCTGCCAACTACATGGGTTTATAAACAACCACACTGTCATGACTCCTGTAACTTCTTTATAAAACATAGACGTGAACTTCAGGGATGAAGTTCAGATTCCTGGACTAGGCTCACAATCTGACTGCCCACCATCCTGCTTGACTTACATTTCCAGAGTGACTTCTGCTTTTTGCAGTGTTCCCAGGCACTCTATGGTATTTAGCCCTGTAGTACCACACACTTCATTCTCCTGAAGCAATGCCTTTGCCCCTTACTCTACTTGGTGAATCAGGACAATGAATATCCACATCCATCTCTTATGATCTCAGAGCTGCAAAAGTATTTGTGGTTAAATATTAGTGTTCCTGTAAAGTTTTTATTCCCACATCTGATAACAGGATTGGCTACACAGCCCCTTCCCAAGTCATCTTCAATTCAGACAACTCAGGGAGAGACTCCCAGGTAAACAGTCAAAGCTACTCACTACTCTAAATTTTAATACCAACCCCACACTCCTTAGCTCTCTTTCAGATCATTTCTCACTTGCACATGCTTACTTCCTCTACCTTGGGGATAGAAGTGTCCACGTATGTGAATTACTCCCTCCTCAATGCCCATCTGTCATTTTCCATTCTGGGACTTATCACTAGTCCAAGATTAATTCTGAAAAGTTAATTTGCCTTTCTAAGACACATTACATATGGTTGAATTTCAGTCTTACAAATCAAAAGGCCTGGAATTAGCCACTTTATCTTGTGTACTCTTTGATTTATCTCCCACAACACCCTCAAGCAAAAAGTGCAAATCCTTAGTGTAAAACTCAAAACACTTTACTTGATATAAGAGCAGCAAATATCCCAGGACCAGCTTGATCATTTTACCAAGAGTTCCCAGGACAAGTGGTTCATGGTAGGAGCAGCTGGACCCTCCTGGAAGGCTTAGTCCTTCTCTCTTCTCATCAGATGCCAAGAGACAGCTAGAAATTCTTGGTGGGAAACTTACAAGCAAAAGCAGCAAAAGCTTTAATATCTCACATCTTTCATTCACTAATTCCTATCTTGCACTGGGCTCTTACGTCACAGACTCACTCTTCCTCTCAGATCCTCCCACTGTGCCCTCTGGGACCTCTGTGGAATCATAAACATAGTATCTTTTGTCTTTGGCTTCTTGACTAAACATTTCATCTCCCACCTTCATATGGAAACTGGCTTTTCTCATCAGATATCACATTCTTTATGGCCGAAGGGAGACAGTGTTGCTTCTCCAGTGCCACCTCAGACCTCTATACCTCTCTAACCTGTGTAGCAAATGTCTGCTTCTTTGAGGCTTTCCCTCTCTGGCAATATTCTCCATGACACCATCACTCTTGAAAGACATTGTAGCACCCATCTTGTTGCATTTCTCCATTCCAAGATCTGATATCATCCTGGCTAATATCAACATCCACAGGAGCTACCCAACATCTTGACCTCTTTCCTTTATATTTTCGTTACCAAGAGCCCACATACCCAGTTCATTTACAGCCACCGTGGACTCTACACAGGTACCTCCAAAAGCTAAATTAAAGCATCCTACTTTGGCACCACAGCCTTTGCTCCTGCCAGGTTTCTGCTGTAGTTACTCCTTTTCTTGTTCCTTAATTTTGTGGGCCCTCTAATTCCAAAACCCCTCCACTTTATTCCAAGCCTCCAACCTCTCCCTGTTTCATTGTTTTCCTCTCAATATTAACCTCACTGTTTCAGTTTGTCAACAATCATTTGCCTATGTTCTCAACAACCCTAGACATCATCCCTTCATAGCACCCATGTGGCAAAAAAAAACACATTTTTATTATTTTATTCCAATATTTAACGTGGTATACAAAATGTTATTATTTAATGTGCTAGATTTTGTTATAATTTATTAATTTTTAAATTACTTTTCCACTTATTATTTATTAGAATGTTCTTAACTTTGTTTAGATTAAAATACTGTATACTTGAAAACACTGTGAGGAGCAGAATTCATGCTGGGGCTATACAACAAGGAAGATGGTTTGCAGCCAGATTGCCAGTCCAGCCAAAGATGCCGAACTATGTACTTTTCTTGTTTGCAGCGTGCAAAAAAAATCAGCTCATTTTTAACTATACATTTATAATATCGTACTTTTCGTCTCCTTTTATAAATGAAGCAGAGAAGTTGGAGGTGAATCTATGGCCATGCCACCCTGAACAAGTCTGATCCCATGATCTCAGAAGCTAAGCAGCGTCAGGCCTGGTTAGTACTTGGATGGGAGACCACCTAGGATGACCAGGTGCTATAAGCATAAAAAATAAAAAGTAAGGGATTGTAAACTGATAAGTTCCTTGCAATCTGTGAGGTCAACCAAAGGTTGTTCCGCCCAAAAAAAAAAAAAAAATGTTGGGAGTGAGAGTGCAAGGAATGGTTGGAAGTTAGTTACAAGGTAAATATTCTGCTTTGTGTCCCTACATTCACCCCTGTCCGCTCCCCTTGGTATAGTCTTCCATTCAGGGCCATCACAAATGGTTGTGTGGGCTGCACCCTGCAAAAGGGCAAGGAGGTGAGTAGGGGCCAGAACTGTGTGTAGATGCTCTGCCCTGTGCATTCTGGCTTAGAGGAAGAAGTGCCGGTTTCTAATTCATACAAAGGCATAATGTAAGCTATTTTCCCCATCCCCTTCAATGCTGAGGCTCCAACTCAAAAAACACTTAAATTGATCCAGTCAAACTACTGCTAATTCTCTCTTCTCCCCTTCCTCCACTCCTTCCATTCCAGCAAAAATTTACCAAGAGGCAACTATGTATAGTGTCTGGAGTCAGACATACCTGAATTTGGTCTCAGCTCACAAGCTTACACACCAGGATCTTAGACAAATTGCTTGACCACTTTGAGCTTTAGTTTGCTTATCTGTAAAAGGAATGAGTACCAATTTTTTATAAAGATTAAAGGAATTAAAGGTAGTAAAGCCCCTACTACAGTGCCTGGCATATAAGAGGTGCCTATTAAATATTTGTAGTTAACTAACAAGCAAGCTAGATAGAAGGATGGATGCATAAAGCAAAACTCTGCCTTTAAGAAGCGAGGTATGATCTACATGACTAGAATAATGACATTTCAGGAGATTTCAGGAGAGAATCCTAAGAAACAAGGGAGAGAATTTTAATAAATGACTTTTATTCTGGAATTTCCTTCATTTATTTTGCCTGGCTAAGGAAGAGTTTTATAACTGTAAGACAAGAAATTATCTCTGTCTTGGGGAATTGTCTGTCATTGAAGTCTCTGAAATGTTACACATAAACTCAAAGACCTTTTGCATTTCATTAAAAAATTAAGAGAATTACTAGCATTGTAGGTGGCTCAATTTTACAGATACATATTACATGGGGAGAATAAAATGATATGAATTAGTTTCAAGCAGAACATAAAAAAAGAATTAGTTAAGTAATTTTTAAAAAAAGAAAGAAACTCCATTTTTCATATTTGTTTCTGTAAAGGACTTATTCATTGAAATTTTTAAGTGCTGACCAGATATATATGATTAATTTCCTAAATTTAAATACAGCAAAGGCAAAGATGACAGAATGACTTAGCAAAAATTTGTGTTAACTATTAAATAATTATTGCCACATTTAAATGTTCTGCTTTAACTCATTACTACACACACACACACACACACACACACACACACACACACAGATATGCATATATACACGCAGACATACATTTAGACATGAGGAACAAAAGAAAAAGGAAAAACGGATTCTACTTTCTAAAGTAACATAACTGTAATTATGATTTAAAATATCTATAAAAAGAGAGTGTGTCCACTTCAACCAACAGTCTATAAAATAGCATGCTGCTTTTTGTCTCTGTTTAATAAATGCAGTCAAAAACAAGACTTAATGCTCTTCAGCATGAAATCAAGCACACAATTGATCCAGGAGCTGTGGAAGCTGAAGGAAGGTTCAGAGGAAGATGAAGCAGCTGCAGGCCTGCTTGCTGCCCTACATGAGAAATTGTCAACATGAATGAGCTGCAATGGCAGCACCTGCATTGACCTACTGCATGTAAAAGCAGTATGAAGGCTGCTTCTTCTTTTCTACCTCTAAATCTTGTAAAAAACAAAACAAAAAAAACAAACAAACAAACAAAAAACTCTTGTGCTCTTGTGGCCCACCCCACTTAGAAAGAGATATTTTGAGAAATGAGGTTGAGTGTTGCCAAGGCATCAAAGTCACCATAGTCCACCTCTTGTCAACATGGTACCCATATATGCCTTTAAATCATATTTAACTTGCAAATAATGACAATTCAAAGTGCTGCTTCCAGCTAATATGATACAACTATCCCATATACAACTGAAAAGAGCATGCAAAGCCCTTTTACTATCTTTGAGGGATTTTCATTCAGCTCCTGATCATGGCAGGATGGGGGCTAGACTCTCTAATCATTCATCTTAAAAGTCATCAGCCCAAAGGTTTCCTCTCTTAGAGTCTGGAAGTGGCAAATAATACTGCTAGATCTCTTTATGCTTTCTCAGAGTGCTGGGAAATACTCCTGCAAGTGTCCTATTGCTGTACGGCTCTTATCATAAATATTCCTCTAAAAGGCCTGATTTGTGCTCAGAAGATCACTTTCCCTTACTTGCTCAACAATATCTTCTTTCAAAATCAATGAATAATAATGAATCAATTAAGAATTAAAATGTTCCTAAAATAGTATTGAAATAATATTTTCATAATTGTTCACTAAAAAGATCTCAAGCAATTAAGTAATTTCTTTTAAAATCAAGAATCCATTCTATCAACTCAAAGACTTTGAAATCTGAGTTTCTGATATTTTCCTTCAGAAAACTGAATTTTTTTCTCCAAATTCAAAATATGTTTGTATGAAATGTTAAGTTAAATAAGTTACATTGATAAACTTTTGTGAGTGATTTACTCAGCAACCAATTCTCTTACTGGTTTATTTAAAATCCTATTTACCTGTTGTTCATTGATTCTCATTTTCTTCTTTTTTATATGCAAAAAGTACAAACTACTTCACTAATCTTCACATATTTAATTGCTCTCTCTGAACACTGGACTCGGGCCAAAATCTGTCATTTGTTTTTTTCCTGTATGATTCTGGGATATGTTGAACATCTGAGAATGATATGAGGAATTATCATTAAGCAAATTGGGTAATAATGGTCAGTTGAGACAAGAATGAGAAGAATTCTAAGTAAGGATAGTTAATAGCTTGATTTTTAAATAGCCATGTTTACTCTCAAGTCACACCATGTGAATTTATTCAAGGAACTTCTTCTTTGTTCAGTTTTTACTAATATTTCATACATTTTAATGGATAGGCTATTCTGGAATTATTACATATTTTTTAATAATTATCATTGTTATCACATATTATTAATTATGCAATGTAAACAATATTAATTTTATGACATAAATTAATAGTTATAAAATTAATATTACAACACTATTGGTGCCATTAATAGTGTTGAAAAATATAGCAGTATTATGCTAATTTCATGTAAATTAACAAATTTAATCTTCACAAAATATCTCAGGTGCTCTATTATCTATTATCTATGTATATCTATTACATAGTTGAGGAAACTGGGGCTTAGAGGGGTATCTCGACAATAAGTGGCAGAAATATTATACAACAGACAATGTAGCACAAGTCATTCCTAACTATTATGTTCTACTATGTAATACCTTACACTATGTAATGCTTCGAAGTTTATAAATGTTATCACATAATCTTCTCACCAATACCAAGGGGTAACTATATCTATTTTCAAGTCAAAGTTGCTAATACTTAGTAAAGTTAATAATATTTCCGAAGTCAAACAACTGACACATGATAAATCCAGGGCAAGAACTCATTCTCTCCCAAATTTTTTCTACTCTGCTTTTCTTAAGATTGGTTAAAATTATCAACCTGTGAAAGGCATGGCAAAGTAAACCTTCTTGTTTTCTTGTCACATCACGGTTTCCTTTAAAATATTCATAATTTGTTACATTTAGTGCTCATTTTTTTGTGTGTGAGAGACATATGAGAATCAATTTGGGAATTAGAACCTATAATGTAAAAACTTTCTTTGTGACCTATCACAATTCTTTATAGATTTAATTCATCATTCTGTGTGTGATATTACAGAGCACTGGATAAGGAGTTAGGAGATTTGACTTCTGGTTCTGGTTCTATCAGCAACAAGTGAATTTGGATGAATTCCTTAACTGTTCTAGGAACAATGAAAGGACACTTGAAATCCTTTTACAGCTCTCTACAGTTCTAACAATTATGTTAAATCAGTATGTCTTTACAGAACACGTTCCATGTGCTTTACTGTGTCTGTGGCAAGTAAAGAGAGAAATCTATACAAATTATATTCAACAAAGAAGCTCTGAAGAACATATGGGCGAATTTCAACATATCACATAGATGGGAGATTGTCCTCCTAACAAAGGAGAGATGGATGTTGCTAATAATGCATTGAGTTGTTTCTATGTCCCAGATAATGTGCTTAATATTTTCATATTCATACTTCTATTACACAGTTCAAAAGCACTCTGAGAACTGTAATCAGTTCACCTGGAAATGTTGACTGGGCACTGTTAAACTTACTCCTTCTATTGCCAATGTTGCTTATACTTTACTTTCACTTTGGTATCCAACCTTAGCACTGTTTTTTTCCATGATGTTAACTGATTTCATCTTGTAATTTTCCAAGTATTGAACATATGCAATTAAAATAAAGCCAAGAGTCAGAAGCCAGAGTTAGTTAATTGTGTAACTTTAAAAAAGTATGTATATGTGTATATATTACACATGCACACATATAAAATGATAGATTCATTCCAAATTCTCAGATATGTTACTTATTTAAAAACTTTAAACAATTAAAAGTTAATAGAAAAAATAATAATTTTAAAAACTGTAACGACACTGCAATGTCAGCTTAATGTTAAGCATTTGCTTATACTGCAATATGCATTAAAACCCATTATATTCTTTTTCTTTTCCCTAGGCACAAATGTTACTGTAATGTGTTGATGCAAATTATACTTAAATTTGTTCCCTTTATTTAAAAGCCTTGTGTTTTGTGTTAGGAAAGGACAGTTGTAAAATTATTAACTGTACATTAGTCTCATACTGATTTCAGAGGCTATTAAGCAGTACAAACATTATCATGGTGGTGGGAATTTGCCTCAAACACAGCATATTCCATAAGAGTTTATTTTTACAATGTGTTTCATATTGCGTGCAAAACACTAAAGCTATAAGGTACAAAGTTGTTAAAATATCAAATGAGGCTTATATGGTAAACATTTGACAGATATAAAGAATCGGTATAGATCTCTTCAATGAATGAATGACATTTGGCTTTCTTAACAACAAATTATCTTTATTGAACATCTGCTTTGTGCCAGACATTTTTCTGAGAATGAGAATATCATGGGCAAAATTATACCATCTATTTCCTTGAAAATAACATACCAAGATACATACTTAGGTTTACATATTCAAAGGGAACCAACTAAAGTATATCAACAAGTAAATTCTTCACCACTTGTATCTATCCAAAAGGAATACAATATCTCTGAAGTCAATTGAATATGTTGACCCTTATTTTTGTTTTTTCTTCCCTGTACAGGTATGGCTATTTGTGTTTAAATATTTCATGTTCATACATTCAGAAATAACACAAATGGTGCTAGGAAAAGACAAATTTTTTATATTATGTTCAAATTGAACTACAATTGTTTTTTTAAAAAAGATAACTCCTTTGTCATTTGGGCTGGAATTTGATAAAATCAAAATATCTGAGACAAAAGTGTGTTAGCAAAAGGAATTCAAACCAAGCTTAGAGTCATGAACAGCAATAAAGCCTATAAAAGCTAAGCTAAGATTATATATTTTACTGATATCAGTGGAGAGGGAATTCTGGAAAGGTTGTGCATACTTTCTTCTTCCAAGCTGAAATGTCAGAAAATAGGAAAGAACCTACAACCAGCTGAAATATTGAAATTACTGGTTCTTTCAGAAACTCAGCCTTGTCAACACATTTATCAATAGAATATACAGAGACCAGAACAAAAAAAAAGTTAGAAAAAATTCAGGGACATACCTTAATAGGTTTTTTAAAAGAGCCTCTGAAATGCATTTATGAAAGTGAGGTAAATAAGAAACCCTTGGTCGTTAGAGATTTAGAAAACCATAAATGATTTGGCTAGCCACCAATTTGCAGACAAAGTATATTGAGGTCCATTTGTGATCCTAGCTTAAGTTATATATTGCATATTTCAAGTTGTTTTCATGCATATTGCCTAATATTCGAGTCAGTCTTTACATCACTTTTTACATATGAATCAGTATTTTTATTTTTAGCATCGCTTTTCTACTTAAACCCAAAATGAAATGTGACCACTATTCAGAAAATTTGAATAGACATTGTACTTGAAGAAACACTTGCAGTTTATATTTAATAGAAATTTAACATCCAAGTACCAGCAGGGTCCCAGGTAAAAAAACAGAAATCACCTCAGAATGATCAATGAAGACATTCACAAGCCTTATAGAAGTGTGGGTAGGGATAAGGAAACAAATAAGGTACAGTAAGATGTTTAGAGACAAGCAATAGTGGAAAGCAATTGCCACTTGTAGGACAAACGAGACCAGGGAGGAGGAAATGATCATCTTGCAGCCCAATGAAAATAGGAGCCAAGAAGATTGAGTCTTCCAATAAGAACTAGACACATGGAGGAGTGAAACTGCTGCTAGCAACTCAATCCCAAAGCAGGAAGGGAGCCAGAAGAAATATTCTAACCTCTCATCCCTCAGATATCCTGCCTTTGCTTCCTATTAGCAAAACTCAACAAAATGCCGGACCCAGAACCAAAAAGTCATTGAAATTAACTCCCTAAGAGAGCAGTTGTTATCAAGCTATTACAAGATGGATAAAGTTTATGCTCCTGATACCTGAGCTTTTTCTCTGGGAAAAAAAATAGTAGAATCCTATCCTTTGGAGAGAATAAAACTATAAAATTATATTTCTAAAATAATTTATAGTTGAAAAGTATGTTAACAGATTTTATGACCCAGCTATTTTATTCCAGGTATAGATGTTAGAAATGTGGAGGTAAGTGCAGCTGTGTTTAGGGAAGATCACTTCAACAAAACCAAGATAGCCAAAACATCAACCTAGATGTCTATCCACAATAGAAATAAAGTGGTAGGTGTGTTTGTAAAGTGCAATATTCTGTCATAACGAAAATGAACAGACTAGAGCTATACATAACACCACGAAAAATTTTTACCAATATTGTACTGAGAAAAAGGAAAAAGATGGAGAAAAATACATTAACAGTATGGATTTAACTATATAAAGTTTGAAATATACATTGTTTATAGATACATTCATATGGGAAAAGTTTAAAGAAAAACAAGAACATGATTATCATAAAAGTCAGCAAAACGGTAACTTCTAAGGAGAATGTGATAAGAAAAGAGATACGTGGGGTGAGGAGCATCTGACATTCTGGCCATGTTTTATTTTTTGACTTGGATGCTAGAGCTACCAGAACAAAATGCCAAAGTCTGGTGGATTGAACAACAGACATTTATTTTCTCACAGTTCTGGAAGCTGTTAAGTCCAAGATTAAGGAGCCATCACAGATGATTGACACCTCTCTTCTTGGCTTTATGATGGCTGCCTTCTCACTGCATCCTCACATGGCCTTTCCTCTGTGTGCTCGTGGGGTGGGAGAGAGCTCTCTTGCATTTTTCCTTCTTCTTATAAGAACACTATTCCTATCAGATTAAAGCCCCACCCTTTTGACCTCATTTAACTTCTATTACCTCCTGATAGACCCTATCTCCACACACAGTCACAGTGGAATTCGGGCTTCAATATGAAATTTGGGAAGACACAATTTAGCCTATAACAGATAGCATTACATGGATGTTTGCTTATATTACTTGCTACAGTGTATGTTTATTTTATGCATTTTTCTATTTGTGTGTAATATTTTACAATAAAAATGTTTTTAAAATTACTACCTTTTTTTTACTTGAATAATTTGAATTTTACAATGAGAAGCCTTCTTGGTAATTGACAGATAATTCCTTTCCAGGAAACTTTATGCTTTATAGTAATTTCCTTTGGTTCCTAATCTTTAATTATAGCTCTCGCTGAATATAATAAATTAGAAGGAAAAAATCTAAAGCGTTTTGTTTCTACAACCTCTATTGACGAAAACAATTTGTCCCAGAACACATATGCCAAGCATCTATCTTTGGAAGGAGATACAGCACAAAAAATATTACTACATTATTTGATCTCAGAAGAGAATTATAGTATGAAAACATCATTAAAAATAATTAAAATAATGTCAGCGAGCCAAAAAAATGTGTAAAATTGGATTCTGAGTGACTTTGGAGTCAGGGATTTATCATAGGAAAGGGTGAAGGTTAGTGACGAGAAAGTTCTATACTCAGGGATCCAGACAGAGAAATGGAAAGAAAGTAAGTCTGAAGCAGGAAGAAAAAGGCCTACTGAAATTAAATGTAACAAGATAGAATCCTATCTGAGCTGTGAAGTTATTTGTTCGGAGTAATCTAGTTTTAATATAACATATTTGATTTCTATTTCTTAAAATTTAAAAAAGTTTCATTACACCTTGGCATTATTTTCCTTTCACATTCAAACATGCTAGAAAATGTCATGTATGATGCGTAATAAGAAATATTTAAAAAATAATTTAAAAGAGATTGAATATTATCTTTTTTGCCAATTTTCTTTAACTTTTTCTACTTTTAAATGAAATGTATTCTGAAACTATATTAAAGCTTTCTTCCTCTGTTAAACTATTCCCAACATACTTTTTTCATGACCTAAAATGTTTCCACATGCATTAATTGCTTTTACACTTGTTTATTTATTTATTTTTTTTAAAGTGACTTTTCCTGGAGCCTCCTTGCCCCCTTCCTGGTTAGCGCACATTAAAGACTTGAGTGTTGAAAGTTTTAGGAATTGTTTCATTGGCAGAGCAGGGTGGGGCGGGGAGTCAAAGGAAGGTCACTTTTTTGCAGGTTAAGTAGCAATGATGTCATCAGAGAAGGTCCCTATACAAATAAAGCTTGCCCCATTATCCACAGAGCCACCACTTTGGTTAAAGTTCTCTTCATCTTTCTTCTGGAATTAACTCATCACCTGGAATTTCTAACTCAACAGGGCCACAGTACCATCCTATTTGGATCTATCCTCTACATTTCCACCAGAATTACTTTTCATCTTTCTATATAATATATGGGATCATAGAACTCCCTGCTCCTTGACTCCCGTGACTTCCATTTCTCATAAAATAAGTCCAAACACTTTAACCTGGCATTTCACAATCTTGTCCTCACCTCCTCCATTCATTCTTTCAACAGATATCTATTAATGTGTACTATGCCAGACTATTGGTACAGCAGTGAATAAGACAGGCAGAAAGTGGGATTCCGATTCAGTAGAAGAGATCAAAATTAAACAAAGAACCACTGCATTTTCCTTCTACCCATATTGGAAAAGTCACTGTCATAATGTCATCTGCACACCCAGTGACCTCTGTCTGGAATACCCTAACCTTCAAGACATGGCTCAAATACTTCTGGCATGGACACTTTCTACAGCTTGTAGTTATCTGAGTTAATTCTGGCCTTCCTTATATTCTCTAGCTCTAGTATTTAAACACAGTGTTACACATTCCTCTCACTCTTATCTCACTGGATTTTCAACATCTTATATTCAGAGGTTAGGTCTTATTGATGCCTCCAAGCCTAATCCAGTAGTCGTTATGGGTGTTTTGATTAATGACTTGTGTCTCTTCTGTGACTAAAGGCCACTATATGCTATAATAACAAGCAATATTTGAAAAAATAAAATAGTAAAAAAAGAATTTAATGAGACAACATATGTTGCTTGCTCATGGATAAGTAATATAAATAGAATATCACTTTGCATTTGTAAGTATTTAATTTCAATAATTGGCTTGTACTTTTTTAGTTCAGGAAAAGCCAGATAGTTTGCCAATAAAGGCACATTTAGCTTTTAATGTCTAATTTTTATCTGATAATTTTGTTTCTTATTTTAGTATGTTCAAAGCATATTTTAGTGAAATATAAATCTTTTTGCTAAGAAATATTTCAGAATATTATCCTCACAATAAGATATTTGTTTTATATGAATAATATATTTATATTCTGTAAATCTCCAAGTAATAAACAATGCAGAAAACAGAGAATGATGGATGGGCTACAAAAAGATTCAAGGAAATAATTATAATAATAACTATTCTAATCTTTAAGATGTGCCAAAGGGGAGATCCAGGAAATTACCAAGCAGTTAGCATCGATACTAGAAAAGAATAAGAACAAACAATAATAGAATTGACCAGGAAGTACTTAGACAAGAACAATTTAATGAGCAACTAGCAGCATGAGTTCATCTAGAAAGATCATGGAATACAAACAAGACAGAAAGTGTGAGTACAAGCAGTGTCAGCTCAAAGAACCTGAATTTGTTTATTTAAAATTATGCCAACAGCCACGTATCTTAAATTAAGATAATTCTATGAGGGTAAATATAAAATTAACTTTTGGCTGATATACCAGAAAAGATAGTAATTCATTTCAAAAGCTTGCTATTCGTAAGATACCCTCAACCTAACCACGTCTCCACCACTGGACTCAAAGTGGTGTATATGAGTGCCAATTGTATTACTTCGATAACCTTACTCCATCTCCCACAAACAATTGCTCAAACCTTGCTAACACATGGTTTTCGAGCCAGTTGAATGTGGACTGTTTATGCAGGTTGTCTTTGCGAATGTCTCCAGCATGAAAACTAGTGTAAATGAAATCCCTACAAGATAATAGCTGTTAACAATCCAGAGGCTTCAGGTGAGTCTATCAAATTTTACTTTTATAATGATAATTTATCTATGTGTAAGGAATATTTGGACTGCAGGGTCAAGTTAAATATTCTAAATGGACCAGAGGAAGTTTCATTCAGTAAGAGTTGTCTCTAACCTAATGGAGATCAAATCAGCTGTAACATCTCCCCTCTGTCAGACATGCCTTTCACTGACTTGATTAGGGAGGAGCTGCCTGCTTGGACTGAAAATTGTGCAGCTCAATCAGCAAAGCGGGAGTGTGCCCTGGGCCAGCAGGGGCTGGGTGCCAAGGAATCACCTGCCAAGAGGCCTGATATCATGACCTCTATAGTAAGTAAAGGATGGTCAGCATTACTGTGTGAATGAACTATCTAACACTAAAGAATGGGCCACCCACCAAAATTAAACTAAAATAAGAATTATGGTGAAAAATACTTGGATTGTACTGTGAAGACAATGGGAATCGTCATACATTTTTAAATTTGTATGTCTGTTGAGTTTTTACATGGGTCAAAATAAATCCTCTTTTCCATCCTAATACCTACCTTGTTCTTTCAGATACTTCATTTCCCATCACCTTCATTTTTTAGCATTTATTATAAAGAAACTTACTTTTAAATATTTCAGAAATTAATACCACCCATATATATCATCAGTTCCTCTGTACAGAGCATGATGTATTTACTCAATGATTATTAACAATAATGTTCATAGATTTATATAACACTCACTTATTACAACTCTCCTGTTGAGAATATTCTTTTTGGCATTCTCTACATTTTTTTGTTTTTGTTTTGTTTTTGTTTTTATGCATCTTCATAACTGTTATTTGTTTTTTTATTTATTTTTAGCATTTTATTTTATTATTAGTTTTAAATATACAGTACATTGGTTAGACATTTATATAGTTTATGAAATGATCTCCCTGGATACTCTATCACCCCTCTGGCTCTACACACATTACTTGACTGCTGACTGTATTCCCTATGCCGTGCTCCCTAACCCCATGATCTATAAACTACTAATTCGTACTTCTTTTTAACCCACATTTGTGTAGTATTTTTTCATTCTTTCCTCCTATTAATGTTATTTGTGACTATAATCATCCTTTTTTAAAGAAAATGAAATTAATACAATACTAAATTGATCCATCTTCATTTACTACATCTGACTTCATCTCTCAAGTTAACAATAGCTTTATTCCTAATAGTTTTCTCCTTTCTTCATTAACATTTAAATATTTAAATGTTTAACTCATAATTAAAATATAACAGAATAATATACTTAAAATTTTAGATTCTTCCAAGCCTCTACAAATTTTATCACATCTGCCAGCTTATTGGATAATATATTTATGCTCTGGTGAGTTATAGAACATTACAAATATTCATTCCCCATCTTTGTAAATGAAGGTGATAAGAAATAGTAGAAATCTTGTCTGATTAATGATCTATGAAGTTTATAGCCTTGTTTTTTTTAAAGAGGTTACATTTGTAAAAGATAGAAAATAAGGATAAAGCAGTTGTTTACTAGCTCTACATAATAGTTTCTGATAGTATATTATACAATTGAAATAAATCACCTGAGACATAGACCCTCATTATAATATATAATACATAGCATTGTAAAACTCAGCTATACTTAATGAGGCCATCTACATGCTCTGGAATGTTCAACAATGCTGCTTTGTTGTCATAGTCATCTATTTTTTTATGTTCCTGTAAAACTCTTTAAAGTAAGATATCAATTTTGATGAAGTATATTGAGTAAGGTAGATCCCTTAGGATTGCTTAGAATAATAACCGTATTTAAATATTTGAATAACTTTATGTTTAGAATTATTGGGGTTAATTTTTAAAAAGTTAATATCTAATGAGCACTGTCCTATTTGCTTTATATGTATTAATTTATTTAATTCTCATTCACATAGAATTAGGTGCTATTAGTACCCACCTTTTACTAATGAGTAAACTAAAGCATAGGAGGTTAAATAACTTGCCCAAGTTCACACAACTAGTAAACGGAATAACCATAATTACTACAGTATCCATTTTAGTGAATATACAGTGAATTTTCTTCTATACATATACATGTATATACGTGAATGTGTATGTACACTTTAGATAATTTAAATAACAGTATATATAGTGTTCCATAAACTGATTTTCACTAATTTACATATCATGAACATTATCATATTATTAAGGAAAGAGCTAGATTTCAATTAGTTTGCACAAGCTCCCCTGATGCCTAGTGAGGGAATTAAAAATGGACTCTAGGCCTCTGAACTCCTAGTTATCATCTCTTCCCATAAAAGTATACTACATTTTATTTTCATAAATGGTACAGGTATAGGTACACTCACAGTGTTGAAGCCATTGGGCCTTCAAGTTTAGTGTCAGCCAAAACTGTCCACAAATATTGACCCTGACATTCCTTGCTCTCCAAACATTTCTGTACTTATTTCCTGACTTCTTGTTCATTCTAATTTTTTACAGTGATGTAATTTTTCTATAAAATTTGAATAATATAGACAAGCATAAAAAATATATAATTTAAAAATATCCGTAATTACTATGGTATCCATATAGTGAATCTACAGTGAATACATGTGTATATGTGTATATGTACATTTTAAATCATTTGAATAATGGTATATATAGTGTTCCATAAACTGATTTTCACTAATTTATATATCATGAACATTATCCATATTATTAAATATCTTTCTACATTACTCTCACTGGCTAAATTCTATTTCAGACATATAATAACTTATTTAACCAACCATCTATTTGGGAGACAATTAAGTTTGTTTCCGATGATGTACTATTATGCAGAACTATGTAAACAACATCTTTGTACACAAATTTTTGCATATATTCATGATTATTATTTAAAATAAATTCCCTATTAATGAGGGTATGCTACAATTCTATGGTATCATTTTTTTTCTGCTTATGAGAGTACGAGCATTCCTACATCCTTGCAAAAAATGAAATCTGGTGTTATCTTTTGTCTTTAATTGTTGATGATTTTATAGGTGAAAACTGCACCTTGTTTTAAATCGCATTTTTATTACTAGGAAGAACAAACGTTTTTTCACATTTATTAAGCATTGCACTTCTTTTGCCTGTCCTGTTGAATTTTTACTCCAGACTGATATTCAGAGTTGGGTCTTTCATAAATTATCTAAAATCTGACACAAGCCAAGCCCTGGCCTCAGCGGAGTGAGACACACTGACTTCACTCATCTAGCATTTCAAAAAATGTTACCACATGGTAACTTTATGCTTTCAGTTTGAGAAACTGCCCAAATATTTTCCAAAGTGGCTGGAGCATTTTACATTCCTACCAATATCTGAAGGCCCCAATTTCATTACCTCCTTGCCAGTACTTGTTATCTGACTTTTTAATTACAGCTATGATAGCAGGTATAAAGTGACATCTCATTACAATTTTGATTTTCATTTCCTTGATGACTAATGATGTTGCACATATCTTGATGTGCTTATTTGCCATTTGTCCGTCTTCTTTGGAGAAATGTTTATTCAGATCCATGCATATTTTTAAATTGAGCTATTTTTGTTTTTATTATTGATTGGAAAAATTCCTTTATATGTTCTGGCTATAAGTCCCTAATATATAATTTGAAAATATTTTTACAATTCTGTGAGTTGTCTTTTAACTTGCTCGATGTTGTCCTTCAAAGCACAGAAGTTTTTAATACTGATGAAATCCAATTTATCTATTTTCCTTGTGTTACTTAAGCTTTTGGTGTCATATCTAAGAGACTGCATAATCCAGGGTCACAAATATTTACTCCTATTTCTATTTTTTTATAATTTTACTTTTTATGTTTAGGTCTATGATCGTTTTGAGTTTGTTTTCGTATATGGTATTGTAAGGGGCCCAACTTCATTCTTTTGCATGTGGCTATCCAGTCCAGTACCATTTGTGGAAAGGATTATTCATTCCCATTGAATTATCTTGTACTAGCTTAATTCCTGGACTCAATTCTATTCCACTGAACTATACATCTATCTTTGTGCCAGTAACACACTGTTTTGGATATTTATAGCTTTTGAGTAAAATTTGAAATCGGGATGTGCAAGTCCCCCAATTTTGTCCTTTCAGGATTGTTTTGGCTATTTTAGGTCACTCACACTTCCATGTAAATTTTAGAATCACCTTGTTAATGTCTTCAAAAATAGTTTGTTGGGATTTTGATAGAGATTGTATTATATCTGTATATCATTTGGAGATTATTGCTATTTTAATAATGTTAATTCTTCCAATCCAAGAATATGGAATGTTATTCAACTTACTTAGGTCTAATTTAATTTCTTTCAACCATGTTTTCTAGTTTTCAGAGTACAAATTTTCCACCCTTTTTGTTAAATTTATTTCTAAGTATTTTATTGTTTTGATCTATAGTAAACAGATTTTTTTTCTTTATTTCATTTTCAGACTGTTTATTTCTGCTTACAGAAATACAACTCATTTTGTATATTGATCTTATATTCTAAAGCTTTGCTAAACTTATTAGTTCCAATAGCTTTTTAATTAGTTCCTTAGGATTTTCTAAATACAAGATCCTGTCATCTGCACATAGAAATAATTTACTTCCTTTCTAATCTGAATGTCTTGTATTTATTTTTCTTTTCCAGTTGTCTTGGCTAGAACCTCTAGTACAGTATGGAATAAAGTGTGACGAGCTGACATCTTTGTCATGTTCCTGATCATAGATGCAGAAACATTGTCTTTCACTATTAAGTATGATGTTAGTGAGTTTTTCATTGACAGACGGCAATTTGAAGCAGTTTATTTCTAGCCCTAGTTTGTTGCGTGTTTTTATCATGAAATGGTGTTGGTTTTGGGGGGGGGATTCTGATTTATTAAGATGACCTTGTGGTTGTTGTCTTTTGTTCTATTGAAATGGTACAGCAATTGGTTTTTAGTAAACTAGTCTTGTATTCTTAAGATAAATTTCACTTGGTCACAGTGTATAATCCTTTTTATTTGTTACAGAATTTAATTTGCTATCTTTTGATGAGGATTTTACCTATGTTAATAAGAAATATTGTAGTTTTCTTTTCTCCTGATACCTTATCTGGTTTGGGTATCAGGGTATTATTGCCCTAATAACATGAGTTCTGAATGATACTTCCTCTTTTGTTTCTTGAAAGAGTTTCTAAAGAATATATATTAATAATTCCGTAAATATTTGGTCACAGTTTATTTTTTAAGTATTTCTATATGTGTGTGTATGTATATATATATAATTTTAATACAGTTCTGATAGCATGTCTAACAGAAGGAAAGAATTCCACCCTTTCACCCTGTAACCATGAAATGAATCTAGGAGATGAATCTGAGATCCGCCACAGTAATGTCAAAGTTTAACTTTCAGGAAACAGAAAGTTCCCTAATTCATCCTTAAAATGTTCCAAGTTAAAAAAAAAAAAGGAAAGAAAAAGAAAAGAAAGAAAAGAAAAGAAAAGAAAAGAAAAGAAAAGAAAAGAAAAGAAAAGAAAAGAAAAGAAAAGAAAAGAAAAGTGGAGGAACATTAATCTCCACAAGAAAGGCTATTTCTTTACCGCCAGCTCTCTACCATTTCTCCACCCTTCCCCAAAGCGACGTTCAGGGCCAGGTGGGCGCAGATCTGATGGGTGACTCTTGGGGGCAGCGGGCTGGAGGAGGGGGGTGGTGCGGCATTATCCCACTTCCGTCAGCATCTGGAGAGGAAGGAGGTTGGGCCAAGAGGGTCTTCCAGGGCGGGGCGGAGGAGGGAATGCACGACAGAGCCTCGCCCCTGGAACCCACGTTGCAGCGACGCCCCACCCCATAAATTCGGAGCTGCCTCTCTGCGGCTGATTCCAGCGCCTGTCAGCGCCCCAGGCCGTGCGGGACAGACAGAGTGCTTGGCGGGCGCACGGCTAGCAGCTCTGCCCTGCTCCAGGCCCGACCCGTGGGGAGCACCCGAGTGACCCCAGTGAGGGCTCCCGGCCGGGACGCCAGCGCGGGCCGACGTGGGTGCAGCGCCCCGGGCGCGGGTGAGTGGACGCGGACTGCCTGCCAGGCGTGGGGGCGCGGGGCAGGGGTCGGCGGTTTCATGTCGAGGTGTCCTAACTGCGGGCGCCGTGTTGGGAGGCTCCCGAGGGCCACAGAGAGAGCGAGCTCAGTTTGGGTGGGCGCCCACGCGGAGCTGGCCGCCCTTCCCCAAACCAGGTGAGGGTCTCTGGGCTGGAAAGGCACAAGCTGCGCTTGTTTGCCTCATGCCCCCCAAACTTCATTTCGATTTCACCAAACTTTTCAAGTACAAGCAAGAAACCTGCAGAAATAGATGGAACCAAGTACCCTTTACTTCCGAGGGGTTTAGCTAACTCTGGTCTTTCAACCGCGACCTTACTGGATAGCCAGTGTGACCGCACCCCGCGTCCACGTCAAAGTTGCGCTGCTTCTCGGGCGAAGTTACAAGTGTCCCCACGCTCCCTCTCTGCCCCAGCTCTTCTCATCACCCCTCCCCCTCCCTGCAAGCCGTGCGGATGGATCTTTGGCCCCAGACGTCACCCGCACCAGGGGCAAAACTCTCCCACCCTCAGGTGTCCTAGGTGCCCTTTGATTCATCAAAGTGGGGAAGGGAAAAGCCCTGGCGTCTCCACACCTTGATCCCCACAGCCTTGCCAGTGCCTAATTTCTGAGTCAGGATTTTAAGAGAAGCTCTTTCCCGCTCCTTCCATCCACTCCACCTCTCCATCGAGTGCTCGATTAGCCAAACCTCTTAAGCTTCCAGTCTCCACAGTGCGGGCCAGCCTGCTAAGATCTCCGGAAGCCCTCTGCAAGGCTTTTCCAAAGCGTCCCCTGCTCCATTATCTTTGAGCAGCCACTAGAACCTGGCTCTCTTGAATCCATCTGGGGCTTCTTTACCAAATCTTGGTTTGCTGGCGGCCTCATTAATTTTCAAAGCACACTATTGGCCCTCAGGAGCCCCCTCTTTTTGGCAAAAATCTGGATGTTCACTTTCCCCTGGGATCACTTTTGGGACTTGGCTACATTCATTCTAGTGCTATTTGGGGAAGAGAAAGTAACAGTGAGGGAGGAAAGATATCTGGCACCCTCCTGTTCTGTGTTGTGTCTCCTTCTGAAGGTGTCTCACTCATCCTCAATATGCTTCCCTTGGCAGTAACCACCTGAGGGACTTGGAATCCCAGGCATTTATTCCCCTTAGCATAAGATGTAACCCCCTTATAAGTTTTCTCTGAAAAAGAAACTGCCTGCTTCCCTTATCTCCTGGAGTGTTTCCCTAGCTGTACTGTTGCCTCACGTGGATGACCCCTCCTTATGTGGTGGATTCCACTACTTTTCCTGGCAGACAGTGCAGAGGTCAAGGGATGGAGACTATCACTTAACTAGCTGTGTGCAATTAGGAGAGTTATTTCACAACCCTGAACTTCAAGGCCCTGCCCATAAGTTTCCCTTCAGTGCTAAAATTCTTTGATTTCTTTTGTTTTCTACTTATTGCTTAGATATTTAAAAAAAAAAAAAGTCTAAAATAATTGCCTTTTTAGTCTATGTTTGGCATTTTCAAAACTGTCAGAATAACTCTCCTGATAAATGATCTGCTCTGGAAAATCGGTAAATTTTCCAGGACTGACTTCAAGTGTCGATCCCCAAAATTATGGCTGGCAGGTCCTGTAACCTGGCCTGTGTCTTAGGGAGTGGCCGCAAGCTGCTAGATCTCAACAATTGTTAGAGCCTCATGATTATTAGCATCAGGTATGTTGTCTACTGTCTCCCCGCTCCCCTCTTTTTTTCCTGACTCCATTAGTCTTTATGCCCATCGTGAGGCCTTGATTTCTGGTTTGGCCCTTCTTTAACCTTAAATGGAATCAACTGCTCCATCATGCAACTCAGAAGAAAATTGATTTTCTTCCACTGGGTCCACTGATGCCAAAGAAGACTCATCTTTGAGATTTAGCAAGTGTCTTTCAGTCACTATTACTTCAGCAATGCTCTACATGCCAAGAGCTCTGAGCTTAAATCTTTCCTATCACTCTTGAACCCTGGTTCAGTGTTCAAAAAAAGGACAATTATAGATTTTTCAAGTTTCCTATTTTGCATGTGTGTATGTAATTTTGGGATTTTTGTTTTGTTGTCTGCTGCTGTTTATCCTGTTGTTGTCATTATTGTTGCTATGACTATTTGCCCTATGCTAAAGAGAAAATAATGAAAGAAAATTTAATCTGCTGCTTACCCAAAGGCCAGGTAGAACACTAAGCTGAGGAGTTTGAAATTCATAATTTAAATGCATGATATATGCCTTTGCGCTGTCACACTACCATTTTCAAGCAGTTGCCAGAGAGTTGCTGTATTTTGCTTTCAAATTTGTTGCCGGGACCAAGATTGAGTCCCGTCACACTTGCACTTGTGGGATGCCCCACACAGTCTCTTGGCCTCGCTCCGTGCTCATTAGTTTACTTAGTCCTTTTTCCCACTCAGTCATAACTGGGGAATGCCAAAGAGTCTCCCAAGTAGGCTAGAAAATTAAGAATCTACTTAGAAGTTTGAAGTAAATCCAAGTGTAAGATTAAAAAGCTGTCTTGAAGACATGCTGCAGCAATAAACAAATAGAGAGCCAGAGCAACAAAATGTGACAGAGTATCCAAGGCCAGATTAGGAATTCTTTTCTCCTATATTTTCTGGCACACTGGACAAATCGCCATCTAAACCCATCATCACCATTGGAAAGTGCTATTATTTTTCTTCAAAGTAGTCCTGAGAGTTCTCTTTCAAAATTGCTTAAAGTCATTGGACTACATGGTTTATTTCTGTTCATATAGGCGCTTATTAAAACAATATACTAAAACTCCAAGCAAAAATAAATTTTGTTGCATTCACACTGTAAATTTAGGTATTACTTTAAATTTTCTATTTTATTAATGAAATTATTTTTTTCTACTCCAAATCAATTTTCAACAGCTTACTATGTAAAACTATCTTAAACCAAAGGGTATCTATAGGGACTTAAGGTAATATTGAATTGATTTGGCAAGTGAGTGCCATTATCCTATTAAAGCACTAAAATGTAATGTTTCAATCACAGCAAAAAAAAAAAACTAAAGCGCTATAAATTTGCCAGATGTATCATTAGTTAGTGGTTACTTTAATGACAAATTTAACCATTGGAAATAGAAAACAGTATATATCTAAAACAGCCATGGAAATGACTAGTGTATCATGCTTTTGGCGCCGCTTTTATTAACATTAAAAAGTTATGCTATTTGATTTTGATTATTTCCCTTCATAGCAGATGGTCACAGGAAAAAAATTCCCTTAAATATGAAAACCAAAATTGTCTTCCAAAATATTTTACTAGCAAAGAATTCACTACATACTGTAAATACTTTATGATTCCATTATTTTACCTTATTCTTATAGCACAATTTAGAAGAGTTTGTTTTGTTTAGTTTAGTTCTTGAAATTAGCACATCATTTAAATGTCTTAAATAGAAATAAATGTCTAGAGTCTGACAGTTATTGTTAGAGTTTCTTATACCAAAGAATACTTTAAATTGGGTTGCTAGGCTACATTTAACTTTCTAACATTTACAAGTTTTGAAAATGAGTAAGAAATGGAGGTGCTTTATTTTTCATAATCTGATTGTGCCAAGTTCCAATTCTAGATGTCTTTAATATTTTAAATCATTGAATTAATAATTACTCAGTTTGAATCAACTCATGTGATTTTCTGTTTATTTTATATATAAGCTGCTTCATTCTTTACCAAATGATGTTAAAGACTTAGAGCAATGGATTGAAGCACTTAGAATGGTTAACTTCAGAGTAAGAATAATGGAGAATTACACATTTGTACAAAAAGAGTTTATAATTATTAATTTTCTCTCTAAGTTTTCCTTAGATATTTCCTATTTAGATTAATCCAAGCTCCTCTTTTCTACCTTGGAAAATGAAGAATGAAATGCGCCTTATAGATCTGAGTGATAGTAAGCCCTGAGGACACACAGAGGTAGAAAAATGATCTTTGTCCTAGAGCTATGTTGGTCAAGCTAAGTACATATTTAGATATGGGTCTCTTTAATCATCTCAATGCCACTGGGAAGCCATTTAAAAACAACTCTTCTGTCCACTTATCAGACCAGGGGAATATCTAATGTGGTCACATTGTTTGACTCCCGCCACTTCATGATAACTACCACACCTTTCCCCTCCATGTGGGTTTATAACTCCTTTGATAGTATGGACCACATCCCATGCATCCGTGTAGTTAGTTCCACAAGTCACTTGCTTGCCTGTTTGTTGTTTTTTTATTTTGTTTTCTGCTAAAGCTATTGGAAATGGTATTTTCAGATCTCTGTATTTTACAAGACAAATGTTAGAAACCATTTTTTCTAATCTCATTTAAATATATTATCTTGTTCTAATACAGTAACTTAAAATTGATGCTTTAGTTTTACTAATTGGAGAACTAAGTATTAGTATCATATTTTTAATATAAAACTAATGACAAGGGGCAGGTATAGGAAAGAATAAGAAAAAAAGAAATGAAAAAGAATGGTTGAAATAGCAAGTCAGTGTTTCTTAAAGTGTTAAAGAACAAGCAAGGCAAACATATTACAATCAGCTGGGGAGCATTTTAAATCTATGCGTATTGTCTGCACTCTCCTTCCTGCCCCTTCCCCCATTTCCTCTATTGAGAACTGCTGTATCACAAATTAGGAACAACCATCCACAATTACTTCAGGTATCAAAGTCCGCAGACCAGCACCATGGGCATCACCTAGGGGCTTGTTAAAAATGCAGAACCTCAGAATTGACCTTGACCCATGGAATAAAAATCTGCATTTCAACAATATTTCCAAGTGATTCAAATGTACAACCTATGCCTAGTTCTAATGATTACCTAGAAGTTGTTTTTTAATAAATATTTAAAATAAAACTAACAGCACAGATAATGTACCAGACACGACGTTCAGCCTTTAAACGTGTTTTATTTAATCCTCACATCTCTATGAAATAGTCACTGCTCTATCCTTGCTTTGTAGATTGGGATACAAAATAAGTAGCTCATCCAAATGTAGTAAATGATGGAGTCAAGATTTAAACATGGAAATTCTGATTCCTGTTTTCTTAGTTGCCAGCCCACACTGCTCTACACTAGGCTGCCTGCTTTTTAAAGCCAATGAATTATTTGAGAATTTATTTAAAGTTATAATTTGCAATCAAGTTCTCTTACCCTCATGGAAAAATAAAAAAAGACCTCCATTTTAGTTGTAACATTTGCCTGGCATCTTACCTTTAAGTACAACAATGAAGAATTCTAGAAATTCCTTCTTTAGTTGGAAAATAAATACTAGAACTGGTAGCCCATTATTTAAAACTTAAGGTCTATATCTCTATTTTTTTTTCCATAACAACTAAAATTTTCTGTTTTTACCTTTTTGTGTTCTAACAGTATAAAAATAAATTTCTCTTGTGAACTGAACAAGCCATTTCCTATGTTCATGAACTGTTCAGCACTCCAACTCCAATTACATACCACTCTTTTAGCTTTTAATATAAACACTTAGTTATCTACAAGCAATGGTTTATAAAATTGTAGTTGGATATAGTTACTAACCTGCAATCTGCAAGCAAGTGGTAACTTATTTTAAGACAATGGCTCCACAAATGGGTTAGTGTCCGAATGATTTTCCCCAGTGTATATAGATTCTCTGACAGCTGTCAGTTGGACTCAGCCAACTGTTGTTTTGACAAGGGCTCACTGATGTTGCTCAAAAAATTGAGATGAGTCAGTCTGGGTTTCTTGTGATCGTATTTGAGAGGAGAAGTGTGTCATCTGGACTGAGACAGAATTTCACCAGCTGCTTGGATCTAGAACTTTAGATATACAGGCAGCACTAGCAGACCTAATATTTGTGACTGTGGCTGAATATACTATGCACCAGGTATTTGTCTAAATAAATTGAAAACAATGTCAGAGCATTTCTTCTAGTAATCTTCATACATTTATAATTTTAACATCACATTTTCTTTACATTTGGACCCAAACTCTTCCTCATTATCCAATTCAAATGCATTTTACAAGTTTCTAAATCTACGTGATATGCCCTTAAAGCAAGAATGTTCCATTAATGCAACTTTAATAATCTCTCCTTCCAATCAAATGATGTCACTTTATATAAAACACATGATACCCAGCCCTTAACCTTCACACAATTAATTTCTGCCACTTTATCGGGAATGGAAAAGAATCTGATGTGACTGCTACATAATGATTTCCTAAATGTGCTCTGGCATTTGATCTACAAAGTTAACAGAATGGATTTTTGAGAGCAACACAAATCTATTCCTATTCTTTTAAATTCCCATTAGGTTAAACCATATGAGAGAACATTACAGAGCTGTAATATATTTACATAAATATATATTTAATATATAAAATATTTAAAACATTTAATGACAAGAAAAGATAATCACAAGTGAATAAAGCAATGTATAAAAGATAAATCATGAGTGTGATCCAGTGTGCATGTGTATTTGGTAGATTCTTGTCAAGTTGCCATTGAGGTATTATTTGGGTCACTGATATTCTAATAAAAATAATATAGGTATTTGAGCACTAATTTGCGAGTAAAATCACTATTATATTTTTAAATGCCTACATATTTGTAGAACAGATAACGAAGGCTAGGAAAAATTTGTAACAAATCTTAAATGCTTTAGAGGATTATTAAGATCAAGGCTAAAATCAAAAGTACTTTTTTTTCCCATTTTTTTCAATGTGCTTTCAGAATATCCAATAGCAAACCTCTATTACTTTTATACTTCTGACTTTCTGTTTGTCTTGGAAATTCTATTACTTTCCTTCTAACCAAGTCTAGATTTTAGATCTTAAACAACTGTTGTTAACTCTCTAGAGAATAACACTGGCAAATCTGACCCTATCTCTAATTTTTTAGACCCTTACAAGAGTCCACTGAATTCACACCATAATGATATTTTACAGGAGAAATCATCTTGTGGGAAACTTCTTTTCTATAACAAAAAATCACCAAAAAAAATAGGGATAAAAATAGAGCCTTCTAATGCCAAAAATCCTTTATACAATAATGCTTTATTTACTAAAGTTAATGTATGTTGTTGTTTTTAAAATGTAATCTACATACAATCTTCCTGATTAACTCTTCAGCTTAAAAAAGTTCTTTTAAAAAAACTTAATGTTTTACTATATGACTGTATAGTAAAAAACACCATTAAAAAAAAAAGATAAACAGGAACTTGGGAAATCTATTTGCTAAACATTACATGTAAAATGCCAGTTATCTTAATATAATAACATGAGCTCTTTAAAAAAGAAACGATGAACAACAAAATTAAAAAATGAGCAAAGGCTATGACTGGGAAACAAGCAGAATAACTACATAAAATAAGCAAAAGGAAGCTCATTCTCATTCATAACTAAAGAAATGCAAATCAAAACAAATACATACTTTTAACTTATCCAACAGGAAACAAGATTTGATAAAAGCCAGATTTTTGGTATCATAAATTGGTATAACTTTTATAAAGGATGTTTTATAAGTATCTTTCAAAAACTTAGAGTATGCAAACAATTTGTTTCAATAATTATGTTTGAAACTTATTCTACTGATATATTCATATAAGTACATAAATGCATATGTATAAATGTGATCCTTGAGGCATTTTTTTAAGCAGTCGAAAGGGAAACAAAAAAAAAACCATTAAGGCTCATTAATGGTGGGCTGCTTAAATAAGTTATCATTAGTGCAATGAATATAATACTGTATATAGTCATTAAAAACAAATTAAGTAGGTTTACATATACTGATGCATAAAGTTCTGCTAGCCATACTATTATGTTAAAAAAAAAAGCAAAGAGTAGAATAATATGTATAAAATGAAAAAGATGTGTATATACATATTTATATACATGTAAATACATTTTTTAAAGTACTAGAAGGATACATAAGAAACATTAGTGTCAAGTATCTCTGGGAAATGGATCCAGAGAGACAATTAGAGAGGGCTAGGAGACATGTACTTTTATATTATACTCATCTATAACTTGACATTTATATCATATGCATATATTACATCTGTGAAATATAAAAACAGAAAAAGATCTTTTAAAATTATATTTAAAAAATTATAGTTCAATAACACTTGTCTAAGCTTTATATGAAAAATAATCATTTATGAAATTTTAACTGTAGATTCACCAGTAAATATATAATTTATAATATTTAGCAATTATGTTTACAGAAGTGTCTTGGAATAAAATTGTACTGTTTTACCCCAAAACATTCTTTTTCTCTTTCTCTAGTTTGTATGGATGATGGTGTGGGGGAAGATATTGACAGTAAGTGGGAAGAGGATGCGATCTCATGACAGAGCCGTTTAGTGCAGCCTAACACGGCATAAGGAAAAATATGTTCCTGATGGAGACCAGATGATTTCATTCCCTCAAAAAACATTCATAAGATGTAGTCTTAATGCTTCCTCTGTGAATTAAAAAATAAAAATCTGACCATATTTAGTGAATCACACTAATCTTTTTTTCTTTCCAGATTTGGTACATGACACATTGATCTAAAATGGCTGTGTTCTTGTCTGAATAAGTCACTGAAGCCGTCCTAGAAGGTCTGCATCCAGGTAAATGTCTTATACCTAGAGCATTGTATCTGTCAGTAGTTTTCTGTAATGTGTCAACAGCACAGGTAGCACAAGAAGCCACACATACCGTTGTCTAGTGACAGAAACAGAGAGCAAAAAAGAAAATTCCAGTCTTACCCCATCCCTTCCAATATATAACTTAAGAACACATACATATTTACATGATTTTAAATGTAAACAGTGTTATAATTACCAATACGCATGTATTAATGCTAACTCATGTGAGGAATTTGCAATCCCTTGTGACAAGGGTCTCCTTGTGACCATGGGTGATTGCTCACAGCAGCGCTCTCCATTCTGTACAACACAGGCCTTTAGGAGAACCGGGAGGGAAGTGATTGTACTCTCTCGTCAGCCACAAAATGGAAGATTTGGCCTTTGTGATGCTCCAGCACTTACTTCCAGAGGCACATAAACCTTAAAACTTGACCTGTTCATCTTCTGAAAACTCAAATGTCTCAGTCTTATTCTCACTCCAATAAGATATAGGAAAAATGGCTTTATGAAATTGGAGATAGAGGCACCCTTTCATCCGCATGCAGTCTAGGCCCCTGGTAGGCATGCGTCCCGTGGAGTCACACAGTAGGGCATTGCACTCAGAACCTGGAAGGGCGGCTGGTCACTGCTCTGTCCACCCAACTCCTGTCACATGGGCTTCTATGCTATTTTTCATAAAAAGACTCTTGGATTTCCCCAGCTCGCAAGATTTTTTTTTCCAGAAAAATATACTCAGCTCAGAGAATGAGCCCTTAGCTTCTCGCATGAACAGGGGAGGCACTCCTTAACCCCTTCAGGAAGAATGAAAAGAGTAGCTTGTCCACTTCTGAATATGTTGTCATTTTATCAAAGAAGAAGGTAGGATAGGTGGTGGGTGGGTAGACAGATGTTGAGGTGATTATTATTTGCTCAGCTGGCAAGTAGAAAACACTTGCTGGAGGGCACTCCACGGTGGTGTCAGGAAACTACTAAGGACTGCTTTAATCTTGTAGACAAAAATAGTAACGTTCCATGAAGTTCTATAACTGGAAATCTTTAAAGGTTTTCTTTCTTTCTTTCTCTTTCTTTCTTTCTTTTTCTTTCTTTCTTTCTTTCTTTCTTTCTTTCTTTCTTTCTTTCTTTCTTTCTTTTTTTCTTTCTTTCCTTCTTTTTCTCTTTCTTTCTTTCTTTCTTTCTTTCTTTCTATTTTTCTTCCTTTTCTTTCTCTGTCTTTCTTTCTTTTCCTTCCTTCCTTCCTTCCTTCCTTCCTTCCTTCCTTCCTTCCTTCCTTCCTTCCTTTCCTTCTTTTTCTTTCTTTCTATTTTTCTTCTTTTTCTTTCTTTTCTTTCTTTTCTTTCTCTGTCTTTCTTTCTTTTTCTTTCTTTCTCTTCCTTCCTTCCTTCCTTCCTTCCTTCCTTCCTTCCTTCCTTCTTTTCCTTTCCTTTCCTTTCCTTTCCTTTTCTTTCTTTTTTCCTTCCTTCCTTCCTTCCTTCCTTCCTTCCTTCCTTCCTTTCTTTCTTTCTTTCTTTCTTTTTTTCTTTCTTTCTTTCTTTTTGGTGTAGTTAAGCCTAGGAAGCTGGACTGTGCATGTTTTCAGCAAAAATCCAGCTCTGGAAAAAATACAGTAAAACATATGTTCTAGTTAGGAAAACACTATAACAAGAAACTTTATTGCTATATCCTAAGAGCACTGACTAGGAGGCGCTCTTTATCTGTAATACCCCCATCAGCCTAACTATAGAAGATGCAGAACAGTAATCTGGGGCTTCTTGCCAGTAATGGTTCTTGAACTAGCTGTCCTTTTCCTACATTTTGGAAGCCCTCGGTTTCTGACTAACATTCACACATTTGTAGCAAAACTTGCAAAATAATTATGACATTTTGCTTACAAATAGTAAAACACTGAAGAAAACATTTTGCAAAACTAAACTTTTCAAACTAAGTTTCAGATGAATAAGTAAAACATGCATAACTCTGCATTATTGGTTTTGTTTTGTTTTGTTTAAGAACTGATGTTTGTTAAAGAACTGATGCTATACCAATTCTGTCACTAACTAGCAACTTTGCGTTTGGTTTCCTATAAGGTAATTTCCAAGGCTCCATCCCAATGTGAGGAATACTAAAAGAGTTTTCAGAAGGACCCTCTGAACTATATAATATTCCTTTTACCCAACTTAACAACTATACAACTCTAATCTCTTAGTGATTTAGCCAGTTATGTGTAAACAGCATTTCAAATTTGTTTTATAGGATCAAAAGATTTTAGATTGAAATCTACTTATGAAAATTGAGAAAGCCTGATTAGGATATTAAAAGAAAATAAAGACCATATTCAGTGGCTTGACATCTGTAGACCTGTGCTGTCCAATATGGTTGCTGTTTGCTACATGTGGCTATTTCAATTTAGATATGAATTATAATTAAATGAAATTAAAACTTCAGTTCCTCAGTTGTACTAGCCACATTTCAAGTGCTCAATGGACACACATAGTTACTGGTTACTGCATTGGACAGCACAGATATAGAACACTTACATCACAGAAAGTTCTGTTGGACAGTACTGCTGTAAACAAATTTAATAAGCAGCAGATGTGTGTTTGTAAGAAAGTTATATGCTCTCTTAAACTTGTTTGAAAATTTGAAATTATTTTTAAATTTCAGTTTCCTCAGGTGTAATCTATCTGATATATAGTTCTCACAGGCCTCTTTTTCTTTTCTTTTTCCATTTATTTTCATATTAAAATATATGGAATTAAGTATTTTATGAAATGACAGTTATAGGTCTTCAATATCAAATTCTCTCTCAACCCAGTCAGTAACAGCAGCAACGACATACGTATATTGGTGCACTGAGATGAGGACATACAAAACATTGCGGCCCATGTGGAATCTGCTCAGCTTTGAACATCTTCAAAGGGACCAAACTTCCTATATATTTAGCAAATGGAGCAATATTTTGAAAATATAACCCCAATACCTTAGCTCTTTTGACCAACTAAATAACTAAGCTTTACAATTGCTATACAAAGAATACTTTTTGAAAAGTGCTGAATTTTTTTTAATCAGGCTTATCTAAAAGTGTCACCTTCAGTAATCAAAAAACTGCTCCATGTGCTTGAACAGTTTTTAGAAACATACAGTGATATTGTTTAAGAGAAAACAGTTATAACTATCTAAATACACAGAACATAAATGTCATTGTGTGAACAAAGTATTTTTCTAGAGATGCCTGAAACAAACCATTCAGCATAGAGCCATTTCTTGGGAAATGGAGTCTCCTAAGCATGACTATCATCAGTCTAATTATATCTAGAACCATCTAATTTTAATGCAGAATCATCTTGGAGTTCACTTACCTGGAACCTCAGATTATAGAGAAGATACCACTGAAGCTATGAAGGCAGAGGCTTGCCCAGAGCCATGCAGGCCATTCCAGGTTTCCCAGCTCTAAATCCATGCTCTTTTCACTTCATTATGTTTATGCTCCTAGCATGTGGTTCCAAACTGGTCTACACACTGATCACCTAAGGAGCTTCAAAAAATACTTGATGTTCTGTGTTCTACCCTAGATTTGTGATCTATTCATTTGAGGTACAGCCTGGGCTCTGAAATTTTTAAAGGATTCCCAGATGATTCTAATATGCAGAAATGTTTTGGAACTTGTCAGGTAGAACTTATCAGATAGAAGAATTTCGGGCCTATAAATTCCTGCCTTTTTTAAATCAATAATTATAGTCATATTCGTGAATATCATTTTGGGCTTCTTTCAGTTGGTAATAGCCTATCCCTAAGGCCTTCTAGTTTACTGTCTCTAATCCATTGTGGGCTTTTAAAAATCTGCTAACCAAATCTGTTAAAACTAGATATAAAATAAAAATAAATCTGAACTAAATGAGAATCAGGTTCCTTCATCTGCATACATCTTGGTGTAGTTATTTTAGCATCTTAGATGCCTTTGTCACGTATAGCCATGTTGGGGAACAGGCAATTTCTTAAAAACTTAAATAAATGCTTAACAGTTCATCTACTCTACTTGTAGGTATTTACCTAGGAAACGAAAATATATGTTCACACAAAGACCTGAGCATGAATGTTTTTAACAGCTTCATTCATAAGCACCAAAAACTGAAAACAATCCAAACAGCCACCAACAGAGAAATGGAAAAAGAAATTGTGTTCAATCCATACAATAAACTACCACTAGGCAATAAAAAGGAGCAAACTAGGATAACACTAAGAGAAAGAAGTAGACAGAAAATGCTACATGCCGTCTGATTCTATTTACATGACCTTCTGGAAAAGGCGAAACTATTGAGACAGAAAGCAATCGATGACTGTGAAGGACTGGGGTTGGGAGAAGGGGACAGACTGCAAGGGAATTCGGGAGATGATGAAAATATTCGATATACTAACTGTAGTGGTCATTACACAACTGGATACCTTTGTCAAAACTCATCAAACTGTACATCTTGAAAGGGTGAATTTTACTATGCATAAATTATACTTCAATAAATATTACTTTAAAAATTTTTAAGTATTTTATGTATTCTTCTAAAGTCGGAGGTTCTTGTTTTCTTAAAAATTGTGAAAAGAGGTACACACAGTTATATTAAGCTAATGTATGGCTGTTGACTTTTTTATCTTCATCATTGATAACTCTGAGTAAGAAAAACTAGAAAAGATGTAAGTTCATTTTTAAAGGCCCATATTTCCTCCTTACTCTTGATATTCTGTAAGATTTTATTCTTTCTACAATGATAGATATATCTAAATTGTCATGACTAAAGCTGATTTATGTTTTTTTAGTCAACTGTGAGGAAAGAAGCAAAATAAATGTTAGACCATTTATTTCTTTTTTTCCTTTTTTATGAAAATGTGCAAGATATTAGACGTTTCCGTTTTTATTTTCAAACTATATATGTCACAGATAACAGTAGTATTTAATTTTAATTAACATAATCACCCCTTATTATAGTATTTTCTTAAAGTTTGTAGTCACCATTTTTCCACTAATATAATCTCATTATTAAAACATCAGGCTCAGTTACTTTCCAGTCACTTATACCTAGTAATTCAATTACATTTGGCTCCTGGACTAATAGTTGTGTGTTACACAAGGCAAAAAAATTAAAAACAAATTTGTCTTTGAGTCATTGAAGCATCAAAGATTTAAAATAGCTGTATAACTAGCTGTGAGAAAGGCATATAAATATACAGCCAATATTTCCTTTACACATTTAATAGTATCATTTTTAATGAAATCATAAATAAAAGATGTTTGGACCCAATTTGGAATTGTCAAATAGAAATCCTAATGTTTTACCAATGAAAAGAGGCAAAATAAACAGTCATTTGTTGGATGTTTTTTCAATAAGAAGTATAGCTTTTTTTATAGTTTACACCAAAATAACTATTATTCACACAGTTTATCTACAGAAACATTGTCTCTAGACTTGAATAATATAGGTAGACTTAGCACATAACTGACTATACAGGAAACTAAATTATATTACTATTAATATTTTTAATAATTGATGGAGCTCAAAGAATTAGCCTCTAAATTTAGAAGCTCTGTTTTGTTGGCAGGAAGAGCTTTTGACTAGTACCAAAAATGGTGTCATCCTCTCCCTTCAGCTAGTTATTCCTTTTAAGACTTTTAAGAAGATTTAGATGTTTGAGAGTAATATTTTAAATTCCAGAAATGTCTAAGATATCTTAAAAATGTAATAATACAGGGCATACCTGGCAGAAGGTAACCAGTTATTTGCAACTAGGACTTTGGCACCTTTCCAGAAATTAAACAAATGCTGGACACACAAAAGGCCTGGGATAACAGGAAAAATATCAGACCACAAATCCAAAATCCAGTCCAGGAGCAGCCTTCCTCCTCCTTTCATCCAGGCAAAGCCAAAATGCTTCTACACACAGCATGGGCCACTATAGAAAGCAAACAGAGCTGCTGTAAATAAAACCAGGCAGGGCATAGAGAAAGGCAGTGTCTTGACCTGGACAGAGCACGAACTTTGGCATCTCAGTGATGCTTCCAAATCAAAGAGGAAGAATTAGGTGGGTGTTTCCTTCCCTGTTGGTCTCTCTAGTGCAGTCAGTGTACAGAGCAGGAGGATAAAGCAACTGTGTGTCTTCCTTAACAACACAAAGCGAAAAGTCCAACCTGCTTTAGCAGTGTGAAAGGCATGCAAATTTGAATCATTGATGAAAACGGCTTCTCATGTGATATATGAAACGCCATTGAGCTAGCCATATGTTATTCAACTCTAAACCATTAATGAATGCTAGTCTTCATTTTACATAGAACATGTTTATACACAGTCAAACAAATAGGGAACTTGCCCCATGAGAAGTCCTGGACCACAATGCATCAGCTTAGTTTTAGACCAACTGAAAATAGCCAACCCCTTAGCCCCAAATTTCTGCTAGAACTTAGATTTAATTAGAAGGATAAATTAAGTAAAACAGACCATCTGAATTAAAGGGTGATAAATACAGTATGCACCAATTAAATAAAAGAAAGTTATACTATAAATAAAACAATAATTGTCAAATTTAAAAATTTATTTTAGCTTACTTAATATATATGACCAGTTTAACAGACCTAATTTGAGATCTTAAAATGAAGAGATTTATGTAACCAATTTTGTGATTTCTATCTATTGTCTTAGGAAGATGTTTTGGTATCCTTAAACTTTTTTTATTTTTTTAGTTTCTATGGTATCACCATCCATCAATTCATATTGGTTGAAAATACACACACACACACACACACACACACACACACATTGCTAAGCATTCCAAGAGAAAGTAATTCTGAAATCCTCCTCAGCAATTCATTCTAACAATTAAGAACACTTAAGCTAAATAGAATAATTCATTTTACAGGAAACTTTTATTCAGTATGTATAATTAGTTTTAGTTAACTTTATTAATGAAATGTCACAATCAATTAAGTTTGCAATAATCAGATACAGAGGACCCAAGGGGCTATATCTCTCACAAGAGGGGAAGGTGATATACAATTTAGTTGGAAAGCAAATGTAATTAGATTTGATCAGTTGAGTATTTCTGTCTGATGTGGAGTCAGGCGCATGCCCAAGTGTGTATATAGTTGAAAAGAGGTAGAAAGAAGTGTGTGACTTAGGAAATGTCTAATTGGCCACAAACTGCCGAAGTGAGCCTTGGAGACCAGGTTTCCTTCAGATAGGCCTATGTTTTAAATTTCATTTTCAAATCTGAATGACTTTAAGGATGAATATGAACTCTCCTATTTATCACAGACTCCTGCACTCCCTAATGCCTTATATTGGGTGCTTCATACATTTATTTAACTGCCCAAACTATCATGACCTAGAAGTTTATTATTGAAAGGGTGAGAAATAAACCTAAAGTTTCTTTTCTCTTACTCTAAAATAGGAATATCAAAAAAATGTCATGACAGTAGGAACCCTTCTAAATGAGAATTAAATTAAATACAAGTTATTCCTACTTAGAGCTTCAGTTTGCAACAGCTTCTGCTGTGATTCATTCAATAAGTATTTTTGTTGGACATCTATATACCAGCCACTCTTCGCAGCGCTAAGGACAAAGTGTGAACAAAGCGGACAAAACAACTGGCCTCACAGAACTTACTTTCTAGCCCATGTAGACAGAGAAACAATCAATAAAATATACACTATATTGCATGACGTGAAGAATCAGAATAGAACATGGAAGTAGTGAGGGGGAAGATGCAGTTTTGAAAGAGTGATTAAAAAAAGCCTCCTTAGTAAAAAAAGAAGGAACTTTATGGCTCTCTGTGGGAAGATTGCTCTAGCGGGAGAGGGTAAAGACAAAGGCCTTGAGGCAGTATTGTGCCAGCATATTCAAGGCACAGCCAATAGGCCAGTATCCTTAGAAACCACAAAAGAATGGATAAAAAAGAGTGATCAAGTATTGAAGGGTATGATAAACTAGCAGGTAAAAACTAGAGGCATTTAGAATGGATGCCCAAAGAGGAGGAAACAAATGGAAATTTGAAAACTTTATGGTTTAAAAACTTAAAATGCTTTGAAATGTAGTGAAATATTTCTAAAATTGGATATTTTATTCAATTCTCAATGGGTGATTCTAACTGTAATTCTGGCTCTAATTATTAGAAACCTGCATTTGATTTCAGCTCCTCCTGGATACCCAACTGATTTGTTTAGTGCCTTTGGTATACTTCAAAAACACTATCTATCACTGACCTGTAAATAAAACTCTCAAGTAATAGAGATGGGTGCACAACAATGCCATTATATTATTTTAAATAATAATTCTTATTCTTAGACAAATAGACCAGTTAACAAGCCATAGAGATCCATCGGCTGTAAAATGTTTTCATATACTGGTTATTCCATTTAAAAATTTTTATCTTCAAGTCCAAAAATAAGAAAATTCTAAACAAAAAAATAGAGTATGGATTGTTTATGTGGCATCCATATACATATAACTAGGAATAATATTATTTAATGGAAAGTTTCGAATTTAACCATATAAGATTCTCTAAACATATAAGATAGTCTGAGTGAGAAGGAACAATCCTGACTTTGTGTTATTTTTTAGTGGTGATGTTTTCTCATAATCCCCATGTCTTTTTCTTTCCTGTTATTCTTCAAGATTTCCTAATGAGGATTAGGGAACAGGCATATTTAACAATTTGTATTTGCAGGTTGCAAACAAGAAAATGAAGACTAATAGTTTCTCCCTAATAATTTGATTCTTTATCTTCTTTCCCACCAGCTTAGGCAAATGCCTTAGTACTATTTTTTACAGATGGCCAAAGAAAAGACAAGCATCTGTGATGTCATGCTTCCCTGAAATGAGCCAGTTTTTTTTAACTGCCTTATAGTTAAACTTCATTGGAGACTTCTCCAAGAGTAAGAAATGAGAAGTGATCATGAACAGAATTAGAAAAAAAAATGCAACTTTTTTATTCTAGCAAAACAATACTTAATTTCTGGTTAACAATGCTATAGTAAACATTTTGTACATTTCTACTTCACATGTAAAGAGTTTTAGGATATGTACTTGGAAGTGGAAATAATGATTTGATTTCCAAACTTATGGTGATATAAGAAAACAGGGTCATGCTGGATTGACAGAAAGACAGGGGGTTCTGTCCTTAACTTTCAGTATGTGTCTGGCTTTTAAATTGAAAGAAGACCCAAAGGAACTAGTATAATTCTAGGTCCTAGGGCTAGTTAATGATACAAACAGTTATTTATTTATAATTATAGAGGAACTCATTTCCCAGTACCCCTCATGTCACTGATATCCCATAAAATCAGCCTTGCAAGGAGCTAGAATGTTTTGAGAATATATAATAATAGATAATTTTAAATGAGATGTTTTCCTTTTCTTACACAAAAACATGAAATTTGTTTTGAATTTATGCAGACTTCTGTCCAGACAGTGCCTCTCATTTCAGGAAGCATGTAACTCTAGGGTGTCCTTGGAAATTGCAGCATCAAGGCCAAACTGCCAAGTCTAGTCCTTTTCTTCTGAATAAAACCTTTTTAGTTATATGTTGGTAGCTGGTCTTTGTTCTCTTTAGTACCTGTTGCAAAATACAGCAATTCTATTACTAAATCTCAGTAATATTGGGAAGACAAGTTAACATAATGCCTGAAATTGAATCAGTATTCTGTTCCTAATAAAAAGTTAGTCACAGCTTCCTTCAAATCTTCCACAGAAATTTCTCCAGAAAAGAAATATTATATAGCATTTTAGGGAAAACAAACTTTTAAAGTTGCTAAGAGTGGAGTAATGAAAGAGTTGAAAATAGCATTTTAAGTACAACCATTTTATTTCTTTCAATTCCCTGAGGTTCAAAAGATTTTTAACTTCAGTTTTTTAACTGCCTTGAAAATAATTTGTTTCTAGTTGACTCTTATATCAATGCAATATTTTATCTTCTTAATCTAGTAGAGTCACAAATTTAAGTCATCATCCAGATCAGAAAGAAATAGGTGAGACTTAAAGTAATCTAAAAGGGAAATAGTCACAAAAAAAAAAAAAGTAAAAAAAAAAATCTCAGATCTAGGAATGAATTCATCCTTGAAACTCTCTCAACTTTTGATCTAATTTTATGGATAAAAGCTTTGGGAGACAAGTTTGGGAAGCAGCTAGTACCAGGTACTGTTTCATGCACATTATCTTATTTACTTCTCAAAATAACACTTAGAGGTAACTATTATTATTGTCATTATATTGCATTACTATTTATAAATGTAAACAAAGGATCAGAGCAAATAATTGTAAACATCTATTAACCGGACATTTACTGGGTCAGTCACTTCTGCATTTTCTTACTTAATCCACCAAAAAATACCCAGAAACAAAAACAAAAACAAAACCCTACAGGCTAAGTTCTTTTAATGGCTTCATTTTTTCATAAACACTGAGTCTAGAGGGCCACATTGTTAACCAATGCCAGCACCAGAACTACAACTGGGGACTGACTCCAACACCCTGGTGATGACTATTTCTCTCTCAGATGTAACCCATCAAATTCTTCATAGCCTGAGAGCTTCCTGTTGCTGTTTTTAAGTGCTACATTATCAGCACGTACACACACACACGAAACACTTAATATTTAATTAGAGGTTTATATAGATATTGGAGATATTGGATGCAAGTACTATAAGCTAGCCTTATTTTGAATAATAGAAGAGTCAGGACCTGTGAAAGGTATGTTCAGGATTGGATAAAGCAGATATTTTTCTGTCACATTTCAGTCAGCAAATTGTTAATTCATATGCCATCAGCCATCACAGAAATGCAACAGGAAATGAAAACTTAACTACTTCAAATAATGTGGTTTGTGGTACAAATTATTGCACCGTGAATTAGTTTCCTTCTGCTATAGAATTGATCATTCGGGTTATGTAGACAAGCAGGGTAAGACATTACTAAAATTATATTGAATCCTAGATTTGAAATCTAAATAAAACACTAGGTAATTTGCCTATGAATACATAGAAAGCACTTTTTTAAAGGACTGGGACAGGTTATTTTCTGTTCTGTTAAATATTAGCCTTTTAAATGAACCCAGCTGATCTGCTAAATAACACTTGCAAATTGTTGTGTTTGAATAAAGTGACAGACTGAGAGAGAAGCCACACTAGACCTGCTTATGTTTCTGGAGGAGTTACAGGCCAGGAACATTATGCAATCATGCCGTTTAAAAAAAGGCAGCCTCTTAGCGATGCACCTTGCCTGGCAACAAATGTAGCGACTTACTCCAAATGCAGGCATAATTAGAATCTGAAAATCTAGCTTCCCAAAACCCTGGTGCCATACTCAATAAATTACAGCTTTTATACCTGTAATACTTTCAACCATTCCATTTAAATACCTGAATTTATGAGTGTGATGTTTTGGAGTCCTGGTCTATCTGACTATAGGAAGGTTTCACCATTATTAATCATGTGTCCTATAAATGGGACACCTCATTCTTAGATTTCTGGAGGGCTCAGAGCCTGCACTGCTGTGAAAATCTCAGGGGTGAGCATGGAACACCGTAAAAGTTTAGGGGACCCAAGTTACAGTGGGTATCATTAGCATTCATCATTTTTATATTATAGCTTTAATCAGGCAAACCCAGGCTTGTGCATTAGTTTATAAAATTTCAGCGAAGCCTTGTAAAGTCTGAAAAAACGTTAATTTTTTATTAAATCTTAGATGACCAATAAAAGAAAATTTTATTTTGAAACACTCATAAAAGTTGTAAAATTGGTATTTTAAATGAATGTAACAGAATTAATTTAACTTTTTTGCTGCAATAGGAAAATGAATGCTTTAAACTTTAAGGTTAAAACACAGAAGGCTTAAAATACACTGGGGAAAACTATTTTGCAGAAAAGAAATTTTGTTCCTCTTATTTGTGACTGGCTGTTGATTTCCAAGGTTCAGAGTATGAAATTGAGTTCAGCTGTCTACTATTAATAAATAGCTGGCAGTGGAGACTTGGTTCCCTTCTAAATGGAAGGGTTCCTGTTAGTTTTTCTCCTTCATTTCCTAAAGTTTTGTGATTTTTATTCCCTGTCATTATGTCTTTAAAAGATTTTAACTCTTAAAATATAGAAATAGGTATTGAAATTGAGAGCTGAAAGTCTCAGCCAGTGGGTATGATTTTTTTAAATGGGAATACAGACCTCTAGTGGTTGAACAGTTCGAAAGCCTCTGCAAGAAAAGGAAAATGTAAGGCAAGTGCCTACATTTTAAGCCCCCCCAAAAAAGTTAAAATTACTCACATTGCAAAATTCATATATTTTGTACAAACCAAAAAAGGTAGGAATGTGCTACAAGGGAAAGTGAAGTACTTCCCATGCTTTTTGATGCTCCTTGATTCTCCTAAAATAAGCGAGGACCTTCCCACTAAAGTCCCAGCACAAATTCTGGATCTGTATTGAGTTTCCCCAGATTAACATCCGATGCATTTATCATATGAGTGGTGCTGACAAACATTTGTGCTATGTGAAATAGATTTTATTTTTTTTGGTACACAGTTTTGCCACATTTGGGACTCTTCTTCCTCTAGACTCCAAGGACTGTCCATGAAAATGCAGGAGTTGCTCACACAGCCACAGCTTGCCTGTCCTGTCCCCAGGTCTCCCTATGGGCAGACACACTCCAGTGGAGTAGGCTCAGTGATTGGCACAGCTCTCCAGTCTACATGAGGGGCAAACTATTGGATCCATGTACAAACTTAAGTGATTATTAAATGTCCCTCTAGATTAGCACTTCTCAAATTTGAATGTATATACAAATCACCGGAAGACTCTTACTGAAATTCGGACTCTAACTCAGTAGGTGTGGGTTGGGGCCTGACCTTGCTTTGCTGGTGGGCTCCCAAGTGATGCTGATGCCGTTTATATAGGACCACAGGAAATAGCAAGGAAACTCTAACTTGTCTTTATTTTTTAAATTACACTTCTTGTTTTTACTGATTTTTCTTTTTCTTTTCTTTTTTTTTAATGGCATCTCCTAAAATTTAATTTTAGAATTTATAAAGCTTTTCAAGTTCTCTTTCACTTCACTATAAATATCGTTGGGAAACATTCAAATTATGTAAAGTTTATCTTATGTTTTAAAAATGGTTCAGTGTCAACTATTTATCTTGGTGAGTTCTTGGTGGTTGTGAGTACCTGTACACACTTGAAGTCATCGGGCACTTGTACCCACAATTAAATATCTGATTAGCCATACTGGAAGAGTGGGTAAAATCTGGTTTTGTGCCTGTTGAAGAACCACTAAGAGCCTAAAATAACACCCACATTGTAAAAGCAAACAAAATAAAAAGCACAAGCTGAGACCATAAAGATCAACAGATTAAAGTATAGGAAAATATATTTTTCAGACAAAATCTATTATACCATCATCTAAATAACTTCCTATCATAGCATGCTATCAACTTTAATTTTGAAATACATAATTTTGGAACTTATGTCATGGGGTAGTCTATAAAAGCCTCTTGCAAACTTTTAACATCTAGTTTCCAATCAAAAATAATATATTAACAAGCCATAAGATGGAGGGAATACATAAATTATCATCATTGCCCGGCATGAACAGTAATTCACAGGTTTGGCTCAGACACAATTTAGATGAAATAATTAACTGTACAGTACTTAACAGTATAAAAGTAATTAATCTAGCTGCCTCATACTGGTTTGGCCTAAATAAACATGCAATAAAAAAGCCATACAATTTTATTATTTTCTCATTCTGATTGCTACTTTAGTAAGATGGAATTTTAATATGTCAGAAAGATATCTTTTAAAATATCACTATTTTCAAAAGTTAATGTACTGTTTATAAGCTGAATGAGTTCCATATATTTATAATGGTGGGCAGATGTTCTCAATTAATAGTTCTATGCATTCTGCTTCACTAGAGTTCAGTGAAAATGATTATTTTAAATAAGGTATAAATTTTTTAAATCTTTTTTTTTTAACAGCAACTCACATAGACTCTGTTGATGGTACCACAATCGTATGCTAGTGTTTCAGGTAAACTTGGTTTGTGTCCTGTGGGTTCTGGGAAGAGACAAGTTGCCTTTTGGTTTACAGTCTCTTTTCCAGCAAGTTCACAGGGTAAAAGGTAGGATCATTAGTTGGAATGAGGGCAACAAATAAGGCAGGTATCCCTGTTGGGGCAACAGAAGAATGCTCAAGTGATTCCTTCCAGGGAGAGAGGTTGATCCCACTCAGGTGTTTTTTGTTTTGTTTTATTTTTAAGTCTACTCTCAGTGTACAGACACTCCTTTGCCTAATGTTATAGACTATGGCATGCTCTCCTCTATAGGACTGCATCGATTCATCACTGTATTATTATCCCCATTTTATAAATAGGCGAAGAAGAGGATGAGGCTGATTCTTTCAAAATCAAATAGTACAAGATGCAGGATCAAAAATCAAATCCAGAGACTTCAGCTTTCAGCTAAGGTGGAGTAACAGGGATTTACCTTCTCAGCTAAAACAACTAAAATATTGGAAATTTTAGATATAAGTATAGGTATATATCTGAAACAATGGTTTTCAAGACAGCGTGTATCAGACAACACAGAGCAGTAATCTCTCAGGGGCAAGAAACAAGTGAAGTAAGCCTTATGATTGCTCTAGCTCACTGACTAGAGGGAGTTTCCAGCAAAGCACAAGAAAAGAGAATCCAGAAGTTTCACCCAGCTTTTCCATGAGTTATGGAGATGGAGCTAGGAGTCCAGAGGCAAGGAGTTAGAGTTCACAGGGCAGAGTATTAGAGAGTCAAGAGCTTTAAAAAGAAAAAAAAGCCCAAAATCTGCAAAGGGGCCGCTAGTGTTTCAGTGCATGTGTGTGAGTAATCACCCAAAAAGATTAGAAGGAACAATCCACAGAGATCATCCAGAACCATAAAATAGTTCCTGTTCCCACCAGCTACAGTGAAAAATACCTCAGAGTTCATGGGGGCATCAGAAAGCATCCTCAGAAGGGCTTTGACTCAGGAATGGGGAAGAAAGAAAATCAGCTGTAGACCTAATGCTGCCCTTGTCCTAACTCATGAAGCTTAAAAGCCAGATCTAAAGAGATCAACCTGCAAGTAACTATTTCCCAGAACAAAGCTGGAGAATTTTTATAGGAATGCAGAAACATCTAAAATCCAACAAGGCAAAATTTATACTGCCTAGCATCCATTCAAAAATTACTAGGCATGCAAAAAATCAGGAAAGTAGAATCCATAAAAATAAGAAAAAAAATCAATGGGGACATGCAGATGATAGAACTAGTAAACAAGGACATTACATGGTAATTATAACTGTATTGCATATGTTTAAGAAGCTAGAGGAAAGTTTGAATATGTTGAGACATAGAAGATATAAAAAAGACTGAAATTGAATTTCTAGAGATAAAAACTACAATATCTGAGATAAAAACTCAAGTCAGGATTTCAGATACTAAGACCATGTTTCTTCCACTGCTTCCACAATATTCTTCCCTGCATCCCGAGTGTGATCCCAGCAGCCAAATACTTAATACTTGCTTAATACGAAAAGTCCTAGGTGAATGCTCTCTTTACAAGAGGGGTTACCAGCTGAAGACAAGGTTCCTCAGGCCATCACATGGGCTCTTTCCATCTCACTTTAATCATCCCCACCCCACCCTGTGGCCAGTCTCTGGCTCATGGAGCAGGTGGACTGACACTCCTCCATTCTAGCATAAAGGCGCCTCAGTAAAGTAGCTGCTAGCAGTCCTCACTGGGACACCACCTGAGTTACAAGAAAGTTAGCATTATCAGATCACCATTGTTCAGTTTTCTTTTCTGTCTCACCTTGAAAATTCTATACAGTGGTGTCACCTCTTATTTGCAGGGGATTCATTCCAAGACCCCTAGTGGATGCCTGAGACCATGGATAGTACCAAACCTTATATTATATAAATACACACACACACACAATGTTTTTTCTTGTACATAAATACTTATAATGAAGTTTAATTTATAAATCAGGCACAGTTAGAGATTAACAATAACTGATAATAAAATAGAATAATTACAACAGTATACTATAATAAAATTTATGAGAATATAGATCTCTCAAAAGTATTGTATTCTTCTCACTGTCGCAATGATATGAGATGACAAAATGCCTACATGACAAAATGAAGTGAAGTGAATGACATAGGCATCGTGACGTAGCATTACTACTGACATTACATACTACTGACTTTCTGATAATATGTCAGGAGGATCATCTGCTTCAGGTGATCCTGGATCTTAAAGCCATAATGATGTCAATGGTTAAATGTCAGAAGCAGATGATGTCAATGGTTGGGGAAATTTAATGTTGTCAGACCACAGTTTTCTGTGGGTAATGAAACCATGGAAATTAAGCAGTAGATAAGGGAGGAGTACTGTAGTGTGAAAAGCATAAAAGTTTATCTCTTTACACAAAATTAAATTAAAATGGAAATTAGTATTTTTGCAGCTCCCCATCCTTCCCATCCAAGGTACTGTGTATAAAATCATGAACTATGTTCTTCAAGCTGGCCAAGCAATTAACCCAAATGTACATTTGCTTTTTTTTTTTTACAGAATTCAAAGTATGCTCATGGGAATTAAACTACTTTTCCAACAAAGCTGAAAATTCAACTTACTTGTGCAGGAAGTTTTATTAAGGCTAGAATCCTATGAAGTGTATATGCGAGCCCAGTATTACTACTGTTCATGAGAAACACTCTATCTTCGACCAGAATTAACCCTGTGTAACTCCCTCAGTCAATGTAGCCACTTAATAAATAACAGGTATATTCTCTTTATTTTTTCATGTGCTCCTAAACCTGCAGTGAATAAATTTAGAAAATATATTAGTATTGAAAACACAAGTATACAGTTCACTTTAGAAACTTTCTTTACTTGACAATGAAGCTTTTAAAAATAAGTATTTTTAGCACTTACTAAACACATTTTAAAATCATCACCATTTATATAACAGGGCCATTGGGTCAATGTAGCTCTATGAAATAGCATCAGTCCAGTTCACTACTGAAAATCTTTTGGGCACTAGATGTTTTTTTTTTTAAATACTTGCTCAAACAGTATGCAAGAACACACAAATACCACAGATTCTGTGCTACATTCAACCATGTGGAGACATCACTTTAGTAAAATACAGCAACAGCTCTAAAAGATACAACAGTATCTTTAACAGTATAAAAAAAAAAAAAAAAAAACAGAAAAATCGGTGGCAGGAACAATTCAGGGAGGTGATATTCAGGCTGCCATTCTGAGACAGTTCTCAGATGGACTAAGCCAGTCTCACACACACCCAGATGGAACAGCCCTGCTCTCTGGGAGCAGGGGTGAATAATAACCTCATCCCATCTCATCTATTTTTTTCTCAATACCTCACACTTGTTGCTAAAAGGGAAGGAGGGCATGTCTAACTGTGGTATTCTTCAGATATTTAGTGTGGTATAAAAAACATAGCAATGCAGGTCTGTAGTATTTGCCAAAGTTTAGAGTCTGTTTTCTCAGTTGTAGAATAAAGTGGTTGGCCTACATCCTAAGTTGTAAATTGGCAGCCCTTGGACCAAATTTTATCTGTGGAGGATTTCTGTCTAGTTCAACATAATGCTGCTTCTTATTTTTTTATTTACATTAGTTGAAAACATTTCAAAATATTTCACATTAAATTTGAGATTTCTGGCTTACCTTAAAAAATCAGCCTTTATCTCCCTCTGATCACAATTGGCTCAATTACCTGTAGCTGAGAAGCGACGCCCCCACTTCTTCTGAGAAAGAGGAAGGATCCTCTGTTCACCACTATGCCCACTTCACCCATCTCTGTCACTCTCAGCCCCTTTCAGTATTTGAATATATAAACTCTGAAGCACAGAATTTCTAGGATCATTCTAGCAATAAAATGTTATAAATATCTGATTTGAGTTGCTTCAATAAAAGCAAAAACTGTAGAGAATAATAGCTGAACTTCATTATAGTTTAAAATAGATTTTGCTTGAGTAGCCTGACAACCAAAAACCATTCACCATAAAGTAATTATGTATGTTTACAGGGACAAAGGGCATACATATATATTCCTGTATTTGCTGAAAGCAATAAATTTGACCCATAAATTTCCTTCTGTAGCAGAAATTCCTGATCCACATTGAGAAGAAGCTATTCTTCAAACCTGAATTGAAAGTCCATAGTGGCAGAATGACATTTTATGTAATCTTATTTTGTTGGTGTAACATAAACCATCTTATTTATTTAGAGAATGGCTTTAAGCTTATCATTTACATGTATACAAATATACTTACTGAAATAGACTGATTCCTAAACATATTTTCTCTGAATTGGAACCTCTTCATATCATATTAATCAAAATTATTAGCATATTATGTTATTCTCACAAAGTTCTAATAAATTTCACAAATCTGCCTGCTCTATTCCAAGTACAAAAATAGTTAGCCTAATTTGTTTTTCCATTATTTTATATAGTAATAATACCCAAAACAAACAATATCAGAAACAATACAGTGTTGTAAAATTATTATAAAGTGAATCTCATGAAATTATATTAAAAAACAACAGTTACCACATGTTAACTCAGATAATTCAAGGAAGATACTTATGAATGCTAGGGGAGCTGTTGGCAAAGAATTTTTTTTCTCTGAATCATTCATTTTGAAGGAAATTTTTGCCATTTAATTAGTTAAGCTATGATTCACCTAGCAAAGATCTATAGTATGACATTTTTTCCTCCTCCAACTTAAAGTAATCCTCAGATCATCTGAGCTTTAGCTGTTCATACTTTCAATTTTTCATGGTCCTTTACGTTGCTTTATGGAATTAATAACAAATTATAGCACCATATTGACAGGATTCCTAATGTCATTCCAATCTGTTTCTTGGGTATGTGTAATACTGTAACAGTAACATGCATAGAAAGTAAAATCTGGGGGATACATACATACATATAATAGTAATAATAATAATAATAATAGTAGATTTATTGAGTATTTAATATATGACAATCTTTTTTTCACCATGTTTTATTTAATCCTCATGTTTACAGTATACAATGTTTTTTACCCTATTTTAAAGATGAGGAGACTAATGCTCAAAGAGGGTGATTAATTTGGCCAGTTACAAGATGAGTCAGAGGTGGAGCCAGGATCTTAACTGACCTTTGTGACTTCAAAGCTTATGGTTTGTTTCCTATAATGCTTGCCAGCCAATAGGCTCTGCTAACATGAATTAATGTGCCCTATTCTAAATGATGAACATATAGATTATTTTTAATATATTTCTATTCATATTGAATGTATATAATATACTATCTTTTAAGGAAATTACTTTAAACATATAATCTTATTCTTCTAAGGACAGGGTAGAGGCTTTAGGGTACCATTCCTGTTTGTCAGATCAAAGTCCAATTAAAGTTTAATTATTTGCCTAAGGTCTCAGTTTCTAGAGAGGCAAAGAAAAAGCCTGAGTCCTCCACCCTAAGTTCTAGACTAGTGCTCCTTCTAAGGCTCTTGTTCCCCCGATAAATCTTGCAATCAACTGATTTCTGTTCTTGGACTTCTTAAATTGTGTTGCTTTCTTACTCATTGTTTTTGGTGTTATATATCAAGACTTGACATCAGCATTCACTATATCTTTTACTCCTAATTCTGAGTGATTCCATCTGATAGCTTATTTTTGTATTTTATAGGCTTTTTCCTTTGTTTTACCCTAGTCATCCAGGAAAGGTGCCTGAATCTTTTGAAAGCTCTGATGTCCTCAGTGAATAGGCCTTCCACATGACCTTGTTTGTCTCCCATGGAGTTGGATATCACAACTTCAAATGCCTCTCTAAAATGTTAGCCATTTGGCATTAGTATACAGAAAAGGCTGCACTCAGTGATAAGAAGTACAGTGGTATTTTACTAGTAAGAAAAGAGAGTTCTTAATGAAAAAAGGGGGGAAGTAATTCTAGAAGAAATTTGTAGGGAAAATACCACAAGAACCAAAAATAATTCAAAAAAGTTTTGGTCATAGAACACTATTAATATTGCTTCTCAAGAGCCTTTCTCCAGAAATATTCTTCTTTGGCTACAAAAACAGCTTTTTAACATTTTTCAGGTCAGTAAAGCAATTGGACAGAGGAGGTAAGCAACAGAGACTCAAACTAAGTAACTGAAACTCTGGTTGCCAGGCTTGCAGAAATTATCCTTTGTTATTAGGTATGTTTATCCTCTCTCACTTTTCTCCACTTGGCTTCATTCTAATGAGAGCCCTGATGACAGGCTACATTTAATGTGTTGTTCCACAAAGGAAAAAATAAAAGCCTACTGTGCATGCAAAGTTGAATTTACATACAAATATTACAAAGTCATTTCAGACCCTAACCATACAATCTATTGGCTGAGAGGCATTATAAGAAACAAATAAACAATAAACCATAAGCTTTGAAATCACAAAGGTCAATTAAGATCCTGGCTCCCCCTCTCGTAACTGGCCAATTTATTCATCTTCTTTGAACATTAGTCTCTTCAATCTTTAAAATGGGATAAAAAATTTATCATATACTGTAGATATAAGCGTTAAATAAAACATGGGGGTCTGGGCGGGGAAGGTTGCCATATATTAAACACAATAAATCTATTATGGCCCTCAGTCAGGTTTCTGGCTGTCATACCACCAGAGGGCAGGGTTTGACTTCCAGACATGGTGGTGTCTTTCCTCCAAAGGCAACCCTGTGGCCACTATAACAGCCATCAAATCCCCTGAAGACCTTATAATAAATCTAAATTCAAATTCCCTCTTCCAGTGTATTTGTGCAGAAAACTGGAGTTCTGGAAAATGCTTAGGGTAATTTCTAGAATTATCTGACACAACAGATATTTAGTCAGCTCATAATTTCAGAACTCCTACGAAGTACTCAATATGACCTTTGGACAGTTGAAGGTTACCTGACAGGATTTTATCTTTCGAGGAGTCTATAGTTTCCCTAGGAAGATGTGAATATAATACATGAAACAAAAGTAACCAATAAAATATAGTATACAGTTAACTTATTCCATAAGAGATAAGAACTATGGATTATAGAGAATTAAGAAATAGGCTAAATTCTTTGTCATGGGGGCCTGGCCTGTGCTTTGTAAGGTGATTGATAGTATCTCTGGTCTCCACCCACTAGATGCTAGTAATACATCCCACCTCCCTCTCCCCCTGTTGTAAGGACCACATGTCTCCAGACACTGCCAAATGTCCCTGAAGGGAAAAGTTACCACAGTAGAGAAGCACTGAACTAGAGTATGAAGAGATGACCTTACAAAAACAAAGAAAAAAAAAACAACTGAGCCTTGGAACTATAAAATGTCAAAAATGTAAGAAGCTGCTCTCCAAGCCTGTTTCCTCATCTGAAGAATGAGAATAATGGTACCTTCTCTCATAGGCCATGTATTCGTTTGCTAGGGCTGCCATAAAAAAATACTAAAGTCTGTGTGGTTTAAACAACAGAAATTTATTTTCTCATAGTTCTGGAGGCTAGAAATTCAAAATCAAGGTGCTGGCAGAGTAGGTTTCTGGTGAAACCTCTATTCCTCACTTGCATATGGTCACCTTTGAACTGTCCTCACATGGCTTTCCTTCTGTACAAGTGTATCCCTGGGGTGTCTTTTTCTTATAAGAACATCAATAATATTGGATTAGGGCCCCAACCTTATGACTTCATTCAACTTTATACTTCTTTAAAGACCTTATCGCCAACTAGAATAACATTGGGGATTGAGGCTTCAACTTTTGAGTTTTGGGGACATATAGTCAGTCCATAACAGGGCTCTTAAAAAGATGAAAGAAATTATCACAATACTTAGCAGATAGTAAGCGTTCAATTATAAATATTACTAATGTTAATATTAAGCCACCATTGTAAGTCCTCTTTGTGAATCAGATAACCAGCAAAAACACAGAAGAGTACAAAACAATAAGTTTATTTGAATACTTGTTTGTCACTTTGTACTAAAGTTACATAGCTGAAAAGTGTAAATGACCATTTTCCCTGTTGACATAGCTAATCATTTCAAGGATGCTCTGTTTCTCTTTTGTGAAGGTCAAAGGGCAGGATCTCCTGCATCCCGAGCATCTGGTGAGTTATTAATGATCCAGAAATAAATTTTTAAGTGCTTTGGAGGATTTCTGTGTGTAAAGAAATTCTACACAAATATTTCTCTGAGAGGAGGTGTGACAGCGACAACTCACTTTCACCCTCTTAATTATATTTATAAGCTTCACCCATCTTACCAGGAAGTAAGAACAAAAATAATAAATTGGCAAGAAAAAAAATAAACAGCTTCAAACAGCCACGGTCTTCAGTTGGAACAGAGTAACTGTGGAGATTTCGAAATTGCAAAGGAACATTGGCCTTTGTCAGGCAAAGATATGCTTATAAAAACTAAAGGATGTTAGTATTTCTATCACACTGGCTTACCATTTGAAATTTGCTGGCTCAAGTGAAAATGTGCCATCCTATTTCCTACTGTGGGGTTCCCTTCCTAACCACAACTGCTTTAGGATTGGAGGCTTATAACTCTGTGGACAAGCGTGAGCTTAGCTGGCTGGAAGAACGAGAGGAGAGTGTTAATATCTCACGAGGAAGCGAAGCACTAACAGTGTTGTTGTTACAGCAAGTCCAAGAAGAATGGAGTCGACATGGACAGTTGCTGACCTGAACAGTTTTGTTGTCTGTAATAAAAGCAGAAAGGGCTTGCTGAAAGTCAGGGCATAAAAAGAAGTCACTACAGCAAATTAAGGACAAACTGTGGCACGGAGTGTTTAAGGCTATCCACCTTGTCTTTAAAGAGTTGCTGTATGAGTAATACGCCACTGGGCTACACAGCTCATCTATGCAAAAATGCTGTACTTCTACTTTCCAGACCAAGGGTTACATTTTATTTTACATTTAGAAGAGAAACGACAGTCAAAGACAAAAGTGATACATGATCTTATGTAGCTCTCCTGGAAAGAGTTTATTTTTTTCTCCTGCTCAGACTGCACACAAATACTGGGAATATATTTTAATTTCAAATCTGATGTGTGACATCTGGAAAGTCTTATTGCTAATGAAATTTTCACAGGAAGCAGCCGTCACCGGTATCTCATCGTATTTTTCAGTTGGCGAAGTGTTGTTTACCTTTTATTGGCCCAGAATCCAGTGCCTCTTATCACAGGCTGTTTAATTAGAAAACACAAGTAACCCCACATAGGAAATGGAGTGGTCAATAATAGTAGATGAAATGGGCTAAAATTTTATTACAATCAGTGGAGTGGTATCATTGTAATTTTTTAAAATAACATAGGTATTCAAGAGAATGATTAGAACTGGCAAAACTGTCCAGTCCAAGCACCTTATCAGCAGTGTGTCAGTGCCCCTGCCCCCGGCTTTCCCTTTTTTCTGGTATTTAGCTTCTTCCCCTCCCAGCACCACCTGCAGTTTCCCAGTCCCTCTTATCTAAATTTGTTTACAGAGGAAAAATTGGTCGTTTACAACATAGTGTGAATTTAACAACACTGAAAAAACTCTCAAAGCCACAGGATCTCATGGCATCTCCACATACATGATCTCATTTTATGTTGCCAGCACTGCCGTGAGCCAGACTGGATGGATATTTTTTACTTCATCATTATCATGTACTTTGTGATAATAATCATCATTTCCAGATGAAGGAAATAAGTCACATGTTTAATGAAGAGCTGAAGACCCCATAGCTCATAAGAGATGAATCATATACAGACATGCAGGTGTTACGGTTTTTTTACAAACTGAAGGCAAGACCCTTCACCAGCAAAATGATTACAACTCTATTGTGATACTTGCTTTATTGTGATATCTCCGAGCTAAGACCTGGTTTAGATCTTTTAGTTCCCATACCCATGCTCTTCCACCACTTGAACTCTGGTTCTGTCAGAGTGTCTTCTAACCCAGGTAGATCTTAATTCTAATGGATGCATGGAGGTGGGCCTCACCCACCTAACTCTAGTAAAAGAATCCCAGACATTTATGAGTGGGTGCAAAAAGTATTTTACTATATGACATCCTGTTGGGCTCCCCTTAACCACACAGTCCAGAATGTTTAAACAAAATACACAATTGCACCAAAACAAAAAAGAAGCTGCGGAATTTCATTTGGCTCTATATTTAGAAAGAAAGAAAATTCTTACATACAAAAGAAAGAAAAAGAAATATCGATTTAATGAATAATTCTCAAATTGCACTTAGGAGTTTGTTGTACTTCAGGTTTTTAGGCCTCAGAAGAACCAAATGAAAACATTTTGGTTGAGAGCACTTTTGTTGTTTGTTGGATTTGGTTTTGCTCATTTATCACGATTATCAGCATATAAATCAGAGTTGCAAATTAAGATGCCAAATAGGGAAGTGATTTTAAACCATTAGCGTGCATCAGAATCACCTGGAGTACTCATTAAAACACAAATTGCTGGACCCCACCCACAGAGTTTCTGATTCTGTAGGTCTAGGGTGGGGCCTGAGATTTACATTCCTCATGAATTCCCAGGTGATACTAATATTGCTGTTCCAGGGACCACGTTTACAGAATAATTGCTCTAAGGGCCAATAGGTAATTTAAGCAAGAGAAGCATCTAATGCTGGGCTATCCAATTAGGTGGCTAGCTCTCAAGTCCAAGAGCCCTTGAAAGTGGCTAGTTTCAACTGAAATGTGCTAAAAACATAAATTATACTCTGACTTTTGAAGAATTGGTATTAAAAACAATATAAAATAATTTTTATATTGACTACATATTGAAATGACAATATTTTGATATCTACGGTTAAATAAACTATATTATCAAAATTAATTTCACCTTTTTTTATTTTTCTAAAGTAGCTACAAGGAAATTTAAATTACTTATATGGCTCACATTGTATTTCTTTCCAACAGCACTGACCTAAGGTATCAGAAAATAGAGAATGGTGGGGATTAGTGAGCTATAGAGAATTCTAATCCCAAAAGCTGCAAATCCTTTTAGGGGCCAAAGAAAATATATCCATTGGCCACAATTAGCCTGAGAGCCCTACGTTATACCCAAACATTTGCTGTCACAGTTAATAAATGAAGCTATACAACATCCACCATTTTTCCTTTATTGCAGCATTAATCAAGTGCTTTATTATTATAATGAAAATATACTTGCTGTTCATAGATACAGATAACAGACTGGTGGTTGCCAGAGGTCGGGGGTGGGAGACTTGGGAAATGAGGGAGTCAAAAGATAGAGTCAAAAGGTACAAAGGGAGTCAAAAGTTACAAACTTCCTGTTATAAAATAAGTCATGAGAATATTATGTACAGCATGGTGACTATAGTTAATAATACTGAATTGCATATGTAAGTGTTGCTAAGGAAGTAGATTTTTTAAAAGTTTTCATCATAAGAAAAAAGTATGTATGGTGATGGATGTTAACTAGATTTATTGTAGTGATCATTTTACAATATATATGAATATCGAATCATCACGTTGTACACCTGAAACTAATATAATATGTCAGTTATACCTGAATTTTAAAAAGAAAATCTGCTGAACTTCCAAGTGAAAAGATTTCATTAGTCTTTTGAAGTTCTGAGCTTTCTTTCATTAAATTAATTTTATAAGTAAAATGAATAAGTCCTTGCATTATAGAGATGTTATTTTTTCAAAGTGCTTTTATGTCTTCCAAAGACCTCACTTTTTAACAATCTATGAAATAGAGGTGAAAACAGATTTTGGTGTTCTCAATCTAAATGTTTTGTAATATTTAAAGGATAACAAAGAGATTAGGTTACCTGCATATGATTGTACTGCTGACTAGTGACAGAGCAGAACTTTTAGCAGGAGTCTGGTTCAGTGCTTACTTTGTCAGTCTGTTCTGCTGTCTCTCAGTTTTACAGCATTTTAATGTAAAAAATAAAAAAGTAAAAAAGTATGGTGTATACAAATATGTTTGAAAAAATTATGAATATACCATATTACCCTAATCAAATTCATATTCTTAGGACCAAAGTCTATTTAGCTCTTGAAAACACTAATAATACTTGAAATATTATTCTAAATACTGGTTCTTTTATAATTCTGTGCCCTCACATCTGTATTTTCATCTGGTCAACTGAGCACCTTAACTAATTGCTGAACTTTAAAAATTTGTATTTTCCCTACAAAGAATCAGAGAGTAAATTCATTTTGTATAAGTTATTTTAACAATAACAGATTGTGCCACCTTTTTCATAGGATAATGTAATTTCTACTGTCTAACTTCAGGATATGCTTTTAATTTCAATTTACAGTCATGATCCAATCGGTCTTTACCTTTCAACCTGGTATCGCCAATGAATAACAGTGGATGCCAGAGAGGCTCACAGTCTTTGGCCATAAATGGAGTAAAACCAGCTAGTCTAGATAGGGCCTAAACCTATAATCTTGACCTCATTAATCTAGGGTCACAATCAGATATCCCAATGTTGTACTGAGGAAACATTTCTTTGAGTAGATAATTTCAAAAATGGATAAGGGTGTTGGGGAACCACTGTTACTATAAAATAATTATCTTATGTGGAGTTTATTCATTTTCATCAAAAAGTAAAATTCTTGTCACTTTGTTTTTAATAAGTTCTTGTATTTAATTATGCTATGTTATGTCATTGTGGCATTAATTTTATATTGATAACAGATAATTGGCTGATTTAATGATTTATATAGCCATTTCTATTCATCAAGCTGTTATTGCCTTTGTCTTCAAAGATCTATACTTATTCAAGAGAAATATTATAAAATTTTAGTGTTTCAAGAGATTTCTTTAAGTTTCCTGAGGATGTAGAGAAACTAAGTGACTAGTTCAAGTTCACCAGCTGGAGAGTGAGAAAGACAAAATTAGAGCTAGTCTCCTTATATGTTGTACAGTACTAATTAGTAAACCATCATTCAAAGGCCTGCTGCTAACAGGACATTGGGCAATTTTGGAAAATATATAAAATATATTGAATATTTAATCCTTACAGCTTAATTTAAAATTTATAGTTATGTGATATGTACAGTGTTAAAAACTTTAATCTGAAATAAATTGCCATGTGGCCTATAATCTCTAACACAAAATGCATAATACAAATAAATTCTATAATATCATAATTTTAAGGATACAAATTAATTATTGCTCCTTTTCTGCTTAGCAACTTTCCTCATACCCCTCAAATCGGGACTTGAAACCAGATAAGCAGTTTCTACTGCCAATTTAGTCTTGAAGAAGCAAACTGGAGTGGCTTCACAAGTTGGATAAAGCAGCTGTCACTGACTGAGGTGCCCACATAGTCACTACCTTTTTCATCTGTTGAAAGACAAAAGCTTGTGAAAAGTCTCCAAGACCTATATTATTAAAAATAATGGTTGATGGTTGAGATGCTGAGCCTTCGAAATGTGTTTATGATTCCCTCAAGGAAATTCTGTGAGTCCATAAGTTTGAAGAATTTGGGAATACAAGAGGGCAGGGATTCATTTAGATGAGCTTTCTCCCAAGGTAGGCTTTATAGTCCTTTCTTCCTAATCACTGGAGCCAGACTCCCACCTAGGCGTGTTGGAAAGTCTTCCATGGCGATCTATATTTAACAAGAATGTTTTCTACTAACACTAGCATGTCAAAGGAAGATTTTTTAAGCACATGATTAGACTTAATCACATATCTTTCATCCCTATCTCTATCTTTTTTTTGAAATAAAAAAAAAAATACTCATACAACAAAAACAGCCAAGAGTTTAGGATAGAAAAGTGTAAAGGGAAATACCACAGGAATGAAGGAATTGTTCAAGGGGCTTGGAATATTCCGCACAACTGAGTTGTTTATGATAAGTAGGAGCTTCTGGAGTGGATTGGTAATTAATAATAGTCTAGTTTTATGTTATTAGATATTATAGTACTGAATAATTTTCAATAAGCTAAAATTTAGATTTAACATTACTTTTCTTGAAATTTACACTCTAATTTGAAAGGAACTTCTGAATATTCTTTCATAAAGCTGAGTTCTTTAAGTTCTTGGGCTATTTTGAATGAAACAAAGGGGAGGGCTGGTTGAGGATGACAGAACATTTAACCACCGTCGCCACAGTTATTTACAATCAGTATGTGCAGAAATAAGAAAGCAACTTGTGCTATTTTCATTTCTTGCAAGGGCAGGCCACAATGGATGATATTGACTTAAGAAGAGGGCCAAAAATTACTCTTTACCACTTAACCATTAAGTCTGAGGAAACTGAATCTTAAATATTTAATTAGTATGCCATTAATAATTTTAATAAAATGTTTTATATTAAGAGAAATATTTATCCAGATATTTAAGAGGTGAATAAAACATCATCTCCATGGTAAGTATTTAACATAAAGAAGTAAGGTTAGGATTGCCAAGAACACGGCATTCTCCTGTCCATCTGACTTGAAAGCAGTACTTGTCACTTGTCCAATGGTGCAGGCTCTTTGCCATGTTCCCTTCTTCATGGCTGCTAAAATGGAGGAGAACACCACCTAGAAAGGCTTGGATGCTTCATCAAAAGGCATGATGTGCATGGAGGGACATGAAGAGGGGCAAGACTATGGTCCAAAGTTTACTGAGTTCAAACAACTTAACTATTATCCCCAAATAATGTACAGGGCAACTTCCAGTCAAGATGGATACAATGGACTAAGCAATCATGGACATTACCCTTCTCTCTCTAAATACATTAAGTATCAGATCATGGATCCAAATAGAGATGACAAGATGCCAACACCAACACCAGATACACAGCTGAGATAAAGTTTGAATGACTTCACGAGGTTGAAAGTCAAGACCACTAGATTCGGTACTGAAGGCAATTGAAATTGGGTTTCCTGCATAGACCAGCCAAAATCCGAGAATGGGTAGAGGGCCTAATCTGTAGTAACTGCAGTCAAGTATGGGTTTGGAACTAGGCTAAGAATTGGCATTAAAAATTTTTCCAGATCAGGTATTTGTACACCCAAGAGGAAATTTCGTAGCACACCACCATCCACTTAGGCCTCCTACAGAAATTATTTTCCACTACAGATGACCTCACCGTCAAAGATTACAATACCTAAGATAAAAGCAAATATCAAAAAAGAGCCTCCACAGATTAAACAAATATAATTTATACCTGAAGAATCTATAAATAGTAAAGAAATTAAATAGGGGCTCCTAACAGACAGATGTTCAAACTTTTTAAGGAGCTAAAAGTAGAAATAGACCCCAATAAAATAAGAACAGAAAGTTTAGAAATAAGAACACGTAGATTTGAAGAAAAAAAAAAGTAAGTAGCAACTCTAAAAATTTTAGTGTTAACTTCTATGATCCAGTGAATTCACAAATGGAGACTGAGTTGTTCCTTGTAGAATGCCTCATTCATTACTAGGGGGAAATATGCAGGAGCAGAAGTGGTTGCTTTCTAAAGTTTGAATTATAAAATGGGAGCAATAAAGAAAATGACTTTTGAATAGGAAGGTTTATTTAGCTGCCCAGCATTACAAGCAAATGACAAACACTGGCTCACTCTTTTTGATATCTGAGAAAGATACTTTGATAGATGATTATTCTAAAATACAATTATGTGTTCTTTTTGTTCTCTATTATCATAGGAAACTATAGGGTATATTTTTTCTTTAGATTGCAAACTCATTTAAAAAGGAGCTTGTAATGAACATTTAATTAGATTGGTTTTGGCTTGCCTAAAAATCTTAGGAAGGTATTAATATTCTAATCAAAAGTCTTGAATTCTTAGAATTAAAAAAGAAAGAAAAAAATGTTTTTTCTTGTGCTGATTTTAAAAGCCAGAGAAGCTATCAAGGAATATAAACTCTTACAAAAAGGAGTGGATTAATGTGTGGCCACCGTGAGCCAACCTTGTGTTTGCAGCAGACTAAAAGTTCCCACCTGACTCATGGAAAATTGATTCAGCTGCTTACAGTTACTTTTCACTCATACTTTGAAAGAACAACAGCTTGGTATTTTTAGCCTTTTAATGGCAAAAGATGGAGCTTAACAAGAGTGAGGATTCGAAGAAAACACATTTATTAAACACTTACTATTTGAAAGAGATGCCCAGTATTTTCACATTATCTCATTTAATTCTTGCAAAAATCATGTGTAATAAGATCATTGATCCCATTACTGAAAGATGAGGAAAACAAGGAACATGTTCAGAGAAATGACGTGACTTACCCAGAGTCACACAGATTTTAGGTGGCAAAGAAAGATTCCATGACAAGTATTTTGAATCCAAATCCCATCTTCTTTCCCACCCACCCTCCACCCCCCAGAAAAAAAGTGGTGCTTCAAAATTCATGTAAGCCTGTGCCTGGGAATGATGAGATACAGAAAGAGAGAAGGGTAGATCCTCTTATGGTTTTATGAGTATCCTCCCCACCTACACTATAATGGGAGAAAAAAACAGGATGAAACCGAAATGTAACTGCTTTCTGGGGCTCACAAGTTTGGTTCCTTTTAGAATATTTCTCTCTCTTTCCTTCAGCTTCTCACCAAGACAGCATCCTTTCAGCTTCAAAGAAAAAAGAACCTCATGCTTTCCTAGTCATTTATCAGCAATCTAAGGTGGCTGCCAATTGTGAGTTCCATTTTCCCTCTTTCCTGAGAAACAAATTTCTCTAGGGAAGCCTATCAGTGAGAGAAATGAGTGAAGTGGAGTAAACAATAGAAAAGAGAGAAGAGAAGAGGAGGGGAGGGGAGGGGAGTGGAGGGGAGGGGAGGGAAGGGAAAGGAAGGGAAGGGAAGGGAAGGGGAAAAAAGAAAAAGAAAAAAAAAAGAAAAAGAAAGGAAAGAGAAAAAATGGGCAATCATTACAGATATTCATATAAAAAAAAAGTGCAGAGCAGAGAATATTTCTTAATTCTCACACACCAGCAGGGCCTGTGTTACCCTCCCATCCAGCATACATTCAGACCCCATATCACTGCCCAGAGCATTGTTCACTATCTATAAATTTATGAGAGCAGTTTTTCGTTGATGAGGCTATAGGCATTTGTAAGAATGAAAATGTTCAAGTGATAAGTCAATCTCTACTCCACTCTGTTTCCCATAAAGCCTCAAAAGTCCAAATGCTATCTTCTCTGGGAAGCATGCCTGATCACTCCCAGGCTGGGTCAAAGGTAAATACAGAATATTCCTCAGGCCTCTTGTATGGTAAAGTATTCAGCACACTGGAGATAATTTCATCTTTAAGGCTCCTGTCCTCCCAACTAGACTTGAATGGAAGAGAAGGAGTGTGACTTTATTCACTATGTATTCCTGAGCCCAGCACACAGTAGGTGTTCATTGACTATAGGATGACTACCCGCTGAATGCACTACTTGTAATCTGTTTCTCTGCACTTTTCCCCACTATTTCCTTCACTTAAAATCTTAACCCCCTTTCCTCCATCCTCAAGTACGAGGAAATTTGTTTCCTTAGTAGGTAGGAAGTCTTGCTCATTACTTATAAAAATATTTATGTAAAATGTTCTTTGAATTAGTATATTCAATGCTATATCCGAAGTTTCTCAAGTGATATATTCACTAAAATAAAAAATGCCTCACTGAAATTTCTAGGGATGCTCCCCTGGCTGTTCAGAGCAACATTTTACATATTCAACATTAGTCAGTATGGAATGACGAGAACCTGAAGGGGAGGCTGACCTCAGATTGTGAAGGAATTGGAATCCAAAACAATGTTTCTAAATTGGTTCTTTCAAACACAAACTTTTTCCCGTTGCAACTCTTGATGGTTACAGTTTCAGCCTAGTCAATAAAATTCTACCCTCGTTAGACACAGGACTAATGAAACCAGTCTAGGTTGTGTGCCCTCAAAGTAAGGTCGAGAGAGGAAGGAAAAAGAGGGGAGAATTTCCTCCCTGTACCCAAGCTCAGGGTACCCAAGGGATCCTAATACATGAAGTTTATTCAGTCTTATCGTTTAGTGCCCTTGTGTCCAAGCTGAAATAAATATTTACCTCCGTCCTAGTTTTTAGTTTTGGAGTTCACCCAGATTGCTTTTAATCTTTGAGATTCTTTAACCTTGACATTTCCAGTTTTTCCTAGGCAAATCCAACTGATCTTAACAGATGTTAGGAGAGCAAATGAGTAAATTAGTCCACATTAAGGTATACATGATTGCTAGCCCATAAGCCTTTTATGAAGCACTTAATTTTTAATAGAGAATATTTGTTTACCTAAATGAATTTATACTTCTAATTTGCTATAATTTCAGTAATTATAATAAAATGAACTGAAAATTCAGCAAAGTGTAGGGAAATCCTTCTGGGTGAGGAGAAAATAGGTTATAGCTCCCTGAGAGCCAGGCCCTAGTTTCTATTAAATTATTCCTATTTTCATCTTCTGTTTTGTAAACCACAGATTTCTAAAAGTACCAAAGGCTTTTTTGTTTGTTTGGTTTGGTTTGGTTTGGGATTGGTTTGGGTGAGGCCAAAGTTAACTTTGAGTATTTTCTATGAGATTCTTTGAGGAGCAGAGTGTAAATTGATTTCATTAGCCACACAGAATTTATTCTCAATACTTTATACTATTAGCTTTTATGTTATATATTAGCCATTCTTTCATTTGTCCATTCACTCTCTTATTCACTAGACATTTATCATATGTTTCCTGGAATGTGCCAAGGCCTACACTGATAAACAAGCTCTACCCCCAAGCATCTGACAAACCAGTAGAGAAGACAGATTTGTCAACAGACTATTATAATTTAGTGTCAATAACCCACATCCAAAGTGCCAAAGCACTCAGAAAATAGCCAATTGCCCAGAAAAGTCAGGAAGACTTCAGAGAGGTTGTGACATCTGCCTGTTTATAGATGCTAATCTCCCCATGAATGAAAGAAGAAGAAAGGGATTTAGATTATTTGAGGCTGTATATAAGTTAATGAGAACATGGAGCCAAAACACATTAGTCACTTCAGAACCCCTTTCTTTACAGTTTATCACTTAAAATCTGACTACTTGAGTCTCACCCCTTTCACATCAATACTTTGTACCAAGACACACACTACCTTAGGCCCCTGTGTTCATCCAGCTCTCCCGGATGTCAAACACAGCTATCCTGGGCAGATTAGTGGCATTTATTCTTTTTCCTCTTCTTGACCAGGACACTGTCATGAGGAGAATGCACAGCTATGTTGATCTAGGAACCTGCTCTTGGTGTAGCAATAGGATCTTCACCCGTTACCACTCCCCTGCCTGGCCAACCTTGCCTGTACCCAATGATCACCCTTACTGCAGAGCGTGCCTGTGCAACATCCTGTGACGTTACCCTCGGAGCATCCTTAGCCTCCCTTCCAAGGATTTTCTGAGGAACTCTTGTCTAGGACACAATATGTTGTCTTTTTAAATCACATAAATGAATAGCTTAATTGATAATGCAAAACATTGGAGCAGATATTTGCAGAAGTCTTTACGGAGCTCATTCCTGAGCAGCTGATTCTTTCTAAAGGACTGTTGCTATCTCAGATTCCTACAAAATATATGTTTTATTGATAATCCTAACCTAATCTATTAATTTGACATCTTTGTTATTCAAATGGTTCATCTTAAAGTTAATTCCAGAAATGACTGGCAGGACAAAAGTTAAGAGATTCAGACCCTTTTTTGTTAGACCAAGTTGATAGTTAAAAGAATAAGTGATTACTGACTGTAGCAACCTAGAAAACCATGGAAAAATGCTATTCCCCAAAATTTTGAACCCTTTTTCTTATATCCTCTTAATTCCCATAATGACCAATTCCTTGGTAACCTAGAGATAGCTGTTCTGAAAACTTAAAGGAGAATGCTAAAAATTTTTATACTTAAGTAAAGATTGTGAGATGGGAGCAATGGTTAAAAATAAGATAGAGATGTGTCACATTTCTGAGGTTAAAGACAAATTAATCAGCTTTGCTTTACATTAGGAAAAACTCCAATCTTTCTGAAAAACAAATTTGTAGTGCTTTCTGAGATTTAGATGATACTTTTTAAGTCAATTTGGAAGCTATAATTTACTTCTAGAAAAAATAAAAATGACTTAGAAAGTTCATTCACCTAGGATCCCACTAGCATTTGTCTAGAGGATATTATCACTTCCTAGAAAAAAAAATGTGCTCTAAAATTTTTAAATATACAATCTAAACTTTATCAGTTTGGTTTTTCTCCAGAAAATTCAATGTATTTTTCCCAAGATGAAAGTTAAGTTACTGTATTTATGATTGAGAAATAAAATTATTTGTTTGTAACTGGAATTTTTTTTTTACCTTTTCATTTTATTTTCTCTAGGTACATTTGGCATTAGTGTCTGAGACTAATTAACCCAGAAGATCAAAATGATCCTCAACTCTTCCACTGACGATGGTATTAAAAGAATCCAAGATGACTGTCCCAAAGCTGGAAGGCACAATTACATATTTGTCATGATCCCAACTTTATACAGTATCATTTTTGTGGTGGGAATATTCGGAAACAGCTTGGTGGTGATTGTCATTTACTTTTACATGAAACTGAAGACTGTTGCCAGTATTTTTCTTTTGAATTTAGCACTGGCTGATTTATGCTTTTTGCTGACTTTGCCACTGTGGGCTGTCTACACTGCTATGGAATACCGCTGGCCCTTTGGCAATTACCTGTGTAAGATCGCTTCAGCCAGCGTCAGTTTCAACCTCTATGCCAGTGTGTTCCTACTCACTTGTCTAAGCATTGATCGCTATCTGGCTATCGTTCACCCAATGAAGTCTCGCCTTCGGCGAACAATGCTTGTAGCCAAAGTCACCTGCATCATTATTTGGCTACTGGCTGGCTTGGCGAGTTTGCCAACTATAATCCATCGAAATGTGTATTTTATTGAAAACACCAATATCACAGTTTGTGCTTTCCATTATGAATTCCAAAATTCAACTCTCCCCATAGGTCTGGGCTTAACCAAGAATATACTGGGTTTCTTGTTTCCTTTTCTCATTATTCTTACAAGTTATACTCTTATTTGGAAGACCCTGAAAAAGGCTTATGAAATTCAGAAGAACAAGCCAAGAAATGATGATATTTTCAAGATAATCATGGCAATTGTGCTTTTCTTTTTCTTTTCCTGGGTTCCCCACCAAATATTCACTTTCTTGGATGTACTGATTCAGCTGGGCATCATACATGACTGTAAAATTGCAGATATCGTTGATACCGCCATGCCCATCACTATTTGCATAGCTTATTTTAACAATTGTCTGAATCCTCTTTTCTATGGCTTCCTTGGGAAAAAATTTAAAAAATATTTTCTTCAGCTTCTGAAATACATCCCCCCAAAGGCCAAATCCCACTCAAGCCTATCAACAAAAATGAGCACACTTTCTTACCGCCCCTCAGATAATGGAAGTTTATCCATCAAAAAGCCTGCCCTGTATGTTGATGTTGAGTAACACACCTGAAACCTGTCTGTGAACTAATTTTGTGAAAAAGGAGCAGGAGAAACATTCCTTTACAGCCCTTCACTACCAAATAAGTATCAGCTACTTTTCAGAAATTTGCGAGTGGATTACATAGACTGAACTGACTTTTCCAAAACTCTGAACAAAAGCTTTTTTCTTTGCAACAAAACAAACCAAAACCATGTTTTGCCACATTTTGCATTAGATAAATGATGGCTGCTCAAAAAACGTCAGAAATTGGATAGATGCGTTGATTTGGAAAATTTTACTGGCAGAAATGTCATCTTGCTAGTCCTCATGTTATTTTTGGTTTCCACATAAAGGTATTTAGAATATGTTAAATCTTTAGAGGAGCAACAGGAGATCAGCACTCAAGATTGCTCTCTCCAGTTTCCAAAGGGCAGGGCAGCTTTCGTGCCTATTTATCTATTAGCAACTGTGGTCCACTTGCACCTGCTACTGACTATACATGTTGTACAAAGACCTGCTAAGCAGTGGTTGTCAAGTTTCCCAAACTTGTGCAATTCAACCAGTGTCTTATTAATTCACACTGCCAAAACATGCCAGCTCAGGCTTATTTGTATAATGATGTTACTAAAGTCACGTATAAAAGTTAAACTACTCATGAAGGTGTTACTCTGGTCCCAGGTAGTAGTGTCTTCCTAGTCATATTAGTTTTATTTCATATGTGAGAAGTACATATATTTTGTGGTAAAAAGATGATATATCATAGAGTATACCTTACTGTTTTAAAAAGTGTATGTTCTATCCATATATGTATATGTATATATCTCTAAACTGTTACTTGGCTCAAATCTGGTAAAGATATATTTACATTAAAATAAAATAATTTTATTGTAATGTATTTAATCTTCATTATTTAAATGGATGCTCTTTTTTTTTTTTTGAATCAACAATTGGTTAGCTTTATTCATACTGACATTTTATAGATTTTGCATACCAAACACTTGTTTCCAAATGAAAAACATACCGAAACCCTACCATTTAAGTGCAATTTGCATTAACTGAGTCTTCCATAAGATATTCCTTAACATTACATTTTGATCAAAAATGTAGTAAATTTGTATTGGTATACACCTTTAATTCTTCCTCAGAAGGTAGAAATGAAGTTAAAGCCATCTGAAAAGATGTTTTAAAAGTTCTCTTTATCCCAATGTATGGTTTTAAGAAAAAATAGTTAAGATAATTTTAAAGTTCAATATTGCAATTGAATATGAAAAGTGTTATTAAATGAAGTTCAACGAAAATCATGTCTTTAAAAAAATAATGTGCATTTATAAACATATAAAATAAGACCTTCATTAACAAAATTGTGGTCAAATTTGCTATTTATATTTCTGGTTAAATGAGGGATTTTCTATTAGTGCCAAACCTTTTATTTTTATTTTTTAAAATTTATTGGAGTAACACTGGTTACTACAATTATATAATTTTCAGGGGCATATTATAATTTAACATCTATATATTCTATTTTATGATTGCCACTCAGAGTACAATTTCCTTCAGCTACCATATATTTAATTCCCTTTACCCACTTTACCCTTCCCCAACCTCCTTTATTTTAAAAACAAGATAATTGTGAATAGGTATAAACATATTTCAATTTAAATTTTGATTCAACTGATGGTTTAATACTGCTGGTTATAGATTTTATATCCTGCCATTGAAATAATAAAGAATACATTTTATTCCACTGCACAACATGGAACAAATACATATTTTAAATTTTCCCAAGTTTTTCATGCAACAAAGAAAAAAGCTTGTTTCTTCTAACACTGAAATAAAACATTATTTTACATTTCTAATAATAGTATTTTTCTAGTTACATAGATCATTGTAAGAAATTTAGAGGATATAGGGAAACATAAGAAATATGTTTAGCTCTTTCACTCAGAAATAATCATTTTTAACACTTGGATGCATTTTCTTCTTTTTTTTTGTATTCATTATATACACATATATAAATCATATTAGTGTCATAATGTGTATAGTACTTTTTACACAGATTTTTCACTTAATGCTATAGCATAGTAGATTGCTATATCATTAAATATTTTTCTTTAAAAAATTAATAATTGCATAACGTTACAAAATACTGACATATCCTAATATAGTTAGCTAGCCCTAAATTGAATCGTTTAGTTTTTCTCACTTTTTTAGTATCACAACTTGCACTGTGGTGAACATTCAAGTGCATGAATTTGATAAATTACTCATTGTGCACTCCTAAAAGTGTACATTTTTAATATTTTTAATACATATTGCCAAATATTTTTCAGGAAACTCGTAACAATTTGCAATACCAACTATGTATGAACTGTGTATGAATATATCTCACCACAGCTTCAGCAGCATGGAATATTTACTAGATTTAAGCAGAAAAGAAAATTTTATTGTAAAGATTCAGGTGCCACAAGCATGGATGAAACTGCCTTGAAGAATGTGCTGGAGGATTCCCGCTCCCCTGAGCAACTTGCCTCAGTCTTCTCCCTAGAGGCTTTCACCGCTCCTGGAGTCCATGCGACCAGTCTGAGATGCTCAGCAGGCTCAATAAACAGTGGCCAAATGATTGGAGTGGTATATAACAGAGCCAATGAGAGGTGTGGGCAAGAGGGGCCATTTAGAGATGCCTTGGTGGGCCTGGCAGAATATCCACATTCTCAGGTATAGAGTTCTTTTGTAATATATGCAGTTACATGTGCCTCTTATTTTCATTTTGTATTGTTCTTAATTTTACTAATATAATGCCAGTCGCTAACTCTGAAGGTCTTTTATGATTTTCACAGAGAATCACCTGTAAAAAACAAATTCTAGCTCGTCTCAAATTATAGCATTAACTTACCCTATTTGAAATCCCTCCAAGTCAGCTTTATAAGCTTTTTTTATTCAACTGTCATTCTGTCATTTTAATCCAAGTGATTACAAGTACTTTAAACTTGCTGAACTATTTGATGTTATAGTTGATGAGATTTCTGATAAATAATTATATTTAGATACCCTCTATCTCTAACTGGTGAGAATAACATGTTCCAAGCCTTGTTTTTATTTTGATTTCATCGAATTATTATTTTTTTTCTCCAACCCATTTTGTGAAATAGATATTGATAACTTCAATGATTAATCTTTTTTTCTTTTCAGTGAGACCAACTTAATATTGAAGTTGAGACTCCATTTACCAAAATTATAAGATGAGATGCCATGCTTTATTCTTCATGAACATATTTACAGGTTAGGTGGTCTCCTTATTTGGGGAGATAATTTTTAAAATTTATGCATAAAGGAATATTTACCATAAAGATCTAGGTGCCCAACAGAACTCGATGGCAATATGTATATACCAATTTACATTCCAATTCTTGTTTTCCCCATGAAAGATTTCTCTTCAGTCCATGATTCATTAACTCATGAATTCTACACATTTTGTATTGTTTACCAACTCCATGCTGGGAGGCTGGACTTATATAGCTTAGAACAAATGTCAAATATTTCTATCAGCTGCTGTGGGCAGTGTAAAAGAGAGCCCAGTGGGAAGTAGCTTGCCTGCCACACCATGGAAAGGTTCACAGAGGTTTGATAACATGAATTCTCAATTTTGTAACTCTATACGCTGGGGCAGTTTTTTTTTTGTTTGTTTGTTTGTTTTTTTGTTTTTTTGGTTGCTCCCCACCCCTTGCCCCCAGCAATACATGCCCACATGGGGAACCAGAGAGGAGAAAATAGACTCAGGCCACAAAAGTGGTGAGTGAAGAAAATGCATTCCAGGGAATTTTGGATACTGGTATGAAAGGGTAAAGCTTCCTGAGGGTAGAATCAGGAGTGCATGAGACAGAGACTGGAGAGTGAATAGAGGTCATCCACTGCTTCAACAGTCAGGGTGCAAACCTCATAAGAGAGCTTCATACAGATGTTTAAGGTCCAATGACAGCCTTGTTGGAGCCACTGGACCCAGACCAACCAGAAGAAGAGAGAACTTAAATATTAGAGAAGCAAGCTATAAACAGTAGACTGAATAATACGAAGAGTCAACTGTATGATATTTATATATTTCAGATGCATGTTGGGAGAGAAAAGGTTGCCTGTAAAACCATGCTGGAGGCTTTGATTAAACTGAAGAATATAAAGAGAATAAGGAAATAGAAGAGGTGGAATACTTGAGCTAATTATTCGAGAATCAGATTTTTCAAATTTAAAAATTTGATTGAATCAGTTAAAATGTATCTGTAACTACATCCATTCTTGTCTAATATATTTGTACAGTGAACACTTGTGAAAACATCTGTGCAGTGACCCTTATTATGAGAATTTACCACTTCGACCAAGGGCAGGACTACATTTTCCTACCTTACCCTATCCTGAGGCCACAGTTAATTGTCTAGGCTTGAAGTGGACCAATCATAGTTTTTTAATTTTTTTAAGTTAATACTAACAAGTGAAGTTAACACTAAAGGCAAGAGCCCTAGTAATGTTAGAATTATTCATTCTGCTTATGCCTGATGCCCAGCTATATCCCTGACCACCTCATTCTTTGAAACAAGCATTTATGTCTCTAATCAAGGGACAAAATAAAATTATCCTTAGCTGAGATCTGCATGTGTTCCTTCCTGCTTGACCGATAAGAATTTCCCTTCTGAAGTGGCAAGTACATCATTCATTGGACACTCAACAGGATGATACCAGTCTAGGTCCAAAACTATCTTGATCTCCATCTTAATAGGAAGTCATATAAACTGTCACTCTTTCATGTGTCTTATTATGAGAGGGTGATGACCAGGACATCCAGTAATACATGTTAGAGAACAAGAGGTGTGATGATATAGAAGGACCTGTAGTTGGATGGGATGAACAGTACTAGACTACCTACTATTGTAAATTATTGTAAACTGAGCTCTCCTTCTGAGGTGGCACACTGGTAAAACACTCTTCTCTTGCTCAAGAAATTATGATAAATATAATTTGGACCATGAAGTAGTAATTAAGGAAAAGAAGTGAGCATCCTGTACCACTTGAGAGCTCAAATACATGGCCTGCAGCTGCCTGGATCCTTCCTTCTCTCTGTGACCTGGATGTTTCCTAGATCTCGCAGAGCCTGACAAGAGGCCTTTGTTCAACAAACATACTCACCTTACTTGAGAAATGAGTTTACTGAGGTCCAAAAACTGAATTTTCACAATCATAAAGAGCCAGAATTAGATAGTTTCTTTTTCAAAAGACAATAACTTAAAATAAGAAAATTTAGCTTAATAATTAATTCAAATTACTCATACACAAAGAAGCTTGGTATAATAACCCTTTAAGAATTTAAATATCTTGAGAGCTGTCCTTCAAGCAGCATGATAGACAAATTTTTATGTGTACAAGAAATATAAATTTGATGAATAAATGATGTTTATTTTGAAACTATTAAAAGTCAGTTTACTATTATGATTACTTTGCTTCACATTCAAAATGATGATGAACCTTATATGCCCCAGATCTGTTTCTTGATTCTTTCCATGTCTTTTAAAGCTTCTTTTTTAAAAAACTGAACAGAATGAGAAATAGGAATTCTTACTGAACATCCTAATGAGTTGGAATATATCTCATGGAACTTCTTTTCCTAGTCTGATGGAGTTCTGCTATGACATACTGGCAAACACAGATACTAAATGATAATTTCCACAAAATAAACTTCAGTTCTCCAAAAGCGGCAAATAGCAGGCTGGATGATGTTAACCAACAAGGAGAAGCCCCCTATCTGTTCCATCTTCTTCTAGAAATAGCCCCCCTATTTCCACTTAGGAGCCTACCCCTTCCCATACTTAGTGCAGAATCTGGATAGGGTTCTACCCCCATTGCCAACATATCCAAAAGGGGATGTGAGAAGACCTAAGCAAATTGACCCATCATATTCCCCTGACTGTAATGGGATGTACAGATAACTTAAATGGACCCAATTAAAGTGAATATTCTGATTTTTCCAGGAATTACCAGACATAATGTTTGTTCTTTCTCATTATATACAATCTAAGTAGATATGAAGGGCAGTTGCAGCCATTTAGTTACTCCAAATGAGGAAGCTGGAATTTCTTGGAGTTTTCACAGGGAGCATAAGAAAAAGGTCAACATATGAAACCAACAAATAAAAGGCTGGACAAGAAATGGAGAGGGACCATGTCCTTAGGACACTGAGAACTGACTTTCAGTGCCAGCGGTTAGGACTATCCTCCAGACTTACTTTATTTCTCATGCCAGTTGAGACTAGGTTTCCTGTTAAAATTTTCCACTGAAATCCAATATTTACCAAAGTCATTATAGCTACCATTTCTGAAATTCATATTATAGGACAGTCACAGAGTTATTTGCTTATATGGACTATATTATTTAATCCTCATAATAACCAGTCTTGTCAGCTCTATAATTATTACAATGAAACAAAAAGAGGCCTAGAGATTTTATTTAATCAATCCAAGATAACTTGACTAGCAAGTACTAGACCTGAAATTTGAACCCAAGCATTCCTATTCACAATCTGTGCTTTGACTTGCTAAATTTTGTTGCCCTCCTTAAAAAGCATCACAAAATATGAATCATGTAAGTACTTCCAAAATAATGTCTACGTCTAGTTGCTCAAAATCAATATGAGTAATAAATTACCTTGCCTTACACCCATATGTACTGGGTTTCAAGCTCGAACTTCGATAGTCTTTGTTCTTGCAAGTTGGGCTCTTTAATAGAAAATACTAATTGACCTCACAGAGCATAGCACTAAATTTTACATTTATTGCAATTTGATTTTGGATGAGCTTGTATTGGGTCTAGCAAATAAACAGGCTATGACTGCTAACTATCACAATAATTAGTTCAATACTTTAGTTCTTTTTGCAGCCAAGATTTGCTAAATAAAGGGGGAGAAGAAATTCCTAAATTAATTTGCACGTTAAATTTTACCTTCATACAACCTAATGGAATGAAGTTCTTTTGAAAAAATATTATAAAGAAACATTACATTCTGAGACGGATTACCTTGTAAGTTATACAGTTAAAATTTATCAACAAAGTTAGTATATATACACATACACACACATATATACATATATATATGGAATAATGAAAGCATAAATGTGATTTTTTTCAACTTTGTCTAGAGTCTAGGAGGAAAAAAGTGATAAGATCACAGCCATGAATTCTGAGGACAGTTCTAGCAACATCATTGCTAATCACCAAAAAAAGGATGCTACTCAAAGACAGTGAGAGATAAGAAGAAAGTTGTGACAGAACAGGAAAAACATGCTTGCCACTTCACCTTTTGCATCTGGGTGCAGAATAGGTAGAAAGGAGTAGGTGTACACATAAGACATAAAAGAAAAAGAAAAAGAAAAAGAGATGATTCAGCCATAGCTGAGGGAATGACCATAATATGGTGAAACTTCTAGCAGCCAAGATAAGTCAGATAGCAGCGATGAAGCCTATCATTAGAGGAAAGTTAGACATATCAGTGGGGACAATTTAGTCCCCCAGGGGATAGTTGAAAATGCACTGCAGACATTTTCAGTTGTCACAACTTGATGGAAGATACTACTACTGGGATCCAGTGGGTAGAGGCCAGGGATGCTGCTAAACATCATACAATACACAGGACAATATCACACAAAAAGGAAATGTCATTAGTGCCAAAGTTGAAAATCCCTGGGTTTGAGAAGTAGGGGAAGAGCACCATTTAGCAGTATGAATTAGTGGCCATGCATGGTGGGAAGTAAGAAAGTGCTGGTCTCTGAGTTTCATGACCCATAAAATACCTCTTCCCCTCTCTGTCTTTTCTATGCATTTACTCACCTTCTCCAGTTGCACTGCATGTGAACTTCATCCAGATAAGCTATTTTATGGAAAAAGTAGTATAAAAAGGAGGATGTCATTTGTGAGACCAAGCAGGCAAAAATCTGTATATTTAAATTCACGCATGCATGTCAGGAAAAAAGCAGCTGGTAGCATGAAATAAAGCCGAATGATCGCACCTTTCCTTCCATGGGAGACAAGATGAAGGTGTTGGTCCCACTGAGCAGCTAATCCTCAGAGAAGATACTAAGTGCAGAAATGAAACACATGGGCATGGTGGTACAGCTAGCTGGCAGCTCCACCAAGACACTCTGTAGTATTTTTAACATTTGATGTGATTCTAGTGAAAATTTTTATTAACAAAATCAAAGGTATATTTTATTCTTATTCTATTTCCATAGAGGATTTAAGCAGCTTCCAATAAAGTACACTAAACAGTAATACAATAGAAATTAAAAATAAGGTCCACTGGGGGAAAGTAAAAAACAGAAGCAAACCTCTGATGATGCAAACTAAAAGAGTTTTTGTGATGAAGGAAAATATTGGGTTTTGTTCTTCTTGTAGCTAGGATGAAAAGATGAACATCACAATATCTTCAGTTTTTTTTTTTTTTATTAAAATAATAGCAGACCAGATTCCCGATGGAGCAGAATCTTCCTGATACTCAGTTCTGAAGAGAATTTCTCACATAGGATTGTGGATAGAGGTGTAGTCACCTAATGGGTCATTTTTAAACCATATTTTTAATTTAGGCCTGATTGTTTTAGTAATGTTCTTCTAGAAAAGTCAAGAGCATGACACTACCAATTCAATAGAGGTGATAATGTGAGGGTGTCCAGTATTGTGGTATGAGAGTCTTCCAAAGGTGTACTTGATAGTAGTATCATATTTGTGATGTCAGTGGGGACCTTTGGGTCCATTGAAACCTAAACAAGATCAACTCAGACTCGTTGAGAAAATCCAAGATTTCCAGAATTTTCTGAAGAAGGCTGAGAAGTTTACATTTCCATGATCTCATTCTATTTATCCCAGTTCCATTTAGAGATCATCTCACTATTCCACAGAGGCTGTAGGGTACCCTTGTTCTATGTGATATGGACATGAAACAGTTTCAATCACTCACACTCACATTCACACACACATAAACACACACACACACACACACACACACACACACACACATTCATAGGTATTAGATTCTTGATTCAAAAAATCCTCCGTCTCTCTGGACATTTCTCCCTAAATTCCATTTAGTCTCCACTTTTATGCCATCCCACACATAATCCCCTTCCTTCTTGGCCTCCTTTCCTCTTTTATCACAACCTCCATTAGGGAAAAAAAACCATAGTCCCTTCTTCTCTCACATAAAGTAAACTAGCCATTCATCCTATTAGCTTTCCCCCTGGTGAATACCAACCATACCCGAGGCAGAAACTCATCTTCTCCCCCAGACTGTCAGGATATTTTCTTAGAAAAATTCCAGTGCATACACTACTAAAGCATTGTTGACTTCCAGTCAAGATGACATAGTAGGTAGATACTGTGCTAGTCTCCTCTCATGACTACATCAAAATTACAACTAAACTGCAGAACAACCATCACTGAGTTCTGGCTGAACAGAAATTCTACACTGTGGACATACATTAGAGGCCACTTAGAGTCTGGCAGAAGGGGCAAAAGAATAAACTGGTCCCAAAATTGCATGAAGCAATTGAGAATGGGGAGCGATATCTCCACTATGGAGGTGCCCTTGGAAGGATCCTAGCCTCACACTGGGCTCTCCATCCCAGGGTTCCAGTACCAGAAAGAGAAGTCCCCACAACCTCTGGCTGTAAAAACCATCAGAAATGGTGGCTAATTGAGATGTTCCTCTTGAAAGACCCATGCAAGGACTCACCATCTCTGAGCTCTAGTGCTGGGGAAGCTGCTCAAAAGACACCAGGGACATAAGGGGAGAAAATAAGAAGTCTGGATTCAGGGTAAGGGCTGGAGGGATGGGTTTCTCCCAGAGAGAAGTGCTGGTAGAATCCACTGTTTCTTTGTTGAAGCATGCCCATTTGCAGTATGTAGATACAGGTGGCAACCATATATGAATCTCCATCAATCTGGCTAACTTTGGTTGCCCTACCCAGGTGATTCACAAAGACCCCACCTCCCACAACTTACAGGCCCACCCAAGCTGCCTCCAGTGGCTTTTCCAACAAATGGCCTGTCTTGCCTCATGCTGTGGACTTTCCTAAAATCTCTCAAAGTCTTACAAAATCCAAACAAGCAGCATCTGGCTTTAGCATGCTCTGTACCTCTTGCTGAGCAGGCTTTAGCCTGGCACTAGTGGCAGCTGGCCTAGGTTTGCAGCTTGACCTCTGGAGGTACCTCTAAGCCCAGGACAGGTGGCGGCCATTTGTAGATTGCTTAGTGACTCTTGCCAAGGCACTGGGCAGTGCACAGGCTGGAGCTAAACTTGGCCTATGGCGGGACACTTCCCAAAAGGCCCTGGGACCAGCACTCCCAGTAACTGGCCTCGAACTGAGCTGGAGTACCACCGGGGTCTGCATCTGAAGATAACACATCCAAAGGGCAGACTGGGCAGGCACCAGAGCCCTGCTAAAGTGAATCTTGCTCTGTAGGGTCCACCCCTCACTGGCCACTCCTCATAAACAATCATACCAAAGGTCAATTTCCCCCACTGATGTGCAAATAGCAACCAAGTTTCAACTATAACAAGTTGTCTGTAGGGTACGTACAACCCTCACAAGGGACACACCTGGAGCATGTAGCCCAGGTAACTAGGGTCCCACAGGACACGTACTACATAAGGCCACTCTATTACAACTGGGAGACACAGTTGTAATACATAAAAACAAAATATGGGGGAGAGGACAAAGAAATATTTCCCAAATGAGAAAAACAGAACAAAGGTCCAGAAAAAGAATTAAACAAAATGGAGACAAGAAATCTATGAGATGCAAAGTTCAGAATACCAGTTAAAGGATGCTCAATGAACTTAGGGGAGGAGTAAATAAATTCAGTGAGAACTTTAACAAAGAGATAGAAAAAACAAACAAAAAAAATCAGTTAGAATTGAAAAATACTATAACTGAAGACTACATTAGAGGGAATCAACAGTAGATTAGATGAAACAGATGATCAAATAAGCAATTTAAAAGAGAAGGTATCAGAAAATACCCAATCAGAACAGCAATAAAAAAAAAAAGAACTAGAAAAAATGAGAATAGTTTAAGGGGTCTCTGGGATAACATCTAGCATACCAATATTCACATCATAGGGGTACCAGAAAAAGAAGAGAAAGAGGAAGGAATTAAAAACCTATTTGAAGAAATAATGACAGAAAACTTCCCTAACCTAGCAAAGCAAATGGATGTATAAGCCTAAGAAGCGCAGAATCCCAAACAAGATGAATCTAAAGAGGCCCACACCAGGACACATCATAATTAAAATGCCAAAAGTTAAAACAGCAATAGAAAGCAAGTACTTACAAGGAAGCTCCCATAAAATTGTCATGTAAGTGTTCAACAGAAATTTTGCAGGCCAGAAGAGATCTGGCATAATATATTCAAAGTGATGAAAAGCCAAGACCTATAACCAAGATTACTCTAAACCAGAATTTCAAGAAATGTTAAAGAGAATTTTTTAAGAAAAATAAAGATAAAAAATATGAATAATGGCAATAATAATGGCAAAATATGAATAAATGATAATAAATACATATCTATTGACAATTACTTTAAATGTAAATGGATTAAATGCTCCAATCAAAAGATAGAGTGGCTGAATGGAAAAGAGAACAAGACCTTTACATATGCTGCTACACAAGACTCATTTCAGATCAAAATACACACATAGACTTAAAGTAAAGGGATGGTAAAAGATATTTCATAAAAATGGAAGAGAGAGAGAGAAAAAAAGCTGGTATAGCCATACTTATACCAGACAAAATAGAGTTAAAACAAAGGCTATAACAAGACACAAAGAAGGACCAAGTAATCCCACTTCTTGGTATCTGTCCAAAGAAACCCAAAATATTACTTTGAAGGGACATTTGCATCTATTGCAGCATTATTTACAATAGCCAAGATATAAAGGCAACCTGGGTGTCCATTAGCCAATGAATGGATAAGGTGATGGTACATATACACAATTGAGTATTCCTCAGCCATAAAAAATAAAATAAAATCTTGCCATCTGCAATATGAATAAACCTAGAAGTTATTGTATTGAGTGGAGTAAGTCAAACAGAGAAAGACAAATGCCATATGGTTTCACTTACATGTAGAATCTGAAAAACAAAATAAATAAACAGAAACAAACTTATAGATACAGAGATATTTTGAGAGTTGCCAGATTGGAGGAAGGTTGGGGGGATGGGTAAAAAAAGAAGAAGAGATTAAGAAGTACAAATTGGTAGTTACAAAATAATCATGGAGATGTAAAGTATAGCCATAAGAATATAGTCAATAATACTGTAATAACTATGTATGGGGTCAGGTGGTACCAGACTTATTGGGTAATCACACTATAAGTTATATAAATGTCTAACCACTATGTTGTACTCCAAACTAATGTAATATTGTGTACCAACTATAATTCAAAAATTAAAAAATTAGTTAAAAACATTGTTCACCCTGTTACTGACAAGTCCCACTCTCAAGTAGTAGTACCAGTCCTAATGGAGGAAAGCAGTAAAATTTCTTATAGAATGGAGGGTCTCATTATTTGATAAATTCAGGATTCATGCCCCACCAGTCCTCCAGTTTCTCTATAAATCTGATGTCATTTCCTGCTGTTCCTATTTGCCAGGGACTATCCACTACTTTGTGCATGCTTTGTGCCCCATGATCTATGTGGATATCCACTCATGAAGGCACACTCATGAGCTTCATCCAATGGATTTTTAAGTGGAAACACCTCTTCGACCTTGTCCCCCTTATGTTCATTTAACAAATCACAGCATTTAGTTTTTAAGTTTTCATATTCTACAGTTGTTTGAAAAATTTAAAATAATATCATTTTTATTTTAAAACATAAATCATTAGGTAGCTAATACTTAGAAGTACTCATTCTAAGTAATCATTATCATTTTCTCCATTTACCACATGCAAGCATAAAAATAATTGATGTTTTTCATGTAACCTCACATTTAAAAACAAACAGGTGGCAGGTGATTAAGTTTACTGAAGTTAAAGATTAATTTTTGTTCCTTTGAACTATATGTTCTTTTATAATCTTCTTGGCTAATCTCTTACTTACCTAATTCCTAACTTTTATACAGTTTTCTTCTCCTGCCCCTTTTATAGGTGGGTTTCAGTTCCTTCAGGAAGATTCTAATAAAGTTTCATGTGTTATCAATTTTAGGAAAGAAAACGTTATTGGATATGTTCTTCTGCAACCCTCTAGTTTTACAGACGATGACAGCAAAGCCCTGAAAGGTAGACTAAGCTCTCCTGGAGGCTTTCTGCTTTAACACAGGACAATGCCTCACAAGGAAGGAACTTCAGAGGTAGAATTTCAACTCTTAAATATCAGACTGAGGGGAGAGAACTTCGGAGTAGAAGATGTTTCTAGGACTCAAAATTACACCATAGGTCAACGCTGATAATAGAAAAAGGCAATTAGAGTAGAGAGCAAGTAACCCCCCGAGGGGATCTGGGAAAGGGGAGAAGGGGAAGGTGGGTTTGCAGGTACTTAGGAAGAAGTCTAGTTTCATGCAGAAGCTGCTTTAATAAGGAGAACAGCTCAGTAGCAGCTTGTCCTCATTAGTTCTTCACAGTGAAAACTTCCACTTGCCCTCAGCGGTCATGACTTCCAGCTCCTGAGACACTGAGCCTGCAAAGCAAAGGGCTGATGGCAGGGAGAAATCCAACTCTGTTATCTTCTAGAGCAGTGCTTCTCAACCTTAAAGGTGAGGATCCAGTACAGAAGATCAGAGTTCAGCCACAGTTTGAACTCAGATTTCCCACTTCTTAGGTATGTAAGCCACAGGCTCTCACCTAGGAAGCATTTCCTATATGTGAGAATTGTACTAAAATGAACCTTAGGAAGCTTCTGCTCAGAACTTGACTTCTGTTACTTTTGACACAGTGACTATTTTTGAAATATCATTTAGACTGCTTGAGAACAATAATAACAGAAACTCAAAACACTAAAGTGTTCAAATCAGAAAGCACTTCCAAACCACAAACTAAAGTTGCTCCGGCTGCTCCCATGTTGAATCTAGGGTTTCTCTAATACCATTCTGGGTCATCCAACATTTCTGAAGTGTCTCCGGTTCTGGCCTTGCCATTTAATTTGGTATTGCTTTGAGAAACAAGTTGCAATTTCTTGTCTGTTAAATGACAATGCACAGATTTTCTAACACTTGGTATATGTAGCAATGCACAGACGCGGACCAACTAACTGTCTATTTAAAGATGGAGAGAGAGAGCCTTTATATTTCAGGGTTTTATCTTCTCTCAAATGCATATGGATGCACAGCAAGTGAGCAGCAATACCACACTTCCCTGGTCATTGAATATCCTGCATCATACTTCTTAATTAAAACCAGCATCACAAATATGATTGTTTAAGTGCCAAAAACCTGGCTCGCTTAATGGACAGTCAGAGAACTACATGATCATTAAATTCATTTGGAACCACTTTCTTTTTTTTCCTGAGATAAATACAGTTAAGCTCTAAATATTTCTATTATTTCCCATCCAGTGTATTTTTTAATACTGCTTATTTTCACCATCACAACTTCCATTTCACTTTTGTCATCAGACTTAACTCTATGTTATAAAATTTTATTATGGTTTTCTTGGTGGTGGTGATGCTTTTCAAGCTAGAGTTTGATGCCAGGAACTAAGAAATAATTTGAGTGAACGACACATAAGGTGTTGCCTAGTAACACAGGCAAATCTGTGCAAAGCCATCAATTGCAAAATTTCATAGCAGCGTAAAAACTTTTACTGGCACTTAAGCATATTTTTCCCTGATTGAAGCAGAATTCATGCAACAATTACAACAACATGATAAAAGCTGGTAACAATTAGCCTTCAAGAGCTGCTGTTATTTCCTGACAATTCCAAAGCTGTTTTTGTTTGTTTCAGAAAAAAAAGCATCAAATTCTTATTGGGCTAGCCTCACTTAGAAGGCGGAATCTAGCCTGATAACTGGCCAGTGCCAGAATTTTAACTACAGCTCCCAATAAATAATAGAAAAGTTATGTAATAGTTTACGGTTCTAATTATTTTGTGTCAACCACAACCAGTTCTAAGTACATACTTAACAGGCCAGCCCTCCTATTCTGTAACATAAAGGTGGAAACACATAATCCCCACAATGGCGCAAACATGCCTTCAACTATCACTGAGAAAAGGACTTCATGAAAATGAAAGCTGAAAGCCAAGAAGGTTTTTATGTATTGTAATAAAGATCTTAAAGGAGCTTCACACGAGTGAGTGTTTCACTGACTGGATACCAGGTGATTTATTTTTCTCTGACAAACACATGTTTCTATGAACAGCTACCAGGGTCAAGGTATTCATACTACAGCTCAAGGAAATTGAGAAATAAATGCTTTTATCCTTTCATAAACTTCCCATTCTTCTTGCTCTGGATTCAATAAAAAATGCTCATAAAAATTAGTAATGCAGGCACAAAAAATGTGTTGTGAAATACATTGGAAGACTTGTATGTTCAGGCTTAGTCTTTCCATCAATTTTGTGGCTGAGTTCCCTTATGTACATTTCAATAACTCCTAATTTACTTTCAATCCACATTATGCCAAACTTCTGGTTTGATTTCTCAGAATCCTCAAGCCCAACATAGCTACAGCAAGACACCTGCAAAGATCCAGATGCCACCAGAAGAAATGGAACAAGACGGCTCTGAAAGCAAAGGTTGATGTCTAAAAATAAAATAAAACTAAATAAGAGAATCCATCTAGTCCAAAGATACCAGGCCTAAGAAAGCCCATCTACACACCACAGAAGTAACACTTTGGAATGCATGGCAATAGCCCAGAAGTAGAATGAGCCTACAATTTAATAACTGTGGAACCTTAAGCAAGTTGCTTAACCAACTTGAGTCCCAGTTTCCTCCTCTATAAAATTAAGGGAATGGATTAGATGAGTTCCAAAGTTCCTAACAGTTCCAAGATCCTATAACTAAATCTTTCCATTGATCAAAAAAAACTGTCCATGGCTTCCTACTCTGTTCTTTTACTGCAAGCAATGATAAAGAAACCAGCAGTCAGAGCTGAGAAACTAAAAGTAGGCATAATCCACAATTGTTGAGGTGTGATATGCTTTCCAAACATACAACTTCATATTGCAAAATAAGACATGTGTAATTACTTACCATGCTCAATGCATAGTGATCTGTAAAATCATGCCCCAATGCCACCCCTCCTATACACAAATGAACCTCTGCACAGGTTTTGCAAAGATCTTCCTTTATGAGCTTCTGTGATTATGAGTGTCAATTATAAAGATTTAAAATAATAACAAGTCTGAAAAACTCATTTAGAAAATGGCAGTACATTACCTGGATTATGTATAGACTGACAATTTAGTCACTAATTTCTGAGTAAATTTTAAGGCTTATCCACTTAGATATTTTAAAAAGAGTTGACATTCATCAAATAAATCTTAGTGATAAAAGAAATATGTTTTCTACACTGTTAGAAAGCAGTAGAAACATCAAATTCTTAAATGAATATTAAATGAATTAGATGGATTATGAATATTTTATACTTCATTAAAATTAATCATTAATTTTGGAAAGAGGCTATGAAACATGGATTCAATACTCTACTGAAGCTAAGAGTAGCATAATGAGAGTAACAGAACCTCAAAGAGAACTTGTACAATCAGTCCAAGAAGAAAAGAGATTTATCAAAATGATAGTATTTGTTGCTAGCTACAATAAAATAAAACATACAGATTCCCTGAAATATATTTTCTAAAATATATTACTTGAAATTTCTAAAGACTTCTTAAGGATGAATATTATATAATCTTCAATTACTATAGTAAAAATTCTAAAATCTATGGCTTATCAGAATCATATGTAAATTTTACCATTTACTGAGTTAATCAGAATTACTAAAGTGTTTAGCCATTGCTTTATACAAATGTAGGGCATTTTTATTAAAAGTCTCTGGCCCCAAATTGACAGGTGAAAATTTTGTGAATTTGTTTTTATTTTTTTTTAGATAAAACTTATTTTGTCTTTCAATCTCATGATTTATGAGTAAGACCTATGTAGAAGAAATTGGGGGAGTTCAGATTTTTAATAACTAAAGGGGACGTTCCAAATTAGCTTTCTGTCTTATCCACAATGTCATTACATTTCCTAAGAAATGGAGTTATAAAAGTGTTTAAAACACTTCTATTTTAACTATCCTCATGTTCTGTTTGGGGTCTTTCCATTTATTTGAATGATGTTGGACAAACACATTGCCTGATATAAGAGAACTGAAGGTTTGAAGAAGACCAGCTTTCTTAAATATATACTTTAAAGAAGAAAACTGTTCAAATAACATGGTTCTCTTAGAAGAGCACATCTAGAAAGTGCTCTACCTTTAAATAAGGTGCGACAAACAGTATCATTATCACCCTTTAGTCTAAAATTTGTAATGGAAGAACCACTGAAAGGTAACATAGTGATGAAGTGGGGAAAATAAAGCATGAGTTTTTTGTTTTGTTTTTCCCTTGAAATAGTGGCTTCTTAAAATCTCATGAGAGACTGGAGATATAGAAAGTAAAATAGGTCAAAGTCCATTGTGTCTATTTTCAATTATTGAGGCATACAGTCTTCAAGAAGCCAGTCAGCCAGAATTCTCTGAGACCTGGGGATCATAATGAAAATATCTTACAGTAAAATGTATTCCCCATAAGTTTAAATGTAAAATGAGAACCCAACTTTTTATTACTCGTTAAATGAAATGTGTAGTCGTCTTCCCCTTTTAAGGTCAAGTATGCAATATTTTGGAAAACAAACCATAAAAACATGATTAGAAAGAACAGAGGAAGTCATTATTTTCTCCAGTCATAAAGAATGCAGCATTATTCTATCAATCTAATGTATCTTTGTAATGGCAGTGGCAGCATGTGGCAGTGCTTAAATTGCAAATACAGTATTTAAGAAAAAGCTGGGATTTAAAGAGCACCAAGATAAGCTGGAAAATATCCACATGGATTAGATTACTTTTATAAATTCCATTTCCTTCCCAGAGACCCACCTAAAACAATATATTGTCATATTATCTGCCTAATATGTATTAGAAATAATACACTCATCGGGCCAAAAATCATAAAGTAAATCCAAATGTACATAGTTAATGGTAATGAGAATGGAGTCCACGTTATGATACATTGTGTAGCTGACGAAAATAACTGTGAAATCAGTGTAGAAAATGTTGAACTTGAACTGATAAATGTGTATAATATCTCTTGTCTTTGCTTTCTTGGAAAGATTTATAACTCAGAAACAAAAGATGAAAGAATGTACGCTCTCAGCATTACCATCAGGACAGACATCATATGAAAGCTTATCACAAGGGCAAATATTCTGAGTTATGACTTTTACAAAGCACAATTTTGCTGTCGAAGCAGTTCCAACTGAGTCAGTTTTTCAACAACAGCTGTCATACTTAGGACAGTTTTGCTTTCCACTAGAGGCAGCTGGAACAACTTGAAACAAATTTTAAAAACATATTAGGAAAGTAAAGGAAATAACCTGTAACATTATAAACACACCATATTGGACATGAGACTCTCATCAGTCTAGCTTTACCAAGTCAGTTTATCTAAGAGGGCATGAATTTTTTAAGCTACTGTTATGACTGAGGATGTCATGTTTCAGGACTTAATGATGGCTTTCATTTCCAATCTGTCTTCCTTTAAATGATGTATGGAATTTTTTGTAAGCCCTAGTTCTCCATTAAACAAAAGAGCAAGAGGTAAATACTACCAACAATGTCTGCAATGCCTGATGAGCAAAACTGTTCTCTTAGAGATTTTGCAAAATTCATAGACGAGAACTACTTGTTGGGTTGTTTGATGGGTTTGGGCTTTTTTGCTTTGCTTTTTATTGTTTTGTTCTTCGGGACAGAGGGGTCCTTTTTTTCCTTTTTTTCTTTTTTTTTTCTTTTTTTTTTTTTTTTTTTTTAGAGAATAAAGATGTTGCAATCTTGTCTCATATGCTAACATGAATTAGGAAAGTTGCCCCTATCCAGGCCAGCTTGTTTCTCATCCCAATTGTTTGTTAATGAATGAAATAAACTGCACAAGAAATAAAATTGACCTCATGGATAGATTTAGGAAATATCAGGCCCCACTTGTCACTGAAAACTCAGCAGAAATCTACAGAGACCTAGAATAATTGGAAGGAAGCCAAAGGCACAGATGCCAAATAAACTGAAGATTCTCCTTCAGTCTTCAATTTCTTTATTTCTTCTACATTCATAGTTAAGACCCAGGATTTTGGTAGGCACTGATAATTAAGAATGTTGAGGTCATCAGAAAATTTGGCTTAAAGGAAATCAAGATTTATTATATTTAAAAAGTCTTTTTTCTTATACCCTTAAATATTCACCAAACTCAAAGTTGGTGGCCATACTGAAAATTTAAACATCTATATCTTCAGTTTCTTTCCAAACAAAATGCTCTTATCCATGTGGCATTTTAGGATTATTAACAGTAGGATAAATCCCACCTCAAAACAAATTAAGAAAATAATAGTTCCAGCTTTCCCTTTAAGCCATTCCTGGTTCACACATCAGCAGTTCATTTCTAAGGGGAAATGAAAGTGAGCAGATAAGACACCAGCTAAGGTTTCCAGGTCCATACAAATGCACACACCAAGGACTACGCACACCTCCCCAACATCTCCAGTCATAGCTCAGCACCTGAATTTAGTGAAGTAGCCAAGGGCTAACACATCCATGTAAAAGTCTTGATAACAGTCCTGTGTGCTGAGTAAACTTGTATTTTCATTCTGTGTGAGATCATACTCTGACCTATAAAATCTTGATAGGTTTGATAGACAGTATATTGCACATTTTGTTGGCATAAACATTGTTCTCATGTGTTCCAAGTGCCGCTGGAATTTGATTTCTCATGTTAATTTGATATTGCAAATAAATGAAATGCACCTTCTGGAGCCTTGTTAAATATACAGAGTAACTACTGATATATGCTAATAAACCTGAAAGCTAATGCAAAGGAGGGTCTAAGTACTTCAACCTTTCCTCTTTGTCATTATTAGTGACAAAGTAAAGTTAGATTGCACAACTAGCATGAATTTAACCATTTGTTTCTTAACAATTCCACTAAAAGTCACTGGAAAGAAAAAGAAAGACTAGTCAAGAAAACAGTTTCCAAACCAAGGAGACACAGTCTCCTTAAGGCAAAGGAGAAGCCATCTTTCATAAAAAAAGTTCCCATCTAGAATTCCTTCAAAGGTCCACTTATACAAATGAAGGCTTCAGATATTAACAGTTCAGATTGGTTGGTAAAGGTGAAAATAAAGATACATTTTGTGTACTTTTGATTGGTCATGGCAAGGTGCAGACCATTGGTCTAGTGGTAGTATGATAATAAAGAAACAAGAAACTTCCCTGCAGGGGTGGACTCTAAGGAGGCAAATAGGCCAGGCACAGTGCACAAAGCGAAGAGTTAAAACTGGGGCTCTTCCTGGTGTGCAGAGCATGTGAATGGCTCTGGTTAGTAGATGGCTACTATACCCTTAATTTTAAATTTGGGCCCAGTTAAACACAAGGAATCCACCTTAATATTAATTTCTTCTCAGTGTCCACACATTGAACAAATCTTTTGAGCACATGACACTTAAAATTGTTGAATATATGGCCCCTAAGCAACATTTGAAAAATAAAATAAACCTCTACAATTATAGAAATTACATTCTAGAAGAAGATAATGAATGAGATAGATAAGCAAAATAAATAGAATATTAGTAAATAAAATACACAGAATAAACAGGTGATACATGCTAAGGAAGTGGAGAAAAGAACAGTGATTGCCAGGTTCAGGGGAGGAGACAGGCTCAGTTGAAAATAGGGTAGTATCAGGGAATACCTCATTGCGATGGTGACCTTGAGCAAGGGCGATGAGAAGTCAGCCATCACGATATCTTAGAGAAGAGCTTTCCAGGCAGAAAGAATGAAAATCAAAAAGTGAGGAGAATGTGAAGATTTTACAGTGATTATATAGACTATTGTAAGACTTTTATTTTAAGTAACATCATTGTAAATATTTTTTTGAATTTATTCAGAGACAAGATTTATACTTTTATAAAAATATTTTAAAATTTAGATAGTGTATATAAGTTTTCATGTATGTTATCTTCATAGAATATTAGGGATAGTGGTGAGTTTGGGTTGGCTCACCAAATTCCCTTATTTTTAAGTCAGAGAAAGAGAGGCCCAGAGAAATGAGATGTTTTCTCAAGGTCACACTCTTATCTGGTGGCAGAGCTAGGGCTAGAATTCAGAACTCCAGTGCTCCTCCCACTGGAATTTTTCTTACTTGAATTACTACTCATAGTAAGCACTCTGAATTCATTCTGAATTATGGTGGGAAATCACTAGAGTATTTTAAGGAGAAAAGTTTATGATTTGCTTTACCTTTATAAAGGCTCATCTTGGCTACTATGTAGAGAACAAATGTTATTAGGGAGAGGGTACAAGTGGACACAGAGAAACCAGTTAAGAATCAAATGTGGTATCTTCTAAACCTAGAAAAATACCTGTCAGATGAAAAGATGAATAAATGCAGATAAGTCCCTCACAAGAAATCAAATATTATCTCCTAAAAGTAGTGTTTCCCAAAAACTGTTTGGCACTTATGCATTTGGAACAGTTAGAAATACCAAAGGAATCAAAAAATGTAGCCCCTAGGGATTTCCACTTTTAGAAAGTTGTTGTAAGGTACTTTTCTTGATTCCTCCCACTATGTACAACTAAAATGATGAACATTGTATATAAAATAAAAACAAGATGACTCTGAAAGGTGGGGAGAAGGCAGCAGACTAGCTAGGGACCTCAGGACCCTAGAAAAGAGATGTAGGTGAGTTCCTGAGTTTTCTTTCTGCCTCATATATACCAGACTTGGAGTTGAATAATATGACAATCCAGAAACAGCAATGAGCACAGAAAAAATAAGACCCAATGAAAGCCTGCTCTCTCTAGCCAATGGACGAGGAAAGGGGCAGGCTAGAGAGAGAGAACACTTTAAATAATAACTTCTGTACTCCAGATAAATACCACAGAAAAAAAACTGTGGCCCCACCTCCACCCACTCCAGGAAAGGCTAAGTGCAGAGCCTACTTACACCCTCATGAGGCAGTAATGAGGTGCCTCAATATCCCTGCCAGGATGGAGTCAGAGAGAGCCAAATAGAGAGCTGTGACTTTCATCTCCACCAGCCAGGAATAAAATACTCCCACAGTGCCAGTGAAGACCACCGGGGGAGTTTGGAATTCTACCCCTCCCAACAGTAACCAAGAACCCCTCCTACTGCCCACAGTGGGTAGTATCAGAGAAGGCTCTGTAGAAATCCAGAAATTTCACTATAGCAAGGCCACCTCCACCATGGTGTCAGTAGAAACTAAACAATAACCTAGAACTCCCACCTTGGCCTAGCAGTAAGAAACAGCCTCCCCACTCAGATGTCAAAAGAGGCTAAATGAGAAGCATAACTTCTAACTCCATTTGGTAGCAATGAGGTAGCACTCTTTCTTCCCCTGCTATAGCAGTGTCAGATACAGATAAATCAGGAGAATTAACTAAGATCCAGAGTGTCATAGTATAATGTGTAAAATGTCCAGGTTCCAATAAAAAAAAAATTACTCATCACACCAAGAAGCAGGAAATGTAAAACTAGATGAAAAAAGAAAATTAATAGTTGCTGACGCTGAGATGACAAAAATGCTAAAATTATCTGACAATGATTTAGAAGTACCTGTGATAGAAATGTTTCAATGAGCAGTTTTGAACACCCTTTAAATACATTTTTCAAAAATTTAAAAGCCTCAACAAAGTAATAGAAAGTCTTAGCAAAGAGAAGGTAGAAAGAAATCAGAAAAATTTAGAATTGAAAAATAAAAAATAAAAATTAAAAATTCTGTGGATGATCTCAACAGCAGAATGGAGGGAACAAAGGAAAGAACCAGAGAAATAGTAGAACGACAGAATTTATCCAGTCTGAAAAACAGTTTGAAAATGACTGCTAAAAAATTGAACATGAGATTCAAGATGGCTAGAAGGTAAAGGCTATACACACTTTCTCTAGCAACCACACCAAAATTATAACAAAGCCACAGAGCAATATGTACATGAAGTCCCCAGAAGTCTGGCTGAACAGAAGCCCTACAACTAGGTCACCTCAAATAGCAGGTCACCTCAAATGGCCCTGTCCTACAACTGCGAGTGGTGATGGAGAATCAAGAGAGCTATCTTAACTGCAGAGACACCTCCCCACCTGAGGAAAGAGGGATCCCAGCCATACACTAAGCTCCCTAGCTCAGGGTTCCAATGCCAGGAAGAGACATTTCCACAACCTCTGGCTTTGAAAACCAGTGGAGGTTGTAGCTGAGTACGACAGAGGGCTGTGGGAAGCAGAGACCTTTTTTAAAGGCTCATGCCCAGCCTTACTCTCTGATGGACTCACTAGCTTTGAGCTCTAGCATTGATTGGGACAGCTGCTCAAGGAGCATCATGGACATAGAGGGAGTGCTGAGCTGTTGGGATTCATGGAGAGTGCTGGAGAGGCAGCTTGGTCCCAAACAGAGGTATAGGCAGAAGCCATTGTTCCTTTGTTGAGCCCTCCCCACTCCTAGCCTGAAGACACAGGAGCCATCAACTTGGATAACATAGGTAACTCCACCCAGGGGAGTCCCTGAGACTCTGCCTCTCCCAACTTGTGGGCCTACCCAAGCTGCTTCCAGTGATTTGATTTCATACAAATGGGCTGTCTTGGCCCCTGCTATGAACTTTCATAAAATCTCTCAAAGGCTCTCAAAACCCAAAGAAGCAGCATCTGGCCTCAGCATGCCCTGTACATCTTGCTGAGCAGCCCCAAACCCTTCGCTAGTGGCAACCAGCCTTGGTTTCAGACTTGACCCCTTGAGGCACCTATAAGCCCAGCAACAGTTGCAGCCGTATACGGATTGCTTGTAACTCTTACAAGGTGTTCCCAGAGGTGCATAGGCTGCACCGAACTTGGCCTGTAGCTGGCCCCCTCTCAGGTCTGTGCCAAGGGGCCCCACAGTACACTAACTACATAGAGTCACTCTACTAATACTGGGAGATTCAGTAGCCCTACCTAAAACATAGAACCAGACACAGAGAGGCAGCCAAAATGGGGAGCCAAAGAAACATGTCCCACCTAAAAAAGTGAAGCTTCAGAAAACAAATTCACCAAAGTGTAGACAAGCAATATACCAAATGCAGAGTTCAAAACACTGGTTATAAGGATGTTCAAGGAATTTATGGGAAGAGTAAATGAATACAATGAGAACTTTAAAAAAGAGATAAAAACCATAAAAACAAATGGAAATTATAAAAGAAAACCAGTTAGAAATGAAGACTAAAATATCTGAGATGAAGAGTGTATTAGAGGGAATCAACAGAGTAGAGGAAGCAGAGGATCAAATTACCAAAATAAAGGATAGGATAGCAGAGGACACCCAATCAGAATGGGAACAAGAAAAAAATCCAAAATAATGAAGATAATGTAAGGAGCCTATGGGATAACATCAAATGTAACAAAATCTGCATTATAGGGGTACCAGAAGAAGAAAAAGAGCAAGAAATTGAAAATCTATTTGAAGAAATAATGATGGATATCTTCCCTAATCTGGTAAAGGATACAGACATACAACCCCAGCAAGCACAGAAAGTCCCCAAAAAAGATGAACCCAAGAGGCCCACACCAAGATACATCATAATTAAAATGCCAAAAGTTAAATACAAAGAGAAAATCTTAAAAGCAGCAAGAGAAAAGCAAGTTATTACCTACAAGGAAGCTCCCATAAGACTGGCAGCTAATTTCCCCAAAGAAACTTTGCAGGACAGAAGGATGTGTCACAAAATATTCAAAATGATGAAAACCCTAGGTTACAATCAATATTTCTTTATCCAGGAAAGCAATCATTTAAAGTCAAAAAACAAAGATCTTCCCAGACAAGAAAAAGCTAAAGGAGTTCATCATCACCAAGCCTCCATTACAGGAAATGTTGGAAGGGAACTTCTTTCTAGAGAAGAAAAAAATATGTAGCAAAAATATGAATAAAGAATGGCAATAACTACATATCTATTAATGACTACTTCAAATGAAAATGAGTTAAGTGCTCCAATCAAATGATAGGGTGGCAGAATGGATAAGAAATCAAGACCCTTATACTTATGCTGCCTACAAGAGAGTCACTTCAGATTAAAAGACACCCACAGACTAAAAGGGGATGGAAAAAGATATTTCATGATGGACTTAGAGGGTAGTGTGCTGAGCAGAATAAGTCAGACAGAGGAAGACAAATGCCATATGATAACATGTATATGTGGAACCTAAACAAAATAAACAAACAAACAGAAACAAACTCATAGATATGAAGAATATTTTGAGGGTTACCAGATGGTAGGGGGTTTGAGGGAGTTGGTGAAAAAAGGAGAGGGGATTAAGAAGTACAAATTGCAGTCTCTTTGATAAATAGTGTTGGGAAAATTGGACAGATACATGCCAAAAAAAAAAGCTGGCCGACCTACTTATACTGTATACAAGTATAGACCCAATATGGGTTAAAGACTTAAATGTAAGATCCAAAACCAGAAAACTTTTAGAAGAAAACATATGTAGTAAACTCTACAATATTACTAACAGTAATTTCTTTCTGGATATATCTCCTCAGGCAAGGGAAACAAAAGAAAAAGTAAACAAATAGGACTATTTCAAACTAAAAAGGTTTTTTACAGCAAAGGAAACTAGTAACAAAACAGAAAGACAACCGACTGGGAGAAAATATTCACTAATGATACATCTGATAAGGTGTTAATATCCAAAATACACAAAGAACTCAAAAGCTCAACAACAACAAAAAACAAAGAATGCGATTAAAAAATGGGCAGAAGGCCTGAAGAGATATTTCTCTAAAGAGGAAATACAGGTGGCTAACAGACATATGAAAAGATACTCAAGGTCACTAAACATCAGAGAAATGAAAATTAAAACCACAATAAGATAACACCTCATACCTATCAGAATGGCTATCATCAGTAAATCAAAAAACAAGTGTTGGTGAGGATACAGAAGAAAGGGACCCCTCACACACTCTTTGTGGAATTGCAAATTAGTACAGCTGCTATGAGAAACAGTCTAGAGGTTTCTCAAAAAATTAAAAATGGATTTACCTTTTGACCCAGCAATTGCACTTCTGAGTATTTACCCATAGGAAATCAAAAAAATAATCCACAAAGATCTATGCACTCCAACATTCATGGTAGCACAATTTACAATATCCAAGATATGGAAGCAACCTAAATGCCCATAAACAGATGATTAGATAAAAGTATTATGGTTCATATATAGAATGGAACATTACTCAGCCATTAAAAAAAATGAAACCCTACATTTACAATATGGATGGACCTAGAGGTTATTATGCTGAGTGAAATAGGTCACACAAAGATAGATACCTTATGATATCACTTATATGTAGAATTTAAAAAACAAAAAGAACAAACTAATCAAAAACAGACTCACAATTTGGTGATGGACAGAGGGTAAGAGGGTTGGGGGCTGAGAGAATGGGATGTGAGTTTAAAGAAGTACAAATTAGTAGTTGATAGATGGTCACAGGGATGGGGAGCACAGCATAGGTAGTGCAGTTAACATTAATATGTTAGTTAGGTGGAGGGCCAGGAATGGGAAGGGGCAATTGGGTGGATCACTGTGTGAACTATGTAGATATCTAACTAATGTACCGTATACTTGAAACTAATTTAAATAAATAATTTTTAAGTACAAATTGGTAGTTACTAATAGTCATGGAGATAGTATAGCATAAGGAATATAGCTAATAATATTATAATAACTATGTATGGTGTTAGGGGGGCACCAGATTTATTGGGGTGATCATTTTCTGAGTTATATATGTCTAATCACAATATTGTCCACCTGAAACTAACATAGTATTGTATGCCAACTATAACTTAAAAAATATATTTAAAAAAATAAAATAAACAGAGCCTCAGGGGCCAGGGGTACTATCACAGAAGTTCTAACATCTGTGTCACCAGATCCCCAGAAGGAGAGGAGAAAGAGGGCACAGCTAAAAATGTACTCAAAGAAATAATGGCTTAAAACTTTCCATATATGGCAAGAGTCATAAGCTTATAGATTTGAAAAACTGAATAAACCCCAAGCAGGGTAAACATAAAGAAATCTATGCAAAACATATCATTAAACTTCTGAAAATTAAAAACAAAGAAAAAAACCTTGAAAGTATCCAGAGAACTGTAACACCTACTTATAAGGGGAAAAAATAACATTGACAGTGAATTTCTCATCAGAAACCACAGAGCCAGAGGAAAAGGCACAGTATTTTTTGAAGTGCTAACAGAAAATTACTGTCAGCCTAGAATCCTATGCCCAGTAAAATGTCCCTCAGAAATGAAAGGGAATCAAGGCATTATCAAATAAAGGAAAAGTAGGAGAATTTGTCCACACTATACTATTCTAAAAAAGTGGTTACAGGAGGGTCTCTAAACAAAAATAAAAGGAAGAAGCTTAGAACCTCATGATAGAAAAAAAAAGCAGTAAGCAAAAATATGATAAATAACAATATATTTTCATTCTCTTCTTAAATTTTCTAAATTACGTTCAACAGCTGAAGGAAAAAGTATTACACTATCTGATGTGGTTCCAAATGTATGTAGAGGAAATAGTTAAGACAATTATAAATGGAGGAGGGTAAAATGATAGAAGCAGTAGACAGAGAAGTTAGGTTATACAATGTAATACCTAGAGCAAAAAAACAAAAACAAAAAAAAAGTTTTTAAAAATGCTATCTAATACAAAATACTCAAAAACACATAAATAAAATGTAATTCATAAAAAAAATGCTTAAATAATCCACAAAACTCAGGGGAAATAAAACAGAAATGAAAAACAGAGAGAACAAACAGAAGACAAAAAGTAAAAACAAGTCCTAATAATTACATTAAATGTTGTATTTGGTTTTCTATTGCTGTTGTAGCAAATTGCCACAAACTTAGTGACATTAACAATGTGAATTTATTATGTTAAAATTCTCTAGGTCAGAAGCCTGACTGACACAGGTTTCACTGGGCTAAAATTAAGGAGTCAGCAAGTCTTCCTTCTTTTCTGTAGTCTGTGTAGAATCATTTCCTTGCTTTTTCCAGTTTTTAGAAGCTGTTTGCAGTTTTGGCTTGTGGCTCCCTCCTCCATCTTCAAAGCTGGCAAAGGCAAGTTGCATCTTCACATTGCATTACTTTGACCTTAAGTGCTTTCCTCTTCCACTTTTAAGGACCCATGTGATTATACTTTTCCCACTCAGATATTTGAGTTAGCTCCATGTCAAGGTCAGCTGGTTAACAATCTTAATTCAATCTGCTACCTTAATTACCTTTTGCCATGTAAAGTAACATATTCACAGGTTCTGAGGATTAGGATGTGGAAATCTGTGTGGAGACACTATTCTGCCTACTATAAATATCAATGGTCTAGGTGTTCCAAATACAAGACAGAAAATTACGGAGTTTTTTAAAATATGACCCAACTATAAGCTATGTATAAGAAAGTAATTTCAAATATACTGATCCAGGCAAGTTGAAAGTAAAAAAATGGAAAAAGATATATCAGTCAAACATTAATCAAGAATAACAGTGGCTATGTTATATGTCAGATAAAGTAGACTTCGGGTACAGAAAATAACCAGAAACAGAAAGGGATGTTAAATAATGAGAAAAAGATCCATGCATCAAGAAAATGTAGCAATCCTAAATGTGTATACACCAAACAACAGAGCTGCAAAATATGTGAAGCTAAAACTAATAGAACTAAACAGGGAAATAAACAAGTTTATAATTATAATTGGAGACTCCAACACCCCCTTTCAAAAACCAACAGAAAAAAAAAATAGGCAGAAAATCATTAAAAATATAGAACTCAACAATACCATTGACCAAAAACTTGTAATATTTATAGAACACTCCATCCAACAACAGCAGAAAGCACACATTCTTCCCATGTGCTTACATAACATATACCAAGACAGACCCCATATCCTGGACCATAAAATAAACCTCGACAAATTAAAAAGAATTGAAATCATATACAATGTAGACTGAATTGTTTCCAAAAATTCACATGTTGAATTCCTAACCCCTAAAGTTACTGTATTTGAAGAAAGTAATTAAGGCTGAACGAGATCATAAGAGCAAAGTACTAATCTAATAGGACAGGTATCTTAATAAGAAAAGAAAGAAATGCCAGAGATGTGTGTGCACAGAGGAAAGACCATGTGAGGACACATAAGAAGGTGGTCATCCGCAAGCTGAGGAATGAAGCCTCAGCAAAAACTAAACCTGCTAGCAATGTGACATTGGACTTATAGCTTCTAGAACTATGAGAATAAACTTCTGTTGTTTAAGCCACCTAGACTGATACTTTGTTATGGCAGTGCTAGTAAATTAATACAGTATGTTCTCTGATCACAATGAAGTCACACTAAAAATCAGTAACAAAAAGGAAAATCCCCAAACACTTGGAAACTAAACAATACACTTCTAAATAATCTATGTGTCAAAGAAGAAGTCTCAAGGAAAAGAAAACAATGCATTGGACGAAATAATAATGAAAATATATCAAAATCTATAGAATACAGGTAAAATAGTGTCGAGATGAATTAATAGCATTAAATGCCTACATTAATAAAAACTCTCAAATCAATAATCTAATCTCCCTCTTCAAGAACTAAAGTAAAAAAAAATCAAAGCATACACAAAGAAATAATAAAGAGCAAAGATAAATAAAAATATAGCTCCAGCTTCCTAAAAGTTTATAGCTTGTAGTAAGATAGATAGTATTTATATGCAACACAAAATAATGGAAAACCAGAGCCTTTCAAGGTCAAGAGGGATTTAGCTCTCTTATTTTTGAAGCTCCCAGTATTCTAAAAAATAAAGAATGCCAAAAGAGAGTTTTTGGTATTGTGGTACATTTTAAAACTTTACATTTAGTAAACTGATCCTTTTAAGACAAAAAATGCAGTAATTATTCACAAGATAATGACATAATTTATAAACATATGAATTTAGCATGTACTTCAAATGGTCCAATAATGGGACAAAAACGTAAACCTGTATAATAGAATATGTTCTTCATTAAGCCCATCTCGGTACATATGACTATACCTATAGTCTTATTAAGAAATAATATCACAAACCTACATTTGAGAATCCGCAGATCATAATACATAAAATAAACCAGCAATTATTCTACTCTAATATTTCTGTTGAAGATATCTCAACCAATAATAAGCTATTGAAGGTTACATTTTTTTTTCCTTTGCTGCTTAATTGAGTATTTCCAAAACTCTGTACACAGCCAAAAGGGTCTACCATTTGTGGTATTATCATAAAGCCATATTCTGAAATCGCCAGTCTTGAGTATGACAATCACGTCTGTTACACATAAAAATGTCAGTATGCCTGTTATGCAAACTGAGTAGATAAACACCCAATTACCCACTACGAATGCACAAAATGCAGGTTTTGAATGTGAAAATATCACAAGTGTGCCGTGGTAGAACCTAACAGAATTGTCCTGGAGGGAAACCCGAGGCATCTGACTGTATGAACCAGACATTTATATGGCCTACTTCCACTATGCCATCTGCCATTCGATACTTTGGAGGCGTGCAGCCCCCATGGAGACCACTTTTGCCATTGATTCCGCCTGTTACGGAACCACATGAGAACAGTTTGAAGTGTGCCAAGGTAAAAAGTGCTATCAGATCAGGAGTCTGCCAGTGCAAACCTGCTCTTAGCTAAATGTCCTCTTGCCTGGCAAAGAGTCAGCTTCCCCTGCCCCACTCAGATTCAATTTTAGATTGCAAGTCTGCCTATTTCAAATGAGACTCAATACCATGAGCTACATTTTTATACTCTAGCAGGCTCAACTCATAGAAATAGGCCTCTTGCAGATACAATGAGAGGTTCAAATTTGATTCACAGGGAGGAATCAGAGTCCAGCGGATTGGGCCATTTAGTCTTTGTTCAATTGCCCATGAGTCATGTAAGCTTAAAGCCAGTCACTTCAACTCTCTAAACCTCAGTTTAATCATCTGTCAGCAGAGATACTGGCCTACCTCATGGCAATTGGGAAGACAAAGTGAAGTAATGCGTGGAAAAACATGTGGTAGACATCAGGCCCTTAAAAACATTAGTAATATTAAGAGCAAGAAAGCTAGAGGAAAAATTCAAAGGGCGTGCATCTTGCTGGTTCCTCAACTTGAAAAACTGGGAGAATAAAATGTCCACACCTGGATGGTCTTAAAGAGCTTAAAAATGAATCTGGGTCACAAACAACCTCTGCCACTATGAGTTTCTAGTTGAATTATATCCCCATTGTACTTTTCCATTAAAATGGAATTACTCCCTACTAAGTTTCTTACCACTATGATAAGTCAGGAGGTCACTAAACCCTCACATCTGACAAAAGAGGTTAAAAAAAAATAATAAAGTATTGCCATTTAACAATGGAACCTCTAAAAGGCTGGGAAGCAGAGTAAAAACTTGAACCTTATTCTATTTTATGCCAAAGCTGATGCCGCCTCCTCTGTACCACACTGCTTTGTGATGCTTTTAAATATCAGCATTAGTAATTACTTTAAAAGTGACTCAAGTATCACTAATATCTAATATTTATAATGCGTCAGCCACTTTCAAATATTAAATTATATAATTCTTACAACCATCTTATGGGATAGGTGCTATTGTTATCCTCATAACACAAATGTGAAAAAAAGAGATCCAAAAAAGCAAAGCAATTTGCCCAGTGTCAAGTGGCTGGTGAATGCTGGGGTTCAGATTCAAATCCAGACAGCCAAACTTTATCCATGGTGCTCTTGACAGTTGCAAGAGATGAATCTGCCAAGAGCTATGATTCTCAACATTCATTCCATAAAATTATTCTGAGAGGAATGGAGAATTATAAACTTCATCAAAAAAGCAAAATGATTTGCCCAAGAACAAACAGCAAGACCAGACTTAAACCAGGATTTTGTTGATATGAATAATAACTATTTATGGGAAGACTACTAGGTGCTTGGTATCTCAGAACAGCCCAGTCAAGTACTATTTTCTTCTTTTCACAGAAAACACGGAAAAGACATGAAGCTAAGTTGCCAGTAAACTGGCAATACAGGATTTGAACCCATGTCTTTCTATCTTCAAAGTCCATGCTCTCCAAATACCCAGACTTTTCTGTTGAGCCTCAATCTGTTGTTCTCCCCACCATTCTATTATTTCTTTTACTCAGAATGAAAAATTTGTTTCCCCAGATATTATTTCACAACTGGAGTTTGCATAGGTGTTTTTATGGTGGAACAAAGATGTTTCAAGGAACAAAGCTCTTCTCTAAGATTTTTTTCTTTTATCAAATTATATCTAGGATTACTCATTATAAATTATTATATTTTTTCTCAGAGAAAAAATGTCCCATAAATCTTGGAATTATGAAATCCTCGTGAAGAGTCAAAAGCTTAAATTAGGGTTTCTCTAGCTTGAAGATAAATTATCTCACAGGAACACAAATTTGGTATGTATTTCGATTAAGATATAAGAAATTTGATAAATAACCCTCAATTTGAAAGTGGGAAGGAGAGAATTTTGAATATCTGATAACTTTTTGTGTTCTCACTATAAAGTAATAGCATATCCCTGGTCCAAAGCTACCTTCAAAAGCATCTATCACAATCCTCATTTTATCTATTCAGGTTTGTTTTTTCTGAATAAAAGATTTGAAGTAATATGTAACAAAAAGACATGAACTGGAACATATAAAGATAAGGTAAATAGAAACCATGTAGAGGAAGGAAAGAAACCATTCCATTAGGAAACTAAAGAGAGATCTTAATTGTACTTGTGGCTATTTGTGGCTTATTGTCAGCAAAGGCGAAAAGCAAAAATATTATTTGTATATAACTTAATTTATACATATAGTAATGTAAACAGGTAATATATATAAGAAGGGCTGAGGTAGTGCCTAGCACAAAGTTGCTCAACAGTGTTTACTTCTTCATACCTCCTCTTAACAGAATTTAATCTAAATCTAGATTAGAGAACAGCATCTCTTTCTGAAACAACATGGTTTTGAAATTATATTCTATTGGGAATTGTTCCTGAACACAGTTCTTTCTTATTAAATAAATAATGCCTAGACTATAAGATAAAATTCAAAAAATAAAATACAAAAATTTCAAAAAATAAGTTTATCCATAACCTTAATTTCTCAAGTAATTTGATTGAAATAGAGAAAAAGTTAAGGGAAGGGAAGTTAAGGAAATGGAAACAAGGAATGGAATCATGGAATCACATAAAATTAGCATCTAATATGTGTGCATGTTTATAAAAAGTGTAAGTAAATTTCTTCAAGATCTCCAGATCCAGCTGACAATATTTTTCTTTTAATCACTCGAAGCAACTCACCCACAAGGACCCACCGATCGGAGGAAAGCCAAGTCCATTCACTTATAAATATTGATGAGTACTAGTGCTTTGCAGGTGATGACTATTCTTAAGAGTTATATGTATGCTTTTGGAGGGTTGGTTACTTAATCAATTTTATACATATAAGTGTTGGTTGATTTATTTAAGTTTTAAAGTTTTAGTAAGTGGAAGAGTGAAAACTTAGAGACCCCATAGATGAAATCCTAATGAAACAGACACAAAGTGGAATAATTCAAGGCTTCCCATTTGGCACACCACTGACAGAGTATAGGTGTGCCAGCGAGAGACAGGTGGTGTGCGATAGTGTCCCTCAGCCTCTGCACTGCGGGAGGAAACAGCCCTGCCTATTTACCCCAAAGTACAAAAACAGCATCACTGTCTAAGTATGACACAAAGACTATGAAACAACAGCGAAGTTGGGCAGGAACACTAAAGAGAGGAATGAAGCGGGGGGAAAGGCACTGAATAAAACAGTTACAAGTGATGATGGAGAGGAAGCCAATTTAAAAGAACATAATAACTAGAAATACAGTTACAGTCGTGAGCATTTGTGTTGCTGCAGATTTGAGGTGCCGAGATAAGGGGTACAAGACTTGGGCAGTTGAAAAAAAAATACAGGAAGCCCTAGGCAACGCCGACATGGTTCTTTTTTCCAGCAAGAGCACAGCCAAGCACGCAGGACGGCGCGGCCTGCGCGTACGGGTTAAACACTGGCGGCTGCCCTAAGGGGAGAACCGCCCAGGCGCTTCTGCCGGGATGTTAGCTACAGGTGCGGGAAGGAGCCTGTGGCCATCCTTTCCCCGCACAGCAGTTCAAGTCAGATGGTGGAGTTAAGAGTTAAACAGGCAAATAAGTACATGAAACGCTCAAAAGCGGGTAAGATGTCTGAAACAGCTATTTTACTATGAAATCTACTTCTTGGATACAGGCACAGGAAAATACATACTTTTGTTATTTTTCTTAAAGCTATACATCTCAAAATCGCATTCCCTACAGTATACTCTAAGATGAAATCACCAACTTGACAGTTATTTGGCTTTTCATTACATAGACAAATTTTAGATTGCATTATATTTTATTGGTAACTATAAAATTCCTCTTGAATACAAATATACATGCTATTCCATAAACTGATAATTAGTAGTATTTCTTATTTCAATGAGTATAAAATTCAAATTTCAGTTCTTAGAGAAAAACAAAAGAATGGCTAAGATAGAGAATTTTATTTAAACTTAATTTAGATAATCATATAAAGGTTTCATATTAATATTTAATTCAAATTCAAGTGATAATCTCTGAGAATGCTCAGAATAGTTTGAAATCAAAGTTTCATCTTCATTTTCAAAACTTTTTACTCAATATCAAATGTAGGTAAAATCTTACAATTAAACTTCCTAGAAATTATTTTTACTTTTAAGGCACAGCAAGTCAAGATATAGTCCTCACAGTCTTTGGGTACTTTGTATTTCTTTAATTGTTTATTTTTAAAATAACATAAAAACTAAAAGAATAAAATCAGCTACTTCACAGATCACAGTTTTAATGGCTTAGTTTTCCCTATTCCTCAACCTTAAAGTATATTATTTCAACCAATATCCAAATAATTGGTTAATACTGGAGTTTTAAAGCACCGTTGCTATTATTATTATTTATTATTATTTGAAGAATTCTATGGTTTAGAAATGTTTGTCAAAGTTACTTTTCCATTATCTCTATGGAAAATACAATTAATTAAATAATCCCACAAACCACAAAAAATCATCACTGTTAACACCCTAATATATTCTCATAGACATTTTTCTTACAAGTATCATTTTTATATAATTAACGTCCTATGATTTTGTATCATGCTACCTAACTTAATATTATATTACAAGATTTTCCTATCTACTTGATTATATTTCAACCACATTATTTGTAATAGTTACATATTATTCCGTCTCACCACCACATTATAATTTACTTCATCATGCCACTATTGGTAAATGTTTAAGTCATTTATAATATTTCATTATAGAAACAATACAAACTTCCCTAGTCAAAAGATTAAAATATGCACTAATGTATAAGAAAAAAAATCAAAATTAAAAAACTATCTTAATATATAGCCAAGTGTAAAACAGAATGGGGAAATTCTTAACTGTCAGAAATAAAGAGAAAGCTAAAAGTCTTAAGGAAAAGTAAGAGATAAAACTTATCAGTGGTAAAAGAATCAGATATAAGCCATAGGGGACTAGAAGCAGGACTTTAACAGAAGTGAGGAGATGGAAGAGAAGTCACACCCATGAGAGTCAAAACTAAACTTTGTTTAAAAGCAGTAGCCATGAAGGCTCTGCATTTTATTTTACAAGCTCAGTTTGCCAGCCTCAAAAAGCTACCAGAAAGTTAGTCATGAATTTAGGGACAAGGTTCAAAAAGAATAACCTGTAGGAAAAGAGCACCAAACCTGTACCATTCATGATATGAGGGTCATATTCCCAGGATATGGAAATCTCACCATAGAAACTAACAGAATAGTTTGTCCAAACCAATAAAACTCAGAAATCCTTAGAAGAGGCAAATGCAAAATCACTCCTAGGAATGACTCCGCAGGGAAAAGTCTACAACCCAAGAAACTGGGATTTATGTAGTAAATAACCCCTACTGAAGAATTCCTCAGAGCAAAAGATTATAAGCCCTACATAGAAATTAGCCACATCGAAGTAGAGTTAGAAGATGCAACTAATGGGATCATTTGAACCCCGAGAGTTGAAGATAATAGATCAGTCCAAAAGAATCTTCCAAATAAACATGAAAGTAAGCTTCAAATAATCTAAGAAATCTGTGTCAAGAACAGATTAGGTATAAATGTATTTTTTAAAGAGAAATTCTACATATAAAAATATATAATCAATGTAATTTTTTAAATAATGTTAAAGTTTCAGTTCAAAAGTCATTAATTAGAGTTCATCAAGATAGGTGTCCATGCAAGGTTCATGAGTGAGGTCACAGTTGCAATGAGAAATGGACTACATATGGGTAGGACTGATGCAATAAATAAATATATTAAGAATAATAGGAGTCATTTTCCTCATGTTAGAGAAAGAAATGGCAAATATGAAAAGAGAAAAAATAAAATAGATTGGAATTGAAGGTATTCTTGACACTTATGGGTGTCAATATAAACAGTTTGGGAAATAAATATAGAAATACATATATGTGTCTACGGCCATGCTAAGCTGAACAAGATTCTGCCTGATCTTGGAAGCTAAGCAAGGTTGGACCTGGTTAGTGCTTGGATGGGAGACCACCTAGGAAGACCAGGTGCTGTAGATGTAAAAAAAATAAAAAGTAAGGGATGTAAGCTGACAAGGTCCTTGCAATCTGTGAGGACAACCAAAGGTTGCCTCGCCTAAAACATAAAAAGAAATAAAAAATAAAAAGAAATAAAAGAAATATATACATGTATACATGTATTATTTATGTATATGTATTGTGCATGCATGAGAGAGAGGGGAGGGGAGAGAAGGAGAGAAGAGAAGAGAGGGAGAGAGAAAGGGAATATGTGAGTGAGAACTGAGATATATAGCACTCAGATCTTGGTTTCTAAATAACCACTCTGCACTAAAATAAGAACCAGGCTTTTTTGGTTAAATAGCAAAAACACAGACACCAGTGTAAAAGGACTCCTAGACAAATTTTGGACAATTTGAGTGTGAATAAAAATACATATTGCAATTGATTATAATCTAATGAATAAAATAGGAATTCATGAATCCATAATGATATAAATAACGTGAATATATAAGTGTAAAGAAAAGGAAGTTTTTCTTTACAGTAGACTGTTAATGAATAAATGGAGATAGAATAAAGAAATCAGAAAATCACAATTTGATAACCATCGGAGTAATAATTAATTCAGCCAACAAACATCAACAGATGCTAAAGCTTCTTGGTGAAAGTTTAATGAGAAATGGGATATTTGTATAGTTTCAAAGTACTTCTTCCCAAAATTCTTATTAATTACAAAGCGATAAAGTGTACATTTACAGTGCAAAATCCTGACAGCTACTACTTTAATCATGGTTATAATTACCAGCAATAGAACAAATCAAAATCATGTGCCAATTAATTGAATGCAATGAGAAGAATATGGTATCATTTCTGTGATATTCCTATCAAAATTCATAACCTGAATCAGAGATACAAACACTGAGGAACATTACAAAATTCCTGGGCTTTAATCTTCAAAAGTTTCAACATGAAAATCAAGGAAGACTGAGAAACTGTTCCAGAACAAAGGAGATTAAAGAGACAAGACAACTACATGTAATGTGTGATTCTGTGCTAGATTCTTTTACTATAAAGGGCATTATTGAGACAACTGACAAACTTTAATGAGGTCTGATTAGATAGAAGTAATATATCAATGTTAACTTCCTGGTTCTGATGTTTGCTTTATGCTGGAGAATTTTCTTGTTTGTGAGAATTACACACTATATCATTAGAAGTAATAGGGAATCACACTGGCCACTTACTCTTAAGTATGTCAGAAAAAAATAAAGTTCTTTATCATAGTCTTAGAAGTTTTTTCTGTTTGAAATTTTTTCATATTAAAAATAAAAACATCAAACAGTAGAGAAGGCACAACTAATGATAAGTTAATTGTTTAAAAACTAGAACAAATTATTCTAAATCAAGGGGACACACACATAAGGGCAACTAATTTCAAAAAAAGCAAAAACATACAATGGAGAAAGGAAAGCTTCTTCAATAAATGATGTTGGGAAAATTGGCAAGTCACATGCAAAAGAATGAAACTAGACTGCTTTTTGACACAATACATAAAAATTAACTCAAAATGGGTTAAAGATTTAAATATAAGCTCTGAAACAATAAAATACATAGAAGAAAATATAGGTACTAAACTTATAGGCCTTAGTCTCAGAGAAGTTTTTATGAACCTGAAGACAAGGTAATAAAAGCAAAAATAAATGAATGGAACTGTATCAAACTAAAAAGTTTCTGCATGGCAAAAGAAGCCTTAATAATTTTATTAACCAAGGACACCCCAATAAATTTAATTTTTAAAAAGTGGTACTAACAAGACAAAAAAAATAAATCAAAAACTGTATGCTATATGACTATAAGTGCAAAAAAAAGAAACCAACAAAACGAAAAGGCAACCAACTGAATAAGAGAAGATATTTGCAAACAATGCCTCAAATATATAAAGAACTCATATAACTCAACAACGACAAAACAAAAAATGTAATTAAAAAATGACCAGACGACACAAGAAGACATACAAATAGCCAACAAATATATGAAAAAAAAAGCTCAACTTCACCAGCTAGAAGGAAAATACAAATTAAAACCACAATGAGATACACCTCACACCTGTTAGAATGGCTATTATCAACAAAACAAGAAATAACAAGTGTTGGAGAGGATATGGAGAAAAAGGAACCCACATACACGGCTGCTGGAGTATAAACTGGTACAGCCACTGTGGAAAACAGTACAGAGGTTCCTAAAAAAATTAAGAATAGAGCTACCATATGACCCAGCAATTCTTCTCCTGGGTATCTACCTGAAAATTTTGAAAACATTTATTTATGAAGATATATGCACTGCTATGTTTATTACAGCATTATTCAAGATATGGAAACAATTATGTGTCCTTCAATGGATAATAGGATAAAGAAGATGTGGTACATATATACAATGGAATACTACTCAGTCATAAGAAATTATGAAATACTGCCATTTACGACAACATGCATGATAGATGAATCTTGAGAGTATCATGTTAAGAAAAATAAATCAAGTGAAAAAGGATAAGAACCATGAGATTTACTCATATGTGGGATATAAAACAGGAAGCAAAAAACAAACAAAACAAACTAATAGACACATCAAAAAGTATGGTGGTTGCCAAAGGGGAAGGGATTGGGGGGAGGATGAAAAGGGTTAAAGGAACCAAATACATGGTGACAAAAGAAAACTAAACTTAAGAGGGTGAGCATGCAATGCAATATGAAGATTATATATTATAGAATTGTATACCTGAAACTCATAGAATGTATTTACCAATGTCACCCCAATAAATTTAATATAATAAAAAATATAAAAATAAATAAAACATGACTACTAAAACATTGGTCAAAAACAAACAAATGGGAGATTTCAGAATTAAGAATCTGCCAGGGCCTTTCATTAAGTCAAAGGAGGGTAGATGTAGTGTTTAACATTAGAATTTAAGAAGACACATGAAAATTTCAAAGGTAGAATAAAGTAGAAAAAGAATGAAAAACTTTTAAATTAGTAAGAGAAAAAAATGAGGAATGACAAAATGATCAATCTTGTGGAAAGCTGGATAAAAAGTAAAACCATGGAAACTGAATAAGTATGATTTAAAAAATTAACACCGAAGTAAACATCCTAGATAAACCTCTTTCTATAAATATAATCCTATCTTTAGAATCTCTGGAAATAGAGTCACTATGTTAAAATTTATGCACAGAATTTTATTACAAACACATAACATTTGATTTATCAACAAGTAAACTAACTTCATAAACTATATATTTTTAATAACAAAAAAATTAGCTGTATATCTCTTAAACTTTACTTTACTATGCTCCACTCATTGATAATACAATAGCCACACTATCTCTCTACCTGCTCCTCAAACAGGCCAACCTCTTTCGCATCTTAGGGCGTTTGCATACTCTGTATCCTATGTACATTTTAGTCTCCCACTTTCCCCCACACCCCATTACAAACATGCTCCTTTTGGTCTTCCCACAATCACCACCTCCCCAAAGAAGTCCTCCTTTACATTCTTAAGTAGCCCTCCCTGGAAGGTCACCTCCCAGGTAACCCACAGCCACTCTCAGCAGAAAATTTTCAACTTTCTCTTCTAAAACTGAGTGTAGCATCTCACCTTCTTATGTTAATTTTTGTAACACGGTCTTTATCTTTTGACACACCATATTCATTTTTTTTAATAAATCAAGCTTCTAAGTGCTAATAAAACATATAATAAATGGTAAATGGTTTCTGTATTAATCTTAGGTAATGCAACCTGTAATATGATTTTAAAGCCATATTCTCAAATTACATAAACCCTGTGGGGCTGATTGTCAATGTCTTTTATTCATAAGAAAGCTTCATTGTGACTGTCATGTAGTTTATGCCAAATCTTTATTCTCCTTCTTCTAGAGAGAGAGAGAGAGAGAGAGAGAGAGAGAGAGAGAGAGAGGGAGGGAGGGAGGGAGGGAGGGAGGGGGAGGGAGAGGGAGAGGGAGAGGGAGAGGGAGAGGGAGAGGGAGAGGGAGAGGGAGAGGAGAAAAGAAAAAAGAAAAGAAAAGAAAAGAAAAGAAAAGAAAAGAAAAGAAAAGAAAAGAAAAGAAAAGAAAAGAAAAGAAAAGAAAAGAAAAGAAAAGAATTGTTATAAAGAGACCCTTGTGAACTTAGTGCTGGTGAAAGGAGCCACACCAGCAGTGTTCATAACCTTGGCTTAACCACAGGAGAAATTCTATCTTATAAATAGCACTGATGTACCTCACAGACACATAAGAAAATTCAGTTTTCCCAATAACAACCATCTAATACTGATGAGAATTTTTGTCATTTGAGTTTTTGCCATTTCCAGTAGGAAACAACCTGGACTATCACAAAACAACTGGCTTTAAGGGTCTGGCAATGGCCACCAGGCATGAGCTGGTACATTATTAACATTACTAGACCTGTCTGTAGCATTTAGGATTTTTAGAATGTTTTACAATCCATTTTCTTAGTCATAACTCACAGACTTTTGAAGGAGGCAGCTCCTGTCATTTTTGCTTTGTAATTTGAATGCTGATCTATGGAAAGGTTAAATACCGTTTCCAGGGTCACCAAGAGTTTTCTTGACAGAGCCTACTTAAGCATTCATTGCCTCTGACATAGGGCTCTAGGGAGAATGAAAGAGACTAGGTGAGGAAAACCCTTAACTACAATGAAAATACAACACTATAAGTATATGGTCAGAGATAACCTCTCTCATAAACTATTAAAGACAACTACATCACAAAATATATCTCCAATTCCTGCTTATATTAAAAAACATTATTCTTAGAACTTTTGAGAAATAACAAAGCTATAAATTGAAGTAGAATAAAAAGAGGATGAAAGAAAGTACATTGACTTTTTTAATACCTAGATATACTATTTATTTTCTATCTGTATCATGTTGAGGCTAATACATGTAGCTTATATTTACAAACACTAATGTAGTTCTGTCATACATGCTGAAAGCATGAGTTATTATTCGATTTTTCTAAGGGTCCTAAGAAGATCTCACTGTCCAGATAACCCTCTCATTTTTCAGAGAACACTATATTCAGGAAAGTTAAGTGGCTCACTCAACATCACACAGGTACCTGGTGTACCTTGACCCCAACTCAGTGCCCTGCTCCGAAGTCATGCTATTTCCTCTGGCCTTCCTCTGTTGGACATGACTGACACTCTTAAATATGTGGAAAACAACATCTATGAAGACATTTAATTTGGGGGAGGTCATGAGTGGAGGGAACCAATGCAAAAAAGGGATACTAATCAACTGCAGAGGATTTGGATGAAATGCTAAAAATACCCTAATCTGCTCTGACCGAAAAAACCTTTAAGGAGAGTAACTCATCATTGCTCAGTCATCAGAAATCCAGTATATTTCTTATCCTAACAACATGGCCAAAGAGAAGGGTGGAAATGCACATTAGCTTTGGAGGTGGACTGTGATGCTGATCCCAGGCTATTATTAGTCCTCACAATCGTTTTTTTATTCAACCTGGCTTCTGCACATTGAAGGGTAAAATAATGGTTATTTCTAGAGGAAAGCACAATACTAATGTACAAATCAAATCTCTAGTCTGTTCTCTGGTTTTTCCAGTTACTAACTTATTTCCATTGCACTAAGGTTCATGAATACATTTGATCATAACAACTTGGCAATTCTTGGGAATTAACATTGTTCAACCCAGAGTAGAATGTATGTCAAGAGCTATGGAATAGATCTGGACTTTTAAGAAATTATTTTCGGTCATATCATCCTCTAAGCAGAATCCAGGCATGGATATTTTACTCTTGACTTCAGCAGCAAACCACAGACTTTTCACTGTGGGATTTGGGGATTTGATTTGCTTTCCCTTAGCCCTATGATCATGGCTTACTTTCCTAGCATGTGAGCAAGTTCATGGTCTCTCTGCCTAGCTTGCCAATTTGTCCCCACAGAACAGACTTAGTACCCAAGACAATGTAGTTAGGCAGGCCACAAATTCTCCAGAATGAGGAATGTTGGAGGCAAAAAATAATTCAGCTGAGCATTCTTACTGGCAGTGTGAGGGAGAGCCTGATTTGGACCTTAAAAGCCTAGTAGCAATGACAAATGAGCATTAGGCTGGTCCTCTTAGGAAAGACGAGGCAGGTAATGTGAAAACAAATTTGAGTTATTTGCAGCATCTCTCCACAATTAAAAAGAAAATCTGGTCACACTCTCATATAGACCACTTTCATGGAGTCATTCAGATTTGTGTCCCTTGTGTGTGATTCGAAGCTCTTTGCATCTCTGACTGCTTCCCAGTACCTGAGGGTCAAGTCTCCCACTGAGAGCTTGGAAAGGAAAGCCAAAAAGATTTGGAGCTGGTGCAGGTGACTGTAGAGCACAGATGGCCAGTTAGAGACATAATCTGTGTGTCTGCAAGGCATGTGCTATAAGGAGGCAGCTGCTAAACCCAATGAATCAAGCCACAGTTTTTAAGGAGAGTGAGGATTGGAAACTGATAGAATTTTTGAATGGATGCAGCTGTGCAGAGCTATGATCGATGGTTAAAAATCAAAATTATATGCACTAATTGATTGAGGATTTCCCCAAAGTGCAACTCTTTGAGGGTCCGAGTAATAATTCATTTCACTGGGGGATCATTTTGCAAGCTCAACTTTAACTCTATCAGTCCATTGTTCTACTGATATGCCAGAATGTGTTTCAGAATTATTGGTGCTCTGTGTTTTGGGATAAGATGGCAGGTCCAGATTTAAAAGAAAGTATAGAGCTGGAGGAGAGCAAGGAATGTTTTTATTCCATTTGTTGATCACTTAGATGTTTGGCTTACTCTGTACGACTAGGTAAATTCTGAATTTTGTATCCGTGGTATAACCAATAATGTTAGTGGAAAATGAGCCAACATTACTTTGTTCTGGCTACATGAACAGCACTGAATTCTAATTGTGTTGCTCTATCAAAGCCCTACAATGGAAACTGCCAAGATCAATTCATTTTAATAAATCAACTGTTTCTGGTGGCCATCTACACTAAACTACAGCTGCTTTGCTTTATTTTTCCTAACGAAATGAAGCAAGTGTGCTCCAACTATTACTCATACTGTTTTACTAAACTATGAATTGCTCTGGGAAGCCTGTTATGAAGACTTTTGATCAATTATTACATACAAACTAGTTAAAAGGAAATATATCATAATTAAGCTAACAAATCTGCTATGTTGCTACCTCTCCTGATGAATAAATTCCTTAGAGATGGAGGAGTTGATGGGTGCATAGGGGTACTTTGCATTTTTCAGTTTATGGATTTTCATACTTTATAATATGATGGATTAACAAACACTGGCTCACAATTGCTCTTTGTCCAGAGTTGAATGGAGAAAAAAAAAAAAAAACCTTTTAGTCTCTTTAAAAAAAATCTCCTGCACATGTGAGAGGAATAAGCATATGGTCTCCAGCAATAATACTGAGAACATTCACCTAGATCAAAATAGGAAATGTATTTCAGCTGTCACTACTATGTCATTAGAGCCCCTACTCGACTGCATTTACGTTGCCAACAAGAAGCCTCACCAGATCAAAATAATTGGAGTCAGGCCCCAGACAGCTGTGGCCTAGATAAAGAAAAAAGAATGATTTTCAGTCTCCTGGATACCAAGAAACAGGATATGTCATCGACGGCCGGTCAGTGATCTTGTTCTTCACTTCAGTACTGCTCATCTGAGTGTGGCACTTTCTGTATAGTTCTTGGACTGTCGTTACTTGTTATGATTTAAAGAGAAAAGGATTCCATTTTCTTTTAAAGCCTTTTACAGCAAAGTTGGGGATTCAGACATTAAGGGACACAAAGAAAACTTTAGTCTATAAAAAGAACCAACAATTCAATAGAATACAATAATATAATTTTATTGAAAAATAATAATTCTGTTTTTTAAAAACAGGTGAAATTGACATGTATACATATTCTATGGACTATGAAATGACATATAGAGTGTGCCTCTAAATTAAAATTTGACTTTATATAATACATTAAAAAAAGGAAATAGCTAAATGAAAACTAAGTAGTTAAACGTATTACAGAAAATTTTGGATATTGGTAAGAAATTAGCCCTTTAATACCTATCAGTGTTTAAAGACACTGTTAGTTAAATGGTCTATGAGATGAAACTTAATAATTAAAAATTTTGCAGGTCAGATATGAATGTGGGATCAAAGTTTGGACTTTATGCCCAAACAAATAGAAAAGAGTCTCTAGACTTTGGGGTAGTACATTTCTTAGGAAGAATCAGTGTACCATCTTCTTCTGTCCCATAAAAGAAGCTAAAAGCAAGTTCCTTTTATTGGCCTCTACTTTCCCTGGCCACTGAATGGTCTTGTTTTTGTCTCAGGGGCTCTTCCCCAGGAACTCTTGAGTTTCATTCATAGAGCTTCTTGTGGCTCTAAGTTCTTGTTTCTCCCTGTAATTAACCTTCTTTCTCCCTAAAATAAAGATACGAACACCATATGTGAGATAATTTTAAAAGGGATGTATCCTTAGAAAACCAATATTAAAAGAGTCAAATCACTAATAACTTTGAGAGTGGTCCCAACCTTTCTTATATCATAGAACACATAAAGTTCGTGTTTGTATAGATGAGGCTGTTTGAGGTCAGGCAACCTGCCGCCCTATGGACTTAGAGCACAAATATCTCAGGCATACCGTAAGCCATTCATATGGGGAGATTTGCTGTCCAGCAGAAGCTTGTAACCTTTTTTGTACCATTTTGTACCCTTTATAAGGTGACACTTATGGATCCCCTCTCAGAATAACATTTTTAAATGCAAAAAGAATAAAATTCATAGAATTAAAAAAGGAAACTGATTATTTTGAATTACAGTTATAAATATCCAAACACCAAATACACAATATAGTATATGCACTTTTTTGTTAAAGCCTTAAATAAGATCTAGTAATAAGTCTAACAACTACTATGATTTCAAAATACTTACGAGTATAAGCAATATTTCAAGATACCTGCAACAAGTAAACTGTGACATGAAAATGTTTATTTCTGAAAAGTCATGCATGTTGCTAGTATTGTAGTAATTTCTGGCCTGTATTCATAGTTGAGGGAAATGCCAAATTTCAGTTAGAAGTGAAAGAAAATAAATATGTAATTCTTTTCAAATCCAAACTCACAGACTCCCTGAATTTTCTCCATGGAGCTCAGTTTGAGAACCCTGAATTACAAGAAGAAAGATACAGGATGAGAAAAAGTCTTCCCTGTTGCTTTCTATTTTTTCCTTTTCCACATTTGTCCTGTGTCTCTTAATCCCCTTCCCTGTCTCCTTTTCCTGCACTTTCTCAACATTTCCTCTCCGTAACTGCCTTTTCTTCATTCTTTCTCTACTTCCTTCTCTCATCCTCTTTACTACATTTTCTTTTCTCACTTTCCATAATCCACTTCTCGATAACACTCAGCACATGGGCAGGCCCATCCAGGAAGGCCCTTGAATTAGTATACCCATAGCAAACAGTAGAGGTTTGGGCAAAGAAAGAAATATATCTTGAAATAAAACCAAGCTATGAAAAAGATGCAGCTTGCTCCAGGCCAGACCTCTCTGGCATAAATAAAAGAAAGAAAGCAGCTTCCACAGCTCAGGATGAAAATGGGCAATTATTTCTGACATTTTAGTCAATATAGTCTATAAGTATTCCAATCTTCAAAGTAGAATATTTGCAGGCATAATTTTTATCACTTAATTATCAACTTTATTCTATGGAAACTAAGGTTAATCCCATATCATAATAGAATTTAGTAGCTGCAAAACCCTAAAAACATCTCTTGACAGTCAAGGAGATGACAAGGAAGCACAAGCATTTAAAATTGTTATTCACATACTTCAAATATGCAACCATACAATGGCACTCAAAACTATAATACTAGTTCACGGACATACATACCCTCCTTATCAAATAATTTTCTACAAGCACCTTGTATGATAATTCTCTCAAGTGCCACTGAACTCTCTGGTTAGCCTTCTAGGTCACCACTGAGTAATGCAGAAGACTATTATATCCCCTAGTAAGTAGTTAAAGAAAATACTGGATAAATATTGAAACAATAGTAAAACAAGACTCATAAATGAAAGTTTGTTTTCAAATTGCGTCAGATTGGAGTTACCAATGAGAGTGAATTAATTAAATGTTAACTATTTCACTTCATTAAAGTACATGTAACAACATTTATATAATTTTGTGTAAGATTATTTGAATTAATTTTGAAAAAAAAATTTAGCCACCTAGGTAGAAAACTGTCTGAAAAAATAATTTATAAGAATGCCAATTGCGAAAAAACACTTAATACTGTTCTAACTGGCCCCCCCCAAAAAAATGAGGTCTATTCCAATTACTTCAACACTCTGACATGAAGATTTTCGTGTTATTTTCTTCTTAATTCAACATGAAGCAGACCCAATCAGGAAGCAGGGGGAAGCATCTATGTGAAAGCCACACCTAAATTCACACTTTTTTTTATTTTTAGACGACTCATCCCTTTCCGGACTCCAAGGGTTTCCTTTCTTGTTGTTTCAAGTACAAATAAACATGATGTCTCTGGTTAAAATCCTGGCTTTACTGACCAATTGTGTGACTTTGAGCAGTTACTTTCTTCTAAGTCCCAGTTTCTTCAAATATATATAGGAGTAATTCGTAAATTAATTATAAAATCAAGACAGACAATCCATTCAAAGTTGATAGTGCTCAGCCTGGCACAGATAAGTTCTCAGTAAATAATATGGTGACAGTCTTTAGTTGATCATCCAACTAACCAGATAATACTTCAAACTATGAGAAGGAAGCACAGTTGAATTTTGTATGATGTGGAATGCCATTTACCTCTTTAGGAATCTATTTTGTTCTCCTTATAGATGGTGAAATATATACCAGTAGTGTGTTAATGCTATGCCATACTTTGCACACAAAGTTGGTAGAAATATGATTTTAATGTCAAGCATAAGCATCTTATATATACTAGGACTATGTCATTTCCCCTGATACCACTTAAAGAAAAATCACATCCACCTGGAGAGATAGTTATTATTGTTTCTATTAGGGAGAATAATTTAAAATTCTGTGATTTCTGTACTTCAAAATCCAAAGTATGTTGGCTTAGCCTGGGGATTTCCAAAATAATAATTTTTTAAGGTAATAGTGATCTTTAAAACTAAGGAAATAATTAAAAATCCATCTCCTTTATTCAATATATTTAAATATAATATCTATAAAAACTTTGTGTTGTGGTAATAATCTCTTACTATTTCCTCTCTATCCTTGGTCTTTTCATTTATTCATTTCCCATTAATCGTAAAATTGAAATAAAAAGAGAATGAATTTTTTAAAGTCACTTTCCATTCTGGAGCTTTGTTAATTTCTTGTAAGTGTACTTTAGTGCAGTTTAATTTGTACCTAGGGGTAGTGCAGTGTTATTGCACTATTCGCTTATTACTCCAGATAGAAGCAATTAGCTTGGCTAGCCAAATCCTCCACCTGGCCACCATCAGCATATGCATAACACCAGGAGAAAACAGGAGGCTGAGTGTTCCTTAGGGCCTGTTTCTTTTGGTATTCAAAATCCTTACTTTCTCCAGTGGGCTTGTGGTAGTGGAGGCATATTTATGGAACTCAGATCATCTCTGATCCTATTCCCTGCAGACAATGAACATAGTTATATTTCTATGCTGATAGATTAGTACCACATTTTTTCTATTTAAAAGCTATTGTACTGAAATAAATATTTAAAATGCTCTTACTAATTTGACATTGGTTGATATTGGTTGATACTTCTAGGGCATGTGCGTGCGCACGTGTGTGTGTGTGTGTGTGTGTGTGTGTGTGTGATACCACCAAGCAATTCTCTGTGACATCAGCTGGGTGTCCTACAATTTAACTCAATTCTGATACTATCCACCTAGAGTTAGCATCAAATCTCACAGGTTAAAGGCTCAGTCACACAAGACTTGACCACTCCCCAACTTCAAATGTCAATCTAAAGTCTGGTTGTCACCTGTGCTTCTGACCCACAAGCTGTAGACTGGATTTTCCCATGACCCCCTTCTTGAATGTGAAAAAATGTATAGATTTTTTAACTCTAGTGAGATCGTCTTTGTAGGGTAACTGGACAACTCCATCCTCTGAATTAGATTTTGTTAAGTTTGTAGTGTAACCTGATATATACCTAAGTTGAAAATGGCTTTTCTCTTAGATGATAGCATTACTAGTTTCTAAGCATTCTTTCCAAAACTTAGCATTTTTCTTAATTTATAAGAAGTTCCACTTCCTAGATGTTATCTGATGAGTTCTTATTTTGACCCAGAAAAGTTTGAATTGAAAAATTAAATCATGCTTCATCTGGGAATCTCATAACCAAGAGTGCAGACTTTTTAAACTCAGATCTATTACATCATGATCAAATGAAGCAAAACATTAACCATCATGTGTAAGATCAATGGTATGAGGAAATGTACAAGAATTTTAGATGAATAAACAAAACAATATTTTTATTCTTTATGAAATGCTTGTAATTAACCTCATACTTTTATGTTTGAACAATATTTATATCTTTCTCCTTAGGTTTCAACAAGAGACAGGATTCAGAAGACCTCATTTTGGAGGTATTGTAACTTTCACCTCATAGAATGATGACTCTTGTCCTTAGTCATGTTTCTCCTGGTCTTAGAAGCTGCTAAATACCAAACCCACAGGTGATTCAGAAAAAGTGCTGAATGAGCCATTAAACCAAAGAGTTGAAGAGAAGCCCCAAAAACTTTTAAATCAAGTAACCAAAAGTTGCAATTTCCTCTTCTGAAGCAAATCAACTTTTTCTTTTTAATTAGTTTGGAAAACCATCTGTTAAATAGCTTCTTTCTTTACTGTGTACAATTTAAATAGCTGTTCACAGTTGTAATCTATGTGCCTAGCCCAGAGCCTTGTACATGGAAGATGCCATAGAGATATCTTTAGAAATAATAAGAGGCTTGTTTAGTGAATAGATGAATGAGTGAGTGAGTCAGTGAGTGAGTGAGTGAAGGAATGAATGAAGACCATATTCAAAGTCTTAATCTATCACTGCCAATTTAGCAGAAATGTCCTGAGAAGTGTTGTTGTTAATAATATATTAATATCAATATATTAACATTCATCATCATCACATTTTCCCTATTCATACTGTCAAAACTGTGCAAATGTAGAATTAAACTCCAGATTGTTCTGTAGTATAAGAAGGCAGAGAACAGAGCAAATCAAGGTGGGAGAAATTTCCCAATCTCTTTAACTTCTCTTATAAAGTAACTATCCCACATGTTCTGGATTTGAAAGGTTGTAAAACAAAATACTTTTTTTTTTATCTTGGCCTCTTTAAAAATGAACCTAAATCCTATTTTTCAAATATAAAATGTCCTTCAACCATAAAAGGACAAAAAGGGAGGGGAAAAATTATATATTCAAGGACACAGTTTTAAAGAATTAGATTGCTACATTGCCTCATAGCAGACTGTCTGGATATGACAATTGATAGGCTTTTTGGTGGTATTGGCAGAATAGTAAATATAATGTATATGTCATTTAGCATACTGGAGGTAGTTACTAGTGAATGACAGTAAATTGTACCAGATGCCAAGTAAATTTGAACACTTCTCGTTAGTTGCACTTCTCATATCCATATACTAATTAGTATTTAAATTTTTAGGTATATAACTCAATGCAAGGTTTTAATACAAAGTCATGTAAAAATAAAATCTCATAGATGTCTATAGAACAAATTCCTGCTGTTGAGAACAGGATTCATAGTTTGATCAAGAAAATATTCAGTACCTGCCTAAGAGAATGAAATCATACATCCACACAAAGACTTACATGTGAATGTTCTTAACAACATCAGTCATGATAATCAAAAAGTAAAAACAATTTAAATGCCCATGAACCACTGAATGGATAAATAAAATGTGGTCCATCCAGACAGTGAAATATTATTTAGCATTAAAAAGGGATAAACTACTGATAAATGCTACATGAATTAACCTCAAAAACATTACACTAAATGAAATAAGCCAGGTACAAAAGACCACTTATTATATTATTCCATATATATTAAATGCCCAGAAAATAAAAATAAAAAATTAAAATAGAAAGCATATCAGTGATTACCCGGACCTGGGGTTGGGAGCAGGAATTGACTTCAAAGGGGCCTGAGAGATCTATTTGAGGTGATAGGTTCTAAAATAGGATTTTGGTGATACTTACATAGCTCTGTAAATTTACTTCCCCATCAATTCTTATTTTACATCACCTCTCAGTGGTATGCTTTTGTGCTTTAGAGTTGATGCTCTAATGTATTGAGACTTTGGAGAATGTTGGGATGGGTGGGAGTATTTTGCACCTTTAGCTCTCCAAAGTTCACACCTACCTACTGTGCATTTCCACTTGGATAACACACTGAAAATATAGATTCAGTTACTGTATTTCATCAATTCTAAATTGCCATCAATTATAAAATAAACCATTACTTTACATACCTTTAATTTGAAAAAGGTATGGTATTCATTGATTATAGTATGGTATTCATTGTAAGAACCATACAGCAAATTCAGGCACATTAAAATATGTGGGGGGTAAAGAAGGACATTGTGCCTTGGGTTCAATAAATTATCATAAGGAGATGAAGCATTTCCTCAGCTGGACTTCAGAAAGGAAGATATTTCAAGCAGCTGGTAGCTCATGAGCAAAGGCATGATGTTTGAAAATGCCTAGTCTGTTTAGGCGACTATGGCATCTAAAATGATCAAAGCCAACTTGAAACAGCCCATTACCAAATAGATCTGAGCAATTAATCAGGTTTTCATCAATCACCCATAATTCCGTACCTCTGAAATGTATTTCCGTATCCACACTCGAACTCATTGAAGCACAGTCTCATTTCAAATGAAAATGTACCATTCACTTCAATTTTGAAACTACTGTCTTTTAAATCATCTACAGAGCAGTTACATTTTTAAGAATTCTATAACTCAGAAATCAGCAAATTACATTGAACTCAGAAATTAGCGAATTACATTGGCTCTTTAGAATTCTAAAATAACAGTTGTCTTTTAAAGATACGTTAAAGGTGAAAGAAAAAATGTGAGGAATGTCAAGTGCTTGCTCAGATTTTTACTAACAATAATATGTAGGCCAAGGTCCAGAACATGAAAAAGAGAGTTTTGGGTTTTTTGTTGTTTGTTTATCATCCAGGCTTATACCAGAGAGTTGGGGGATAATTACTTCAGCTGTGTCCTTTGCTCTGCTTCTGAAGCCCTGCCATTGTCCACAGTTTGTGATTTAGTCCTGTATTTCTCTTGATCAACTTGTCAGCTTGCCAGTTACAATTTGCCATCAAACAAAACTTTTACCAACTGCTTCCCTTATGCCCATTGGACTTAAACCAGCAAACTCATCTCCACATTTTATACTCTGAACTAAATTGTGTGTGAAAATTACCTTTTATTGACTTTAGTGAGAGCCTTATATAAACAACTGAGGGCAGATTTCAAATGCCCACTGCCAAAATGCCCTCTGTCCCATCTGTTGGATGCACATATCATTAAGACTTTTATTAGCCTCAAAAATAGAGAATTAATTTTATTGGTGTTAGCTGAAAATCTACAAAAGTCCTTGAAAAACAGCTCTTACCAGTCCTGGTAACCACTGCTTCTGAGCAAATGTTGCTAAAGGACTAGATTGGCAATAGACAGTAAAAGATGCAAATACCTCCAAATGATAGCACCAAAATGTAATTTCATGTTTCTAAAGTCATTTTTTACATTAAACTGCTCAAAGAGAATATACTGATTCTCCTTCCAAAAAATGGAGAATTTTTAAACTTTAAGTTTTGAAAGCAGAATTGAAAATTTCCTCAGAAACATTGGAAAAACATAATTTCTTTAAAATATCACTGTGAAGTAATGATATCCCATAAGAGTAACCATCAGAAGAAATCAAGAACTTTCTTGGAAAAGGAAAAGTTGTAAAAGGCTTAACCATTAGGGGCCCAGGGAGAAGTAATGATTTTTTACCAGAGAAGAGAATAAAGTCATGGAAGCCTAATATGGCTTTTTACAATCTGCTTACAATTACGCATTAAACAATTTACCCCTTGTGGATGAGTTCCTAAAGCCTGCTGAGATGTTGCACTCAAAAAAATGAGAACATGCTGGTTTTTCTTCTGTTGTGGTTTATTTTTATTAAAACAAATAATTTACAACATCCAAAAAAAATTCACTTTTGTGAATTTTACTCTTTCCAAGAAGACCAATAGCATGGATGAACATTTGTCTCATGTTTGTGGTAAGTCCAACAATAAAAGACAATGGCTTATACATTCATGCTCCGTCTATGTCCTATAGGGTGGAATTCCTAAAATAAAGGCAGCAGATGGCATACCTAAATTTAATTTGCTATTTGATTTATCATTGTGTTACTGCTCTGAAATGCAGATAATGAATGTTTATCTAACACTGTTAGAAAACATGAGACCATGCTTTAAGCAAGTTTATTATGTAATCTGATGTTGGGTCATCAATTCTGAGAATGAAAACTATAACCCATCTAGAAACACTCTCCTCAGATTATCCTCAGATTAAGAGGGATCTGTCAACAACCAATACTCTGTGTATCAGAGGTGGCATTTCATGTGGTTTAGAATTACTGCTCATAGCAGTAAAGCAATATCAGGGACCATCAAGAGGAAGAATGTGCCTTTGCTTCTGCTGTTCTAATTTGAAATTAGAGGGGATTTTTGTGTGTTTTGTTTGACTGATCAATGTGATCACTTTTCCTTGTGGGTTTTTCTCTTGACCATTTTGCTGTTGTCATTGATTATTCGTGTGTGTGTGTGTGTGTGTGTGTGTGTGTGTGTGTGTGTACACGCGCGCTTAGCAGACCAATATTCTAGACCACCACATTCTAAAATGAAAACTCAGGTATTATGTTACCCCTTCTGGCAGCTGTCAAAATAATTCCTACTAACATCATGTTTAACAGATTTGCCTTCGAGTCACATCAGTGTTGGGAAGCAGTGCGCATGCTACAAAATTAGACTATTAACCAAACTCAATCCTCCTTGTGTTTGGAGACTAAAACTCTGAGGTAAAAGAAGACTAAACAAAGATTTTGGAATCTTCTTTTAAACCCCAATCAAGGTGTCAATTTAGCTATTTAATTCTCAGAGTACTTTCAAGGACTTTATTACAAAGAGGTATGGTAATATAATACCTAGTCCTCCAAAGGAACTGTAAAACATTTCAACATAACACTATATCACTCCTGACAGTGAAAATCCATGTGCTACCATCCATTCTGCTGACTTCTTTCTGAGCACCCAAATGTCAACTTTTTCAAATGACTCCAAGAGAATCTGTTGTTGATGTATTACTCTCAAGTGTCAATCAGAGTGATTGTCATAGGGTCAGTATATGAAAGTCCTCATAGTAATATAATGGCAACACAAGCATCTCAGTGACTTAAAATTTGGGAACAGAAAAAACAATCTGGTGTTTAGAATCAGACTTCCAAATAACAGTATCAGCTGTATTACCTGTGTGCCTGGAGGTTCCCCTTCCAAACTAATTTTATGAATAAATTGAAATTGAACTGAAGCCATGTAAAGTAGAATACAGACCTTTTTGAAGATTCATATCAGGTAAATAATAAACAGGTTGTCGGAAAATATCGACATTTTCTTTTTTTGATTGATTTTATGCTTTTATTTCTCTAGCCATATGACATTTTATATTATTAACATTTATTTATGAAAACTCTGCCCTTTCTTCAAAAGGTTTTAAGGAGTTTTAATGTCTGTTACAACATTTTAAGAATAAAAATTGTTTCCCATTACCTTACAAACTAGAACAAAATTAATATTTCTCATATATAAATTACAAGTAGAAATGTATATCTTCTTACACTTTGTTTCTAGTAAAGGTGTTACTAAGAAAATATAACATAATTTATTCATAAAATAATTCAAAATACCTGGGAATTCTTCCCTAAAATCCATCATCTCACACACAAATTGAAGATCAAAATATTAAGATGGTCTATATGAATTAACAAAGATAAATGTGTATACAAAAACAGATTGATTTATTTGGCACCATTTCAACTTGCCTCTCTGCATCTCTGTCCTGATTAATTGCCCTTAGCAAGGAGCTGGAGCCTAGTTACACTATTTTCCTAATTCCTGTTGATGGAGTGCTGATATAAGGATAAAAAGAGAACCAATTGCCTTTTAACTAACACATTCTTCATGAGTTAATCAATCATAACCTATCCATTTTAATTATCAACCAAATTCCAAATAGAGATATGCTTGTAGTTTCCAAATATTTGCATGATTAAAGATGTTTTCCCTGTTTCAATAAGGAACTTCCAAATGATGAGTCAGGTAGTAAGATTTATGGGATAAAGTTGTTTTGTTTATCTCTTAGTTTTCAAAAATACTGGTCTGAAATTCAATAACAAACAACATTCTCATCAGAGATATGCATACTATGCCTATTAATAATGATGATCATGTTTACACACACACACACACACACACACACACACACACACCACAAATCCCAACGTCAGTAGATGCCAGAGAGAAAAGACAGCCAAGAAAATGTTTACTAGCCTCCCTCTTTATATCCATTAAAAAGCAGTTTATTTAAATATTAAATATAATTACACAAAGTTGACAGGCCATTGGTGTACTTGAATAACATTTTCAGGTTGTTTTTGCCCTCCTTGGAGCAATACCAATAGATTGAGTCATCAAACTTTATACCCATCAAGTTTCAAGGAAATTCTGGCTGCCTCACAAACAACTGGACAGTTCACTTGAAATAAGGGTGTGAGAAGAATCTTTACTAAATTGACTGAACCACTTTGTTATTTTGATTGAATGCAAACAAAAACGAAAGCTAATTCTTTTCAGAAATAATCTCCCATTTAGGACCTTCCTTCTTCTGTCACCTAAAATCCTATTTTCACATCAGAATAAAATCCAATTTTAACATCAGAATCTCCTTTCATAGTAAATGGTCTAGCAATTTGTGATAAGATATGATGATGCTAATGATGAGGACAATGGTAATGATGATACAGGACTTCTGAGAAAATAATTTTTATATAAAAATTTTCCTATTTAATAGCCAATAAACACAAATATATGTACAGAGCACCTTAACTATTCACAGTCATTAAAACTTTTTTCTCTGATTTAACTGAAATTACATATCCTCTGATTTCTCTCTCTTCCCTTGTATCATCTGTCCTTTATTGAAAAAGAACCCTTTATTTACTCCTCACTTACCACTTTAAGGTAGCATTCAAGTGGAGAGAATGGTTTACCCAGAAGCAGCAATTGACCCAACTGTTAAACCTTCAATCTAAAACAAACGAAGAAAAGAATGTCGAGAAAACTCCTTCCTTAATATTTGTACCTAACCACTTGCATGTCTGGCACAGCAGGGCTTGAAGAGCAGGAATCAAGTCTTCTTCATGTCTGACTACTCCACAGCCCTTAGCCCAGGGACCTTAACATTGAAGTCAAAATAAACTCTTTGGCCTTGAATCCACAGGGCCAAACTTTTAATTTAATGTGATTCCATTTGTGAATTCTGTCTAGAATTACTCAATATGTTTTCCCAAAACCATTGGTCCTAAGTGAAGCTTTTGAAGAAAATGTTCCATAGTCAAACACAATGAAATGTAGCAATGATCCTAAGTCTTCTAATTTTAGATGGATTTAACCAACCTGGCACTTCTGTCATATACATTTGGGAAATGCTGTATCAGAGTCCCTTTTTGATGATTTACAAAACACATTAAAGATTCTAAAAAGCCCTGCACTAAAAAGCTTGTTTGTTCTGGTTTAAAACAAACACATTTGACCTCAGAACACTTTCTTATTTAACACCATGGAATATGCTTGGGGAAATGCTTTTCTAGAAAATGAGACATTACATAAGATGAATTATAACACCATGGGGCAGTTTACAGACTCTCTAAAATCTCATGCTGTTACGTTAAACACAAACAGACACAAAGGTCCCTTTCAGCTTATTAATCACCAAAGCTGTGCATTAAAAAAGAATTTAAATATATAAACATGAGATGGAAAGCAGATATTTCAATTTTTATGGAAAAATTATTGCAACTAACAAAAACAAATTTTAATTACTAACTGAAAATCAAATTGTCCTTGGATTCAGAAAGCATCAATTGAAATTAACTCTCTTACATGTTTAGATTCAAGTAATAACACAAGTCATTCACAAATGATTATGTCCTCCCTTAGTATATATTTGTTATTCATTTTAGCCATCGAGATCTGAATCCATTCTCTAAGTCTGTAGAATGCTCTAGCTAAGGAACCATAGGAGGCAGAGATTCTTTCTACTTTTAAAGTTAAAAGTCAGACTTCTGCTTTCCCAGCCTTTTTTGTAGCTAGGCACTGACCTATGCTAAAAAAAAGTCACTATGACTGAGTTTGACTTAGAAGCTGGTGACAAACACAAGTGAGGACTGTTCAAGATCCATCTTGTGAAGGGTGGCAGCAGCAGCAGTAATAGCTTTATTACATATTTTGTGTGTGGCTTATGCCAAGGTTTTAGGGATGGTCAAATGAGTTAGGCCGTGCCATCAGTACATCCCATCATCCTGACCACAGAATTGCTTCAAGGATAGAGAGGCACTTGCCACGTCAGTCCAGAGATTCAACATGAAGATCTGGGATAGAATTTTGGGGAAGAAGAAACTATGTTTCCAATAAGATTACCAATCCAGTAGGATGTAAAACTAGACCTATTAGTAGCCATCCTGTTATCACATGGCAGAACTGACCAAAAAGAGAGACCCAGGCTTAACAATAATTATCAATTGAATCTGTAAAGCCAGAACTATTGCTGATATTTCATTTACATGAATAACGGTTCTCTCTTTCATATAACTAGTTGAGACCAAAGTAGTTATGCATAATAGAATTGCAGGCCATGGTGTAGTATGCACAACAACTAATAGATTCTCTTGTACCCATATTATTGCCTCAAGCAAAGTAAAATAGTTGATACTGAAATTTAAGAAGGAAGCTACCTCATTTTCTAAAGCAGACAATATGGTTTATGAAATTTGTTCATCTTTTTAGGTTTAGTACCATTGAGAAGCATGGCTGAGGTCAGTGTTATACATTGGTCTCTCATGCTGGAGTCCTGTTGATATTTAATTAATTAATTAAATGCCACGTGGACAAATTAAATGGATTTGGTCCCAGCCTTTATCAGCAAGATTAATCAAAGTGACTGACAGAGTAGCACACTCATGGGAAAATTCACGAGAAGTCAAGAGTATATAGAAGGGGGTAGGAAGTGTTGAGAGACAATTCTCCATGGATCCCTCTGTTTCTGTATGTCTCATGACAGCTTTTATTCTGGACTATCTTTTCAAAGATGTTTTTATAGCAAACAACAGCTTAGAATATAGAAATGGCATCTCCCTCTAGGGCAAAGGAATGTTTTGTTTGTTCTCCAGGATAATAAAGCTAGTGTCTCTTCTGGGGCAAAGTTTGGGCAGATTTACTAGCAGCTCCCTCATAAAAGTGAGAGTTTCCTAAATTCGTTATACCTCAATTGTGACACAAACCTATGTATCCAGTACCCATGTAGGCTCACCTTCACATCATCCCAGTGGTACTGGAACATAAAAACACTGACACAAATATAAAGCTTATGCTGCCCCCTGTGCCATAAATAACAAAGTTCTTTGATTCTGATCCAGGAGTTTCTTGTCTTCTGTTGGCATCTATGAAAATCTAGCAAAATAAATTTTTAACTTGCAGGTAGGATAAAAGCTTTAGACCCTTCACACTTTTTGACAAAGATCCAGATTAATATACAGAGATAATAGGCTTATAAGTTGAAAGACTCAATGTAATAATTATATCAGTTCTCCCTAAATTGCTCTATAGATTCAATGCAAACTCAATCAAAATCCCAGCAAAATTTGTCATAGAAATTGACAAGTTGATACTAAAATATATATGGAAGTATAAAGTAGTTAGAATAGCCAAAAACAATTTTGGAAGAGAACAAAGTTGGAGAACTTACATACTATATTACCTTAAGACTTACTATTTAACATAGTAACCAAGACATTGTGATAGGCATATAAAATTAGACAAATAGATCAATGGAATACAATAGAAAGTAAATAAATTATCTGCACACATATATGGTCAAATGAATTTTGACCAAAAAAAAAAAAAAGCAATGTAATTCAATGAGGAAAGAAAAGAATCTTCAACAAATGGTGCTGGATCTACTGGATAACTATATTTTAAAAATATGTTGATCCATATTTCACACCATACATAAAAACCTAAAGTACAAAGCTCCTATAAGAAAACATAAGCAAATATATTTAGACTTTGAAATAGGCAAAAAATTCTTGGAAATAATGCTAAAGGCATGAATTATAAAAGGAAAATGTTGAAAAACTAAAACTTCATCAAAATTTAAAACTTCTGTTCATCAAAAGATAATTTTGAGAAAATAAAAATGTGAGGCACATCCTGAAAAAAAAAATTGCCATATATATTTTAATAGAGGACTTGTATCTAGAATGTATAAAGAAGAGCTATAAAACCGTTTTAAAAAACAAACAGCAAATTTCTTTAAAAAGACAAAAGACTCCAATAAATGCTTCATTAAAAAAGAGTTATGAATAGTCAATAACAACATAAAAGATTTTCAACATATAGTATGACCTCATTTACATGAAGTTTCACAACAGGCAAAATTAATATATGAAACTAGGAATATGAATAGTGGTTGCCTGAGAAGAGTACAGAAATAGACTAAAATTATACCCAAAAGACCTTCTCAGGGTGATGAGAATGTTCTATACCTTGATTGGGATGTTTATTACATGGGGATACACATTTGTCAAAATTCATCAAACTTTACACTTAAATCTATAGAATTTATTGTATGTGATTCTCAGTTCAAATAAAAACGTATGACTACAAAATGCATTTTATTTAAAACTCACTTACTTCTAGATTACTCAAGGTCAGACATCCAAATTAGATAGGTTGAAGCTGAGATTACTTGCTGTTTTCACAGGTGTGGAAAGAGATAATGTCTCAGACTTTACATAGCCACCAAGGCAACAGTGCCAGGAAAGCTATTAATCAAGATTTGATAGTGCCTTCTTGCCATCAAAAGAAGAAAACAAAGAACATTCTGAATTATAAAAGCAGATGTAACACACCCAAAAGACCTAGTCAGGCACAATGTTGGTGCTTTTGGTTCTTGGAACAGTGGCCCTAGCATCTGCTCACCAGTCTGGTGAACACTTTGAAGGGTAAGTAAACAATTCAAATGAGCCAGTCCTTCTTCCTTGCTAGCTCAAGAATATGAATATATTACTCAATTTTAAATTCTCTCTTCTTCTTTTGTTATCTCACCATTTAGTGATAAGGTGTACCGTGTCAATGTTGAATATAAAAATCACATCGACTTACTCCATGAACTGGCCAAAACCAACCAGGTAAATAACAATTCTACACCATAGGTTGGCTTAACACTTACTTAGATTGCATTGTGATTTCATCAAAAAAAGGATGATATGAAATATTAACTATAGCATTTTTGTAGCAAGAAAGAAAAACTTGAAAAACATTTAGTGCCACATACTTCCTTTTTCTGCCCAAGTTAGATTGCCATAAGCCCTACAGTATTATAAATCCGAGATAACTTTTTAAAGAGCTGACAGAACATGACAACTGGATGAGTTGGAACTGTTCTAAAGGTCATAGAACATCTAATGTACAGTCACTTCCCTTCTAAGGCAAAAAGAAATATGATCAACTTAGATGTTACTGAAAAACTGGGCTTTTGTCCAACTTGAAATTCATTTCCACATCTCATATATCATCTGTTCTCTTTGATTTTCTTTCATTCCAAATCAAATGGCTTGAGTTTTCATGACCTTGATTCAGGCCCTTGTAATGCGGGGCGGGGGGGGGGAGCAGGGGAGAGGGTAAAAAGCTATAAGCAATTTCCTTACTTTTCTTTTACTTTAAGAAACTAAAATCTCTACACTTCTTTAAAAATCCACTGGATTTGGTATAAAAACTGTCATTTTTAATATATATGTAGTGTGGCAGGAAGTTATTAATGATCACAAATAATTCATTTTTGCCAATTCTGTTTCTTCTAAATATATAAACCAAAATAATCTACTAGCTTTTAAATATCTTTCTATCCATCTATCCATTTATATGCCTTTCTTTTTACAGGTTTGTTTTTTTTTTTTTTAGCTTTTAAAATGTAGATGGGGTGGGGGGAAGGTAGAAAGTGTCATAATCTGAAACAGATTCAGCAGTTTAGAATTAAAAGAGAATAAAAAGTCATCTATTCTAGTCTTCCACTCAAATCCAAAATTTTCTTCATAAAAATAGCATCTCTTGTTGCTAGCCCTAATAAAACTTATTTGAGTATTTCTAGGGGTAGTAAGAATATTGCTTTTCAGAGTAGCCCATTTGCCTTAAAAATCATTCTAATCGTCATATAAAGCTGAAAGCTACCTTCTCTAACTTTGACCCATTGGACCTAGCCAAGCCAAATATTGTCTTAACTCTAAGATTTATCTCTTTTGGGCCTTTCATCCTTTCTCTTAGGACTGGTTTACAGACATTTAATCATTCTGATCACCTCTGAATATTGCTCAATATATTTTTAAAAATCTAGCTCTCAGAATTGACAATGGATATCTAGGTGTGCTCTGATTAATACATACCACAGGACCATTGCCTGCCTTCATTTATAAAGCAGACATTTATTAATGACGCCCAAGATTCTTTTTAGCATCTTGAACAGTTATGGCATACTCTTAGCAAACTTATGGCTAATCAGAACCATTAGGTTATTTTTTTCTCACATGAATCACCCTCAAGCAAGATATTCTTCCTTCTGTGCTTGCCTAATTGATTTTTTAACCTAAATGCAAGATTTTAAATTTACCCTGCCAAAAGTTATCTTGATAACATGTTTTCAGTGTCTTAAAATCATTTTAAAAATAAAAATAAATTCAGGCATTCAGGGTAATAATTCTTCCAGCTAATTGCATCATCAAAATGTTTGATAACCATGCCTTCTCAATTTTTATCTTTGCCACTTATAAAGAAAAATATTAAGTCAGGTGTCAGCCCAGAATTAGAGGCCTCCTTCATGTTGCATTTGTTCAATACATATTAATTATGAGTCCCCAGTGGTTCAGATATAGTGTTAAGAACTGAAAGTAATTCATTAACCAATTCTGCTTGGATAAGTTGGCTCAACTATCCATGTTAGTGGGGTGTTACCTACAGATAATGCCATGCTTTCCAGCTTGTAAAGAAGAATATAAATGCAGAGGGGAATTGGTCAAATGTTTTGCTAAGATTCAGATTCAGCATTCAGGCTACTGGTCTCTTCCAATAATAAGATGATATTAATTGGGCTTGACTTATTCTTGCTTTAAACCATGCTGGCTCCCAGGGATCACAGCTTCCTTTTCTAAGCATTCACAATCCATCTGCTTCCAGTTTACTCTGCAACTTTTCAGAATCTATGTCTGACTCCAGGAGCTCCTGCTTCTGGAATTCACCCATTTTCCTCTTTATAAAATTCAAGATTTGCCCCCCTCAACTCCTCAGTGATCCCTCACACTGTGATTCCTCCAAGACTGCTGAGAAAGTTCTGCAATCACATCTGTAGTACATTTTTAGTTACCTAAAATTCATTATTTTATGGTGGTCAAAATCTGAGGATCTGGACAAAGACTGCCTGAGTTTAATTCCTGACTCTACCACTTGGACACTTTTTGGGTCTCAACTTTCTTGTTTACCAAATAAGGAGAATAATAGTATAGTATTACTATTGTGAGATTTAAAAGAATTAATATAACTAAAGCACTTGGAAAGAACATGTATAGTAAGAACTATGTAAGTGTCTGTTATTATTGCCATCATTATACCCAGGATTTGGAAGGCAATTTACATGGCCAGTATAATCTCCTCTCTCCTCATTTACCTTGAGCCTTAATTTTCTCTTTCCAAAGAAGGTTATTTCTGCAAAAATTATAACGTGAAAAATTCTTTACTTATGTTAATTTAATCTCTCAGTACAAGCAGAAGAAACAGAATACAGTATAACTCTTTGGAAAAGACAGAGCTAAGCAAGAGTTTAATAAGGCTACTTCATCTCTTCTAGCTACAAACATCATGCTTTAGTTCCAAGCAGTGGGACTGCATGCTTCTTTATCTATTTATTTCCAACATGATTGAAGAAGAGGTTTTTATTCTCCTTAGGAATCCTGCAAGTACAGCATATTGTGTACTGTAGCCTTCCTGATAAGATCATTACAAGGGCATCTAGTCTTTGTATTCATCCTTGGCCATGTGTCCTTCCTCCCAGCTTTTGAACATGATCTTTTAAAAGTTTAATGTATTGGAGAGAGCTGTGAACACACTAGCTGTCTCTCCCTTTTCATCTTTAATTGTATAGTAAGGACTTTATCGCCTTGCAATAAGCATCACACTTGTTTCTCTATGATGACATTCACCATAAAACCTACTCTCTTTTCTCTGTACTTTCTTGAACTCTGATTTCTCTAGTTTAAGGTACATGTTTATCCATGCCTAGAGTAATCTGGTTACAGTCTTCCAATGTTCCCATCACTCCTACTATCCTAGTAAGTTCTTCTACACTGTCTGTAAACAGGCCTAGGGTAGAAGTCACTTACTCTTCCAACAACAAAGAAAAATTCCAGCAAGATAAATGAAAATTCTATAAGATACTCAACTTAGAGTCAAATTCAATGTGAGGAAGCAAATTTGTGTCAGTTTGTGAAGAATCCAAAATCCCCAACACCAATATTCTTGTACACACCTATCTTATTCCCAGAAGAATTTAAGTTAAGATAGAAACTATACTTAAGTTAAATGAACACACTGTTTTTATCTTGTTTTTGTGCTAGCTTTGTGAAACACTTTAGAAGGGATATTTTAGTTATTAAACAGCTGGCTAATTAAGCTGACATTCCCACAGTGCTATCACTTAAAGATATTCTTTTATCTTCCAACAAATGTTCTTAATGGTTCTTTGTCACTCAGTTGTCTGGATTGTAATTTTATAACCTGTTTTATAAGTTTTAAACATATAATTCAAGTATGCATCCATACTTGATGCATTGGTAAAAATCTGAGGCTAGAGTGTTGCGCCTAACGTTTGGCTCCATTTCTCCAAAGAAGCACTGGAGACTAACCTCATTGTAAGTTTGTGTCATATTTGTAGCACTCCATAGTGTTAGATGTTGATGTTTTGCTGAAAAATTTTCTCTATGTCAAACTGAAAATTTTAAGGGACCTCAGGTGAGTCTGCAAGTCTTCTTTAAAATATATTTATGATATTTATCCATACTATTTTAAAGAATTTATTATTCTCACTGCAGAATGTATATATTTTTCTCCCTCTCTCTACCCCCACAATATTTGGCAGAGCCAAGATCAATGGGTAAGCAGTTAGGAGATCAGGGAAGGCAACTTTCAACTTAATAGGAGAAATAAAACTATCCATAAAATAATTAGGCTTACTTCTGAAGTGGTACTAGATGTACTTGATATTGTATTGAAATCATCACCAAGGAGACTGTGCAGGCATTTGTTGCTTGAAGTGGGAAACTGGCATCTTAATATACGTTCTTCTAGAACAGACCTTTAGACAAAGATTTGAAGACAAAGATTTTACTTGAGAAGTGCAAGGAGCACTGGTAAAGAAGTGGGAAGTGATACAGAGAAGGGAAGGAAGGAAGGCAGCCACCAAATGGGGTACTATTAAGCCAGCTACCACAGAGGATGACTAGAACTTAAACCTGCAGAGAAACTCTAGGAAAAGGTGTAAATTGCATGCTTCAGAATTACCCCACCTGGGAAGTGAGGGAATTGGGATCTTTAAAAATCCACTTCCAGGGTCATTGACTGAGCACTTCTCTGGAAACAGTTCTTTCTCCTGCCTGCCTTGAGCTGTTAGCTTGTCCTTTTCCAATCACAGAGTAAGAGCTTTCAAGCACAGAGATGCATTTCTTGGCACTGGGGAGTCTCCTGAGCATGCTAACAGGTCCCAGAGTTATGTATGGACAGGGTACTGCCAACTTGCCTACAAATGCTTGGAGTACTTTGTGTGCTTTACCAATTCTAAATTTTTGTTTCTATAATAAAGATACACTTGTCTCTCCTATCCCACCTGGAATGTTTATTCAGAACACAAATTTAGAGTTAACTTTTAAAAATATGCTTTCTCTTATAACATGCATGTCTTCATTAACCTCTTTACAGCATTGGCTAACTTCATCATCAACCCCTTGATTTCTTTGTCCTTATTGTGGCATGCCTTTATATTTCCTCTACTACCTTTTTTAACATCTCATCTTTATCCTCTCACTTTTGACTGACTAGGTCACATTCTGTAGCCAGTCCTTATTAAATCATCAGGACTCTCTTCTTTTAACACCTAGTGACAGCCATACTCACACTTTTTCTTCTGGAATCCCTCCTGATGTAATCCCATTGCCTTGACATTCCACATTGCCCTGACTTGACTCAGAAGCCACTAGATATCTATAGTGGTTTGAAGATTCCCAGGACAGGATATAGGCTATTGGATTCTCCACAGGTATATCTGGAATTGAGTCATCTTAATATCTTGCCTCACCAGTTTTTATTAAACAATCTCTAAGTCTGCCTAAACTCCCTTCCCAGTTTCCAAGAAAAGATCCTAAATATCACCACCTGTCACATCTCTAGCCTGAGACTAGCTCACAAACATCTAGACAGGGATTGTGCAAGCTATAGAGGCAAAGAAAGACCCACTATTGGGCTTACCTCAGGCTTCTAGGCCTTTACTCAGCTCAAGGAAAGAACAGGAAAACAAACACCTACAAGAGGCAGCATGTTCTCAGTTAATATTTTTTTCCATAGATAAAGGAGAATTGAAATCACAAATTCACAAAGACAAACATTAGAATTATTAAATATGTCATCCTATTATTTTTGTGCATAATTTTCTCTAAAATCTTCCCCTTGAGGATAGAAGCTATGGTTGATTTGCTCACTATTGTATTTCTAGTCTCAGGCACAAAGCCCAGCACATAGTAGGTCCTCAATAACAGCTGGTGAATAATTAAACAAATGAAAATGCTAGTACTTTACTGAATCCTTGAGAGTATTTTTTTCTGGCTGTGGTATCATGATGACCACTACAGAAAGATATAGTTTTCTTCCTTTTTGTATCTTCCACAGGTCAGAAATATTCCTGGGTCCACACATTATTATGACATGAAAAGTATTGAGTTCCCAGATAAATTCATAAATTAAGTGCATTAAAAAGTAAAAAGGAAATCTCAGTTTCTCTCTATTAAATTTTGTGGCTCTAGTTCATCTTCACTCATTCAGCACATTTATTCATTACCACAAACATTGTTATTGTAATAAACAATTTCTCCAGAAGATCAATAAATAGAAAAAGTAGTTTTAGCATACTGCAACTAACTAGCATTATGGGAAATAATTATATGTTCTTCATGCCTGTTGATAATCAATTAAAGCTATGTATACATATATAAACATTTTTATTAACATCTAAGTACTTCATCCCAACTCTTGTTCACTCAAAGAGATATTTCTAAAATATTTATTTCATGAATAATTTGAGTTTGAAAATAACTCAGTGAGTAGAGCAATAGTGTGTTTGCCAATAATAATTTACCCATTAAATTATAGGTTTCTAATACATTATATCTTATTTTTTTTATTCAGATCGACTTCTGGAAACCAGATTCTGTCGCACATATCAAACTTGACAATACAGTTGACTTCCATGTTAAATCAGAAGATATTTCCACTGTGGAAGACTTTCTAGAGCAGAATGAACTACAATATGAGTAAGTTTATGTTTTACAGCTATTAAAATTTTCCCCCAGGTATTGTCCTAATCCAAGCCTCTGAATAACCCTGGGGAGATTAAAAATAAGACTAAGACCATGACTTCTGAGAGCCCCACAAATAGGTCATGGCAGAGCAGGCCCTAAATTCTGAATCTTAGGACTTTGAGCCTGGTAGATTTTGTGTTTAGTTATTACTCTAACAAAAATGGTTTGACTCTCGAACCTCAAATCTTCAGTCAGATATTTGACCTATTACCAGTTAACATATAGACTACAGGCCAAACCAGCTGACATTCTATTATTGGTTAATCACCTTCTCAGTCCCAAATTACATCAAGTCTTTTTTCCAGGTGAGTAGCCAGACCTATTGGGAGTCACGAGGGCTGTTGATGCGCCTTTAAATTAAGGACCAGACAAGAGTCAGAATGAGTGGTCCTTCTGTCTGTTTCCCCCATAAAGCTCCATCACTATCTCAAATAATAGAAGGAATGACGAGAAGGATTGAAAAAAAAAAAATGGAAAAGTGGTTCCCCGGAGGCCTAGAGTAGAATTGTCTAAGCTGATCATCCATGTCTCTTCTCTCCAAATAGCACACTGGTCATCTAAGCCTTTTAAGATGAGCATGTCCTCCTAAGTAGAGGCAGCTGTCATTTGTTCATCCAATAAACAGTGAGTGCCTACATACACCAACCCCTTCAGAGGAAAACAGACTTTAAACAAAAGATTGCAATAATGTATAATAGATGTCAAGAAGAGTAAAGAGCTGGAGATGAAGGGGAATAGACCAAATCTAGGGATTAGAAAGTACCGCCCTACAAAATGAGGCTTTATCTGAGAACTGAAAGGTGAGTAGGAATTAGCCAAAGACAAGAAAAAAACACATTCTAGGAAGAATACAGACTATGTGCTTAGGCTTAATACTGAGGGAGACTGTGTTGACACTAGAGGGAGGGAGGAAGTGAGGTCCTGAGTTCAAAGCAGAGCTCTTCCTCCAGGGAGTGGATCAGTGAAGAGAAAAAAGACAGTCTTGGGCTCCAGTCTTGAACATTCAAATGTTTATCCAACAATCCCCCACCACAAGCTCATGTCTTCATTACATTTTGAGAAAATGTGACCTACATAATTTTTAAAATCTCTCTTGTTCTTCACATCTCAAGAATGCAGAATAATATTTATGCTAGTACATCAGAATTTTCATTTATAAAATCTATACCTCCATCAGAAGTGGCACAGCATAATGCAACAAGTAAATCCTGGTTCTGCAACCTCCTGGCTGTGTGACCCGGGATAATTTGTTCAACCTTTCTGAGCTTCGGTTTCCTTATCTATATAAAATGAGGATACATTCTCTCTCTCAAGGGGATTTTGTGAAGATGAAATAAAACAATATGTAAATAAACTGAAATTGATATTACTATTACTGAGAATGCTGCTATGGTTTAGTATTGTACAAAGAGAGAGATTATATATTTTTAAAGGTCAACAGAAACTTGTGTTTAACCCCATTATCATACTTTACACAGCTTAGCTATCTGCTTCTGTCCATGGGAAGTCAAAATTTGACCTTAAGAATCGCCTGTCTTTTAAAAACAAAGATATAATACTGAAGTTTCAAAATGTGATTAAGATTCATGTCTGTGACATTTTGCCCTTCTTATTACACTAGGGAGGATTTCTAAATTCCTAGCCTTTAGGGATCTTCAGTAACAATCAAAAAGATAATGGTTTCTTTATAATTCTTTAAGAAAAACAAAAAGATCAGTGACCATAAGCTAACCCCAGCTACCTGAATGATGTCCTAATTCTACTCATATCACAAAGCAGTAAAATGGCTTTTAATCACATATCCATCTCCATTTATCGGGTGGAAAACATACATACATTTTAGTGGGTAAACTTTTGAAGAATTGTGCATGCACTTTGTCTCATCTAGAGCACAGGATGTTCCCTGAGGGCTAAGAGCTTGTTAATTTTTGCTTCTCTGTTTACTGCTTAGCATATTCGTAGCATACAATTCTCTAACTATTAAATAATAATAAGTCTCTAGCAATCCTGGAGAAGCATACCAGCAATATCCTTGCCAGTGCTACAAGCAGTCCCTTTGCATCCCATTCATTATTACCTCATAATGTAACTAATTTGTATTTAGATCGTTTCCTGCCAGTAAGAACTTGCAGTTGTGTTTTTATACAACAGAAACCATCTACTGCACAAGTTCTACCAAAATAGCCTTTCAGATGCTATTACAGTGGTTCCAAACCCTGTTCACCAAGACGTGTATCACTTGGCAACTTTAATTGGATTCTGAACCACCATCGGAAAAATTTCATAGTGTGTGCACCAAGAACAACTATTTTTAAATGCGTATGTTGCACCCCTAGGTACAGATACCCTAGAAATTGAATGGTGTCAATCTCCAACTTATGATTTAAAGCCACATTGACAGACCCTTTCCCTGGGCGGCCCTCCATGGAACGTCTTCCTACACATCACAGGAAGTTTGTCTTTGCCCCCTCCCATCCAGGGAGAGATTGATTGTTGCTAAGTGTCTACAATATCATTTTTCTGCATATGTCAGATTCGCACAGAAAGTGTACTGGGATAACAGTGAGTATATAGTAATGCTCTTAAATAGCAAGGGCACATAGTCCAGGAACTTACCAAATGCTTCTTAATCAGGAATCTGAAAGGCAGCAAAAACCGAGTCATGTCTTTCCTTCTCAGACACTGTATTCCTTGCTTTGCTAAGAGTTCCTGTGTGTTAAAGAGAGAGAGAGAGAGAGAGAGAGAGAGAGAGAGAGAGAGAGAAGTTGGATAGCACTGTAAAAGAAGCATATAAAAGTACAAAATAGTGTACATGCCTCTATTTTTTAGAGCTATAATGCAGTCCCTATTACAGTAAGAGGCACTGTTTTAATCTTCTAGAATAGAAGCTCATTATTTAGTTATAATATTTTGTAATGGAGCTAATGTAGTGCTTTGTCTTAAATCTAATAAAATCAAATAATTATAGGGCTGAAAAGGATTATTTGAAGTCAGCACTAAATTTTAACCTCATTCTGATGTTCTTTTGCAAGTTACCAGAGGATACCTTTACTCTTAGGTATCATCTTAAATTTAACTAATTTTTTTAATGTTTCTCTGTTCTGGTTATTGCTGAAAATGTTTAATATTTAACATAGTAATAACTTTAACAGAATGTCTCATCTTAGTACCAAACAAAACACCAGCCTCTGCACAGTCACTGATTCTCCTAAATAATTTGAACTTGACGATTGGCTGCAGGAGAAAGAGCATTAATATGCTGCGGGAGCTCTGCTGTCCTCTCTACTCATACCTGGTTCTAGATAGATCAGAAATCATTGCCATGGTTACGGTTTGAGATACAAATGTCTAGTGAAAGTCTTGAGGCTCTGGAATGCCTGGAAGCAATTAACTAATGATTTCTTTTCTCTGGGCACCCATTAAGAAGCTATGCGACCTAGATGATATATTACTTGCTTGCTGACAATGGAAAATCTTGTTAAAGTGAAAATAGATGTCATTTCCTCTTGGATTTTTAGTTTTGTCTTCAGGTCAGAGAAGTTCATCCTTGTTAGGCCGAATTTGTTCTTTCAATTGGATGATCTTAGAATGTAGTTGTTTTCTTAAAAGTTTCTGCTTGTTAATTTTTTTAAGTTTTTAAGGTTTTTGTTTTCTTTTAGTTTTAAAGTTATATTTCAAAATTATTTTCCTAAACTAACTCTACTCTAGACATTAGTTTCCTTCTTGTTCTCCTGGATTTTATGAAAATGGTAACTAGCCACTTTATCATAGTTTATTTTTTTTTCATAAACCTTGGAAGACATCTAGGTAAATGACTAAGGTCTATGAATTTTAGTCAAGATTGTATCCTAAAACTGAAAAGGACATTAAACACCAGCTAATCAAATGCCCTTATGCTAAAAATCATAAAATTAAGGCCCAGAGATTAAATTACTTTTCTCAACTCAGTTTATGATTTAGGAAAAACTATGGCCCTGAACTTTTGATTTCTAATTCAGGACTTCTTCTACTTCTACCTTCTTCCCTAACAGTCCAATGTGGATATTGAATGTAATTATAACACTCACTCTAATCATTGTTCCTAACTATAGCAAGCAGAATGATTGTTCCTCCAAATGTCTATATCATAATCCCCAGAACATTTGAACATGTTATGTTACCTGGCAGAGAGGAGTTAGTGTTGTAGATGGAATTAAGGCTACTAAGCAGCTAAACTTAAAATAGGTACGTTATCCTGGATTATCCAGATAGGTCCAATGTAATTACAAGAGTCCATAGATATAGGTAAGGGAGGCAGAAGAGAAGGTCAGATGATGCAATGTGAGAAGGATTTGAGCCTCTGTCACTGGCTTTGAAGATGGAAGATGAGAACAAAGAGCCAAGGAATGTGGCAGCTACTAAGGGCTGGAAAGGGCAAGGATCAGATTTTTTTTCCCTAGAGACTCCAGAAAGGAACACAGTCCCATTGATTCCTTGCTTTTAACCTAGTGAGACTTCTGTTGGACTTCTACACTACAGAAGTGTAAAATAACAAATTTGTGTTATTTTAAACCACTAAGCTTGTGGTAATTTACAGCAGCCATCAAAACTAATGCACTAACAAATTACAGATGGCTGCTCAATGAGAAATTTTCTTTCCATAGAATAAATTTTAAAATATGCTCCTTTTTCTTTAAAACAAAATCTACCTTGAGACCTTAAGACAGTGTTTGCCTTTTGCTAGGAAGCAAATATCATTTAGTATTAATTTATAGCATTTTCCAGAAACACACACGAGTTCATGCCCAAGTTAACCAAATGGAAAGACTGGGAGGGAGGTTCAGAGGATGTCTCTGACATACTCATCAGAATGCCCTTGGGGCAGCAGAAGGGGAAGTCGACTTTTGATGTGCAACTGCAGTTCCCTGTGTGTCAGATAAAAACATTTCAAGGCTTGACTGTGGTTAACAGACATTTCTGCAATCTGACCTCTCCATAATATTCATGGCACTGTGACTAAGGACATTAATGCTCATAAAATTTTGTCCCTTCAGAACACATTTTCCACTGACAAGCAGCAAACAGAAATGAAGTCTCACATAGACACACTCTCAGGACTGCCTCTTATAATGGGAAATTTTACCTGAACCATCATTTGTAGAAATAAGCAGGCCTCAAAGTTTCTGTCACCAATTTTCATATTACCTTACTAGAGAACTATTTTTAGATTACTTTAAACCAGCCAAAAAAACAGGCCAGCAGGAAGTAAGCCTTTAAACCCAGTGTTCTTTTCTGTAATAAATTTTTAGCTTGTTAATATTTCTCTATTTCCACCTATCAAGATACTTTTCTCAAAACCTAGAGAAAGATCTCAGGTGACCAACTGGCTCAGTTTACCTGGGACTGAGTAGGTTCCTGGGATGTGGGACCTTTAGTGCTAAACCAGGAAAGTCCTGAGAAAGAAAGACCACAGATAGGGCTCAGGTGCATACTTTTGCATGGCAGCCAATGGCCCTGACCTAGAATACCCCAGGTACCAGGATAAACCATTTTCCAAGTTTAGGTTTCTAGGATACCCAAATATGTGAAATTGGGTTAAGGAAGAGCCTGCCTTGCTCACATTCTCCAGTATCTTTCTCAATGACTTATTCAATCTTTATGATAATAAGCTGAGGTTGAAGAACATTTGGAACAATCAGAGAACACATGTGACTCCATGGAGAATGTGTTGTACCATCTACTAATGCAGTGACTCTGGGTTTTCACACGCGTTCACTGGGAAATACATTTATGTTCACAAAAGCACCCATTTTGGTTTATTGCAGAATACTGATAAGCAACCTGAGATCTATGCTGGAGGCTCAGTTTGATAGCCAGGCCCGTGCAACTGGACACAGTTACGAGAAGTACAACAACTGGGAAACGGTATGATGTGCACATGATTTAGTCAGGCATTGCTTTGGGAATCAAACCAAGAATGTCATTTTAATCCAAATGGTTCTGTTTGGTAGATAGAGGCTTGGACTCAACAAGTTGCCAACGAGAACCCAGACCTCATCTCTCGCAGTGCCATTGGCACCACATTTGAAGGACGCACAATTTACCTCCTCAAGGTAATTGTTTTTAGCCCTGACCTTGCCATATCTGAGGGCTTTCAATCAATGAATTCTAACACATTAACATCTGTTTCACAGATATGCTCATCCCCAATATTGTTATAACTCCTTTCCTGCCTACTATATCTCCCAGGGAATCAAATGGATTCTCCAGCTTCTTTTATCATGTGTGGATTTTTAAATCATTATTTTTATTTATTCAAAAGGAAAAATATAATTAAATAAGAGATGTCCCATAAATTTAACCACATTCCTATAAGCAATGTAAATGATAATCTACCTTGATGAAATTCTTCTCTCCCAGATGTTGTTTGTTAATTCATTTGCTAAAGAGGGTTCATAAACTTCATGTCTATCAGACAACATTATGAAGAACATCAACAATTTGTTTCTGCCCTCCTCTAATTCCATTTTTGTCATGTAACTCTAATGAAGAAAGTAAATTGATGGAGAATAAGTGGGAGAAAAGGAAAAGTTCTTACAAGATTAGCAACAATCATGATTACTTCTAATTACTCATCCAGTTGTCTTGGTCATGTCACCTAATAATAGCAGCTGAAAATAACCTCCACGTGAGTACAATTAAGCAGAGTAATCAAGCATCTTTTGAAAATATGAGCCTGTCAAGCTTAATAAAAATAATAAACAGACATGCAAGCCTTCAACTCAGCTGTGTCAAGAACATACTGTGCTAGTATTGTGTTTTAATTTAATCATGGGATATATCTCTTGCTGTTGTCAAGTTGCACCTGTTGAATCCAAAGCCCAGAAGGATAGTGAGTGTTAAGCCCTGAACGTGTTGAATCACAGTTTTCCTTTTCCTTTTGTTTGCAATAGGTTGGCAAATCTGGACAAAATAAGACTGCCATTTTCATGGACTGTGGTTTCCATGCCAGAGAGTGGATTTCCCCTGCATTTTGCCAGTGGTTTGTGAGAGAGGTCAGTATGCAGAGTGATTTTTGGCAGAGGGAAGTAGAAAGTATTATTTTACTTCAATAAATTCCTTATAACCTAGCTAAAATAAAAGAGAATAACAGAAAAAAATCATAGCTCCATGTTCCCATTTTTGGATATTAGTTTCCACTTTCACCAAGAGACCTTTATAAGGCAAGAATTTTTTAAAAGCATTTAGCAAATTTTATTTGAATTTCATTCATCTGAACTTTCACACTTGGTGGAGAGGCTGACAGGTAGTATGATGGATAGGTAATTTAAAAGTTAATAATTATAGATAAACCACTAACCTGATTATTATCTCCTAGATAATAGTTATTGTATACTTCAGCATAAAAGAAAGCAGTACATACTAGTCGCTTCTCTAAATGATACTGTTTTCATTCCTTATAATTCTAATGATAAGAAATATATGAAAGCCCTTTAAAAATTAAAGTTTTAAATATCCATGAGCCCATATTGATATAATTAGTCAGTTAAATAAATAAATAAATAAATAAATAAATAGGAGAGAAGGAATAATTCTTCCTTACAGAATTACAACTAATTAATATACAAAGAATGAGCAAAATAGAAAATCACCATTAGAACACCATGGTAATAACTGTTTCAGGAAAATCAACAATAGGTGTATAAAAACCAATAGATAACAACTTAAAGAGAAATAAGATATTTGCAGTCTCAAAGTATCTCCCCAAAAATATATATAAATTTACAAAGTAAAAATTTACAGTGGAGAGACCCAGCAGAAACTATCTTAACCAGGTGATGAAAGTTAACATCAACAGTATTAGAAATCATCAGTACCATGTACCCTGATATTATGCACTGAAAGGCACATCAACTTTGTGATATTCTTCTTCAAAATACATAAGCGTTCTCTAATAATAAAGAAGAAACAGACAAGCCCACATTGAGAGATCTTCTGCAAAATAACCAGAGCAGTACTCTTCAAGAGAAGTGTCAAAGCCATAAAAGACAAAGAAAGACTGAGGAACTGTCATAGACAAGAGGAGATTAAGGAGACATGACAACCAAATGCCAGGTAGGATCCTAGATTGGGTCCTAGAAAGATGACATTAGTGAAAAAAATTGCTGAAATCTGAATAAAGCTGATGATTTAGTTTATGGTATTGTTCAAATGTTAATTTTCTCACTTTGATCACTGTATCATGAGTATGTGAGATGGTAACATAAGGAAAAACTGAGTGAGGGGTTATGGGAACTCTCTGTATTTGCAATTCTTCTAAAAGTCTAAAATTATTTTAAAATTGAAGGTTTAAAATATTAATGTGATTTAAAAATACAAGAATATTATAATATATAATATAAATCTTTTTCTATGAAGCACTTCTGTGTCTATTTGTATGGTTTTATTTTTCAGACATGTGTCCAATTGGCATCATTTAACTTCAGTGTATGTCTCACCATCTTCCATCTAGAAGGAAAGAACTTTTATTATCACTTTGGTTATCTCCAATCATAGATCATTAAAAGAATATGGTTCTACAGCTGCTACAACTCAAAAGCCCATGCTTTATTGTGTGTTATTGTAATGAATATACATGTATAGAGTCACAAAGAGTATATAAAAATTATTAACACATAAAAGCTTTAAATATCTTAAAGTCTATTTGAGAGAGCTTAGAAAAGAATTAAATTTAAGTTAAAATGATTCTAGGGCTGAGGGACAGTGACTAAGAGAATATAATAAATGGGCACGTGGTTCTCATTCATAGATAGGTGTCCACATTATTCAGCCTAGAGAACTAGTCCAAACCCTTAACAGTTTTCCCTTCTCAAGAAAGAGGAGTAAGGAGAAGACTTCCATCATGATCCAGCTTGATGCCTTAATTAGAGGCTCCCCAAAATCCATCAGTGTGAGCTCATTTCATAATAGAAGACTTTCTTATTCTCCTACCATGTAAGACACTCCTTCTGATGAAACCATTTACAGTTTTCATAAAAATTAAATGTTTCTGGATGATGTTATGAGGAACACATAGCACCACCCAAAGACATTCCTAACTTACTAGAAATGGGTCTTACCCTTATATCTTACTAACTTTAAAAAATAGTTATTGCCATTATTACTTCAAAGGAAATGAGTCCGTACATTCTTTAAAAGTCTTTAATTTTATTTTTTAAAGTTTTTAATTTTGTTAAGTCTTTATTCATATTTAAAGTAAAAAGTAAAAATAAAGAAATAATTCTTTAGGTTATATAGGAATGAAATAGAATACCCTGAAAACAAGTATTTTAAGCAAAACTAGTAGTATTTTGCTAATTGATATTTAAACATTAATAATATTTACCTCATAGAGGACACTGCTTTAATTACCAAAGTCAACATTTATCCAGTCTATGTAAATGTTAGCAGCATCGTACATTTCATTTTTAAATAAAATTCTGCTTCATAATTCATATGCAGGCTATTCGCACCTACGGACAAGAGATCCACATGACAGAATTTCTCAACGAGTTAGACTTCTATATCTTACCTGTGTTGAATATTGATGGCTATGTCTATACCTGGACCAAGGTATGTGAACCAATACTGAGAGGTGCTGATGAAATTAAAACTGACCACTTTCTATTATACTTGTCCTAACCATATCCATTTTCAGAACCGAATGTGGAGAAAGACCCGCTCCACCCAGGCTGGAACTAACTGCATTGGCACAGACCCCAACAGAAATTTTAATGCTGGTTGGTGCAGTAAGTATCTGGCTGATCATATTGCATATGTCTGTTGAGAAACATGGTAGGAAAAATAACATAAGAAAACACAATAGTGTCTAAAACAAGAAAAATGTAAAATTTTATATTTTAGAATTCTAATTTTTGAAAGCATAGACAATAAACAGTCTATTTCTTCAGTCAATAAATATGTATTATATGCTCTATTGTGTACCCAGCTGTGCTTGATGCTAAAAACATGAGACTTATGGAAAAGCCAGACTTATTTCTACTACTTGTGGAATATATAATTTAGAGGAGACCATCATATTATAGTTATTTAGATAAAATTGTGATGAGACTCTTAGAAAATAATTACAATAGCACAAAAAAATTCTCATGGATAACACTTTGTCCCATATTTATTAATTTTCTTAGACGACATTGACCTGATTATATAATACTACATAGGAAAACATTGGTTATTTCACATACAACTTTTTACCCTGTTAGCTTAAAAACTTACTACCCTAATCTTGTGACTAAATGTATACATATATGAGGATGATTATAAGTAGTCCTGTGAAAACCACTTGTTTTTAACTCTCTAATTTGAAAGTTTGAAACATGCCTTGTGAGAACTTCAATAGAAGACAATTTACCATTAACAATAATTTATGTTTTTCCAGCAATTGGAGCCTCTCAAAAGCCCTGTGATGAAACTTACTGTGGACCTGCTGTAGAGTCTGAAAAAGAGACCAAGGCCCTGGCTGATTTCATCCGCACAAACCTTGCCTCCATCAAAGCATATTTGACTATCCACTCATACTCCCAGATGCTGATTTACCCTTACTCTTATGATTACAAACTCCCAGAGAACAATGCTGAGTTGGTAAGTAGACATGGTAGTAGAAATAGTATTTCACTGTTAAAATTTTTAAATTCTATTTCTTAAAAAAAAATACTGTAAAAACAATTTCTAGAAGTTCCATTACAAAGAATCTGAAACTGGATAGATAAATTAGCTAAAAGAAATATTATTCTGATGTAGGGAATGGTCCCCATGTGGTTTATTCATTAATCTTCAAAAAAACAGTAGTTCTACTTCCTCCTGCTCCACTACAATACTGACTCACATGATGATTTCAGATGCATCTGGGAAAATCATAGTTCTTCATCTTATACATTATATTAATCAGAAAGTTGATTTTGTCAAGTTGCCCTGAGCTGGATTTGACATATACAAAGCATGGCAGATGTCATTAGGAATGTGGTACATTTGGTTGACACTGGGAAAGTAATGAGATCCTAATATTGCTTATTTCATTGTTTGATTAAGTGAGACACAAAAGTAAATCAATAATGAACAAATGAATGATGGGTCCTTACTAGATATAGGAAATAATGCAAAGAAATTTAAGTATTCCCCACTCAAAAACTAGCAATCACGTTGGAAAATCAAGCTATAATAACATTAAAAGCTAAATGAGTTTTGTAATATTCACATCAACAAATATCACACATCAATGCATACTTCTTTTAAATAAGGTTTGAATTCTCCAAATTATTTTTTTTTTTATTTTATGAAACATCTGGTGGCCAGAAGTTGGGACTTGATCTAAAAGAACAAGATTAAGATTTAAAGCATTTGAGTTATGCCAAAAAATAAATGAATGAATGAATGAATGAATGAATAGATAAATAAATAAAGCAGAAAAGTGTTCTGCTTAGACGATGACACAGATATTTGGCCTGCCTAAGTACATAAATTTGAAAACCCAGTAACTTTAACAAACGGGAACTGTTGTTTTATACTTTCAGATTCAGTTGTTTGGAAACCAAATAAAATGTGTAATGCTGTAAATATTTTGTGAAAAACAAAATGGAAAAATACCTCAACCTCTTAGAAAAATGATTGTTGTCAGTTGGCCAAGTCTTTTAAAAAAATACTATTTTCCAAAATGTTTCCCATTTTCTCTATGTATAGCCAAAACACAAAAGAAAACATCATTAGTTAGAACCATTAAATATTTCAGATTTTCAGTTACACTCGGTCTGTCAGTGTCCCCAGTGGGCGCTCACAGGCCTGTGGTCCCAAGAATGGGTGTGGTTAGCTCCTCACTTCAGTCCTAGATTTCTAGCCACCAGATGAGAAGCAGTGGGTTAGGTCATTTGTTTAATTTGTGTGAATATGTTTAAATTGTACCACATCAGAAAAGAAAAAGACAAAGCTATAAAATCTAAGCACTAATGAGTTAATAAGTAAAATAGTAAAAACCAAAATTGTAAAGTAAACCATATTAAGTAACAATAACCAATATCCAGTTGGCTTAATAGCAACTAATTTCAAACATAAATTCTAAAAGACTAATGCTAACAGAAAGCTCAACATGTACTTTGGAATTCAACAATACCTTTACTTGTTTTGAGAATCAATTTAAGCCTTTTTAGCAATGAAAAGCTTTGTCATTTCATTAGCTCCATATAATAACAACACAGCATCTGGGCTACTCTAAAAGTCTAAAGATTATCCTTTTTTAAAAAAGAATCAAGTTCTATCTTTAGAATATGCTAAATAATTTTTGCTACTGCTTATAGGAGTTTTATGCAGGAAAAGACCCATGGCTCAGAATTAGAGGGTTTAGTGGGCCAATTCACATGCACCCCAAGTGGTGTGAAGCCATTCCAGCAGAAAGTGAGCCACTGATACTGTTCTCTAAGAGTCACCTCTTCATCTAAAATCAAGAAAAGAGGTAATAGTAAAAAAGATATTAGAAATCTTGTCTTCTGAAATTGTTTTTAAAGTTTAATTGGCAAAGAAGTGGAATAAACAGAATTATATAAAAGTAAAATATTCATAATCTATTCTCAAAAATGTACAAACCACAGAATAAATCTTATTTTTATACTCATAGAATTATTAAATTCAAGGAATCGTACATGCTACATCTTATCTTTTCCAGAGCTAAATAGATAGATGACTAAAATGCAAAACTTAATTGCACTTACATCACTCTAGTTAATTTAAAAGTTACTTTAATTTTCAATAAATTTTTTATGATTAAACTTTTGTCTAGCATCTTTAAAGAAATATAAGTGCCACTAGTTAATGTTATTTGATTATTTAATTCACTGGGAATCTGAATTTAATTTGGCAACTTAAAGCAACTTAAATCTTTTGAATAACTACAAATCCTTTTAATCTTTTTATCATTTTGTATAATTCCAAATCACTCACTTCCTAAGCACATTCTGCTAGAACAACTGATAACTGTAGTGTTATTACAAATATATAGATAGCCAAAAGAGAATTTGAGTCTCTCAAAGAGAAAAACATTAGTTTTTTCATGGTTTTCATTTGTTATGAGGTTATCAAGGGGAAAAAGTAAAAGTCTTGATCTAGAAAGGTGAATGTTCCATCCAAATCTAGTGCCTCTATATTAATTATCAGAAAAGTATGATCGTACAGTAGAAAATAAAAGGCAGAAAAAGATTACGAAGATAAATTCTGGGCATACCACATTATTTAAGTCAGAATATTCTTAAATAAATGTAAAGCACATTTTGCCTCATACAAAATTTGGCATATATATTCTATATATTTGTATATAATTCTTATTTCTCTTTATACTTATAAAGCTTATAAGATTATTTTTGTAGAAAAAAATTAATGCTTCAAGGAGAATAAGACTCTAGGTTGAAGGAAATTATTCTGAACTTATATTAGCATTCTTAACCCAAATCTAGGACATATCATAAATAGCAATCTTCTGATATCTGAATCATGATGAAAATTTCTGTGGCTTCATTTCTGAAATATCTTACATGTAGATTGCCTGACAGTTGATCATATAATGAGACAACCTTCAGAGGGATGAAAGGCAGAGGTAGAAATGCAAAAAAAAAAAAAAAAAAAAAAAACAAACAAAAAAAAAACAATGAAGTAAAAAAACAGAAGTAATATAATGGATCACAAAGAAGGCTACCAAAAAATCTATCTTCAGCAGATCAGTAAAAAGTATGAGGAATCATAATAGTATCTTACATGCATAATGCTTTCCAGTTTGCAATCCACTTTTACACATATATATTATTTAAAGAAAGAATACTCAGTACTCTCTGAGTTTCCAATGGTTTCATAAATTATCCAGTTCCTCACTGTTTATTTTTTCAATATAAAGTATCACTATCTTCGAAGGAAGTTTTAAGGCTCAGATACAGAATATACTTACATTTCCAAAATGTAAAAGGATAATGAAATCGTGAATTGTATGACTTCTTTACTGTCAGAAAAAAAAAAAACTAGGAGACATAATTGAAAAGGTTCCCAAACCTATCCATATCTTTGCATTTATTGAGTATGAAGAAGATCCCAATCTTTGGCCCACTTTTCTCCACAAAGAGGCCTACAGGACACTGTTAATAATAGTTGTTATTATTATACCACTTCTAAATTCAAACTGGAACCCAAAATAATAATAGGCCAACAGATATCTTGACCCACTCCCCAAACTGACCAATGGAAAGCTGAGGTACACTCTACATATAAAGATGAAGATCCAGGGCATGCATCTCACACCACATATCTGCATTAGAAGCACAGGATTTTTCAGTTAGAAATCCTGGAATTTCTCTGGTTCTGTTTTTTCATTTTTCAGCCAAGACAATGAAGCCTTCGTTAAGCCAACAGCAGTAGCAGAGGCAGTCTAGGGCCTAGAACCAGTGGATCTCGAAGAATTTCCTACGCTGTCCCAAATTCCAAAGACAAACACACCTATTTGTGTGGTCATGTTCTATGTTGGTACCCCCATGTAACTGTTTTGCAGAAGAACATTCATCCTATAAAGTCTTTCATAAGTCTGTTCCTGAACATTTGCTAAGAATTTAGATGTCTGACTTCTCAGGGCCCATTCTTTATGGTTCCAGCCTGTACTTCCATAGATATGTATTCATTAACCAGTAGAAAGGGGACAGTCTTTCTGAAAAACTATTAAACTTGACCAAAAGATAGAAATCTATTTTTAAAGTCGAACATATTCCAGTCTAGTGGTACCTCACTACCTCTTAATTTTACGTTAGTTAATGAGCCACCAAAATAGAAATACACTGCTCCACCCAAACATGTGAGTATAAACAAGACTATGATTAGGTAGAGATAAACATAAAATTCAGAGGGAAGCAATATTGTGATTAGGAGGTCGATAATTGCAGAGTCATGTGCACACCCAATCACAGCTGTCACCATGTCCCTGACTGACTAATAAGAGTAATAAGAGTAACAAGGCTGCAGTCCCACTGTCAGACAGGCTATCAGCAGCTAAAGCAGACAGGACCTGAACCACAAAACATTTGCTTCAGGAATTTTCTCAGAATTTCTCATTTCATTTAAAAATAAATAAATAAATAAAATAAAAAATAAAAAATAAATTAAATGACAATTGCGGAATTTCTTTGATTAGAGAAAGTGGTTGCTGATTTACCATTAATATATTTTAAGTGACTTCTTGGCCTAGAAGTATTGTTCGTCAGGCAATTACCAGAAATTTCACCAAGCACCTATTAAATGTTCAACATAACATGGTTCCTATGATTGAGAACATAGGAGCTTATTGAAATGGTAAGACTCAGGTATCAGATACCATTCAAGAGAAGTACAGAATAGGCGTTTCCAGCTAGGTGCCATAATAGGAATTCAGGGCAGGGATATAGCAATGTGTGATGAAGCTATTCAGTGAAGGTTATAGAGAGCATATACAATTTGTTCTGAGCCTTGAAGGATAGGCAGAATTGGGGAGGCAAAGGAAGAAAAGAGTGCATTTTAGGCAAAGAGAAGAGCCAGTGAATGTGCAGCAGCAGAACTGAAAATGGAGTGGAGGAAGGGAGTAGAAGGGAATCAGCCTGTTTTGAATGTTCTTGTGAGAAAAGAGTGGGAGTGAGGTAACCAGATTACGGAGGAGCTTGAACGTCAGAATGAATCCTGAATCATAGCGAGGAGCTGGAGCTGGTGACCTGGTAAATAGTAGTGCAGGTCAAATACTGGACTCGCAGCTATACTTGAATTTCAAATAAAGAACAACTAATGTTTAGTGTTTAAGCATATTCCAAATATTGCATGAGACAGTCTTATACTGAAAAAGTATTGTTTATCCAAAATTTAAATTTAACTGAGTATCCTATATTTTCTGCTAAATCTGGCAACCCTGATGGTAGTGATAATTTTAGCAGGAATGAACTAGAAGCAGAGTTTAGGGGACAATTGTACTATTGTCAATAGAAAACATAAGGATTCAGAGCACCTTTAAGAGCACTTCTCTTCTTTTTTAAATTTTTCTAGAAAATTCACTCTTTTTACCATAATTACATTCTTTATCTGACTTTCTTCAAATTTTGTCCCCTTCCTGACCCTAGGGGACATCTGGCAAAGTTGGGGAGACATTTTTAGTTGTCATAACTATGGGAGTGCTACAGGAATCTAGTGGGTAGAGGCCAGGGGATGCTGATAAACATTCTAGAATGCACAGGACACCTCCACAACAAAGAATTATCTAGCCCACAGGTCAACAGTGCTGACATTTAGAAATCCTGCTTTAAACAAAGATAAGAACAGAGTCACATTCCTAGCCAAAAGTGCCTGGCTTTCACAGAATCTTACACCCTCCTCACAAATAGTTTACAATGTTCTGCAAATCTGAAGTTCAAGAGACCCTGTACTTGCCCATCTATTTTTTAATCTTTATTTGAAAGAAGCACCACTTCCACCAAAAAGATTATCTGGACTTTAAAATTTCAGCTGACTCATGCTTCACATTCTCCTTGGATTTTAAAGAGCTTAAAAATATGTCTGTAGATCAGCCAAAAAAAAAATTTGGTTTACATCAGTGAAAACATTCCCACACTCCCCATGGGATCTGCCAAGACAGGCAGGCCTTCTCTTCTAAGCCAAGCTTTTCCCTAACTCCCTGCCTTTTTCTAAGAGCTGTGCTTGTTTACCCTCTTTCTTTTTCTCAGAAATATATCTGTTTTTTCAAGTCCCAAAGGCTTTCTCCTCAGGGCCTCCTTGTAGGACTTGCAGACTTCTCCTTTTGCACCAAAATTATAAAATTCCTCATTGGTCCCTTGGTGTAAGTTACCCCTTATCACAGGACAGAGGAAGGAAACTACAGTTAGAGATCATTTTGATGCTTTCATTATCACAAGCATCCACCCAGAGGGATGGTTAAACTCAGAACTTCAGGTTAGAAACAAAGTTCTAAAGAAAATTTTCTTTGAATTGGTTTATCTTCCAAGTCCATTTGGGGCTTTTGTTTTTTTGTACTGTAATAATGGACCACTGGAGGATTAGAAGAGGCAGCCTGCCCTGTCATGACACTGGCTGTGTACATGGAGGTTGCAATGAGGACCATGAGCATGGTCATGAGACAGGGGCTTCCTGATCACATGCACCTGGGAACACAGGTCAGTGGAAAAAAACAGCCTCACCTTATTCATTTCACCAGCCCCCTGGAGCTCAGAGCCTGTGGAAAAATTACACTAGTTGGACCTTTGTCTCTTGGGCTTTGAGTTAGATGTGACATTTTAGAATGTCTCTGTTTTTTGCTCTATAACCAAGGCCTTTTTTTAAGAAAACTGGTGACAAAAAAGAACATGCATAAGACGTGGTAGGAAATTCATATCTAAGGATTAATAAAGGCTGGCCATGTTTGGCCTTGACTGAAAGCAAAGTTTTCTCTAAGGCTGAATTATATTTAGCTTCCTTCTGTTCTTTACAATTGGTAAAACCAGCTCCAGCAACACTTTGTTTGAAGTATTTGAAGGCCACAAGAAAAAGCGAAAAAAGAGCACAGGATTTAAAGCAAGAAGAACCTAGCTCAAGTCAGCCACTTACCAGGGCTGCGTGCCCTTGGGAAAGTTCTTTTATCCTCTCTAAGATTCAATTCTTTTATCTGTAAAATGGGGATAAAAATATCTAGCTCTTATCGAGAGCTCTTTGTAGAGTCTAAGGTTTATGTAAATGTTAGTTCTTTTTTTTTGAACCCATTGAGCAAGGATATAAGATGTCCCTCAAATGACAGGTTGTACAGAAAGTGTCATTAATTGGAGTTTTTCAAGATGTAGATCACATTCTCTGATGTGCTATTGCTTCTGCGAGTCTTTGGTCAGCCATCTTAGTCCATTTTTACAGAGCCAAGCAAGGGAAAGGAGTTACCACTCTAACATTTGAGTGAATGCAGGAATTGCCTCTCTCAATCCTATGCCTGGTAGGGGTCAGTCACCTAGCTTGGTTGATACATTCTCACTGAGCATGCTACCCTCCATGGCATTCCATTCTATTATAAAATTCTGTGTCGATGAAATGTGGACAGATAATGTTGGGAAGATAAATGAGTAACATTGTGAAAGTACTTGAACTCTTCAAAAGAAAAGACCCACACTGATTCCAGGGGTTTTGTTAAGATAACTGGAATTTAAAATATGATATTTTGGTTGATTAATGTCTGTTCTGATATTTTTGTGTCTTGGCTTTGAGGAACTGAGAGAAACGGTCTACAGATTTAATTTTTAAAAATTAATGGAAATAAGTGAACAACAGAGGTCAATGTCTAAATGTGACAACCCATCAATTATCACTACATTGTACTGCCACCCACCCCACAAGCATCCCCAATCTGCACACAGGTGGGTTATAGTTCAACTTCTGCAGAGCTCAGCACTCTGCAGACACATCTAATCAGGCCCATCTTTAATGCCCTGAAGTCCTGAAATAATAATCAAGCAACCATGTGCTAGGTGCTGTATAATCCTCTAGGACACAAAATGAATAGTTAAGAATCTCTTCTCACAAGGAGCTTCCCTGGGGTGGGGTGGGGGCAAATAAATGCAAAAAGATATATTGATTACAGCATAGAGTGAGATAGAAACTCTGATAGAGGTGTGAGCCCTCACAAAGGAGCGGACTAAATGCTCCCTAAGAGAGTTAGGGCAGCTTCCAAAAAATGGTGACACTAAAACTGAATCTCGAAGAACAATAAAATTTTTCTCCATGTGAACAAAGAAAGGGGATTCCAACAAAGAGAAAATAAGGTAAGGAGAGTCAGGGAAGGCTCGGGGAAGGGTGTACAGGCTGAGCTCAGGAAAACCTAGCTTGGAAGGAACAGGGGGATACCCAGCAAGTGATGTAGCCTGAGAAAGAAGAGAGGGACTAGATCACACTCTTTACTCCAAGAAAGAAGGCTCACCTGCAATAGAAAGTGAGAAACACTGAAGGATGTGGCGATGAGGTGGCATTCATTAGATGAGTGACGCTTTATATATCCAGATGAGAGAGCAACAGAAGACAAGAAGAGCCAAAGCTGAGGCATGAACTACACATTCCCACAATGTGCACCAGCAACAGGAACAAAATGGCAGCAGTGTTAAGATAACATCAATCTTAGATATGGCTTCAGTATCAAAAGATGCCCATGTTTCCAAAAGATGCCCATGAGGCTTAGAAAGCACTTGGTTACCACTTAGAGGAAAAGCAAATGGAACATATTTATGTGGCCTGAATGGTAGCTATAACTAAATCGATAAGTTGGTTAAGTCAAAAGAGGTAACAGATCATGAGTAGGCCCCTAAGGTTTTGTAGAATAACTTAAAATAATTTATACCAATAAATATATTGAGAGACTTAAAGGTCAACTGACACACAAGAATTCAATGGATGACAATGATCTTCTTGTCTTAAATCTTCTCCAGTCTTCACAATTTTTCACGTTTAGAATTAACCCTGAAAAATTGCACATCTTCTTTTTTCCATCTTGATTGAGATGTAATTGACATGTAATATGACATATAATACTGTGTAAGCTCAAGGGGTACCATATATATTGTGAAATGCTTACCACATTAGTTAACACATCCTTTACTTCACATAATCACCAGTTTGTTGTTGTTGTTATGGTGAGAACATTAAAGCCCTTCTTCCATAGCAACCTTCAAATACAGCACACAGCACTGCTAACTACAATCAGAATGCTGTACCTCAGATCCTTGAAGCTTATTAGAATCATTTTTGCTAAATAAAAGAAGTAATTCAGGGTTAAGGTGTGGGGGAGGGGCAGAACAGATGAAAAGCCTCAAGAAGGTAACTAGAGAAGCAATAAAAATGTTTAAGAATCAAGGTTCTGCCTTATGGAAAAAAATAATGAATTAGAGACGTTCTTGGATCATGACAAGTTGAAGAAATTGTTGAATAGTAAAAACATACTGATTGCCTATCAAAAGGGTCAGTACCTTACCATGTTTTACATCTCTACAAGATTATTTTAAATCTACTCTGAGCATCATACAATGTTTGTAGATTATTCCTATTCTAATTGGCATTAGACCCTACACTAAAGGACGGCAAGAAGAACCAGCTCCAGTGTGCTGGTCAGAATAAGACCAGACAGCAGGAACTATACCTGTGGATCATGACAATAAAGAGTTTGTGCAGTAACAGAAAGCACAAATTTGTTTACCAGTTTGGAAAAAAGGAAAGTGAAATCCTAAATAAGTTCCAAAAAACCGATTGCATCATTTCAGTGGATCAAACTAGAAAATCATAATTTAAATTTTAGTATTCCTTTTAAATTTTCTAATTTATCACTTTGTTGTAAATCATTATATCTTTGGAAGTCTTACAGACATGCTCTCATCAATTTTACATAAGCCTCTACTAAACTGGTTTTAATTATTAGAAAAAGAACTAAGAGAAGTTGCTGCATTGTAAAAATAAAATTATTCTGATTTCATCACCAATCTCACAATTTTCCAAGCATATGTACAAGACATAAGTGTAATGCCAAAGAATGAAAGATAGCTAGTTCCATAACCAGGATGAATTGTGACTTATTGTACTGTGGTAAACAATCAGTTTTCAAAATCAGTATTCCCCAGACAGTCTAAGCAGGCCTTGCTTTTCATGTGACTCATTTAAGACAGCAGCACATCAGCAGACATCATCGAGGCTTTTACTGTGCAGAGAGGAGCCTGTCTCCTTGAGGAACTGAGTGCAGGAGGCCGGCGGGTGGCAGGTCTGTTGAGAGGGTGATGCTACTTCTAAGAAAAAAAAATCCACATAAGTTAATACTTACTACTTTTTTAATTCTGGAATTCAAATGTTCTGCATTTTGAAATAGAATCAATTTTCTCTAATTGTTCAGTCTAAAAATCTTCCAAGCTGAAACTTCCCCTCATTCTTGGAACCTACAATTCCTAAGTATTTCTACTCTGGCATTAAGTGTTGCATTGACTATTCAGTCATTCTCATGAGTAGAAGATAATGTTCTTGCCCCAATCTCCATAATTCTGTCACAACTTTATCTTAGCTTCATAACCTGCCACATTTCTAGCTAGTTTTTGGTTTTTGTTGGGGGTTGTCTGAATTTGGTTTGTGTTTGTTTGCCTGTAATAGATGACTTCTTCACACAATCACAAAGACTGTTTTGCTACCTTCTTTTCTCTTACATGTTCTAGAGACAAGATAGATACGTTAAATTAATCCTTAGACATAACCTAAACTTTAAACACACAGTGACATTTTACTACGTCAATAAATGTGATATGTGAGACAGTTGCAGATCACTATACCCTCATTCCTCTAGCCTTAACTAAAGTTAAAAAAAAAAATTTAATAAGCTTAAATAAGAAATCCAGCAAAAAAAGACTAATTTCTATATAAATAAAAAAGAAAATGAAGTAAAATATTGTCCTCTTGCTAAAACAGAACTTATTCCTAAGACTCATACTTTACTGCAACAATGATTTAAAATAAATGAAGGACCTAATTTTCAAATAATAGGATAAGAAGAGAGCTAACCATCTTCAGAGTTTTAACAATAGCTACTGGACAACCACGAAGAGGCAAACCCTAAACTAGACCCTGGGGACACAGAGATAAAAGACAGAAAAGTCACTGAGAACTCAGAGGCCAGCAGGTGATGTTGATACAATAGGACACATTCTGTATGTGACAGAGGGTAGCTCAGAGTGACTGCCTGGGGGATTAGGGAAGACGTCCTTTCACAGAAATCACCTGGTCATAGGACTAAGTTAGCTGGAAAAATTGGAATGGGCTCTGAATAAGTATTAAATGCTAACCTGAATTATGACTTACACATCTTTAATGTCTTAAAAATAATGTGTATTTGTTTGCTTGTCAGTGAGTGCTTTTATTTATTTATTCACTTACTGCTGGTTCTTTTGCAGAATGCTCTGGCTGAAGCTACCGTGAAAGAACTTGCCACATTGTACGGCACAAAGTATACATATGGCCCAGGAGCTACAACAATCTGTGAGTCTTGGCTTTAGAACTGTGCAGAGACTGCATGCCAGAAAAGGCAAAAAATGGTTCCTAGAGTCTTTTCTTTTTTGATCATTTAAAGCATATGGCATTTGCCTGACAGTGAATTTTTTGTAAAATTTATTATCAGTTTTCTGTTCAGAAAAAAAGAGAGAAATATCCCTCTCAACCCACAGAAACATTTGTTTTCTGTAAATATCTATTGAGCACCTACTCTGTGTGCTAGGGAAGAAAGAAAAGATGGAGGGAGAGCAGGCAAGAGGGGGGAAAAGGGGGGAAGGAAGGAGACCAGCACTGTCTCCGAAGAACTCACAGTACAGAAGCAGGAAAAATGAACATAGCCATGTAAGTGCTGGGACAGAAGGAAAGAGCACACCCAAGAACTAACCAACTCAGCCCACAGTGTCAGGGATGACTTCCCAGAATGATGACACAGAAGCTTTATGTGGAAGGACAATTGCTTGAGGAAAGCAAAAGAGGGAGTGTTTTCCTGGCTAAAAGACTGCAGCATGAGGGCTACATCAGGCTCAAACCAGTCCCTCTTGACAGATCACTCAGTGTGCAGACGAGTGACAAGAGACACACAGCAAGAGAATTAGTTTGGGGCTAGACTATAGAGCCTTGCATGCTAGAGAGTTTAGATTTCACTGGGAAGGTACATTCTGCAGGTTCTGTTTTCAGTTTCCACCGATATTTTCCTTTGCCTTTGCATGATTTCTTTCTGCCCCAGTTCTGAAAGGACTAAAAATACAAGGGAAAAAACCCAACCCTGTCATCAAGTGGCCTAGCCTCCACTGCAGATGGAGAGGCTCCAAACCTGAGGCTTTTTATTTTTACAGCTTTATGTAGAATACAGTTTTTTATATTCTTGTCCTTTTTAAAACTGCTCTGAATCAGATGAAATACGTTATTTTCTTGAGGGGTGCTAGCAAAAATTACCCATCCATCCATACATTGTGAACTTCTTGTATATTTTATTCAAACTATTTCAATGAGGTTTAATTTTTTCATTATACTGTAAGCCTTTGGAGGGCATCTTTTGCTTGTCCTGACATTTCCAGAGGTAAGCCCACAGCCTGCGGCTCAGGGGGCTGTACAATTGTTAACTGAATAAATAGATAATGAATGAATGAATGAAAAAATGAACAAATAAGTAAATGAATTAATGAATACATAAGCTATGTGATAGTAACATAACTGTTATAAAATGAATAACTGAATGAATATCCAGTCTGTGCCAGAGTATATGCGAGACCCTGAGGAAACAGAAATGAGGTACAGCCCTGCCCTCTAGTTGCTCCAGTTTCACCATTCTGCAGTTTCAGCATGTTTGGAGTCCTCTCTTCTCACCAGCTTTCCTTATTTTCCTGGGAGATAAATTTTTTTCTCAGAAATTATATATATATACATACATATATGTGTGTGTGTATATATATACACACACACATATATGTATGTATATATATATAATTTATATATATATATACACACACATATATATATGTATATATATATATATAATTTATATATATATATACACACACATATATATTATAATTATACACACACACACACACACACATATATTTAACAAATTGCATACTAGGTAGCAAAGTTTACCATAGCATACAAGCACACTGAGAAGTTTATATATTACAAATTATATACTTCCTAGGGTATTAAATGCATCATTCCCACAAAGTAGGCTTAGAGATAAGATTGGACTAATTTTTTTAAAATAACCCCCCATATCTTCTGTGATCCAGTTTACTGGCAAATTGGCCTACCTATATTATTTTGCACAGTGCAGCATCTACAATTATAAAAAAAAAAAAAAAAAGTTGACATTTTAAAAAGTTTTCTCCCAAGATGTAAAGATTTCTTTCTGCCATTTGCACATTTCAGATCCTGCTGCCGGAGGCTCTGACGACTGGGCTTATGACCAAGGAATCAAATATTCCTTCACTTTTGAACTCCGGGATAAAGGCAGATACGGCTTTGCCCTTCCTGAATCCCAGATCCAGCCAACCTGTGAGGAGACAATGCTGGCAATCAAGCACATTGCCAGCTATGTCCTAGAACACCTGTACTAGTCAAGAATGCTGAGAGCCTTATTTCAAAATGCTCACATTTCATTTCTTTTCTATCCTGAATTCTAAGTTTTGTTTCCCTGAATGTTGCCAGATTCCAATCCTTCTTTTAAGCTTCTGTGTCTATTAAATTACTTGGATCTTTTATTATTTGTCCTAATAAACATGAATCTTTATAATTGGAAAACTTGACAGATTGCCTACTTCTTTGGGGAAAAAAAAAAACGATGTGAACGAACGACTAAACAAGTTGTGCATAGGTAAAGACACAGGTGAGCCATATAGAAGGTAAAGTCCTTGGGGGATTGGCCAAAACTCTGGCAGAGTACAGAGGTGCACAGTTTACAAAACCGGGCCTGTGAGGTTGAAGAAATATGAGGAGAAATTTAAGATTGCAAAATGCAATATAGGTGAAAAACCCCATCTTGGGTTAGCTGTCATCTCAGCTCATTCAAGTTATTTTATGAGAGGTCTACTCCACGTTTAGCAATTGAGGACAGAGCAATGGAAAAGAAAGATAACGGTTCTGCCCTCAGTGGTGGTTATGCAAGGCAGACATGAAACAAATAATTAGCTATTTAATCTATTATTTAATAATTTGTGAAATAATTTACATTAAACAAGTGTTAGACAAACTACCTAAAAAAAAAACATGTAAAAAGTCTACCCACCCGATGTGGTAAAGAAGGCTCTTTCAGGAAATCTCAAGAATTAGCTGGACAAAAGGAGCACCCCTTCTAGGCCCTGTGACTATTCAGAACCTAAAGAAGAGAGAGAGTCAGAGAACTTAGAGACTTAGAGAGAGAAGGGCACTTGTAGGGTTGAGGAGAGAAGTGGGGACCATATCAGGCAGAGCTTAGAAGTCATGTCAGGAATTTGAAACATTGGTCTAGGAGCAATGAAAAGCCATTAAAGACATTAAGTTGTAAATGATGTGATCAGTTTCTAAAACACCAACGAGGATAAGGTATGGAAAGCAGATTGGAAGTAAACCAAGAGGATGCCAGGAGCCTTGGCTGTACCATAATCACTCCATGACTTGAAGTTTTCCAGAATTAGAACTGAACATGCTAATAATGTTGGAGAATATAGTGCAAAGTTCAAATTTCAAAATATAATATGTATTTAGTTTTATAATTTGGGGGCATCTCTTATTTTCAAATCATAGAACAAAGTGTTAGTTCATCGTTTACTATGTGGATTCAAGGAAAATAGGATTCCATATCTAAGATAATATGTTGCAATATCTAAAACAGTGTTCCACTCAAAGAATTCTAAAAAAAAATCTATTGTGTGTCCACCACCAAAAGAACACACAATAGAGTACACAGATACCTTATTATAATGTTGTAAACCTTAAATTTATATAATGTGTTAACCAACATTACCTCAATAAAAAAAATTAAATGATAGTATGTGACAGAAAATAATACAGAAAGAATCCTATGAAGTAACAACTGTTTGTTTGGAAGTTGTCAAGCCACAGAATGATTAATTGCATTAATCGTCCGCTAGATGGTAGCAGTGCAGCTGCTACAATTTATCAAGCAACCATTTCCTAAATAATTTAGTAATACATTATTTAAATAGGAAGAGAGAAAGAGGCATCCTTAATTGCAAAAAAAGAAATTCCCATAAATTCTTAAGCAGGACTGATGGCAATTTAAAAATAGATGTAATTTAGCTAAATTAGCTTTCTCCCATTCTACTTAAGTCATATATCTATACTGTGAATCAGAGGGCTAACTCTACAGTAGTTACCTGAGTGGTTTTCTTGGTAGAGGTATATTATTCAATACAGAGATAATTCTACAGGAATTGCTCTGCGTCTAGCACTCTTCTAAGGGGTCCTGTGGCCCTAAATTCAGAAGTCATGTGAGTAAATAATAAAGAACCCTTCAAAGTCCCTAATTGAGTGCTTTAAAATAAAAATCAGGAATATATGTGGGCTTTTTCTAAAATTACAAGAAATTTTTAAGAAGAAGATTAAAGATTAGGGAAGCAAATACACAAACATTCTCATTTAACATCTTATATATTTGAGATTTCCTGCCTCGAAGACCTTTTTGCTGTATCTCTTGCCACCTAAAAGTTAACAACGAACTGGCTAGGAGTGTTCCTTGCCTGAGCTGAACCAAGGGGAAAAAAAAAAAAACAAAACAGAAAGAGGAGTTCTCCTTAGACCTTCCCAGCGCAATAGTGCCATCCATATCCCTCCTGCCAGGCTGATCAGAGATTGCCGAGGGTCCTGCCTAACTTTGCCCACCAGCTATGAGTGAACCTCTCATCCTCCCTTGCTTAACCTTCTCCCAGCCTGAGAGCCCAGGACACGCTCTGGGCCCTTCCCTCAGTTTCATGTTCTCATGTCCTCAAAGGAGCAACTAACCAGCAGCTCAGGACCGGCCCTCTGAATTTTTCCTTTCTCCAATAGTTTGGCTATGAAATAGGAAAATTGGTTTTCCAGTCTGGATTCTGGAAATTCTACATACCTAGAATCAAATCCCATGTGTTCATCTGCTTTGGCCAGCTATCCTGTATGAATTGGTCAGTGAATTTCAGGCCTAGAAGGAAGAGAATGAGGAACCATGACTGTTAAGGAGGTTATTTGGGTGCCAAATGGGGTTTTGATGAGCCTCACAGGTCATCAATTTGAGCACGTAGTCACTCCTCCTTCTAGCCACATCTGACACTGCCTGAATCACATACCCAGATCTTTGTTCAAAAATGTCACCTTTGCTGAAACTAATGAAGACAAGTTTTCTGCAGCATTCTACAAGGCAGTTTTGTTTCAATGTTAAGAAACCTACAAGAGATTCGTATCAGATTAAAAGACACATGCGAACTAAAAGGGGATGGAAAAAGATATTGCCTTGATGGACCTAGCAGGTATTGCACCAAATGAAATGGATCAGATAGAGAAAGACAAATACCACATGATTTCACATACATATGGAATCTAAAGAACAAAATCAACAACAACAGCAGCAAAATAAAAGGCAAAGGGATTAAGAGGTACAAGTGGATAGTTGCAGAACAGACATAGAGATGTAGAGTATAGCATGGGGAAGATGGTTAATGATGTTGTAATAAATATGTAAGGGGAAAGAAGGGTACTAGATTTAGTGGGGTGATCGCTCTGTGAGTTATGTGGATCTCTGATTACTATGCTATACAATAGAAACTGGTATATTATTGTATGCCAACTATAATTGAAAAAACTCAGTGAATTGTACAATGTAAAAACAAGCAACTAATTGTCTATTATATTTCTATAAAGACAGGGAGAAAAAAAAGAAAGAACCCAATATCCACAACTAAGGGTATAAATTTTTCTTTTGATTGTATTCTTTATGGACTATCTAAAGGTATTCCAGAAGTTTATTGGATTTGACTTTAAGAGAGAATTAGTTGAAAAATTCTAATAAATCACAAGAAAACTTCTTCCATTTTCTAGGGTATTTTTTGTAATAATGTCTGAAAAAACTATGCAGAAAATCATAGTTTTCAAAAATAAAGTGAAGTTTTAAACCATGGCTAGACATACACTATCGAAAAATCCTAGGAGTACAAAACTCCAGAAAGATGGAAAATTACTGCCATGTGAAGCATTTAAGTTTAAGTCTCTTTTTGAAGAGATTAATTTAACCTATATATATCATATTATATAGTCAATCCTAAAATGATATGATGTCCCAACAACTATTTATCCTACTCCATACATATGCCAAGACCTTCTATAAATCTTGATGCAGTAATATAAGGTTGTACTGAATTATGCTTGCCAAGAAATTATACCTGTTCTGAGAAAAAACTCCAGTATATTCTTGAAATCCATCTATTGTACAGTTGTTCAGGGCCTAAATAGATTGGGGAAGAGTGAGAGGTCTTTAAAGCATCACATATTTATGTTCTATTCCAGAAGTAGGGAACTGGCAATATGCAACAGATATTAAGAAGTCAAATATTTATTTATCACCGGAATATTATACTGAGAGATGCCAGGATCTTTCATTTACTTGGATCCCAAAATAAAATAGACATGTCCTTTCTACTTGACCTAAAAAAAAAGACATAGAAGACTTCTCTACACAGTTTTAAAACTGGTCACACTGAAAAATGCTTTAAGAAAATATATCAGAATGTTAGAATTAAGGCTGATTTCTATTTTCTTCTCCCAATTTTCTGTATTTTACTAAATATTTTCAATAAGCATTTTTACTTTTAGAATCATAAAATAAAACTCCAAAAAGCAAAGCTACTACATAAAAAAAATTTTTTTTGAAGTAGTCTACAAATACAGAGATATTTCACCCCTAAATGCCACAGCCACCACTTTAATTTACCACATGATTTATGCTGATATTTATCAGTTCTGCAGTCTGACGGTTGGTCAACTGTAACTCTATTTACAGAACCTAATGATTTTATCAACTATCTAGAGGATATGGGTATGCCTTTTTTATTACCTATCATCCACCAAGTCCCTTATATATGCTATCTCATTTAGCACTCACAGCCACTCTTTAAAGTCACACATATCCCCATTTTACAGATGAGCAAACCAAGGCCCAGAATGACTAGGCAGCCTGCTCAAGGTGAAGTTCAGTGTTTGGGAACTGCTCTGAGGTTACATCCAAGTCCAAAGTCAAGGTCTTTCTTTTCCTCTGTACCCCTGCCAAATGTGCCCTAAGAAGCAATGGAACAAGAATTTGCTTTGGAAGTTTCTAGTGCTGATAAGTTAGTCTAATGTCAGACACGTGAAGCCATTTATAAAACCCTCCTCTTCCTTACATGCAGACTGGGGCAAAGAGACCTTTGGGGGCATTAAAAAAAAGTCGTATTATATCGCACACCTAACAGGTGGAAATTAATGAAGCTATTGTTGCTAATTATAATTTATAATCTCCCCCCAAAATATCATTTTGATAATAAAAATATGCATCCATGACTCGAAGTTTCATATGTGACCACCTATACATGTGTCAATGTGAATAGGTAGTTTTTAGAAGGAAATTCTAATAAGTTATTTGATTAGATCAATTCACTCTGTTAGATTACCCATGATTCTGGGTAAAGGTGTTGTCTTCTCTCAAATAATCCATAATAAACTGAGTTGTGTTCAAGACTACAGACATCCCCCACACACAAGACTGTTTTAAATGGCCTATAAATGATTTTTATAAATTCAGCTTTCAAAGAGCATTTGTTGGGTATCCAGAGCCTGAAAAAAGCAGCTAGTGTTATTTTGCCCTCTATGAGTTTCAAGCTGCTTTAGGAATAGGGGCTACCTCTGAGGTTGGAGGGAGAAGAGAAAAGGAGCAGGAATGTGGGTGCTCTAGCTTTTTCTGTAATGTTTGCTTTTTTACAAAGTGAGAGGTAAAGAGCAAATATGGCAAACATATAACCATCATAAAATCCAGATGATGAACACACAATTTGTTCCAGGTTATTTATCATATTTTTGTGTATTCAAAATATTTTGTAATTTACATATTTTTAATTTAGTAATTTACAATGTAGCTTCAAAAACATATTTTATGTGGTTAAGTAGCACCAAGGTTCTGCAGCCAGATACCCAAATTCATCTCAGATTCCAAGTGCAAATTTAAACTGTTTCCTACAATCATTCAATTCAAGCATATGGTAGAGTAGAATTTTGGAACCGGGAACTGGGTCCAAATCCCAGCTCTGTGGACATACTAACTCTGCTAACTTGGACAAGTTATTTGCTAAAAAAAGAAATTTGCCTCCTACCCCATCTGTAAAATGGGTATTCCCTTTCATAAAAGGTATACAATTAGTGTGGTTTCAGTGTCAGTGTTGCCACCACAACTACCTCTTACTCTCCAATTGGGAAACATACATGGGCTGGGTCGGGGATGGGAGGCAGGATATTTCATCCACCAGAACCCTAAGAGGAAATCAGCTGCTCCTTCAGATAAAAGCTGTGGCATAAAACTGGCAGAGGGTCTGAGGGCAGGCAAAGAAGAACCATGCATTTCATCCTGCCTGTGGGTTTGATTGCTACCACCCTTGCAATTGCTCCTGTCCGCTTTGACAGGTAATTCTTACCACCCTGTGTTCTAGTCTCTGTGTGAGAAGATTAAAGAATGCTTCTTTACAGCTCACATTTTTCATCCTTTGCTTTCTTAAAGAGAGAAGGTGCTTCGCGTGAAGCCCCAGGATGAAAAACAAGCAAACATCATAAAGGACTTAGCCAAAACCAATAAGGTAAATTATTTTTATTTTTTCTTTCTGTTCTGCAAAAGCTGCTTCATTTTTATTTTATGTTTAATGACCAAAGACACAGGTAAGGGGAAGTGGCAGGAGCCACCTGGATAATTGAGCCAATTACCAATACTTCCTTGTTTTTTTGTTTTTCCCCTTTCTTCCACTTCCCTCCCAAAAGCTTTGCAAACAAGAACTTTTTCTAGCTGAAACTGTGAAATAAGGAGATGTTCTTGATAGCTTCATGGGGGCCTCTTTTCCCTTCCTGTTAGTCCTGTGCCTCATTTTGCTCACTCCCACCCTCATCTTCACCAGCAGCATAATTTCTGTTAATGTTATTAACTGATAACATTAAGGATCTGGCTGATAATATCAAGATGTAATCCTTTCCAAGAATAGGGAACTCTTATTTAAAGTTAGGTCAATCTTTCAAAATCTAACAGGTTAATGTAATCATTTTATCATTTATTCAACTGCTCCCATGCAAAAGGGGCACCGTGCCAGCCACCCTACACACATCATTTCAAATTCTCCAACAGATTTTCAGTATTAGTGTCATAATTTAACATGTTTAAAACAGAAGAATTAAAGTTCAAAACAATAAATCAAGTGATCAAGATTACACATCAGATTTAAACCCAGGACCAAATCTGGGATTTATTTTAGTCACACACACCCTTACCTCCACATCATATCAATCAAAAGTTGCACCTACTCTAATTCCCGAATGTTTTTCAAATCCATATTTTTCTCCATTCCCCTGTCACTGTCAAGTTCATGTTGGCTCTACCTATTACTGGAACAATTTCAATAGCTAGTCCCTCCTCTAGCATTCAGGGTTCTAGTTCTCTTTCCTACAAAGCCACAGGGCAACCTGATTGCTGTCTCTAAAACTTGTTTATTACATTCCTCCCTTGAAAGTTTTTTCTGGAGATGTAGCCAAGTATGGAAAGAGTACAGTCTTCAGGAGTTCCAATCGCAGTTCTATAGCCTTAGGCAGGTTACTTAACTTCTCTGGGTCTCAATTTCCTTCTCCACCAAATGGGATAATAATCATATTTACTTGCTAAGGTTGTTAGAAAGACTAAGTGAGCTAATATTTAGGGAGTGCTCAGAAGTGGGCCTGTCTCATAATGATTGACTTAGAAGCATTTTCTATTGGTATTAGTGTAGTATTCGAGGTCCTTCATAATCTGCCAGACTGCCAGCCTCTGCAAACTCCTCCTCCCCACCCTCTTTCTTACCCTTCAAACTCCATGAGCACAAAGACTCACCTACTTTGGCCCCACACACCTTTTCTCTGGAGGAATGTGTTTCCTTCCTTACTTGGCTCACTCTCATTCTTCAAGACCCTGCTTAGACCATGTTTCCTACAGAAGTCTTCTCTGCCCATCACCTCTCATGACCCAGTCTGGATTGCTTTTTGTGCTCCTGGAGTACATTATGCTTCTCCCTGGCACTGGAAATGCATACAGGCTGTCTTTCACACTAGGCTTTTTGCTTCTCATAAATCCTTCATTAGCCTCTGCAATGGTGGCATCTGGCTCTGTGCCTGCTGTTCAATAAATGTTCATGACGTTCACTGAGTCCTAAACTCTTGCTCCACATTACCCTGTTAGAACAGAGAAACTGCTATTAGGATTAGATGGCCCTGCCTAATTCACCTTTAAATCACACTCCATCTCTCATATGTCCAATTTAGCTGTAGCTTTTTGATAAAAATAAACCAATAAATATTAGTTAGTTCATAGCTGTCTCATAACGGTTGACTTAGAGGTAGAGTGGGATTCAACTTTGAAACAGCCAGGTAGACTTAGACAAGCCCACAAGCTTGGCGTGATCAGTGGAAATTCAGCATTTCCTTCACATTTCCAAGGTTGGAGAATTGTATTTCATTGGGTTTCACAACTGAGTGCAGTTTCAAAGAACAAGAATTGCAATTTTCTCAAAATTGTCTTAACCTAAATGCTATCCTTCTGGGCCCATTTACCAAATTCTGAAATTCTCAGCCAGAGGAAGAGAAAAAAAAGTGAATCAGCAGTTATTAAATGTCTGCATATCTCAGACCTCATAGCTATTTCACAATCTTCACAACCCTCACCATGGAGCCCTGTTAGCTTCATTTTCTAGAGGAGTAAACTGAAACTCAAAGAGTTTTAGAAACTTTCCCAAGGATGCTGCTACACAAATGAGAGGGCTGAAGATTATGCCTTCTGTTGGACACAAACCTTCCAGGAATTTCAGCGTTTACAGAGACATTTGGTTTTGAGGGCTGGATTAGGAAGCGGGTTAAGGAGCCATATATTTAATCTGTAATTCCAATTAGAGACAGATGCTGTGGTTAAAGCAATTATGAAACAACCTCAGTCAATCCCAAAACCAAAGAAACAAACAGATTAGCCAAAAGCTGATCTTTTTTTTTTTTTGTATTTATAGATACTATGCTCCTGTAAAAGTGATCAGTACAAGTGATTTCTTTCCCACTCATTGATATGCAACAGTTCTTAAATAATTTGCAAAAATCTCATAAGCTTATTAAGAGAAGGGTTCATACCTTAGTCACACTGAATCTAAATTCCTTATATGGTGTATGACACATAATAATTTCTCAATAAATGTATGTTGAGTGAGCAAACAGCTATGACTAACATTGACCTCATCTCCACAGCTTGACTTCTGGTATCCAGATGCCACTCACCATGTAGCTGCTAACATGACAGTGGATTTCCAAGTTAGTGAAAAGAAATTCCAGTTCATCCAGTCTGCCTTGAATCAAAATAAAATACGTTATGAGTAAGTCCTATTATTCAGTCTTAAAATGTGTGGGATACATTTGGGGAGTCTTAAAATTGAAAGGGAGGTACTATTTTTCAACTGGGAAAAAAAATGATTTCCAAACATATTACTGAGGCCTATAGAGGTGTTGAAATCATACATGACTACTCAGACTCCATCTTATTTTTGCTCTGATCTGCAAGAATGACAGTTATCTATATCTGCCATCTCCAAAACCACCCCCTAGTGAGGACAGAACGCACATAAGCAGGCAAGGATTCATCATGACCCTGGCAGATTATCAGACACTACTGGTGACTACCAGCATAACATTTTTGTATTTGAATTCTCCTGATACATAAAAGGAGACCCAAATAATAGTTCTCATCTCTAAGTCAGAGATGAGGGAATATATAAAATATATAGTAAATAAATAAATCTTTATGAAGGAAATTCTTCCACAGAGAAAGCAAAAGCAATGTAATAGAGTAAGACTTAAATCCAAGAGAATTTTCTAATGGCCAGAGATGCCAAAATAAGTCACCATGGTGCCACAGAGAAATAAGGAGAAATTAGAACATATTGAGCACTAGCCATGGGTCATGCACAGTCTGGGCCCTGGAGCAGTGAACAAGAAGAGAGCTCAACAATGACTATTACAGATTAACACAATACAGAAAACCAAATGTGTTTTTATACTGTCAAATGTTTAGCGATTTTATGTACTAAAGGGTGCTATTTTTAACTCCCCCAGTCCTCGTCACCCCAGGACTCCTTTTCATTGAGATCCTCGCCACTCAAAACACTGCCAAGCACTAGTTCTTTCTTTCTGACTTGTTATTTCATGGCCCTGCTCCCTAACTTAGTGCTGTAGCTCAAGAGGCCTTCTTCTTCCCGCTGAGACAAAGATTCTATAATACACTGCAGAGCAGGATTTACTGCTACCCATCATGAGCTGGTTATATGTATAACATTGTTACAATATCTTTAATAAATATAAATTCTATGAAATTAAGGAAAGACATACATAAAACAAGTAAACAAACAAACAAAAAACTCTTGTTCATGGCTTAATGGCTTAAAAAGTAGCAGGCCATCATGGATCTGTCTTTGTTTTTTGCTGTTGTTTGAAAAGAGATGTGAAACAAATGTAGAAGTTAATAAATGGGGAAGATGTATTCAAAATGAACTTACATCAGCATTTAACTATTTTAAAGCAATAAACCTTCAAGACTACAGAAACTAGTAGTACATTATAGACTCTGCTTATGCAAAGGTTCAGATGACATCTTGATTCTTCCATCTAAAAGACATTACCCCTCCACCCTACGGACTCCCTGGTGACTGTCTCTCGATTCACTTCACAACCAGGTTTCTCAAATGTGTGCCTTGATTTTTACACTTTTCATTCTACTTCATAAATATAGACCTGACCTGGATTGTTGTGATCAACTAATTCTTACAAAGTGTTCAGTCCAAGCTAAAATAAATTCTAGCTAGCCAATTTTGTATAGTTTGCTTTGAACAGCAGGGTAAAAATGAAGTATTACATTTTCCTTAATATCCTGGTAATGTAAACAAAAATTGCTAGCTGCTTGACATGAGTATGGATAGTGAAACAAATCGCTATGACAGAAGACACCTAGGCAGATGGCTGACATCCTCCCATTTTATCAAATAGTTTACATTAGCCCTCTCTTCTTGGTCCTTTACAGGCCTCTCTTAGCCTGAAACAATTCTGATTCAAACAGAGGTCTAAATTCAGATCCTCAGAAATAGTGTTTTTCACTTCACCTTATGCCAAGATACTTCCTTGCTATCTACATCAAAAATAAGTGTTAAACTAACTATAAAAATTAGTTTGATCTAATTAGGACATGATTTCTAGAAATTGGTCCAAATTAGCCACATTTGTGGGAAAGCCACATAATTAGATAGGTACCTTCCTCAGAAATGTAAATATGTAAAATGATCTGTACAGACAAGAACTATTTAAAATTTTGTCTCTAAGTACTAATTATATAGATAATTTTATTTGCATATTAATTTTATGTGTTACTTGGTGTCAGTCAGTAACAGAAGAGGGTTCTAAGAACAGAAACATCTGGTTGGACCCTGGCAGCAGTCTGAATAAAACTACATTAAGAGGTTGGTTTGACACAATGATTTACTTAGACACTCTTCATTAGACAGTGCATATAAACCACTATTTAGTTTAAAGCATCTGTGTGTGATTTTTTTCATTTTCAGAAAATTAAATTACTAAGACAGATTTGATTTTAAAGTAGCATGTTTGCTCCCTTTTTATTTGCACTTTTACAAAATCATAAAAGGCTAAATCCAAAAGAAAACAAATAATATGTATATACTAACCAACCTGAACAGTCTGGTGAATAAATGTCTAAAAGAAAGCACATCCATGGAACTGAACCTAAAAGGTCAGACATCATATTTAGATTCAGCAGTTAAAAACCCTGATATTTTTACTAATTTTTTGTATTTTAGATCATTTTAGAATATCTTTTTTTTGGTCAAAATTTAAAATTAGAAAACAAAGAGCTGTTAATGAAAGGTAATTCAGAATACCATTATTAACATAAAACTCAAATGATAATTGATTAACTAGAATCTTATTAAGATCCACATGAGATTATGTGGTAAATGCAAAAAAGATCTATACCAAACTGGTACAGCAGTCATCAATACATTATATTAATGCCTAATTACCTAATAATGTTCAGTTAGACACAAATTTATATTCCAAATAAATACATTCTTATAAAATAAGTATTTCAATCAAATAAATCATTCTGTCTCATTCCACTCATTTTCCTTCTGCTCTACACTTTTATATGTATTACTTACCCAAGAGTAAAACAGGTATGTTGACACTTGCTACAAATGTTGAAGAGATGTCTGGAAAGTAGAGGGTGTGGTAGGTAAGAATGTGGATTCTGGAGTGAGGCTTCTGGGTTCAGTGCCACTTAAATCGTGCATCAGTTATTTAACGTTGGCAATTTATTTAACTTCTCTCCACCTCATTTTCTTCATCTTTAAAATGATGTTTCATAGGGATTTCATGAAGATTGACTGGAACCATAAAATCACTCTTTACTTCTATTAAATCTAGGGAAGAAAACCACTTACACATGTTACACAGTTGCTTATGCACATGCACACACACACACACACACACACACACACACACACTGTGCAACAGGAGATATTTAGAGGCTATCATCAAATGCCCCTTTACCTTCCTAGTGAATAAATTAGAACCTGAAAGTTTATTATCCAGCACTGAGGTATGGCTCAAATGTTGGGAAATCCATGTCAGTAAGTGCTGGGTTTGATACATGGTAACCTAATTAGAGAATTATGGAAGACAAATGGGATCTTGAGGAACCTGAAATCATGCTTTCTGAGTAGTTTCTATCGTGCTGGAATGTGAGCATGGGGGAGGGAAGCAGTCCAGACTAGTTTATAAGGCATCATAACAATGACTCTGCCTCCCTGAAACATCCGTCCCCACTGCCCTTACACACACACACACACACACACACACACACACACACACACACAGTTTTTTCACATACATATATACCTATGATAAAGTTTAGTTTATAAATTAAGCACCATAAGAGATTAGCAATAATAAAATTGAGCAAATATAACAATGTACTTTAATAAAAGTTATGTGAATGTGGTCTTTCTCAAAATATCTTATCATTTTGTACTCATCTTTCTTCCCATGATAATGTGAAATGATGAAGTGAGGTACTCAGGTCAGCATGAAATTTGAAACTTACAAATTGTTTATTTCTGGAATTTTCTGTTTAATATTTTTGGACCATAGTTGACTGTAAGTAACTGAAACCATGGAGAGCAAAACTTTGGACAAAGAAGGACTATTCTACACTAGCCCATTGTTCTCCATTCCTTCTTTGTTCTTCTCTAAAAGCAGCAGCAGGAGGGCACCCTGAAATTCTCAAAATGGGATTTATCTTACCTCTCTTCCGAATTTCTTATCTGCTCCTTGACATTGAGACACAGGTTTCTAGAAGAGCTGGTCATCTGGGCAAATTTAGCCCAAGCCTCAGTAGACTAAGAAAAAAGGAAACTACAAGTGTGATGGCAATACCCAGGAATTTCACTCTTTGTGATGGAAGTGTTGTTGTGTAATAGTTCATGACTCAAGGTCAAACATTTCTAGGTTCCAATCCCAACTTCTGTATTTTATCAGCTGTGAGAACTTTGGAAAGCAACCTAACCTCTATACAAATGGGGGTTATAACAGTACCCAAATAATAGTGTTGAAGTGAAGATCAAAAGATAAATTGTAAATGCCATGCTGAGCAGAGTGCCTGACACAAAATACTGGATAAGCATTAACATTTATATTATTAAATCCTCAGTAATGATTATTTATCCTTTCACCTACATTTAGAAATATTTTTAATAAATTAAGCAAATCTAAGAAAGCTAAAGTTATATTTGAGAGAAAGTAATCTGGTTTATTTTCCTAAACCTGCCTACGTAGGTTAGTGAAAGGGCTCATGAAAATAACATCTGGCTCTAGTACTTAATTTTCAGCCTTAGGCCTAATTTCTAGTCCCTATCAGCAACAATCTGGCACCATTCTGATGTCCTCGTGCAGCTGCATTTGTAGAAAGGTCATATTTCAGCTCACATGATTTTCTTTTACTGCTGTTATCACAAGAGCTAAATTAATATGTGGAAGTCTAAAAATATTTTATGATACAAGCTTCCTGTAATTAATACTTTCTTGTGTTAGAAATCAACCTATGGAACCATAAAATTTCTTTTTTTCCTGGTTCATTTATTTCTATTAATGTCCTCTTTGGAGCTTAAAACAACTAATTATGTCTGTAGTGAACACCCAAAATATAATTCCCAACCTCCTCAGGCTTTATGTGAGTTTTAGCGCAACATGTCCCACCTGATTCCAAAATTGTTGTCATAATTTCATTTTCTCAGAAATCCCAGATTCATTATAAGTTAAAAGCCAAGCAAACAGTGAGTTGCATATATTGTACATAATAATGTGCTTGTCAGTGCTGTTAATGGGAATCAATATTCATGAGCAGTATTTGGTCTCATGTGCTAAATAAACTCTAATTAGGAGTATACCTCATTTATGTTCTCCCTCCAAACTCAGAATAGCAAGAAAACACCAACAAGTGGAGTGGGTGCTGTAGTGTCACAGTTCATTATCACAAGAAATTGAAGAAATGAGAGTCAAAAAGTACATACCAAGAAAGCATCATTTAAAGGCATGTTAAAACTGTGTCAGTTTGGCGACTCATCTTTATTATTATACTGAAATTAACTGAGTGCCTATGGCATGCCAAGTACATCTCATGTTTCACTTAATTTCATCTTCAGCACAATCCTGGCTGGCATGTTCAGTACAATTGTGAAAATTAGTAAACTGAGAATCAAAGAGATAATTAACCTGCCCAAGATCCCCATAAGTATTAAGTAGCTGAGCTAGGTTTGAAACTCAAGAATATCTGACCACAGAGCCTCTTTCCACTAGATTCCTGATTTCTTATATGACAGGATTCATGGAAGTGAAAGAGTGCACGATACCGTCTGTAATGACTAGAATGAATGTTTAAAAATAGATAGCATTTCCCTATATAGGACTCATTGCTAATAGAAAGAAAACCCATATGTGTTTCATCAACAAAAGTAAGGTACTGCCTTTTTTTATATGATGTTAATGGAAAGTAAGATAATTTAAATAAACTGTTGAGATAAATACAACTTTAAAAAGTCCTTTAAATATTTCACTGAAATATTTCTCTATCCTGAAAAATAGAGTACACTGAATATAGTTTACTTTTGTTGAGCAATTATCATTATCAATACATATTTTCATACTATAAAAGACTGATATCATCAAGGACCATTTTAGTTCCTAAAATATGTTGGGTCATTTGGACTTACATCTGAGCCCTGTGTTTCCTACATCCTCTATCTAGGTAGTTTTACTTTTGTTTTTTTTTGTTTGTTTGTTTGTTTTGTTTTGTTTTTGCTTTTAGCTGTTAGTATGCTTGCTTCCTTTTTAAGTCATTTTTCTTTTGTCCAATACATTTCTCCAAGGTTAAACAAACTTTTTATAACTGTATCTAAAATGAGATAAACAAGTCTTTTTATAAGAGTGTAAATCTCCTGTGGCTGCAACATAATATTTAACATATTAAGAAATCTAATAATAAATTTTAATGCAACCACACATCAATGGACATAAATAATAATAATTTGATTTTATAAACACTGCTATGTTAATCTCAAAATGGAAATCAACATTATACTTCATAGTGAAAGACAGATTTTCTTGTTAAAACCAGAAAAAAATGGAATACCCTCTTTCACCCCCTTTATTTCCATTGTTCAGAGAAGTTAGCCAATACAAAAAAGAAAAAAAGAAATATTAGAAAAAAGTAGAAAGTATAATTTTTTCAGAATAACTACATAGAAAACTCTAACAACATAACTAAAAGAATCTTAGAAGTGAAAGAATAATTTTTATACTTATACAGTGCCTACTAGATAAGTGTAACTAACTCGATGTTTTTAAATATATAAATAATAACCAGTTATATTGTTTAGTAGGGAAAAAAGCCATTCACACGACCAATTAAAAATATATGAATAAAAATATACAAAATTTTACTGAAGAATCAAAAAGAGCTATATTGTGGTTTATTATTAATAATAAGATTCTTCTCAAATTTATTCATAACAAAGTCCATTTTTTATTATAATTTCTAAAATGATTCTGACAAAAAAATTCATTAAAAACAGATGAAATTACTCAAAAACTTTGGAAACAAGAATAAGGAGACACTTTAAGAAATGTTAAAATTCAACATTTAAACTATAATTAAATACGATTTGGTGCTTACACAAGAGTAAGAAAACAATCAATAGAGCACAACAGAAAATCCTTAAACAAACAAAATATAAAAAAAAATCTGTGAATACAATGACAATGGTATTTTTGAAGCATAAATCTTGAAGACAAGTGAACTGGTATTCAAATTTCCAACTCCACCACACATAAATTGTAGTTAAGATTTCTGAGCAACAATGTCTTCATTCATAAAATGGCAAGAATACTAACAAGACCAAATAAAATAATGTGTATAAAGCAGTATCTGCACCATATTAAGTAAATAGATGCCCTGATAAAAATGTGAGGTAGACAGTTGGATGTGAAAGTCAAAAGGAGAGGGAGAAGAGGCAGGCTCAGGGGAGAGGCTGTAACTGTAGATACAAATATGGGTGACTATTAGGTTACCACTATAGCCATGGATTCAATGAAGTGATAAGACAAAAATAGATAAGAGGGTATATACATAAGCCTTCTGGTCTCCGACACTAGCCTCCCAGTGATTCTTGCTGCATCTTTTTTCACCCCCTTCAAACCAGCCTGGCCATTTTTTAGGTCTGTAACCATGGCCAAGTTATTTTAATGCTTTATATCTCAGTTTCTTATCTGTAAAATGAGGATAATAATCTCATGTGAAGATTGAGTTAATATACATGAGCTGGTTAGAACAATGATTGGTACATGGTAAGTGCCAAGTAGGTGCTTACTGTTATTGTAATGACTCAAGTTTTCCCAGCTTTCAAAGTGTGAAATGACAGGAACTGTAAGTAAATCTATGCATAAGAATATCAACTGTTGCCTCTGTTGTGTGTTTGTGAATGTGTGTGTGCTTTGGAGAAAGATTGGGAGTGACAGTGCTGACCAATAGCAGTATAATTTGAGACACATGTGTAATTTTAAATATTCTAGAAGCCACATTAAATAATAAAACAGGCAAAATTAATTTTAGCAAAATATTTTATTTAAGCCAACATTCCAAAATAGTATCATTTCAACATGTAATATAACTTATTAGTAAGATATTTTACACATACAGCAATCTCTATTTTTGGACAAGCCCTATTTTAAGTGGACTATAGCCATGTGTGGCTATAGGTGATTATATTAAACAGCATAGCTCTAGACAAATGGGAAGATATGAAGCCAGATGCATGACATGGCTAAAGGAAATGGTTAGAAAATAGTTAAGAAACAGAGAAAACTTTATCTAAGATAAAGAAAGAAATTCTTTGCAACTGAAAGATAACTGTGTTTTTCTTTCCCTGGCAAATGTGGATTTTATTATTCCCCTGTTAAACAGAATATTGATTCATAATCTACAAGAAGAGATAGAGAAACAGTTCGATGTCAAAGAAGGTATCTCAGACAGGCACAGCTATGCAAAATACAACAACTGGGAGAAGGTACAGTATATAATGTCTGTGCTTCCAAAAAAAAAATGTTATCATCATAAAAACATGTTGTCATTTAGTTTTCTTTTACTCTAATTCCTAAAATTGGTTTTGCTCTTAAGATTGTTGCTTGGACTGAAAAAATGGTGCATAAGCGTCCTGAAATGGTCTCTCGTATTAAAATTGGAACCACTGTTGAAGACAATCCACTATATGTTCTCAAGGTAAAAATAATTCAGTAACTAGCAATTTTTATTATTGTTGGAAAATGTGAATTTAAAAGTTGCTCTCTTTTTGACACATTCCATGAATTTTGATACAATGAAAAATCTTACTTTTTTTTTTTTTTGAAGAACATTTAAGCTCTAGACAGCCATTCAAGAATAAAATTGACAGGTGATTTTAGATGGAACCATGAAACTCCCTAATTAAACCATTTGTTGGACACAGTGGACAAGTCCAGATAAATATTTTATCCTATATCTATACTGTAAGAGTTTATAATTCTCTGATGTATAAAACAGGTTTCCACCCATTGAAATTCAGTGAAACTGATGACTAAAATGTCATGAAGAAAAAAGAAATTAATAATCACAGAATCATAGGCATCTCCACTCATGTCGATGGGGATTAACTTCTATAACTGAAGCGACAATTGTCATTCAACTTCTGCTGGATTTCTGTGCATCCAAGGACACACTCCCTGAAGCATTCTCTTAAAAACTGGGAATCTCTTCCTTATCCTGACCTCCCATCCATTCAGTCTCTCCAGTCACCCAAAACAAATCTAACTTCTCTTCAAAGCAATGTTCATATAAATATCTAGCTACTGGTCCTCCTCTCCACTGTGAACACAACTACAAAATCTTCCCCTGCAAGTAAAATATCCCAGTTTGTGAAGACAGAAAAACAAAATAATTTTATAATTTATTTCTCAGACCAAAGAATGTGAGCAGTAAAATTAAAAAACAAAAATAGGTTGTGATTTAAAAAAAAATAATAATAACCTAAAAGCAACTCTGACAATAGGAAAAACTTTTGAAAAATATACTATGTAATAATAGACTATGAACTATGTATAGATGTTTAAGGATATACGCCATGGTTTTCCTGAGAACAATATATGGTAACAGAGTTACTCATTCAACAGGAGACAGGGAAATTTTCTCTGAGAATATGAATGAGTTATTGGACAACAAGTGATCAATGTGTACATTTGTGCAAAATAATATCTCAACTTTATTTTTAAATAGATTGGAAAAAATGATGAAAGAAAAAAGGCTATTTTTATGGACTGTGGCATTCATGCACGAGAATGGATCTCCCCCGCTTTCTGCCAATGGTTTGTTTATCAGGTAAGTGAATTGGAATGCACATATGATTCTCCTGTGCCTATCAGGTCTCCAGCACTTTACTGAATAGCAGCACCCCTTTCCAAACAAGAGCAGTTCCACTTACCTAGAAGAGCTCATATTTGGTGCTGTCAGGAAATAAATGCTCTGGATTTTACTTAGCATTCAGTTTTTATAAAATTGATACCTTCCTTCAAATTTCTTGAACTCCAGCTGAAAGTTTCTAAAACTAAAAGAATTTTTTTTTTTTGGTTACAATATGAGTTTTTCCTGGGGTTAAGTATGAAAAATCTGAAATTATCTTAATATTATTACCCACAGATGTGGCCTTTCTTTTCAGCTTTTATAGGACTTTGGTTCCTGTTTAGGCATTTCATTGGCCACACATGCAGTTGGAATTTTTATATTTAATTTTCCTTTCCAAAAGAAAAATAACTCACTTTTTTTTAAGTTTATAAGTTTGTAATTCCTCTCACTCTATTTCTATCGTATTCTGACTCCTATGATCTTTTAACTTTCTCTTTCCTCAGTTTTTGTATGCAATGCACCGATAGAATATGCATGATAATGACTTGCATGAATAGTTTCACTAGGAAAGAATCTGCCAGTAGAACTGATTTATCCCTTCAGTTGTTTTAGTTTTTCCAGATGAGGGACCCGAGCTCCTGTTACTCAACCCATAAAGGAACACACGTCATAGAACTACAAGACATCTCTTAGCTTCGGTACAGATGTTCCTGGAAGAGATTTTCCAAGAATGATGAGAGAGATTTTGGGTAGCCATAGAAAGTCCAGATAATTGGAGAAATTTCAGTCAGATGTGAGAAAAAGTTGATTGATCAACTTGTGTTTTTTTTTTAATTACTAGGTCATTTTTATTTAATCTTATTTATAATTAATTTATGAATCCTCTCTAATATTTATATATTCTTATGCCAACAGAATCAATCCATGTTTAACTAAAGGATGTGAGGGAAATAATCCATTTAAAATGAGTTGTACAGCTAAATTTTCACTTGGCCTCTATTCTTCCTATGAAATGTATCTTGATATGCTACATTTAGAATGCCACAAGTCTCAATAATTAATTGATCCTTTAAAGAATGTTTGGTTCAATTAATTTTCCTAATCTGAATAAGTGTCCTTTTTCTCCATTATCTTTACAGGTCATTTACTTTTGTACAGTTTAGGGGAAATATGTTTAAAATCATGTGACCTTAGGCAAATGATTTAAGGAGTAGTAGCTATTATCAATCTAACCACAACTTTCCACATGGTTGCTAAATTTTATAGCAATCACTTATTTTTTCCCTAAACCTACAGGCAAGCAAAACTTATGGAAAAAACAAAATCATGACCAAACTCCTAGACCAAATGAATTTTTATGTTCTTCCTGTGTTCAACATTGATGGATATATTTGGTCATGGACACAGGTACTGTTCCATAATTTCTTGTTTACATTTAGATAATGTTATTTACTGATTTTAATGCACACCTATTGTCATGCAGCAAGTTTAAGATTTGAGTAACCAGTTAAATCCAATTCAGAAAAGCATATTTTTTTTAAATCTCAATTTTAGACTAAGGCAAGCACAATTTCCTAGTTGCATAAGTGTCCTTGAAATAATATGAAATATTTGCTGGTGAAGCTGGTAATGTGAAAGAATGAAATAAAGCAGTAATTATAAAGGAAATGTATGTTATATATTATATGTTATATGATGTATGCTATATGCTGTATGATGTATGTTAGATGACATGACAAAAGCGTATTCTAGCTACGAATACAAGTCATGTAAAGATATTATGATCACATTGACTTCAAAGCAAAAGTCACTCTATTCCATCAGCTTGAGACAGAATTTGAGGAGAAGTAATTGTATCAAAAATAAAAGAGTGACTCAGATATCTGTCTCTCTTTTAACAGGATACTTTGTTGCCCTGCTATTGTTAAATAAGATTAATAATAAACTTTCAGCCAGATACTATCACATCAAGTTCTTTACTAAAAATCGTGCTCCAACAATCACAATTTAGCCTGTATTATATCTGAATATATATATGGTGAAAGATGTAATGAAGTTATCATTTAAACTATAGGTAGTTTCAGAACATTGTTGATCATTTTCTAATACTGAAAACTAATCAACAGTTTTTAAAACTAACTGAATTATTTTATCAATGCCTCAGAATACTAATATAAAAAGCTATGCTTCTAAAAACATTACAAGTTATAAAAAAATAATATATTTTTTCTTTATAATAAAGAGCCTCAGGTTAACTAGATAGATTTCAAATTAAGCCGTAGACCCTTGCAGAGAGAATCTAAAATAACAAATCAAAAAATGCAAACCTATCTGCTATAAACATTTCCATCATTGAATCCTGCAGAACCGCATGTGGAGAAAAAATCGTTCCAAGAACCAAAACTCCAAATGCATCGGCACTGACCTCAATAGGAACTTTAATGCCTCATGGAACTGTGAGTTGACTTGATCTCAAGGAGGGTAGCTACATAGAGTGTTTAGATACCAAATTTAGTTAAACCACCTACTTGTTTCAGTAAAAATATGTGTTCCATGGGTGTTTTCTAAAATAAAAAAAAATGAAAGATAATCACCACTACCGAAGAAGTATTCTGAACATTTTGTTGTGTGGGAAGTAGTGGAGGGCAGGGTTGTTTATCAAACCATCTAGCTTGCTAAAAATCAAGCACAATCCAGATGTACAAAAATGCAGATAATCTGATGAGAGGTCTCAGGTCCCTTCCCCCGGTCTGAAAAAAGTTGAGAAACACCAGTGGTTAAAACCAACATAAGGTAGCTCTTCAGATGTTTAATGAAAATAAACACCTGAGGCAAAGAAAAAGGTCTAATGGAAATGCAATTATAAACAAAGACCTGCTACATCAGATAACTCTGTAGTTACTATGCAAGTATTACTTTATCATCACATATACTCAAGGAAAAATCACCACTACCCCAATTCATAAATGTTTCCCTAACTTTGTTAAAAATACTACTTCAGCTTTTAATACTATTCTACTATAATGAATATGATAATAGCGACTATCCCAATTGAGAGTTACCTGCTGAAACAGGTGGAGGAGACTTGGGCTCAAAGAAGGTAATTTACACTAGTCCCTAAAAATTTAGTGCTGGGGCTAAATGGAACTGGGACTTATTGGCCGCAGGCCCTGGGCTGCTTCTGATGTATTAGTCCTGCGATCCTGGGAAAAGGCAGGAAAATAAACAAGCTAAGAATACTGCAATGGGCTGTCTGTTACACACTGAATTGTGTGTACAAAGTTAGTCTGCAGTGACTATGTTGCTGGAGACACTGAAGCAGCCCTGTAAACTTGGGAGACTAAAATGTTTAAGAGATTTTGTGACTCTACATCAGAAGAATTGGGGCCTGTATTGATGGGGAGCAGAAGGTGACCTCATCCATCCATGCCCTCTGCAGCTTTTCCTAACACGAAGAACCCATGCAAGGAGAACTATCGGGGCCCAGCCCCAGAATCTGAGAAGGAGACCAAAGCTGTCACTGACTTTATTCGAAGCCATGTGAAATCAATCAAGGCCTATATCACCATCCATTCCTATTCCCAGATGCTATTGTTTCCCTATGGATATACTTCAGAACTGCCACCTAACCATGAGGATCTGGTATGTAAACAAAAGCCTGTGGTTTATACATTGACACAGTTATTGACTCTCAGTCTGTTCTTCATTAGTAATTTGGGTTATGTTAAAAAAAAAATCCACATTTTAATACCAAAGAAAAGAACCAATGAAGTTGACCTTGGAGTTAAAATCATAATCCTTCGATTCATTTTTCAGGTGATAAAAGTATAAGGATAATAAGATCTTTCAACGTGATTCTAAGATAAAGCCAGTAGGAAGAAATATGTAGGCCATCTAGGGTAGAATTCCATTACCACACAGACTGTTGTGTATTTAAACATTTACAGTGTGTCACACTATAAAACCACACACAGCAAAAGTGTAATAGAATAGCAAACACGTCTACTATTCCTATTCCAGAAACACCAGATTTTAAAAGATCTGTTGTATTTTCATCTTCCTGATCAAGTTGGAAATATTATTAATTCTTTTACTATCCAAAGAAAGAATATTATTATACAAAGAATGTTTGTGAACCTTTGTCTCATTAAGAATACAGTCTTTCCAGAACTATAATCCACTAAACAGCCCTTTCCTTTCTAGAAAAACTATTTTTTGTTAGCTTTGAAGAAAAATTCTACATTTGGGTTTCAGTGAATCACAAGAATTGGTAATATAAATAAATGAATATTCATAAAAATAAATAAATATTTTTAATTGCTTAGATTCAGTAAAAGCTGTGCTTCAAACACTGCCTCACACATTTAAAAAAAAAATTAAGAGGTCATTCTGACTTCAGTCCATTGTTTCAGCACATTTAAATTTGAATTGAAGCAGAGATTTGGACCAATCATTAAAACCATCTGTGTATATACAACAAAGGAAATATATAAGAAATATGTGGCCCATAGAGTCATTTATTTAACCAATCTGAACCCATGAGTTTGAATAACTCATGCAAAGATACAGCAATGCAATCTTCCCATTAAAAAAATGGTATTGTGGATTAAAAAAATACAAATATACACAACAAACCACTTTGAGTAAGGTAAGAGTTCTTACACAGCAAATGAATTGATTAAGAAAAAAAATATTTTTTGGTTATATATGTTATAAATATAGACTAAAAATATCTTCATTTATAGTACAAATATGTTACTATGTTTCCACTAAGGTTCATTTCAATAATCATTCTCATAGCACAAAACATTAATGTGTCTCAAAGGTCATGAAATACCACTCTGGAAGAAAAGCTCTAATTTAACAGAACTATTGTAAAGCAGAGTCAACCACCTTTCTTCCCCTGGCATGCTAAAATTGAATGTGAAGGAAGTTCTATGGAGATGTGGGACCTATAAAGGCAAAGGAGGAACAAAGGAGAAACTGACTTGGAAGAGAAAAATCTGAAGCCATAAAAAAATCTGAGAGAAATAAAATATGTTTTTTAAAAGGAAGGATAGAAGGGAGGAAGAGAGAAAAGGAGAGTGGGAGGTAGGGAAGAAAGAGAGAGAAAAAAGAAAGTGTAGAAACAAAATAAGATAAACCATTACTGTAGATAACTGATTTCACATTTAGAAGTCTTCACAATGACAATATCTTACTGAAAATAAATTTCTAATTTAACTATTTATTTTATTTAGATCAAATAACATAGAACCAACAAAAATGACTTTTCTCAATCCCCAGTAAATTAATGTTATTTACATAGTATCCTATTATTCCTAACTTCCCTTTCTCTCCAGGCCAAAGTTGCAAAAATTGGCACCGATGTTTTATCAACTCGTTATGAAACCCCCTACATCTATGGCCCAATAGCATCCACAATTTGTAAGTTTTTCTTAATTCTTTTTTTTTAATATTAAAGAAAATTACAGAATTTGTAAATTAAAATTAAAACTTCTGGAATTGCTAATATAAGCTTCAGTTTTAATAGGCGATTTTGAATTATATGTGCATCTAGGAGATAGATTCCTCCTTTTGGAGAGATAAGATTCTTCTAGAAACAAGTTATACTAAATGTTTTAGAAGGTTACAAAGTCAACAGAAGTTATTAAATCAAAACAAATTTACAGTTTAATTTATCTACCTTCCTGTTCCCCACCATCACCACAACCATTTTATCCTCAGAAGAATTAATAAGAATTAGCTGGGACAGAGTTGATACTTTTTTTAAATGAATTAATTTTAATCAAATTTTTATTTTCTTGGTCTTGTCCTCCATGCAAGCTTCTGGTGAGAAAATGTGTAGGCCAAGTTTCAGCCACTTTGACTATATAAAACCAGTTCTCTGTTTTCTCACTGGACCCTTCCTATTGTGTTCAAGTGAAATCTATAGGATAGATTGAGAAAGAAGATCATAGGGTTCCAGTTCTGTTGTTTTTAATGTCTCAACACCACTTATTCTTCACTATTTTCAGACTTTCTCTACCTTTGTGCATATTTGAATTACTGACTTAAATTTTTACAAGTCAGGCACTGTGCTTAGCCCTTGATTTTCACAATCTCAGTTAATCCTCACAACATCCTATGACATGGGCAGTAGCTATAACTAGCTGAACTTGCATTCATTCCCAGGTTTTAACAAAAACCAAAGCCCATGATCTTGACCACTGCATATTGCTTTTCCATTTGGTTTATGAAGCTAAAATAATCAGGCTTTTCTATTTTCAGACAATGAAAATAAATTAATATGGTTTTCACCAAAGATCACTGATTCAAACCCTGGAAAGTGAGATCATTTCTGCTTTTGTAGCTAGATCCCACTGATGTTAGTTTAGAAATAACTTTAGTAAAAATCTCCTTTTCTCCATACCATTTCCATTCTTAGCCCCAAACTTTACAGAAAATTGCCAGTGAAACTGCTTACAAAACCTTAACTCCTTAACAAAACTTAATTTCTCAAAAGCAAGGATGATACTTCAGGTTTCCTTTCACACACATAATCTCTAGCACAGTGCAGGGTATGGAACAGCCAGAATTCATTCCCATAAACTGGCTCAATAAAAATGGTGTCCTGACTTATCCAAAAAGAGTGAACGTGGATCAAAAGCACAAAACTTGACTTGGTTTAGCCTGCTTTACTCTCTAAAGCCTTAACATCCAATATTTTTAGCATAAAGACTGCATTTCATCAACGATCCTCTACCACCAAACACATACACTTACTTCCACTATACTTTTAGAATGTGTGGGTTAAAATTTTATAACTTGTACATATGAATATGTGGATTCCTTGCAATAACTTTACCTGGCCACATCTTATAAAGCATTTCCTTAAACTAAGCTAAAAGCATAAACTAAGCTAAAAGCATAAACTTGGAACTAAAAGTCTATATGCTCAGCAATTGCCATGAAATTTGAAAATGCCAGAGTCATCACATATGACTTCTAGAGCCTACTTATTGGAGGCTCCTTTGGTGGAATTAGAAAAATGACTGAAAAAAATCAAACATGTCTCATTCCTAGAGAACATTCATCAGCAATCACCTATTAACTAGTCATTGTCAAAAAGGTGAAGAGAAAGTACAATGACACAGCCAACTGCCAGCATCTAAACAGATCTTGCTGCGACATAGCCATGACAGGAATTCATTATACATACAAGTGATGACAACAAGATTTGAAAACAGATCATATACCCAGCTACATGAGTGGTCAACAGTGAGAAAAGTAAAGAACAAAAGAACAGACTAGAATACCAGTTTAAAATGGCAGCCTACTTAATGGATACGGAGAAATAACCTGGCCAGATACACCATCGATATATGATAAAAGAGCAACTTTTATATCACAAGCAGGAAAAACACAGAGATATTTTTGGCAGTAAAGAACAAAGGGTTCTAAACAGAAACAAATTCTGCAAATGGCAACTAGACAATCAAAGAATTGTTACTCTCAACTTTCCACATTTATATATGCAATGTATATTTTCATACATATGCAAATTATGAACATACTAGAGCTATGCATGGCATTGCATTACAATCAGTCAATGAGCAATACATTTATGGAGCATTGATGTAATATCCCAGCACTTTGGAACTTTGAGAGATAAGTGAGATTTAGGACACAATAACTGCTCTCAAGGAGTCATATTGTAACTGGGAAGAGCAAATAGACAAATATACCATAAGTCCATGCCATCATGTGTCACTTTCAAAATGAGAGAATAAGGTGAAGAGGAATTACTATTCTGTACAATGGTGCAGCAGTATTTTAAACTTTTTATTAAAATGACTTTTTAAGGAATTCAGATATAGAAAGAATTGCCTCTTCCATACAGAACTGTAGATGTTCAAAATTTTTAGGAGTGACTGCTTTAATAAAGTATCTGATTCAATGTTAACCATTCATAAGTAAGGGGTAGTAGAGTTGTTGACTTGGTAAAAATGGAAAATAAGGACATCTAAAAATTAAAATTTAGTCATTCCAATACCCCGATCATTACTTAACAAGTCCCAGAATTTGTGAAAAGCATCCAGTCCTTGCCAATATTTTTCTCTCTTTGATTTGATAGAGACAGAAGAAAAAGTCTGAGGGAGCATTTTAAAAACCCAAGCTGTGGAGAGATCTCTGATTTCCAGAAAAAAAAAAATAGACTGTAAACTTAAGACATAGAAAGATTTTATCACTTTAGGGCAGAATAGGGACAAAAATCTAATTCCAGACCATAGTAAATGGTATACCAAGCACTTTGCCTCAAAGTAGAAATATTTAGATGGTACAAAAATTGATGTGTTAAAGATTGTGAAATGTTAACATGTACACATTGACAGTATATCCAATCTTTCACCTCTTAGATATAACTAAACATTGTACCTGGTTAACAAGAATAGTTCATTAAATTAATAGGAACCAGGTCTCTTTTATCATTACTATCATCCCTCTGTGAGTTGCATCATGAATCAAAAAGTTAAGTTCAAAGTGCCTTTCTTATTGCCTTCCCCACACACCAAGATTGTTAGATCTGCTCTTATTTCTCAACCTGTGCTGTTTTCACTCTATTTTGAAAAAGAGAAAATCAAGAGCTTGAATTTGTAGCTTACAACACCCAATATCTATATACTATAAGATACTGAAGTGAGATTATATTAAGGAACAACAGAAGTGCAGAGAAAATGTTTCAATTTATCACCATGTATTTCTAGCTACAGCTCTTGCTTCAAATAGAATTTCCAATTAGTATTGATATAAAAGTGCAGGTTATTATGTTTAATGTATATCAATAAAACTTTTTTAAAAACATGTATTAATTCACCAATATCACTTTATGTGAATTCCTTTGGGCTGAAACCAGATTCCTAGTTCAGTTCAGTTTTATTGTGACTTGTTTTGATTGTATTTCAATAAGTTTCCTTCATCTAATGTACCTTGAAAGGAGTACAAAAATAATTTAACATTGATATATTAAGAAAATATTGTCAATAAAAACAAATTGTCTCAAGGAAGACACTTTATTGGGAGAATTATAAATTAGCATAGAGTAGGTAGGACAGTACAATGGTTAATAGCAAAAACTCTGAAAACAGGCAGCCTGGGTTTGATTCCCAACTCAACCACTTACTATATATATGTCTTTGAGCAAATTACTTAATCTTTCTATGTCTAGGCTTCCTCTGCATGGGATAAAGGTGGTTTATCCCATGGTGGTACTAAGCAATTAATACTTAAATCATAAGGTTGTGATAGGAATTGATAAAATGAATTAACACCCATAAAACACTTATATGGGCATCTGGTATTTGGCAAGTGATCGTTATTATATTTTATAAATATACACATATTTTGTGGGTACAGAAGGAAATAATAAAAGGCTAAGTAGCATGTTCAACAAATTAAGTTCTATAATTATGTATTCTCACAAGTAAAAGTTTTCAATGTTGCATGTACTTTATGCCTTAATATAGTTTTGGTTTGTAAATTTAAGGTTTTGAAGATATAAAATGTGGTATCATAAAAGAAAATGTGTTACACACAATTATGAAAAATCACAAGTTATATACATTCTCAATCACCACTATTAATCTTAATGAGAAGTTTTACATAAAGTAGATTTATCAAAATAGAATAGCCATACTCTTTAACTCTGAAATCACGTTTATTGAACTGCAAGTAGAGAGCTGTTACTGCTAGAAACTAGCCAAGCTTATTAAAATGTCTAACACACTTTAAATTACCATGCAAGACACTTTCTATTTACCCTACTCCCATTGCTACTGAACTCTTACCCTTATGTGCTTTTTTCCTAATGAACTTAAACCTGACTCTAGCTAAAAATGGCAGCCTTCTTGATAACTAAAGCCAGTACAATTATCTTAGCTCACAAGCTCCACAAACTCCCTGCAACATTAGACCCTGTTGATATTTTTTTCTTCTTGCCTTTCCTTTGGCTTCCCTGACACTGAACTCTCCTGGTCTGCCTCCTCCTTCTTTTCCACTCCGTCTCTGCTGACAGCTTTTAAAAGTAGACCTTTTCCAAAAACTAGATACAATATACAGATACTTCACAAGGTTCTCTGTTCAGGCCCTTCCTCTTCTACTTCTTTCCTCATCAGGAAGTGCTAACTTCCCTAGCTGGAGCCTGCTTTTGCAACCTAGAAGTATCAGGTAGCCCAGCTAGGAAACCACCTTTATCTCATTCAGCAGTTACCTACAGGAATCAGTGAGACCCCCACTGTACTAGGTGAACCAACCAAATCAAAACATCAGTGCAAAGGCTCTGAAAACTATATTGTCATTGGAACTATAAGTCACAATAAAAGACCAGGGCCTGTCTGCTAAACTTAAACAGGGTGACTGCTGCTAAAAAAGATTTCAGTTAAGATTTAAGATTTCACATAATAGCTAAAATATCCAGGATACAATCTAAAATCACTTGTTATAGCCAACGTGAGAAAAATCACAGCTTGAATGAAGAAAGACAAGCATGTCAGGACCAACTTGATGATTTAGATGTTGGAATTATCTAACAAAGATGTCAAACTCATCTTTGTAAAAATGCTTTAATGGGCAATTACAGGTAGCCTTGAAACAAATGAAAACAGAAAATTTCACCAAGGAAATGTAAGATATGAAAAGGAAACAAGTAGAATTAGAGAACTAAAAAAGAACAATAATTTAAACATTTTTTAAAAACTCACTAGAGTGGCTCAATAGTAGAATGAATATGGAGAGAAGAATCAGTGAATTCAAAGATTGAACAATAGAATTCACCTAATCTGAAGAGGAAAAAAAAACTGAAAAAAGATGAACAAAACTCTCTGAGTTTCAGTTTCTGTTAATAATGTAGATTTTTTAAGCCACCTAAATTGAAATCTCAATTATTTTTATCAAATTCTATGACTTTTATTCCAATATTTCTTACATAAAGCCCTCAGTTTAACTCCCAGCATAGTGAGCCTACACTATTTCAGGCTTTTATTTCATAATACCTCCTAGCTGGTCTCTACTCTTCCCAATCCAGATTAACCATCCTAAATATAGCACTGAAATGACTCTTACTACCTCCTGAACAAAACACCTTGTCCTGATATATCAGGTTTTCTGAGTTTTTCCTACAAACTGTCACTGCTCTCTTTGTTCTAATCTATCTGAATCTCACAGGTCCCTGAAAACACCTCCATGATTTCCCATCCTTGTCGTTCACTGTCCAGATGGCCTTTCTTCCATCTCCATCTAGAAAAAAGTACTAGCCTTTCTTCAAGGTTCTCCACAAATACCACCCCCATCATGAAGGTGGTATTTGAGCAGGCATTGAGCATAAAATGCTATCCTCCTCACCAGGCATAATCTCTTTTTTCTTTAAAATCTTTTAAGGTATGGTACCTCACCTCTGGTACTTCCATTTCTGCCCTCTCTCTATTGATTTGCATCTTTGACTTCTCTCCTCTAATTTGTAAATTACCAAATACACAATAGCATCTTCTTCACATGTGCACCCTAAACCACCCAAGTAAAGTGCATTGTACATATTAAAGATTTAATAAATATTTGTTGGTTAACTTAAGAGCCAACCTTATCTCTTTCTACCAAAATATTCCTTCTCTCTTTCTTTATCACAGCTTTGAATTCTTATCTTTCAAACATAAAATATTAATGTCAATTAAACTCAATATTTGTCCTGGAACATAAATAATTTCAGGTACACAAAGAAAAGTGTGTCTATTGTGTAAAGTAAAATACACATAAATTCATATTTATGTATTTATATGCATTTATGTAAATACTATATATATAAACTCTTCACATGTTTATAATTTCAATCTTTTATCAAATAATGACATTCTTTATAAAATTTCATTAAAATTGACATGGAGAAGTTGAATTAGGGGATTAAATACCTTGATATACCTGATTTATGCTTTCTTGGTCTTTTAACTATAAGAGTATATCCAAGCAATATGAATAGAAATAGACCTGATCTAGAAAAAATATAACTTTGCATAGTTTGTACACATAGTTTTCCTTGGCGGGTTTTCAATGACCAGTGACCCCTCTTTATTTGATTTTCTCAGCTGCTTGCACTTACTCAGGTTACCTCCATCTGTGACAGTGTGTTCCCAGGAAACAAACTCAATTTAGAGTACTGACCTGAGGAAAATGTAATTTTGAAAATGCAGCATATAATACGTAGAGTGTTCCAATGCCATTATTATATTTTACTCTACCCTCTATAGTACGCAGACCACTCCTCCATTCATTGCTGCAATTAACTGTACACATAATTATTTTTATAGCAAATTTAACTCCAGTGAATTTCCACTTCAAGGGAAACATTAGCATTGTTTCTAATTAAATATTTATTGCTTATGTTTTACAGACCCAACATCAGGTTCTTCTTTAGACTGGGCTTACAACCTGGGCATCAAACATACATTCGCCTTTGAGCTCCGTGATAAAGGCAAATTTGGCTTTCTTCTTCCAGAATCACAGATAAAGCCAACCTGTAAAGAGACCATGCTAGCTGTCAAATTTATTGCCAAGTATATCCTCAAGTATACTTCCTGAAGAATTGTCCTGTATTTGGAGTAAGCCAATTACTCCTTCTTTGTGCCTTTTGCCAGAAAGTCCATCTTCAATTATCCCAGATAAAGCTTCCGCTTCACCTGACTCTTGCTCATTTAAGTCCTGTTATTTCTTTTGGTTTTTATTTTCTCTCAGTGGCACCTTAATGAATAGTTCTAAATGAAAGCTTTTAACTACCTTTCTTTGCTCCACGTAAAGTTCAACCCAGCACAAAGTATTATTTTGGATATTTTGCAAGGTGATATTCAGTGGGTCACAGGAAAGATATGAGAAGGCTCAGTTTCTCCAGAACCAGATTTTCACTGTGTGGCTTCATCATTTAATGTGCTAATATAATCAAAATAAAACACATTCAGAAATTCACCTCCTGTTTTTTATAAACTATATGCTCTACAGTCCTCTATTAGCATTAATAAGCAAGAATATCTTTAACTTTCAAAAACGTATTTTGCCTACACATGTGTATTTTTAAATTCAAGTAGGCATTGTTTACATCTACACAATAGCAAAAGGATGTGCTAGCAGAAAATAAAGTGGTTCCTATAGGAGTGAGTCATAGTGCTTTAAATAACCAGTTCCCATCAACATAATGTACATTAAATTCAAAAGAGTTTAATTTAACCTGCCATAATCAGAGGAAACTACCTGCCAAAACATCTCTTGGCAGTTACAGGCACAGCCAAGACAATTTGGTCAGCTGCGAGCTGCGCCCTCATATGGTGACAGAAAGAAATTTAACTTTGGATGGCGAACATACAACGCAATATACGTATGACGTATTATTGAATTGTACACTTTAAACCTATATAATTTTATTAACCAATGTTACCCCCAATAAATTTAATTTAAAAAAGAAAGAAAGAAAAAAAGAACAGAAAGGAAGCCTGGAAATCTAGTACAAGTTGAAAAGAGAAAGTCATGTTGACCAAGGGCAATCAGAGTAACTTAATACCTTTATACCATCTTTAATCCCATTATTTAAAAGAGTGTTATAAAATACCTTTTCCTAACCTTAATTCTTCAATACCCCGTTATGTAACAGTGGTGTCAACATTCTAGAAATCCAGAACACAGATGCCAAACCAGATTTCGAAGGACAAGTAGAAAGTTTCTTGACTTCCTATAAACTTCCTTTCAGAACACTCTGGATAACATTTTTGAGGATCCTGAAAGATCCAGAGAAAGCAGATCAACAAATCAAGACAGTCCTCTTGAATCATTATTTGGGCCCATAAAATAAAGAGTGCTATCAAATCTACAAGGTGATAGTGTTTCTGATAGTTTTCCCATGCAAAATTGTCTGGGAAAAACCAATATGAACTAAAAAAACTGCTTTATAAGTGGAAGAGGGGAAAATGACAGTCAAGAAAGTAAAAGACAAAACTGTGGTTATGAGATTAAATTGTCCCTTATAAAAAATATATCTATACTTAAATATTTAGCATTCAAAACTGGCTCAGAACATGAGAATGTAAATTTGTTTCATTAAATATGCCACATGGGAACTACATATTCATTCATGCTCACTCAACTGAGAAAGAACTGAAAGAAATTCTATCCTTAAAATTTACATTAATATTTCTAATTCCACTGGGTTTATCGATAGAGGAGATGAGAGGGTAATTGGGAATAATACCAATTGCTGAATATCCTTCTGGTTCATCCTTTATTCAGTCTATAAAGAACACAAAATTTTTGTATAAAATTATATTAAGCTATTACATAATTTAATATTTGTTTTCTCAATCAGAGAAATATAATTTGAGTAGATTAATAAAAAATCTTAACAAGACCATTAATTGAATAGCATTTGCATGATATCTCAGGGTATGCTGCTTCTTTGACTTTATATGAACTGCGAAAATAAATATATGAAGAAGTGTTAAAATTCAATACTAAAATTAATTTTACTTACTGGAAAGCTTGAGTACTCAGTGCTGTGATTCTTCCCTTGTCATTTCTCATTTATCTGTAAATAAATTTTGTGCCCAGATACAAGTTATGCTGTGTCTTACAATATTCTTCTAAATCATTATTCCTCCTCTTCTAGTTTTCTTACTACAAAGTTCACTAAAGGAACCTTTTTTTTTTATGCCTACAGCACCTGGTCTTCCCAGGTGGTCTCCCCTCCAAGTACTAACCAAGCCTGACCCTGTTTAACTTCCCAGATCAGACACGAGGCTTGTTCAGGGTTGTATGACTATATACCATGGACCATGGCTCCACTGGGGTGTGAACCCAGTACCTTCTGCATGTAAAGCAGATGTGCTAACTGCTATACTATAGAACAGTGTCCAGGACGTTGTTTTATATTTTGAAATTTTTTCTGGTATGGTCTAGTGGCTGAGACACATATCTCCATTGTCAGATGAGAAAATAAAACATTGTACTAATTTTTTTTATTAATACAAATAAATTTGAGTTTCCAATGGGCATTATAACTCCAAAATGATTTTAAAATGTCTTATCAGAGGTACCCACCCCACATCCTACACTTTGGATAGTTTCTATAAACTACATAAGTGCTCATTAGCTAAGTAAACATGCTTATTGACAAGAGTTTGTTTCTCATTTAAGACAAACATCTATGACTGATTTTCTTTAAATGAAAAAATAACCAAGTAATTACCAGAGAAACTTACAACAGATTACTGAGACTACACAAAATCTCTCTGTTCTTATTAGGTTCTTAGCACCTCATTCTTAGAAAAATGTTGAAATTACTTTAGTCATTCCAAATGGATGGATGTTGGGAATTACATAACCTGAAAGTTGCTGACAGTAAATCTTAAATGTTCTCAATATGCATGCTTGCACACACACACACACACACACACACACAGGAAGGTAATTACGTGAGGCGATAAAGGTGTTAACCCTACTGCAATAATCATTTCACAACATATGCATGTATCAAACAATCAGGTTGTACACCTCAAATTACACAATGAAATCAATTAGATCTCAATAAAGCTGGTGGAAAAAAGGAGAAAAATGTGGCTCTTATAGATGCTGTGACATTTGTGCCTGTACATGTTACAATATTTCGAAGCAACTTTACATATTCCCCCTCAAAAAAATTAATCCATTGAAATGAGAGAAGAAGCAGTATTTTACCACTTAGAAAAGGAAAAATTTATTGAGAATTATATGAAGTTCAGACTACCTCTGGTTACAGAAGATACCTCCTTTTTAATCAGCTAGTGACATGCAGAAAATTATGAGTGGAACTCAAATTAGGAGTAAAAAATATATCTGACCTTCCAAATTAGAAGGTTTTATTATGTAAAACCACATTAAAAGTAACAGCTAATATGAATACAGGACAATATTTCAAAGATCATGCCTTTACACTTCTTATTCCTATTCAACACAATTGTATTTCATGATTAAAATACCAAGGCGTTTTTCTATAATGAGTAGAAATGAATCATAATAGCATCTTGAAAATCTTAGTAGCATATAGGCTACTGTCAGAAATTCCTTAGGCAAAGCTTTTGGGAGATTCTCTTGCATTTCATTGTCACAAAATCCATTATTCCAGGACAGATCTCAGTCTGCCTGAGTAAAATCTATGTGAGGGTTATAATTTTGTCATAAAAATTTACTGTCACATGAACTAGCATAAAAGGTCTCCGTCCAGAAAATAGGAATTGAAATGGATATATTATCACTTGAACTGCTTTTGTGCTCACTTATCCTTCAATTACAAGCCTTAAGTTCACTGGTGTCAAGAGAGTTTAAACCTGAAAAATGTAAAACAATTTTTGAAATCTGTGAGGGAAATTTGACACTTAACGTTCCAAATGCATTATTATTACCAGGGTGCCACTGAAGTGTGCTACTGATTCATTTTATACTGTGGGTTAAAGACTTAAAAGATGATCTGTGAAACAAAGAAAAAAATCTATATCTCTCATTTCATACATAAAAGAAATTACACGAACTCTGGTTTTAGTTTCTTTTCTTATTTTAAATTCCCCAATTTCTTTTTTTTTTTTTTCAAAAATATCTCTACTTTGCAAAGCTTAAAATTCAAGAAGTAATTAAATTTTAATGAGGCAAAGAAGGGGAGGTGAGAAGGGTAAGTTTTGAGAATTGCAATCATACTGGTAGCAATGATGACATGAAACTAGCATTTGCATAGCACTGAATAATTTAAAAATTGCTCTCATGTGCAATGTCTGCATTTGATCACAACTCTATAAGACTGAGTTGGGGGGGAGGCTATTTTTTATCCTCATTTTATATATTAGAAACCATGGCTCAAAGTACTTAAATGACTTGGAAATTTAAAGTTGCAAATTGAAACTACACTTTCACACTCAAAATTCAAGCTATTTGTATAACACCACACTGCCCAATGGTCATCACTTTTCTAGAAGGCAGAGAAAAAAGTTATCTGACTTGTGCATCATCAATTTCAATCATCAATATTGGTTCTAAATCTCAGACCTTACTAATGACCCATCAAACACTCTCCTAGATGATCTAGACCAAAGATTCTCATATTAAACACATGTTGGAATCACCTGGGAAGTTTGTCAAAGTATGGATTGCTAGGCCTCTTCCCCAGAGGTTCTGAAACAATCGGCTGGGATAGAGAGTAACATTTTCTTATCTAACAAGTCCTCTGGTAATGCTCATGCTGCTGGCCAAGGCACCACACTTTGAGAACCACTGATATAAAATAATTCTAAAATTTCCTTCTACTTTTCAATAATGTTTTTTTTCAATTATTTTAGTGATCTTCATTGAATTGTGCAGTTTATTTGCAAAAGTGATTTACTCACAGGTTTTATCTTTAATTAAAATTACAAACAAATCAAATAGATAAAATTGGAATATTTCCATTTCAAGTTCCATCTTTTATAAAAATGTTTGCAAGCAACAAAAGCAAGTATTGAACACAGATTCACATCTTTCAAATCCATTACACATTACACATTATGTATATTTATAATTTTTAAATATACATAAATAACTGAGCATAATATGCGTTCATGCTTTGAAATTTTGTTGATTCTACAAATCGTAAAATAACTGGCATTAATTTATTTTTATTACTTATATTTTATATTTTATTTGTCAATATATTAATTTTTTAATGTTTTAAATTTTTTATGTTAGATGTCATATTTTAGAACATAAAAAATGTGACATCTGTCAAGGCCCAAATTTACCATGGCTACTGAGGAAACTCTGATTTAGAATCCATTGTAAAAATTCTTTGACAATAAATAGTAGCTTTTTTAATAGTAAAACTGAGCAAATTCTGTGAGAAGTATTTGCAGAAATATTTTTAGGGTTAACAGCATTTGTTTCATAAAGACTAATCAGAGAAATCTGGCTGATGTGGTTCTTGACTGTCACATTAAAAGCTCAGACAGGGTAATGAGATAATCTGAGGAGTTCCTTATGTTCATTCATCCCTTGGTGTTGCCACTTGACAAAACTCAATTGTATCTGCTCCAATTAATCTCTTACAAAGGCAGAGAAATGAAGAAAGGTAAGGAACATATTTCTGGTAGTTTGGGCAGAAGACTAGAAAGAAAAGGATCAAGAAGAAAAAAGTAACAAATCAAATTTATCTTGCCCCTTCCCCAAATTCTTACTCTTTCCCATTATTATTTAAATATTCTGCCTCATCTTAACCCATTTCATTTGGTCTACAAAAAGCAAGTCTTTCAGATAAGAAAGTCTTGGGTATAAGATACCTTTCCTCCGAACTTGGATTCGGGCAGTCTCATGATTCTGGTGTGCTCAATATATTCCTATTTAGCCCCTGACTTTTTTATTAAAATAACCTTATGGAGTTAAAGCTCTTTTATCCCTTTATTTTATTCTAAACCTAATATGCCTCTGATATCCAATTTGAAAGGCTAAGTAAAAATACAGAAACAGCATTTGAATGTACAACAGATGTAATGAAGCATACAAGGATTTTGAAGTCACTAAAAGGCAGATTTAAATAGAGGTTTCTCCACTTACTAGCCATCACCTATCTGAGGAATTCAGATAATGGTACATAGGTCACAAGAATGTTGTGAAGATTTTAAAAAGAGCTATATAAAACATAAAGGTAACCAATTGTTCTGGTTTGTTCAGAAGGAAAAAATTTCCCAGGATGCAAGACTTTTGGTGCTAAAACCAAGACAGTCTCAGGAAAACAGATAGTCAGTCAACAAATTGCACTGAAATGTTTCTCAACCAAAAATAAATATTAGGACTCCTTCCTCTCCCACTCCTATTTTTTAAAAACTATTTTCACCAGATAAAATAAATGTTAATATTTATTGGTAATTATCACTTTGCTATTAGATGTTCAATATTTCATATAGATTATTATTTAAGTGAACCCTTAGAGATAAATGCTATTTTAATCACTCTCATTTTGACAGATGCCAAATTGAGGCACACAACAGCTAAAGGCCCTACTCAAGGTGATAGAGCCAATAAACAGTAAAACAGGAGTTCCAACCCAAGCAGTCAAGTTTTAAACGTGCGTACCGAACTCTTTCTACTCGCTGTTGTCCTCAGACCAGCAGTCCTCAGCATCACTTGGAAACCTGTTAGAAATGCAGACTTCCAGCACCACACCCATCCCAGAATAACTGAACCTCAATCTGTGCTCTAACACTGTGGTACAGGTTTACAGCTGAAAAACATTCAGAATTGAGCTTTAGGCAATTAAATTAGTAATTTAATCTGAGGCCCTATGTCTCTAAAAGCCACAGAGTGACTTAGCGAAGGAAACTAAAGTTGAACTAAAGTACAACTTGCATCTCTAGAAGTAAACTTAAATACGCTAAGTAAACTTAAAACTGAAATAAACCCAAACAGTGCTTTCTTAAAGCACAGAGTGTTTGGGAGATTTTTTTTCTTCAAAATATACCTACTTAGAATGTGACCAAAACTATACTCTTTTCTTCTAATACAAATGCAGGAAATGGGAAGTTCAGAAACCAAAACATCAAAGCATTTTGCAAAAAAACTTTGAGCTGATCTACTTTTTGTATTGTTCAAGTTCTTGGCTTTCACACAAAACTGAATATATGGAGGAAAATTATAATTAGGAGACTTGCTTATGGTTAGTACCAATTTAGAGTATCAAATATAAATGTAAATTAACAAATATTTAACATTCCTTTCAAAACTAGGATCTTAACAGAGATAGTCTATCAAGTAAGTACTCCTGCTGAAAGCTGAAAGACAATAAAATCTCATTCCAAGCTAAAACCAGACACACAAACTCAGGAGTGATAAAGTGATTATCATTTTCTAGTTTAGAGTAACAGCTTCAGTCTATCAGAGTAAATATTTTACATGCTAAAATATGTTGGGCACAGAGTCTGTACCAACTTATGTGTTTAATTAGCTACATTTCATCAGATGCTTTTATACCAAAGCTATCTCTTCTATATGACATTTTTTTCATCAAAAGTAAATAAAAGTTATTGGAAACAACTGCATTGAAGAAATAAAACTATATTTCCACCTCCAAAATCCTTTAACAAGGATTAAACAAATTCAAATTTGTTTTTATGTATTTCTTTTCTTGAATAGTGTATAAACATCTTAATTTTTTTTTCATCAAATTTAAATTGGATTTTTAAAGTTTTAGCTGTAGGTATCACAACTGATATATTAAGTTGTATTATAAGGGAACTGACATTTTTGGAGCTCTGTGTAGGTGCTTTACATCATTATTTTATTTAATCTCCTGATGATGCTATGAGACAGATATTATTAACCACTATATAAAGTAGAAAACTAAGACACAAAGAATCTAAGAGAATCACCCAAAGGGGCAGCATGAGGATTTGAACCCAGGGTTGAGACTCAAGCACAATGCTTTCCAACAATGACCATAAATCCTCATGATACATCATCCAAGGCCTCTGGAGCTAAAAGAAAATTGTATTTATCTAAGGAGCGAGAGTTTATAGACAACATAGACTCACAAAGAATGAGAAAGTTTTAATGCTCCTACCAGATAGATACCTTAGATTCTTGCCTGTATCCCACCATAGTCCATGGGAAAGCAAATGGAGACAGCTCTTCCTTAGTGATAAAGAAGAGGAAGGGCATGGCTTCACAAGGTGCAGGTCTACCCAGGAGCTGGTCAGCATCACCCAACAGGCCAGGAACAGAAATTCCCCCAGCAAGTGACAAGCACAGGTGACATAATGAACCATAATATGTCTGGCTGCCCCAGAGAGCGAGTCACCATGTTCTCCTTTTATAGGTCTCACTAGATCTATGGATCTTATCCAGAGCTGCCAGGCATTCAGAAACTGAGATTTCTATACACAAGTAAGCCACCAAGCCTCTCCAAGGACACTGCTAAATGTCAGTCACCTACCTCCTCTGAAAACATCACATTTAGACCTACATTCAAACCTCAATCCCATAATCAAGTTGAATTGCCTGCTCTCTATAAGGTGTATAGACTTCAACTAACTTACCAACAGTTTAGTTACTAATTTAACATTTTAAAATGTCATTTACTTGTGATACCCAGTCTCCAAGAAGAATGCATCCTGTGGACTCTTATCAATATTGCTCCCCAATTCAAATTCACTGCTCAGAGCTGGCTCCCTCACAGAGCCTTTCCAAAACATTCTACTCCATGAGTGCTCTCCATTCTCTCAACTGCTCCCAGAATTTGAGGTGCTGACTTTGGTAAACTGCCCCTTATGTAGGGTTACTCCTGAACATGCATCTATAGTCCTGGAAATCAGCCACTTTTACACGGACTTCTTTTTTATTTCCAGTAGTACCTAACACCTCTTTAACTTAGTAAGACCAATCCTGGCAGGCTGCTTCGGCAGGGCCTCCTGGTATGACAATGCCTGGTGGAGTAACCACAGTCTAGAATCTGATGTGCAGAAATGTGATGCAGAGTGAACAGGCTCTGCTAAATGAATGCATGTCAACCAGACTCATTACGGTCTGACTTCTTTGTGAGGTTGCCAAATTATTAATTGACTATTGGTTGCTAGGTGTTTGGAGTAAATTAGAGAATGCAGACTAGATACACTGGGGAGAGAGAGCATCCATCTCAAGCAGTTGTTAAAGAGGCAGAGATGCAAACAGGTTGGGAGAATAAATGTCATAAGTTCATACTAAGTCTTAACTTTATGCATTTTTGGTCTAGCAAGGAACATGAAAAAGACAAAACTAGCACAGTTGCCATCTCTCTGTCTTCGTCATTGTTCTTTCCCTTTATTCAAAATTATATGGATGTCTCTGCTTTTCTACCTCAGAGGAGTCTGGAAATTGAGCCGTGGGAAGCAATAAATGCCCCCAATAGTGAAGTTAATGCCCCAGAGTTACTTGCTTCCAGAGATAACTTTTTAAATACACTCTCTATGCGCCCACATTCTTGTCTCAGGCTCTGCTTTTAAGGGCACCCAAGTTTGGAGAGAAATGAAAATAGAAAAAATTGACAAACCATCCAAAAGAGACAAAAGATAGGCTTGTGTGGATAATTCATACACCATCCAGGATTATCCTTCAGGCCCTAAGTATCAATTTGTCAGAAACTTTTTACTGCCTGTGAACAGAAGTTACTTAGTTTCCAGCAATATGCCATTCAATTGAGAAAATTAATAAAATTATTTTAGTCAAATAGAACACGCTAAAGAAACTCCAAGACTGACACTATCACTACTAAAAGTACTAAAGACATGGAGATCATGACACAGATTATAAAAGCAGTCTAAACCTGTAAAGCTATGAATAATTGCCAGTAAAAGTATTTTTGCTATATTTAATTTTTCTATGTTTATTTTTTAAAGTAATTTTGGGTTCATAGTAAAACTGGTTAGAAAGTACAGAGTTGTCATATACCACCTACTCCAGAAAGCACAGAGTTGTCATACACCACCTACTCCCACACATGCACAGTCTTCCTCACCAACTTCTCACACCAGGCTGGTACATTTATTACAATCAATGAACCAACATTGACACATCTCTATCACTCAAAGTCCATATTAGATTAAGGTTCCCTTTTGCTGTTGTACATTCCATAGTTTTATATTTAATTTTAAATTGCAAAATGGTATACAAAAAATGATGTCTTCCCTCAAGATGTCATAATATATGCTCAAAAAACATAGATGGATTGCCACTGAGCTAGCTGAAAATCTTTAGAATAGATATCCAGGAACCCTACAGAACTCCCCATTTAGGTTGGTTCTTGATATGGGAATGTGTATTAAGATGGGTAAAGAATTAGCTCATTGAGAAGTATAGAAACTATGATCATTCCTGGTGGCAGACTGAACCATTGTAAATCCTCACACTTTGAATCCACAAACTATTTATGGACGCTTTGAGAATAGACTATGAGTTGACATAAAATCAGGATAACACCAGCCAAACTGGCAGAATAGTTGTTAGCAGCTTGGAAGAAATAACAGGAGATAATGATGAAACACTCTTAAAAAATAATCCAAAACCAATGCCCCTGATGCCTCCTGATGAGTGGAAAACACATACACACATTGAGGCTTCTAAGTGGAAGAATGACTCACAAGAGAAAATATCCGAATATGAAATTATTTCAAGAATAACAGCAAATTTATTGTGCTCATATTTGCATTTTATGTATGTATGATTGTGATATATGTTTTTTAAACCTGTGTAAGTCTGAAAGCACCTTTTTAAAAGCATGGAAGAAAAATCTTAGGGATAAAAAAATTTTAATCTAATTAGCATTTATTTTTATTTCTTAGGACACAATTGATGGCAACTGAAATTCAATAAAATAGGACAAATGCTCACAAAATCAGGAGAAGGAAGGTCTGGAGAGGCAAAGGTCAGAGAAACCACCATTGGCTCTCAGAGATCAGAAGGCTTAAGGAATCTAAGAAAACCTCTGCTGATGATCTCAGCTGCAGGCCACACCAAAGCAAATAACTTGCAAAAAAAAAATTCCCAGAACTCAAAGTAAAGCTCATGACTGCCATTTGCTCTTTACCTGACCACATGCTGGCAGAGAATAATACCTTCTCCTAATTTTTCACATTTGCTATCTCCAAGTGTTTCTCAATAACAGAATCTGACCCAGAACTATGTTTGCTAGGAATTCTGGGAAAGGCTATCCCTAGGAACCATGAACAGAATTGTGTCACCCTCCCAAATTTATATATTGAAGCCTTAACACCCATTGCAATGGTATTTGGAGGCCTTTGGGAGATAATTAGGTTTAAGTGAGGTCATTAAGGTGGGTCCCCATAATGGGCTTAGAGTACTTATAAGAGGACACCACAGAGCTTGTTTCCTACCTCTGCCTGCCATGTGAGGGTACAGAGAGAAGGCAGAAGGCCAGGAGGAGAGCTCTCACCAAAACCTGACTATGCTGTCATCCTAATTTCAGGCTTTCAGCCTCCAGAACTGTGAAGACAAAAAATTCTGTTGTTTAAGCCACCCAGTCTATGGTATTTGGTTATGGCAGCTGACACTAGAACATTTAAATAATGTAGATAAGTATGTAGATAAATGTTCCAGATTTAAAAATAAAATAAAATAAAATAACAGACCTAAGACTGAAAGTGTCTATAGAGTACCAAAGAGGAGAAATGAAGAAAAACCCACACCACATTATACTAGAATTTAAGAATAAGGAAGATAAAGAGAAAATTCTAAATGCTAACAAAAAGAAAAAACATATCACATCAAAGGAATAAAATCAAATTGCTTAAAATCAACACTGACTAAAGGAAGACTCTAGAAATAAAATTTTCAAAGTATTAAATAAAAACTCAGAATTTATGATTTTATATCCAGTCCAAATATTAGTCAAATCTAAAGGCTTTATAAACATATTCCAAAATATATAAGGCCACAGAAGTTTTGATTTTTACATAAGGACTTTCTGAATTGAGTAATGCTTTAATTTACATTCTAGCAGGAGGTCTTCATTTCATTGTGGATCACTAACAATTCCAAGATCAGCATTTTGAGTAGATACAGTTATCAATTTAAAGGAGGAAGGGAGATGAAGTGGATAAAAAAATTAAAATAGAGGGGGGAAAAAAGACAGAAATAATAAGTTGAGATCTTTAAACTGATTCAAATGTATCAATAATCAATATAAAGAAATATGAACTAAACTTTAAAAGATAAAAGTCACAGTTTGAGTTTTATAAAATCTAAAATATGTTGTTTAAAAAAGATATGCCTAAAGTGTAAGAAAAAACAAAGGTTAAAGTAATGAAAAATGAAATATGAAGCAAATACGTATTAGGTATGCTAATAACAAATAAAATAAATGTTAAAGTAAAATGTACTATTAGAGACAGTAATTCAATTCACTACTTAATCTGATTCTTCAAGAAAATGAAAGGATTTTAAATAGATAGTGACTAATACAATTGCCTAAACTATATGAAGTAAATTTTATTGGAACTGCAGGGGAAGAGTGATATATATATATATATATATATATATATATATATATATATATATATATATATCGCATCATAGTGAGAGATTTCAACACACTTCAACACAATTACTGAGAAGTTAAATAGACAAAAAAAAGTGAGCAAAGACATACAAGATCTGAATGACACAACTAAAAAACTAAAACTAACCTAGTAAACCTATATTTAATTCTGCATCAGATAATTAGTATAAAAATATTTTTCCCAAGTACATGTTATTTATAAAAATTTATCATGAATTAGACCATAAAGAAAATTTCAACAATTTAATAAAAATAAGTATGCAATTAAGTTAGACATTAATACAAATACAAATTTTTAATTCCCACTTATTTAAATTTTTTTTAAACACTGATAAATAATTCATGGCGTAAAATGAGGTCATAATGGAAATTTTTTAAGATCTACAATGAATTTTGAATTTTTAAAACTGTATCAAATTTTATGTGATACAGCAAAAGCAGTGATCTGAGGAAAATTTATAGCCTTAAATATGAATATTATGGGGAAAATTAGAACATAAAAATTAACAAATTGCCCATCTAATGAGATCTGAAACAGAATAATAGGATACAACTAAAGAAAATGCAAGATAAAAGAAAACAAAGGTAAAACAGAGGAGACTAACAAAGTTAAGTGTGGCAGATTAATTTGGCAGAATTAATCAAAACAACTACAGAGAAGATAAAAATGATTTTATAAATAAAAAACAAACAATAACTACAGAAAAAGGGGTTAAAATGATTTTAAAAGACTCCTACTTTCAAACAAGATAAAGAATCAAGGACTAGTTGACTAACTTGCTAAACATTTTTTTAAAAAAAGAAGCCAAAATATATGCAACAGTAGTTTTTAGATATTCTTTGATGGACAATGAATGATGCCTGAGAGAGTAAATTTGAGGGGAGTCCCATAATTACCCTAGCTTATTGCCTGGAGAGAGTTTTTAGGCTGCAGTTCAGTAAGCATCTGTAATATTTCTAACACATTGCTAGTGGCAATGTCTAAATTAGTGCAACCAATTTAAAATAAAAATTTTAATTATCATTGATAGTTGAAGACTTACATAGTCTGAAGCCTAGCAATTCCCCTCCTAGGTATATATCAAGAAATCCTCTAGCACATATAAGACAAGATACTGTAAAAGATTGTTCACACAAGCATTATTCACAATAACTTAAACCTAGAACTATCACCAATAGCCATCCACAGACAATTGAATTATTTAACTGTGGTATATATGTTATATACCATATATAGCAGTCAGAACTAATGAATTACACAGGGATTTGCTGCCTTGAAGATGACTCCTAACAATATATTCAGATGAAAAAAGAAAGTCCCTGAAGAATAGGTTGAGCATGACACTCTTTTTTGTAAAGTTAAAAAAGGGTAAAATAAAAGTTACATAGAAATAAGTAGAGATACAATTAATCTAAATAAAAAGAAAAGTAGTTGTCACTTCTGGGAAAGATAAATGTATTTTTCCTATTCTTCCCATTAAGTACAACTAAAAACCCTGTATATAACATGTAAGACAAATATCGTGGTGTATATTCCATCCCCATGACTTATTTATTTTATAACTGGAAGCTTGTACCTTTTGACCCCCTTCACTTATTTTACCCTGTGACCAATGATGATCTGCTGATCACAGTGTGCCAGGGGCTCCAAGTGAAGCCCAGAGACCAGCACGCTGGGTGGGCAAGTAGGAAGGGATTCATGGCCCTAATGCCGATGAATACAAACTCTTTAACCAACAAGGCCACCAATGCAATGCCACACATGGCTTCCTCAGTCTCTCTGTTTATATTCACATGGCTGAAGATGAGTCAGCCCCTCAGAGAGGGCCTTGGGCAGGGCCAAGTCCACTGCCAATCTGGGGCTGGCGCAGGGCTCTAGAGCTACTGCGCCTGGGAGTAGAAGGCTGGCTCTGCCAGTGTTGGGGGCCACTGGGGTGAGGGCACAGCCAGGGCACTTCCAGCTGTTGGAACTCTCAGGACCCTGCCTCCAAGGACAGGAGGCTTTCAGAGACCTACCTCAGCTCACCAAGACCACCCATCATTCCGTCCTCGCTCAACGGCCCAGTGTGGTTCCATGGGAGGAAATCCTATTTGGGGCCCAGGTTGTTCACAAAAGGCGACAGGGGCAGGAAGGTGCAAGGGTGGCCAGGCCTTCCAGTTCACCACATTCAAGGTCATAGTCTGCAACTCTGGTTCCTGATGGGCATACTTCCTCCAGCCCAGCTATATCTGCTGGGAAAAGTAGTCGTATTGCTCTAATGTCCGCCACAGGTTGTGATGTTCCTCACACTCAGCCACCCGCCTATGCACTCCTTGTTTGCCTGGGTCAAGAGTTCTTTCGGTGCACTGGGAAGCTATGTTCACAAAGTCCGTGCACTCCTCTGCAGTCCAATCACAGAACCCAGTTTGTATCACCTTCACATTGAACAGCAGCCTCCGCAGGGCCTCCTCTTTATTGAAAATACATTTTACCAGCTCATACAGGACCTGCTTACTGTTTTTCACCATTGCTCTCTCTGGGAGCAAAGCCCCTGCCATCTAGTGCCACTGCTTCACAGTCCCCATATTGGAACTCCTCCACTTCCCTCTCAGGGAGGATGGTGGGATTTCAGAGTAGCTGATCTTCTTTCTTACAGATCTCACTGTGGCAATTTCAGTGCAGGTTGCTGCTCAGGCCGCCTTTCACAGTGTGGTGTACAACTTGGTGACTACAGTTAATAATATTGTATTGTGTATTTGAAAATTGCTTAGATAGTAAATCTTAAAAATCTTCCTTGTAAGAAAAAACTGTAACTATGTATGGTGATAGATGTTAATTAGACTGAATGAGGCAATCATCTCACCATACTACATACAAATATTGAATCATTATGCTGTATACCTGAAACTTCCAAAATGTTATGTCAGTTTTACCTCCATTTTTAAATTTGATTTTTAAAAATTTGTTTAAGACAATCATCACAAGATCTGAAAATTAGAAAATGAAAGCAGACCATCTGGAGAGGTTGGGACCCAAGGAAGGATATCTGGTGAGTTCCCTGGATTTCCTTTCTGTCGTATATATTCCAGATTTAAAGCTGAAGAACCATCCACATAGAAACAACAATGGACACAGAGAGAAAAAACTCAACAAAAACCTATTCTGCCTAGCCAAAGAGCCAGGAAAGGGACAGCCTAGCAAGACAGAAAACCTGTAGATAACGATTGCTTTATTCCAGCAAAACACCACAGAAAAACTGTAGACCAACCCATGCCATCAAAGACTGGGGATGAGAGGGTTCTAGCCTTTTATCCCAATCCCCCACCCAGTCAGGCTATAACAAGGACTCCAAACCACCCACAGGGGTGGTAACAAAGAGGAGTAGGGAGCCACAACTTTCATCTCCACAGTGTGGTGATGAGGTCCTCCAACAGGTTCAGTAGAGACAATGTGGGAAACCTGGATTCCCCTTTCCAACCTGGCTATAATAAGATGTTCATCCTCTCTCCACTGTGGTTGTATGAGAGGAAACCTTGGGGAGAATACGGACTTGACCACCGCTCAGGAGTAATGATACTATCCCTGCCACTATGGCATCAATGGAGACCCAGTGAGGAGAATAATGAGATACTCATGCCCTGTCTGCCAGGGAGTATTGGTGGAGACCTAATAAGGAGCCAGAACCCCCAATTCTGCCTAGTAGTTAGTAGGAATCCCACTTTCAAGTGTCAACACAGCAAAATAGGGAATCTGAACTTCTACATCTACCCAGAAGGAAAGAGGCAGTAGCACCCCTTGATCCTTCTAGAGAGGTAGCCAAAAAGGTTTAAATAAGATCCAGAACATAATACCCAAAGTGTCCAGGTTTCATATGATGAAAATTTCTCATCATACAAAAAGACAAGATCTAAAACTGGATGAAAAGATGATAGCTGAAAAGACAGACATGAAATTTAGTATTATCTGATAAAGGTAGCAAAGCAGCCAGAGAAATGCTTTGATGAGCACACTTGAAACAAATGAAAAATTAGGAAGTCTCAGAAAAAAAAAATAAGTATCAACAAAGAAATAGAAGAACCAATGGGAATTTTAGAACACAAAACATGTTTCTTAATGAAATAAAAACCTCAGTGAATGGGATCAACAGCAGAATGAATGGACAAATAAAAAATAGAATGAAATAAATAGAAATTATTTCATCTAAACAGAAAAAAATGACAAAAATTAACAGAATCTTAGATACTAATTCTATAAAATTTCTTCTAACGAGAAGGCATAAAATAGGAGAGCCTATTTCCCAAGTCATTTATGAAGCTAGTATTACCCTAGTAACAAAACCAAAGACAGTACAAAAAAAACCTGAAATCTATAGGCCAACATCCTCATAAATATTGATGCAAAAATCTCTCATAAAATATTAACGATTAGAATTCAATAGTATATAAAAATAATTATACACCATGACCAAGTAGAGCTTAGCAAACTCCCAGAAGAAAAATCCCAGGATGATAGCAATAGATGCAAAAAAAAATCATATGACAAAATTCAACACTCATTCATTACAAAAACTCTCAGAAAAATAGGAACAGAAAGGAATTTCTTCAACTTGATAAGGAGCATTGACAAAAAGAAAAAAACTCCAATAGCTAATATACTTAATGGTGAAGGATTTGGTGCTTTCCCCTTAAGATTAGGAACAAGGCAAGGGTATCCTTTTATTCTACATAGTACCAGAAGGTCTAGCCAGTGAAATAATGTAAGAACATGAAATAAAAACATACTGATCAGAAAGGAAGATATAAAATGATTCTTATTGCAGAGAACATGACTGTCTGCATAGAAGTTCCCAAAGAAAGTTCCAAAAAACTTCCTAGAACTAATAAGTGAATTCAATAAGGTTGTAGGAACAAGATAAATATCATAGAAGTGTATTATAGTATATTTTTATATACTAGCTATGAATATATGTGGGCACTGAAATTTAAAATATATCATTAATGATTGAACAGAAAATAATTGGCATATATCTAACAAAATATGTACTGGACATGTATGCTGAAAACTATGAAACAGTAATGAAATAAATCATAGATGATTTAATTAATAGATGAGTCAAACCATGTTCATAGATTGGAAGACAACATAGTAGATCTGCCAATGCTCCCCCAAATTGATATATAGGTTTAACGTAATTTCTGCCAAAATCCCAGCAAGACTTTTTGTAGTTATACACAAGATCATTCTACAGTTTACAGTATCTGGAAAGACAGGGAATTAGAATAGCTAAAACATGGAATTCACCATTTGCATTCCTGGGCATATCTCAGAGAAATGAAGATGTCCACCAAAAATGAAACTGTACTTGAACATTAATAGCAGCTTTATTTGTAACAGTTCAAAACTGAAAATAATCTAGATGTCATTCAATGGGTGAATGGTTAAACAAACTACACATTCATATCATGGAATACTACTGAGCAATAAAAATGAATGTGTCTTTGATATATGCAACAATTCAAATAAACCTCCTAAGGATTATGATAATTAAAAAAAAACTCTAATCAAAGGGAAGTGGTTCCATTTAGATTACATTTTTGAAATTACAAAATTACAAAAGTAGAAAAATCTCATAGTTGCCAGAGGTTAACAAGGGCTGAAGGCCCCAAGGGAAGCTGGTGTGGCTACATAACTGATCCTTGTGATGATGGAAATGTTCTATATCTTGACTACATCAGTGTTAGTGTCCCAGTTATGATATTATAGTTTTTCAAAGTGTTGCCACTGGAGAAATCTGGGTAAAGGGCACACAGGATCTCTTAGTGTTATTTCTTACAACTACATGTGAATATAGAATTATCTCAAGATGAAAATTTGATTAAAAAAGAAACAATGAAGTGATCGATGCTGTTTTAGGATGATGGTTATCTTGTGTTATCTTGTGTAGAGTCAGGGATGTAGAGAGGGAAGACTATGTAGTTCATTGTAGGATATTGTCAGAGCCCCTGATCTTATTCTGGCTGGTGAGTTTGCAGGTATTTATCGCATGGTTAATAACAACTAAGTAAATAATTAAAAGCAAAATTTAAAAAAAAAAACATAGTGGTTTTAAGTTCTGTCTCAGGGTCTTGTATTCTCGATAAAATCTGGCGGCTGGACAATGCTATAAATTCACCAAATTATTTTATCCTCCTCTCAGGCACAGAGGAAGGCTATATTCCCTGGGCCTTTTTGCATCTAGGTGAGACTATGTGACTGAATTCTGGCTGCTGGTATTGGCCAAAAGTGAAGTACACCACTTTTTTAGAACTGGCCATTAAACATCCTTCACAACTGCCACCATATTTCTTCTCCATCCCTACGTCTAAGAAGGTGGCAGAGTTGTACAATGTAAGAAGTCTAGATAAATAAGGATACTTCTTTGAGGAGAAGCATTGAGGAAAGCTTAGTGACCGGAAATATATAAATTGGACACTATAGTAGCTAAAAAGAAAAATCTTCACTGGATTCAGCCACCGCAATTTGGGTATTTGTTTATTACAACAGTATAGTCTAGCCTATTTTGACTAATATTGATGCTTAATAGGACACCCCCCCCAAAAAAAAAATGATGAAAACTTAATTGTCAAAATCGGGGAGAAATGGCCATTATTTGCAAAGCCCTTAGAATCGGATTGTGAAATATAATTAGTGACCCATGAATGTGTTGGCACTGGGTTGCAGAAAACCCGATGGCTGAAAAGAAGGTAGAAAGATGCTTTGCCCCTCCCCACTGTCTGTCCTGGCTCAGAAATGCAAAGACACTGCCAACCAAAAAAAAAAAAAAAAAAGAAGCAGCCGCTCTACTACAGTAAGGCTTTCAACAAGTTCTTTTCCCTTCTCTTCCATCTCTATCCAATCCTCACCAGATTTGTTTTAACTAAAATAACATTAACAGATGTATTTGAAACTCCCTTTTTAACCTTTCCAAATCCTTCATCCTACTTTATTCCCCAGCTCCAAATGTGGTGCCTATTGCTTCTCCCCATATTTTTATATTTTTACTACATTTGTATTTGTCCCAAAATAATATATAATAGTGTATTTACCTAAATACTAACCCATCCACCAACTTATTTTTTCCTTTAACACAGTTTCTATACTTATTAACATTGATACTTACAAATGTTTGTTCATATTAGTTGCTATGTATATTCAATATACCACAATTTTTATACATTCCTCTTTACCCAAATCTTTATTTTGCTCCAGCCATTTTGAGTAAGGGCTTTTGTATGTGAGAGAAGCATTCCTACTTGTTAATTCTAAAGCTTCCATTTTAAAATCCAGTAGAAATAGAGTGTGAATGAGCCAAGAGGAGTTGGAATAGCAGTTCTTCCTTGGGAAGACACTCCCTATGCAACATGACTGGCCTGACCCCATCAGATCCAGTGGCTTAAATGGGTAACAAGCATCAAGATGAAGCCAATAGCAGCCTGTTTTTTTTTGTTGTTTTTTTTTTAAGATCCAGGAGACAACTTGGAGTGTGCTCCCCAATGGCAAAGACTCCTAAAACAAAACAGACGCCTGCATTTTTGACTATTTATTTTACTGTTTTATAGTTTTTCTCCTTTCATCTCTGAATATCATGGAAAAGAACTGTGGTAGGCATTTGTGTGGAGTGACCACATTTATTGCATCTAATCCTACACCCAGCTGTTGACCTCATTTCATCAGAATTCCTTCAACCAGCACTTATTTAGTTTAAGAACATGATAGGGTTATTGCTTCACTCTCTGGCTACTGTCTGTACACACAGAATGTGTATAATTCCACGATTTTTATTTCTTTCACATAACTGAGAATAGAATTAATCATGTGTGGGGAAATAAGCTTAATACATGTGTTAACCTCAATGACCCTTCTCTTTTCTTCCTCTTTGGTAAAAGCCTTTCCTGATTTGTTGGTGGCGATTTCTATTGCTTGAACATAAGTGTGAGGAATTATATCAAATTTCACAAGCCAAATCATTTTTCATTGCCTCTTGACTAAATGCATTCTGCAATTATGTAAATCCCAAATGCCAAGGTTCAGCACTGTGTCAAAAACATGCCACATCTACATGACACAAAAGAACTTAACCTTGAAATGCATCATACCAAATGGAACCCCATTCCTCACCAAAAGCTTGGCAGGCATGTGTCACAACTTTCATCTCCCTTCAAGCAAAAGCATCAGTAGTTTGTATTGATTTCTAACATTCATCTCTGGTCCAAGGACCTCCTACTCCATCTTCTACAGATATTCCTCCAAGTGCAATAGTTTTCCTTCTCATGGCCAGCAAACCTTGCTTTCTTTCCATTACAAGTTCCCTGGTTTACCCCACAACAATTAATCCTCTCATTAGTAAGAAACTCCTTTAATATATATAGAACTGACATGTAGCTTTTGGGGCTATTTCTTAACTCAGCCTTCTGCTCTATTGGTATCATATGGTTCTAATTACTTTTAAATTATTTGCATTTTTAAAGTAATATATGTACATGCTATTTTTTGTAAGTTCAAGAGGATACATAGTGAAAAGTACATTTTCTCCCCACACAAATCCAATCTCAAACTTCCCTCCCCCAAAGATAATTACTGAAACAGTTTACTGTGTTTTCTAAGACATGCTCCTGTCTTTACATAGAGAAACAGGTATCCAGTTTATTGAGAAATATCAGCCCAGTGGAGTTTAACTCAAGGTAACTTTTGGTTCATGCACCACAATTTAACTGAACTCTGAAAAATCTTCTTTTTTTATACAGGACTTCTCAGGAAGATTCTATAACTTTCTTGACACTTTCAGTTAAATTTCATTTTAATTTGTTCAAAATCCCCAACTCATGTACATTTAAGTCTCAGTTCCTCTCTTCACTCCAGCAAAGACCTGGCATTGTCTTAAGGGACCTGGAGTTGAGAAGAGGCTCATTGAGTGGAGAAAGAAGAAGAGAGTCCGGCTCCTTTTCTGGATCAGGCATTGGATCAGGCATTTTGGATTAAAAGTGGAGAGTATGAGGAATAGGAGAAACAGAGACGCTTTTGCATTACTGGCAACCTATTCATCAATTTGAAAGTAATGAGAAAAGTACAACTCCACATATGTATATATTTTAAGGTTTTATTCAGAGGTGCAAAGAAAATGAAGTTCTGACTATAACTTATCTGGTCTTCAACATCTGCCCCCACTTTCAAAGAAGTAGTGGAACACAAAACAACTTTTTTTTCTATCTGGTTTAAAACTTTGGCCAATCCCTTAAAAAGCCCCATTTAGGTAATGCTTAATCTTTTGAGATAACTGCTCAGTCTTTTTCTATAATAAACAATATTCAATGACTAGCAGTGTTTACATTGTTTCATATACATGTATAAGTGTGTCACAAAGTAAATTTCTAGAAATAAAATTGCTGAGTAAAATGCCATTTAATAAATTCAAAAAATAGCCAATAAGTATTTAAAATACATATTTATAAATAAATATTTTGTTGACAGCTTGCCAGGCACCATCAATAAACAAAACAGAAAAATGAATGTCTGCCCTTGTGGATCTTCCAGTCTTATAAAAAGAAACAGATAAAACTACAATAAGTCAGTCATGTAGAATTTAGTAGGTAACAGCAATAGAAATCAGTAGAGAAGAATAAATGGAAGTAGGATCAAGAGTTTGCAATCTTAAATCATGTGGTCAGTGAAGCCCCCATGAAGAAGGTGGTGTTTCATCAAAGACCTGAAGGAGGTAAGGGATTTGGCCCTGCAGATATCTATGGAAGACTATTTCAGGCAGAGGGAACACCCCATGCAAAGGCTCTAGAATGGAAGGATCACTGACATGTTCATGGAAAAACAAGTAGACCAGTGTGGCTGGAGCCAAGGGAACAAGAACAGAATAAGAGATAAGAGCAAACAGGTGCTCAAACCAAGTTATGTAGGAACCTGTAGCCCACTATGGGAATTTGAGCTTTTGCTCTTAATGAAAGGGAAAGCCAGTGGAGGGATTTAAGGAGGACATATGACATGATCTGGCTTTTGTTTTAAAATAGGTGTTTTTGTTTTTGTTTTTGTTTTTGATGTTGTTTTGTTTTATTTGGGGGGTAGGGGTGAGAATGACAAGAGTGGAAGCAAGGATACCATAGAGGAGTTGAAAAATTAGTGTGAAAAATGGTGCCTCAGACCTGGGTGGCAGTAGTGGAGATACTAAAATGGGGTCAGAGGCTAGCTATATTCTGAATGCATGTGACAGAAGTTGCCAAATTGCCCTCTAAAGCAGTTGCACTAGTATACCAACAAAGGAGACTTCCATTTCCCCACACTCTGACCAAGGTAGCACACACTACCAACTCCTGAGGCTTTGCCACATTGGTAGTTTAAAAAAAAAAAGCCCAGGAATCACATAGCTATAGCAATTGCCCATTTCTATCCTCATCTGTCACAGGGTGGATAGAGTCCATCTCAGCTGTGAGTCAGTAGAGAATGGCAAAAAAAATTGGAATTGGAGGGAACCAAGACTAAGTGAATTGATTCAAATTAGGGTCCTCAGGGAGGTCAGGTGAGGCACCAAACGACAGTGGCCAGAGGAGGTCCGAGTAAATATCAGAATGAAGGAAAGAGAGAACCACTGTCCAACAGTGGATGACCAGAGCAGTTTAAAATAGGGCTTTATACAGTGGCACAGGTTTCAAGACAAACAGACAAACTCAGGAGAGGCAGAAGAGTGAGTGGTTATGAGTAGGAACTTTAATGCCACATTGCCTGGATTCGAATCCTAATTCTGCCACTGACTGGCTGTGTGACCACAGGCAAATAATTCTCTCTGAGCCTTAGTTTCCTCATCCTTCAAAAAGGGTTAACAACACAGGACTCAATGAGCTAGAATCCATGAAAAGCTTCAAACAAAAGCAACAAGAGAAAAGCAGTTAGTTACCTACAAGGGAGCACCCATAAGATTGACAGCTGATTTCTCAAAAGAAATTATGCAGGACAGAAGGGCTTGGCACAAAATATTCAACATGGTAAAAACCCAGGATCTACAACCAAGAATACTTTATCCAGCAAAGCTATCATTTATAGTCAAAGGACAAGTAAAGAGCTTCCCAGACAAAAATAAGCTAAAGGAATTTATTATCAACAAGCAGTATTACAGGAAATGTTTGAGGGACTTCTTTAAGAAGAAAAAACATGCATCAAAAACAGGTATAAAAAATGGTAACTACATTCCTATAAACAAGTACATCAAATGGTAAAGAGTTAAATGCTCCAACCGAAAGATATGGTTGTTGCAGAAAAATCAGACCAACAAGAAATCAAGCACCACTCAGAGAGTTGGAGAATTCAGGTTAATTATGCTGGTGGTCTCAAAACACCTAGTGCTCTGAAGATCTAAGCCCCGAAATCAGGGGTAATTTTACTTTTACAGGACTTAACAAGCAAAGGCAATACATCTGTTATCTAGACAGAACAAACAAACGGGATACATCTGTTATCTAGAGAGAACAGGCAAAGAATGAGTCTTCAGTTGATCTCGAGGTCACCGTGCCCTTCACCCTATGTGACAAGCACGTCTACAGAAGTAGAACAAAGAGCTGATTAGAACGTTAGCCATTTGAGTGGAAAATTCCTCTTCAGAGTGGATGAAGGGATAAGAAAACAAGATCCCTACATATGCTGCCTACAAGAGACTCACTTCAGGTTAAAAGACACACACAGATTAAAAGGAAGGGGATGGAAAAAAATATCGCCTTGATGGACCTAGAGGGTACTGCACTGAATGAAATGGGTCAGATAAAGAAAGACAAATATCACATGATTTCATGTACATGTGGAATCTAAACAACAAAATCAACACCAACAACAAAAAAAAGGTGGAAATAAACTCATAGATACAGAGAATATTTAGAGGGCTACTAGATGGAAGGGGGGTTGAAGGACAAAAAAATGGTAAAGGAATTAAAAATTACAAATGGATAGTTGCAGAATAGACATGGAGATGTAGAGTGTATAGAATGGGGAAGATGGTTAATAATGTTGTAATAAATATGTAAGGAGGAAAAGGTATCTAAATTTAATGGAGTGATCACTTTGTGGATCTCTGATGAATATGCTATACAACTGAAAATGATATATTATTGTATGCCAACTAGAACTGGAAAAAAACTCATTAAATTGTACAATGTAAATATAAGCAACTAATTATCTACTATAGTTCAATAAAGACAAAAAATAAAGAAAAAAAAAGAGTTTAGAACAGCACCTGGCATAAGAGAAGGACTAAGGAGAGAACCCTGTAAGAAGCAGGCCTAAGAAAAAGCAAATGAAAACAAGGGGAACTGAAGAATGCAAATATTCCACCTTTGTTTGTTTCTTTGTTTGTTTGTTTGGTTGGTTGGTTGGTTGTCTGGTTTTGGAATAATCTGCAAGTTGGGAGAAAGATGCTAAATTTAAGCAATCCATATTAATCATTTCAATTCAGCTAGAGGCCTAGGACCAAAGAAGCAAAATAAACCTTTTAAATATTAAATTAGCATCAGGGCCACTGCTTTTCCAGATGGCACCTTTTCAAACTGGGGTGTTGAAGGGGAGCTCCTTCCTCAAAACATTTCCAAGTGATTTGCTAGGAAATTACTATAATAAATATACAAATGCTCAATGGCTCCAATGTGAAGGGAGTCCCCAATTTTGTGCAGTGTGCATCATGCAAAACCACACACATTAGGCTTCCACCTGTGACTGAAAGTTTGCTTTCTTGTCTCTATGCAATATGTTGCATATTCTTTATCATGATAAATTTTAAAGAAGAATAAGGAGAATGGCATAAGCCATGTTAATCCTTCCTCTTGTGGTAGACTAGAACTTTTTAATCCTTATCTGACTTTAAAATAAATTTCTGAAATCAATTTCACATGAGTTGTGACTACTTCAAAATGAAATTTGAAGAAAAGGAATTTAGTTCAAAAAATTCAAGTTGTTCAAGTAAAGACTGTTGAATATGATCTAATATTGAAAATGCTATGTTAGTAACTCCATTTCAAAATAAACTTCTGGAGAGGTTTAACAACAACTGAAAAGCTTTAAAAACATTTCTCCAACAATGGAGGGTCACAGAAGTATATGAAGTATATGACAGGGCTTGAAGCAATTTGGCTGAAACAAACAAAAACTAAACTTCTGGCTTGGGTAGGTTTTTTTCCCCTCCCCCCAAATTATTTCTTTTCATCACAAAATAGAAAACCTTTTTGTTTCATGTATCCAGCTGAGTACCCATGGGCATTCATTCTGGTTTGGTCTCAGCTAAATTCAGAGAAACACAGTGGACCTGTTTCAAGTTTACACTGCAGAGTCGTCATGAATTCATCACTCTACTGTCACAAATGTCCTCCTACAGCGCTTTTCATTGCCTAGTGGTACTGAAAGAAAGGAGCCTGTATTGTTTATGAAATGGCTGTGAAACAGATATTCAATTCTTTTATTCCCTCTGAATTTGTTATAAGCAAGAGAAGTAAAAGGAGGAGGAAGAAAAATAAAAAGGCAGTAACTTCCATAGTGTCACATAGAGCAGAAGGAAGAGGGGAGAAAGAAATAGAGTGAGAGAGTTGAAAGAGAAAAGAATGTGAAGGAAAAGACGGAAATCTCAGCTCACCAGATGAATACAGGCATGACTTAGAGATCCTGTGGGTTTGGTTCCAGACCACTGCAATAAAGTGAGGACCACAATAGAGAGAGTCACAGTTTTTTTGGTGGCGGAGGGTCTTGCCATCAGTTTGTAAAATACATAACATCTGTGAAGTGCACTAAATCAAAGCACCAGAAAACAAGATATGCCTGTACCTGGAATACAAACAAACACTAGTTTAGAGAAAACTTGTTTTTTAACCTTTTACCTTACATGACAAATGTTTACATCTGTTAATCTGTGACCTCTTTTTACTATAGTATAAGCTCTATAATCATCTGAGACTTTCTTTCCCAAAGTTGTGATATTTGGATTTTTATCAGAACCTCTTGAGTAATCAAAGTAAGTTATATTGAAACTGTCTTGGAGAAACCAGAAATGTTGAGTCATCTCAGTCCAGGGCCTGGACTTAGATGAACAAACCAAGCTTCCAAGACAAAATTTAAGGAGGTGCTCACTCTCAGGCACCAGGCCCACACTCATGTGAACCTGACAGAGGATACCTCCTTAAATTTAGCACTAGGCGCCTCACTTGTACCTCCCCCTCCCCTCCCAACTCCCAAGACTGGTGCCCTCCCACACTTGCAGAAAGCTCTTTCTCTTCCTTCCACCTGAAAGCCAGGTGCTATGGCTCCTTTCCCTTCTGAATCTCTACCTTATACCTCCACTCCTTCCCACACCACCCCAAACATTGCTCTCACCAACCTCAACCAAGCTGCTTCTGTCCTTAGGAATCTGTGACTAGGTTTTAAACAGGCCACCAAGACTTTTAGAGGTTAATGTGTAGTCCTAGGCCTCATTTCATGGAAACAATCAAATAAATTTTCTTTGTTATGCTATGAAACTATGAAATCACATTTAGTGCCATCATGCCTTACAAACCATCCAAATATCTATCCAAAACAGATTTTATCTAAGAATTAGATAAAATCTAATATGGGCCCTTCTAGTTAGTTGTTGATTGGATCACTTTATTATTAGATTCATGACTGAGGTTTTCTAGAGGATATTGTGATATCACAGAGGCACCTGCTGGAGGCTTGCTTCAATCCATAGCCATCCTATCTCCCCACTCAACTCTCTTCCTTCCTACAGACAATTTCACTATTAAGGAGAGGGGTGTATCACATCCCTCAGGTGTGTTGAAAAGCATTGCTTTTTCTGGAGATGACCAAATGACTCTAGGGGGAACAAGATTAAATAAGGCTCCAGTGATGTCCTGCAGGATTCAGTGGCATACGCAGAGCTGTTTTTTGGTCAGAAGCTCTTTTACAGAACCTGCCAAATCACCAGTTAGCAGCTAGCACTTTTCTTTCCCACTTACTCCAGAAGCAACCTCTGGACCCTGAACACAATTTTTCCTTTGATTCTTCTGATAACAGTATGACAGAAAATGCTGTAGCAATCAAAACTGCCTGGAAACAGCATATTAACTGTTCAGAGTTTTAAATAATGTTTAATTGAGGAAACGTCAGCACATATGCTCTCCATGGATCTTCTCATACAGATGAACTCTTAACACTGTGTCCTTAAGATTTCACTCCTTCTCATTTAGAGTCCGTCTCTCAGACAGGATTCCAGGATCCTAGAAGTAACTTCTACCTGGGATGAAGTAGGAATGAAGATGTGTCAGATATCTACAGACACTGTCTCATTTAATTTCCAAACAAAGAAAACCCTGCCAAACACACCCCAGTGGCAGCATTTTGCAAATGAAATAGATGCTCACAGAAGTTCAATGGCTTTCCCAAGGTCATATGGTTAGGAAAAAGTGGAGTTAGAATTGCCCTTGCCCTTCTTCACCTCTCCTCCCACTGTTTCCTCCCACAATGCAATGAGACCAATACTCTTCCTAAGAGCACTCAGACTTGGTTTATTTGTAAGAGCTGGGTGTCAGCATTTCTTTTCTGAGCTCCAATCATCAGAAACTAATGCAAAATAAATCTTCTGAGGCTGTCTCATGCAATTCTTTTAAATAATTATGAGAAAACTGAAGTGCAGCAATTAAATTACTGCGCCCCTAGTGAGTCATTGACTCAAGGCCAGAAGCAGGACCAGCAGTGACTTCAGGGCAGTGTGTTAGCACCTCATGGTCATGCAAGGAGAGACCCATGTTCTAGATGTGGGAAGCTGATTCTCTCAAGTCCCCAACTTTTCTGGGGAGACACAGGTGGGTGGTAAGGTCTGGAGTGGTGGTGAGGGACAGCATCCCTACATGTCACATGTTTGACGCCAGAGTTCACTGTTTCTTTTCAGCTGAGCAATTCTAGTCATCAAAACCTATAGCAAAAAAAAAAAAATAGATATTAGAGTGAACAGGAAACAGAATCTTCAGCCCTTTTCAAGGTTGATCCCTGGATCTTCTTCCAAAACTTCCTGATTCTCTCATGCTCGGGCAATTAACAGAGTTCTCTACAGTAGTATCAGATTAAATAACCACCACCACCATCCTTAGCTCCTTGTAACTTATTTACCAACATGGCTTCTTGGTCTGAGTTGACTGCACACCCTACAAGTGTGACTTACCTGGCTCCCAGTTCTAGCACAATATTCATGCTACTCTGCCTCCTCCCTCCTGTGTCCTCTTTCCCTAGTTCCTCTAAGCCAGGGATTGAAATCATAAATGTCTTCAGAGGTTTGGAAGTTAAGAGAATTGTGTGAAGTTCTGGGTATACAACAATAGGAAATGGTGGGGAGTATAGCAAACTAAAAAGCACATGCCTGCCTAAATAAATACAAATTTAAAACAAAATTAAAGCATTTCACTGACCAAAGTACTTCTGCAGTTTGGATGCAGCCAGACACCAGTTTTCAACTCCTGTCTCAATTCTATACTGTAGACATTACTTTCTTCAAATCCTTGCCAAGTCAACTTTATTTCCCTAGTATTTTCTTTGTTAGTTATCACTCCTTTATAGTCCCTTAATTGCATATAGAATATGTATCATATTATCTGGCTTTTGTATTTCATATACCTTGAGGGTAAGAACAATTTACCCACGTTTTTTATCTCAATTTCATATTAGCCCCTTCCTCAAATTTAGTTAACCATAACCTTCAAGAATATATATCATATGGTGTACAAATCCTATAAAAGGATCCTTATTTGGTACTCAAGTCCTACTCCTAAGTGTGTAGATTTGTGTCCTTGGCATTTTCAGAAACTCCCACCAAAGGGGCAGGAGTTAAATTTTCTGCATCCGCCTAGTTCAGAAGAGAAGAGAAACATTCTGTTGTTCTGTACTAATACAAATAACCCGTATGGCCCTCTGAATTACAGTCACTGTGACACCCAGCCAGATATGCCAGGACCATTTCTAGCTTCTCCCAAAAAGCAATCAACACAGGAAGTAAACCTTGGCCCATGAGTCCTATCATCTGCTGTCCTCTAGTGGACGAAAGGGATACAGCGGACACTGTGGGCCAGAATCCAGAGCTCCCTAAGGCCTAACTCCAGAAAACAGTATTAACAGCCACAGAAGAATCATCCCTTCTTCTGCGGTGTTGAATTGGCAGGATAATAATAAAAACAGAAAAAACTACAGAAGACTAAAGCTATGGTTTTCTATTGTAAAAGGCAAAGTTTGTGTTGAAGGAAAATAAGCAGGAGTCAATAATTCACTGGTGAGATACAAAGCAACCACTGAGGCTGGGAAGAAACCAGAATGTGTTCACATCATGCAACAAACACATAATTTAAAAAACTAATAATGACTTTTGGTAGTGTTTTTCTTATAATATAAAAGTGGATAAACTTTACTATCCAAGTTTTTCTTCATTTCACAAGTATATGTTCGTCTTAAGAATACAGATAAACAACAAAATGAAATCACCCAGAAACCACCTTCCATTAAAAGACCACCACTGGCAATACTGTCAATACATCATCCTAGGCATTGTGGAATGCATATGTAAACACAGGATTTTGTTCTAACCAATAGAAGATCACATTTTGCATACAGTTTCACAACCTGCTACTTTACCAAGAAATTCTGAGGTCATGAGAGGGTACACATGTTCTGAAGTCATTCTCTACCTGTGTGTTTCAATCACTCAAAGTTCAGGTTTGTGACTGTGCTAGGACAGGCCACGTTACCTACATTTCTTGTCTGGGTCCCTTCTCATCTTACTCTTCCAGCCGGCTTAAGCAAGTGACCAATCATAGCATATCATTTTATTTCCATATGGTATTTAAAATAATAAATCTGAGCCTACGGAAATTAAGATTAATACTATCTAATGTATTCATCATGGCGAGTTATTTAATTGCTTAAGATTCACTTCAGTACCATATTTAAATTGTGTGGATATGGCATTCTATTCTTGCTTTAAAAAATATGCTTTTTGAATTATATCTATATGAAACATTTTTTCCTAAAATTATAGGAGATATTTTTCTTGAGAGAAAATGTCAAATGTAACCAATGCACACTTCTCTTAGAAACAAAACGCGATCATCATTTCTCTAGGCATATATAGTTTGTCCCCATGCAATAAACACAACAAGGAAAAGAACAGTATCTACTTAAGAGAGAGCCCTGATGGTAGAAATGAAAGAGCATGACCAAATTTAATGTTAAAGCAAAACTAAAAACTCCACGATGGTACTTAAGTGAGAATGATGGGAACGTATTGTTTCCTTATAATGATTTTAAATGGAAATTACAATTCAATCACGAATAAAAGTAAATTGTAGACAGTGAGGCGAACAAATCTGTTTCACTCGGATTCACGGTGATTATCAAATTAGCAGCTACTCATTCTCCACTAACCATTTTCAGTCTTCTTGGTCTTTCTAACAGCTCTGAACTGCAGCTTCGTGATGATTGCAATGGTGGCAGCTCATCAGGGTTGTATTTTAGCTGAGCTTTTATCTTCCTTTTTTTTTTTTTTTTTTTTTTTTTTGCATTGCTTGCTTGGCAAGGTAAAAGAGGGGTAAAAAGCATTGTACCCGAACCTGTTTTAAAAATTGTGCAACACCAGTTGAAGGGCTAACATCTGGCTCCAGGCTGCCTCCTGACTCATCCTGTACTCTCTCTTCATCAACTCCACTCCAGCCACACTGGTCTCTTTGCAGTTTCTTCACACCAAGCATACTCCTGCCTCAGGGCCTTTGCATCTGCTTTCCCTCTGCATTCCCACCTACATCCACAAAGGTTACTCCTCCATTAGAGTCTGAATTCAGAGGTCCCCTCCTGGGAAAGATTGGTTTTCCCCAACTGAGCATTTATAAAATAGCACCTTCTGTCACTCTCTGCTACCTCACTCTGCTCTGCTTTTTATTCCCAAAACATCTATCATTACCTGACCTACTTTGTGTTTCTTTATTGAATGAACCCAACATCACTTAGAGAATTCTGATGGTGAAGGTTCAGCATAAGTCCAGAAGTGCCTGTGTTGAAAGGAGATTCTGATGCACACCCTGGTTAAGAACCACTGGTTTAACATACATACATTATAGCTTTTAGAGTCAGATGGTCTGGATTAAAATTACAGCTTGTCAAGCATGGGGCATTATAACTATAGGCCTAGTTAGAATCATGGTAGCAACAAACACCCATCTCCCAAGATTGTACTGAAGATAACAACCTGCTGAACTGGAAAGTGCTATATAAATATTAGTTATTGCCCTATTTCTTCTCTGAAGATGAAGTCACATTTTAGAGAAAAACAATTTTTAAACTAATAAAATCTATTTTTAATTAGAACCACAATCTCTGAATCCGATTGTTGCTTTCTTGCAAACTCGAAATCGTATGTCTGTTTTTATTCCTGAAGGCAGTGCAAAAGAAAAACAAATAAAATTTGCCGATACTTGTACCAAATAAGTCTTTACTCTGAAATGCAAAATTGCTAGCAGCAATTTTGCCTGCACTGCTCCCAGAGAGGTGTCAGTGAAGAGCCGGACTCCCCCTACCACCCCCAACTCCATCCCATCCCAACCCTGCCCCAGCTGAGCATCCCTGAACATTGCCCTTCAGCAATCTCCAGTCTGTATAAGTGGCTTTTTCACAGAAGCTGCATACAGGAGACAGCACATGGAGATGATGGACAGGTAGAGCCAGAGAAAGCAGGGCCTGGAAAGACCAGGAGACAGCACTTCAGGAAGCAGCAAGCGGAAATGTGGCATTTTGGAAACACTTGCTCTAATAACAGGAGAGAGTCCAGTGTGATCACCCAAGGGACAGAGTCCCGTGTCATAAAAAGCAATCGGTGAATTAAGGAGGTTCCATCCAACTCAGCGGCCAGCTGTACCATGCAAGAGGTCTCCTAATAAAAGTGGCTCTGTGATAGGAATTAGTCTTCCACAGAGCTGATGTATGGTTGGTTGCCTTTTATGACAGAGATCACCAGGAAAAGATTTAAGAACATACAGATGGGGCACTGTTATTCATGTTTACGTAGCCAAGGAAATAAATATTTTATAGATGTACTTCTATTTTTAACACCGCAAGCAAGTTTAATTGGGTCAAGAGTGACACCTAGTGGACAAGCTTTGCTAAACTCTATTTCTGTCCATTCCCCAAATCAAATTAATTTCATTTACGAAATTATTCCACAGTATTGCCAAGCTGTCATAAAGTCAATGTCTTTGAAAATTGCACCCAAAATCCTGTAACTTCAACCTCTGTAATAAAAACAGCAAAAGGGGACTGACAGAGTGGAACTAGTTTTAAAACATATACATGTATGAAGAAACATTAAAAAATAAAAAAACAATGAGACAAATCCTTGTCCCAGGTTTCTTTAGCATGGCATAACATTTTTCCATCAGATGGAGAGAAAAAATTGAATTTTTGAATTTATGAGTAGAACTTTTAGAATTGGAAGCAGGTGAAAAACGGTGGTTACTGCCTCTGGAAACCCTGCTAAGTGGTCTGGCCTAGGGTGATTGGACCCTTTGCCTTGTGGACCCAGGAATCCACTCTTGCTCTGAATTTGTGAGGTTCTGCCATTCATATGTCCCAACTGTCTGGATGTCACTCTGAAATTCTAACCCCAGATACTTTCATCACCTTTTCTGATGCTAAAATCAGGGCATATAACCTAACACACAGTCAGACTACAAAACAGAACCATTGACTAAGTAAGGACTGTCCAGGAAATTCAAGATACTCACTTGCTGTAACAACATATAGTTTGGCCCTGTTTGATTTTTATAAAGAATTTGTTCTGCTTTCTAATGTCCTCTAGGATAATATTTTGCTTTAAAGTTTATTTTTTCCCCCAAGAGGAGGATTTTACCAGCCCCTCAAGTGAAGTTGCTGTGCCTCTCTGGTGCTACCCGCATTCTATTACTCTTTTGTCCTTGCTGGTGTGATTGTAGCTTTCTGGTTTCCCCTCCGTACCCACACTCCTCTCAGCTGCCTTCTCATAGGACTCTCACAGCCCCAACCCAGGGTTTCCATCCCAGAGTCATCCCAACCAGGGTCCACCTTCCACCTGCTTCACAATGAAACTCACTGAGTAAACATCACTTTGCCATGAAACAGTTCCCATTCCAGCATCTTCTTTCCTAGAAACATGCACTTTACAACTCCCATGCCTCGTCTATACCACGCTGTTTGCCCTGGCTGCTCTGTTGAGCCTAATGGCCTAATTCACTCCTGTTTGTTTAATTGGTTAAATCAGATTAAAATATGTTTTTGGATAGAATATAGTATGTTCACTTGTGTGTATTTTTAATTTAAACACATACCCCCAATGCTGAGACCCAGAGGCATGGTTTAAAAATTAAAGGTTTTCAAAGCCATGCTGATGACAGTCAACAACAGTTATAAATTTTGCAGCCAGAAAATACTTAAAACAAGTTTAATTACCAAGAACTACTCATCTTCCAGGCCCAAGGAGGTGTCACTTTCTTCTTCAAGGTTCCCAAAACTTGCTGCACCAGGATCACCCGGAAAGCATCATGAAAAGACAGTCCTGGGCCCCATCCCAGATCTCTTGAACTAATATCTCCAGGTAGAGATCAGAAATATCTATTTTCCATAAGTTTTCAGCCAGCCCTGCATACTTCCAATCTAATGCTTGAAGCGCTGTTCTGAATTGTAGCTCAAACCTCACCTCTTTCAGAAAGGTCTGGTAAAACAAATTCTTGCCACTGTCTCCCACCCTGAAGCCATTCATATCATCTTGATTTTCACCATATCTATGTACCACCTGCACCACAATTTACTTAAGACATGTGTATCAATTAACTTGCATTTTTACAAAAATAAAATGCGCTTTTTAAAAAATTGTCACTACTATGAAATCATGGTTTTGATATGTTTTTTTTCTAATACTCAATACAATAAGTATATACCACTAAATACTGTTTTTAAGTGCCTTTTCCTGTAACAGTAAACATAGTTTGTGAGTACTGGTGGAGTACAAGTACAATACTTGAGAAAACACTGACAGAAGGAAATAATTTCTGATCCTACCTTTCTTTCCAAAGATGACCCTAAGGGAAATTGTGAATAGGACAACTTTGCATTGAGGAGCTCAGTTCTTGTAATTTGACTAGGAACGTGTGAGTAGAACTTTTCAGATTGGAAACAGGTAAAATCCAGTAACTACTACCTATGGAAACCCTGCTGAATGGCCTGGCCCCAGGCAATTGGCTTGATTCTACCAAAAAAAAAAAAATGGGGTCTCCATTCTTCACCCATCCCATTCTTTGTTTAATCAATAATTGATTAAACCACTGGGGTGGGGCCTGGGTATTGAGTAATTCTAATATGAAACCTAGATTTAAACCCTCCTGCCATTTTCCTTTCAAAAGACATTTCTCCCCAATTAGGAACCTCCATTACCCTCTACTACCTCCATGGAGCCCCCTTGTATTCATTGATAGAAGATAAAAAAGACACTCAGCTTATTAAAACATTCAGATCAGAGCTGAAAAGTTGATGCCTGGACTCCAGAATTCCAGAGAATGTGAACCTTAAGGGCTTTTACCCTTTTACTAGTTCAAAATAAATGATATACTTTTTTCTTATTTTAAAAGTATGTATTCATTAAGAAATATTGAACAGAGATGAAAAATGGCATAGATAATAGAAGCTCTGTTCACCCCTCTGGCAATCAAATCAAAGTTGTGACAGAAATAAGGAGCAAACAGCAAGGAAAATCACCTGGGATCTAGATGAACAAGCCATACAACTAGGCAGAAATCAAAGAAATCTCCCTGCAATGGAGGAAGGCAAGAATGTGAGGCTACCCAGTCCCAGCAGCTGAGTGGGACAGCTGCAGCAGTGGTGCCTCTTAAAGAGGCCATGTCTGTGAGAGGACTTTTGCAGTTATGGACCTGCTTGCTCTGAGCACCAATGCTGGTTCAGCTGAGCAGAGACTTACAGTGGAGGGAGACACTAAGTTGTCAAAGTGAGGGCCGAGGAGAGATTCCCTCTGTACAGAAGTGCAGGCAGTGTCCATTGTTCCTCTTTTGAGCCATCCCCTGCCCAGAGTGTAGACTCAATGCTGCCTAGAGGAGACTTCATCAACCTGCATAACAGAGGTCACTCCACTCAAAGGATTCCCTGAAACTTCACCTTCCCCAATTCACAGTTCCACCCAAGTCATACCCAGGTGTATCCTCAGGGAGTCAGGAGCTCCTTGCTGTGCAGCACCTACACTCACACTGGTAGCATCTGGCCTCAGTTTATGGTGTGGCCTTTTGAGGCAACTATAAGCACAGTATCTGTGGATTGCTTGCTGAATCTTAACAGGTGGCCCCAAATAAGCACAGGCTTGGGGTAAATTTGGCCTGCAACTAAACCCCTCTCAGGACTTTGCCACTGGACACCTACTTCACAAATCCACATGAATAAGACCAGAAAACTTAAGAGCTTTGCTTAATACATAAAAACAGACATGAAACAGCAGCCAAAATAGGAAGACAAAGAAGCAGAAACCATATGAGAGAACAGAACAGAGATCCAGATATAATGGAGTCAAGCAATCTAACAGATGCAGAGTTCAAACCACTGATTATAAAGATGCTCAATGAGCTTATGGGAAGTGTAGATGAATTTAGTGAGAACTACAACAGAGTTAAAAATATATATATAAAGATGGAAATGAAAATTATAAAAAAAACCAGAAATGATAAAACATATTATCTGAGATGAGAAGTATACTAAATGGAATAAACAAAGTGAATAATGAAGAGGATCAAATGACCTATATAGAGGATGGGAAAGCCAAGAACACTCAATCAAAATGGCAAGAGATAAGAAGCCAAGACTCTAATAATAATTTAAGGAGCCTAAGTACATTATTAAAGGTAAAAATATCCATCTCATTGGGGTACCAGAAGAAAAACAAGAAGTTGAAGAGCTATTTGAATAAATAATGATGGAAACTTCCCTAACCTGGTGAAAGAAATAGACATGCAACCTCAGGAAGCTCAAAGAGTCCCCAAAATGAGGAACAAAAAGAGGCTCACACCAAGACACATCATGCCAAAGGTTAAATATAAAGATAAAAATCTTAAAAGCAGTAAGAGTAAAGCAGTTAGTTACCTATAAGGAAGCACCTATAAGACTGGCAGCAGATTTCTCAAAAGAAACTATGGAGGACAGAAGGGGTTGGCACAAAATATTTAATGTGATGAAAACCGAGGATCTACAACCAAGAATACTTTATCTAGCAAAGCTATCATTTATAGTCAAAGGACAAATAAAGAGCTGCCCAGATAAAAAGAAGCTAAAGGAATTTATCATCACCAAGCAAGTATCACAGGAAATGTTTGAGGGACTTCTTTAAGAAGAGAAAACATGCATCAAAAACAGGAATAAAGAAGGGTAGCAACTATATTCCTATCAATAAGTACCTCAAATAGAAAAGAGGTAAGTGCTCCAACCAAAAGATAGAGTAGCTTAATGAATAAGAAAACAAGATCCCTACATGTGCTGCCTATAAGAGACTCACTTCAGATTAAAAGACACATGCAGACTAAAAGGAAGGGGATGGAAAAAGACATTTCCTTGATGGACCTACAGGGTATTGTGCTGAATGAAATGGGTTGAATAGAGAAAGAGAAGTATTGCCTGATTTCACATACATGTGGACCCCAAAGAACAATATCAACAACAACAAAAGCAGAAATAAACTCAGATACAGAGAATATTTAGAGGAATACTACGTGGAAGAGGGTTGAGGAGAAAAAAAAATAAGGCAAAGGGATTAAGAAGCACAGTTGCAAAACAGACATGAAGATGTAGAATATAGCATGGAGAAGATAGTGAATAATTTTGGAATAAACATGTAAGGGGATAAAGGGTACTAGATTTAAATGGGCAATCACTTTGTAAGTTGTGTGGATCGCTGATCAATATGCTATACAACTGAAACTGGTATACTATTGTAAGCCAACTGTAATTGGGAAAAAACTCATTGAATTGTACAATGTAAATACAAGCAACTAAATTGGGAAAAAACTCATTGAATTGTACAATGTAAATACAAGCAACTAATTGTCTATTATATTTCAATAAAGATGAAAAAAACTATCTGAAAGATAAGTAATATATGTAAACATTTTAAAGATACTTAGTACACCCAAGGAGAGACAACCAGTTTTAACACTTCAGTATATATATTCAGAACTCTTTCTAGAAATGTGTGTCACAGATCAATGTATGATCTCACTGCTATTAAAAATAAAAGTTGCTGTTACTCCCATTCCTTAACCCACTTCCTTAAACTTCCCAGTCTCTGCAGCTTAATACATTTCAGTTGCAGAGCTAGAAAGAGGAGCTAGGAGAAGCCAGAAGGCTAATGCCTGGCCTGCCTAGAAGAATGATTGTGCTGAGAGTAGAGGCCTGAACTAGGAGGGAAGAAGCTTCCCTAGGGAGGACATCTGTGGCAGTGCCCCACCCCAGACAGTGCTTGAGTAGTAGCCTGGCTTTTGGAGAAGGAGGCTGAACTGATCATCTTTGGCCTTATCCTGCAGCACGAGATGCTTGTACCTAGTGTGGCACAGAGGACATGAAGTCACCCTCTTCAAAAGGAGAATAAGCACCTCAATAGCTCCGATAGGGACTTGAACAGTTGTAGCCCCTCCGCTGCATACCATGTAAAACTCAACTGAGATGGAATTTCTGGCCAGTTCTGGTGGATGGGAGAGAGCCAAATTCCTTTCATTTATTAGTGTTAAAGCCCATTGACCAAAATCACAAGAAACAAACCTATGAGAGGGGCTTCTCATAGGATTTGGGCCTTTTATGGATGCTTTTAAGGAGAAATTAGTGCCATAGGGATTGAATCTGGATTGAATTCTATCAAAAAGGGGCAATTTGGTTCTGAATATCTTAATTTTTATCTTGCAGAAAAAAAGTCCTAAAGCGAATGAGAGTTACTATTAGTTTAAAAACAAAGAAAGTAGTAGTCACTTGTGTTAGAAGAAGAGATTTAGTCATTTTTGTGGTCGTACAGTGGTTTTGTCTTTTATCTTGTTCCAAACATGGTCAGAGCAGCCTTGTCTGAGCACTGTTGATATTCTGGGGCTACTGTCAATATTTACTTGGGAACATCAGGATCGACTGCTGGCGGTGCCATTTTTCACTTTCCTAAACAAAGGACTGGATCATCTCTTGTGAATATCCATGATACATGTATGCACACATACATATACATATTACAAATACAGGATTATATTATACATTATTATGCATACTGTTTGGTAATCTACTTTATAATGATAGGTCAACAACAGTTTCCCATGACGGTAACTCATCTATGTCACTTTAAATGGGTGAGTGGGGTTCTCTCTGCACATGAGCCACACATATTGAACTAGTCCCCTGTTGCTCCACACTTGGAATGTTTTCTTTGGTGCATGCACATGTGTATGTTCATAATCAATGCTGTAATGAACATCTCTATATCTAAGACTTTGTGTATGTCCACAGTTATTTTCTTAGCATAAATTTCTATAGGTGGGATTACTAATAATCAATACAGGATCATAGTTCTAAGGTTTTTGGTAATATTGTCAAATTGTCTTTAAAAAGTTGTTACAATGTACATTCTCATTGAGCAGTAAAGAGAGTAATTTTAGCCATTTCTTTCAGTATGCTTTGCAATTTTGCAATTATCCATTTTTATCAATTTCACATTTCTCAGATTTATCTACATTCACACTAGTTCAGATGGTCCAAATACATTAGTGAGAACAAGACTACCTCTTTAATTGCTTCAGAGTAAGATTTTTTTATCACTAGCTAAGTAAACAAAGCAAAAGGAACATCCTATTGATAGTAAATCGGGACTGATCTCTATACACAAAAGACAGAATACTAAAGTTAAGTTTATTTCTGTCAGAAAGAGCTCCTTGATCTGTATCTCAGACTGTGGTCTTCAACCTTTTTGGCACCAGGGACCAGTGCTCCTATGAGAATCTAACACCTGATGATCTGAGGTGGAGCTGAGGTGGTGATGCTAGTGCTACGGAACACCTGTAAACACAGAAGAAGCTTCCCTCACTCGCTGCTCACCTCCGGCTGTGCATCCTGATTCTTAAAAGTATGGTCAGTGACCCAGGGTTTGGGGGCCCCTGCTTTATGATATTTCAATAAATTTGTTGATTATCTTTTTAAAAAAAACACTCTCTGATTTAATTAGAAATCTTTTGGTTGCAAATGACAGAAAACTCAATTCTAAATGGTTTCAGCAAAAAAAAGTGGGGATAGGAGTAAATTTAGTGACTCAAACTGAAAATCCTAAAAGACATTGTAGTCACAGGTAAAATTCATCCTGAAATTAAAGACTGCCACCAGCATCCACCTCTGTTTAGCTGCCTTTGGACTGGCTTGATGCCTAAGCTCACTGTTGGCCTCTGGCAACTTCAGGCTTTGTCATAATAGTCACAAGATGGCTACAGGAAAATCAGAAGAAAGTCATCATTATGAATACTGGGCAGCAACAAATACCACTATTCTGAGTCTTGTAGAATTCTAGAGCTAGTAAGAAATTTAGAAACCATCTAATGATTTTCAAAAGTTTTTTTTGTGTGTGTGTGTGTGTGTTCTGTTTTATTTTGCTGCATCAAACAAGATATTTTGCTTTTTTTTTCAAACAAGATTTTACAGCAAATACATAGAATAGAATAAAACTGAGCTGCTCAGGTTGAAACAGGAGTGGGGATCCCCAGCCCCAATACTTTGCCCCCTCTCTTCTTCCTTATCCTCCCTGAGGCACCTTCAAAAAGTACACTTCTAATCACTTTAAAGATAGAGAAAATGAGTTTCAGAGCACATACGTGGCTTAGTCCAGGACATTAGCCCATGAGTGACAGAATCAAGGAACTATGTGCCCTCACCTTGTCCCCTCAGTCTTAGAGTTTTCCACACCTCTGTTTGTTTCTCACTGCCATTTTTAGTGTTTTACTTCCGTCCTTGATTTACTCCTACAAAAAAATTAAATGGTAAACAGACTGAAAGTCTAAATTGTCCTCTAGCCATAGTAGATCAATAGGACCAGCTCAGGACCAAGCAGGTTCAGAGCTACATTCAGCTTCTGTGTTCCTTTAAGTCCACTTGAAGTTTTTATTTCAAATCAGCAAGATAATGTCAAAATCAGTGTTTCTGAGGATGTAACCTATGGACTTTGTGGATACTTCCTCAAGATCCTCTTAAGGATTCGTGAGTTTGAAAGATATTTTTGGACAACATGTAGTATGAGCCATAGAGGTAAAGTGAACAAAAACTGAAATCCTAGAGATAGCTGTCCTATGAGAAAGTTTATCAGTTCCGCTTTAAGGGATAGAAACATTTTCTTCAGTACACAATTGAGAGTTAAAACAATGTGGAGAAAAATGACCAAATTTATGCAAATGCCAGACGAACCCTAAGTGATTAAAAATAAAATACTTTGAATAAATAAAAATTAAATAATGAACACCATATATGTCTGGTGAGAAGTATCTGCCAATATTACCAATATGTTTTATCTGAATTTATAGCCAAGAGATGGGTATGGGGGACTAATGTAGATCACCAATATATTATCTTTTTCTCCAATCTCTCATCTCTTTCTCCCAGTTTTAATTAAAGCTTTTGTTATTTAGAAGGTTCAGAGCATAGGGAAAAAAAACAGAAAATTGCATTAATATATTTTCCAAATAAAACAAAGGTTATGGGTTATTGGGACACTGCGAAATACTCAGTGCTACATATATACAAGATCATGAATTAGAGCCAATGGGAAAATGTCACAAGAGACCAAGAGAGAGGCAAGCTTCCTTTGTGAAGAATGGTTTGGGGAGGATCTCATTAAATATAACTCTTTAAAGGGGAGAAATTATTTCTATCAAATCTATGATTTCTAGCAAAATATACATATAACCTCTTTCATTGTTCATTGGCATTTTGTACTTAAAAGCAATATTTATTTAGTTGAAGCTAGAGATGTAGTATCTCTCTAAATATTCAAATCGTAAGAGAGAATGTTTTCTTTCCTTGAACATAGAAAAAAATAAGAGAAAACTTAGGTATATTTTTATGTATCCATTTCAGGTCTAAAATCACTTTGTGCAATTAGTAACATAGACCTATATTAAATCCATCAAGATTTGTTCCTAGGTTCTCGAGGCCTAATGCACACAGAGATGCACCCAGTAGGAGAAATAATGCTGGTCAGGGATGCATCCATGTCTTCACCTTTGAGTTTGACTAACCAAAAAAATTAATTCACACACACCTCTCCCCTGACCATGTACTTTATTGTTCATACCTCAGTTACTTGTCACCTGGTGTTATAATTTTCTATTTATTCATCCATCTTTTTCACCATACTCCAAGCTCAGCAAAGGCAAGGACTATAACTTATTCACTTAGGATCCTCAAGGACCTAGGAGAATATTTGGACTTCATGCATCCAATAAACTGAGCAAGCACTCAATAAATATCGTAGAAACAGAGAAATAAAAGTGATTAAATGAATTGTATCAACACCACTTTCAACTGCTGCCATTTTTACTCTGTCTGAATTAGTAAAAGATTAAGTGTGAATCCCAAAGAAATCTGGGTCAAAAGATTCAGAGACCATGGCCAAATAAGAATTATGACAATGGAAGAAAGTTCTAGAAAACACTGAGCAAAATTTATCTTCAACAATAATACCTTTTGCTTTTCTCCTTTGCCAATTTACTTAGTGAAGAAGATAAGTAACCCTGAAAATGTAGCATTGTCAGGAAAATGGCAGTTAAAAACAAGTAGGGTATACCAAAAGAGGGCACTCTTACCACAGATAGTTAACTTTTTTTTTTTTTTTTTGAACATTTGCCCCACAGCAGGGCCAACAGAGAAAGTACTGCATTCTTTCCTAAGAGCTCATAAGTCTCCCAGCCAAGCAAAAGGAAAAGGAAAATACCAAGGTAAAAAATGAGTAGAGAAGAATGCCAAAGGCAATGATGACCATGCCCCCTGGCCATGATACCCTGGAGGCAGAGCTTTATATGGCTCTCAAAGGACTAATTACCCACCTCTCACTGAAACTTAAGAAGAAAATGCCAAAAAGAAACTAAACCAAGCCAACTCACATTCTGGCCTGTATTAACCCCTCTCCTTGCACTGCCTTTCAATTCTTTTTATTTTCCACCTGTTAGAACAAGTCATTTCATTCTATGGATAGACCAAACCAGAAACTTTGGGCACATGTGCCTGATGTCTGTAGTGTTAAATGCTAATACTCTATTTTTTAGGGGAAGAATACTTCTGCTCTCCTTGATGCCCCATGGAGACTGCCCCGGCTTCTGAGGTGCAGAAGCAGATGAACCCTCTCTTTGCCTTCACCCTTCTTTGGATCTACAGACTGATGGTCTGAACTTTGAGAGAGATAGAACTTTGTTTTTCCTCCTCCTCTGAGGGCTGCCATCACACATTATTGACCCAAAAATTGGGAGGTAGGTACCCCATCTCACTGTGTCCCCAAAGCTCTGTCTACCCAAGACCAGCTCTAGTTGAAAATTTTATTTTATGTACTGTTCTGAAATGTGCCTTTCTCCTGTGTATGACTCTACAGTTCCAACTCCATTGCTACTGCCCTGGCTCAGGCCCTTGTCATTCCTATAGGCTCCCAGGAGTTTCCCTACTCTAATCTTGGACACTGATCATCCTTTCACACTGGAGTTCCCTTCCTAGAAAAAGATCTAACTCTGACTACTGCAACCTCACTTCTCACTATTCTTCCCATTGCTTATTCCTCCCAGAGTTGCTTCTATGTTGTTCCTTGAACATGACTGTGTTCCTGCCTGAGGGCCTTTGCATTTGTGGTTTCTTATATCTATGTATTCTCCTAGACACCCAAAGATTCATTCTTTCACTTTATTCGGGGCTATGCCCTAATATCATGCCTTCCCTAAATATCAGCATATTATACTCTGTCCCCTTACATTGCTTTATTTTTCTTCATAGCACTCATCACTAGCTGACATTGTTATATATCTCATTGTTTATCTCTGTCAGCTCTATAATGGCAGAGACTTAGTTCTATCTTGTCTATAATTGTATCTGCAGCACCTGACACATTAGATATTCACAATAAATATTTATTTAATTAATTAATTCTCTCCTCCATCCCCTCAGGTACCCCTCATTTACTCCAGAATTAGACCAAATTCTATGGCATGACATTTAGGGCCTGTAATTTGACCCACCTCTCCTTTCTCTGGCCTTATCTCTTGTCACACCACCACCACCACCTGCAATGGACCCTGAACTCTAGTCAAACCTAGCAGTATACCATCCACTTTCAGGCCTGCATGCATTTGCTTCTGCTTGTTCAATCATCATTTGTTGAAAACTTCTTAATCTCTTAAAAAACTCTTCTGACATGCTATCTCCACATAGTGAAGACTTCTTTATTCTCCCTCCTATTTCAGCCATCGACAACTCTTTGGTTCTTTGGTATCAGTTTGTACAGTTCTTATATAATGTCCTCTTATATAAGAGCTATAAGTTATAAATTACTTCTATATTTAATTTTCTCTACCAGTAGACAAAGTAGAGGAAATAGACAGTGATTATTTTTTAACTCCCAAGCACATAGAGCAGGGGTCTCAAACTCAAATGCCCACTGAAGCTAGGCACAAAGAAAGGTATCTGGGTATATTAGTCTGCTCAGACTGTCATAATAAAATACCACAGACTAAGGAAATCAAACAACAAAAACTTAACTTTCTCACAGTTCTGAGGTTAGTCTATGATCACAAGGTGCCATCAGGATGGGTTCCTAGTAAAGCCTCTCTTCCTGGCTTGCAGATGGCTGCCTTCACCCTGTGTCTTCACATGGCCTTTTTCCTCACTGTGCATATAGACAGAGAGAGCTTTCTGGTGTCTCTTCCTCTTCTGATAAGGACACTAGTCATATGGGACTAAAATCCTACTCTTATAACCTCATTATTTAACCTTAATTACTTCCTTAAAGGCCTTATCTCTAAATACAGTCACCTTGGGGATTAGGGTTTCAACATACAAATTTAGGAGAACATAATTCATTTCACTGCAATGGGCAAGAAGAGATTCAAGAGAAACATAAGGTGGTTCCCCATCCATATAAGGGGTTACTACTTAGTTCCAACAAATAGCCCCAGTCCTAACATGCAAGCCTAATATTTCCCAACCTTCAGAATTTGAAAAGAAAAAAAAACTGGAAATCTGAATAATTCAGAGGTGAAATCTCTTAATTTTTAAATGTCAAGAAAACTAATTAAAATGTCTTTAACTATGTGAGCAAAACAACCCCTACCCACAGGCAGGATTCTGTCTAGGAACCAAGAATTGGCAGTTTTCTGAATTCTAGTAGAAGAACTAGGCCCATGGCAAAGCCTTGTTAAACTCTGTGAGCAAATGGTTCACTCATATATGTGCCATTGTTTTGGAAATTCTGAAATTAAAATGAGATGGTGGGGAAAAGTCAGACTTCTACTATTATACAAAGATGGCCTATTCTTTCCCTATGTCCTATTTTGTTCATCCACTAACAAGTTGATGCTGTCACTGCCTGCCTCTACATTCCTATTTCCCCTGCCTAGCCATGGGAACCTGGGCAGACTCTCCCTGAGTACAGGGTCTAGTTCTGAGGTCTACAATTAATGGGGGAGAGAGAAGAACGAAGTCAGTTCAGAAGAAAACCACAGAAGTAATTAGAGGTCTGAGAAATAAAGATCAGGACAGGTTAAAAGAACCAAGGTAATTTCATTTCAAGGCAAGAGGGTTACAGGGTTAGCTAGCAATGGTTTTCAAGTATATAAAAGGCTTGTGCCTAGGACAGTAATGAGCTGTTCTCCCTACTGAGAACAGAACAAACAGAAAACAGACTCCAAATGCAGCATGGGGATTTGGATGTTTCTTTTTCTAACACAGGTATTTGTAAGAACTTTTGTATTTGAATGGACCTTTACAGAAGAAAAGTTCTTTTTTCATTCATTACTTCCCTTTTGGCTATAACACTCTGTGATTCTAAAGAAAACCCTGTTAGCAAGGCTGTTAATAATGAAAGAATGAACCATAAGGTAAAAGACTTTCATCTATATAAGAATAAAGTGATGTGATGTCGCTCAATGAAGAACATACTATTTCTGTATTTACCTATGAGATCAGTTTCATGCATGAAGCAACTGAAAGTCTAATGACTTTGTAACATGTTCAAAGCCACAGAGAGCTATAAACAGCCACATTTTCCCCACTGCATACTTTCTACTTATATACCAACAAAGGTTGGTTTTCTCCGGTAAACGAGGAGGGGTAAGGAAGATACAATAGATATTATACGTAAACAGACAACCTCTCCCCTCCCCTTTTCATTTCTCAAAATTTATTTCTTTACCTTAATAGTAACTAAAATATTGTTCTTCTTGTTGGCCTTTTAAAGGCCCTCAGTATCATAGTGTAATATGATTAGTTATTATGTAATAAGAACAAAAATGATTGTCAACATTAAATTTTAAAAAGTGCTTTGTTGCATGTGATAAGACTATGTCTAAAGGGTTTGATAAGGGGGATATCCTCTTTAATTATAGGCCATAAATTGTTAATAGAATCTAGAATCAGGTATAAGTATCCCAGGAATTAGAAAGGTTAAAAAATAAAGGTTTTGAAAATAGCTAAAGGGGAAGCTTATCTTGTTATTGTTTCTTCTAGGGTTGTTATGCTCACTGCTGTTATGCTCTGAACTGGATTGAACAGCATAAAAATGGAGGTATGAGGACATTAAATCCAGTTTTTACAAGTAGAGATTGAATTACTTATTTGGGAGTCTGACACATAAATGTGGAGCCAGACAAACCTAGGTTCAACCCAGATATGCCATTTGCTGTGAGAACTTGGCCAAGAAATGTCATCTCTAAAATAAGGATAAAAGTATCAACCTCCAAGGTTTTTTAAAAGTAAATTTATGACACATCATACAAATAGCAGCTTTAGCACATATTAAGCTTTTGATGAGTGGTAACTATTATTGCCATTAAAATAACAACATTTTCCTACTGTGAAGCCTTCTCAAACACACATCTGTCTATTGCAATCAACCAAACTTAATTTGAAAGCAGACTCCAGCAACCTGAAATATTGTGGCAAAGACAGATCAAGAACTGGCTCAGAGATTGTACTTCCAGTGGCACAGAGTGTGTTCAGTGTATTCTGGACAACTTCCTTCTTTTTATCACCCTCCCACTACCTAGTCTCCTGAGTCTTCTTCCTCTTTCCAGCAAACTCAGCCACATGTACCAATATTCACCCTGCCCAAAAGTAACTCCTCTGTTCACTTTCTCTTCTTTAATCAAAACTCTCTTCCATCAGGCCTAAGATAGTCTCTTTGTGCTAGGACAAAGATATCATCAGTTTTCTCATCAGTCAATGGACAGAACAAATGAAAAGCTCTTAACTGTGCTGGATACTAAGGAGGCCTCAGTAAGTGAGAGTTCTCAACCCTCATCTATGAAATAAGACATCTGGACAAGGTCATCTCTAAAACCCTAAAACTCCACAGAAATTCATAGCCAAGTGTGAACCCAAAGTAATTTGCATGTTAGCAGGACAGTTTTTTTAACCTCCCCTCCCACCCACCACTCAACTAATCTCTAGTTGATAAACTATGTGGTATTTAAAGATATCTGGGGAAACTGTATCACCCCCAGCCCACACACTAGAGCCAGAATAGTTTTAAGCTCCTCACTACCCCTCTTCTGAATGGTGGCTGCCCCTGTCCCACACATGAATATGGCTGAAGAATTAAAATTAGGTTTACCTTCTGTTAATGATGTTAACAGTCCCAGGAAACATAGGTCAATGTCATCCTGGAGAGACCCTTTGATCGGAAGCTGTGATCTCAGGTTATCAGGGGCATGATGAGCTTTTTGAGCAGACTCTAAGAACAGCCTGAGGACCTCAGGCTTCTGGTAACATCTGCTGCATTCAGACTGGGGGTACCTGACCTGAAGATGGCACTTGCCATTAAGGCATGTTTGGAATTTGATGGTTGGTTTGTCAAGCAGAGGACTATCCATGGGACTGATGGCTCCATAAGAGCCCAGTAATAGAATTATGTGCCTAGGATACACAGCTGGCAATTATACTCTCTATGGATCACTTCAGGCAGCAATAAAGATAAAGTGCTGTATAATGTATTCATTCATTTCAATACAGTCAGTAGTAATGTTAGAAAGTGGTTCGTATCAAGAAAAGAATAAACTGCATTCGAACAGGAGAAATGTGTTTTCGTAAAGGGATTATTTTGGAGAATCAAATGAATGTGCATGAGATACTTCATTAAATCATGAGTCATTTTGGCAGGTGATCCTAATATGCTCCTGGCAAAAGTGGGAATTGAAGCCATTCAGACAGGGGAATGAATGAGTTACAGGTGTGCCTTGTTTTTGTTCTGGGGTCTCATTTGGACTATTAGAGGCTACATCAAATATATTTCAAAAAGTTTGTAGTAGATCATTTCAATAAATAGATGTGAAGTTTCGAGATGTTTTTTTGAGGGACAGCTAAGGAAGAAAATGTGGTTCCTAGGCTGTCCTCTCAGAGACTCCACAGTTTCCAGTTATATCCCCCTGTTCCAAAGCTGCTTTCCCCTCCTGCCTCTCAGGGAAAAGGTAAGTCCCATAAGGGAAAAATGGAATCCTAAAGTATGGTGGACAACACTGAGATAGCCACCTGGAAAAGGGTGTGATCCTGGACAAGGCTTGTAGCCACCAGACCCAGTTGAATCCAAGGTCTGGTTGGTCCAAGGTCTGGCTGGTCCCAGTTCTGGCTGTGAACCAGGCCTGTAGCTAGAAATAGGACCCCAGAGTGTTACATTAAGTGCAGTAGGGTGCCTGCGTCTAAAAAATTTAAACATACTTCAGCTTATTGTATCACACATGTGTGGCTGAATGCCACTATTGTACTCTACTGTGTGTGGAGCCATGCCGTCCCCTAGAGAGCAGAAGGGGAGCACAAAAAGGGAAGCAGAAGTATGCGCAATACTACACTTCCCCCAATAGACCTGCACTTCCCAATAGAACTGCGCTCTGCGTAATAAAGTTGGTGCCTGTCATTTCATTCTCATGTTTGCCTTTTTTGTATTCTTCCAACTGGGCATCTCACCTTTGAACTCTCCCTTCTCGATCAGCTTAGAGCTGACAAGACTGCTAGTATGCTTATAAAGAAGATAAACTTATGAAGGTGCTGATCTGCACCCTGACCTTGAAATCCTGGCAGTCACTATACAAAGTGTTATCTCTTCTGTGATCCATGTTTAAAGCTAGCTCACAAACTTCCTACTTCTCCTCTCCCCAAATTAGCTTTTTAAACTTCCCTATTTCATTCATATAATTAAAATGTGTTTATTGAGAACCTACTATGTTTCGGACACTGTATTAGGCACAGAGGTAAAATGAGACAGCCTCTATCCATATACCCTTACATTCTAGTAATAAATAAAAAAGAAAATATCCAAACAAATGACTAAACACATAATATATGTCAGTTGAGAAAACATGCTATGAAGAAAAATCAAGCAGGGAAAGGGAAGAGAGACAGAGTCCTCAGGGAAGGCCAATTGGATGAGGGTACATTTTAACAGTTCCTAAAGTTTAATCCTTCCATCTATATGCACCTGCAAGAACTTTCAGGGAGAGCAATATTTTCATACTTAGTGTATTGTTTACAAAGGTAACATAAATAAATGAAGAGGGGCAAGTAGGGACTAAGGGCGAAGAAGCAAGCCAGGTAGGTAATTGAGGGAAGAATGTTCAGGATGCAGGAACTGGCAAGTGTAAAGGGATGCGTTTGCCTTGTTCAGGTAACAGCAAGGCTCTCTGTGTGGTGGGAGAAGAATGAGCAAGATGGATGAGAGGCAAGGCGCGTCTTTAGCTCTTTACTCCCTTCCACGTTGGAAACTGCAGTTAAATTATAGTTTCTTTTACTCCTCCCACCCTTTCCTTAATCCAGCTATATTGTTATCTTTTCTGAAGAATTATTCTCTAAAATCACCCTTCCTGTTCCTCTATCACCTAAATTCAGTCCACACTCACTTTATACCTGGATTACTAAAGAGCCTCCTGATGGGCTTCTCAGCCTCTTGCAGCTTCTACTGTTCTAATCTCTTTACTCTAAGCTTCTATATTAATCTTCCTAGAGCTTTGCTTTCATCATGTCTTTTCCTCCCTTGCATAAAAAATGGCTTAGCGGTACTTGTAGGATGAAGCAGAAGCTGCTTAGCCTGCGCCTCCCCCATCCCTGACTCAGTCCAGCCTTAATTCCATCACTCTGTTCCCACCTCCTCAGCTCCAGTGACCTCCACCCATCATTCCACACTCTGTGTTCTCAGTTTCAACCCTTCAAACTGAGCCTAAGATCCACTTTAGCCTACTCTGGGTGGCCTGGCCCAAACCAGACTGTCTCCTCTTTTGTAGAGCTGGTATACTAAGTCATTTATATCTCCATCCAATTTAGTGCTTCATATATAGCAGTATAGAAGACCCATTGTTCTTTCTTAAGTCCTGGCTCACCAACTAGACTGAATTCACTGAGAGCAGGAACCATGTCTTCTAGATCGCGTTTGTCATTTAAGTGCCATGTATGTAGAAGCCATAATTCATAAAATGTGAATAAGTATTTAACAAAAAGTTTTCTATATTATTGGGTACTGAATTAGGTAAGAAAAAAAAGAAATAAAATGATCAGATTGTACCTATGAAGCCCTCTTTTTTCTGCAGGTAAAAAAAGTCTTTTTAGGCAGCTCATCTCCCTCTTAATATTCAGTAACTAGCAATCTAAGTAATCAGATATCTCATTATTTATGTTAAGCACTGAGTGTATATAACTACAAACTCTCTAGAGAAAACTTGTCAGTGTGGTAGAACCAAATGTGAGAACTGTGCACACCTATGTGGGCCTCTAATCACTAATGCTAATACATAAGAGGAGCCTTATTAAAATAAGAAGGCCACTGTCTTCTGTCTTCAGAACCAATGTCAAAAGTTGAGCAGTACTGCAGCCATGCCACCCTGAATATGACCGATGTCGTCTGATCTTGAAAGCTAAGCAGGGTTGGTCCTGATTAGTACTTTGATGGGAGACCACCTAGGAATACCAGGTGCTGTAGGCATTAAAAAAAAAAAAAGCTGAGCAACAGCAATATTTTGTCCACCCATTCTGTCTACTCATTTTTACTGGGTGCCAATAAAAACGCAGGAAAGGTTTATAAAGCCTGAATTGTTATGGAGAGAATTTAAAATCTCATTCTTAAATAGAAAGGTTTTCAACAAGAAGCTACAGCAAAAATTCTTTTCACCTTTGGGTGCCTAATGGCCTTGCATAGAGTTGCCCAGTGGAACTAAACTGTCTGGACAATGTTTTATGTGCATTCTTTGTGCGCTGAAGTGAACACCTGCCAGCTTCTTTGAAGTTTTAGCTTTCAAAATAATGATGATGATGATAATGATGATGATGATGATGATGATGATGATGATGATGATGATGATAATTTAATATTAATAAGAGATGCAGAAATTCTATTTCAATTGATATTTTATCTGGTTTCAGCAGGATAAAGCACTTGAAGGAAATTGAGGAGTGGGATTGGGTACAAATCATCACCTTCCTGCCTCACTTTCCACTTACCTTTATCCCTCGAAAACCTGGCTGTACTGGTTACACAATTCATGAGAAGGCTCAGGACAAGCCTTACTCATAATGAAAGTATGGAAAGGACTTATTTGACATGATCTGTAGAAACCCTGATACCCTCCAGGTCTTCCCACTAGCTAAAGCCTAAAATTCCATTATTACTGTATAATCTCAACAGCTTCTTTCCTTCTCTGTGAACCTGCAAAAAATCTGAGGAAAGATAATACTTTAAGCTTTCATATATTCTTTAGTACAAAGGTTGAAATTCCAGGTTCTACAGGGCCAGAAAGGGCAAGGAGGAGACTGAAGCAAATAGCCCCACTCAGCTCCAGCCAAATGGAACCATGCAGCATGGTCCCAATGCTACTAAGACTTCTGCTTTTTCAAGAGAAGCCGGAATCCATCTTTTTATGTGAAATCTCCCAATTTTTTTAATGTTGGCAACTAACTCTGATTTGTTAAACATTGTACAGACTAGAACAAACCCACCTGCAGACCAACAATGAAACATGTTAGCAAGCTTGCCCTTCAGTACAGTACATGAGAGAAACAGAGAAAGCCAGCACCCACCTGGTGACAAACGTAGGGAGGGGGAGGGATCAGCTTCAGTCAATGGTCTGACTGAGTTGAGCAGCTTTGCCTAAGACAGGCGGTACAGCGGCTGGGCGCCAACCTGCAGAAAGGAGTGGAGCACACAAGAAGACTCTGGAAGGGCCTCTGAGCAGCAGCTTTGTCTATACCTGCTCTGCCCTCCAATCAGGACTGAATTATGATGTCCCTGGGAACATTTTAAAATATGGAAAATATAAATTATGACTATGCCAGTATAAAAGCAAGTATTATATTCCTATATTTCTTCTGATTTTAAAAGAAATTAAAACATTTTCTTGGGCCCTTAAGAGTATCATGCGCCTTAGGTCCCAGCCCACTGCACCTAAAAGACATTGGCCCTGCCTCCAGCTCAGCAGTGCTTAGCTTAAATGCTGAGTGAAAACTCTTGGTTACTAGCTATTAGTGTGTGTCACTATAAATTAGGCAAATCAATACTCATGTTGGGAGGTAGCTCTGTTATTGTGAACATAAGCATGAGCCTTAAAAACAGACCACACAGGTTCAAATCCCACCTCTGCCATGTACAATTTAAGTGATGTTAGGCAAATCGTTTACCCTTTCTGTGGCTTGATCTCCTCATCCATGAAATAAGAATAATAACACTACCCACTTGTGGATTGCTATAAGAATTCAATGAATGTGTGTGTGTGTGTGTGTGTGTGTGTGTGTGTGTGTGTGTGTGTGTGTAGAGAGAGAGAGAGAGAGCGTGCTTAGAAAAGTACCTAGCAATGATAAGGAATAAATGTTAGCTATTACTATCATTTTGTTCTCTTGTGTCCCCATAACTGACTAGATATTGAAAAATTATCAAGTAACATGTAAAAACTCTTAAGGAACCAACCATTCTCAGGTCATGAAGGCAACAGCTTTATCATAATTTCCTAAAGTTAACTGAGACAGATGAATGCCTATGCAGGCTTGCATTAGCTAATTTTTAATGATATCTTATGTTCTTTCTAATAGCTAATATCCCCTATTTGCCTATAGAAGATATTCAAAGTGGAAACCAGAGCTTAAAACTTATCCATTGGTTGTGTTTATATTTTAAAGAGATGCAATCTTTTAATAAATATGCCTTGCATTCATCAAGTGCCTAGAAGCTTTCAGAGCATTAGAACAGTACACAATGATATTAACGTATTTTCGAAACAGCCAAAAACGAGAATTTTAGAAAACTTCACACCACTGGGACGACCCAGAGTATCAGTGTTTTCTCTTGTACTGGGATAACTATCAACAGTGTTTCCTGTTGTGATCTCAGAATTGTATACGAGAAGGAGCCTCTCATGTTACCAATCCATCCCTCATTTGCCAAAGACACTGAGGGTAAGAGAACTCAGATGTTTCCTCAAGGTCACATTGATTAGTCTCAAACTCCTTCTCTATGTCTGGCCCATCCACCTGTCATCATTTTGCACATGTTGTTTTTTATTAATTCTTATGGACAAGTACATATCTCTAATGCTAGAATTGTTACAGTTAAAGATAGTTATAGATTGCTGTGCAGATTTTAAACTTCTTTTGGTAGGAAAATGGTTGGTGATCAAAAAAAAAAACTTGTTCAATGAATGAAAGTTCTCTGAGTTTTTCTTTCTCCCGTCTTGTGATCTTATTGTTGAATATCTAATCTTATTATAAAGTAGAAGAGAGAAACAGAGACTCCTGTGTATTATCACGTTCTCAGCCTGCATAGAATCCATGTGGTTCACAACTACATGTGGTCCAAGTGCTGGGAAGACATGAAGTGTTTTTATTTCCAAATGTTTAAAGATTATATTAAAATGAGTGTTGATTGATTTCAGAAGAGTAACAAAGATGTATCCAAAGCTACATGATTTGGTGATTGCTGAAGACACAAATGAGAGAGGTCACACGAAATTTTGGGCTAAGCTAGCCTATATTCCCTGCTTGCTCTACAAAATGTATTTTTAAGTGCTCAAAACTGAAAAAAATATGTGTGTGTGTGTATACATACATACATACATACATATATATATTCTAATCTAATCTGGAGGAAATGGTGCAATTTTAAATCTCTTTCAACCAAGAAAAAAAGCACTTTTAGAAACATATCATTAAAAGCATAATAGTCTCCTTTCAAAAAAAAACAATCATCAAAAAATCTCTTGCATGGAGACTTAAAATCAGTAATTCCTCCCTATTGTATTGGTAGCTCATTTTTAAGTAAAAGTGCTAAACAAAGAGCATGTGATAGAATTTTATATAATTTAAGTTCTAGTCTGTTGTTGAGTCTAGTGAGCCATGCTGTGTTCCTAATGCACAAATAGATGTCTGAATATTTCTTTGGTCTAAAATAAATGAATCAGTTGCATCTAAAATAGCTGCTTTGTTAAAAATCAGGGTCATTTACAGACAGAATGGTTATTTCCTTTTAGCAAGAGAACAAAACTCACTCCTAACCTATGCTTATGTATGATGTTCAGTTCTATGGGCCTAAATGCAAATCCTGGACATAAGCCATGTCAACATTAAATGCTGAATACAGGCTAATATATTGGCTCTTTTTAACTGGACTATTAAGTCCATTATCATTTAATGAAACAATTTTAACTTCAGCCACAAAAACACTCACAGTGCCTTTCCTTCAACTCCCTAAAGGCAAAACAACTTAAATTTAAAAGAAAAATAACTATGAAGCTTCACTAAGTGCAGATGATTTCCATAGTACAGGTTAAGCCCTGAATTTCTGTCTCAATGAAGTCCACATTTGATTTTTACTACAAAGATAACCCCAAACTGGTAATTACCCTTTGCTAACCTTACCAAATAATCTCAGCATGAAAACACTGGCATTTTTCTTACTACAATGAAATGTATATAGAATTAACTAACATACTTTCACAAACAGTTTTAGTAATCCATTTCAAAATTGGGCTATGAAACATTATCTTTAAAGATCTCATGTTAAGAGAACAAACTAATGGTTGCCAGATGGGAGAGGGATTGGGGGGCTGGGTAAAAAAAGTGAAGGGATTAAGAAATACAAATTGGTAGTTATAAAATAGTAACAGGGATGTAAAGTACAGCTTAAGTAATATAGTCAATAATACTGTAATAACTATGGTGTCAGGTGAGTATAAGATTTACTGGGGGATCACTTCGTAAGTTATATAAATGTCTAAGCACTATGCTGTACACCTGAGACTAATATATATTGAAAGGCAACTATAATTGAAAAATAAAATAAATTTAAAAAATTTTAAATCATGTTAATGATTTTCTTTTTATAGCAGTCTCAAAGTAAAACAATATTCACTTTGGCTTGAATGATTAGGATCTAGAAACCAAAATCCTTTACAAAGATTCAACAGTCACATTGACACAAAGAGCTATCTATGAAACACAAATAAATCAAATTTTCATCCAGTTGTATTTTATTTCATTACCTTCAACACATATATACACTATTAAACTCATGTTTCTTCTGAACCTTAAGTCTGAATCTTTTTATAAATATATATTTTCCTAAGGCATATTTGAAAATTCTAAGGTAAAGAAAATCAAAATTGACTCCCTTATTATGCTTTTTAAAAAAATTAACTAACACATTTTTATTCATGTTTTTTAGTGTGACACTAATATCTGGAAAATTCTATTGACTTAACAATTCTATATCCATTCCTCCCAAATTTGATCCCTTGAAAACAGCTTTCCTGAAATAATTTTTTTCTAAAAAAAAACTACAAATATCCATGACTTATGGTCATGTTTTTGGTAAACTTGTTTAATAATCTAACGATTAAAAAATAGTTATTTTTTTAAAAAAACACCTGTCTTGACGCTCTGGAAAAGTTTTGGGTATTTGAATACCTTTAAGAAACCTGAATATCTAAAGGAGTTAGTGGGACCTATGCAGCTGAGGCACTGAACACTTGATGTGCAGTTGTATACATTGTAAATGTACCACACAGTAGGAAGCAGCTTTCCAAAGACTTCAAAGCAAATGTCAGTTAATTATCTAGCTTTTAGGAGTAGCGAGGACTTACCGTGACAGCTGTTAGGTGAGGACACATGGGCATCTCCACAACTGAACATCAGTTCGTGTCATTGTTTAGTTTAGATCTCACTGGAAAGAAATGCTTAAGGTCTCAGCTTGGTTCAATTCAAATTAATCTAAAAAGTTTTCCCAGATGGTTTCTCACCACAAGCTTATTTCTTACCCCACAGCCTCTGCTTTGCCATCACCTCAGAGTCACAGCCAATGTGCTGTTTGCACATGCTCAAGCTCCATTTTAAAGCCATGTGTGGGACATATCCATTTGAACTTTCTCTTCTCCATCATTATTGTGAATTCAACCTGGAGGTCTCATAACTTAGATAAGAAAAGAAATGCTGTTTCTAATTCTCTCTTGTGCCCCTCTCCTCACCTCCCACCCACCCCTCTTATTTTTTAACTGACAGAGAAGATTACTGACTGTTTCTGCCTGGTGCCTAATGGGTGAAATGGCTTGGAGTGCTCTCCATGGCTGGCCAAACACAGTGGGTCCCACAATTATTTGACTTGCATGAATCCTGGCAGGGCTGGCTTGTCCATAGTTTCCCAGAGTATCAGCTTCAATCTGTAACTTCATCAGGTTCGAATTAACCACCAAAAAATGCCAGTAACCAAGTTCATTCATGGCCTCCCCTAACACCACCTCCACTTGGGGTTGGAGTCACAATTGTGCACTTTGCAACATCGCATCAGGCACCTTTTTTTAGATCCAGAACATACCCTTCTTGAACAATGTTAGGTGGTCTCTAAACACAGGGATGTTACCTCAAGGAAAGAAGACAAAAGGAAAGGAAAGAATGTATTCCTTTGACTACATCCACTAGAGATAAGAAAGAATAGAATTTGAAGGGGGGAAAAATGGGGGACAGATTTATATAGATAAGAAAACTAATTACGGAACAGTTGAAAGAAAGAAAACTTCAAAAAAAGAAAAAAAGAAAATCGAAGTACCAAACTGTTTGATATGACTTAAACCAACTTCATCCCTTCTAGAAAATGTCTGCTTTTAAGTACTCTAAGTTAGTGAGGTCTTGCTCTTAAACTTGAAAAGTAAAAAAATAGCACTTGAACAAAAATCCTCAGCAGTTGCTGACCTCTCATTGCCACTCACTTCAATCAGCCACATACTGTTTCTTGACATGTCCAAAGTCCCAAATGAGGTCTTGCTGATTTTTAGCAGTTGGTAACTATGTGCAATATATGCAGAATCATTTTCTGGGGACTTCAAAAAACCCAGGACTCTTCTTGTTCCTCTACCTCCAGGAATCTAATATTAAATGCTTTTATCTTTCTAGTGTGTAAAATGTTTTCAAGCTGCCTATAAAATGTGTGATGTGAGCTATGTGACAAAAATATTCTAAAAATTTATTAATTGTCTTTAAGCATGTTTCTTTGCAGTTTTCAGTTCATCTTATATTAGATGCCGAACAAAAAATTGGCTTTGTTTCTTATAGCCAAATTACACAAGACGCATAAATCTGTATTGTTATTGGTTTCCTTAAATGATTTTGCTTTCTTCTAAAAGGATCTGAATACCTCTGAAAAGCATGCTGGATAAATTCCCAAGATGCCAGGCTTTTGGCCAAAATACTCAAAGGTGATAGGTCACAGCTGCTTCCTTTTTTCTAGGGAAAAGGGTGCAGAGGTGCAGGTCACTGGATACTTAACAAATGTGTGATTGCCAAGTTTTTGGGCTCTGTCTTCTAAAGAGATACTGAGTAGACTATGTGAAATTAACCTGCTCTAGGTGGAGAGCACATAGCTAACCAGACCTCTGTTTTCCAGTCTAAATAAGGCAACATTTAATCAATAAATCATAAAAGCCAAGAATGAAAATATACTTTAAAAATTATAAAGTACAGATATCTGATCCAAGAATACTTGCTATAATACTCATATGGTTGAACCTTCTAGGGCAGAACATCTACTCTGTGTTAAAATAGACTATATACATACACGTGGTTGCAATTTGTATCAAATAGATAATCTTCATAATACGTAAAAAGCTACTACACTCACGAAGAAAAAGACCAAGAGTCTAATAGAAAAATGAGCTGAAGATGTAGAAATAAAAAGAAAATGATTCTTAAATCTAAAAAGAGATTTAATCTAAATCTAAAAAAGATTCTCATATAAGAGAAATGCAGATCAAAACTACACTGAAATACAACTTTTCAAGTATCTCATGTTACTGATATAAGTATAAATTAGTATAATCCCTATATAAGGTAATTAAGTAATCAAAGTAATACATGCATACATATGCTTTCACTCACTATTTCAACTTCTAGAAATTTTCCCACATGCAAAAACACCTATATATATGGTTAGTCACTGAAACATCATTTTTACTAATAAAAAGATGTGGAAATAACCTAAAAAGCTACTATGCTCCATCAACAAGGATCAGGTTAAATAAACTGTAGTATATCCATGTAATGGGGTACTATGAGGCTGTAAGTAATAACAACAATAAAGCAGCTCTTAATGTCCAGAATAGAAAGTTCTTCAAACTGTATTATGGAAAATAACAAGGTGATCTTAGCAAATCAGGAATAGAGAACTTTCTCAATTTGATAATGAACAACTACAAAAACCTACACCTAATATCATACTCAGTGGTGAGAAATTTGAAGCTTTTCCACTAAGATCAGGAATAAGAGAAGGATGTACCCTCTTACCACTATTTTTCAATATAATACTAGAAGTCTCCACTAATGCAATAAGATAATAAAAGAAAATAAGAGGTATACAGATTGGGAAAGAAAAAATAAAACCATTTGTAGGTGACATGATTGTTTATGTAGACAATCAAAAAAAAAAGACAAAAAAAATTCCAGAACTAATAAGCAATTATTATAAAGTATTAGGAGACAAGGTTAATTATACAAAAGTTGATAATTTTACTATATATCATCAATGAACAAGTGGAATTCAAAATTAAAAATACATTATTATTTACATTAGCATCCCCAAAATGATATACTTAAGTATAAATTTAAAAAACATGTACAAGATCTATATTAGGAAAACTAGAAAATTCTGATAAAAGATATCAAAGAAAAAATAAATTAATAAAATATTCCATATTCATGGTTATATGCAAGACTCAATATTGTCAAGATATCACTTCTTCCCAACATTATCTATAGATTCAACAGAATCCCAGTCAAAATCCTAGCAAGTTATTTTGTGGAAATTGGCAAACTGAACATAAAGTTTAGATGGAGAGGCTAAAAGATCCAGATAGCAAACTTGGTATTAAAAGAGAAAAACAAAGTTGGAGGACTAATCCTACCTGACTTCAAGACTTACTATAAAGCTTCAATAATCAAAACAGTGTAGAACTGGCAAAAGAACAGGTTTAGATCAATGGAATAGAGAGCCCAGAAGTAGACTCACATAAATATATTCAATTTATCTTTGACAAAGGGGCAAAGGCACTACAAAGTATAAAAAAAAAAAGTCATTTCAATAAATGGTGCTAAAACAATGGACATCAACATGCAAAAAAATAATAATAATTATAATTACAGATCTTATACCTCTTACAAACATTAACTGAAAATGAATCATGGACGTAAATGTAAAACACAAAACTATAAAACTCTTTAATGATAACATAGAAGAAAGTTAGATTTGGCAATGACTTTTTACATACAATGCCAATGAAATAATCCATGAAAAAAGAATTGATAATCTGGACTTCATTAAAATTAAACATTTCTGCTCTGTAAAGACACTGTACTGTCAGGAGAATGAAAAGATCAGCCACAGACTGGGAGAAACTATCTGCAAAACTCACACCTGATAAAACACTGTAATCCAAAATATACAAAGAACTCTTGATACTAAAAAGAAAACAAACAACCCAATTATGAATTGGCTAAAGACCTCAACCAATACTTCACTAAAGAAGATATACAGGTGCTAAAAAAGCATATGAAAATATTCCACATAATATGTCATCAGAGAAAGACAAATCAGAACAACAAAAACTACCACTACACACCTATTAGAATGGCTAAAATCTAGAACACTGACAACACCAAATACTAGTGAGTGTGTGAAGCAACAGGAATTCTCATTCATTCCTGGTGGTAATGCAAAATAGTACCTACACTTTGGAATAGAGTTTGGTGATTTCTTACAAAATTAAACATACTGTTCCGTGATTCCACAATTGTTCTCCTTGGAATTTACCCTTACATCCACAGAAAAACCAGCACATGGATGTTTACAGCAACTTTATTCATAATTGCCAAACTTAGAAGCCATGAAGATGTCTTTCAGTAGGTAAATAGATAAATAATATGTGGTACATCCAGACAATGGAGTATTATCAGTGCTTTAAAAAAAAAAAAAAAAGAGCTATTGAGCCATGAAAAGACATATAAGGAAGGGCCTTAAATGCATATTACTAAGTGAAATAAGCCAATGTGAAAAGTCTATATACTGTGTGATTCCAACTATAAGACATTCTGGAAAAGGCAAAAACAAAAGAGAATGAAAAAATTAGTGGTTGCCAGGGGGTTGAGGTGGGGAAAGGCAGAGCACAGAGGATTTTTAGAGCAGTGAGACTACTCTGTATGTTATTACAATGGTGGATACATGTCACTATACACTTGTTCACACCCATAGAATATAAAACATCAAGTGTAAATCTCAAGGTGACCTACGGTCTCTGGATGATAATGATGTGTCAGGGTAGGTTCACTGAATATAACAAATATTCCACTGTGGTGCAGGATGCTGATGGTGAAGCGGCTGCATGTGTAGTTGGGGGAGAGGACAGAGTAGGTATATGGGCACTCTGTACTTTCTGTTCAGTTTTTCTGTGAATCTAAAACTGCTCTAAATTTTTTTTAAAAGGCAAGGTACCATATAGCAAGATGTATAGGATGTTCCATTTGCATAAAATGTGAGAAAGGATTATATATATATATATATATATATATATATATATATATATAATCATTTTTCTTATATTGCAGAGAGTAGGCAGAGGTTGAAGAAAGATTTTTCATCATAGACCTTTGTATACTCATTTTGAACCATTAAAAAATTACCTACACAAAAATTAAGTAAAATAATATAAAGTACATGAAAAATAAGTAGCTCATTCTATCCATTTCTTGAAGTCAGTTTTAAAAAACCCATATCAGTATTGAAATTCTGCCCCAAATAGTTAACTCTTTTTATAACTTTTTTAAACTGAACGATCACACAATGGTCTATTTATTTTAACTCTGAAGGTTTGGATCCATTTTTCAATCTTCTTGAAATTAATAAAAGTATAAAGGAAATCCTATAAACTCTCCAAAAGAGAAAAATGTATTAACTTCCACCTTCCATTTTTTCTTACTTAATCTTCACCTTAAACATTAGTCATCAGTCTTGTTATTTATCTGCCATTTAAGGCCTTAACTATTAAGCCTCCAATCCAGAAGATTCTGCAGGCAGAGAACATATAATGCTGTCTGTGTCATGGGCATGTCTGAAACACCCAGCTGTCCTTACCAGCTGAGCATATCCCCGGGAACGGCTAGCTGAGAGGCTTTTGGCCCTATAAAACATTTTCCTCCTGACCGCAAAAAGCATCCAAACACATTTTCTGGACAAATGCAATCTCTTTCACAACTGATCTACCCAAGAGGTCTGTGGCTCAAATTGCCAGAAGTGATATCTTTGTTAAAAGCTATTCCTCTACTTGTTTAGTACCTTAAGGTGTTTAGTACCTTTCTTACAGATACACCATTACGAGTTTCACATTAGGTGGTCACATACTTTCTGAATGAATCCAATTCTAGCCTAACACACCAGAATCAAAAATGAATTATCTCCTCAGACCAGGTGACTGGGCAGCTCCCTTGGGAAGAATTCACTTGCCTCCAGAAAGGGCTGCCCTCAGCTGACACCAACAAAACTTGCCAAAGAGTTCACATGCTGACTTTTTGACAGGCCCAACCAGTTAGATACCATCACCCCTTCTAAGCTTTTGGCCAGGCCAGAAGCTGAGTGAGTTCTAATGATGTACTGTGACCAAACTGTTTTGGCTGCAGCACTTTGGCAATTAGAACTGCATAGTATCAAATTCTAGCGATAGCTTTCATATCTGTAGTACTCAAGGAGGATCCCGGGCTGCAAGAGGGGATTTCCTGATGGAAACTGGCAGAGAAAAATCATCAGGTCAAGATTAGTCCATGCTGCATAGTCAGTCTACCCCACAAGCCCTTAAAATATCGATTGCAAATTTATTTCTGGAATGTACATACTAACAGACTGGAATTCCTAGATACATGCCAATTAAGGTTACCATGGTACACACGTTAGTAAAATTCTCAAGCTGTTTAAATGTAAATGCAAAATTACCTCAATCATCCAAGAAAATAAAACCTGAAATGTTTGGGAATAAAACATTTACCTGGTCATCAAGAGCAAATCCCAAAATAATTAACTTTAAAGTTCATCTAAAGCAAAAGTGAAAACAAGCAGAAGCATATATTTAAGAGCCATGTTATAAACAACAGAAGTGAGGAAGGGTTTTAAAGCTCAAGAACCATATTGATCTGTGTGGAATAATAAAAAGCCACTTGTTTTCATCTTACTTTTGTAAAAAAAAAAAAAAAATGCTTAAAATACGCAGGTGAAAAAACTTTAAATATCTCTTAAAAAGTTTAAGTATTAGGACTGAGTAAATTTCTACTTCTACCTAAACACCTCTTCAATTTATAAATGATCACAATAGTGCTAGGTATTCATGGTTCTAAGAATTATACATTACTATAATTGCTCTATGTGCAAAATAGTGATGTCTCAAACAATGTATCTTCTCAAAACATGTTGCTTTATCAAGAAGTTTTCTAAAATCTTTAGTGATTATTTCGAGTAACATTATATATACTCATGTATGACAAAAGTATCTCAAACATAGAATCTATTTACTAGATCATAAAAGGCATATTCACACATTGAAGGAGAAGTTTCTTAACCTCTCAGTTTCATCATTTTTGTATACCAAATGAAGCTGTTAATATCTCCTGCACAGGGCTCTTTGGAAAGATTATGAGATTAGACACACACACATAAACATTTGCTCTATATCAAAAGGAAAAGCAGATAGTGGGATCTTATTGACATACTGACTGCCTACGCTGAGAATGAATGCCTCTTAAGTCCTAAATTCTGGGGAATGCTCTGCTTCCTACTCACATTTAAGTTTAAGGAGACCTAAACACATTGTTTTCTAGTAAAATGACCTTTAGCAATTTTCTAACTTTTCCAAGTCTCAGTTATGCCATCTGCAATATAGGAACAGTAATTCTGTATAAAGTAAAGAAAGTCATTTCCACCTGGTGGAAAAAGAAAAAGAGAAAACAAACATATTCTTATTTCCAGACATCGTGCTTAATAGATATCCTTCACTCTGACCCTCATCTTGGAGGTTCAGGGCTGAGACTGAACTCAGAGATATGGTGAGCCTGAGGGATGGGGCACAGTTCAGTGATGTGAAGAGGGCTCAGGATTGAGGGGCAATATCTGCTATAGCCTTTAGGTTTTTTCAGATGTAAATAGCATGCTTTTCTTTAAAAAGAATGATAAAATATAGATTTTATCAGTTGCTAGATTCCCAGTGGCTTTGAAAAATACCACGGATCCAGCTAGATAACCTGATACTATTTTTGAGGATCAAATGAGATAATCTACAAGAGAGTACTTTCTATGATCTATGTTGTAACCTAGGAGTTTGGTGACAGTGATGTTTTCTCTCCACATTTTCTGCTCTTCAGGCAAAATCTCTGCAATTAATAGATCACTAAGACTGGATTGTAACAAACCTTATAGTCATCTTTTCTAATCCTTCTCAAATTAGGTCCTGAGAGTACAAGTACTAGACACAAGTAGAAACAGGTGGCACTGGCATGCTAAAAAAAAGTAATTCCCCAGTAATATATGTGGGACTTATGTCCTCTTCTCTCTCACTGTACTATGAGCAGACATCAGATCACCTTAGGCCATATTGATTTTCTAGAAAACAATTATTTCCATTCTCAATAATCTCATCCAAATTTGTCAACGAACTTTAAAAGTTAATTGACATTCTTATAAAGTTAATATACCATACTATACAACCAGCAATCCTGATCTTTATACTTGAACATTCATAAAACCAAAAGTAGAAGCAACCCAAATGTCCATTCCCTGGTGAATAGATAAATACACTGTGGTGGTATATGCATGCAAAAGAATCCTACTCGGCAATAAAAAAAAAGAATGAACCATTGATACACTCAACAAATAAATCTTAGCATTATGCTAAGTAAAAGAAGCCAGACAGAAAATACTAATATTGTATGATTGCATTTATATCGAATTCTAGAAAACATAAATCTGTATAGATAGAAATCAGGGCTGCGTTTGCCAGAAGCCAGAGTAAGGGGATGGGATTGACCACAAAGGCACAAGAGAAAAGTTTTTGGGAGATTGTGGTGGTGGTTATATGACTGCATATATTTGTCAAAACTCATTGACAAATAATTTACTTTTAAAAAAGTAAATTATATTGTTTACAAATTACGCCACAATTAAACTGGTTTTAAAGAAGAGGTAATGGCCAAAAATATTCTCTTAATTTTTAGTCATATAACTAGCTAATTTAAATTATTTAATCCACCAACAAATATGGTAACTAAAGTTTGAAAGGTGTAATATATTTGAAATGTTCAGGGTTAGAGACCCTAGACAACTTTATCCTTCTTTTTTGGCCACTATCATACTGTTATTATGTTACTAGTAGAATGAATAATAAAAGTAAGATTGAGAGATCAAACAATTACTTTGTCTTTTCCAGATTTTAAACTAATTATACAAGGTCATTCCCATGTCTGGATCAGTAACTCTGCCTCTCTAATTTATGGAATCTTCGTTTACTTACAAATCACTATAAAAACCTCCAGAGTCACCCATATTGGGCTGAAATTATATCTTACATGTTCTACTCCCACTAGAAACCTCTTCTTATTTAATTATTTGCTAATTAATTCCACATTCCTTCCCCACTTCCAAAGGGTCACAAGAAAATTCATAAATAAATCAAGCAACTGTAATAACAGGGGGAAAAGTTAAAGCATAAGGAAACACAGGGTGGAGAGCCTAAAAAACTCTAGAACTGGCTGCAAATTATGCTCTAAGCTTTTAAGTGGCCCCAAAGATGGGGAAATGTCTTGATACAGGACTTAAATGTCTGTAAGGTAAAGAAAAAAATTAAATATTAAGGAAATGGAACATTTGTGATACCAAGGCCAATATGAAAATTTTTCCATGGATCCTCCAAAAGAGAAAATTGTGTGGCACAGTAAATATCTTCAACAGCACATAAAAAAACCACAACAATGAGTTTTCTATGGCAACCTTAAAGCCACAAGAAAAGCCAAGAACATAATGCCAATCTAGGGAGGGGAAAGGTGGCGGGGGAGAGTTACTTTTCACTGTACACACATCCTTTTGCAGCTTTTGAGTAGTGCACAACCTACATACATTACCAAACAGTGGTTAGGGTACAGACTATGGAGGCAGGCTGCCTGGTTCAATTCACTGCTCCACAAATTACTAGCTGTATACTGTTGGGTAAATTCTTTGCCTCACTTCTAAAGTGGGGATTAGGTACTATCTACCTATGAGATTATTGGAAAGTTTCAATGTTTTAATATGTATAAAAAGCTTAGCATCAGGTAAATGTTAGCTATTGCTAATGACAATGCCATCACAGAACATTGTCATTAGCAATAGCAATGACAATGCTGCTCCATGTACAAAGCTCAGTGATCATCAGATTTTAGTGAAGAATATAAATTTAGAGTATTTAGATGATATGAAAATGAGTTGCCATGTCTGTGGTGTCTATGCAGCTAATATGTTTAAGTTTTATGTGTTTTAAAATGCAATGTACTGTTGAAATTAAAGAAGATCTTAGTAGATAAGAGGCTTCCAGTCAAGACAGTGAAGGAGGTAAATGTTGTGCTTGCCTCTTTTCATGACCACATGAAAATTACAAATAAATTTCATTGAGAATCGTCTGAAGTCTAGCTAAACAAAAGTCCTATAGCTAAGGTTATACATAAAAAGCCACACTCAGACCAAGGAGGGGGCAAATTGGTAGGAGGGCTACTCCCTCACCTACATGTGGTGGTTGAGAATCAGGAAATATCTTGGTTGTGGAGGTCCCCCTGGTGAAGCAAGAGGTCCCAGGCCCACACTGAGCTCCCCAGCCCAGGATTCGAGTGCCAGGAATAGAAGTCCCCACAACCTCTGGCTTTGAAAAACAGAGGAGATTGTTGCTGAGTGAGACAGGTCACGGGAGTCCCAGACCTTCCTCTTAAAGGGCCTGCAGGAACTTATTCACTTGCTCTGAGCTCTAGTGCTGGGGCAGCCACTTGAAAAACACAATGGACATACAGGGAGAAACTGAATTGTCTGGCTTCAGGGTGAGGGCTGAAGGGGCAGCTTTCTCTCAAACAGAAGTGCTGGCAGAACCATTGTTCCTTTGTTGAGCCCTCCCCACTCTGATCATGTAGATGCAGTTGGCCATCATATCTGAGTTTCCATCAACCTGGCTAATACTGCTTGCCCTGCCCTGGTGATTCCATGAGACCCCCACCCCACCCAACTTGCAGGCCCACTCAAGCTGCTTCCAGTGGATTTCCCTACAAACATTCTGTCTTGACTCATCTGCAGACTTTCATAATATCTCTCAAAGGTTCAAAAAACCCAAACAAGGAGCTCTGACCTTGGTATGCCCCTTGTCCAGCACTAGCGGCAGCAAGCCTAGGTTCACAGCTTGGCCTCTTGAGGCACTTCTAGGCCTAAGTGGATGATGACCATCTATGGATTACTAGGTGACTCTTGCCAAATGGGGTCAGGCAATACACAGGCTATGGTTAAACTTGGCCTGTGTGGGGCCTCTCCTAGGAGGCCCTGGGGCTGACATGACTGGTAGCTGGCTTCTACTAGAGCTGGAGCACCACCCATGGCTGTATCTGAAGGCAACACACCCAAAGGGAAGACTGAAAAGGTCCCAGAATGCTGCTAAAGTGAATCTTGCTCTGTAGGGTCCACACCTGCACAACAGCTCCTTGACTGTAATCATGGCCAGTCCTCTCAACCAATCAGCCTGAAAGTCAATCAGTAACTAGGCTCAACTACAACAAGAGGTCACACACAATCCACACATGGGACACACCAGGAGCACCCGGGTCTGGTGACCAGGGAGACTGTGCCACTGGGCCCCCCAGGATACCTACTACTTAAGGCCACTGTAAAACCAAGAGACATAGCAGCCCTACATAATAGATAGAAACAAACACAGGTGGCAGCTAATGGAAAGACAAAGAAACTTGTCCCAAATGAAAGAACGAAACAAAGTCCAGAAAAAGTACTAAACAAAATGGAGACAAGCAATCTACCAGATGCAGAGTTCAAAACACTAATTATAAGAGTTCTCAATGATTTCAGCTTTAATAAAAAGATAAGAAACATAAAAATGAAGATAGAAAACATAAAAAAAAAACAGTCAAAAATGAAGACTAACTGAAATAAAGAATATAGTAGAGAGAATCAACAGTATATTAGATAAAGCAGAGGACTGAAGCAGTGATCTGGAAGAGAAGGTAGCAGAAAATACCCAATCAGAACAGCAGAAAGAAAAAAGAATCCAAAAATATGAGGATAGATTAAGAGGCCTCTGGGATAACATCAAGCGTATCAATATTCACATCATAGAGGTACCAAGCCTATCAATATTCACATCATAGAGGTGCCAAAAGGAAAAGAAAGAGAGCTACTAAGAATTGAAAACCCACATGAATAACTAATGACTGAAAACTTTCCTAATCTGGCAGAGGAAATAGACATACAAATCCAAGGAACACAAGGAGCCCCAAACAAAAGGAACCCAAAGAGACTCACACTAAGACACATCATAATTAAAATATCTCAGGTTAAAGACAGAGAAAGAATCTTAAAAGCAGCAAGGGAAAAGCAGTAACTTACTTACAAGGGAGCTCCCATAAAACTGTCAGCTTATTTCTCAGCAGAAACTATGCAGGCATGAAATATTCAAAGTGATTAAAAGCAAGGACATACAACTAAGATTACTCTACCCAGCAAAGCTATCATTTAGAATTGAAGGACAAAGAGATTCCCAAAGAAGAAAAAGCTGAAGGAGTTCATCAACACCAATAACATTTCTAGTATTACAAGAAATGTTAGAGGAACTTCTTTAAGAAGAAAAAGAAAAAAAAAAGATAAAGAACATGAATAATAAATGGCAATAAATACATATCAATCAGGTTACTTTAAATGTAAATGGATTAAATGCTCCAATCAAAAGACATAGGTTGGCTGAATGGATTAAAAAACAAGACTTCTGCATATGCCGCCTACAAGAGACTTACTTCAGATCAAAAGACACACACAGAGGCTGCAAGTAAAGGGATGGGAAAAGGTATTGAAAATAAACAAACAAAAAACTAAGGAAGTAATACTTATACCAGACAAAATAAACTTCAAAACAAAGGCTATAAAAAAAAAAAATAAAAAGACAAAGAGGGACCCAGTAATCCCACTTTTGGGTATTTAACCAGAGAAACCCAAAACCTTACTTCAAAGGGACATGTACATCATTATGTTCATTGCAACATTATTTACAATAGCCAAGATACGGAGGCAGGCTGGGTTCCATCAATGGATGAATGGATAAAAAGCTGGTACACTTATACAATGAAATATTAGCCATGAAAAAAAAAAAGAATTAAAACTTGCAATCCAACAACATGAATGGACCTAGAGGGTATTATGCTAAGTGGGGTAAGTCAGACAAAGAAAGAAAAATGCCATATGATTTTACTTATATGTGGAATCTGTAAAACAAAATAAAGGAACAAACAAAACAGAAACAGACTCATAGATACAGAGAACATTTTCATGGTTGCCAGATGGGAAGGGGTTTGGAGATAGGTCAAAATGTGAAAGAATTAAGAAGTACAAATTGGTAGTTACAAAACAATCACAAAAATGTAAAGTACAGCATAGGAAATATAGTTAATAATGTTGTAATATCTGTGCCTGGAATCAGATAGGTACTAGATTTATTGGGATTATCACTTTGTAATTTATAATAATGTCTAATTACTATGTTGTATACCTGAAACTAATATAACATTGTATGTCAACTGTAATTGAAAAATTAAAAAAATATTTTAAGAATAAATAAATAATAAAGTCTCCACAGCTTGAAAGAGGAGTATAATGTCTTAAAAAAAAAAAATCTAAGTAAATGAAAAGACATTCCATGTTCATGGATCAAAAAGTTTAAGTTGTTTTCAATATTCTCCAAATTGATCTACAAACTCAATGCAATCCCTACTCAAATTCCACAGAAATTCCTTTACCACAGAAATGAATAAACTGATACTCAAATTCATATGGAATTGTAAGGGATCGAGAATAGCCAAAACAATCTTGAGAAAAAGAACAAAACGGAAGAACTTACACTTCCCAATTCCAAACTTAAATACAAAGTTATAGAAATCAAGATAGTGTGGAACTAGCATTAGAATAGACATACACATCAATGGAATAAAACTGAGTTCAGAAATAGAATTGTCACATTTATAGTCAACTAATTTTCAACGATGTTGCCAAGACAATTTAATGGGCAAGCAATAGTCTTTTCAACCAATGGTGCTGGGACAACTCAATATTCACATACAAAAGAAGAAAGCTGAAGCTCTATTTCACACCACACACAAAAATCAACTCAAAATAGATTATAGAGCTAAATTTAAGAGCTAAAACTATAAAACTCTTAATAGAAAACATAGGGGTAAATCTTTAAGATCTTAGAACAGGCAATTTCTTAGATATGACACCAAAAGAAGTTTTGTTTTGTTTTGTTTAAAAGAAGAAGCAGTAAAAGAAATATAAATTGGACAATGTAGAAATTGAAAACTTTTGTACTATCAAAAAGTACTATCAAGAAAGTGAAACTCAACCCACAGGATGAAAGGATATATTTGCAAATCTCATAGATAGGCATGTCATACTAATCTGATAAGTGACTTATATCCAGAATACATTTTTAAAAAGCTCTTAAAACTCAATAATAAAAAAAAATTAAAGTAGGCAAAGGATTTGAATAGACACTCCTCTAAAAAAGTTATTCAAATTGCCAATAAGCACATGAAAAGATGCTCAACATCACTAGTCATTAGAGAAATACAAATCAAAACCACAAGAAGATACCACTCCAAAACCATTAAGATGGCTATATTAAAAAAGCAATAACAAGTAGTGGCAAAGCTGTAAAAAAAAATTCCTCATACTAGTGGGAATGCAAAATGATGCAGACACTTTGGAAAACAGTCTGGCAGTTTTTGAAATGTTAAACACAGAGTAACATTACAATCTATCAATTCCACTCTTATACAGCAGGAGAAAGAAAAGCATAAAATTTGGACTCAAATGTTCATTGCAGCATTATTCATCACAGCTAAAAAGTAGAAATTATCCAAATGTCCATTAACATGTTTATCCTTGAAATGGATAACCAAAATATGGTATATGCATATACTGTAATGAAATACTAATTGGCAATGAAAAGGAATAAAAAACTGATACATGCCACAACATAAAAGAGCCATGAAAACATTATGTTAAATGAAAAAAGATAGTCACAAAAGACCACATATAGGCAAATCTCAATAGACAAATTTATAGAGTTAGAAAGTAGATTATTAGTTGCTAAGAGCTGAGGGAAAGAGGGAAAGAATGAAAAGTGACTGCTAATGGCTGTAGGTTTCTTTATCGGTGAGGAAAATGCTCTAAACTTACCTTGTAATGATATTTGCACAGCTCTATGAATGTACTAAAAACATTTAATTGTATTCTTTAAATGGATGAATTTTATGATATGTAAATTATATCTCAATAAAGATTTTTGTAAGGCAATGTAACTAGTCATCAGGCTCCTGCTATTTGTGGCATTTGGGACTCTAGCTCTTGACTGAAGAATGAGCTATGTTAGTCCTCCGAGGATAATATCTGTTGAAACTAAGCTTCTGATTAAAATTGGACAGGGTTGTGATCACTGGCAACAAATTCCAAGTACAGATCGTGTGTGTTATCAATTGAGGGCAAAATTTTAAGTAGTTAATTAACTAGCTAGTTCCTATGTCGAGCCAGATGTGGTGTATCTATTTCACGGACTGTCTGAGAGAACTGTTTGTGTCTTAGGCTAGCAGGTTGTCCTCTGCTCTGGAATATATTTCCAGGTCAGCTGTTCCCACCATCAATTAGTGAGTGTGCTCAAGAGGATACAAACAGATTTCAGCATTATCTTAAACAAAACATAATTAGGAAGGTAAGTATCCTGCCAAAAAAATTATATAATGCATTCCAAAGCCAATTAAAAATGAATTCAGGACCAATCATCCTGAATATACACATTTAGCACAGGTTTAAATGGTTAATAGTAATGTGTCCTCATGTAGAGTACAGCTTGTATTTTTTAACGTAAATCTTTCTTTTAGGATTCAGAAACTCTGCTAGTTCAAATTTTAGAGAAAACAAAAATTAACAAATTAAAATCTCAAATGTTTGTCTCACCACAATGTCTATGTCTATCCACTACCGCCAAACCCTTAAAATCCAGAATGTTTAAACACCCCGCTATTCAAAGTTGTTACAGAGCCTGAGCATCACCTGAGAGATCCACCCCAAACTATTAAGTCAGACCTGCATCTTAGCAAGACCCCCAGGTAATTTGTGTGCACATTAAAATTTCAGAGGCCTTGCTCTCATATCCAACTGAAATTAATGTAGAGCAGCCTCAGGAAAACTGGGCAGTGGGTCACTATTAGTAATGTGGATTAAGACAACATGTAAGAATAGATTGCAGCAACCTCAAAATGTTCCTATTTGATTCAAAGTGGTAAAAGGTATAACCTTTCTGTTTCTGTAAATATGCATGAAACATGAGAAAGAAAGTTGTATTGACTGTTTTTACTTACACACCCTGGGTGTGGAAAAAAGAGGACCTTCTAGTTATCCCCAGCTCTTCCTCCTAGCTTTGTGCTTTTGGCTCCCACACCACATCCTGCAGAAAGCCCAGCCTAGACACTTGGGCTTCAAGCAGCAGGTGGTTAAGGATCACTGATAGTAGGAGGATTCCCAGGTAAAAGATGGAAATCTTATTCTTCCAAGTCTACTTATCAATATTGAAAGGAGTGATTCAGATCTGGAACTACCACTCTCTGTTGACCCTCTCCCCAGGTAGGTACATTTCAAGTATCATCTTTATATTCCTTAAAGAGTTCCAACTCTTCAAAGTCTACAGAGTTTGAATAAGTGGAAACATTTATTGCACCACTGTCTCCAAGTTTCCAGTTCCTCCAAAGGAAGTCTGTAATGCCAAGTAACCAGGAGGTCTTGCCAAGTAAATTAGTGGTCTCTATGCTATGGTGGGGTTGGGAAGAAGGGGAAGGATTCGAGAGAGTCTCCTGGAGGGAGATATTTAAAATGCTGATTCTTGGGTTCTACTCTTAAGATTCTTATTCCGGAGGTCTGAGCTTAGAACCAGAAATTTGCGTTTTAACAAATGCCCCAAGTGATTCTGAAGTAGGAGGTCTAGGACTACATTTGAGCAAACAGTGATGCAATTTGAGATTAGCAACCCACCTTTGCAATAAATTACCAATTCTTAAATATTCATTTCACTTTTTTTTTTTTTCAAACTGATGCTGTCAACTTTCTGTTTGGCTTCCATTCAGCATTTACTGAGCAACACCGTTTGCAGATAATTATACTACTACCTGCTTTCCTGGTGTGTTTGGGCTGGGTGGAAGGGATAGGGAGAGAAGGGTTTGATCACATTAGAGAGCTATTTCTCAACTTCCTAGAAAAATGACAGATTCACCCTTTCATGATTTGTGAAACGGATTAGCCTAAACAAGTACATTACCCAACCAGTTACCATAATTTACTAACCTTTTTTCAGGCACCAGTGTACCAGAGTTGTCATGGCCTTCCTGATGGGAAACTCAATTGTTCATCAAACTGCACAGTTCAAATTCTTCTCCACGCTCAAAATATGACCATAGACAGATAATCCAACTTTTCTGTGCCTCAGTTTCCATGTCTGTGAAAATAGGACATAACACCTACTTCACTGAGTTGTGTGAAGATTAACTGAAACTTAAATATCTAATTGATGCAGAGGGCTCCAAAAATCTAAATAGTACGTTGAAAATTCATTATTTTTCTGTCATAACCACAAGAACGTTGTGAGAATACTAAGAAATGCTTCCAGGGGCTGATTCAGATTCTAGGTGAAAAAAAGTGGAATTAAACTTTATGCTTCATTGAAGTAGTTCAGGTGAATGACTACAACTAGAATGGTGTGGGGTTTTGTTCCTGTTTTTTCTGTGTTGTTGTTGTTGTTGTTGTTGTTGTTGTTGTTGTTGTTGTTGTTGTTGTAGGGTTCCCAACCTCCTGGCTTCTTTGGGAGTTTATCCCGCTGATGCTCCCTATCGCTCCGCATCCAGATCTCCGGCCCCGGGCTGGGGGGCAGGGGTCTCCGAGGCGCGGTCCCAGGCAAGTGCCCCGCGGGGGCAGGTCGGGTGGCGCGGGGAGCGGGACCCGCGGCGGAGCCGCAGAGGGGAAGCCGGGCTCCCGCGGGCGCGCCGCCTCCCCCGCGAGCGCCGGGCGGCGAGGATGCGGGCGGGCGGGCGCGGCGGCGCGCGGCCACGTGACGGCCGCTATAAGAGCGCGGGGGCCCGACCCGCCGCTCCCGCCGCGCCTCCTCCCGGGCCGCGCTCCTCGGCGCCCGGCTCGTCCCCGCCACCAGCCCGCGGCTGCACCATGGCAGGTACGCGCCGCCCCCGGACCTGCGGCTCCTCGCCCCGCGCCGCCCCCCCTCGGCTCCCCGCCCCTCAGCCCCGGGCGAGTTCCCGGCCGGACTGGGACCGCCGCAGAGTTGCGGGCCGCCGGCCGCCGGGCATGGCTCCCCCCGCGTCCGCGGCGGCCCCTGGAAGCCAGGGCGCGGCGGTGGGCGCAGCGGGCGGAGCGGGCCCCCCGACATCCCTCGGGGCCCCCCCGGCCCCCCCCGGCGCCCCCGCTCCTGCTTCCGTCTCCTCGCCCTGCCTCCCTCTGCGAAGGCCGGGCGCGGCTGCGCGGGGCTGGCGGGGCCGGCGCGGGTGGGGAGCCGGCTCCCGGGGCGCTGGTCTCGAGCCCCGGGCCGTAGCGGCCTCGAGGAGGCTCCCCCGGCCCCCGGCGGCTGCGGAGGGGCGGCCCCGGCCCGGCTCCTCGGCCGCCCGCCCGGGCGCCGGCCCGCAGGCCGAGCCTATTTTTAGGCCGCCGGGGCCGGGTTTCGGGAAGCCCGAGCCCGGCGAGCGCCTCGGGGGAGCGGGCCCACTTGTTGCGAGGTGTCGGGGCTGCGAGGTGAGCCTGCCCCAGGGCCGACCCGAGCTGCTGGGGTACCTGGTTCTTCCCGTGTTGTGGAGGCTGAAAGCCGGGGATACTGCAACAAACGAGCTGCGGAAAGATGGCATATGTAACCCGTCTCCAAGAAAGTTGAACCCTACCCAGCTGTCGTTGGTTTCCCTGGTCATCCGTAACGTTTGCTAGGTCTGATGATGTTCCAACCCATGTTCCCAAGCGTTTGCCCTGCCACCGGCTTTACCTTGGAAATCCATATCGTTGCTTCCTGAAATCCTTGAATCCTACTTATTCAATTTTTCTTTACGATCCCCACGAATCTGGACCATTTTTGAGTTAAAATATCATTCATTATTCTCCAGGTTAAGTACCCTCGGGGCAGACTGACCGAAATATTGCCATCTTATGATGGGTTGAAGGAACAAGCACAGTGGTTGATGGGCATGTCAAGTGACAGGTGTCGCTGTTCTGAGCTTCCCTAGAGTGTGACTGGCTGGGAAGCTGGTGTCCCTCCAGGGGTGGGGAACACCACTCTTTCTACAACTTAATAGTGGGCCTGTCCTAAAAGAGTTCAATACTATCTGCGAAGATGGCCTTCAAGTCAGAGGTTGGGGGGTGGGCTGGCCCACTTGACAACTTAAAAGAAGACTTCTCAACGGAATTTCCACCTCCTCTGGCCTCCACATTGGAAAATGGGCAAAGGGAGAATAAGGAAACCTAAGACAGAAAGAGGGTGACTTTGTGACAAAATGTCCCAACTCTCTGCTTGGGCAACAGTGCCCCCAAGTGACCTGTGCTAGAGCTTGATCCTAGGTATCTTGTACATTTGGATGCCCGCCCAACTTACTAATGTTAAAATCCCCTCAGAGAGGGCGTGTGCCCCAGAATCACCCCAGGGAAGAACTGGAGAAATCCCAAAGGCTGGGTTAGTGGTCTTGGGAGGGTGGGGCTTATTTAGTAGGAAGAATAATCCATGTATTTGCCTTTGGTCTCGGCAATTAAGTGATGATTTGTGAGATTGTGTGTGTGAGAAAGAAATAGAAAAAAAATGGAAAAGAATGTATGTTGGAGGACCTTAGAGTACCTCAGGGGAGAGAGTACTGCTTTCTTCAGGGAAAAGGAGGCAGACATCTTAGACCCTGTGAGGTGACCCCGAAATCCATTTAACAGTAGCCACCATTTAGATAGAAGCATTAGGAGGGAAGGCCTCTCTGAGGTGATATTTGAGCAGAGGCTCAAAGTGACTCGAGGGTGGGTGAGGTGGTCTTTGTTCCAAGTTGAGAAAACAGTATAGAAAGCCTGAGGCTTGGCACCAGAATGAAGAATATGGCCTCCACTTTCAGACACTCACCATTGGGTCATTTGTTGGATTTGTGCCTGGCTAAAAAAAAAAATTAAAAAAAAAAAAAAAAAACACCTATCTATGATACCTTGTAGGAGAAACAGAAATTACACCTCTTGATCTCTTCATTACCACATGTTAACTGGCTGAGGTTCACCCTCTGGGTTTTAAGCTAGTCTGAGAATTTAGCTTTTCTGGACTCTTAAATTAGGGCAAGTTGACAGAGGTGCTGATTTTTGCCAGCTGATCCTGGGTAGCTTTTTCTAGGTAGGATATTGTAATGAATCTTTTGTTTTTTCTTTGTATTAAGATCAGGCCTTTGTGACACTGACCACAAACGATGCCTACGCCAAAGGAGCCCTGGTCCTGGGCTCATCTCTGAAACAGCACAGGACCACCAGGAGGCTGGCTGTGCTCACCACCCCCCAGGTCTCAGACTCTATGAGGTGAGGACCTCACTGCCCATCTGTGGTGTACTCTGACATCCTTCTCCCGTTTCTGGCATCAGTGGACATTGAGGCCATACCATTTTCAGGGAAAAAATGAGAGTTGCTGAGTGAAGGATTCCTGGGTCTGAAACCTCTTCCTAGCTTTTGGAAGCTATTCCACCCAAGCCCCCTTCTCTGAAGTGGTGTTCTCCCTTAAGCAAGTCCTCAGGATGATCTGAGTGAGGGATTCTGTCCCAGCATTCCCTTTATGTAGTCACACTTCACATGCACTACTTTCCCAAAATGCAGTAGGGGCTTTTTGTTTCCTGTTTCAAACCAGGAAAACCTCAGTTAACTTTGAAAGACAGTAGCAGTTTTCTCCACTGCCAGTTGACATTTGTAACCTAAAGATCTTTATTTACAATTTAATAAATTAGTATATTTGCCAAAGGACTTTCAGAATTTCCATTGTGCTAGGAGAACACCCTGAGGGGCATAAACTGCTTGTTGACTGGGTTGGTTCACTTTGATTTGTTGGAATTAAATTTTGAAGTATCTAAATGAACTACCTAGTTCCTAATACGCACTTTAAAAATATCTGGGCACACTAGCAGCTCTGTATTGTGTTTATTTTTATGTTCTCCTACCCTCTTAGAAATTGAAAATGCCTTTTTTGTGATTTTTTTTTTCAAAATATGTACGCACATTCCAAGGACTTCAGAAGAGGAGGATATATATGTATAAATATATATACACACTAACAACCTTGTTCTTAAGGGATAATTTAGGAAAATGCCAAAAGACTGTCTCCTAATATGTATGTCCTAATTTGTAGTCTATTTAGTGAGGATGTGTGTAAGAAGACAGATGTAATCTTAGTTTCCCTTCCTCCCTTCACCCCTTTACTGTAGTAAATGGTGCCACTGACCATTTCTTTTCTTAAAAGATCACATTTACTTTGTGAAACCAGAACATAGTTTTGTACAGCTCTGAAGACAGATAATACAATACCAGTTTTGTTCAGCATGTTTGATTTTATAACCTTTCAGTGATGATCTGTCTTTATCATATGTTTTTACTTATGCTAAGTTTAGTGTCTTGCCTAAGTATATTCCACTTAACCCACCTCCAGATTGCTTTCTAAAATAAATCTTTAGTTAATTTTGGGCATGGAGAAGTGCTGTACCTTACAAACCAAAGTGAGTGTTTATGCCAGGAGTGTAAAGGACATAGTGGTGATTATATTCTATTCTAAAAAATGGCAGCCTAACAACTGAGTCCTTTAACTTTTGGGACATACAGGCAGTTCTTTATCAACTATCTTAGCAAAAATGATTAGTTACAGGTTTCTTTGCAGACATTCTATGTACTTTACCCAGAATCATTTGTAAAAATATGGTTGTCAGCAAGAATCAGTTCTAATAAGATACCATTGTTATATACATAGGCTGTTGCAAAGATGTACTGTTACCAAATGTTATCCACATTTTTACAAGCTATTTCCACAATTTCCTTGGTATTTAGTGGTACAATGAAAAATAGAAAACAACTTCTACAATACTGTGTTAAGACAAGTGTTTCATATTCAGTATAAGCAAGCCTTACTATTTTAGTTAAGTTAACTGCACATACCAATTAACTTAATTTGTCCTGAAGCAAATTAGGACATATTTAAGAGATTGTACTATAACAAAGTAACAGATTGCTCTAGTAAGTGAGGGATGGGCTAATAAGATTGCAGTCTTATTTTATTTGTCTCTTGTTCCAAAATGCTAAGCATGATTTTTTTTTTTACTTTTATTTTGACAGAAAAGTTTTAGAGGTAGTCTTTGATGAAGTCATCATGGTAGACGTCTTGGACAGTGGTGATTCTGCTCATCTAACCTTAATGAAGAGGCCTGAGTTGGGTGTCACATTAACTAAACTTCATTGCTGGTCACTTACACAGTATTCAAAATGTGTGTTCATGGATGCAGATACTCTGGTGAGTGGGACTTTGATGGCTAAAAAGATGTGTATAGTAACTGAGATCAGTTAGGCATTTGAGGAACACTATCTAGACTTGACAGTAAAATTCAGATAAACCCGTTATCATAAAAAGTGTCAGGTGATGAAGGAGAGTAGGCCTAGGCCACCTTACAGCTGTCATCTGAATCGTTAAGACCAGTGGCAGATTGCATCTTTTGTGTTAGATAACTTAGGGAGAACTTAAGAAGGGCAGGCTGCAGCAGAACATTTCTGTAATGCTTTTGCTCTCCCCTCTTTGAATAAGGTCCTAGCAAATATTGATGACCTTTTTGAGAGAGAAGAATTGTCGGCGGCACCAGACCCAGGGTGGCCTGACTGTTTTAATTCTGGAGTCTTTGTTTATCAACCTGCAGTTGAAACATATAATCAGCTGTTGCACGTTGCTTCTGAGCAAGGTAGTTTTGATGGTATGTATCTTTTATCATTATATCTGATAACCTGTTAGTAACTTTTAGGGGCTGCTCTTCTTGGGGTATAGTTACAATGTTTCCTTGTGCGTGGAAGAGGCATTACATGAGATGTAGCATTTTAAGTTGTGTGCTTTTGGAAACATTGTGTTGTTGTGTGCACATGGATTTTTTTTTTCTACAGGTACGTAAGATTAACCTAAACTAGGACAGGGAGTTTTACAGACATCCCTTTAATTGGTTCTCCTGTGTCTAAGTTATAGTAAGTTAACTGTGATTATTCAAGAATACAAAAGGCCATGAGACAAATCAAAAACTTTAACAACTATCTTTAAATCTGAGTAAACTTACATGCAAGAGGTAACAGGAGGAACAAATGTTGTCTCCATGGAAATTAGAGGAATAAGCCAATTATTTGAAATACTTTGGCTCTGTTCTCCTGGGAGACATCAAAAAGAAAGATGGAAAGTTTACGTAAATAATTTTTGTTTCTATAATCTCATTCCCTATAAGGCTGTGCATAAAATAGAGGTATCTGCAGGGCTGAAGAGTAGATTATTGGCAAAGTCAGCATCCATATTTCATAATGTGTGTGTCTGTAGCTGTGTGTGTGTGTGTGTGTGTGTGTGTGTGTGTGTGTGTGTGTGTGTGTGGACAGAGAGAGAGAGAGAACTAGAGAACGAGAATGAACAGTTCTGACTACCTGTGATTTAGAGTCTCACATCCTTTTGAGAATTTTGATCAAATGAATTAGTAGGTGGGTTTCCATTTCAGGCCGGTCTCTGAAATAATAATAAGCCATTTTTGTTTTTTAAACAACAAAACCATAAACAATAAGATAAAACTAGTAGTTAATATGTAAAAGCAGCTCTTTTTAAAAATTAATGTTAATGGATATTTTAAATAAAGGAAAGACGCAGTGTATCTAGGAAGAAGGACATGCTCTAAGGAGTCATTGTCTGAGCAGTAACTCTGTCAGATACTTAACATTGTGGCAGAAGGCCAGGTCAGGAACATGGGGCTGGGCCAGAGGCCTGAGCTCTGCATCAGACTTGGTATCAGGGACTTCTTTTCTTCGCCTTCTCTCTCCAGAAGCAAACCTGATATTTGCAGTGTGTAGATCTTTTGAAACTAGCAGAAACGGCTTTCCTCAATTGACATAAGGTGTTACCCTGGGTGCAGTTATGAGGACTCATTTCCATTAACTAGTTATAAATTTAAAAATCAAAATCTCAGATTTAAATTTTAAATTAAAAGATTAAAAATGTGTTTAAAGTTAAGAGATTGAAAGTTAAAACATTTTAAATTACATATAACACTGAAATTGGGATTTAACAATTGCTGTTCACAGAAATTTAATTCTGTTTAATTATTTGAGGATTTGGGATATGCAGCTATTTGAAATGTCTTTGAAAAGACTAAGGAAGTTTAAGTTCTAGTCCTTTTTCACTATTTGACTAGTTTATATTCTATGCCAGTAGTCCCCCCCCCCCCATCCAGGGGATGTTTGGCAACATCTGGAGACAGTTTTGGTTATCACAACTGAGTGGGAAGGGTGCTACTGGCATCTAGTTAGTAAAGGCTGAGGATTCTGCTAAATATTTTCTGATGCACAGGATAGTCCCCGTAACAAAGAGTTATCCATTCCAAAAGATCAGTAATGCTAAGGTTGAGAATCTGCTCTATACAAGGACATTACATGCTCTGAAACAGTAAGCAGGAATATCTGAACCATAATGAATGGTAGCATCTAACAGGAAACACAATCTTATTTTAAACAATTTTAAGAAATGTGTTTGTTGAGCGTTCATTGTGGTCAAGGCCAAATATAACTTCTTCACATAATGACTTGTTTTTTAGCTTCTACTTTCCTTTCATATAAGGAATGACAGCTATAGTAGTATTTGAATTCAAAACATGTATTTCTTATTTCTACTGCTTATTCTATAAGCTACCTTTACGTGAAAGGAAGATAAGAGTAGTTTTAGCATAAGTCCCCTGTTGGTCTTAACTTTCCTGTCAGAGTATAACTTTCTTCATTCACCTCCTCTCATCGAATTTGAAGGAGGTAGTATAATCCTGCCAGAAATTCGTTATAAATTCTCAACTCCAGTGTGTGAATCACATTCTAAAATAGGTCCAATGGCCTGAAATCCACATGATTGTAACAGTGTAAAGAGAATCCAACTTCTTATCTAGAAGAGTATTAGATTTTGTTGTTGAGAGAGAAGAGTTTAGATACAAAACAATAGTATGCCATGGTTACAGTTGTAGAATAGAAAACTAATTAACTAACTGGTAGAAACCAACCTGGATCATCTATCGTTCTAAAATCAAGGGGCACTAGATGAGTTAGTGAATTTGTCAAGAAGCAAGGGTGTGTGAAAAGTGCTCACCTAGAAAGTACTTTCTGCTTTTTCAGCCAAAATGTGAAATTACTGAGAGATTTTCTCTGTGCCTGCTAACACATTTCATTATTCAGCAGCAGGGTTTCCAGGAGCTGGTCTTTCTGTACACTATTTACTAGCTCTTTGTTGATAAAGGGTTGAATTTTCTAGATAATAAAAATGCTTAATTGACAAAGTTGAAAATTAAACTATGCCGATAAGAATTTATATGTATTCTCAATATGCTGTTTAAATTCAGCAGAATAAAATAGGAGCTCTTAAATAAAAAGCTGTTTTCACTTGATGTGTTGATAAGCTTTACTCATCGAAGAAAGCACACTCCATCCTGTGGGAGCCTGCTCCTCTGTTGAAGGGTTTATCGTAGTCCCCTGTTATCCATGGTTTCACTCCTGTGGATTCAGTTACCTGCGGTCAACCATGGTCCAAAAATATTAAACATGGAAAATTCCAGAAGTAAAGAATTCTTAAGTTTTAAATTGCACACCGTTCTGAGTAGCACGATGAAATCTTGGGCCATCTGGCTCTGTCCTGCCCAGGATGTGAATCATCCCTTTGCCCAGTGTATCCATATTTACATTGTATATACTGCCCACCTGCTAGTCACCTGTAGCTGTCTTGGTTATCAGATTCACTGTCATGGTATCACAGTGCTTGTGTTCAAATAACCCTTATTCTACTTAATAATGGCTCCAAAGCGCAAGAGTAGTGATACTGGTAATTTGGATATGCCAAAGAGAATCATAGAATGTATGTATGCATAGGGAAAAGCATAGTATAGGGTTCAGTGCTATTCACAGTTTCAGGCATCTACCGGTAGTCTTGGAACGTCTCCGCAATGGGAAAGTGGGGGACTACTATACTATCCTACTGAATTCATACCTGTGTAGCATAGAGACTTATTGGAAATGGTGCTTAATGTTAATAAAATATTTCTTGTGAGCTACATTCTTTTCTAAAGGCAGTAAGCTCACTTTGCCTCAGGTTTTCCATTCAGTGCCCTATTTTGTTTAGGTGTTATGCCATAGGCACTGACATAAATATTTTCTAATGTTTCACTTTACCATACATTTTTTAATATCCACAGGTATCTGTCCACCCTATTCCTCCAGTTTCATGGAACAGGGTGCTTAAGTTCCAGCATTTTTAGACTCGTGTTACAGAAAATTGTTTTGCAGATGACTGTATCTCAGTCTGAATATCTTGCAGGTTCTGCTTAATCTCTTGAATATGTTAAATAACTGATGGGGCCTGGTGTCTACTGACAAGCTACACAGGCTGCTGTTGGCTGAGTATTTGCAGCTGCTTTCACAACTCTTCTAATGGGAAAGAATGTGGCTGTCATACTTCTAATCACTAGTCCTTAGTCGCACCCCCCACTACCACAACCTCCAGCCAATAACATAATCCTAATATGGCAAACCGTGCTAGGTACCTTGACTTCTTTTCTTACCAGATATCTAGAATATTAGAATTTATAGCAAGTGACTCCATACTTGATTTTTGCCTGGCATCTAATTTCCCGTCATGAAGTGTTTAAGTTCCTATGCTGTTTGTATTTGCAAACTGTCTTGGCACTTACTTCATAACCAAAGTTACGTGTTTCCTGAAAATTGAACAATAGCTGTTGTGAAATAAATGTAATATTTTATAGAATGTGACAAAATAAGGTTAACTGCAGGATTTGTTAACAGTGAAAAAGAAGAGGTCATAATGTCACAGATACTAATCAGTGATTTTGTCTCCACTTGTGTGCAATAAAGCTGATGGTCTTGGCTCTTTGAAGAAATCAATCTGAATGCAAGTTGAAGTTTATTTTTTCCTCTCCTCTGTGACTTTTTTTTTTTTTTAAGAAAGGCAACCCTTGGTTGTCGTCACATATTGCAAAGACCTTGTCAGCTTACAATCCCCCCCGCTTTTTTTTCTTTTTTACACCTGTAGCACCTGGTCTTCCTAGGTGGTCTCCCATACAAGTACTAACCAGGCCCAACCCTGCTTAGCTTCTGCGATCAGACAGGATTGGGCTTGTTCAGGGTAGCTTGGCCATAGACCCCCAGTGACTCTAAAGGGTCTAAATTAAAGGTGCTTATACAGTTGAAGACAAGAGTTTAGTGCTTCAGAGTTGCTATTAATTTCATCTGTATGTGTTTCAAAAAACCTAAGGTAAAAAGAATTCATATTTTCCAACATGGAGTGTTCTTCTTTAAAAAAAAAGAAATGGGGATTTATTTTGATTACTGTAACCAAAATACTCTAAATGTTTTATTGGAGTGATGAAATTTTGGACTGTGGTTGAATTTTCAAAAAGTGTCAGAATAAATTGGTGATAGAATGTTAGGTATGGTTTAACTTTAAACAGAATCCAAGCTCTGCTGTGAGGTCATTCATGATACCTGTGTGTTTCATATTCTAATTCTAAGTGGTCACTGAAATGCTTATACTGTAAGATCTTTCTTTTGTGCTTGGAGTGTAGTAAGTCAGGTGAGTATAATAAGGTTTTAAAATTACTTTTAACAGAAAAGATTTGATACTGAGTTCTGTTAAAAGGTAAAATGACCCCAGTGCCACTTTCCCTGATCTTTGTAGTTAGGCTTCAAGCTGGACCTGCCCAAAAAAAAGAATTAAGGGAAGAGGCATTTCCAGATAGTACTTGTCCAAACCCAATGAGCTCAGAAATTCATATCTGCCTCACTTGGTTTCTTGACTTGATAGGTTCTACCTTGACAGCTGCCTTGGGGAGGCTTGTCCAAACACCAGCTGCCCAAACATTAGGCTGCTTGTGGCCCTTAGGGTGTTTTATCAATTGCTTTGAAAATTTCTCTGTTCTTTTGCATTTATCATTTAATTGATAGTTTGGCTAATAAGTATCTTGAATAAGTAAATATGAAAAGCAGAAGTCATAACATATAATAGCAAAATAAATGAGCACACACATGTTTTTTCTTAAAATCTATTTTTATTTTGTTGTACCCATGAGTTTCTTTTGTTTGTTTTTCTTTTTGCTTAGCCATCTATTTGTCTCTGACCTTATAACCAGCAGAGATCATGAACCCTGTGAGAAGCAGAAGGGGAGGAAGGGACTAAAAGTGTTATATGTGTACAGGCTCTTACGGTCATCATTTTACTTCCTTTTTAACATTTTCAGCAATCCTGTGGTAGTCATTCATTCATTCACTCATTAATGTATTCATTCAATTTAACTGGTCCTAGGAACCTGCCATCCTTAGAGTTCAGGACAGCAGCTTACCCTGAGCTGGTGGCAGAGCCAGATCTGAACCAGAGACTTCCTCAGCTCTGTGGCTGGGTTGTGTGTGTAGTTTTTTTTCCTTTCTCTCCCAATTATTCCACATTGCAACATTCAGGAAAATGTGAATGACACAGTATGGAGGAAAATCTCTATTATACATTAATTACTTAAAATTCATTTCTCTGACAGAACAGCTGATGTATTTCTCATTTTACCGATGAAGAAATGGGAACAAATCTTCTCACTACACAGCCACTATTCCCCTCTGAGCCACAATATCTAGAAATACTTTGTCTTTTTAAGCTAACAGCACAGTTGATACTCTTGCACTGTTTTAAGGGTCTGGATGTATTCTTGGAAATAGTACTCCCATCTACGTTTCTATAGTCCATTTACTCAGTATTTCAGAAATTATTTTAGCTTCTATACTTGGCAAGATGCTAAATTTAAGGGCTAGGAATAGACTGATAAATAATAGAGATTTTATCTCTGCCCCTCTAAAGCTTATAGTCTATGAGACTTACAGACATGTAAATAATTACACAGTTAATTATGATTCCAATAAATTTAGAGTGCTAAGGGAATCTAGACCAGGAGGATCTGCCTTATACTGAGAAAGTGAAATTTAAGCCAAGAATAAATGTTCCCTTATAATTTATATAACCATTTCTAGCTTGATTATTAAGAATCTTTGTTTTAAGGTGAAAAATAAAAGCTAGAATATAAAATGGTAAAGTAAATCAGTTGTTGTTGGCTTAAATAGGTTGAGGCCAGTGAGATGGCAACGATGCCTGGATTACCATGAGCTACACTGGGGTTAATCTGATGATCCTTTGTAAACCTCATAGAAATATCCCCACAAGCAGGGCCATTTATAAACTTCAGTTTAGTAATCCTTAGCATGCTTGCTATAGGCAGGGATGATGAAACCTGCCAAGTATATTATGTGAAGTCAGTATTAAGGAGTAAGTCCCGTTTTCATCTCAGCATTTATCTGTATCTCTATTACAGTATTAAGCATATTTTACTTGATATCTGCCCCTCTGTCCTCTAGTGGATCGAGAACCATTTGAAAGCTGGAACCTATCTTACTCATCCTATTTATGATGTTTATACCTGATTATATAATTTTAGACATTTTCTATAGAAACGACATTTCTGATGATTACATTCTTTGATATAATAAAATAGAGTCATTCTCTAAATGACTCTAAATCAATGCTTTTCATATTTTAATAGGCAAACAGATCACCTAGGGATTAAAATGTGAATTCTGATTCCATTAAGTCTGGGCTGGAGTTTAATATTCTGCATTTCTCTCAAGCTCTCAGATGATGCTCTTGCTGCTGGGACCTGGACCACACTTTGAGTAGCACAGTTTTAGGGAAACATTCCTGTGGCTGAGACACTAGAGTTCATATTTAAACCAGATTTGGCCCACGCTCCCTTGCTGTCTACAGTAGGCAAGCCAGCTGCCAACAAACTGTGGAAGATCATGCAAACTACAGAAGCACGGAACAACTGCACAAATATAAAAAAAAGCACTCAATTCCATTTCTGTTTTGTAAAATAATAGGACCACTTTCTGATAAACGCTGCAGTATGTCCATGGTTACCAGATTTATGACCCTTGTCAAAAGAACTAGAAAATACCAAGAGGCTATAAGGTTATTACTAGCACTTAGGCAGAGTGGGGAGAGGATGATACAACATCTGATATTTGCTTTTGTTTGCAAACAGGTCCCAAGTGTCCCTTGTTCCATTTCCTTTCTGTCTCTCACCTATGTTGCCACACCCATGCCTACAGGATCACAGCTGCCAGCATGCCTGTTAATCATGTTTGTTGGCTCTCACATAATTGAGATTAAAAATGTTTTAACCTGTCAGCATAAATAAAGTTGTATCTGGAAGTTTGATTATAATATACTGGACAAAAGTTCTGGGGCTTTCGTAGTGAAAATTCAGCAATCTTAATGGTATCCTCGTTTGTTTTGTAGCACAGATGTGCTTAGATTTGCATTTTTCTTTGAACTGTGCTCTAATTTAGGGACTTCTAAAGAGAAGATATTGATAACAGCACACATAGATTTTTCTGATGAAGCTAAAACATTTGCCTAACTTTGAGATGCACTTGGAAAGAGATGGTTAGCATGCTGAATTTAAAAACTATTTAAGAAGCCACAGACTTTTAGGTGGTATTTAATTCTATTTTTAATTCACAATTTTTGGCTAAAAGATGACTTTTTATAGTCGATGGCCATGGAACTTTCACAGTCTGTAGTGTCACTTCTGGAGGCAGGGTCCTTGTTGGCTGTTTAAGGGATTTGCAAATTGGGCACCATTGATTCACCAGTCTCCTACCCTGCCTTTTCCATTTCTTGTTTGCACTCTGTTCCACCAATGCTTCACCCTGCTGTGGCACACAGTTGAGGGATTGATGCTGTTAGTAAGGTACACGAGGGTAAATGGAAATGGCTTTTGATGGCCAGTGGCAGCCAGCCAGGACTGGGAGGGATCAACAGCTCTGACTCTTGTTTCCCAGGCTCAACTCATGAGATTGGAAATTCTGTTTACAACTACTGTTCTTACCTTCATGGAATTAGATTTCTTCACTGCATTACACTGCATTACGTATGGAAAATAGTTGCTTTAAGTAAATGGCTTAATTTAAAAAAAGGTCTAATGTAGTGTAAAACAGGAAGCAGGAAAATATATAGTATGAAACCCAATTTTACAAAGTTCAGAAACCACATATGTTGCCTGGGGATACATACATATAAATCAAGACAATTGCAAACAAAATTCATGATTAGTGGTTTACTTCTGCAGGGAGGAGACAGTGGGGGTTGGATTGGGGAGCTCACACAGAGAACTCAAATAGTATTGGCAGTATTACATTCATATACCCTCTACAGGACACTTGGGCTGTTTTTAGTTTTGTACTGTTATGAATAAAGCTGCTATGAACATTTCTTCAGGCTTCATTTGGATGATTATTTGTAAAAGGAAATGTGTAAGACTTCAGGCCTCTGTAACTCAACCACCAGGATCTATGCCCATCTTTGTAGAACCCAAAGTGAGTGTCTGATATATAATATGGTGTTTTGGCTTTAAAATTTTTTTGTATCAAAACATTTGTCTATATAACTAAAATTTTCTTTTGTTCATGTAGCACGTGAAGCCATTTTTATTGTCCTTTAGAACTTACAAAGTTGATGCAATTTTCTGTTAAGCTGTTTGTCCCTTAAGAAATGGGAACCTATCAGAGCCTCCTTATACAAAGAGTTTGCTCCATAGACATTTGCTCAACTAAAAGATCCGTAGAGTTGATTGTGAGGGTATTTGGAAAAGATGGGATACACAGAGGATGGATAAGGTGCATTGGACTTTAAGACTAAGTCCTCATCTTACTGCTTAGCTCCAAATATTGAGTAAATCTCCACATTATTAAAGTCTCTTTTAAAACCAAGAAAAAAAAAATTAGTAATGACAGCCAATTAGACCTGCTACGTGTTTAGAAAAGGAAATTGGGTCTCAAGGCAAAACAGACCAAGGAGGGAAGTAACTTCAGTACACTGGCTTTGAACTTTGAAAGTGCAGGATTTTCCCCTCCTTCAACTCCCATCCCCCACGCACACACATACTCACAACCCACACATCCAAGCTGCTGCTCTGCTTCAGGGGAGGTTCTGGTTTTGTGAGTGTTTCTGAAATCTCATGAGCCTAAAACACAAAGGACATGTGTTATATGGCAGAATATGTTTTGAGGTGGCATAGTGACCTATTTGGTGATTTGTGTGTTTATAATTTAGGTGCTCATATTTTTTATTGTTTTTATTTCTTTCAAATGAATAGCATGGTCCTCACTTTGCAAGGAAGGCAGGAAGTTCAGGAACCCCCCAGGGCTGAACAAGCACTGTGCTATATGGTTGTGGCTGACCTTGGTCCTGGTGGTGACTGACCTGGACCTGCCTGGAGGCTTGGTCAGCGACAGAAGTGCACCATGCAAATGTGGTCTTCTGGGCCTTCTGTCGGTGAGCCCACACTTAGGGGCTCAAGAAGACAATTTCATTATCCCAGTTTGCAATCTTTGCACTTTTTTTTTTTTACATTGTTATTCCATTGCTCTTAACATAATGTCTAAGTATTTAACTGGGCATAAAATCTAAAATCCAGGCTCAATGTGGTCTAGTCTACGCCTACCACAGGTCTTCGATGTTTGCTCTTTGTTCTGCCTGGAACCTCATCTGCCCTTCTTCTTCTCTTCCCCTGCATCTGTCAAGGACTCCTATGCACGCCTCAGATCTTGGCTTAAGTACAGCTTCCTCGTGGAAGCCTTCCTTGAACCATCAGGCAAGGTCTCAAGCCTCTTCCATGTGCACTTGTGGTACTCTTTATTTTTCTTTACTGCTCTTCTCCCCATTTCTGATATTGATTCTGTTTTGCCAGTATCAGTACCCACTGACCCCTACCCCTCCCAGATCCCAACGAAGATAATGACCATGTCTCTGTTAACCATTGATTCTCCAGTGCCTGGTGTGGTGTCTGGCACTTAGTACCTGCTTAGTAAATATTTGTTGCATTAATGAATTAATCCAGAAAATAGTCACCCCCTAAAATGTCCTTAGTATGTTACATGAAATTTCTTATTTGAAAAATGGAATTAGTACCTGTTTTTAAAGGTCTGAGTATATATTCCTTTAGAATTATTGAATTGTCCTTGAAGACTGTGACTGTAATTACTTTTTTCTCTCTTTCTCTCTCTCTCTTTTTTTTTTTTTATTATTTCAGGTGGGGACCAGGGTTTACTGAACACATTTTTTAGCAGCTGGGCAACAACAGATATCAGAAAACATCTGCCATTTATTTATAACCTAAGCAGCATTTCTATATACTCCTACCTCCCAGCATTTAAAGCGTGAGTGCAAATGGTTTAACTCTTCTTGGGGATGGTGGAGACAGGGAAGTGGGTTTAAGATTTTTGGGGGGCACTATCAGTCTGATGGCAACAACAGGTGGGAACTTTGAGGGACGTTTTTCTCTTGTAAGAAATATAGCTATGATGGGGAGAGGCCTTGATGTTTCGATCCATTTATGCTTGAAGTAACTTAGCTACCTTATGAGAAAGGGGTCCCATCAGTTCCTGGGGTGTCCGGCCCTCTGATAAATCATCTGTACTTCATGATCAAGAACACAGGCTGGATGCAGACCCAACTTCTTCCTCGTGCTGGCTGCTGAGTCTCAGTTTTTCCTCACCTGTAAAATGAGGGTGATAGTCGTTCTTTCCACGGGGTTGTAGGCATTAAGCAAGATGCTGGTAGCAGTGGTAATGTCATGGTCAGGAGCAGGAGCTGGGTGGCTGGACTATCTCAGTTCACTTCATGGAGTAGCCACTTCCTAGATGATTCTTTCTGCCTGAATGTACCACAAAGGTTTTAGTGGGCATTGAGGGAGATAATTATGTGAAATGGTTAAAACAGGGCCTGGCCTCCTCTTATGCACTCAATAAACATTAGGTTATTAGTCCTTTCTGTTTGAGAGAGTATATAGCATCAGAATAATTTCTGAAGTCAAGAAGGTAGGTCGCATGGCCTCACTCTGCTATTTACCTGATACATGGCTCAGGCTCTGAACCTCAGTTCCCTAGATGCAAGGCAAGGAGAAAAATAATACCTACCATAAGGACGAAGGGAGTTCATACACCTAAAGTGCTGTCTTGTTTTTGGGAACGTGCTTGCTTGGCACTGTCGCTGGTGCTGTTCTAATTCAGCAACCAATACAGCCTAGATGCAGCACTTATCTCACTGAGTGCCTGGGACCTGTTCTTTAGCCTCTGACTCATTTGTGTTTAACCAAGAAGATGATTCAGGTTTCCTGAACAGAGGCCAAGCTGTCAGGTTGATCCTGAGACACAGATATGAACAGCAAAGCTCTTCATTGAGATGGGTTGTCTCTCCACTCTCCATCCCACGTGGGCATTCCTGCGTGAGCAGAAAACAAAGGGCCTTTCACTCTTCATGTTTCATTATCCAGAATCCTCTCTATAAGTCTGCACCACAGTAATGAGTAAGACTGGCTTTTTGTGGCAGAAATGTTTCCTTTTCCATTTTTTTCTGGGCAGACTTTGTCATGTCCCCCAGATAAGGATTATAAGTATCTTGTGTTCTTGCCTCCCTAACTGTTCTCTTGGCATATGTCTCTGACATGTTACAACCTCTTGATTTACAGCCTCTTGATTCTCTTCCCTTTCTAGCACAAAACAGGAAGACTCTCAAACACACTAACTGTGGTTTGAGTAAAACAAGCAAAACAGGATTCATAATCAAGGGATGGAATAGGTGAAGCATTATTTTTGCCTCTTAGTCCTTGGCCTGATAAAGTACAAACCTGTCTTGCTTGAAAATATGGGCCTGATTCTTTTTAATCCTTATTGCCTCAAAACTAACCTTGCCAGTTTGAACAGTATTCCTGTAAACCATGACAGCTGACCCATAGAACTGAATTTGTCTTTAATAGGGAAGTTGCTTGATTTAATTGACTAGATTCAGCTGAGCAAGCAAAAAAATGAACATGCAAAGGAGAAAAAATAATTAATAGTGTGAGCAGTTCTGCCCACCATTCCACTCAATTCTGCAGTGAGCATTTGTCCTGAGGTGAATATGTTGGGGAGATGTGAATCTGACTGTTGGTCTCAGTTCCTAAACAGGGTCATCCTAGCATTTAAAGATGCATGTTTTTCATGCAATGTGGGCCCCAGTGCCTAGCAACTATTTTTCCTATGGTTCATTTGAAGTTCATCTGATTTTCACCTTGCAACCAAAATTGAACACACTGTACCTTTCAATGGCAGTCTGATTTGCATAGACACTGCTTGCAGTTATTTTATTTTAACAAAGAAAAACAAGAACCAGGTGAAGCAGAGTTAAGTTTTCAGGGTTTTCACTCATTTGCTGGAAACTTGACCCCCTCTCTACAGAACCCAGTTCTTTTTATATCCTCTAAATGAATTTCCCAGAAAAACAATTTGAGATCTAAATTACCAAAATGCTGTTAGAATGGTTTCTTCTTCCTGGCTCAACAAGTGAGTGCTAATTTTGGAAGTCTCCTTGGTTTATTGCCATAACATAGAGTATATGACGCACTGGGGAAACTGGGAACAACCCCATCCATTAGGCAGACGTCATCTGGCCTGTGGCCTGACAGGAGCTAGTGCTATGTCTATGAAGCTCACCCTTGGAGATGTCAGCTCTACATTACTATGATAATTCTGCTCATAACAACAATTTTGCATTGCTACCTATTTAAGAGTGTTGAAACCAGATCAGAGAACTCATTTTTCCTTCCCTCTGCCAGAAAATGCTTTTATTTTCAGAGATCTATCTCCACAGACATTTTTTCTCATATTTTTCTTAAAATTGGGAAAGGCTGAAAAAGCAGATATTTCATTTTTGTTTCAAGTTAATGTAAAATTTTGGTCCATATCTTTAAGCTGCAATAGACAATCCCAAACATCCAGGTCACCTTAGCTGCTCCACAAAGAGCCTTGTGGACCTCTGGGACCTCAGCATGAATTTTAAACCCACTGTTGGGCTCAGAATAACTTTGGTAGTCTCCAGGACCAAGTGGTTCTGTGGTTTTCTGGTCGTCCCTAGAACAGCATCTGTGGTGGCAGGTAGAATGAGAAACCATGGAATGGTTTAGAGCAATTTGAGTTTCATGAAAGGGAGAGTGGAGAATTTGTCTTACCAACTCCAAGCAACCATGTGCCATGAGATCACCAAGGCAATATTTAGGTGCCCCAGAATCTTAGAGCTCCGGATATCTTAGAACAGGTCCAGCCTTGCTATTATTTGAAGTTTCCACAAAAGAATAATCTAATATGAAGCAAACTTAAAAGAATTTGAGCCATTAAAGTAGCACATTTAATACTTTTCTCTTCATACCATTTGAATAGAGTAAAACATAAAGGAAATACTTAAATAGTTTTACCCCTTTGAATAATCAAACATAGCTTCTGAAAAACAATTAGTAATATTTTCTGTAATAGAAGATCCTCTTTAACACAGCATGATTTGAGAACTAAAGTGCTTGATTAAGTAATTTTTTTAGTTAATTTATAATATTTGCATTGAAAATGAATTTATAAATTCATTTCTTAGTGAAATAATATTTCTGAAAGTAACTTGCATAATGTTTGGGAAATATTAGGTTTTTTGTTTGTTTTTTTCAGTCCTCTCCATCTGGAAGGCCTGTTTTATCTATGTAGCATAGCATTTGGCTTATGGCTTATAGTACTAGGCAAAATCTCATCAGTCTTTTTAAAATTAGTCATTTAATTCCATTTTAGCTTTCTAGTATATCCACTTACTAAAAGCTGTGTGTATCATATTGTGCTATATAAAATGGGCCTAAAGCAGTCATAAAGAATCCCCTGGTATTGCTTTTAAAACTGCCATACAAATTAATTGGTCAAATTGATTAACCATAAAGCTTGATCTACCAAATAATTTCCAAGTAAGCCTTTTAACTTGCCCTTTTATTTGAGTTTAGATGTGATCTGAGACCTGGCCTGGCCTAGTCTCAGAAACTAGGTCTAGAAACTTAAAAAATTTCTTTCCACTTGTTCACTGTTTTTAACCTTTCTGAAGACATTCATATCTATTATTTCTTTTTCAGGAGTATGGCTTATTCACTAAGAGCTTATCAAACCTCTTTAAAAATTAATATTCTCCAAAAATGATACTGAACCTTCAGTGTACTAAATTCTGTTGTTCTTGTATATTTCTTATTTGAGTTTTTTTGGTCCCTCAGATGCCTTTGGCTCCAGCTTTCCCCATGACTGTTGTCATTGAAGCCATAGCCTTTCAGTGTTCATTTATTTTTATACTCCTACTTCTTCACCTGAAAGTCTGAGGCATTGTAGTTTGGAGCACTCTTATTTTTTCAGCCTTTCATTGGTCCACTCAGCCATTCGTCATTCAGTCAACAGGGTAGAGGGATCCACACATTTTGCTTACTGAAGGCCTCATAGATGAATGAAGGAGTTAGAACCTTATCAACCTAGCAACTGCATAACTGTGCAAGGTTTCCTGTACATCACATGGCACAGTCCATTGTGGTTTGAGTGCGGAAGAAGAAGACTCAAGTGGTGGTTGCACAGAGGTCTTGTTTCTCCCTTCTGGTCATTGGTGATGCCTATTGGGCCCCAGCTGTCCCATTTTTTTATCATGGCCATCTGATCATATGACTTCATCTTCAGGTGTTTATCTCTATCAGATGATCTGTCCTCAGATCTTACTGCTGCCTATTCCACTGTCCCACCTTGGTACTCACCAGGGAAAGCTTCCACATCAGACCCAGCCCTGGCTTTAGAGGCTGTTCTGACAATAGGCAAAGAGGACTCAAAGAGTGATATTTCAGGGACAGTACTCTGACTGAGAAATGCCATCTCAGTAGGAGAGGAAGTTCAGGAGATTGAGTGGTAGTCATACTCTCCTCAGAGATCAAACTGGTGAGATACAGACTGTATTTGTCCCACGGATATGTTTTGTCTCTCTCACAGTTGTTTTTCAAGGCTGTTATCAGTGCTTAAAATTTAGTGAATTTCACATGAAACCCAGAATTCCACTTCTCTTGAAAAAAATTAGATATTCAATGGGATGTGGGAGAAAGATGTCAAAGATGACTCTTACAGGTTTGGGGCCTACACAACTAGAATAAAGGAATTGCCATTTGCTGAGCTGGGAAAGACTGAGTGAATCAGTTTGGTGGGAGCAAGCACTGACCAGAAGTGTATTGCATGTATTTTGGTTGTATTAAGTTTGAGATGCATATTAAACATTCTAGTGAAAATGTGTAATAGCTAAGTAGATATAAGAGTTGAGAATTGAGGAGAGAGGTCTGGGTGAGACATAACTATAGGAGCTGTCAGCATATGAGTGATATTTATAACCATAAGACAAGATGATATAACCAAGAGCATGATTATGATAGAAGAGAGTCCTGAAGACTGAGCCCTGAGGCAGGAAATAAGGAGGAACAGGTTCAAGACTCTGAGAACAGCATGGCAGGAGGAAGCCCAGCAAAGCGAGGTGCTGCACAAGCCAAGCAAAGAGCATTTCACAGAGGGGAGGAGTGATCCATTTGTGCCAGATGCTGTGATGGGTCTGACAGAGGACAACTGAGAACTGGCACTGGACCTAGTGTGTGATGGTCACTGGTGACTTTAGCAAAAGCACATCTGGTGGAATGGTGGAAGAGAGAGCCTTCTGAAGCAGGTCCAAGAAAATGGAGAATTGAAGACCATGAATGTAGACAACTCTTCTGAACATTTTCTTTAAAAGGGAGCAGAGAAATTGGTTGGTAGCTGGATGGGGATATAGGATCAAGAGGGTGGTGGTGTTTGTTTTGTAAAGATTGGAGAAGTTACAGCATGTTTGTATATTGATGGGAATGATGAAGGAGGGAGAAAGAGAGAGAACAGTTATAATGCAGAAAGCTGAAGGGAGACTTGCTGGCATGATGTCCTTGAGTAGGTGAAAGGGGATGCATCCTAGTGCACAGTGGAGAGGTCAACTTCAGAAGAGAGTCAGAACTATACCATGAAGGAAGGCAGAGTATATGGGTACAGATGCGGGTAGGGGGATGGATTTGTTATTTTAAATGAATGAGGGAATGAGCCAGGAGAGACTAAGAATGGACATACTACCCCCAGGAAAGTTTCCCTGGTGGCCTGGCATGGTGAAGCTTTCTCTAGCCTACTTTGTGAAGAGAGGCCAACCTGGTAGGTCCTAGTCTGGTTTTGAGTACTGATATTTGTACTGATTTCCAGAGCACAATTGGGAGGGTTATTTAGCTTGAAAGGCAAGGAAGAATTGGGTGGATCCCTGGTGGCCACAGTTGTTTTCTGGATAGCTGTTTTCTGATGATGGAACATGTACTTGCTCATGCTCCACAGTCCCCACCTCACCAGGTCAACTCCTCTGCCTGACCAGCCCACCCTATGGCATTTGAGTTTAAGATACTTGATTTAGACTGAGTGGATAAGAGTAGAAATTTTTTTTGATGAGAAAAGAACGATGGCTAATTGGTTGTGGGAGGAGGGTTTTTGTGTGAGAGTGACTCTGAGAAGGTATAAGAGTGAGGGGTCATGTACCAGAGAACACAAATCACAGTGGGCAGAGAGTGGCTGGCACTTCCACCACCTTTCCCAGAGGAGGGTCATACAAACAGTGCAGCTTCTCTTTCTTGGTACCTAATTAAACATTGCACATAAGGAGTTTCACATTAAATTGTCCCTGTGTTCACTGTCATGGATTCCTTTTTCATTCTAAACAATTCTGTAGTCTCATCCACATGTTACCAGCTACATTTCTCAACTGCTAAACTAGGCATGAAAATTCTCTCTGATCTTTTGGTAACATCAGGTCACAGGGATTATTTTAACGGCTAACATAAGCAGTATTATTTCTGGCTCAGATTCAAACTATGTCTTGTGATCTGGACGTCTCTTTTGAGATTCTGTCTGGTTAAAATTAGAACAGTTATTTTAAGAGATGTGTGCAAGCTGAGACAAATCCCCATTTCTGGGTCAGAATGAATGGCTCTCAGTAATTTAGAGACAATTGTGATATGTAACCAACTTTTATTATTGTTCCTGGCTGGTAATTTGATAAATAAATCAGGCAGTGAGTCAGTAAGTCTTCTGGTTATCCTTGTTCTGGGTCGAGGTCAGTTGACTTTATCTTCTGACATCAACATTTCCCCTTCTTATTCATTAACTATTTTGCTTTTATCCAGGTAACCTTAATTCTGACTGGTGCCTGACTGTTGCCTTTAGTGAGGGAGAGCTAATGCCAGAAAAATATCCTGGGTTACCCTTCTATGAGGAACATTCCCAAATTTGTATTTAGGCTAAAATATTCTTTGAAGCAAGAAGTAATTTCCTCTTGTGCTTATGACCTGTGCTCTTAGTTATTTTATTTTGATATGGTTACTTTGGATTTTCATTAATAATTGAATAAATTGATTAAAATAATAGAAAATTATTTTTAAACAAATTACCCAGGCAATATGATACATAAAAAAGTTACGTGAAATTTATATCTGAATTGAAACTCTAGATACAGAAACTGAGATGTTTTGCTCTTTTTTTTTAATAAACAAAGTGTTTTATCATGAAAGGTAATAGAGCAAGTCCTTCACACTACTTTTCTGTGTAAATAAACACTGTTCTCTTTGTACAGGTTAGTACATAGATATATAGCTTTAACTGTATAACTTAGAAACCTTCACATAGGGTAACCAGTGTTGTTAAGGCCTAACAATCCCCCTTATATTAGGCTCAGAACAGCTCCAGGTGATTTCTGGGCACATCGTGTGTATAACTACCTTATGCCAACTTCAAAGTCTGTTTTCACCTCCCTTCTACCTTCCTGAGCCCTATGTTTCAGTTACTTTACTTCTCACCTTCCCCAATCCTCAAAAGATCCCTTGGCTGGGCAAGCCCAAACCTTCCATGTTCGGTGATTTACCTAAGCCTGCTCTTCTCAGAGTCCTTACTCTAAAATTTATTTTCCTTCTACCCCTTTTCATTTCCATAGATCTATTTGGTGTGTGGCAGTTAGGTTCAAGTAATATCTCCATACCAGTAAAAAGAGTTCCCGTTCCTTACTGTCCAGAAATAGGGCTGACCATACCCTGAACCAGTAACATCTGAAGCCTGCACTTGATTTCTTTATGTTTCAGCATCTTTCTCCCTTTCTCTCTGGTGAATCTCTCTGCCATCACACTCCTGAATCTTCGTGAGCTCTTTCTGTCCTGCCCCTTAATACCCTGGCCCCAAACAGTTACATCAATCCTTCCCATTTTTCCCAGGCCTTGTCTGGGTCCCACTTCCTATACAAAGCCTCTTCTGAAAACCCCTACTTGCACTAAATTGCTTTGGAATTTCAATAGCTCTTAATGTCAGCACTGCTCTGATAGCCTTGACTTGTTGCCTTGCTTGTGCTATTGTTTATTTTTGTGTGGATGACTTATCTTGCTGTTTGGACAAAAACCTTTGGGACCATGCACTGGGCATAGTGCCTTTCACATAACAGTTGCTTATTTAATTGATAGCCATATCTGTGCACAAATTTGAGCATTATTATTTCTATCTTTTTAATGATAAAGTTAAGAGTACCTGTGTATATGTGTATGAGTGTGTGTTATGTGTGTAAATATACTATGTGTATAAAACAAAGAGTAAGCTTGGGGATATCAGGTATCCACTTCATTTTCAAATGAAATGTACTGGAGGATAGTAGTACCTCTTAGGAGGAAATTTGCAATAGCCTCTATTTTTCTTGAATAGTTGTGGAATGGCAGCATGGTAGGTTGGTAAGAGCTCAGGCTTAAGAGAAAGGCAAAACTGCCAAATCCCATCTCTGTCACTTAATAGCTGTGTGGCTCTGGGCAACTCAGCCTCTAGGAGCCTCCATTAACTCATCAGTAAAATCTAACTTGCTGGACTATTATTCCCAATCATGTCTTTAAATAATTAGGGCCCCACACATAGTAGACTCTCAGATAATGATAGCTGTATAACAGGTCTCTGACATTAAAAAATTTTAGGAAACAGGAAAGTTTACATGAATAGAGTTTGTATTATTTCTATATATCATGATCAAGTAAATCCTCTGGTTGCCTATAGGATAAATTCACTAAAACCTAACACTTGAGTCCAACACCCATGGATTTGTCCCATTTTACCATGAAATTTATATTGATTGCTTTTCTAGTCTTTAATGGTACTTTTTGGGGTTTGTCCTTATATAAATAGATTCATAGGTATTTGAATGTATGTATTTTTTTTTTTTTTGGTATATTTAAAAAATTCATTTACTACATGATGTGTATAGCTATAGTTCATTTTTCACTCTTGTACCACATTCCATGATATGAATATACCAGAAGTTGTCCTTTTAAAAAAAAATAGAATGTGAATAACCAGGTCATGAATTTGGGTTTTAATACATAGGACAGGCACAGAGAGCCATTTAAAATGTTAAGATGAAGAGAAGTGATACTTGCTTTTGGAATTACATCGGGAAAATATCTTTGGCTGAGTTTTCTGCCAGAGATAGAAAGGGAAACACAGATAATATGAGCCTCCTCATCTCCTTTTCCTTTCAACCAAGTGAGAATATGTGTCTGTGTCTAGGAAAAAAAATGATGGAAACTTAAAAAGTTGAAAGAGCAGTTATAAAGTAGGAATATTTAATGAAGTGATTAGTATAGAGCTGATATTCAATAAATATTTTTGAATGAAAAAAATAGAATGGAATAACCATAAAATCTCAGCAGCATTCAATAGTAAACATGCATTTCTTGCTCGTGTTTGTGGAAAGGCTAGGACAGCTCTGATAATCCCAGCTGGGTTTGAAGCCAGGTCACGGGTTTAATCCACATCTGCTCCATGTGTCTCATTTTTTTTACCCAGGGAACATTATTCTGCTGGCAGAAGTTGAGCGTCCCAGAGAGGGTGAACAAAAACAATGCTTTTTGTAAAGCACACTGTCATTTCTGCCCACATTCAGTTGGCCAGAGCAACTCATATGAGCATACCCAGCATCTTTGAGGAAGGAAAGTGTACTCTCCATCATGGAGACTGGGAAAGAAGTGAACACTTGCTGAAAAGTAATCACACCTAACACAGTCTTTTCAGTTGGTTCTTGTCTGTGCCTGTTTCAGACAATGCTGCTCCTCTGAACATTTTTATTATGTCTCCTGTTATACTGCATAATAAGAGTTTTGGTAGGGTGCATGGAGCTGAGCTGCTGGGTTGCAGAGTGTGAGGATTTTCAACTGTACTAAGATAATATCAAATGGTTTCCCAAGTGGTCGGACCTTTCCCATCCACAGTGAATTGCTGTTTTGGTTATTATACTGATCCACTGATGCTTTTAGGTTTTTATGTATATTTAACATACAATTGAATAACTTAAAAACATTTCTAAAAGTTTTTCAGTGAACTCAGTTTCCTTTCCAACCAGTACTGCAAGATGGAAGGTGTACTGTTAAGGCTAGGGAACAAAGTGCTGCTTATCTTTTTGTTAAGCATTCAGAATTCACTAACCGTTTCAACTTGTGTTCACTTGGCAGGTTTGGTGCAAATGCCAAGGTTGTGCATTTCCTGGGACGAATCAAACCGTGGAATTATACTTATGATCCTAAAACAAAAAGTGTCAAAAGTGAGTCCCATGATCCCACCATGATTCATCCACAGTTTCTCAACCTGTGGTGGGACATCTTTACCACTAGTGTTTTACCTCTGCTTCAAGAATTTGGCCTTGTCAAGGACACCCACTCATATCTAAATGCGGTAGGTTCTGTTTTCTCCTTTCAGATAACCAATGCTGTATTTTTAAAAACTTAGTATACCAGTAGATGGAGTATTTCATGGTATTTTAAACAGAGATAAATAAGATTTTGTGGAAAGAAAACAATATCCATCTCAGAGGAGGAGAAATATGACCAACAAAGACTAAAGCAGTAGATTTTGTGGCAAATTTCATTAGGTCTTAGAGCATAAGAAAGGGTTTTATATACCCATATACCCATATATTGTAATATAAAATTCTTAGTCCGTTGTCCTAAGATTGTAAGATTATTCCTAAAGCAGTTATTTATAAAAATAATGACCCACTTCACATTTTAAAAACTGCAGACATTTAAAAATACCTATTTTATTTTTGCTATCTGCTCAGAAGAATGTATTTTCAGTGAAAATTACATAAGGTACAAACACACTTTTCTAGGATTATTTTGATTTACTATGCTTGTAATCCTTATGGTTTTATAGGATCCTGAAAAAGAAATCTTATAAGAGGAAGTGGACATATTGACATTTATAATAATAAATTGTTAAGCATCTTTTCTGACTTTAAAGGCCTTCTGAGGTTTTTTATTTTTGAAAAATTGAAAAAGGTTAAGAAATTAAACTTGTATGCTACTGATTAAGATGAAAAGAATAGAACTGAATGAGAGAATTATAATCAAATCTAACTGATCAGTTAATTACCTTGCTGTAATTATAAGAAACTGTAAGGTTATAAGAGATCTGTCTCTTTGCTATGGTGTAACACGTGTAACAAAATATTGAAAGAAGAGAAAAATAACTCATACATTCTTATCCTAATTATTTTATATGAATCATGAAATAACATTTGTACAGTACTTGGAACATTGCTGGGCACATGGTAAGTGCTTAAGAAAAGTTATCTATTTTTACAACTACTTTATTAAATATTATTATTAATATCCCCCCTTTTATATATTAACTGAGACTTAACAAAGTTACATAACTTCTCTTGGTTGTGTAACAAACTAGTCAGTAGCAGAACGGGGACTCAAATCCAGGTCTAAGATACTGTTAGTTACACTTTTGAAAAATATTGTGAACTAAGGAATCTCTGTCACTCCTATTGAAAGTGGAAGGTAAAACCCGGGCTAATCTAAAGGAAGGATTTATGTTGCCTCAGCCATAACATGGTCCCATGGAATCCACCCAAATACCATGACGTTCCAGTATATTCAAATGCATACACATACACTTATATATACTAACAAAAGCAGGCAATCAAAATTTTGTTTTACCACTTTCTCAAAAGCAATACCTATTTGTATTCATTTGCCTTTCTCTCTGCTAAGATTTCCAGTACCTTCTTACCTCAGAGCTTTTTGAAGGATAGCCTTGATATTCCTTTATAGTGCAATTGAAATTAACTGCATATCTATCTATATAATGAGAATCAAATTTAATGTAGATTAGGTTTGCTCCATTTCCTGCACATTTACTTCTGCAACCCAAGGACTGAGAATTATGAACCAAGAAAGGTGAAGATGGGAATTGAAACAGTTGTTCAAAACTAAGCTAATTAAGTTAATAGAAGCTACAAGAACAGATGCTACTTGGTAATCAAACTTGGACAGATGAATTTGGTTTAACTCTCAGTTTTATAACATGACAAGTTGTGTATGTGGTGTGGCTCTCTGGTTAGATTCTCAGCTTAGCCTCAAAAGTATCATTTTGTTTAAGTTCTCAACCTTTCTGAGCCCACACAGATCAAGAATTTATCATGAGACTTATGTTCCCTTGTCCATCCATCTTACACTTTCTAATGAACTGTTTGCAGCTTTCAGACTTGGTCTATACACTGGCTTTCTCTTGTGGCTTCTGTAGAAAGGTATGCAGAACTTAAACATTAACCCTAATTACTTTGTTCTCCCAATGTTTTCACTGAGTCAAGAAGTCTTCATTTCGTTAGGGAAAAAATCATACGACCCTTGTATTTCTGTGTCTTTTTTTGTTTGTTTCATGTAATACTTTTCAGTTTTTGCTACTTTGCATGATAAATTCATCCTGGCTTTTCTCACCTTCTTCAATTAATTGCATTCTTTAAAACAGTCTGATTTTCAGCTCTCAAGGAGTCTCTGATTATGCTTTCATTTCTAGGAAGATGTCTCAGGAGCCATATCACAACTGTCCCTTGGGGAGATCCCGGCTACGGCACAGCCTTTAGTATCCTCAGAAGAACGGAAGGAGCGGTGGGAACAGGGCCAGGCCGATTACATGGGAGCAGATTCCTTTGATAACATCAAGAGGAAACTTGACACTTACCTCCAGTAGAAACACTGCCCTTTTCCCCTGGACTTCCTGACTTCACAGGCACTTATTTCTGATACTTAGTTTCTAGAGCTGGGTTGAGAAAGGTCTGTTACAGTTGTTAGAGGCTTTCACTAATTCATCAGATGAGGTGTTTTTGTAGGACAACAGGGGAGAAGTGGGTAAAAGTTGCTAAGTAGCAATTATTCAGCTAATGTTTCAGAAATTCTCGATCATGCTGATTGCCAACTTATGTGGTAAGGGAAACTTAGTCTTAAACTATTAAGATGGCGGTATCAACTCTTAAAATGTGCTGAACCAGGCACCAAATCATTCTCCCTTCAGAATGGGTCACAGTTACCTGTCTTGCTCGCTTGTTGCCCCCTTCACTAGACCTGCATTTTAGGATTGCCCAAAGCTGCCAGAATGAGTCTAATTCTGCTTTCAGGTAAGGCAGCCTATAACACTGCTGATTCATAAACATACCAACAAATGACATTAACCCATTTTATTTCCTAGCCTTAGTGTCTGAAGATGATTACCAGTTTTCCATGTACAATGAGGCAGCATGCTAAAATGCTTTTGTTCAATTCTGTATATCTGAAAACAGCAGTGTATTCTCTGAATAGCTGCAATGGCACCTTGTATGAAAAATAAAGACATAATGCCATATCTTAGTTGTCTAAATAAATAAGGATTCTCACTAGCCTTTAAAAATGTATTAATTTTTCAAATTTTTCAAATTTGTCAGTTTTTAAAACTGGTGTAAAACTTGACAGTGGAATATATGCTTTAAAAATTGGTTTCCATCTAACTAAAAATAATTAAATCTTGTATTCTCCAGAGATGGTGATGAATCTGATAGATGAAAGTGAGATCAAATTAATCTGTCACCCACACTGCATCTCCATATTAAGTGGGTATTCAGATTTTAGAATATTATAATCTTAAAATCATCATAGGTTAATTGTCAGTCTCTGAACATAATCTTTCAGGACTGTTAGAATCAGTATTGGACCCAGTGTTTTCTAGTGTTTTTATTTCTGACTGAACATGATAGAAATGTAATGCATATTTTAAAAATGTGCAGATGATGCTAGGTTGCAAGGATGGCAAGCTAGAGAATAGGATCCAAAATGGTCTTTTAAAACTAAAATAAAGAGAAATCATTCTATTGATGAAAACAGGAGTATAGACCATCACAAGAAGAAATTTTGGAGGTTTAATTGGACAGAAGGTACAATGGTTTTTATAAACTAACCTTAAAGGCTACTACTTTCTTTTAGTTCCATAATATCCTACTGGTTACATAGGTCAGCCCTCCCTATTCAATACGGGTGGGAATGAGTACACAGGGGTATGCAATCCAGGAGGCAAGGATTGGGGGCCACCTTGGAGGCTAGCTACCACAAGAACTCAAGACTCTGAGGATTTACCTAAAATTGTAAGATATTAAATAATAAATGATTTCTGAAGATAAAATGAGCTACAGTTTGGGCTGATGGATAATCAGTTGTGATTTTCAAGTATATGAAGCACTACCATACAAAGATTTAAGTGCCTCCATGTGTCATAGGCTAGGTACAAAGATCTTTTAAGATACATTGGGGAGGGGGGAGAGGGGAGATGAGCTGAGCTCTTCCTATGAGAACCCAATGCATAGAGAAGTAAAGCTAAATGGAAATTAATTTCATTACCATGTAATCTACAAGTCATACAAATGAGCCTTTATTTTTGGACAATCTGTATAATTTCAAAATTCATTTCAGCCCTATGTTGCTTTCATAGTCCCAGTGGTCATAAAGATATATGTCTGGTTTCAAGGACTACCTGAGCTTATTCCAAAAATAACATCTACCAAAGTATTTATTTAGTCATCTTAGTTTTACCTCAAACACAGTTTGAGTTGACATACACATTTAAGACAAACACAATAATTCATTCAACAAGCACTTAAGTCACTACTATATCACATGCGACAGGCATTAGAAATACAGAACCACACAAGACAAACAGCTCCTTACATTCTAGTAGGAAACACAGCTCAAAGAAGAAACAAGTGTAATTACAACTTATGCTGAATTATACTGACAGCAATTAACCCGCAAAATCCAGCCTTGGGGTGGTCAGGAAAGACCTACAAGATGCTGATTAAGCCAGAAAGAGAGGCTATGAGACAGCCAAAGGGGAAAGAATATTCCCTTGAAAGGGAACTATGTGAACAAAGGCCTGGTGGAAGTCAAGGATTCCAGGACAGGATGGAGTGGGAAGCAGTGGCTTCATAGGCCAAGGTACAGGCTTTGGATTCTGAATTCAATTGCAATTGACTGAAGTTTTATTCATGTAATTTATATCTTTTTATTGAAGAATTATAGTTGCACACAAAAGCAAGCAGAAGAGTATAAAGAACCCCCATCCTGCAGCATCAACAATTATGTTTCTTCTATATCTCTACCAACTCTTCCCCCACCAAACTTTGGAAGCAAATCCCATATAAAGAATTTTATATTTAATATTTCCATATATATCTTTAAAACAAAAGGATTTCAGAAAATTATCACACCAAAAACTATTAATTCCAAATGCCCTCCGTTATTTTATTTCCACTTTGTTCTTATCAGGATGCAAGTAAAATCCATATATTGCAATAGAAGGATACATCTGTGGTAGATGTATCTTCTGTTTCCTTACCTTCCCCATTTGTTCCAGTTGTTTCCTTGTAATTTATTTATTGAAACTAGATTATCTTTCTTGTACCCTCACACATTCTGCATTTTGCTGATTGCAATTTGACGTGTTTCCTTGTATTCTATTAAGGTGTATATCTGAGGCAATATTTTATAGTGGTGTTGGCCACTTCTAAATCTCTGGTTACCTTCTTATATTAACTAACTGCTGTTGATGATCACTGCCTAGGTACATTATTTCATGGGGATTTCAAAATGGTGGTGTTACCATTTAGTAGCTGAAATATTTCTATATACTTATCAATAATTTGGTTATCCTGAGTTACATGTCTATAAAGGCAGGAGTAATGCTTGGTTCTTTCCCTTCATTCACAAGTATACAAAACAAGGAATTGGTTTCCTAGCATCCTCCAAAGGTAGCAAAGCTGGTTTTGAGGGGAGGTTGTTATAATAGTACCACGATGAATTAATAAATTTTAATATAGTTTTTGCTTCAATCCATTGCAGTTATTCTAAAAAATGGTCTGTCTTATCTCTGATTTATTTTTAAGAACACTACTTTGCAGCTGGTGTAAAATAGTTTAAATAAAGACAAAAGTGTTGATGAGAAGGCCATTTTATTGTAGTGTTCCTGGAAAGACAATGGTAATCCAACCTACCTTTAACCAGGGAGAAGGCACTGAAGTTGCTGATGGATTGGATGTGAAGAGGGAAAAGGAGTAATTGAATATTAGAGGTTTGTTAAGTTTGAGTCTCCACCTTAACACCTATACTAAGCGCCTCAACTCTTTTGATACTTACTGTGTTCATGTTAAGTTTTTGAGGTTTATTTCTCAATCAATGTCCAGTCTTAAAGTTACCATTTCTCACTACTGTTTATGTAAAACAAAAATAGGAGAAGTCAAATGTTCAGTAATAGGGCCTTTGAATACTAGTCCTTTTCTACCAAGTCAAGTGTATAGGTTTACTGCAGTCTTCTCAGCTGGTCAGAGGCTTTTTTTGATTTCTGGGTCCCTAGTTAAGATGAACAGAAACCTAGTCTTCAGATAATGAATACTGCCTTATTTTTATGACCATGCAATATGCAATCCAAATAATTAAGTATAATTTGGAACTCTCCATCTTTATCAGAAAAGATCACAAGATTTAAAGTTGGTTTTTTTTTTTTTTTTTTTTTTACAGTTGAGGAAAAAAGCATCAGAGTGGGGGGCAGAGACTCAAACATTACTGTATTTTTGTATTTACTTACTACCTTTTGTATTTACTTACTACCTTTTGTTCCCTTTTACACAGCATATGAGATAAAACAAGTGAAAAAGCTTATTTTTTATTTTAAACAAGTATTCAGTGAAAGCTATTAACTGAGAACCAGAAGGGATGAAAGTTTACCACAGAAAATAAAAATGCGCATGAAACTGTAAGTTATGAGGCTGGAAAGGAACTGAACTAGGTAGGCTAACAGATTTCTTTTCCTTCCCTCATCTTCTAAGGATAAGCTTTAAGGTGAAGTAGTAACTCTTACATGCAAAGCTGTATAATTATGCTGCAAAATCTTTTCCAGGGAGCCTAAAATATGAAGGGTTACTTAGTAAAATGTGTAAAAAAACAAACTCAGATTACAAGAACATACTTCGTGGAGGTGATAAATATATCAATTTTTATCCCCTTATGAACAATGGTGGATATATTTTGCTATAAGACAGATTTGCCTACACAAAGGTCAGATCCATGTCTTTGATTAGCTTAAGGTCTATGATTCATATATAAAGTAAATGTTTATCTTAATTCATTTAACTTATACCTGTATCCATAAGCAGCACATTAAGTCTCCTTCACTAGAACATTTCTCATGAACTATTTACCTTTTTTATCAACATATTGATACCAGTGCAATCTTTTTAAAAACCTCCATGTATTATTAGGGAATAGCCCTTCCCTCCCCTTAACAAAAAGTATAAATTAGTTAAAGTATTTGGGAAACTGTATCCTTGTTAATTTCATCTGCTTTTAGGTGGCAAACTTAATTAAAATTTCCCTAAACATTATGCCATATCTCTGCTTTAGTAAATAAGCACATATTTAACAATATATAACATCTTTGATGACTCTTAGCATCACTTCTGATCACATTAAATACCCTCTTGGAGTAGTCTAGACTAGGTTTCAAATATGCAAAGACATGCCCTAGAATTTTTATCCACCAAGCTAAATCATTTTGACTTCTGCTCCCCTGATAAATGTAGAAGTCCCAATATAGCCTAATTATTATTAAGTTTTGAATACTTGGTTCAGTTTAATGGAGGTGGCCTGTGCCACATACATTATGTTGTTAAAATTGTATTTTCATGTAGAAATCAATTTACATATTTAAAAGTAGAAATGGGTTTAAATTTGTCAACACATTCTTGAACAGAAAGGTTGAGAAGGGAGCAGTATAGAGAAAATAACCCATTTTAACCAGTAAAAGATCTGATTGGAAATAACTTATTTTTTAAAAAGAGTAAAATATTATGGCTTTATATAGAACACCGCTTTCCCTTACTTCACACAACATAAATATATTAACATGAAAGATAACACTGTATCTGCTTATAGTGGTATTTCTAATCAACAGAGTTTTCCCTTTAAAGTAGGCATTAAAGCAGGGAAGCATCCCCATCATTCACAGCTACTAGTATTTTTGGCTCTTTTTATTCAGAAGTACCACACAATGAAGTACCAAATTCCAGAATATAGAACTTGTAAGGAAGGTTACTATAGACTTGCCGATGAGTTAAATGAAAGATATTGTACTACATATTTTGCAAATATTATAAAGTTAAATATAGTTAAAAACTTAAGGTTAAACATTTGAGTTCTTGTTAATAAGCCGAACATAAAATCTGTCCTCAGGTTTTTAATGAATTTTCCAAATCATAGTGAATAGAACTTTGGCAAGTACTATAAATTAAAATGAAGAAAAAATACACCAATGCCTTTGACATCCCCCAATAAAAAGAAAAAAAAGACACTGGGGATAATTTCATCTGTACTCACTGATAATAAACAGATTATTTTCTTGATTATTTCCAATCCTAGAGATATAATTAGGGCTAATCTACAGTACAGAGTGTGTGCTATATAGTAATACCACTATATGTAAGTTATCACAACTCTTTTTTTTGGCAGAGGAGAAATAAAATTGAAACCAATGTATTAAACCAAGACATTTAACATAAACTTTAAAATTATATACACTCTGATTTCTAAGTAAGAAATTCAACCAGTTAAATTGAGCAAAATAAAAAAGTAGAATATCAGTAAATTATTGTTACTCATAGTATTTTATGTAGTAAAAATCAATGATGAAATAGACATAATATACATATGTAAGATGGAAATCTTCATAGGTGTGTGATGTTAATGAAAAATTAAATTGTCTAAAGAAAAAGTAAAATTATGGCACTGAGGAAGCTAACATTTGAAATTTTTATTGATTTTAAATGTAAAACAAAATCCAGTTTTAACAAGTGGGAATACAATGTCTGAGATATTTCTAAAGCTATCATTCTACATAAAAATGAAACAGAATTTACAGCATAGCATAATGTGAATTTTTCATTCCAGTGGTTTATATATTTTCTTAGGATGAATTAAATTTGTTTTTTTAACACCATAACAAAACTGTTCAAAAACAGACAGGCATATCTTTAGCCACTTGCCCAATTTATCATCATAAATATGTTTTAAAACACAAGTCTAAATATTTGGGTAAAGAAGCAAGCAAAGTCTTCACCTTTGTAAGCAAATAGATGGTGGTGGTTTTTATTGAAAACTTTATACTTAACCTCTCTGGAGTACTGCTATATAGAGAACCTACATATTGTATTTCATGAGATGCTGATCAACCTGATTCTCTGCATGTTAGTCCTACAAGGTAAAGAACTTCCATATTGTTCCTAATGCTAGTGAACCAACTCCAAGTTATTCCATGCTCATCCCTGCAGAAAGTCCTATTGGTCCTTTTCATCACCCTTCTGCCTCACCTGCTGCTAAAAGAAAAGGGACTGGGCAAAAGATTCTTCCTACTGTTTCCCTGGAGCAAGGGACAGGGCACAAGGAGGGGAGGACTTAGCTGATAATAGATTTAACACATACCTTAGATGTGTGCCCTTGAACACAACATTGCCTCCAATCTCCCATCTTATAGTCAAGTCACTTCTAACACTAGTAAGTAAAATATAAGGTGTTCTTAAGTCTATATCATTAGGTATCAAGCTTCTCCTGTTATAGTAAGTACTCTCTTCTTTGGATTAAAAAAAAAAAAAATTCCCTTAAGGAAAAAACACCACTGACTTCTTAACCTAACTGCTAAATTATAGGTTATTTGTTTTAAATGTGACTCAATCATCAAAAATTCTGTAGCAACTACTGTGAGTTTGATTATTAACAAAAAAGTAACAAAAGGATGATTAATTCTACAGAAAGATGTAAGGACGAATTACTGAAAGACCAAAATCAAATTCTGATTCTAAATATAGCAAAGAAATTTTTCCATTTATAATTAACATGTCTTTAAGAGTTAAAATGATTTGGGGGGTCATCCAGATATCATACCTCTCACAATAGTAGTCTTCTGAATTATAAAACTTTGTAAAGTTAATTTAAAAAAAATCCTACATAAATAAAAATTATCTACATATAGAAATATCTATTCAGCAATTCCATAATTTAAATATTCAAATCAAATTGGGTAGAATTTGTTCCCTCTCACCCCCACAGACTGTATTTACACACTAACATTTCAAGTTACATTTAAACAACGAACAGTACCACCTGACTAAAATGGAAATAATAGTGGTCTAATACAGTCCCTAATTTTTTTCATGAACATAAATTACAAGTTACTTATGTGAATTATATTTCAATAAAACTGTAAAAAAAAAACTAATCTGGACTTTGGTTTTACATTTTAAGGTTTGGTTCTGAAACGCAAATATGGTTTTCAAAAATCCAATAAAAAATCAATCTCTTGGTTAGTACTTGGATGGGAGACCACCTAGGAAGACCGGCTGCTGTAGGCATTAAAAAAAAAAAAATCAATCTCTTGTATGGTCTGTGTATATACTAATCTTTTTTAAGGACTGTTGAATCCACTGCATCACAAATGGGAAGCTTTGGTGAAAAAGCAAATGTGTCCAACATAGAAAATAACTATTTGGTCAAAAGTATAAAAGTTTTGATGTTACTTGAAATATGAAAAAGCTGAGTACGTGAAAGATATATGAAAATACTCAACAGAGATACTATGAAAAGTTAGCAAAGTATTTTTTTCCTCAAAAAATTATTTTAGGCCACAGTATATAAGAGAACTTATTGCTATTTGAATTATTAAAAATAGGTTTATATATAGCAGAAATTATGTATCAGTAATACCTCTTCACTGCTATAAAACAATATGCCCCTTTTAAAAGACATACTAGATCTCATTTCAAAAACTGTATTTTTCTTATTTCCCAAACTTCTGTATATGTCTGATCAAACCACCTTACCGAAATCCCACAAATTATAAATCAATTAAAGTTCTAATTTCATTAATTTTAGCTTGTTTCATTTCGTTAGCATTCGTTTTTTTAGTTCCAAAGGCTCCAGCTGCAAGATCTCTCTTTGTGTTTTGTATTTTCAGCATATTTTCTTCAACAGAGTCCTTCACAATAAACTTTAAAAAGAAAAAAAAAAAAGTTAAATTGGTTAAATACTTTTTAGGTCACAACATTTGAAATCTTTAATGTAAAAAAATGAAAATTTGAGACAATGAAAATGTTGGTCTACTATAAAGGAATCTGCTTTCTTACAGTATTATATAGCTTTTAAAAATGGTCAATAATAATCTATTAGAAAACATTTTAGCTCCCCCTTTTTCCTGAATATTTAGTGGGAATATAACATGATGTAATAATTAAAGATGAATATTGCTTCCTGTTAGCACTCAATATGGTTTTCTCTATAAAGCATACGATCATAAAGACACAAATTACATCTTTAAAACCCCATCATCAGATATGAGCAGTACACAGAAAAGCAAACTATAGACCACTGTGTAACTGGAATATTTACAAAATAAATTTAGCACTATATTTATAAAGCCAAATGAGATTTTCTCAAAAATGCAAGAATAAGCTTTTATCTGGTATAATTCATAACATTAAAAAATTAGAGAAGAAAAGCGATTATCTCCAACAGATGCTTAGGAAGGCTTTGATAAAATTTAACATTTATTTCTGATAAAATCTTCATTAATCTAGACATAAACATCCTCAGCCTTATTAAAGGCATCTTCAAGAAACACCAAGAATAATGTACTTAATGTAAAACAACAAAAGCATTCCCAACAGAGAAACAGGTCAAGAATAATTACTATCACTACTACTATGCAATATTGTATAAGAAACTAGATACTGTAATAACTAAAGTTGTGTTATAAAATGTTACTGAAATACATAAAAGACTAAATAAATGGAGAGAGATTCTATCTACATTCCTGAATGGGTACACTCATTTATAAAGAAGACAGTGCTCGAATTAATCATAAATTCAATAAATCCCAAATAAGATTCTTTTTTTAAGTCAGCCTTTATTCAACATCAGCTATATTCAAATTTGTTGAGTTCTTTCCCAGTTGGCATGGTCTCCCAAACATGATTCTTAAATGAGATTTGGTAAACTAAACAGTTCAATTCAAGAATAAATAGTTAAGTAATACAATTTTCAAAAAGAAATGTAATGAGAGCACTTTGCCCTACTAGATACCCAAGCATACTTTATAAAACCATAGCAGTTATACCAGTAATTTTGTCCTAGGAATAAAAAAAGATATCAAGGGAACAGAATAGAGTCCATAAGAGTCCCATGTAATATATACAAATTAGTTTATGAAAAAAGTGACATTTCAAATCAGAAGGAAAAAAGGATGGACTTTTCAAAAAAAGAAATTCATGATGAGCAAATGGCTTATTTGAAAAAAATAAAATTAGAATTGTATCATGAATCACAAAAGAAAATATTTCTAAAGAATCAGAAGTAAATAAAGGACATTTTTTAAAATCTGAAGATAAAGACTTTGGTTCTAAGCAAGACCTTAAAATCCAAAAGATGTAAAGAAAAAGGCTGACATGTTTCAAACAATAAAAATTTTTAAAACCCTCTTACGATAAAAAGCACATAAAGTTCAAAGGTAAGAAACAGCCTGGAATAAACCATTTCCAATATACATAACAAAATATTTAAAATCAGAATGTATAGAAGGAATACTTTATAATACTATATTAGCACTTTCTAAAGAAATTAGGCAAAAGATGTAAACAAGCAATTCACAGAAAAAAATACAACAGATAAGTGAAATATACTCAAGATCTTAGGTAAATGCAAATTAGAAGAGCACTTCTTTGACCATCACAATAAGCATAAATTTACATCGTAAAGCCTATTTTGAAAACAAGCTGACAGTTACCTAATAAAAATCATGAATTAGAATTCTAGTTTTCTTAACCTATCTTTAAGAAATACTTCTATATATGCAGAAAAATGTAATATAATGCTCATATGGTACCTTTTTATTACCAAATAAATTAGACTGGTTAAATTACGATATATCTATATGCAGGTGTTAAAAAGAATGGATTTATACATTAGTCATATTATAGAGACAGAAAGTAGAAGGGTGATTGCCAGCGGCTGGAGGGAAGAAGAAATGGTGAATTGTTACTGTTTAATGGACACAGAGTTTCACTGCAAGATGAAAAGCTCTGGAGGTGGATGGTGGTCATGACTGCACAACAATGTGAATGTACTTATTAACATTGAACTGTACACTTAAAAATATTTTTAAATATTTTCATTATTATGGTATGTCTATTTTACCATAATAGAAAAAAAGAGATGATCTAGATGCACTTATATGGAAGTTTCCAATATATCCTGTTAAGGAAAATAAAACATGTTGCAGAATAATAAAGTATGATTCCAGTTATCGTCAATGAAACTCATAAAGAGATCTACACATAAGCATGAATGTATGTAAACATCCAGAAAGGGACTTTGAACAGCATATGTTAAACTACTGATGGTAGTTTTTTCTAAAGAGAAGTGATATTTTGCTTTACATAATTTTATTTTTTTCTTTTACAATAATCATGCATTATTTATATAACTTAAGAACTCTTATCAACCTAATTTTAAAAATAGATGACTTAAAACTCACTTTTGTAATAATAACTTCCTGCTTCTGGCCAAGTCTATGGCATCTGTCAAAGCACTGATCTTCGGCAGCTGGATTCCAGGCCTAACAACGAAACATGAGTTGCTTTATCACCTCCATGATCTGCCCAAGTTCTTCCATTTCAGTTTTCTTTACTTTTACTGACTGAAATTTTTCTAACGGAGTTCAGGTACTGACATAAATGCTCTGGGGAAAAAAAAACCACACACTGCCCCCATATTCCAAATAATTTCTATGCTAGGCAGGTGCTCTCCTCTGTCATTTCACTCCACTGCTTTTAGTATTTAATACAGGGCCTGAGACATAGAAAGCACACAGTATAGATGATTGTTGATTAATAAAATAATACCTTTTTGCTTTTTTTTTTTTTTTCATTTTAAAGTTGATCTATGCCTGCTTACCAGAGAAAACAAAGTTTACATATCTTCTTACATAATTTATTTGTATCAGAAAAGATATGTAATTGGGTCCATTTATAAAAAAGTGTTCTCTGTTAAATTTAAACCATAATTCTTAAAGCTGAAAACAGGGTGGTTTAGGACAAGAAACATTTATATAGCAAAGTACCACCTGAAAATAGAAACAAAATTATAAATCCATAGGTAGATAACTTTATAGTATGATTTATACTTCTTAGGCTATTCCTGTCTTTCTTTTTAAAGTTCCCTTGGGATCAAAGGAAAAGGAGAATTTACTATTAACTTGCTGTAATTTGAGTTTTGGGTTATCTTTGATATAAAAATTAGATTTAAGAACATGCTCAGTTTTCTAAAACTGACAAATAATAATACTTTGTGAATATATTTCACACAACTGGACACATTTCAAAATCATTATACCAAGAGCCCAGGTAAAATGTTCCTTTCTGTTGCCTTATATTTTGTCTAGGAACCTTATGTTAAGCTGGCAATAATGCATATAGTATGATTACCAGGAATCAAATTTATCTCATTATAAAACTGATAGCTTCCATTCCCACATAAGTGATGCAGGAAGCAATGAGCTTTACCAAAAGCTCCTAATGGAACATCAAAATGAATCTTAACTCTTACACAATAAAGTAAAAGATTTTCATGCTCAAATTTTTCTGATTGAACCTTATTTTTCTGGGACATGGCTTTTGCTTTAAAGTTAGAAACATATCTAAAAGTTTAAAATGCTCAAACAACTTACTATGAAACTGTTAAAACATTCTTCAAGTTTTTCCTCAGGTGAGGAAAAAGCCAGAAACAGGTACATGCATCAACTGCATAGCCCAACAAGAATAACTCAAATTTGTATCTCAATAAAATTTCTTTGTTGTGAATTTTCTGAATTTTAGGTAATAAGCTAAAACAAATTATAAATCTGCAAATGCACAGAAAAGGCATAGGGCTGCCTCTAGCCTAAGCGGTATCCAGTGCAAATTCGATATTTAGTCCAAAGTGCCTCCAGCCCAAATAAGCCCCTTTGGGCAATTACAAAAAGGTGTTCCTGTGTGGATGTAGCTCTAGGTCACCCACTTAGGGTGAGTAAAGTTCGGAGTAAATTTTAGCTCCCAATCTAACCTTAGGCCTGTATTGTATGACCACAAATGGTTGCGCTGTATATATCAGACACAAAAATTAACCCCAAACATTCCAATAATGGTATTGTTTCTAAAATTATGACGCTGGACCACCTGCACCTGAATCACCTATAAAAATGCAGCTTCTTGGGTTTCATTCAATAACTACCAAATCTCTGAGGAAAGAGGTCAGAAATTACATTTTACCAATTCCTTTGCACATTAAAGTTTGAGACCATCAGGACCATGCTGGTAGCTACTTTGTTGATATTGTTTATAGCCAGATTCCGAATGCCTGTAAGAGTTCCTGACACAATGCAGGATCTCATTATATGTTGAATGAATGAATGAAACAACTACCCTTAAAGGATTACAGTTAATAGAAATGTATTCTCTATATAGAGAAGTAGAAAACCACAGTACTTAAGGACAAAGACTCTGATCCTACTTTGCATATTATACTGTATGATGATGGACAAATTAATTTACTTCTCTAAGCTTCAGTGTCCTCATCTAAACAGGGATAACAAGATCTACGTCATAAAGGTGGTGTGGGATTTCATTTGATATATATTTGGGAAAGCTCTTGATAGACATTAAATAAGTTATCTATTTACAAAGTTTGAGGCATTTTCACAATCAATTATAACTATGAAGCTATTTACCAAATAGTTTTTATTCTTTATTTTTTTAGAAAAAATAATAACATACCACAAAATCTACAAACTACTTACTGGATCCATTAAAAACACCCGAGAAGCTGCAGAGAGATTCAAACCAACTCCACCTGCTTTTAAGGATAGAAGCATTATAGTTGGAGATCCCGCTTCAGTGTTTTGAAAACACTGAATGGATTCAACTCTTTTCTTTTGGGCCATTGAACCATCCAAACGAGTAAACACAAATCCGGAAGCTCTAATGGAAGGGACAAATGAGACAAGTAACACTTCCTATACTATAAACAAAACATGTTAAGTACTTACAATGTCTTCCTTCAACCAATTCTTTACTCATTTATTTTGACAAATATTTATAAACCATCTACCAATATATCAGACTCTACAATCAATTTTATTTTTCAATTCAGAACTTAATCTTTAAAAACCCTTGCTCCCAGGAAATATTCTTTGTTGTGACTTTAAATGTTATTTTAGACAGTGAAATGAATAAAGCTGGTAAAACAAAAATATTTTTTTGCTATCCAAATCAAAATACTCACATAAAAATCCTTTCACTCAAAGTGAGAAACACTGTTGAACTTACCTTAGTGGTGTTTCTATTAAAGACAAAAACGTTGTAAACTGAGAAACAACTAAACTTTTTATGTTGGGGTTCTTCTTTCTTAAGTCAATCAATGCATGCATTAAGGCATTAATCTGAAAAAAAAAAATAATTAGGACACCAATTAGATTCCATTTTGAATTGGCAAAATGCATCCAAAATTTTTTTATTATGAAGAGAAAGGTGCTGCCATGTTATTTCCTTAAAATGCAAAAGATCACTTACTTTTTAAAATTAAGACTGAACAAATATTATCATAATCTGAGACCTTTCTTTTCTCTGAAATCTACCACTAAAAATTTTAAAAAGCCTATAACCATTAACAGAGTATAATATTCAAATGACAAAATTAAAAGCGTAATTATTATTTTTATATATAGTATTTCTTTATACAAACACAAAACAAATACTCAAATATTTATACATGTGTATTTTACCTTTGAACTGGATGTCCATTCCATGTTAGACTTTTTCTCAGTGTCACAAGCCAATTCTTCTGGAGGACATTCTAATAAATTATCCCCATGTATATCATTTCTGCATAAGGGGCATTTAGCATGTGGCTATATAAGAAAGAACAAAGTATGAAAGATACTTATCAAAAGAATAGAAATATAAATTTACCTGAAAGTTTTAAAAAGCATTGTAAATTCTCTATCTCTAATAGCCAGTATTTTATTAAACTGTTACTAGATTCATTCATTTAAGAGAAAACTACACGCTGAACTCGATAGATATGCTCTAATGTGGTTAAGTGGGATGGGTAAAAAAGAGCAAAAGTATGTGATCTTGACGAACACCAAGAGCTTGACATAAACATTATACTATTTGCAGTCAAGTACTAAAACTGTGAATAACAGTTTCTTGAACCTAACTACAATACAGCAAACTAGTTGAAACTACTTAGAAGGAAAAATATTTCCTTCTCAGTGGCCTGTAAAGCCAGCCAAGATTTGTTAAATACTATCAGGTTCATTCTGTTGCGTCCATTTGTACTAAGATATGATAATAAGATTATTTCTTAAATAACTATATATTAAATACCGTTAAAATAAAGATTCTGAAACTGAAACGTTACCAGTATAGTGAGGTTACCTTTAAAGAGGGAGAGCATAAATGACTGAGAGGGGACACAAGGAAGCCTAGGTAGTTAGTTACATGGATGTGTTTAACTCTTAATTCACTGAGCTGTACAATCATGACTTGTGCATTTTTTATTTTATATATACCACATACCAAAACTGTTTTTAAAAATTTTACCTCAGTTGAAGGAATGCTTATTCTACTTCAAAAAATTCTACCAAACATAAGACCTATCTTAACCAATAGCCAACAACCACATGCAGCAATTAAGTCCTTGAAAAGCGGCAAAGTCAAATTGAGATATACTATTAGGGTAAAATAACACTGGATTTTGAAGATTATTTAAGTTTAAAAAATCATATAAAGTATCTCATTAATAATTTTTATACTGCCTTGGAGAAGGGGGCAACAATCATACACTGCAATAGCTTCTGTGACTGTGGTGCTTGTGGGGACCCCAGTATGCAACTCCAATGGCATGGTCAGTAAGTGCCGTGGGCACAAAAGGCTGGAATCTGGGCATCCCTGGCCACTGCACCCTTGAGTAACCAATGACAACCTCTGCTTACAACTACAGCTGTGATCAGGCCCCCACAGACTCTGGTACCTGGCAGCCCACCATGAGGCCATGGACTTGGAGGGGAAGGTAGGGGATAGTCATATCTTCCTAATGCTTTTAGCAGTGTATGACTTGGCTATGCCCTGTCCCTGTCTGCTCTGCTGGAAGGAGGCCACTGACAGCAGAGCTCCCTTGACTGCTTGGTAGGCTCACAGATCCTATTCCAGGTGACCCCTATATGAACCCTATAAACACAACTATAGAAATTCAACCTGCCCCAATGGATGACGGAGGCCCAGCCCCCACCTCCACAAGAGGGAAGGCCTTTGTGGGAGTGGCTGGAAGCCCTTAATCCTGCCCTCAACTCCCTAGCTGCAGTTGAAACTCGAGGGTCACTTCCCTCCATCCGGGGCTAAGTGTCCCCCCTGGGCAGGCCAGAGCAGCAACCTTAGCTGGACATTCTGCTCCTAGGAAAAGGGATGTTTCTGGGAAGAACTCATGGCCAAAGGGCTGTTTCTAAGGAGGACAAGACCCTGGCCAAATAAAGGATATAGCATCCATCCTCTTGTCAGCAACTTCTAAATGAAATAAGCTATCTTCTCCTGGCCTCCCTTTGGGGCACTCAGGCCAATGACCCCAAATTATCATAGTCCCTGCACCAATTCCCAATCTTGCCCCAGGGGGGCCTGAATGTTTGGATCTCAAGCAGATGTACTTGGATTTTCCTGGCCCTCTAGGACTCATCAAGAACCTCTGATCTCCTGGCACCCCACCTGGAGGCCACCCTATTCTACAGCTGGGGGATAGGAGTGTTTTGCCTCCACTGCAAAACCCACTGAAGCTTCATACTTAGACCTGCCTTCCTGCCAGGACCCTACATAGCTGTGGTCTGATTCCTTTTTGTATCTCCCAGCATCTGTCTTACCCCAACCCGACACCTTCATGGTATTTATTTCAGACCTCCACTGGAGGCAACATAGAGACAACTCTACAGTTTAAGGTGGATGCCTCAACTCATGGGGTCCCCATCATTATCTTGCAGCATGGGCCATTTCCCATGCCCCTGACCCTTGCCAACCTACCAGGGGTACTTCACTGGCTGAGGTCCTATTCCTTAATCACTAGAGGCTGCTGGTATAAAAAAAAGCTCATTTCCACAGGAAAAAAAAATAAATGAATAAATTATTTCTATATTTTAGATATACTGGATAAAAAAGTTAACTTCATTTGTTTCTACTAAAAAATTTAAAAGTACCTGTGGGTCGACCTATTTATTGGTCAGTGATAATGTAAACAATCAATAGAACTAGAATATTGACTGAAACATACCTCCAAAAATAAAATACTTTTCTACATTAAAAGGGTTTAATTATAAGAAATATATCACCTGTTAAATACTGATATAATTAACCATGAAAGATACATTAGTTAATCCAAGCATAAAGCTCCTTCTAGGCTGTTGAACTTGAGTTTTCAATACACTCAAGACTGGTTGCATCACTCCATCAAACACTGAATCTGTACTAAGCATAAAACTAACCTGTTCATTCTGAATGACTTGGCAAATACAGGGTTTACAGAAGACATGTGCACAATGTGTTATGACAGGAACTGTTAAAGAATCCAAGCAAATTGCACATTCTTCATCAGAACCTGAGCTCAGAATTAACTTCATCTTCCTTATTAACTTCTTTCGTAGTTCTTCGGGTGTATCATTTCCTAGAGAAAAGGCTGAAAAATTAATTTCAGAGCAAATTTTGAAATATGACTAGATAAGTTAATCTCCCATATACAGGAAAAAGTTTGCTTGGGTAGTCTTTAACCTTTTCCTATCATAGGTAAAATGCATGGCTTAAATTTGAAATTTTGGCCTTTTGAACCACACTTCTCTTGCTCAAGCCCACTTCTACTTCTGGAAGTGTACTTTCCCTTCTAATACAACTTTTATTTTCTACTATAGGTAGATAGATAGATAGATAGATAGATAGACAGACAGACAGACAGACAGACAAATACATAAAGTGTGTCTATTGCGGAAATACTAGAAGATCTCATTAATATCCCATTCCATTGGTAAGAGAACTCGGGTACATTCCCAGTTGAGTCCTATAACTAAAAACAATGTCTATCTGACAAATAAACTAAATTTAAGCCATATGAAAAATTTCTCATTCTTATTTAAATATGTCTGACAAATATAATGGTGTAAACCAATCATATTTACTTACCTGAGGGACCACTAGAAGACACTGCATTTGTAAGGAGGTGAGTATGACAACAAATCTGCCGCAACCTAAGCAAAAGACCCAGGACATCTGCATAGTGTGCAAGCACAGTCCCTTCATTAAAATACCTAAAAGAAAAAATGTTAAAATATTATGAAATGTTAAATAACATAACAAACTTTCACATACTGTCAAATAAAAATGCCATTGTTCTCTTCTCTGGAAATCAGAACAAAAGAATAAGGAACAGAAGAGCAAACACTATCTTTAATGAACCCAGGAGAGATTTGTAAAAATTAAGCAATATTATGAGAAATGGCTGCCGACTGCAGTATAACTAAGATAGAAAGATGCCAAGAGATATGACTACAGATCTCAAACAGACCTTCCAGAGCACAATTCTTCAAAATAGATGGCATGCGCTGAGGGGAAAATCAGCTTCTCTCAGGCACAAAAAACAGTATGTACTACTGATGGCTTGAACTTCCTCTGGAAAAGTTTTACACCAAGAAGGAGGGAAGGCAAACTGAATAAGAAAACAACACACAGACCTGTGTTTTCAAAAAAGACTATGGTATAGATAGCATTCCACACTGTAAGGAATCTTAAAGCTAGTGGTCTCTGTTACCTGAGCACAAGCAAAACCTAAAAGAACTTACATGTAACCCTGAGTCATAAACAGGGATATATCCTACTAGTCTTGGGGCACAGCTATGATCCATCCCATCCCCTTCATATGAATCTCTTTCTAATCCAAAAATAACTAAAGATATTCAAATATAAGTCATAACCAGCAAAAAGCAAGAGAGAGAACAAATGACAGTGAAAGAGAACTCATCAGAAAAATGTTGCCAAAGAGCAAATAAAAATCAGGACCACGAAAATAGCCATAACTTAACACCACTCAATAAAACAATCTCTCCTAAAAGAAAATCTAACAGCTTAAATCAGAGACAAAAAGCTTTGAAAAGGTATGGTAAAATAGCAAAGAAAATAAAAATGAGCCAGCATAGCTCAAGAGCATAAAAGAGAAAAGTGAACCATCAGAGATAAAAGCCACATTGAAACCAGAATAAAAGAGACTAGCCACTGATAAAAACATGGGAAAGAATATGGGAAACAGGATAGAGAAATGCAAAATTAAACAGAAAGAGTTGAATGATAGATATGGAAAAACAAAGAACATCATTGTTTACACAGAGAGAAATAAAATGGAACAAAATATTTTTTAAAAACTTTCCAAAAATGATCAGGGTTTCCCACAGAAACATTCGATATAAAGTCCAGAATAACAACAATACAGATTCTAAAGGAAGAATGAATGATCCAAAAATTATACACTAAACCACTCTGATATTTAAGTATTAAAGCAATAGAAAAAATTTAGCCTAATTATTAGAGCACAGAAAATAGAGCTAGAGTTCAAAACCTGATTCTTCCAATTTAACTAAGAAACCTTGGACAGGTTTCTTAACTGTCTTAACATGAATGCTCATAATGGCATAGTATTAAATACCTCACAGGACTGTTGTATTAAAAAAGTTAAAACATATAGAGCATTTAGAATATCGCCGACACCATGGTAAGCAATGTAAATATGTATCTGTTATAATATTACGGGAACAAATATTTCTAAATATTCAAGAATGTGAGAATAGGCAACATAAAGATTAAATTTACAAGCTCTAGAAACAAATTGCCTAAGTTTAAATACCAGCTCTGTCATTCACTAGCTGTGTGACACCAGTACAAGTCACCAAGCTGCTCTGTGCCTCTTTGCTTTGAAATCTCTGCTTTGAAACCTCTTGCTTAAAATAATCTTTCCCAATATCTGTAATTCCTAATAAACTTACTTTGTAACTCACTGAAGTTCTTACATTTTGAAGATTCCCCTATTTTCTCAGCCCTGTTCTGCCTTTACTTGTCCCACATTCATTCTGGTTCCTGTGAGTATTCACATCAAACATGCTCTTGCTTGGACTAGAATTTCTCACCTTCTACCAATTCCCAGTCCCTTTAATACACTTCATCGACTTCTATTCCTAGATTTCCACGTGTTATTGCAAAGTCAGACTAACTTAACCTCTAAAGACATCCAATAATCCAATCCAAGTCTCTCAACCACTCTTAAAAATCTTACCTTTGTATGACTGCTGAAATCCAGTCTTCCTTCCTCAACTTCCTACCCTTGTCTCATGTTTCACTGATTATGCTCTTGATATTATATACCCCAACCTAGGCTTCACTTTTCTCTACTGATTTGCTTTATTCTCTTTTGTACCTGTATTTTTTTCCATGTTCTCTTCCTCTTAAGGCAGTTACCCAAATAAAACTATCAAATAATTGATCCAGCAAACAACTATCAATCCTATCTACTAGTCTCACTCTTCCTCATTTCACAAACTTTGTGAAAAATGATCTACCCCTATAGCAACTAGTTCTTTGTAATCCTCTTAGTCCTACAATTTGGCTACATACCTCATTCTGGTGAAACTATTCCAAGAGTTTACACCTCTGAATCACCAAATTAAATAGCCTTTTCTAAGCATCTGCACTATGTTACACTATTGACTATTCCCTCTTTCTTGATTATGCTGTCTTTCCTAGGATTCTATAACAGTTTTCTTTTTCTTCATACTTCTCTCCTTGATAGAATCTCCTACAAGTGGCTTTTCATTATTTTCCGATTTCTTGACTGTGGGCAGTTCCCGAAGTTTTGGTCCTTATATAGGTTTACTTTCTCTACATATATACATCTGTCAATGTTTCATCTACCCTCAGAGCCCAGAATAGAGAAGCAAGCAAGGTTTTCTGACTAGTAATTCAGAACTTGCCATTTCAGATAACTTTAATTTTTCCCTAACTTAAGAAATTACTTACCTGGTAAATTATAATATCAATTCATCCACTTTAACTACTAATTTATAAGAAGTAGTTTAAATATGAAGCAGATAATCTCTCAGTATGCTTCAGACTTTACTGCTAATATATCTTTAAAATGCTATTCAGTTAAATGGAAACAAAGAAAATAAAAATTATTTTCTAAAATGGCTTTCTTTCTCCATACCTTCCAATAGTGTCTCTGCCTTCATTTTTCACAGACTGATAAATCTTCCTCTCTTCATCTGAAAGTGTAATGTGCTGAATAAAGACTTTACGTTCTGGTAACTCCAAAACAGGTTTTCCTTTAATTTTGCTTGTCTTTGTTCTTCTAAGTGTAATATTTTTAATTAGGGACTGTAAACGCCTAATCAAAATAAAATGAATAGTTACATAACCTTTTATTTCTATGTAAGTTAATTCAATAAGAACAAAAAAGAATATTTCAACTATTACTGTTTTATAACCTTAATAAAGGATTTACTAAAAATCATTCATTTGGGGTATTATCCAATTTGATAATCACAGACATAATCTACAAACAGAAAATTATAGCAACAAATGCTTTGACATTTGCCCTCAATTCAATATCTGTCACATGGTTGAATCTTTAAACTTTTCTCCCCATTTTTGTTCTAATCACTAACCTTTTTACTTCTCAATTCCTCAAATACATCACCCATATTCAACACTTAAATTCTTAATAAGCACCTATTGTGCTTATTAAGTGCAAGGTGTTATACTAAATATCATAAAATATAAATGAGTAAGATCTTACCTTCAAAAAGTTTTTTCACTAATACCAAAATCAAGGTACATAAATAAATAATTTTTATAAAGTAATGAGTGCCATAACTATAAAACCATTTGACAATCCAGTAGAGGGAGAAATGCCTTCCAGGTTCTACACCTTTACACTACCCCTTCTCAATACTGGAATAAAAGGAAGTATAGAAATTCTTTTTTTTAAAAAAAAAGGTTTTTACTAACACTGAAATATAAATACAATTCCTTAAACTATAATTTAAATAGCTACTTATAGAGAATCAGGTAGACAGTAGTGCAAACTAGGTTAGTGGCTTTTTAATTTTCACTAGAACCCACAGTAAGAAATACAGTTTACTCTATTAAGCAAACATAAACATAAGCACATACACTTATAACACAAACATTTCATTAAACAGTACTTACTATGTGTGATGCTCTCTGCTATTAAATTTTCGACTATCTCATTTTGTTATAATGATAGCTGCCATCTTTTTAAATAATTTCATAAACCACTAATGTATCCGAAACCTTCTATTTGAAAACCAATATTCTAGACAAAAAATTTAAACCACATTTGCCTAGCACCTTGCAAAATGGCTATCAATAAGTTGAATTTTATTTATGTTCTCAACTTTTATCTGTCTCCATCAGAAACAACTTTCTTTTATAAAACTCTTGTTGATGCCATTGTACATTATTCCATCATTCAATTACCATTATATAAAACTACATACAAAATATGTTCTAAAAATTTAGTGCATACTGAATCCTCAGAGCATACAATGTTTTTCCTGTCATTACTTTATCTATTAATGGTGGTTTCAGGGGCAATAGCAACACACAAAGACCAGAAAGTTCTGCCTCTCCCTGTAGTTTGACAAAAATCATAAGAAGGAAGGGTTTGTGTTTTAATGGTAGTTAGAAATCTTTGTCTCCCAAAACAAGAATCACTAGGTTCTGAGAGTCAAAGGCATGAAGTTATAAACACTTTTTGGAGAGGAAAGCCAAAAGTCAAACAGTAATGAAAGTGGCAATTGGGTCAAGCTGCTAACAGTTATTTGTAGATAATAATAATCATTTGTCATGAATTTACTTACCTAAGTCCTCCTTCATCTCCCATTGTGACAGGACGCTGTATTGTTCTATGCCACCACTCTCTATCAATAAATGGTTTAAGTTTTAAAAAGGAAAGAAGAGACCACAAGTCCTTTAAAGAATTCTGAATTGGAGTACCTAAAAATAACAGAAAATTGTTACAATTCTATAACTGGCATATCCAATCAGGATAGTCATTTGGCCCAACCAAAGGAGACAACAGTTGAAAATGGGCACTCTGTACTAGGCACACTCACTATCAAGCTGATGTAATCCTTTCTTAAATATATGTAATCTCTAAATACAGTTTTGCCCTAAATTTTAGCTCTCACTTGCCATACTCACAAAGAAAAAGACCATAGATCCAGCAAATTCAAATTTCTCCTTATCAAGAACATGTGCTTATTTGATTTGTAAATCAGCAGCACTGATTTGAGTTTATGTTCTTTCCTATCCTCTAGTAAAGCAAACAGGCTCTAAAATAAGAAGCAGAATAATTAAGATTCTGACTGAAGAATTAAAATGTCTAAAGAATCTCCAATGTTCAAAAATAAGTCTAGTAAGATTGTCTCATAAATTAACTATAAGTCAAATGTTGTTATTTCATGGGAAATTACAAAGAATAAAAAATTTTACTAAATGATTTCTATGATTAATTTTAAAACAGACTTTATAGTCACTTGAAGTTTACAAAGTTACTTCACTAACATACTTAATCATACATATTTGGGAGTTAATTTTTTTTTTTAAGTATAATGCTATCATTACCTGTTAATACCCATCTTCTTTCTGCTTCTAAATCAAGTACAGCTTTTGTCTGCTGAGCATTTGGATTTCGTATGGCATGTCCTTCATCCAGGATCACTCTTAGCCACCTTATGCTATGCAATGGACTGTCACCTTTCGTCTGAATAAATGTTTCATATGAATTAAAAACATAGGAAATTAAAATTGTACTTTATGCAATTTGATAAATAATATGAGTTGTTACTCTCATATCAACTTACTATTGGTAGGTACTGCTTTAAGCAACTACATACATGAAATATCAAATGTTCACAAACTTATGAAGTATTATTACTCCTATTTTACAGATGTGAAAGACTGAAGCACCAGATGTAAAATATGTTGCTTACAGTACCACAGCTATAAAGTGGCAGAGGTAGCATTCAAACCCAGGTAGTTTAGTTATCTGCTGTGACCTGGCTCAGACTGAAAAATAGCGATGATATTAAAAAAAAATCAATTGTAAAAATTATATTAATATAACATAAGTATTCTCTTTATGTAAAAGTTAACATTCTTATTAGAAGACTAGAATTTTGAAAATAAGGCATGTTTAAAACATTTTAACTTAAAAGATGAAATTATAGACAAACAACAATTATACTTCTAAATGACTTGGGAAGCTTATTTTGGAACTGAGGCAATAAAATTGTTGTGAGGAAAAAACAATAATCTAGAATATTTAAAAAATAGAATTCATTTACAAATGGTTATATATACTTAGTTACAATTCAAATTTAAAATTTTAACTTTGAAGTGTTCTAAATGAAAAATGTTCTTACATTATCTAAAAGTGCAACCTTTTATTTACAAAATATTAAAACACAATTTGCTATGCATTCTTATTTAGAAAGAAAAAAGAATAAAGCCTGAATTTTAGAACACTTTAGAAACCTGAAACATATTTCTTAAATTCAATTTTTTTAAATCTCTGAGTATTAGCATACTTACTCCATAATCATGAGTTAAGATATTATATGTGGTCAAAACAATATCCTGTTTTGAAAGCAAGGCTGGGTCTCTAATACGATCAGGACCATAATAAACATAGAAATTCAAGTGCACATCTGATTTTATATGTTGTCCAAACTGGTCCTGAAAGAAAATTTAAAATATTTTGAATAAGCAGATCAGTGTCAGGTTAAATATGTATATAAAAAGTACTGTCCTGGTAGTAGTGGCACAAATCACACTACTAAAATTACATAAGATCAAGTTTCTTGAAACTAAAATAATGATAATAATACTAATTATTATTTTATTTTCAGGAAAACTGACATATATATAATAACACATTGTATCAACTTTGCTTGGCCCTACCAATGAGCAGCCACTTCATTTTTAGGAGGAAAAACAAACCAACCCTCTTTTTTTTAATTAAGTTTATTGGGGTGACATTGGCTAATACAATTATATAATTTTCAAGTGTACATTATCATTTGACATCTGTATATCATGTGTTTCCTTCAACTACCATATATTTGATCCCCTTTATCTACTTTACCCTCCTCCTAAACCCTGTATTCGACCACCTTTACCCCATCTACTTCCCCGCTCCTCCCACACCCCACTAGTAACCATGAGTCTATAGTCCTCTGGTAACCACTATCCTCTAGTCCATGTCCATCTGTCTCTGTTGGTTCTGTTTGTTTGCTGCTTTTAGGTTTATATCCCACATATAAGTGATATCATGTGATTTTCAACTTTTTCAGTCTGGCTTATTTCGCTTAGGATGATTATCTCAAGGTCCATCCATGTTGTTGCAAGTGGCAGTATTTCATCTCTTCTATGGCTGAGTAATTTTCTATTGTATATATGTACTATAGCCTCTTTAAGCAATCATCTATCATAGGACACTTTGGTTGCTTCCATGTCCTGGCCACTGTGAATTAATGCTGCTATGAACATCAGTGTGCAAATATCTTTTTGGATATGGAAAATTAAGTTCTTTAAAATAATAATTAGGTTTTTAAAATTTAGTATTTTAACACAAATTATCTTTAATGTTTCCAATTAGTTAATAGACCTAATGATATGAATATTAAGCAAGATAAGAACAACCAATATTTCCAAGAATGTGGGCAAAGATTCAAGCACAGTATCCACTTTCATTCATTATATGCCTACTATGTGCCAGGTATTAACCAAAGGATCGTACAGCTAAAAAGAAAAGTAAGAACAGTTTCCTTCCTTCTTTGAGGGCATAATCAGTTTTTGAAAACTTGTTTTTGGTCTTTTTATTAATCATGAAAATAATATATATCATGATTAAAGACAAGAGAGAAAAACAGCTGGGAAACCATTAGGAAAGAGATGAAGCTCAAAACCAAAATGGCATTAAAAAACAGGTGTGAAAGAAAGATACTAATACTGATGGGACTTGAGGACTAATTAAATGTGGGATATCTTCATAAAGAAAACAAAGAAGCCACATACTTAAAATGACTGCCTAGAACTGTGATAAAATATGGGGAAGTTTAAAAAAAGGAGGGAAATAAGTATAAGGATGAGAAACAGGTAATTATTATTTTATACATTTAAAAATTTTGGTCACTACAGAATGACTGACTAGAGAAGTATACTAGGAAAATTTAAAGATTGGCTCATAATGCAAGTGCAGATATAGATTTTAAATTTATCAGCAGATTTTCTAAGGAGAACATGTACAATGAGAAAACAGGCCTACAGAATACAAATATTTAAAGAGTAGGCTTATGTTTCTATTGGGAATTATAACATGATGCTTGGGATATCCTAGGAGAGAAAAAAATGGCAAAGATGAAAGAGGTTCTGTTCATCCCTCTGGTGACCAAATCAAACTTGTGACAGAAACAAGGAGCAAACAGCAAAAAAATCACCTGGGATCTAAATGAATAAGCCACACAACTAGGAAGAGAACTAAGAAATCACCCTACAATGGCAGAAGGTAGGATGGGGTGAGGACACCAGGCTGGCTGGTCCCGAGCAGCTGAGGGAAACGGAGGCTGTAGCAGCGGCAGATGCCTCTTATACGAGCTATGCCCCTGAGACAATTTTTGTAGAACAGACCAGCTTGCTCTGAACACCAGTGACAGTCTGGCTTTGCAGGAGGCACGAGGACTTCAAGGGGCACTGAGATGTAGGAGTGTGGGCCTGAGGCAAGACTTGCTCTGTACACAAGTGCCAGCAGTATCCATCATTCCTCTTTTGAGCCCTCCCTGCTCCCAGTGCATGGACATGGCACACCATGACTGAGATATCATCAAACAAGATGACAGAGGTCACCCCACTCAAGTCACATCCAGTTGTGTCCTTGCTTAGTCAAGTGCCCTTGCTGAGCAGCGCCAAGGCTCACACCGGTGGCAGCTGGCCTCAGTTTACAGTGTGACCTTTTGAGGCAACTATAAGCACAACATCTGTGGATTGCTTGCTAAATCTTAACAAGTGGCCCCAGAGGAGCACAGGCTGGGGCTAAACTTGGCATGTAGCTGATCCCCTCTCAGGACTGTGCCACTGGACACCTACCACATAAAGCCACAATAATAAGACCAGTAAAGTTAAGAGCTTTGCTTAGTACATAGAAACAGACACAGAAAAGCACCCAAAATGGGAAGAAAAAGAAGCAGAAGCCATATGAGAGAACAGAACAGAGATCCAGGAAAAATAAAATCAAGCAATCTAGAGTTTAAAACACTGGTTATAAAGACACATAATGAATTTATGGGAACTGTAGATGAATTCAGTGAGAACTTTAACAAAGAGATAAAAAACATAAAAATGGAAATTATAAAAGGGAATCAGTCAGAAATAAAAAACACATTATCTGAGATGAGAAGTATATTAAATAAAATAAACAAGGTAGATTAAGAAGGGGATCAAATGACTTATATAGAGGAAAAGAAAGCCAAGAACACTCCATCAGAATGGCAAGGAAAAAGAAGCCAAGACTATAATAATAATTTAAGGACACTATTAAATGTAAAATATCTGTGTCTTAGGGGTAGCGGCGGAGGGGGGGGGGGTGGCGGGCGGGGGTAGACATTGAAGAGCTATTTGAAGAAATAATGATGGAAAAATTCCCTAACCTGGTGAAGGAAATAGAGATGCAACCCCAGGAAGCTCAGAGTCCCAAAAAACAGTAACCCATAGAGGCCCATACTAAGACACATGCTAATTAAAATGCCAAAAGTTAAATACAAAGAGAGAATCTTAAAAACAACAAGAGAAAAGCAGTTAGTTATTTAAAAGGGAGCATTCATAGGAATGGTAGCTGATTTCTCAAAAGAAACTATAGAGGACAGAGGGCTTGACACAAAATATTCAACTTGATGAAAACCCAGGATCTACAACGAAGAATACTTTATCCAGCAAAGCTATCATTTAGAGTGGAAGGATAGATAAAGAGCTTCCCAGACAAAAATAAACTAAAGGAATTTATCAACACCAACCGAGTATCATAGGAAATGGAGGGACTTCTTTAAGAAGAAAAAACATCTATCAAAAACATGAATAAAGAATGGTAATAATTACATTCCTACGAGTACCTCAAATGGAAAAGAATTAAGTGCTCCAACCAAAAGATAGAGTAGCTGAATGGATAAGAAAACAAGACCCCTACATATGCTGTCTACAAGAGACTCACATCAGATTAAAAGACACATGCAGACTAAAAGGAAGAGAATGGAAAAAGATATTGCCTTGATAGACCTAGAAGGTATTGAGCTGAATGAAATGGGTTGGATAGAGAAAGACAAGTATCACATGATTTCACATACCTGTGGAATCTAAAGAACAAAATCAACAAAACAACAACAAAAGTGGAAATAAACTCATAGATACAGAGAATATTTTAAGGGATATTAGATGGGAGAGGGCTTGGGGGACAAAAAAAAAAAAAGCAAAGGGCTTAAGAGGTACAAAGTGATAGTTGCAGAATAGACACGAAGATAAAGAGTGTAGCATGGGAAGATGGTTAATAATGTTGTAATAAATATGTAAGGAGGAAGAGGAGTACTAGATTTAGGGGGGTGATCGCTCTGTGAGTTATGTGGATCTCTGACCACTATGTTATACAATTGAAACTGGTATATTACTGTATGCCAACTCTAATTGAAAAAAACTCATTGACTTGTACAATATAAATATAAGCAACTAATTGTCTATTATATTTCAATAAACACAGAAAAAAAGCAAACGTATATAAACTTAAAAAAATATTCTAGCAAAAAAATAAAGTAAAGCAAATTTTTAAATTCTTGAATCTTGATGAGTAAATGAAAATCTCATTAAAAATTTTCATAATACTTAAAAAAAACTATGCTTTCAGGAGGCAAAATAGGCCAACTAAATAGGAACTGTGGGAGGAAAACAGACGTGGAACAAAAGAGTGGTAAGAAAGTTGGGGAAGCAAACAAAGTTTTGGGAAAGGCCAAAGAACAAAGTTTCAAGAAGAAATACAAAATTGGTATTTAAATTTTTAATTTATGTTCATTCCCTCTTTACAAGATTTAAAGATGACTTACAACCTAAGATCTAAAAAAAGGTGATAAAAAGGAAACAAAGCCAGGGTAGAGGGAAAAAAAGAACTCATTAGACATAGCAACAATGAGGTCACTCACTGAAGGCCTTCACAGAGTTTCTAAAGAGCGCAGAACAAAAACTGCTACTGCAAGCTTGAAAAGAGAATAAAACATAAACAGATAAGGCAAAAAGACTGAGAAGAGAGGCTAAAACATGAAAGAATGAAGGTGAAAAATGCAGAAAATTTTATCAAGAAATATGGAGGGGGAAAAAAAGAATGAATCAATAGGACTGCCTTGAAACAGAGCAGAGCATATTTGTGGAAGGCTTAGATTTGATAAAGAAGAAAATTAACTCTTCTGGGGAAGGAGAACTATACTAATGAGTTTCTAGTCATTTTGCTGTTATGTATATATGTGTGTGTGAAGAAATAGGCATTATTTCATTTTCCACTGGGAGAATAAATAATTTATCTAAATATCAGAAAATATAAGTGGTGGAAGTGACATTGGTATATTACTCCTTTAACTAGATTCTTGCCCATTTTTGAAGATGAAGACATAAAAATAAGGTAGTTCTAGCCTGCTCATTAGGGTGGTAGGTCATTTACTTGGAGACTAGGAAAAGAGTAACTTGCTGAGATATTGCAAAATTCTAAATCTTGACAAGGAATTCCTATATGTCCAGCCATCCCTCATCCCTTTAAAAATCAGTTTACAATAACCTTAGTAGGCAAACTTTGCAAAGGTTTCCTTTCTAAAGTTTTTATTACCAAACTTGTCTTCCAAATATAAAATTGTAATACTGAGTACCCATTTTTAAAATACTTACCCATACCCCAAACTCCTAAAGAATTAGTTCTATTGTTTATACCTCCACTAATACTTATAAACCTTACTCTGAAACTATTATTCAAGTATCCATGTACTGCCCTTCCTATGATGGATCACATATCAAAATAAAAGGCATAGTTTTGCTGGAATTTTAAAAAGAGCTAGAGCAAACTAAAATTCTTTCTGGTCCTAAGAGGAAAAATGGCACACTAATCAGATGTAATTTTTTTTAAAAAATATACCAAAAACTTATAATAAAAAGATAAAGAGTCAAAGAAGGCAAGGCTACATAAAAGTTAAGAAGAAATTTAAGAGGCCACAGAATTTGACAGATAATAACTACTAATCTTTTCCAATGCAACTTAGAGAACCAGTAGCAGAAACCAGATTAAAGTGAGTTAAGTAGTAAGAGCACAAAACAGAAATTAAACTCCAAGAGTATGACAGTGAAAGAAAGCAGCAGAGTAGCAACATAAAGGTGAGCCAATCAAGAGAAAGTATTTTAAAATAAAAAAATCTGAGTATGTTTCCTGAAAGAGCCAGCAGGGAAAGACTTAATAACCAGCCAAAGGGGAAAATAACAAATAAAATGCAAAGACTGGAAGAGATAGAATCCAAAGTGTAGACTAAGGTATTGGCCTCACAAAGAATAAGACTTCTTTCATCTCTGAGATTAGAGGAAAAGACCAAGGCAGGTAACCTTCAAGGTGACAAGAATAAAAGTTCACATCCAGTGATCTCTACCATGTTCACAGTGCTTCTAAGAGTCATTATTTCATTATAACATGTAGCTTGAAGCTCTAGCTGGAAAGGAAATAGAACCAAGCTATTCCTTATACATAATACAGAAAGAGGTTCTCTCCAAAGTAATGTTTTCAGAACAGAAAACCAGTTTTCAGAACAGAAAACCAATCTGGAAGAAAAACAAACACACACATTGTTTTGTGGGTAGCTTTAAAAGCAGAAGCTCTAGAGTCAGAATGTAGGTCCATCATTTATTAGCTGGATGACCTTAAGCAAATTACATAATTTCTCTGTGATTCAATTTGGTTATCTGGAAAATGAGAATAATAATTGTGGAGATTAAATGAGAAAATCTATGTAAAAAGCTTAGGGAAAAACTGAGCACATAGGAGCTCATTAAATGTTATAAGCTGTTACAAAAAGTTATTGTTAGTGTAGTTCTTGGAAAAGGTTCCAACAGTTCATAAATACGATGGTCTTAAATTATATACATTTCCTACTTTGGGGGACAGAAATTGCAGTGGCAGAAGTATAAACCAAATCTTATAGCAACTGATAATGTTTCTTCTCTACTGTATATCTTCAAAGAAAAATTACTTCAATTCAGCAAATATAACTCCAATTCACCTAACAATTATTTGAACTTAAAGTGTTAAACCAAATATATTCCTCCTAATGAATGACGTATTAACAAATTATTTCTTATTGTATAAGACAAATATAAATTATTCATTTTTAAAAGGCTGTGAAGACTTACAATCCAGTTGCTTAACACAGAAAGTGGACATATGATCAGCGTTGTTCTAGATCTCTCTTCAACATCAGCTTTCTTTGAACCTTCCACTGCAGATGCTCCTGAAAGAATGATAAGTGACACAGATTTTAGGTGCTTTTTTTCAAAAATGTATGAAGTCAATAAAGAGATAACAACATGTACCTCTATGAAAAGAGAAATTAGGAAGAATTAAAATGAACAGATGGACTTCTTTTTCCCTCTATGATGAAGTAACAGGAACTAGATTTTACCTTGCCACTTTAAACAACTAAATACCCAGACAATGACCATTTATGGTGGGAGGTAGAGGACTGTGATGGGGAGGGGACACAAGGAGAAAGTTTGACTACCTCCTGATAGTCACTAGTTATTCACAGCTATTCATTAAGATGAGCATTTGTTTTATGCAGTTTTCCGAATTTTTACTATAGTTAATGGGGTAGCCAGACACCGAGATGGGCCCCAACAATAATCCACTCCCTGAGAGTCATACCTCGTATAGTTCCCATCTCCCAAATTACTAGGGTTGGTCTGTGTGACCAATAGGATATATCATCACCTCTGACATTAAGTTATAAAAGGTACAGCTTTTGTTCCTTTGATGCGCGTGCACACACGCTCTCTGTCTGTCTCTCTGTCTCTCTGTCTCTCTGTCTCTCTCTCACTCCTTCTGGGGGAAGTCAGTGTTTGAAGGATACCCTCCAATTTTATTTTCTATTCCCCTGCTGGGCACTTTTACATTTCCAATATTTCACTAAAATAATGCATCAACGAAAACTTTTTTTATGTCTCCTTGTACATTTCTATAGAGTTCTAGGAGGTATATCTTTTGGTTTTCTTTCCATAGATTGTACATTTATATTCTTAGTGGCTGTTCTATTATTTATCTAACTGATCTGTAGAGGGTTCTTTACATATTCCAGATATTAATCCTTTTATGTTATACTTATCATAAATATCTCCTGCAGCTTCATTTTTCACTGTTTACAGTGCCTTTTGATACATGTAGAATTTAATTTTTTCCTTATGACTTTGTGAGTCTTAATAAATCACTATTTGCCACAAGATATGGCTTCTGTCTCCACTCTGATTTTTGTTTCTCTTCCAGAAATATGTTTACTTTGGTTTTATCACAGCTATGAATTTTTAAGTTTCTCTCTTGCATTAACGGCTACGTGTCTGCAACAGAAACGTTTTGTGTGAACTTAATTCCATTTCAATTCTATCTCAACTAAAAGTTCAACATTTCTTAAAATTTCTAAAACAATGGTCAAAAGTAATCTAAAATGCCAGTATTTTCTATTCCTAATTAGTCTTAGACCAAAAGTTTGCTCTTTCTTATTCTATTAGCTCAAATATCACCATCTTAAAAAAGCTCCTTTAGTCAATCTTTATTTCACTATCTTGTTTTTTTTCAAAGCACTTATTATCTATAATTATGTTTACTTATTTAATGTCATTAGGCATAAGACAGATACACCTCTGTCTGCTGGATCCCTAACGTGTAAAATAAGAGACTAAGGTAGAGATACAACTTGTGCCAAATCTCCTTAACCTGACTGAGTTCAATCTCTGTCTCAAATATTTAGACTCCTAAGCAGCGTTGTTTTCCCATCAATTACAAAATACAAAATTATAATAAATAATAAAGAACACTAACATTCTTAAGTAAAAGGCGAATTTTACTCATACAAGAAATAAATCTTTATTATAATTTAAATGAATCCAAATTAAATTAAGTTTTAAAGCAGTGATAAATTGCTCTGTGCTTTCATTAGAAGAAATACCCCTGCTACTCAAATGAGTAAGGGACCTCCTCCCATCAATTTTTGACCTAAATAAAATAAAAGGAAAAGATACTGGAAGGAAAACACATTAAAACATAATTTTTTTAAAAAAATGGAATTATGCATTCTTTTTCTTTAATTTCTAAACTTACAATAAATTTTTATAACTTTTGTCATTTAAACTTTTTTTCATTGAAAAACAGAAAAAAAAACAAAGCTTAAAAAAAGCAAATTTACTGACCCTTTTTCAACACTTTCTTTTTTGTTGCAGGGGTAGATGAAGTTAGTGCACATGCAAATTCTGCATCTTCTTTAACCTTAGAAGATCCTGCTGAAGCAAAAGCCATAGAATCATTAAAATACTTGAAAACTAATTCTCTCTGGTGCTGAGGTACAGGTACTTTCTGAAGAAAGGAAATGGAACACCACTTCCATACTTTCTATCTTAAGAGCTTATGTTATTAAAAAAGAATAAGATAATGTCTGGTAACCAAAATTGCCTCTTCTGACACTAAAACTAAGCATATCTTTCCGGCTCAGAGAAGGAATGTAGTCATTTGTAATAAACTGTTGCTTTTCCTGAGGAAGAGATATAAAAGGAAGCAGCTATATGCAAAGTGATCTGGCTCCCAGGGGGAAAAATTTTTTTCAGGAAAACAGGAATTTGACTTCTAATGATGAGGATGCCAAATTCAGGTAAGTGGTGATGAGTTATTTTCCAAATGCAATACCATTTCTGAATGAGGAATACATTATGATCTGACTTAGAGGAAAAAAATAAACTACTTATTTTAAAGATAAAGATAAAAAGGAAAGATACTGGTTATTTTTACATTTATAATAATGTAAACTAATAATATTGCCACTCTTAACACTACAGTTTAGACATATACAAATAAAGTTTTATTGAAGTCATTTTATAAGTAGTAGAAAATCATCCTGTTTTGTTTCAAGTTGATTTAAATATTTTCTCTTAGATTTTAATTTGAAACTTTTTTTTCAGTTTCCCTCATTCAACACCCTTGACATGTTCCATGACTAGTTCAAATGTAAACAGCAGTCAGGTTTAAGACCTATTACTACTAAAGAATACCAAGATAGAGAGGTACAAATTGATGGAGCTTACTGTAATAATTTAAGTGCAGATTACAGATATTGAGTTGTATATACATACCTTTTACTTTGTTTTTAGTCTCTGATTGTACATTTTTCAGTTTGCCTACAAACAAAACCAGATATAAAAATGGTCATATGAGGAAATTAGAATATAGGACACAGTATCGAATCAAAACCAGTTCATATTACCTTTCATTTTCTGTGGCAATTCACTTGTTTCAATTTCCTCTGAATCACTGCTTTCAGTGTACTGGACAGCAATTTTTCTTCTAAAATCAAGTCAATACACATTTTTTATCAACCCAAAACAAAATGAGATATAAAAATATGTCTAATAAATGCAACACTAATGCTTTTGTTCTGTCCCTGCTTATTTTTTGAAAAAAAAATTCAAGGGATACTTTTTATTTGACAAATGAAAGTCAAATTTGCTAAAAGCATTTGCTTTCCTAACTGATGCATTTACTATACAAAATAAAGTACCATTATTAAAATAAATTTAAAAAGTAAACCATTCTAAAATAGTAATCATTTCAATACTGAGTTCAATTCAATTAAAACTTGCATAAAATTAGAACAAAAAAGAAATGGAAGAAATGACTCATCAAAAAAAACACTTCCAATACAATGAAATAAACAACTGAAAGGCAAAATATAATTCTTTCACAATGAAAATATAATTCTTTCACAATGTAGAAACAGTATAGTACAGAGGCTAAATGCGTAAGAACAGGCTCTGGAGTCAGACTGCACAGAGGAAAGTCCCCATTCTGCCACTTACTTGTTGTGTCACCTTAGGCAAGATATCTAATATTTTTCTATGCATCAGTTCCCCCTTTTTGGAAAACAGGAAAAAAGATACATTCCACTTCATAGGATAAAATGTTAGTCCCTAAAATAGTGCCTATTGCACACTAGGCATATATGTGTTAGATGTAATATGTGTGTTGGTGGTTGTTTTTAGTTTTCCCGTGTCTCATTAATATTATTTCCATGTCCTTTAATCTGATCTGGTCCACCTAACAGTGCTGTTAACCATCTGAGGGTCAGTTCAGAGTTGTAAGATTAGAGATTTAGATGAGAGGGAAATTGATGAATCTTGGTTTTGTGCTCAGTTGGGTTTTAACGATAGATAACAATTAACAGTGTATGAGTTCTGAAATCTCTGTTGGTGAAAGAACTAACAAACTCAGATTTGAGGTTAGGAAAGCAGATACTGATTAGAAGACAACAGAATACAACAAAAGCCAAGTATTTCGATCTACTTCAGAGGGCAAATAAAATTTATGAAGTTAACATATTTGTGTTGAGATTTGAGAGGCATTATGTGTTTTATTCAAATACTCCCTCTAGTCTACATTAGTATAATGCTCTCCATTAATTACTTTATCATGTCTCATTTCTACTAAACATAAAGTGAGAAAGAACTGAGATGAGCAAAGAGTTCTTTTGTCAAGCCATCCAATAAAAATGTCAGTTTTCACCTCCTCAAATTCATAAAGAAAACTCTTCTAAAGTTTCAACAAAAACAAAAAACCAATGTTAGATCTTACTTCCTGTACAAAAGAAATAGGAAAAAAGTGATAAAAAGACAAGTGATCATTAAAAATTAGCAATTCATTTCTTTTATAGATTAATATTACTCTTCTTCACCTATAAAAAAAAAAAAAAGCCCACCTGCCTAAGTCACAGTGATCTTGGCAGTTTCAAATAAAAGAATGTATTTGAAAGAACTATGTTACTTAGATATAATGTTCCTATCTCTCTCCTATATATATAAAAAATGGAGAGTTTAAGTAAACATATTTCATATAATCAAACCACAACAGAGTTTACCTTTTGGAGCGGGTGCCAGACAATACTGACTTGGAATGTTTATTCTTTCCCTTGACATCTGAAATACTGGGTTCTCCACTACATCTAGATCCTGCCATTTTTAAGAAAAGTACAAATATACAAACTATTAGTAAATTGTCTTAGAATAGCAGTTTTTTTCTTAAAACCTTGGTTTTCCAACTCCATAGTTTAACTTTCTTAATATCTTCATTTCTGCTCTTTTAGTCAATCAGCCAGCTAGCTACTCTACTAGTTTCTTAACTTAGTATTTTCTTACTAAAGAGTTCCTTCCATTATTGTACCCAGTCTACCCCTTGTAGTTATCCAGCCAATCCCCACGCTGGCTTAATTTTCTATTGTACCAAGGCAGCTAAGACCTGCTGGAAAAAAATAAACAATAAATTGGTTTTACTATAAATTTACATTTTCATCTCAGTTCTCACCTTATGTCACTTAGCAACTATTTTATGTAATACACAGCCTCCCTACTTGCTAACCAGAATGATCTATATACTACACACTGGATCCCTTGCCTACATTCTTAACTCCTTTTACTCCCAGAAGATAACATGATTCATCAGATGTCATCTTCTATAATTTTTATACCTTTTTATTCCCTCAATTATCTATATTTTCCATAAACTACACTTGGTTTCCTCCTAATGCTAACTAATCTACCTATCTGATTGATCTCATTTCCTTTCACAGGCCAAAAAACTATTCTCTCCATTGTATCCAAAATCTCTTCCTATCCACGGATTTCTTTCTTAAACCAAAAAGTAAAAAGACAAAAAGTAAAAAATAAAAGCCCTCGATTCTGCATCTCTCTCCAACTATTTTTCTATTTCTCTCTTCTATCTCAAACAAACCAAAATATATAACACAGTTATATATAAGTTATTACCAATTATTCATCTATTTTTACCTTAAAATATTTTCAGTCTTATTCTGCTCTAACCACTCTTCAGAAATTAATTTTGTAAAGGTGATTAACTACTAAATCCAGCCATATCTGCCAAATCCAGAGATCTCTTTATTTCTCCTCTGACTTCACAATTTGGTCCTATACTTATCTGCTATTATCCATGCACATCACATCATAAATACCATAAACTACTCTGAATCCCAGAACAATATATGCTCTGTTTTTTGGGTTTTTTGGGTTTTTTTTTTTTTTTTTTTTGCTTTTTTCTGCCCTTCTACAAGATATTTTTTTCAACTAAAAATGTTCTTTCTCAGGTTCTTTACCACCCAGTTTCATCATCACCTCCTTGATGAAATTTTTCCTACCAGTCCTCATGAAATTCTTTAGAAAAAGAAATCTATAATTTTTGTATAGTACAAAGCCAAAGCTGGTATTACATAATTAAATTGGAAAAATCTAAATAAAATATTGGGTCATGTTCGAAATTAAAGTTTACCTTTAAATAGTCCATCTGTCTTTTCACTGGTACTGTTTCCTTCAAGTTTCATAGATTCATCATTAACATTACATTCCTGGATGAAAAGGTATATATCTTACATAGTACTGTTGTCAGTTTTAAATAAACTTAAAATGCATCTTTTTTTATATTGCTTTATTTTACATAATAAAGATCATTTAAATTGTTATTCCATTCTGAAGCAAAGGAGAGAAGTGCATTAAGTGAAAAGGAAAAATATACAAATTGATTAAAATTTTTTTCACAGGTTCATAAAATAAAACTAGTTGGCCTTTACCTTTCAAAAGAAATACAAAAAGCAAACCTCAGTTATAAATGGCACATTAGTTACTATGAGAAATATTCATAAAATGGGATTTACTTTAAAATTAAAAAGAATTCTCAGACAAATGGACCTTTAATAAGATTGCCATTGCCATCCTTTTTCTCTTTTGTTACTCTATTGAAGATTTTCCTCTCAATCTTTTTCCTTTTCCCTTCACGTGTACCCTTTTGTTTCAAAATGTATCAATGTGCACATGAGTACAAAAACCTCTATAAAAGTAAAAGTTTATACTTCTTTATGAAAATATTTGTAACTGAGTCTAGCAGGACAGGGTTCCTCCCTGTACCCTTTTGTTTCAAAATGCATCAATGTGTACATGAGTACAAAAACTTCTATAAAACTTTATTCTTCTTTATGAAAATATTTCTAACTGAGTCTAGTAGGGCAGGGTTCCTCCAATCTTATTTCAAATTCTTGACTGGAATCTGTAGATAGGAATGACAAAATTGAGTTTAAATTAATTCTTGCAATTTAAAAAGTAGGTGATCAAAACCTCAAACAGAATGGAGGTTAGGAGTGGCAGGCAGGAGTACAAAGTAATTTTTGCTGAGAATTAGGACTAATAAAAGCTATCTGATTTTAGTTTTAAAAAAACTGAATTTTAAATATCTTACAAAATCCCATTAGAGTTAAGTTCCACTAAAAATGTTATTGAAAGTAGAAACATCCTCTTCAAATGGTATCAGAAAAAATAATTTAAAAATCCAAAATGTAACATTTTTAGAGATATGTAACTAGAAGAGTTATTTTAGATAATTAACTTTTTAAATCATTATCTCTAAGAAACTGATATAAAAAATGCTTTTCAATCATCTTTAATGATTAGTACAATCATTTATATTATATTAAACAGTGTGTAGAAAATAATCTAAAATTTCATCCACAAATAAAGTCTTCTACATTTTTATATTAAATAATTTTGTTTAGGAAACTTTTTCTTCATACAATTCAAAGATAAACTTTGTACAAAGTCCAAACTATCAAATCATACTATACTCCAATCTAATGGAATTTAAATTGGTGGCATTTTTACTCTATAAGCTTATAATATCTAAATCTATTTGAAATATAGTGAAATTTTTGTTGCAATAAACTCTAAGCTGAAAATCACATTTTCACCCTCAATTTCAACTAACTAAATATCGTAAAACCTTCCAACTACATTACACCTCAAATGCATGGCTGATACTGGAGAGGAAAGGGTAAGCTTTACAGGTAAGTTTTAAATTGATAATTGACACAAAAGCTAAAAGTAATCTTAGGTGCTACTCTTTAGTTTTAATGACCAAATGTAAAAAGAGGATGTAAATCACTGGACTATTCAAGATATGAAACTGAATCTCAGATGTTAATAATAGAGTTAAACTCCTAATAAAGGTATATAAAAGGAAATGAAACTAAAGGCAGAAATTAATAAAACAATCTCAATAAGCGGTGGTAGAAAACTAATGTGCAGCCTCTTTCAAATCTAAAAAATAAAAACAGCAGTACAGAAAAGTCCCAGAAAAAAAGATTTTTGCATAGATTTTGCTTAGTGTTTTCTCACTTGAAAGTTTTTTCGATTTTCAGCTAAAAAATGAAGAATATTGTTTCATTCTAATCATTTTCCTATTAAATTAATTCATTCTTAATTCTCACAAAATTGAATATAAACATATTAGGTGTATGTTTGCTATATATATAAATATATATAAATTAAATATCAAAAAAAGTCACCCATATTCTCATTGCTAGGATATAATTATCATTATTAACATTTTGGCACATAAAGTGTATATAACGACACTTAGACATACATTAATGTGTATCTACACAAATGTGTACCTGGACCATTTTTTTTAACTCAAAAAATGTCAAAAATATTTTTTCAAAATTTTCTTCAAAAATAGGATTTTTTTGCATAATAATAAGTTTTATAGCTATATTATAATTTAACAGTAACCTTACCAAGAGGTGTTTCTGTATTTAAAACAATGCTGGAAGGGAAAAATTTGTACTTTTATCTTTGGAAAAATACATTTCTGATAACTCAGGTAGTTTCCTTAAATGGCATTATTGAGTCAAAAATATAAACGCTTTCAAGGCTCCTGATAAAAATTACCAAATTGCCCTCAAGAATGTGGTCTGACTTTCACTCTTATCAACAACACATGAGAGGACACTCATCACATCTTTGAAAACATTAGATATTATTAATTTTTTGGCAACTTTTAATGTCAAAATTAAAACATTTAACACTAATCCAGAGACTTCAAAAGAAACACTCCCTTACCTTCTTTGGTTGACTTTTTTTAACTCTTTCAACAGGAAGAGGTTTGCCATCATGAAAGTTGGTAAGAATTACAGCAATGGCTGTCAGAGTTTTGCCCTTTAAAACGTTTTAAAAAGACAAATGGTCAGATTCTCAAACTCAGTTGACCAGAGAATATTTCAAAACTAATTTTAAAATCAAGGCAGCAATATCAAATAGCATTAAAGCCAAAGAAGTGTAAAGGTTATTATATTAAATGGTATAAATATTAATGAAAAGTATTTCATTAAATTAGGAAATACTTTCCCACACTGCATTATTAGGAATTATTAAATGATTTACTCTTATAAAATACTATAAGCATCTCTAAGAAATGTCATTTTATTGAATGAATAGTGTTCTAAGATTTTATATTTAACTCTGAACTAATAACTTTATCACAAAACTACAACTTTTGTTTGCTATTAATTCAGAGCTAATTTAAAATGATTAGGAATTCCAGTATGTACATGAGGTAATCATTTCATTACATTTCATTTAAAGATAATTCAAACACTTAACAGATATAACTTACCCATAAAGCATAAAGAACATTTTATACTTCATGTGTGTTTCTTAAATAAAAACATGTAATTTTTTATTAATTTCCATAGTTGAATTTATAACGAGTAACACAGAAATAGATCTCTGGGAATTTTAAAGCAGCATAAAGCAGCAGTTTTCAAAGTGTAGTCCACAGGCCCTAGAATGCTTTCAAGGGTATATGTAGTCAAAACTATTTTCATAATACTACTAAGACTTTATTAGTGTTGATATCTGCAGTTATGCCACAAAAAGCCATGGTGGACAAAATTGGTGGTGCCTTAGCATGAAACAAAGTAGCCAGCACTACATCATAATAGTGGTTGTTGGATTTTTAACTGCCATATACAGCAAAAAAATATATATATTTTAATGCCAATTTCACTTTAAGAATGTTCTTGATGAAGCAGTACACATTACTTTTATTAAATATTGCCTAAGTACACACCTTTTAAATATTCTGTATAACAAGATGAAAGGTACACATAAATTACTTCTGTTGCATACCAAAATATGAGGGTTACCTAGCGAAGTATCACTTGTGAAACCAAGTTGCAAGCTCAACTAGCCACCATGCATTGCCACACATCATCACTTTTTCATACATCACCATTTTTAAAAAGAATGACCAACAACTAGTTATTCATTACTGAGTGGCAGAAAGCAAAGTAAGGCTATCATCTTCAAGAAAAACAACTGGCAGTATTTGTTGTTAATGATAAAATCTGAACTTTCCAGCAAAAATTAAGATGTTGGAAAACTTGTATCTGTCACTATGAGCATAGCAACTTCCCAAAATGTAAATGCCTAATAAAATCCGTAGTATTATCAATGAATATAAATTTTTGGTATCATTATAATGAAATGTATCAACATTTGATAGATCTGTGTAACTCAGTGAACCAATATTTTCTAAAGGGCAATCAATACCTGATGCTATAGAATCATGTATGGGTAAAATATCATTCAATGTACAAGCAACACCAAAGTATTTTAATGAAACAGAATATATAAAATTCACTGATAATTTTTTTAAGTTCTACATTAAAACTATTAATCTCTAATAAACTAATACTTGCTTAATTTTGTTACTGTATCAAAGCAGAATATCTATGGTACCTAAAAAGGCTATTAAAATACTCCTCCCTTTTCCAACTATAACCAACACACCACATTATTAACAGACTGAATGAAAAAGCAGATATGAAAATTCAAATGTCTTCTATTAGGCCAGACACTAAAGAAATTTATTTAAAAAAAAAAGTCAGTCTTTTTATCAAAATTGCTTTTGTTCTTGAATACTTTTCACTTAAAAATATGCTACTTATATTAACAAGTAAAAAGTTTATTAACTGTTAATTTGAAATAATTTAAAAATTTTTTGTTTAATGTCTAATACTATAATTATTTATAGGTATATTAATAGATAGAACCCATGAAGACAAAGTTCTTTGGGAACTTAAAGGGTTACTTGAGACCAAAAAGTATAAAACCTGCTGGTGTAGGAAACATAAACGTATATTTAATAGTCTGTATATCACATTTGTGATAAGACTATAAAAAAAAATTGAGAAACACATATTTATATCATTATCACTAATTATTCTAATTGTATCTTAACCAAACAACAAAAAAAGCTCACCATTATTTTAAGTGAAAACCATAGGAAACACTGTGTTCTACACTAAAAGTAAAATCTAGTACCAAACTGGCACCAACATAGTCTTATCTGTATTTACTTCAAAATTATTTCTATAAAATCATAATCACAAAATAAAACTGCATTAACTCAAGAAAAAATAATTACCAAACCCATATCATCAGCTAAAATTCCTCCATGAACATTATCTGGTCGATCCTTTTCAGAAAAATTTGTTATTGTGTTATAGTATAAGTCACTTCGCTGTTCCCAGAATGGTGGAAGTTCTTTACTGTTTTCCCGTGAAATCATCCAAGCTAGAGCTTGTTTTTGATGTGGAAGCAATAGTGTTTCAATAGCCTATAAATAAAAGAAATGTAATAAATAGAAATCTAATAATAAGCCCTTTCTCGACCCCTCCCCACAAAATCTGGAAAACAGTTGGTCTTAGACAAAAAATATATCAAGTAACAAAATATTTTTAAATTCCACATAGTTTTAAATAGAAAATATTGGCTTGGTACCTCAGCTGGTTCCATTTCATGAGTTTTATCATCTTCTTTTAAATCTTCAAACAATTTATCAAATTCTGTTTTAAGCTACAATAAACAGCAACAAGAAATATTGTAAAACAAACCAATTAAAATAAACTTAACTCACTGAGCTGAAATCATTTAACTATAAAAATTGATTATCAAAAGGTACATAAATTAATTCTTAGAGATATTACACTGCTCATTGAAGGCAGAATAAATAAATGCTTTAAGTATAAGTAATTGTGTTAACAGTCCAAAGAATATAGAATAGAGATTTATAAATCCTGGGTTTCACTCACAGCTCCGTCACAAAAAAACCTATATATAACTTTGGGCAAGACACTTAACCCTTATAGCCCTATATCTTATTCCTGTAAAATCAAAAGAAGAAACTAGATTTACAGTGTCTCCAAGATTCCTTCTGACATTGAAATTCTATGATTCTATTAGTTAGTTGTATTCAAACCATTTTGGCAGATCCTACCAGGTATATTTGACTTTTTTTCAGTCAGTGAAATTTTACTCATTATTACTGCAATAAAGAACTTGTTGTGTGCTATAAAATATTTAAATAATTTCAATCTTATGCTAATTTAGTTGGTTATTTAAACTGATCTAGTCAAATTTTATAGCAATATATATGTGTTACAATTACTTTTGTAAATTAGCACATATATACACAACAGTGGCCTGGAAGAAATCAGGCCAACTCTAAAAAGTTAGGAGAGGTAACCAGGGCTTTATCCTCCTGACACAGGTTCAAACCCTTCTAACAACAAGCAGAGAAAATACAATAAGTACAATTAGAATATAAAAAGGCTAGCAGTGATGGAGACATTTTTTAATTTACAGACTGATCTGCATTACTTTATTTTATATACCTTTTTTTCAAACTAACTCAGTAGAACAGTATCCTGGATTACAAATTAAACTAAGTAAAAATTAAACTAATGCCAAAGATTTGGAATTAATATTTTTAGCACTGCATTTGCAACCTTTATTGAAAGAAGAAAAAAGTTGCGAGCTTCAATTTTTATAAAATATTTGGACATTCTAAAAAGTTGATGAAAATGTACTAAAACATTCCATTCATATACAGCCATGTATGTGTTTTAAAATATGTATCAATGTGTGCCCATACTTATATTCCTTATTACTGCTTTCTTTTTACATGTTTGCATTATATATTCTATTTATTCTGTTTCATTAACTTATCTGAAGATAACTAATGCCAGCACACACATATTTATCTTATTCTTTTAAAACTCAATCTTCAACATTTAAAATTCATTTTTAGATTACAAAATAAAGGAAAAGCATACCTGTTCAGTTGTCATCTGTACTGCAGCATGAACTGGCATACTATAGCTTGGCCCAGCTCTTCCAGAGCCCCATCCGCTTTCCAAACTGAATCCTAAAGCTGTGATTTACAAAATGAAAAAAAAAAAATCACCAAATGGAATAGACTATCTTTTAGTAAATAGCTTTTAAAGCTTGAAGAATAAGCTGCATTAAAAATTCTCTTAACATATTTGAAAGTTTTTTAAAAGTTAAATCCTAAGTCATTTAAAAAACACGTCATTAAACAATACTTTTTTATTCCCTATTGTGAGATTCTTATTGTCTTTTAATTTATCAAAGAGAATGTTTACAATCAAAGATTTGCAGATATTATCATTAGGGGAAAACTATAGGACCTCCTTGTACATGTGTGTCTGTGTGTCTGTGTATATGCATGCACAACCTCCTATGAATTTATAGTTGTTTCAAAATAAAAAGAAAAAATTCAAGGATATTTTTTAAAAGACTCCGAAAAAAAGTTAGAACTTAGAGCCTTCAGGACAAATTAATTTAGCCAACCAAATTCAAAGTATTACTTAAAAGAATAAATGTTTACAATCCCTGAAGTCTTACATCAAAATAACAGTGTATTAAATCCTAAACTTACTTTTTGGTGTAGGACCCAATTTAAATCCATGTTTCTTCAACTGATCTAAAACTGCTTTCCTATTTTCTTCTTTTCCCCAAAGACTCATATGCAGAGGCATGGTAAAAGCATTGTTTGCACCAAAAGGAACTACCCTAATGTTTTTAAGAAGAAAAAAAAGGAATTAAGTGTCATTTGTTTACTCCCATTAAGAATCTGACTGTTCAATATTCTAAGTGCTGCATTCAAATTTTACAGGAATCTAAAATAGGGAGGAACTAGACTAGTTAGGCAGACTAGCAAAGACAGAAGGACAGAAAACAGAATCGACAACAATCAGAAGAAAAGGGTGATTTTTAGGAAAAGAATGCCAGGAGAAATTAAGATGAGATGATAAAGTAGTGTTTAAATACAAAAACAGCCTATAAATAGTAAGTTTAATTGAAAGGGTAGAGCTTTCATTAACAGAACCACTGGGAGTAGCAACCCATTCTGAGAGAATGGGAAATGAGTTGCAAAAACTATTTCTTATCCACAACTCACTGTAAGTTTATTCTCAATATTTGAAAAACTTTGAAAAGCAAGTACAGTAGTAAAGTGAGAAGATGCTGCTAAACATTTATCTTCCAAATTCACCTTTTCCTATTCTAAATACTGCATACTTAAATTGAGATCACAAACAGAAATGCCTAAAAGAGAAAAGGTAGCTAAGGAAATGAGTTTTAAAAAATGAATAGGTTACAGAACTGAGAAAATGTATGCCCTGGCTAATGCAACAGCTGTCTCTAGGCAGCAGTTAGTTAACTGATGTCATGTGGAAGGGAGGGTCCAGCATTACTAGATATTCATTTTGTCAAGAAAAATCTATTTTAAAACATTGTGTAGGGAAAATAAAACTCACCTACATCTGATCATAGGCTACCAGTTTACAACCTCTGATTTAAACATTTCCAAACTCCCAAAGCTAGGCACTAAAGTTTGGAAGAGATGGTGTGAACTTACTAATATTTGAACCAGAGTCTGTTTTTCTCCATGTAATAATTCAAGAAGAAAGTAAGGAAATAACTGTTTGATGGCTAGGGTAGGAAAGGCAGATGAGAAAAGAATTAAAATACTTATTGAACACAAATGAAAGATAGTAATAAAAGTTGTCAGGGAAACTATTCAGACTCTTAACAAATTCAAAGACCACTATGGATCAAAATTATTAAAACTAAACTCTGAAGTACATTACCCTTCTACTTGTGCCAATTTGTTGTCCATGATATAGGCCAATGCAGCTGCAAGATCTTTCTTTAAATGTCCAACCTGATTTCCATTCACATTGTTCACTTTAATCGCATTCTTATCATAGGGGTTATTAGGCTCCCGTTGTAATGCTACCATTTCGTTATTATTAACCTAAGAAAAATAATGAATAGATAACATTATAAATAATAAACATACAATAATAGCTTTCTTCATACTTTATCTGGAATTTCTATTCATTTTTTTAATGCTTACTTAAGAACACTGCATATGAAAATATATTTTTTTGGACACACATTTCCACAAAATATTAAAGAATACAATGATTCTCTTATATTTTTCTAATTTACATACATTGAGAAGTAAATGAATCCTTAATATCTAAACTTTATGATCAAAACTAAAGATTCACACTATTTAAAATGTTCAACATCATAACTTCTGAAAACAAGTAATCTTTATAGAGTGCGGACCAAGTATTCAAGATATTACATAGACTGACTTTTTAAATTTCCAAAACCCTTTCAGTAGGTACTATCATTAACCCCATTTTACAGATGAAGACAACAAAACACAGAAAAATAACTTGCCTAAAGCCCTAAAGCTAAAAAATAGCAAAGCTAAGTTTTGAATCTAGACAGTCTGGCTCGTAAGCCTGAATTCTCTAGACTCTAAAAGGGGACAAAGGCATTCATTATAAATGGAAATGGAACTGGAATAAGAAAATTAATGAAGACTTCAACTCATGTCATTCTAATTCCATTTGATTACCTTAGACATTACTGAAAATGGAAGAGCAAGAATTTCTGAAAATTCTCTCATAAAAGCACTGGAAAAACTGGCAAATTGTCAGAATCAACTTTTTCAGAACTCTGGAAACTAATGAAAGAAGTGAAGAAATTCTTTGCAATTCTGGGGAGTGTTAATTTAAAAAAAAAAAAAAGCTGAATATCTGTGCCCCATTCCCATCCCCAGCTCTCAGCTACATGATAGACTTTAAAAATAACCTGCTAGGATTCTTGATGCAGCCTAGCAGTTAGCAGAGAGAACACAATGGAACAGAATCTTTCAAGATTCATTCCCAAAGAACTGCCATTATTTGACCTATATATTGATTCCCTAGAAGACCCCCACTTGCAAAGATGTTTCTATTTAACCTGTGAACTCATCCAATACAAAAACCCTCTCTTGGGTGGGTGTTTGTCTAAAATAATTTTACAGGCAGTGGGCAAGAGCTGGGACAAAAAAAAAAATACAATAACCAAAAGGAAGATCTGGGTAAAAAAAAATACCTGTAGGGGCTCTGAACAGCTCCATATTACTGAGAATCTAGCATAGAAATAGGCAAGTATAGGGCTGTATGCATGCCCAGGGCTGTGCAGAAAGACCTGAGAAGGCCCTAAGCTCTCACCTCTGGCTTAACTTGAGGGTCTGATTGGTCAATCCTTCTATTCCCCCATTGTTCTTATACTGAAGTTTCTCAAATCATTTTTTTTTTTTTTTTTTTTGGTTGTCTGAAGCATGTTCTGAAGGAGATTCCTTGGGAAAGAATTCCATGATCTGGGTTTGTCTAGTCTTTCATTCTTCCATATTTTCTTTAGATTAGAGCTTCTATGATCATTTTGTGATTGGAAATGTGTTGAAATGTGTTATCTGATTCCTTAGGAAGGAATACTATTTCCTAACTTTTTGTATATTACTGTTGTGATGTTTAAACTTGAGTATAAACTTATGATGTTTATACCTCTGATGCTTGGCTGAAAATCTTTGACTCATATTTTCTCTTCATAACATCTTGGTGTTGCATAACATAAATTCTGATGCCAGTACTTCTTTATATAAGTTGAAATTTTTTGCCTGTATAACAATAAGATATTTTTCCTTATCTTAGAAGTCCAATAGTCTCATCAAGGGATATCTTAGTGTGGACTGTATCATAAAGTCATTTTCTTTTATTTCAGAAAATTTTCTTTAATTATAGTTTTAAATGTTTCCTTTGTCCCAAAGCTTGTTTTTCTCCAGGGACTCCACTTTCCTCTACATATATTATATCTCCTCTGCATATAAATATGCCATATGTATATACCCATTAATGCCTCTGAAATCCTTTTGATCATATTTTTTCACTTCTCTGTTTTTCATCATTTATTTCCCTTACCATGTTCATAAGGTCTGTTCACTTTTGTGTTCTTTTTTACTTTGGTCTTTAATTATGAAATAGGTTTTCTTTTCTAATTTTTTCCTGAAATGTCTGGTTCTTATTTCACATTCACCTATTCTCTAGCTCTCATATCCATCTCTGAGCTTTCCTATTTCTGATTTGTGCTACTTTCTCAAAATGTACATTGTTTTCTAAATTACTTTAAACTATTGTGAAATATTAGATTATGGTTGTTATTGATCTTAGAATAATCACTATTTGTTGATCTTAGAATCATTTCTGATTTTAATAAAACTGTGGGTCAATTAAAAGTAATTATCACTTAATTTTTTTATTTTTAAATGTATTATTTATTTTATAAGTAATACGTGTTCATATTTTTAAATGACTGAAAGAAAATCATTAAATATCTCTAAAGTCTACAATTCAGAACTATAATTTATTCACTTTGTTATTCCAGTTTAATCTGTGAACATATGCATGTAAATTGAAATCATGCTAATAAAAATGAGATAGTATGCCATTGCAGTGATCACTTTTTCCTCTTAGTAAAATATTAGGACCATTTTTTCACATAAATACAAATCTGCATTGTATTTTTAATTTCCTTTTAAGAGACATTTTGGAGAAGATCACTATTTTGAAAAAATATAAAAAAAGTTGAGGTATTTATCTTTACATAGTTATTATTTTAATTTTCAGCTTTGAGATGTTTTACATATGATAAAATGCACACATTTTAAGCATATGATTCCAAGAGTTTTACAAAGATATATATCTGGTAATTACCATCCCAATAAAGATACAGATTGTTTCCATCACCCAATAGTTCTCTTCTATCCTGCTGGAATTATTCCTTCCTACCCCTGCCATGACATCTGAATTTTATCTTGATTTATTTTGTGCATCATAAGTAAGGTATGTCCTAAGGTAAGAGTCTAAAACTGCTGATAAGGGGCAGAGAGGAGAAAGCAATGGACTGACTTGGAAGTCACTGTGCAAATATACAACACAATATCTGTGTTTTTGGGGAGAATCACTTAACCTTCCTGAGCTTCAGTTCTTCTGTCAGAGGAACAAGATAAAAGATGTCCCCTCTACCTCAGAGTCAATGTAGCAATCAAATGAGACCACACAGTAAAAAAGACCTTTGTATATTCTAAGAATGATACAAATGTAAAAGAATATTAGTCATTAGATATTTATTATCTTGCTCAGATATATTTCAATTACTTAAAGTAAAAAAAAATTAACTGCATTCATCACCTTCTAATTCTTATTTTCTAGATTAATACCACAAATACATCCCATTTTAACTTAATATCTAATGTTATACTCACTACTCCTGTGTAATAGCGTAGTCCAACTACATGACCTCTCAAAGTTCCAAATAAAATCGAATCTAGTTCTTCATCACTAGTTAGAAAGTCATCTGGAGGGATAATATCTTGGAATTCAAAACGGGGAAAGAAAGTTGGATATGAAAGGCGTGGAAAATTTCCATGGGCTCCGTATTGGACAGTCTGCAAATACTTCCAAACAGGATCTCTATTTAAAAGGGAGATAGAGAAAAATAAATTAACCAAGTATTTCTCAAAGACCGTATCATACTTATAGGCCAAATGTTTTCTCACACTTTATTTCAAGAAATTAAATCTTATGTAGGAACCGCTGTACAAGATTAATAGTTACTCTGGTTAAAGCAGGGATTGGAATGAGTGGGGCAGGTTTCCAGGAACCCTACTGTTCAGTAATACATCTTCTACCCACGGGTATTAAAAATGAAAACCCCAATAAGGATTTACAAATCTCTTGCCTAGTGATCACCTATTTAAATTGAAATGTATATGATGTCTGTAACTAATTATATGCCAAAATTTCAGTAGAGATTGAGCTAGAAAAGACTTCCAAATATAGAATTACTATTATACGTGAAGTCGTTTATATCTTCACAGATAATACATCCAACAGCCATTAATTCCGTCCGAACAGAACCCTTATTTGATTCAGGCATCCAAACCACACCATCGTGGGAGGTTCACCTCACCTCCCACTCCCGCTGGTTTACGGGTAACCTCGGTCCCCTTATGGATAAGCGCTTCAGGAACAGGCACTCAAACCAATTTGGACACTGAAAGGCAAGGGGAAGTCGGGGGGCGTCGGAGGAGGGTGAGGTTCAGGAAGTTTCCACTCTAATAACAGAAGGTAATTCCCGTGCGTTTTCCTTATACGTCGCGAATAGCTCCTCTGGCTCCTCTGCAAACACACGTTTGCACGTCTGTGCATGCACATGAACCGTAAGCTACCTGGGGACAAGGGCTGCCTCACTCAGCCCTTCATCCCGAACACAATGCCTAAGGCCTGGTGGGTCTGTCATGGGTGTTTTGTTAAAGAACAGGCAAAGGAGTGGAGCTTGGCGCCCCAGGCGCTTCCCCGCAACCCCCTCCCCCAGTCCCTGACAGATTTCTCCACAGCCGCGGCTCGAGGCTCGCCCGAGGAACCTCCCCCATGCCAACCAAAATTATGCGTTCATTTCTCCGGCGCGTAGAGGAGCCACCAGAAAAACGAACGCGAGCCGCACCAGACGCACGGGGAACTCGAAAGGAACGCGGGGAAGGTCAGGTTCATGTGGGGACGACTCCAGGCCGTTACCCCTTGCGCCCCACCCCCTCCACCCCCTTCACCTCTTGAACATCCAGGACATGGCGCTGCGCGGGTGACAAGAGAAACGCCTGGGTGCTCGGGATGGTTCTCGAGCCGCCTCGATGCGCCTCCTGCCAGGGCCTGCCGCCGAGAAGCCAAGGACAGCTCGCGAGCGCGGGAGGAAGAGGGGGACCGCTGCGAGACGCCGCGAGGCTGCTCAGATGACGACGCCGTCTCCTTGCAGCAGCAGTCTGAGCGATCGCGACGCTCCGTGACTAGCACTGGCGACGTCCAATCCCGAGGAGGAGCCTACAAAGACGAACCAATCAGGGCACGGAGGGGCGGGCAACTCCGCCCTGCGCAGCCATTCAAAGACTGCGGGCTGGGTCCGGGCCGCCGGGGCGGTTCCATCCGGGTTCTTCCCCGCCCCCAGGGCCGGCGCGCTCGGAGGCCGCGCTGCCTCAGCATCCTGCCTGAGGTGCCCGCGGGCTGTTTGATTGTGGGCCTCAAAGGGCGACGACTCCCGCTTCCTCTGCTTCCCCCAGGCCCGCAGCCGCAGCCCCGTTCCTGAGGCCTTGCCCCGTCCTGCTTCTAATGTTTTCCTCCTCAGACGTGAGCGTGTAATGTCTCCCATTAAGTACCTCCGCGGTCTACGGCCGTAGAGCACCAGCGAGATGCGCTTTCCTGCGGTTCACCCGGGGTCGTTGCCTTCAGAACACGCCCTTTCAGCCCCGCCAACGACTCTGCGAGGAGCTCTGAGTTCAGGGGAGCTTGACTGAAGTTTCGGCTTCTGGGACACCCCTCCAACCTTTCCTTTTTAAGGTTAAACTCTTTTCTAGTAGACCAAGGCCGCAAAACGCTACGACGGCACCACGAGCCTGGCTGGTGGTTGCTGGAGGCCATGCGGGCAGGCTGGCTTCCCCTGGGGCACCCCCTGGCTGCGAGGAGACTCCGGAGAGCTGGGCTCTGGACGGGTCGGCAGGGCCTGTCTCTGAACCTCGGTAGCCGGGAAGAGGCTGCAGTTGGCTCCGCAGGCCTTTCACTGGAGCAGCAGCAGCACCAGGGTTGGGAGTCGGTGGTGGCCTGGAAGTGCCACCATGAGGGTCTGAGGGGGACTGTCCAAAGAGAACTGCAGGTTCAAAGAGGAATATGTTTGTGCAGGAGATCGACACTGACACTTGCCCTTCACAGAATGGTCCATCTCACACTTTACATCAGGAGAGTATGAGAGGTGACCTACGAAACAGATTTTCAAGAGGCATTTATTTGTTCGTTATCTTAAGCTACCATCATCTGTAAACATGAACCAGCAGTGGAATGAAAAACGAAATTTGCAGCAATGTATTCATTTTGTTAGGCAGAAGGAAGATGAAGACAATGACATTTTAAATTATTTTAATTATTATTTCACTTTATTTTGGAAGTATTCTGAGGCAATATAGTTCAATTGTTGGTGTGCCAGATTCTAAATAAGTTCTTAGAAAATATGACAGAAAATACCCAGATTGAAAATATTTTGTGTATAAAACTAATGAAGACATGCTCATTAGACTGAACAATAAAATCCCAGATGTGAGAATACATGTAAACCTTTCAAAGCTTAAGACCTTTGTATAATGACTGTCCTATCATTATAGAATACAGACTGAATGACATAAAAATTTGGGGGGTTTTTTTGTCCATCTGGTCAATATCTTACATCTCAGAGTTGTTGAACAGTCCTTTTCATTTAGTCATTCCTTATTATTTTTATTTTTAAAAATGAAGTACAATTTGTACCAGTTTGATTAAAATGTTACAGCAGTTACAAATTCTGAAATACCACACTAGATAATGTTTTCTGAAAAAGGAACACTTGTAACTGAGAAAAAAAAGAAGGGGAACTGTAATGTGGCTTTATGTTTGATTGATGTGTAAAGAGAGTGGCACTAAGAGAATGATGAAGATGATAATGGCCAGATTACATAGAAATTTATGTTCTATGATAGAGTTTGTATTTTATTTTAAATGCAATAGAAAGCCATTGGATATTTTAAGCAGGGGAATGACAATCTGAATTAGGCTTTTAAAAAGTCACTCTGGCAGCTTTGTGGAGAATGGATTATAGGGAACAAGAACAGAAGCAAAAACACTAGCTAGTTGATAATTAGAAAATGATTGTGTCCAGGTAAAAGACGATAATGCTTGGAATGAGCAGGTAATGAAATGAAGAGAATCAGGGTTTACTTATGGATTTGGATATGGGTGCTGACAGTGGGGAAGGAATAAAAAATTTCTCCAGCCAGCCACCCCTCAGTCCTAAACACTCTTTATCATCCTTCCCCATTTTATACAAATTAATCATGTCACTTCTGTTTGATGCTGTGAGTATGAAATCAAAAAAATGGTATATGTGGTTCTTTATAATCTGTCCTCTACCTCCCACTCTTGTCAATTCCCAACCCACCCTGCCTATAATAAATAGCCTTCATTAATTTCTCTAAAAATTATGAATGTTTTCATATATAACAATAAGGCCATTTTCACATCCAACAAATTGAATAATAAATCAATCCTTGGTGTCTTCTAATAAATCATTCATAATCAAGTGTTCACAGTTGTCTCAAAAAAATGTTCTTTTATAGTTTGTTAACAAAATAGAATTTTTCCCTTGCCAGGGAAAAAGATTTTAAGAGTCTGAATATTCAAAAATCTGGCTTTAATAGAAAACTTCCAAGTTTATGTCAGAACTAATAGATTATGGAAGAATATATGATCTATAAGAGCTTGTTTATTTGCTTCCTTCACCCAAAAAGAGATAGACAAAGTTCAGGGGAGGAGAATTTTTGCAGCGTAAATCTCTAAAGGGGTCTTAGGAAAAGGACCTGGAATGCCAACACCTTGGGCCAAGTGCCAAAAAGAGGGATTAAAGCCTAGCAAAGTTTCTGGAAATCCAAAAAGAAATGGAAGCTGTGCCTTGTTTTGCAGATCTTAGAGAGAGCCTCAGAAACCATAAATATGCCAGGGCAGTGGAGGACTAAAGGCTAATGAGATGATTCTGTTAAGTAATCCAAGGATAGCCTTTCAAAAGCCTACAAAAGTCCCCAGCGAGTCTCCAGCATTGTGAAGACAAGAGGCTTTCAATAGTTCATGGTTCTTGTAAGCAGAAGCAAGAAGCTGGTGCCCAAAACGGAATGCAGGCCAAACATAAGAGACCTAAAAGGTAATAAAAAGGGGACTGAATTTGAAACCTGAATTTAATTGACTTTAAATACTAAAATAACTGAACTACTTAGAAGTGACTATATTGCCCACTGGGCAAACTGAAGGTTTAAGACAAATTAAGTTCAATAAAGACTATAAGGTTTTATCTTTGCAAATAAAACCAGTTATTGAAATTCATACATGCTATATATCCATGTACACTTACATCTCAAAAAATTTATACCTAGATATTTATAGCAGACATCTCTAGCTGGCTAAAGTATTAGAGAATTTTCATTTTCTTCTTTTTGCTTAGATGAATATAAAATGTTCTCTATATTGAACATGTATTGCTTTTTTGCTAAAAGAAATAATAAAAGATATAAAATAAATTGTAGTAAAGAAATTATAATGTTTTAATTTTATTTAAATTTTAGACTTATAGTAAATTGCAAAAGTAGTGCAAAAATTTCCCTCATATTTTTTACCCCTTTTATTTTAACACCATACACAGTACCCCTTTTATTTTAACACCATAATCACAGTACAATTAACAAAATTGGGAAATCAACATTGGTATAATACTATTTCTGAACCATTTAAAAAACAATCAAAGAAGACAAGGCAAAAAAATAGAAAATAAAATATTTTGTGACTTCATTATTTTTACAATTGAATTTTCTTGCACTTAATCAAGATGCCCATATTCTCAGGGGAAGATTCCTAGGTACAGCCACCGCTAATTTAGCAAAGGAAGTAATATAAAATAAATGCCAAATAAAATTCTTCTTAAATAGTATAATGGCTATCAAGTACCTTGCTTGAAGCAAGCAATCTATAAATGCCCTTGTTACCATCCCTATCATTGTCATAATAGAGTTATTAAAAGATTGTCTAAAACTTAATTAGCTTATTCATGTTTTTAATTGCATTTCTAATTAGCTTTACAAACTTGAAATGTTATATTTTGAGTAAAAATATAACATTTTTGAGTAATTTTTAAAAGCTTTGTTAAACCTATATATCTTAATTGAGAGGATATGTTTAATTTTTTAATACCAAAAATAGATGAATAAATATTACCTTTGCCAAGGTTCTTGGCCTCAGGCTGAGAATTACAGAGGTATTGTACCAGACACTGTATATACACATATGAACAAAAATGAATAGAACTGGGACATGAGGTAAATATAAAAGATGACTAATATATGATCCCTAAATATATAAAAGAAAATAATGTATGTCTTGCATGTTTTATAAAGCAACAACATACACTAAAAGAGTTACAAATCACTAAATTGCAAGGGAGGTAAACAAAGTGTGGTAATAGAGATAAAAAATATTGTGCTCTGGGAACTGTGGAAAAGGTATTCAAAGGCTTCACTGACTATGTAGTTGAAGGTGAATGACGAATAGATGTATTATTGCAAAGGGGTCTTCAAAGCTGGAGAAAAAGTCACCAAGTCACAGAGACACAGGACATTCAAAAGATAATGGAGCTTTAATTTGGGATCAAAGGATGTCTCATGAAAGACTTTATAAAAAAAATTTTTTTTTCATCCAACTAAATTCAGAAAGAATACAGTTCTGTATTTCTCAATATCAATTCAACATAAAATCTGAGGTGGCCTACAAAAATAACAAGAGGGTAAATATTTCTAAACATGAAATCTTGACATGCTTTTTGTTGAGGTTAGATAACGGGTTGTCCTGCTGTCCAACCAACCAGAAGTTCCTTACAATAGATTCCACACTAAAGAATCTTCCTTAATGGATATTGTCTGTTCAAAATAAAGTAAAACTAAAATAATACAAAGTAAGCAAAACTCCAAAACAAAACTAAAGAGACCATCAAAGCAAGCTTTCCTTCTCTCTACTTCTTAAATTATCATTCTGGTTTCTCTCTGCTTAGGAGATATCTCTTATCCCTCGGTGCTATCATCCATGGACAGCCACACTAGAAATTCTTTGTTATTGAACGGTTATGCTTAAAGTACCACATCTTCATTACAAGTTTCCTCCATAAGCAGTTGCCTTTTGGAAACCAAACCAAGAGAGGCTAAACTACATGCTAAAGAGCATACAGTGAAAAAGAACAAACCCTGCAGTGTTTAAGGGGAGGGGTGAGGAGCTTAGAGGCCAGAGTAGGGAACTAGTTCAATTTTATGTTCCCTTCCCAGTCTAACACAACATGAACATTTATGTGAATTTTTGCCTGATTATCAGTAAATTGTATATTAAGAGTCCAAATACAGTATAAATAGTTAGGTATCTCCAGTATACTTTTATTATGAGATGATTTATAAATAAGGACGTCATTGTGTAAGAATGTTTAGGTATATGTGTGTGAATTTCCTTATCCAGTGGCACCACCATACCTCAGGGGACCTAAAGTAATCCATCATCCCTCATAAAAGCAATAACCATTCATTTTCTAGCCTATCTCATAAATATACCTCATTGCCATAATATCGCCTATCTACTACTGCTCCTACTCTAATCTCAGACCACTAACATTTCTTCCCACAAATTCCTGAATCCAGGGCCTCCAACTGGCTTCACAATAAAGCTGAATTTTTTAAAAATTCAAGTCAGAGCAGATTAAGGCCTCTGCGTAGAGCTCTAGTGACTGCACACTGCCCTGGGGATAATGTCTACATTACTCAATCTTGCTTTAGATGTTCCTTCTCCCCATTACTGTCACCTCTATCCCCACAAAATAGTGGAGTTCTAATGGTTAATTCTGCTCTGTTCTCTGGAACTTCAGGCAATACCTCCCTTGGCCCTTGCCATAGCCCTTACTCCTGACTATTGGTCCTTCAGGTTTCAGCTCGAACCTTGGTCCTCTGAGAAACTTTCCACACCCACATGTTTCTGCCAATGCAGCAATTAAAACACATACCTGTCTACACTGCTGTTTTGTCAGTTTGTTTGTTAGCCTTTTCCATGTTTTATCCTGTAGCAAGGTCAGATAGAGCATAGAATAAGAGGCAAAGGGTGGAGAGCCCATCCTCCTTTAGGTTGCACCAATCCAAGCCTCAGGGGTTGACAGCGCGTGTTATACTTCCCACCGGAAAAAGCACTGGGCTCCAGAGCACAATAAGCACCCAGGGTTGGTCATGTGTATCCAGAGCAGAAAACCCACTATTCCCAGAATCCTCTGGGAATGCATCCACTTCAACCAGGACTCTTTCCCAGAAAGTCCCATAGGGCTTTGCTGAGCTTTAGGAAACTTTTCCCAGAAATTCAAAGGAAGGGATTAATCTGTATCTTTCCCTCTGCCACAGGAACACAGGTAATCCCTAGCTTCCTTGGATGGCGTTTGCAAAGCCTCATTTAGATTTCTCATCACTCATTAGATCATGGAGTCAGAAGTTCCTAGGAATGGAGCTTTTGGAGGGAGTGAAAGAGGCGGGGATCTTCTCAGACCCCAGGTCTTCTACAACTCACATTGACTGGGAAGGTCTCTTGGTCCCTAGCAGTCCCAGTATCCTAGGAGTCACTCTGGCCTGACAGGGAGTGTACCCCTATGCAAAGCAAGGTGAGAGTAGTAGAGTGTTGGTTGTTCTCAGTCTGTTTCCAGGGAAGCTACTTAAAAGGTGCCCCAGACTTCCCTTTTCCCTTGCTCCTGTTCTTCAGTCCTCAGATTCCAGTCCACTTCTGCTTCAGGGACTCAATTCTGCTAGTCTAAATGCAATGATTCACCCCACCCCCACCCTAATCTCTAGTCTCTAAATCATCAGCCTCTTACCCTCCAACACTGATTGATACCTAGCATCTTCTTTCAGACCGTATAATTTCATACTTGTTGTCCTCTGGCATCATCATCCATTGTTACCTCATTTTGAGAATGTCACACTTCTAGTGCTCCATTAGTTCTGATGCTATAGGTTAGCCCAGAGCTTTCAGAAGCCACCTAGAGAGGATGGTTTTATACTTGGCCTCAGTTCCCCACTTGACATGAAGCCCTTTGGATTCAGAACAGAGAGGACTATGTCAAGATGGTTTGGCTAGGCAATATCTATCATTGGACCTTATCTTCCTCGTTTGTGATATGAAGACAGTTATCCTTAACCAGAAGGCCCAGTCTTTCAGACTTCTCTAGCCAGGAGTGTGACTTTTGCTTTCGACCCCACAGGAGAAATCAAAATGGTAGGGCATAAAGGAGAGAGATCACCACTCCTCTCAAGATACTTCTGGCTCAGGTCAGTTATTTGACTGTGTTTGGCAGTTGCAGAAATCAAGGTCATGCTTAGGAGCTAGAAATAGAACCTGGAAGATACTGATGCATGCTGATGGTGCTCATACTGGGAAGTTGATAAGATGAGGCCACTCTGGGGAGAAAGAAGAAGTTGGAGAACCAGCAAAGTTTCAGTTTCACAAATATCAATGATTCTTGGGTGATCTTGGTCAACTTACTCTCTAGGCTTCAGCTTCCCTTTCTATATAACATATGTATGTAGCAGAGGGACATAGGGTGGAACAGTGTAGTCACTGACACATCTTCCCTATGTTAAGAACATTGCTGGAAGAAAAATCATTTATTTTAGGTTCTCATTACACCACCTGAGGTCACTATTGACTATTTATTTGAAGAGCATTTTGTTTACAACTTGAGGAGAGCCCTGTTATTTTCATAGTTTTATACACATTACTTAGAAAAATGAAACAATGTCCCAGGTAAAGGTTTTGATTTATTCGCCACGTTACACACAAAAGGAAAGGAGCCTACTAAGCCACTGGTTCCCAAAATTTGTCCTGAGGAGGTGGCTGACACACCTGGAATTGGAGGCCAAGTGAGGCCCAGTCCACCTGAGGCCACAGCTCGGTCCAGGACCCAGATGGCTGAGAAGGGGCCTGACTGTGGTGTTTCTCAGCTATTTTCCTCTCCAGTGAGGGGAGAATCTTTCATTTGCTGCAAAGTTACCTTGGACTTCATTCTTTCTTTTTTTGCTTTCCATATGGAATTTCTGGTGATTGTGTAAAAGGGTATGCAAGGCGATTCACATTTCCTATGGACAGGCTTAGTTTTTGAGCAGTGGGCCCAGAGACTTTACAACACCCAGCAGCCACCAGATGACTCTCTGGCACTTTTCTCCTTCTCCCACATCCCTTTTCATTTGATGTCTGCAAAGAATTAACCCAAAGATTCATTTCGGAAGGTTTGCTTTGCAGAATGCCTCACATCTTATACTGTCCCATAAGAAATCCAGATAATTTCTGGGGAACAATGAAGTTAGAGTTTCAGACAGAGAGAATCACCTGGACAGGGCAGGAATATGAAAAAGTCTGAGTCTTTGGGAGACCTTCTTTAGCAAGAGGCCAAAGGAACCAATGGCTCCCAAGTATCCTTTGTTCTAAACAAGGTTGTTCATTGATCTCCAAGGGTGAACTTTGTGAAAGCTATTGAGAAAGGGACCAGTGTGTTCCTCTATCAGCAGCATCACAGCCTTCTTTCCCTTTCCCTATTTCTCTTTCCCTCATTCCAAAATGGATTACACTGCCCTCTTCCAGCTCCCGAGGAACCAGCTTCTCAAGAAGAGGCAAACACATCCTTTTGGAATCCTTCCTGTTTTCAAAACACAGGAAGAAGGTGATGGACATGGTCTCAGGAAACACTGAGGCACCAGGACTACTGCTCCATTTCAAACAGCACTCAGTTGACTCTAATAGTCTTTGCTCAGCAGTTCTGCGACAGGATGGAAAACGATCTCATCTAAACCAAATAACATTCCCGTGTGTCCAGATATCTGTCATCATGAGAATACCAGACTAGGGTTTGGCGCCTCCAAACCAGCCGCAGTCTGTCCATTTGACACACTAAAACCTCGCAGGGATATATGGCATAACAATTTCACCCATGTCTCAGGGGCACTGCCTTCTACTCCCACAACAGTTTACCTGCGTGGGGTGCTCAGCATACGCTGCTTGGTGTGTTACCGTCTCCCAAAAGCTGAGCCCCTTTACACACATGTCATTCTCCCCATACTGCCTTTAGTCTCTGACCTATACTGGTCTCATGTCTGAGATCAGAGTTGGTGTTTGTTTGTTTATTTGCTTGCTTGCTTGTTGGTGTCTTGTTCTCTTTTTCAAATCCAGATGGGTGCAAAATTGTAATGGCCCTGTCTCTTGTGGTCTGAAATACATCCATTCCCTTGACGAGGAGGGGCACTGCTAGAAAAGGCTGGTCACAAAATGAATGGGTGAGTTTAGAAGCTCCAAAGTGGCAGAGTGATGAGTTCCTGGCAAAATGCAGCTCCAAAATTCCCAGCACTGTCCAGTAACCTCTCCTCTCCTGGAGAAACACCAGAGGCCAGATAGGCCACTGACCCAAAAGAAACAGTTCATGGCATTTAGAATGCATATGCAAACATGATTAAGAAGGCCAAAGAGGTCAACATGAGGCAGTGGAGGCTGGCATCCCAGCAGGCCAGCAGCTAATTGTTGACCCCATTGATAGAGGACAGGCCAGGCGTCCTGAGCCTTGGTTTTCCTGAAGTCTCCGGGAGCACTGAGGCCTGTGGAGAGTGGAAAGCTGTTTACTCTAATCTACCCTGGGCTGAGGCTGGGGAGGAGGTAGTGAGACACATTCAAGGCCACTCTGGGAGTAGTCTGCTACTGATAGAGCCCCAGCTGGACGTGGCAGTTACGAACTTCGTTTTCAATTCAGGACACACAAATGGCGCACTCACAGTGAAATGAGGCTGCTGCCCATGACCTGATTGAGGCTGTCATCACCACCCACCATCAGCATGGCAGTAGGGATGAAGTAAGCACATCTGAGAGAAGGCCCAGGACAAGAGCTGGCCTTGTTATGTGGAACAGCTTTGGTGTCAGTCCTGGAAAAGACCCAGAATTGAGAGGTCTGGGAGACACCAACCTATATCCACCCGGAGAACCAGCACTTGAGTAAACTCCTAAAGGTCTGAGGAACAGCATGCAAGGGTGCTGCCAGTCTCATCCCTGCCTTCAGTGTCCAAGTCACCAATGTTCATGCTCTCACCCAAGGCTTCCTGAAAGATCGAGAAGTGGACATGAGCCACTTTTTCTTGGGTCCCGCTCCCTCTTGGAGCTTCTTCTCCAACTCTCTCTGTCCTCATTTGGCTCTTCTGAGAACCAGTCCTTGCCAGGCCCAAGGCACTTGGAAATCCTGGAGGGGAGCCCTGGGTGGGAAGGAGAGACTGGACAGAGGTTCAGTTTCTCCAGGCACCGTGACTGGCACAGGTGAGTTGCTCAATCAATGCTCTTTGGAGGCAAGATGAGCTGTCAATTAATCACAGCTGTCACCCATCAAATTGATTAGGGCCAGGCAGAAGGCTCTCTCCTTTTTTCCTCCATGTGTCTTGCCATGACACAGCAGCCCAACTCTTTTTCTAGACGCCGCTTTTCGTTCCTTACACTCTCAATTTTCAAGTCCACTCCCAGGACCCTTCCACCCTCTTCAGCCCTCCAGGCAGCCCATTCCCAGCCTTTTCCATGTTTCCATACTCCCTTGCTACCAAGTCTACTACCCTTTCACTCCCATTTGACTAGTGTCCTTACTCTTCTCCACAGCCATGATCCTCACCTACCTGATCGAACAAAGTGGCCCTTTATCCTCCTCCTCCACTCTCACCCTGTACAGTTTCTTTGTCCACAGCAGGTCTGTGGACCTGCAGCAAGCACACGGCTCCTGGGACTTGGCTACTGTCAAGCCTACCCAGCCAGGCTAGGGCACCCAAAGACTGGTGAGTGAGGGTTGGGTCGTATTTTATTAGGCCTTGTCAGCACCTCAGAAGGTGAGACCCCACACCCCCTGCACCAGCCATGCTGCCAGGCACAGTCATTTTTCTCCTGAGGCCAGGGAGTCAGAGGGCTAAGGAGACTGAGCTGGCCAGACATGCAGAGCACAAAAGAGAAAAGTTTCTGGAGGCCTTGAGAGACCGGCTGGAAAGCCTTCTTGATGTTAGGGGCCTTCATGTGTCTGTATCAAACAGGCACAGGCACAACTTTTCTCATTTTTCTAGCTGTCTGTGGTTGTGGTAGACCTGTTCTATGTCCCTCGATATCTAAAAACTGAGTTCAAATAGGTTTCTGGGTGGGAATTTACAGTGTCTCTGTGTGAGTGTGTGTCTGTCTGTCTCTGTGTGTGTGTGTGTGTGTGTGTGTGTGTGTGTGTGTGTGTGTGACAGATATGGTTGTGTAATATCCAGGCAGGTGGAAATATGTGAGTGTCATCGTGCGTGTGCCTGGGTGAACATTTTTATGAGTGTCGGCATACAGCTTCACTTGTGTTTAATAATGTAGGTGCACTGTGCATCAACTTTTGTGGAAATGCAAAGCAACATGCGTGCCTCAAGTGACCTTTGGGGGGAGGTATCGATGTCTGTCAGAGTGTGCTAGTGTGTCAACTATGTTCCCCAGAGACATCTGTTGACATTTGCTTGGGCCTGGGCATGAAGGCCAGGTGTCCAAAAGAGGAGAACCCTCTCAGTCACATTATGATCGATTTCTGTGTGACAGATGATTGCTGGACCCCTGGCGGTGAACACTTTCTATGGAACTGTTGGAGTTGGGCAGTGTAGCCCTGAAACCAATATCACCTTGGAATCTATCTGTGTTTCAATCAAGAATCCTAATTTTAAAAGAGTCAAAGTAAGGAAAGGAAACCTACCCAATAAGATCCCCACAAAGCCACATACCTAAGCCCATACCTATTAGGACTGAGCTTCACATGCTGCCTTCCTACAACCAGCAGATGGCCCGCAGCCTGCTCAGCCCAGCATCCAGGTCAAGACCAGAGCCTCCTGTCCTGAGAAGGTAGTTGTACACCCAGTATCAGGGGCCAAGGGAGCCCAGTCCACCTGAGGCTCGATTCAGGTTTCAGATGGCTGAGGAGGGAGCTAAGCTGTGGCGTCTCTTGTTATTGAGTTGAGAACCTTTCATTTGCTCTAAGGTTACCTCGGACTTCATCCTTTCCTTTCTTGCTTCACGTATGGAGATCTGGTGACCGTGAAGAAGGGTATGTGAGGTGACTCGCATTTCCAGAGGCCAACTTTAATTTTTGAGAATTCCAGATAAGTCAGCAGTGGGCTCAGAGACTTCGCGGAACCCAGCGGCTACTAGCTGATTCTCTGGCACTTTTTTCCATACCCCACCCCCATTCTCATTAGATGTCTGAAAAGAATTGACCCAACGTTCCATTTCATTGGGTTTGCCTCAGGGAATGCCTCACATCCTGTACTGTCCCTTAAGGAATCTGGATTGTTTCTGGGGAGCAATGACAATAGAGTTTCAGACTGAGGGAATCACCTGGAAAGGGCAGGAATATGAAAAAGTGCGCATCAGTCCTGAGAGACCTCTTTTAGCTCAAGGCTAACAGAACCAATGGCTCCCAAGTATCCTTTGTTCTAAACAAGATTGTTCATTGATCTCCAAGGGTGAACCTTGTGAAAGCTATTGAGAAAGGGATCAGGGTATCCCTCTGTCAGCAGCATCACAGCTTTCTTATCCTTTCCCTATTTCTTGCTCCCCTGTTCTAGAATGGATTACCCTGTCCCTCTTTTGCCTCCCAAGTTTTTCAAAGGATGTGGAATTAAAAGCATAGAGTCACGCATTTGCCCTGTGACCGTGTCCATGATGTTTCTGACAAAGTCCTAACATAAAGCGAACTGCAAGACTGCATTCAATAGTGCTCATGCATGATGATGATTTTGTGACAGGACTTCTTATTGGTAGTTCTCTAACAGGCTAGCTTGAAACACTTTTGATCAGTTTTTTTTTTTTAATCCTTAGACTTCAACTTACTGTAGAGTTCAGGAAGCAAAGGGCTGGATATAACTTGTAATTAATATAGATTAAATGGGATACATACAATCTATGTTAAGCAAAATATGAACTGAATGAGAAAGAGGAACATTCTGTAATGCATGTTATTAAACTTGTTTTCAAATTGCTGTTTCTAACAAGTGGCCTACAAACTGAGCTCTTCGAATTTGACTCTTCATGGGTGGATACAAAACAAATTTACTCATGCTTGGGAAGACAGAAAGGATTTCTCCTGGCATGTCAAAAAAACTTTCCGCACGTGACCAGCAGACTATGATGTCATCTAAAGTGTGTTCAGAACAATACGACTCAGAGTATGGATATCGCTCCTATCTGTGATGTGCATTGTCAAAGGTTAATTTGAGCACAGAATATTCAGCATGGTTTTTTCTTTGAATGTAAATTCAACATTGTATAGTGCATGTTTCCTTGCACTTAGTAGTATTTTTCTAGAGCCATAGTATTCTAGTCATCAAACTCCTACACATTGTGTGAAGTGTCTAGAAAGGGGGTGGACCTTCCTTGTACTCATTGCATATTAAGCAGGAAACTTGCAAATTGTCTTTAGCAGAGTGGTCCTTTGGTAGAGCAAAATAAAATGCTGCCCTGTGCCTATTACTCTTTCCCAACACTGTGTGTCATCTTTTTGTTTTTAACAATTAGCTTGCAGATTCTGTTCCTTAACTTTTTTCTTTCAGTGAATGAAATCCAAGCACCTCTACTAATACAAGTGGTCTGTAACTGAGTTTTAAGTGAAAGATATTTTTGGCAAAATATTAGCACATTCTGTAAGCATCCAACCTTTTCAGAACAGTTCCTAGAGCTTGGAGAAAACACTTCTTTGGCATGCAGGAAGTAGAGAGGTTAGTATGAGCACACTCTAATCAATAGGGTTTTTGTGAGAATGGAAGTTGAACACATACTGTCCCATATGTAGTGAATTTTATGGCATGCACCCTTTTAAGTACCATTTAAGGATCCTTGTTGGAAATGCTCTTTAGTTCTATGGCCTTCCACTTTTAAAACTCACACACACTGTTTAAAGCAATTAGTTGAAACAGTTCTTATCGTAAATTTGTTCCAAGTGGAATACTCGTCTCAGCCCCAATGTTCATTTGGTGACTAGAACTAAAACACAGTCTGTCTGGTGTGTAGTACTGTTTTAAATATGATCGGAAGTATTTTGTTTAGAATACATTGCTTATAAACTCTGTCACTTGTAAACTCTGTCCCCAACTTTGACATGTCATGAATGAATACTGTGTTTGCTAATGCATGTGAACTATGACCAATGTCTCCAAAAAGAGGTTTTAGGCCAAGAACTAACACACTGTGTGAGCACCAAATCTGCATTCTACAAAGTGCTTAGTCAAAAAATTTATATCATACTATATGCATCCCTGACTCGAGTACACTGCATTTAGCAGAGTTCTTTCTTAAAATGTAGCTTAAAAGCATCTTGTTATGTCTACAGCTAAGTTTATGACATGACTTGATCTCAATACCACTTTAAGCGGCTATTTGCAAACATTCTTGAAACCAGTGCCTTTTGCTTTTTGAAATTTTACACATCATGTAAAGTGGGTAGCATGGGGTAGAATCTTACCTGTACTGAATTTGTATGAGATAGGATATCAGCACATTGAATTAAGCAATGTGTTTATTTAGTGAAGACAATTGAAACCCTTTCAGTAGTCAGTATTTGAATATGATTTACCAGTTACTCGCAAGTTATGATCATCACTTTGGTCCTTCAGTGTGTGGAAACTAAACACATTCTCAATGCACGTGGCCTGTGTCCGACATGTTTAAAATGTTTTTGACAGGGTGCTAGCACATAAGCCGAGCACTAAAACTTGGTTTCAAACTGTCCCACTAATGCATGTAATAAAAAGATTGTAATGCATGGAATAAAGAGATTGAGCTGAGCACACCATGTACAGCATGGTTTTTTCTTTGAAGGAAACTCAAATGCATGCTGTCATGCCTAAAGGTAAGTTTAGGATAAGGATAAGAATTAGGCTCAATGTTAGGGTTATTCTTGTTGTTAAGGTGAAGGTTGGAGAAGGGTTAAGATGTAAAATAGGATCATGTTTAGCTTTATAATTTGTGTTGATATTAGGATAAATGTTGGGATCACTTTATGAGATGGTTTGTGTTGAGATTATCATTAGCATGGAGTTTAGTTTTAAAGCTAGGAACAGTTAAATTTAGGGTAAGAGCTATAGCTACAGTTGATATTAGTGTTTGGTATAATGTTAGGTAGAAGATTTGGGTTAAAGTTACATTTTAGGGTGAATTTAACAGTAAGTGTCAGGATCATGCTTAGGGTTAGAGGTGGAGCCAGGATAATCATCATGGTTGTCTCTACTTTTAGAGTTAGGTTTCAGTTGACGTTACTATTAGGGTTTCAATTAGGGTTGAAATTTAAGTTTAAGATTTTAATTGAAGCGAGGATTAATGGTACTTGTAAGGATTGGGTTATAATTAGAGCTGGTTTAAGTACATGGAATGAGGTTAGGTCAGGGTTGGGGTTAAGAGAGTTTCTAGATGTTCAACCTATCCTGTTTCCAGGAACTGATAACAAGTCTCATGATCAACTTTGCTACGTGTGATCAGATGAGTTTGAGTTCAAGTATGCAAAAGAATACTGCATACACTAGAGTAAAACCTTTTATTATATATGTTACAGAAAAGTGTAATTTCCATTCCCTGTCATAGCACTGTTCTGAGCACAGTGTGCTAAGACTTTGCTGAAAACATATTTTTGAAAGGATAGTAAAATCAATGAAAACAATTAATTTTTATTCCCTGACAGATAAATGTGATGCACGGTATACAAGTCACTTGCTGGTAACATAGATATTACAGATCATATTTCAACACAATAGTACATACCTACAAAATGGTTTCAGTTCCACTCACCTAATGAACATCTGCTGATCACACTTGGCAACTATCCCATGTGGTATAAACTAATAAGAGTGGCACCCCTTTATTACATGCTCTACACAGTGTGTAAGAGTTTGATGACTAAGTGATCGCCACATTAACTCTAATTTAAAAATCTAAACCTAACTATGATACTTATGCTAAACTTTAGCCCAGCCCTTAGTCTAACACAAATCAAATGCAAACCCTAAATGCAACAATCACTATCCAAATTGCTAACCCTCATCCTCACACAAGACTCAAACCAAACATAACCATAAAACTAACCTAACCTATTATTTATGCATCCCTAACATTAACACAAATGCAACCCAAGCCATCAGCTCGAAGGTAACTGCAATGCTAACTCTATCCAAATCTACATTAAACCCAAACCTCAAAGCTAACTCTAACAGTAATTGTAAATCTACCCTAACTCAATAGCTGACCCTAACCTATCATTTTAATTGTATCCACACCTCTGCCCGATAACGGAACCCAACACTAACCTAAAAGCTAAACTTATTTTCAACCCAAAGGCTAAGCTCAAAGCTAACTCTAACTAAAATTATAATGTTATACTCAACCTTAAGAATTAACCTAATCCTTAGGGTTAACTCTAAATTTAACCCTAATGCAAAACTTAACCATAACTCTAACCCTAACAATAAGCCGAACCCTAAATCTAACCCGAACTGTATGCCTAATTCTAACTGAAAACCTAAACCTAACCCTAACCTTAAAGCAACCCTAGTCCTTACCTTAAACCTAACTTTCATTCTACACAGAAATCTTATGAAAATACAGACCTACCTAAGTTCAAATCTAAATATTACCCTAAACTTATTGGAAACTCAAATCTTAAACTTAAATCTAACTGAAATCCTAACTTTCCCCTTAAACTAATCAAAAAGTCAACCCTCACACTTAACTATAGCCTTAAGCCAAACTTCAAACTTAATTTGAATGTAACCCTAACATTCCCGGTAGACTTCTCTATTCCCAACATTAACGTATTCCCTAATTTAAACCCAACCCCTGCCATCAAAACCTACCCTAAATCTAATCCTAAACCTAAACTAATCATCAATTGAACCCTAACCTTAATCTTAACCCTTACTACAAAACCAACTCACAGACTGAACTGAGCCCTCATTAGATTATGAACCCTCCTTATAAACTTAGGCCTTATTCTAAACCAAATCCTCATTAAAAACCAACCCCCAACCTCAAAACTGTCATTAATTCTAACCCCAATTTTAACCATAGTCATGAATCATCCCTAACTTTAACCTAACCTTAAACCTAACCCTAATGCTAAACTCAGTGTAACCTTAATCATAATTTTGAACTGAACCCTAACACCAAACATTACCCTAATGCATGCGCTAACCAATATTTTAACATTAACCCTGATCTCTGAGCTTACTTCAACTTTAACTTCATCCCTAAATTCTAATCTACAAGCTACCTCTAAACCTCAATTAGCTCTAGTCCTGATACTAATCTTAACATTAATTTAAATTAAACCTTAGGCTCCTAACTACTTCTATAGCCAATCCTAAACCTAACTCTAACACTAAACAGAACCTGATATTAACCCCAATACTAATCATGAAATGTAACTCTTACCTTAACCCTAAACAAATCCTAATCCTTTTGTAAACCCTAACCCTCACTTGAAAGACAATTCTAACCCTATTCTAACACTAAACCTAACCATCAGCTCACATCGATCTTACACTAACCCTTACTATAACCATGTCCCCAATCCTAACCTGAACTTTAACTTCACCTCAAAACTGCTACCTTCCTTAAACCTAACTCCAAATCTAGTATAAACAAAAATCTTAAGCACAAGGCTAAATCACCAACATAAACTCAACTTCTCTCCTATTTTCTCTGCCTCAACCATCCTGAGAGCAGGGCAATGAGAGTGGCAGTTGGGAAAGAAGGGATGGGTCATTCAAGAGTGTCTATGAAAAGAAAGGCCCAAACAACCCCTTGGGAGGGTGAGAGGTAGGTTTCCCCACTTCTCTGCTCTGCAATCAACTTAGTGTGAAGTGTGAGAGCTCAGACAAAATTGAGAAACTGGCAAGATGGGTGACTCTCCATGACACTAACATGGAACTCATAGGCCATCTAAAGTGGAGCTAGGATGCTGCATTTTTTTTCTAACTGTGCTCCCTCCCCCCACATCCTCAACCGTGATTAGTTGCAGACCCAGCCCCCAGCCACTGCCTCATCATTTTGTCTATAGTGACTGGCTCAGGAATGGACATGTAACCCACTCAGAGCCAAGAAGAGGCAAGGAGATTTGCTGTAGATTCTGAGAAAGCTCATTTTCTTGTTTTCTTTTTTTTTCTTTTTCCTTTGGGACAACTGGAGGAGACCCCCTTATCTGACCCTAGATGCTGTGGTTTTGAGAAATGGCAGAGGTCATTTTGTGGGCCACAGGGTTGTGATTAGGTATTTAGCTGCAGTGAAGGGCAAGAACATAAAGCCCAGACAGACTTGTTGACAGAGAAATACACCAGAGCCTTAGTGACAACATGTGAGTACTTGGATAATTTCTCACCTATAGCTGTCATATTATGTGAACCTATATTAATTGTGGTAATAAAATTAATGATATGTGACATTATGTAACTCTTATCACCTTCCAGATGCTATTCTAACCACATGAAATGTATTGATTATTTAATCCTCCCAACAACTCTCTGAGATTGGTACTATCATTATCCTCATTACACAGATATGGAGATTGAGGCACAGAAAGTTAAAACAATCTGCCCAAGGCCACAATACCAGAGTGGGCAGAGCCAGGATGCCTGGACCCATCATCCTGTGTGAGATCCCACCTCCTACTTCTGCCATGTAAACCCAAAGAAGCCCTAATTGATCCAGGTGATGTCAGAGGCTGCAACCTTTAGTAGGCTCAAGAGGCTCTGCAAGATGCAGCTCATGCTGTCATCTCTCACCTCATCTTTCAATGCTGTCCTCACATTTCAATGCTCTCCAACACTACAGGCCTCCTCTCCATTCCTTGAACTCACCAAACTTATTCCTACTTCACCACCTTTGCTCCTGCTGTTCTCTCTCCCTAAATGTCTTTCCATTTTTCCTCCTCGTTAACCTCATCATGTCTTCAGAGAAGTGGTCCTGACCACCCTCTCCCAAATCCAGTCCATGCTAATAGAGCCCAGATGTTAAGAACACAAGCCAGGCAGACAGCTTGGAATCAAACCCAGTTCCATCACTTTTTTACTATATGACCTTGGTTCCTTACCTTGAACCCTCTGTGCCTCATTTTCCTCATCTATAAAATGGGGTAATAATAGCACCTGCCTCGCAGGTTTGGGTGAGAAATAAAGAACGTTATCATATGTAAAGTGATTAGAGCAGTGCTAGATCCTTAATGAAGAAATAATAATAATAATAATAATTCTTATTTTTCTGTGACTACTTGGAAATTTTATTTGTGTTTATTAAAAACAGTGAAGCACTACAAACCATGAGATGCAATATTTTACATCAACAAGTGTGAATGTTAGTTCATGAATTAACTACAGTGCTGCATTTGAATAATATATCTTTACTCTATTTACTTTTCTTTTTCCAGCTTACTGAGCTATACCTGACAGAATTGTAAGATATTTCAAGTGTATGAAGCTTATTCTTTTAAAATGGTCCTTGTTTTAACACTAAAGAGTGAATCAAGAAAATAAAATGTTCTGTCAGTAGTATGACTCAGCAGCTTCTCAAATTGTACTGTTTACAAATATTTCAGTTTTATTGAAATTCACTGGACAATTATTTGCACAAAATATTTATCAGACATTAATAAAATTTTTACCATATGCCTTTTTATGGAAACTATTAGTATTTGTTTCATTTCATGATTATTGCTGAAGATGAATTTGTTTTAGGGGAAGGAGGAAGTAAAAATGTATTTTAATGCACCAGGAATGTGGCTATCACGATGACTGTTGAATGAACCAAAGGAGAAGTGTGCAGTTCCACACAATGCCCACCAGAGGCCACTGTTTCCAAACCAAGGCCTGTTCAGTCCCACGTGCCTGAATGTCCTCAGCTTTGGGCTGGGTCTTAGCCCCAACATAGGGCGGGAAGAGGACCTCAGACTCTCAGCTCCAGGCTCTCATCCTGCCCAGGTAGTCTATTCACCCCAAACCGCTGTGGCCTCTTTTCCACAAGGGCTTTGACCACATCCTTCCACCTCCTTCCAAGATTCCCCCTAACATATTTAATGCTGATCTTTACCTTCTGGTCCTTTGCATATGCTGTTCCCTCTGATTGAAATGCCTCCTGTTCCCATTTACTGATGTCCTCTCAGAAAACTCATACTGTAGTTAAATATTTGACTCTGCTGTTCTTTGGGAGGTTGGGGAGTTAGTTAATTGCCCTGTGTCTCAGTGTTCTCAGATGGGTGGGCTGGAAAGAAAGAAGGTGTCCATGTCAAGGAATTACAAAATCTGAAAAGGCAATGGGGAGCTACAGAGGGTTTGAGAAGGAAAGTGTCCTCATATGTAAGGAGAGAATGGGCTCCCTTCATTTTACCCCCCTGATCTTTATAGAAAGGTCATAGGGGTTTCATTTAAGAGGCTGTAACTTTGCCACCCCAAAAACATTCCTTGGGTCCCCGGTGGCTTGACCAGGAAGCCAGTGCTGTGTGCCCTTCTTGTGGGGCTGTTTTCACCTCAGTTCCCCTCTGTTCCTGAGCAGGCCCACATCACTGGCTCCCTGGCACAATACCAGTCAGTGGGACAGCCTTCTAGGGAAAGCCAGAGTGACAGGCTAGGAAATGGGTTTTAACTTTATGGAAGCACCAGTGACTCCCACTAACACAGAAGAGTTAGAGGCCCCCATGGCTGATGTGGCTCACATAGGACTCACTGGGGTAACAGAAGCCTAGAGATGAGCCCTGCCTTCAAGTGGAGGCACAGCTGAGCTGGTCCAGGTCCAGGGGCCTGAGGGGGTCCTTGAGAACCCTGCACCCAGACCACCTCTGCCTGCCCATCTCGGTCCCTCTCTGTCTCTCTGGACAACATTCCTTCTCTCTCTTATACTGTCTCTATCTGAGCCTTTTCTGCTCTCTCATAGTTTCCCCATCCCATCTATATCTCTTTCTGTGTTCCTCTCCCTGTCTTAGCTCTCTTCCTCTCTAGGTTTCTGGTTCTGAGTGTCTCTGGCTCTCTTTGGGTTTCTCTCTGTGTGTCTACCTACCTATGTGTCTTTCTTTGTCTCTATTTGCCTCTTTCTGTTATCACATCCAACCTCCACTCTCCAGGTGATGGGGGTGTGATACGGGCTTCTCCTCTCCTCAGGCCCTACCCCAGAGTCCTTTGTGTCATTAGGTTCTGCCTCCTCTGACATAGTTGCCCTAAGAGGGAGAACAAAGGCATTGCCCTGGAGAAGGGAGGGCTGGCTGGAGGATGATATAGTCCATAGCCAGTCCCCATCATGATCTACTTGGGAGCATCAGACTTCAGAACCCTGTGCTGACCTCCATTTGGGAGAGGCCCTCTATAGTCACCATCTCTCTGCCACCCACATTCTTCCCTGCCACCCATGTTCTCTCCAAGCCATCTTCTGTGTGCACCCCACCTTCTCTCACAGCTCACATTCTCCCCTGCAGCCACTTTTACCCCAAAGCCCACATCTCTGCTGCTTACTTTCTACCTACAGTGCACCTCCTATAGCCCACCTACTCCTCGCTTCTCTCTTTGACCTTTCTCATCACTAGCCTACCTCCTCTTGTGTCTCTGCTCCTTCTGTGGGGGTTGCCCGCACATCCAGCCCCTGTACCCCACATAACTCAGCTGCTGATGGCTGACATGTAGCCAGCTATTGCCTTGTCAGCCCTAATAGAATGAAAAAGCGTGGGCTCCATGAACTTTCAAAAAGGATCTAATAGTGTCAGTCCTTATGGTAACTATACCCATTTATGGGTATATGGGTAGGTGGAGGCATGGATGAGGTGTTGCATTCTCAGAAGACAGTTTTTAGGGACTAGAAAGGGTCTGGTTTTTATGTAGTCTTCTAAGGTATCTGGCTGTTGAATTTTTCACTGTGGAGCCCAACCTGGTGGGTCCAGATCTCATGCAGACTTGTGGTTCTTTTGTTGAGGGGGCTGTCTGTTGTGAGATCCAGTTACTGTGAAGATTGGGATAGTTGGAGTCTAGTGTAACTGCTGTGAGGTTTCAGTGGCCATTGAAGATGGGAGTGAGCAGTGGTTGCTGATCATTAATGGTGACAGACCTTCACTGTCGTTTGCTGGAAACTTTTGTGTGGGGTTATAGCTCCTAGGCTATTGGCCATCAGCTCACTCACTCTCTCTGCCTGCCCACCCACTTCCCTCTCTGCCCTTTTTGCTTTCTTTGTTTCTCTCTCTTTTTATCTTTACCTCTCCCTCTCTGTCTCTGTCCATCTCCACCTCTTTTTCTCTGCCCCTCCTCCCATTGCACTTTCATTCAAATATTTACTGAGCAAGTCCTTTCTGCCCACCATCTGGTTGTAGCATGTACCTGTGGGCTCTGGACCTTACTCAGATGAGAAGAGGAAGTGAGACACCCCCACCCATTGTGGGCATGGAGAATGGGAATAACTGGTTCACCTGGCAACTAAAGGGCTGGAGGGGTTGTTTCAGAAACCAGCTTCCTGCACTATACTGGCCTGGCATTGTTCTCCATATTTCAAGTCCCTGGTGAGACTGAGGGGCTTGAGTGGGAGAAAGGAATTGTCTTGTGGGGAAGCAGAGAAGGTGGCAGGCCTTGAGAGGGGACCAGCCATGCAGATATTGATATGGGAGGGCATTCTAGGAAAAGAGAACAGTTCATGGACAGGTCGTGATGCAGGCCTTGGCCTGGCGTGTTGGAGAAATATCAAGGAGGCCAGTGTGGCTGGATCGGAGTAAGCAAGGAGGAGAGAGGGAGGAAGTAGTGACAGGAAGAAGATGGGGGCAGGTCAGGTTGGGCCTTGTTGGCCACAAAGAGGACTTGGGCTTTTACACCAAGAAAGAAGGGAGCCACTGGGGCTGGATATGTTTGGGGCTCTGTAGACATGCCAGTCCACGCCCTAGACATGGCAACCAGCACCGTCTTCTTTGTTACAAGTTTTTGAGATGTTATAAAATAAACATAACACAAAGTGCACCATCTTAACCATTTTTAAGTGTATAGTACAGTGGTGTTAAGTACTATTGACCTTTGAATAGTGCATGGTTGTGGACCCAGTCCCTCGCGTAGTCAAAAATCCACATATAACTTTTGACTCTCCTAAACCTTAACTACAGTCAGCCCTTTGCATCCATGGATTTGACCTACTGCAAACCAAAAGCATTATTTTCCAGCAGATGGTTGAATCTGTGAATGCAAAAATCTTTGATTACAAAAGGGCTGGCTTTATATCTTGAAAAAATAATTGTGTATAAGTAGACCTGACCGTTTAAACTGTACATTCACATCATTGTGCAACCATCATCACCATCCATCTGCCTAACTCTTTCTATTTCTAAAACAAATTCTGTCTCCATTAAACACTAACTTTCTATTTCCCCTCTCCCAGCCCCTACCTATTATTCTACTTCCTGTCTCTATGAATTTGCCTACTCCATGGACTTCATGTAAGTGAAATCATAAATTATTCATTTTTTTTTGTGACTGATTTATTTCATCTAGTATAATGTCCTCAGGGTTCATCTATGTTATAGCATGTTTCAAAATTTCCTTTCTCGTTAAGTCTGAATAATATTTCATTGTGTGGATTACCACAATTTGTTTACCTATTGATCCATCGGTCGACGCTTGGGCTGCTTCCAGGTTTTAGCTATTGCAAATGGTGGTATTATGAACATAGGTTTACAAACATCTCTTCAGAACCTTGCTTTTGATTTTTTTTAAATGTGTACACCCAGAATGAGATTGCTAGTTCTTCCAGTAGTTCTATTTTTAATTTCTTGAAGAACTTCCATACTGTTTTTTACAGCAGCTGCACAATTTTACATTATCACCAAGAGTGCACAAAATTCTAATTTCTCCACATCTCCTCAACACTTGTTATTTTATTGATTGTTTATTTGTTTTTCTTTTTTAGTAGTAGCCATCTCGTTATAGTTTCAATTTGCATTTCCCTAATGATTAGTGGTGTTGGGCATGTTTCCATGTGCTTAATGGCCATTTGCATGTATTCTTTGGAGAAATGTCTATTTAAGTCATTTACCCATTTTTAAATCACTGTTTTTCTGTTATCATTGTTGTTATGTTGGAACTTCTCTATTAATATTCTGGATATTAATTCTTTTTCAGATATATAATTTACTAATATGTTCTCTTATTCTCTGGATTGCCTTTTCACTCTGGATAGCATCTTTATGGTATTCCTGTTTTTACAGCTAAAACAGTATCAGCTGTGTCCAGGTGAAATCTATACTGGGGATCCAAAGTTACAACTACCACTGTTTCTGATCAAGTAACCATTGGTCCCAGGCCTACTTCATGGGCATGTCTTTATAAATCAGGCTGGGATGTGGGCACTTCCCTAGAGCAGGGTGTCTCCAACACACAGTATAAGCATTTGAAGCTGGATAATCCTGTGTCATGTGTACTGTAGGATGTTAAGCATCGTCCCTGGCCTCTACTCACAAGATACCAGTAGTACTCTTCCCTCATTGTGACAACCAAATATGTCTTCAGACATTGACAAATGTCCCCTGGGTTTAGAACCACTGACCTAAAGCTGGAGGGTAGATGGAAAGCTGCCTGAGATTGTTGGGTCAGGCTCTGTAGAGGAGGATCCAGAAGCTTGGGTGCCACCTCAGGTGAGCAAGTCTTAGTTTCTTCACCTGTCAAATGGGAGCCTGGAGTGGATGGGAGGATTCAGTGTATTGACTAATTCATTCAACAGGGATTTATCAAGCACCAACTATATGCGAGGCCCTGGGGTAGGGAGAAGAAACATAGGTCCTGGCCTTATAGGAAAAAAACATTATACAATGAATTTCACAGTGAATGTAAAATTAATGTGATCATAAATGCTAAAAAGCAGAAATGCCTGACATTCAGTCAGCACGGAGTAGGGGCACCTGATTTCTCCTGGGAGGTCAAGAAGGGCCTCTTTGAGAAGTTGCAATCAAAAGATGAGAATGAAAGTATAGGGGAGGTGACAAAAGCCTTCCAGGAAGAAGGTCCACAGCTGCAAAGCTTCTGTGGTGAGTCTGAGTGGTAAGAAGGCCAGAGTGGTTGGAGCATGGACCTTGTAGGGCTCTGTGGGTGGGGCAAGGGAGAATGGTCTTGATTTGTTGGTGATTTTAAGCTAGAAAGTGGTGTAATCTGATTTGTGTGGTGAAAAGATTCCTGCAGCAGATGGAGTCTGTAAAGTGCCTAGCACAGTCACTAGCTGGGCACCCAGAAAGGGCTCAGATGATGCCAGTGGGCTTTTTGGGGTCCAAGAGAAGCCATAGGGTCCAGTCTCTGCCCAGTAAGTCCCCAAGGGTATAACTCTGTCCTATCTCCAGGAACCACAACATATTTCAGGCTTGAGGCAGGGGCTAGGAAAGTGGGATGTCACTATTTTAACTGTAGTTTTAGAGATGTGGAAGGAACAGCCACCCTTGGGGTGAGGTGCATGGTTCTCAGGGCCAAAAGCTGTTTCTCCAACCCACTCTTGGCCCATTTTACAGGAAGGAGACTGAGCCCCTGTGGTCAGTACTGAACCAAGAGGTGCATCCTGGACTCCGGGTGCCTTTGGGACCTGCCACACTTCTACTAGTTAACCCATCTTTTGAGTTTTGTAGCCACTATATTTTTCATATGTGAGTTCTAATTAGTTTTTAGTTGATTTTTTATCTAACTGCCATTGTTTCATAACCTGGTGTTCTTGTCTCATGGCTTTTATTCTATCCTTTACCTTTTCAAGTCACATATTCATTGAAATAGATTTTAAGATTACATAATATTCTTTATTTCCTCTGATGTAAATTCTTCTAGTTGGAGAGTTTGGGGAAGCTTCATGAAATTGTTGTGATTTTTCATCTCTTCAGGATATTTCTCCCTGGTTAGTTTACTGAGAGTATGTGCTCTTGACTTCATATATTAAGGGGCACTGCACTTCTGTGGATGCGGGCACACTTGCCATTGGGCACCTCTGATTTGGATAATGGTTAAGTTAGCATTTTAATGTCATTTCTAAGTGTTTCGGTATGGACTTTGCCATCTTGAAAGAAAATCCAATTTTATCATCTGCAAACTGATACAGTTATGGAGGGTGGTCTCTGAGGGTTCTCGCAGATATTCTCAAAACAGATAATGACAGGGGTTTAACAGATGTCTAGTCTAACACCAGCACCACAAGATACAAAATAACTAATACGTAACTATTGAAGAAGGTGCTACTATTATCCTCATTTTAGATGAGGCTTTGGAAGCTCATAGAGGTAACCTGACTTATCCAACACACTCAGCTAAGATGGAAAACTTGAACCCAGTTAAAACAGGGTTAAACTTCTAATTCTGTCTTTACAATGCTCATAACAGCCCTACCCAATGTTAGCTCTGTGGTTTCTGGACCTTTCTTTCATCTATTGTCACTGAACTCAAAACTCTATCATCAGTGGAAGAAGTAGGAAAGTGAGAAGGTTTGACCTGGTGTACTAGAAAAGTTATGAGCTCTGGTATTTGTCATCCCTGGATGCCTGTGCTTCCTCACCAGGTTACTTAACTTCTCAGAGCCTCCATTTGTATTGAGTACATAGTGAAATATTGCCAGTGCCTGGTTCATAGTAGATGCTAAATCAACATTACTGCTGTCCTTGGAAAAAAGTGGACTAGAGTAATCATGGGGTATGTGAGTGACTATCCATCAAATGTCCAAAGTATTTTAAGAGCCAGAGGAACCAGAAGTTTTTCATGAATGCAAAAAGAAAATGAATTCTAATGTGTAAAAATCCAGTGAAGGTGGTTTTTAGCTGTATTCCAGGAAACCTTTCTTGACCTTGAGAGTTCACTCAGTTTTACAGGGCCTGACTTTAGAGTGAATGAGCTTCCTGTCACTCAAGGGAATCAAGTAGAGATTTGCTTGCCAAAGGTCAGGGAGGATATGGAGTCTGATGGGGCTGATGGGGCTTAGTTGGCTCAGTCAGTATCTGAGAGAGACCCTTTTTCTGTTTCCTCATCCCCACTGGCTGTTTCATAAGGACTGCCACCCACCTGCCCCCCTAAACAACTCCATCCCCATCTCATCCCCTCTCATTAGCACTTCTGTGACTACAGGAAGGCCCAGCCCAGCCCTTACTGTGTCTCTTTTAAATAACTTAGGGCAGCTAATCTATCTACTGCCCCATACCCCCCTAGGTTTCTGTGGAGGTATGAAGAGTAGTGGTTAGGCCAAACCAAGAAGGGAGACTGAGCCTCTATCTGATTAACAGTCCATGTTTGGCCTTTTTTCTGGGAAATATCTTTGATTTTGGAGGATATGATTCTGTAATGTTTTTGGCTGAGCCCTGACTAGCATAGGCACTTTCTGACCCTTCCACTTTATATGTTCTCTAATACAATTCATTTGCATTATCACAAATACCATTCATGCAAATGGCCTGTTGACAGGCTTCTCCAGAGTTTGTTGACACGCATCATCGGTTAGCAACCATGGTTGTCTCTGTGAAGCCAATATGCTGGTTTCCTATACATGCGCATTTAGAGAGGTCTGGCTTTGATGGAGGGAAGCTAGGCTCTTAAAGGGAGGCTCAGAGTAGAAGACAACAGCAACAGAGGTTGGAAGGTGGAGAGGGCATGCCCAATTTTCTCTTCTCAAATATTCTATTTCCCAGATCTCTGGGTCACTATCCCTGCAACCCCTGCAGCAGCAGCCACAGCCACTGGCTAAGCCTATGCTGCCACCACCACCACAGTTACAGCCAAGGTGGGGGACCAGACTTTACAGCAAGTGGCAGACATGTCAGGCACCTCTGTGACCCAATTCCAATCAGAGTGAGTGAAAATGCAGTCAGATGGAGAAGAGAGCAATGAAGATCTCTGTGTCGTGCTGGAAGTAATGGTTGTGTCAACTGAAAGTTCATTGACCCTGAGATAGGCACATTCTTCCCTAGTTGTGGGAAGATGATGGTCCCTGGCAACATACCACAGGTGTCCCTGCCTCTTCCACTGCATCTGGGAAGTTTTTGAAAGCACTTCTTTCAGGTCCACTGTCCCACTGTTCCTCCCACCATAGCCCTCCAACCCCACACCCTGCCAGCAAAATGGTCACTTTCTTTCTGGTGCCTGGGACAGGCTGTGGAGGTCATTACCTGCCAGGTCAGGCACACAAGTTGCTAGGCAACTTCCTCCTGAGACATGGGGCAATGATGCTTCCCAGAAACTTTCCAGGAGTCTGGTCTCTACTTTCAGGAGTTTTTTCACTGAATTATTTTTGCCTGCCATTGCAGGGATGGCTGGCCTCTCTTTGACAAAGCAAGCAAGCCATATGGTGCTTCTCTTTCTCTGCCTAGCTTCTGTGGACTCTGGGATAGTTTCAGGAGGAGCTTGTTCTGAAATCCTGCTGACAGTCTAGTCTCTTGATGCCTTTCTCATTTTCTAGTCATCAGTTTCTCCCAAGACAAGTGCTATAAAAATTAAAAAATCAAGTCTTGGGTCTGAAGGCCATGTCCCACTGAGGAGGTGGGAATACTTTGTGTGGGATTTGCCAGTTTAATGTGTTCCTTGCATTCCTGGTGCCCTATTTAGAGTGGCATATTTATTGGGCAAAGTCTTTCTCAGACTTCTGTCTTGACAAGGATTTTTCTTCCTTCTGGAAAGAAAATCAAGCCTTCATGTTGGGACTTGTTTGTTCAGTGAAAAAAATGAGGCCTGCAAGTCCCAGGAAGATGTCTAAAGACAACCAGATCTAATATTTTATACTGCAACAGTTGAGATCAGAGGACAATGCAATTTTCTTGTTGAGTTTCAGCAGTTCTTCTGGTTTGGTGTGGATTATTTTGCAGATTAAAGCCCCTCAGTCATCAGGCTAATCTGCTTCTCCCACCCATGTACTCTCTGACAGACCTCCATAAGCTCCCACATAGACATCTCATTTGACAGGTTGTTTATTTGGGCTCATTCTTATTTTTGAAGATAGGCCTGTAATAATATGAACTTTCCTCTTATGACCACTTTTGCCATCTCTCAAAAATTTCAATGCATTTTACTATCATTATCATTTGTTTCTATGTATCTCTTGATCTCTCTTTTTATTTTTTCACTAACCCAGTTATTCTTCAGTAGCATGTTGTTTAATCTCCATGCATTTGTGGTTCTTCCTGCTTTCTTTTTGCAGTTGATCTCTAGTTTCAAAGCATTACAATCCGAGAATATGATTGGTATGATTTTAACCCTCTTATATTTGTTGGGGCTATCTCTGTGTCCCAGTATATGGTCTATTCTTGAGAATGTTCCAGGTGCACTAGAGAAGAATGTATAAGTAGCTGTTTTGGGATGGAAGGCTCTGGATATGTTAATTATGTTCAATTGGTCTAATGTGTCATTTAAGGATGTTATTTCCTTATTGATTTTCTGTTTGGATGATCCGTGCATATGCAGCAGTGGGGTGTTTAGGTTCCCTACTACAATAGTGTTTTGCTGTGTTTCTCCTTTTAGTTCTGTTAGTAATTGCTTTACATGTTTCAGGGCTTCCTGATTGAGAGCATAGATATTAAAAAGTGTTATGTTTCCTTGGTGCATGATTCCCTTTATCATTATAAATTGTCCTTCAGTATCTTTCTTTACCATTTTAATTTTGAAGTCTATTTTGTTCGATATTAGTACTGCTACTCCTGCTTTTCTTTGAATGCCATTTACTTGACATATTTTCCACTCTTTCACTTTGAGTCTATGTTTGTCTTTGGAGCTAAGATGTGTCTCCTAGAGGCAGCGTATGGTTTTGTTTTATTTTTATTTTTGATTCAATTTGCAACTCTGTGCCTTTTTATTAGTGACTTCAGTCCATTTACATTTAGGATGATTATTGAAATGTGAGGTTTTCTTACATTAGTTTGGTGTTTCTATTGCTTCCTTGTCCTTGTGTCTCTCTTTTTTTTATTTTAGTTGGCTTTTGTGGGTTTTGCCTCTGGTTCTTCTTGTTTTATGTTATATACTTCAGTTCTGAATCTTTGGTATTGGTTGCCATTACAAATATGAAGAGGAAAGTCATATGCATATATATGCATCCTTTTTCTTCTGTGTGTGCCTTATTCCATTCCCTTTTGTGAACTTGGATCTGTGAATCCTCTATTTTCAGTCATATTATTTCAATTTGTCCCTAAGTATGTTGAACGTTCAATACTATGTTGCTATAGCAATTCTTTTCTTATTATTTAAGCTCTCAGTGCCCTGTTCTTAGTAAAGTTTGTATTCCTCTGCTTCTATTTGCCTGATTGTCACTTTACTTCTAATTATGTTTTCTTTCTTTCTTTCTTTCTTTCTTTCTTTCTTTCTTTCTTTCTTTCTTTCTTTCTTTCTTTCTTTCTTTTGTCATTTTGCTTTAGGTGAACTGACTTCTTTCAGTTTTTTCTGTAGGGCAGGCCTAGTAGGGGAGAATTCCCTCAATTTTTGTATGTCTGGAAAGGTCTTAATTTCTCCTTTATATCTAAAGTAGAGCTTAGCTTGATACTTAATAGTTTAAATATTTGATTCCATTCCTTTCTGGCTTGTAAGGTCTGTGCTGAGAAGTCCAATTATAATCTAACTGGTTTTCTTTTATAAGTTATTGTTTTCTTCTCCCTGGCTGCCCTTAGAATTCTGTCTTTGTTGTTGATTTTTGATAACTTTAATACAATGTGTCTTTGTGAAGGCCTTTTTGGGTTGAGATAATTGGGCGTTCTGTAGACTTCTTGAATTCCAAGCTCCAGCTCATTCATTAGACTTGGGAAATTCTCACCCACTATTTGTTTGAAAATGGTTTCTAGTACCTACTTCTTTTCCTCACCTTTGATAATGCCTATTATTCTTCTCCTAATGTTATCAGCTAGTTCTTGTATTTCTCTTTCATTATTCTCCAATTTCTCTCTTCTTCCTTCTGATTTATTTCTAGATTTCTGTCTTTGATATCACTGATCCTTTCCTCCATTTGGTTGACTCTATTTCCCGGGCTTGCTACTTCATTTTTCAGCTCTTGCTGTGTGTTCCTCATCTCCAAAAGATCTATTCTGTTCTTTTTGAGGGTTTCAATCTCCTTGCTTTGATCATCATCTTGTTTTTTCAATTCATGAAGTTGTTGATATGACTCGTTTTGGAACTCACTGAGTTTTTTCAGAAGTAAGTATAATCCTGAATTCTCTGTCATTTAAGTCACATATTTCTATGTCTGTAAGTTTATTTTCTGGAGATTTTTCTCTGTCTTTCTGAGACGCCTTGTCACCTTGGTGTCTTGTTCATGGTGTCTAATGGACTATTTCTCCTCCTGGGCACTAATGGAAATGTATTCTGCTGTTTTTCTAGAAAGATTTATTATATAAAGTTCTCTCTTTAGCCTGCTGCAAAGAAGGCACTTTTCTTTTGGTTTCCAGTAGGTATCAAGAAGCTTAGGCTTCTTGAATCTTGCTTTATATAAAGCCTAAATAATGCCTTTTTTAATTTCCTTGTAGATATTTAATCACGCTTGCTACCCTCACTTTCAGTCCTTGTCAGTGTCAGTGACAGTCTCTGTAGCATTTGCTCAGATACCCTTGGGGCTCTGTGGTAATTGGTCTTAGAGAGTATAGGGGGATGGCTCTCTGGCTTGGGAGTCTGGGGCTGTGGCTCAGTCTTGGTTTTTCAACCTGGGCCAATAAAAATCAACTGTTGTTTATCTGTGGTCCCATCCCAATTCTCTGCTTTCTGCCCTGATGACTGGGCCCTGATGACTGGGTCCTGCTCTTGGCTGTGTGGAACTCACAGCATTTCCAGACAGGGCTGTTCAGGGAAGTTGCCGATCTTCTCTCTCCCCTTCTGCCTGAAAGGAACTCCAGAGGCTGTGAGAGTTAACTTCTGTCTCGGCAGCATTTGGTCAGATTCCCCTGGGGCTCCATGGTGTTTGGTCTTGGAGGGTATGGGGGAAGGGGCCCTCTGTATTGGATGTTGGGGTCTGCAGCTCAGCCTCAGTTTTGCAACTGCAGAAGATAAAAATCAGCTGTTGTTTTTCTGCTGTCCCATGTCTCTGCCTTCTGCTCTGATGCTTGGGCCCTGTCGCCAGCTGTGGGGAGCTCACAGCTTTCTCAGGTTCAGGGAACTTGCTTCTCCGGCTACCCTTCTCCTCCTCCTACAGCAAGCTCCAGTGGCTGAGAGAGGCAGCTGCTTTATTTCTCCCAGTCCACAGCCTGGGGTTCTGACCTGTGGTAGCCCCTATGTCCAGATCCCACACTTAGATGTGCTGGTATGCAGTTTGTGTGTTTTTTTTGTTGAGTTTTAGATGTTTGGTTTATTGTTGTTTCAAGGAGAGAGATCTGAGGACATCTCTCACTCCATCATATTTTCCAGAACCCTTTGCTGTTGATTTTAAAGCAAACTTAGACCTTAAGCAAAAGAAGATATGAAAGTAGTGTTTTTATTGAGCAAGAAAAGGGCTTCTTTTTGCTAAGAGCCTCCTTAGGCTGCCAATATTTCTAATGTGAAGTCCTCTTTGATGACTCTGGTGCAAATTTATGGAAGTACATGAACACAATTATCCTGGAAGTCTACTGGATGGAGAATGAAAGGAAGTCCAGTCTTGGGGCAGAAAGCTAGGGCTGGGTCCTGCCAAGTCTGAGACTGATAACAGTAGATGTTTGCCTGGGTCCCAAAAGCATATGTCAAATCATTTGAATATAGGGATACCATGGAGAGGGGCTTCCAGTCTGCTAGATTTCAGATTACTAAAAATAAAAACCCATCAAGTTTATTCCTCACAATGTTTTTTTTTAATGTTTAGATATTACCCAATCATAAACCAGTATTCTCCCCGTTTTTGATAAAAGTGGAGTTTTTTGCTGCCAGAGTTAATCCTACCCTATTCTGAACAACAATTGGACTCCTTCCAACTCCCTATCAAAATTACACCTTGCTCATCATAAGTGGCCCAAAACTAGATACTATGTCAAAGCCCTATGGGCAAACAGTTGAATAAATTATGTATTCCACACTGTAGAGTATTATACCCAATTAGAAAGAGCCAGTGTTAACCATGTCTACTGACCTGAAGGGATAGCCATATATAGCTGCAGAATTCTATGAAGGATGTCCTGTAAGTGGACATCTACATTTGCTGTGTATTTGTATTGTCAGCTGAAAAGAATTCAAATCTCTGAGGATTATAGTCTGAGAGCAAAACTTCAAGAAACACTGAAACAGTGGTCCAACTTCAGAAAAGAGTGTGTGTTCATCGGTGCATATATAGTCAGAGGAATAAACAAAAATAACATCTGGTGTGTTAAAAGTTTTAATTAGGGAACATACAGTTCCATGATGAACTTTTTTACACCAAATAGAAGGAATGTATAGAGAAGATTAGGGTTGGTCCTTGTGCCCTGTAGTGTGAGGGAGTCTAGGGATAGAGTCTGGAAATAATTAAATTACTTCAAAATTCCTCGAGGTGACTTTATCAGGATGTAGAAAGAACAAGAATTGTTTTCTATAATCATTGATTTTTGCTGATGAAGAAGGTAAACATGACTATCCCCATGGTTTGTCTTAGTAAGGAATTTTAGAAGGGTTTATTGTTTTCTCTTGATTTTTGATTAAGTAAGCATCTTCTTTCTTTAGTATGAACAAGAGGATGCACTCCTAACAGCTGACATGAGCTACTTCAAAGTGGCAGGGTGGGGGTTTGGGGAGTTGAATCTTTCTTCCTACTCCAGATATCATTAGTCTGTTAAGAAGAGGATCCATTTCTATGTGACCCTTTTTTGTGTCAGGTGGAAAGCAAAGGCACCTCTGCAAAGCCTTTCCCTAACACCTTGTTATTAGGAACTCTCTCTCCCACCTAGATTTCCCCTACAGTGATTTTTTTTTCAGTTTTCCTAACGTGTTTCATGGTGTATTTTAACACTCAGATATGAATTTTATCTGCCCCTAAATTTGGAGTGTTTGCAGAGCAGGGAAGGATCACATTTAGAGTCCTTATAGCTATGTCAGCCTGGCATGCAATGGTTGCTCAAAAAATGCTTTGAAAGCTTAGGACTGGGAAACATAATTTAATAAATAATTTGGGAATAAATTCCTAACAAGCAAGGAAAATAAATAGCTTAAAACCACAATACAAATCAAACTCTAGATGAATTAAAGAGCTCAGTTTGAAGAACCAATATTCTTTTTTTTTTTTTTTTTTTGCAGGGCTGTCAAACTTCAGGGCACCTTAAAATTTTCTGGGAGGCTTGTTCTGCATGGGTTCTGAGCCCACCCTGGAAATTCTGATTCAGTAAATGTGTTTGTATTTCCAGCGTGTACCCAGGTGATGATAGTTCTCTTGGTCCAGAGACCACCTAGCCATACACTGAGAATGGCTGGTCTATGGCACTAGGTTTAATTACTCCAAAGGAAGAAAGCACAAATAGAAAAAGTGAAATTGGACCTATAGTTCACAACTTGGATGCCCATTAGAATTATGCAACCCCCTTCAGCTTGTTGAAATATGTATTCCCAGGCCCATCACCATCTGAAGCTGAGGGTGGAGCACAAGAGTCTGCATTGTTTAAAACAAATTCTCCCAGCCCCTCCATTCCTTCCTCTCCAGGAGACTGAAACGATTTTTCTTTTGAGTGTGGCAAGTTGTAGCAGCTGAGAGTGTTTCCCTTTGGGGCATTTCTTATCTAGGAGCTGAAATGAGTTCTTTTCTGAAGTGAGCCACTCCACCTTCCTACCCTGTCCCCTTAAGTAAGGAAGTAGCTGCCAAGCATCAGCAAAGCTCTGATGAGCCCAGCTGTGAAGCCATTTAGCAGTCTCCCAGGACCCAACTCTGGAGGTGCTGCAAACATGCACCCTGGGTTGTGGCTGCTCCTGGTAACTTATGGCTGACTGAGAAACTCAAATGAGTGGGAGTTCCAGTTGAAATGACAGAGTACATAAACACTGTGCTTACTTCCTCCCATGATCTCATCAAAATTACAACTAAATTATGGAACATCCAACCTGGCTAGCTGAACAGAAGTCCTATGACTGAGGATATAAAGGAGGAGCCACACTGAGACTAGTAGGAGGGGCAGAAATGTAAAACAGTCTGGCCTCATACTCAGTGTGGCAGTTGACACTCGGGAAGGATATCTCAGCCACAGAGGACCCCATGGGGAACGAGGGGTCCCAGCCCTACACTGGGCTCCCGTGCCCAGAGCATCAGTGCCAAAAAGGGGAGTTCTCACAATATCTAGCTGTGAAAATCTGTGAGATTTTTTTCATTCAGGTGAGACAGAAGCCTGCTTAAAGGGCCCAAACTCTAGGTGAGCATTCTCACAGATGCTCTCCCTGGGCACTGACAGAGGGACAGTGGCTGAGTTGGCACCAGGGATATACAGAGAGAAACCGAGACGTGCAGCTTCATGGTGATGGCTGGAGGAACAGCTGCCATTGTCCATGTGGGCACCATCTTTCCTGTGTCGAGCCCTCCCAGATCCTGCCAAATCTGAATTTTCATTAGTGTGGTGAATACCACTCATTCCACCCTGAGAACTCCCTGAGACCCCACATCACTCAACTCAAGCATGCCTCAGCCTCTCTCTGTAGCAAGCAGCCAGCCTCACATGCATACCACCAGAGAGTCTCCCTCAACAGTGGGTGGCTGGCTGAATTTGACCTCTACCTCAATTTTTCTTAAAAACTCAAAAGTCAGTAGGCCCCAGGCAGGTGGAGGCTGGCCTAGTTGTATTGTGTACCTTTTACTGAGTGGCCCCAGGCTTGACACTGATGCCAAATCTGAATCTGTTTTATCTAGGTGAACATCAATTACCCCACCATGGTGACTCTCTGAGACCCCCACCTTACCCAACTCATGAACTTCCCAAGGCTGTTTCAGTGGCTGAGCCTTCCTGGAATCCAAGAGGAGTCTGTATACTCAGGATCCCCTGTGCCTTTGGCTAAATGAACTCAGGTTTGGTACTAGTGGCAGCCAGCCTCAGTTTATAGTGCTGCTTCTCCCTCATGCCTCCAGACCCAGATTAGAAAGCTACCAACCATGAACTGCTTTGAAGCTTCTAACAGTAGCCCTGGGATGATCATGAACAGTGGCTTAGCTTGGCATGCTCTGGAGCCACCCCCAAAAGGCCCCCAAACCAACATACCTGGTGGCCAGCTTCAACAAAATACCACCTAATTAGCTCCACAGACAGCACACCCAACAAGTGGTCTTGGTAGACACCAGAACACACCAGGTCAAATCCTGCTTCATGGGGTGAGACCCCACATAGCAGCTCAGATGCTGTGGTTGTGATCAGTCCTCACAGCCAGTCAGCCCAAGGATCAATCCAGTCCCTGACATGCCAACAGCAATTAAGGCTCAACTACAAATAGAAAGCACACAAAACTCACACAAGGGACACTCTTAGAGCACCTGGCTCAGGTGATCAGGGAGACTGCCATTGGGCCCCACAAGATGAAGCCACACAAGCAAGACTGGGAGACGTAGCAGATCTAGCTAACACATAGAAACAAACATAGGGAGGCAGCCAAAATGAGAAGACAAAGAAACATAACTCAAATTGAAGAACAGGAGAAAACTCTAAGAAAAGAACTAAATCAAACATAGGCAAGCAATCTACCAGAGATAGAGTTCAAAACACGAGTTACAAGGTTGCTCAATAAATTCAGTGACAACTTCAATAAAGAGATAGTAAATGTAAAAAAAAAAAAAAAGACATAGAAACAATTAAAAAACAGTCAGAAATGAAAAATACAATAATTAAAATGAAAAAACATATTAGAAGAAATCAATAGCAGATTAGATGAAGCAGAAGATCAAATCAGCGAATTAGAAGACAAGGTAGCCAAAAAAAAAAAGAATTAAAAAAATGAGGATAGTTCAAGGGACCTCTGGAACAACATCAAATGTAACAACACTTGCATCATAGGGGTACAAGAAGAAGAAGAGAGAGAAGAAATTGAGAACTTATTTGAAGAAATAATGACTGAAAACTTCCCTAAACTGGTGAAGGAAATAAGCATATAATCCAGAAGCATAGATTGTCCCAAACAAGATAAATCTAAAGAAGATCACACCAGGACACATAATTATAATGGCAAAAGTTAAAGACAACAAGAGAATCTTGAAAGCAACAAAGGAAGGCTCCTACAAGAAATCTCTCATAAGAATGTCAGTGGATTTAAAAACAGAATCTTTGCAAGCCAGAGGGATTGGCACAAAATATCCCAAGTGATAAAAAGCAAGGATATACAACTAAGACTACCAAGCAAGGCTATCATTTAAAATGGAAGGAGAGATAAAGGGCTTCCCAGATAAGAAAAAGCTAAGGGAGTTTATCACCACCAAACCAGTATTACAAGAAATGTTAAAGGGACTTCTTTAAAAAGAAGAGAAAAAATAAACACAAACATGGATAATAAAATGGCAATAACTAAGTAACTATCAATAACCACTTTAAATGTTAATGAATTAAATACACCAATCACAAGACATAGGGTGGCTGAATGAATAAGAAAATAAGACCCATATATATGCTGTCTACAAGAGACTCACTTCAGAAGAAAAGTCAGACATGAACTGAAAGCACAGTTATGGAAAAAAATATTTCATGCAACTAGAAATGAAAAAATCCAGGGGTAGCAATACTTATATCAGACAAAATAGACTAAAGCAGAGGTTATGGACAAAGAACATTTGTAATGATAAAAGGATCAATCTAACAAGAGGATATAAGCCTTGTAAACTATGCACCCAACATAGGAGCACCTAAATGTATAAAGCAAATATTGACGAACGTAAAAAGAGAGAGAACAGGAATACAGGACTGGCTTGAGGGTTTTATGGTATTTTATGGTATGTTGTTCATCCCTGAAAAATTCATTGCCTCTGTTATGGTCAGCCTTCTTATGCTATAACGCATTCTTGAACAAACCCCAGCTGAAAACTCTGGGCCAACAGAGACTTACTAGCTGGGAAAAGAACCCATGTTACCACATGACATTGCTTGAATTTAAACTAATAATGTTTCCTTTATGTAAATCTGGCGATTTTTCTCATCCCCAGACATGCACAGACACATGTGCATACACACAAACATACTCACACCTAACATTATTTTAACAAATTGCTTGCATTTATTTCCAGGTGTAATTAATCCCATACCCAATAGATTCTATATAGATTTAATTGTCTCCATCTTATTACGCAGTTGAGTTTCACAGCCATGGGTGGCAAAAGTGTACAGTAGGATATTTTATTGGTTTGCTTGCTTTGGGTTTTGGTTTTCTGGTAGCATTTTTCATCCAATTGTTCTTTTCAAACACAGCTATAACATCCTCATATAAATATAAATAGCTTGTTTGTTTTATTTAGCAACACATCATTTTTAATGCAAATTAGAAAGTCAAATATTTATTTTGTCTTAATTTTATATAAAAGACAGATTTACATTTTATGATGTGGGATTTCCCTTCTACTTTCTCCTTATTTCAAATTCAACACCACTCTCCCATGTTTTTAAGAAACATTATCTTTTCTGAGTTCCAATACTTTTGGATTTTTTCTGAAAATAACCATCAAAAAAGAAGAAACAAGTTAGAGATAGTCTGTTTTCTTCTAGAAACCATAGAAGAATGACATTTCATTTTATTTCTGGGTGTTTGTCAGTTGACATTGATTTAGCATACTTTGTGTTTTAATGAGAGAGACTATCCTCTGCCCACTATTCAGTGAAATCAGAAACTTGTTGGTTGCAGTCACCTGGAGGCCTCGACAGCCAGTTGACCCTCCAGTTGCGCCTGGGCAATTTCATTTCCATCACCTTCTCCCTCATCTGTCATCTTCTGTCATCTTACTAATGACAGAAGCTGCCCAGGACACAGCTTCGAGATATTAGGTGTTGTTTAGACCATGTGGATGATGTATGTAAGTTAATGCAGTGAAAGTCCCTCTTTAAAACTTTTAAGATTCCAGTGGGCAGGTGAAGAAATCAATTACTTTTCTTGCCACCTGAGACAAACCTTGTAAGTAAGTTAACTTGCTGCATAAACCAGGCAGCCACCAATCTAAAGAGTTCTGCCTTTTATTTTGGTCTCTCCCATAGTGTAAGTGTGATGACTACTTTTGAATTATATCTGGGAAGCTCCTGAGGAGGTCATGGCCCAGGATAGACCACCCAAAATAATTCACCTAAAGAATTTTACATATTACTTTCTCACCCCAAGGTAAAGATATGATTTGAGGGTGGAATAAAAATTTTTCCAGGAAATATTCTTAGAAATGTACAGTGTACACAAGCAAGGCATGGCTCTCCATATGTGAAGTAACATGGATCTTCAATATCCTGAAGAACTAAGAGCAATGGAATAAAACAGGGAGCAAACAATTTCTATCTATGAAAACTACTAAGCTCTGAATAAAAGTCATGCTGGCAATAGGATTATGACAGTGGCAATACTAACAGGTAGAAGCTCTATTTACCCTTAAAATTCAACTTCCACTTGCTTGATGTGAATACTTCAAGATCATAAATATTTAATGAAGCACTTCCACAAGAAACTATTTAAATATTACAGTGGATCATCTTTGCTTTCTATTAGGCCTATACTTCCCAGTACTGCCCAGTTGGCTACCAGTCTCTGTGAGATCCAGGTGATTCTACAAACATGGATACTACAAACATGGACTCTACAAACAAGCACAAGGAACCATAAATCCCCATCAAACTCTGTAGATAAATCATCCAATGCCTTGATGCTTTTCCTGGGTTAAAGAAAATATAAATTACCATCATAACTGCAGGGACAGATTTTACTGGCGGCTCTGAAACGCAAGGCCTGATGGGAAGCCAAGATCAAGTTTGAAGAGAGGTACAAGACCAGCAAGAACAAATGGTTCTTCCAGAAGCGCGGTTTTAGATCTTTTTGTTGTAGTTATTAAAGCGATAATTTAAGGGATGGAATTGAGAATGGCTTCACCACTGCCTCCTTGAAATAAAAAATGAAATCAGTAGCCATTGTTATTATTATCCCCTCTGCTGGAAGTCTTAAAGGCGACCAACTGTATTGGAAGAGAATGATATATAAATTATCAATTTTTTATATTTAACTTATGAAAATATATGTTTCATGTCAATACACTAAATCTGAATTTTTAAAAAGTGTACACTTGTTACTTTTTATTTTCAATCATATCTTCCTTACAGCTTCCCATTTTCTTTGCATGCAATTTGACAGATCATGGGGTTATGGTTGGCAGATCCCATGATCACTGACTATTGTTTCTAATATGTATAAATAACTGTCTCGATATGGATGGCCTCAGGTGTACCCATTAGTTAAAAATGAACAATAAGTTTAGAGCCAAGATACAGATACATCTGGGCTAAGCAATTTGAAGTCATTTTCCTTAGGTTGGGTAGTTGCTTAGCAGTTTTTTGCTAGTTTATGTCAAGCAAGGTGAAGAAGGAAATAAGACAACCAATTAAGTTAAAGCAATTTAGAGGAGGAAAGTTCTGAGAGTAGGATTTTTAAAATGTTATATCTCCAATAAGCTACCAGCTGCAAGAAATTCAATATGAGGGCAGAAGGAATGTTTATTTTTCCTTAATGCTGCCCTTCTGGGTTTTCTGAGACAGCATTTTCTCAAACAATGGTCATAAAGTGTCATTCCTTGGGAGCACCTGGCCATAGGTAGCTGATTAGAATCCCTGATCAGGGAGGAAAATACATGAGAAAATTATGGATGAGGCTGGCTGTGCCACAGCTTCTGTTCCTTTATTCCTTGCCTCCAGATAACCTCCTGTTCTGAAGCCTGCCCCTTCGGTTAGGTTTGAAATAAGTCAATAATAAAACAGAGGTCACATTTGAGCACAGCGCCTGGGATATAAGAACAGGTAAACCAATATTATCTTTCACTAGAGAACTTTTGTCTGACTTTTCAAATATTCTACACTAAACACTCGAAAGTTATTAAAAAAAAATACTGATTATTCTTCTGTCTCCAGTAACAAGGAATCAAGCACATTATTCCATTGTGTATGAGAATGACGCTTTTTATTTTAAAGATAGGTATTGGTTATATTAGATTCTCCTCACCTAGAAGTGACTTTGGAATGTACTTGGTAAGATGTAGCAAGGAAAGACTCCTTCCTAGGGAGCACATACTGGTTATTGTCTTCATGCTTTAAATTTTTACATGGGTACTTCCTAAAGTTTCATATTGTGTGTAATGAAATAGTGTTGTCTATGCGGACCTGAGAGAGGATAAAAAATAATAATCAGGTATTGACCCCTTCAAGATGAGGCACAAAAGGCAAAAGAGAGCATGGGAGAGAAAGAGGAGAGTGAGACATGGAGACAGAGACAGAGAAAGGAAGAAAAAGAGAGACAGAATCTGAGAGAAATAAAGACTAAGTCAAACAGAATCAGAAACACAGATACAAAGACAGAGCAAAACTGGTAGGGTTGGAGAAAAGAGGTGCATGGTAGTGAGCTCATTCTGCCTTCAGGAAAGCAAGAAATGTCTTCTCAATCAGGGGTGTGTGTGTATGTATGTGTATATACATATAAATATGTACATATATATATGTATATATATTCCACACACATGCATATAAATATAAAATGATAACCAAAGAATAAATGATTATTTTATTATTGATTGCAGATATTCTATTCTTTAAAATATTGTGCTCTTATTTGAAAGTAAAAACATTGTTTCTGTAAACTATTGCTGTGCCTTTGCATCACCACTGGGTCCACAGCCAATATGGTGTCTTCTCTTGTGTGACTGTTTGTTTGTGGATTTTGTTTGTCTATTTATTATGTTTTGGATTACTTTATTATATCTTTGAAATTATGGTGACACAAATTTCATGGCAATCAATTCTTCTTTTTGCACCTGTAGGGTTAACTGTAAGGAAGGCAGTATACAAAGAGCTTTCAGCAGTGCCTACTTCCATGCACGTTTTCTGCGATTGCCATGGATGTAATCTGTTCCTGTAACCAAGCAGCACATCTTGTTCCCATCTTTGGAGGAAGTGGCTGCTCCCCCAGTGAGGTAACTCTTCCCTCTGCTTGTGGGCATAAAAAAATCTGCTGCCCTTGGTGCCCCGCAGCCTTTTCCTGTAGTGCTGACTAGCTGCTATTGAAGCTTCCCTGCCTCATGAGTAATAAACAGCATTTCTCACCTCTCTGATCCTCCTGGTGGTTTTTCCAGAATATCCAAACCCAGGGCAAGATCCAGGCCTAGGCCTCCAGCATTACAGCACCTAGGTTTTGTTTCAAAATGAAGGAACAAGACATTTAATGTAGAGTTGATTGCAGTTCACAGACTCCTTAGAAGGGAAACTCCATGGACAAAAACAGCCTCAAGCTTTGACTCAAAGTGAGTACACAGCATTCCAAATACATTTCTTGAGGGGATCTTTTTGAGATAGAAATGTCTCTCTCTGCTGGTGGTTGCCAGAACACATGGGTATATTGACAAGGGATGGGGGCGGGGAGGGGGGTGTACATTTCAATTCATACCTGCACAAGGAAGTTTCTGAACTAGAGAAGCTGAATTTTTATTTGGCTTGTAGCTATCAGTAGACAGGGGAGACCTTTGGAGGAATGTCTGTACACCCAAGGACTTGGAGTATTTTGGATAGAGAAGTGGAGTGGACCTCTAACTATGTGCCTTAGAAGTGGTAAGGTGGGTGGCATTAAGGCATCAATTGCCATGAAAGTGTGGGTAAGAGAGGTAGGTGGCAGAATGTGGAGGGCCTCCATTTTAGCCAGTCAGTATGGAATCTACTCCTAACCAGGTGTACACATCTGTCCTAAAGTTGCTCTTTGTTTAAAAGGACCGTATGAATGCTTTAGACAGACTACCCCCTTAAAACAGCCTTATTAGATATGTTCCCCTGCCTGGCAGATCATGAGAGGGGGAAAGCTGGAATCTCTTACTTCTGGTGTTCATATATTTCTGTTTCTGTCCTAGAACTGGTTTCAGAACTGAAGGGGTTGGCACCCAGAGCAAAGCATAAGTGGACCCCTAAATGCATTGGTGGAAAGCCCTGATCCCAAGCCTTGCCTCTCTCCTCTGGTGGACCAAAGCAACCTGTTGACTGTTCTCAGCAGCTCTTATCACTTTTTCCCCTTCAATCCTCTCGACACTATCAAATAATCTGCTATAGCAGTAACTCCTCCTCTCTCTTCCACATTCTTTGTCCCTCGGTTTTACTCTGTGGGCTGTGTGGACCAGTCACTGTAGGACATAGTGGTCCAGGACATTTATGAGGAGAGGACTCTCACAGTCCTTGGACACTTATGAATCACTTGTCAAATTGATCAGCTCTAAGAGGGGGTCTCTCACCTACTCAAAGTCCTTTCTTGCCCCTGTACTTAAAATCCAGGAGCACAATGAACACTGGGCTAGCAGCACTGCCTTCTCAAGAATCCTCTATACAATGGTGCAAGGGGCCACAGGCTGTTGTAGTCAAAGCAGAGACATGGGAAGGAGCGATTCTGCTGCCTGCACATACTGGGACACTCTGCAGAAACTCCGTGACTCTAGATGAACTACCCTTAACCCCAGAGCTTCAACATAACATTCAACATTTCTAAATGGAGATCCCAAGGAAGAAGAGCCTCCAGGACTACCAGAAACACCCCTCAGTGAGGAAAAATTTGGGGCTCTGCTCAACATGCTGTAAAGATGATTAGGGCCTCAGCTTTAGAAGGATAAAGGCATCTTTCTCCCCACTTTGTTTCAGAAATCTTTTCCTGAGTTGCAGATCCAGAGTGACAGAAAGGAGGATACAGGGACACTCATCAGTTTCTAGAAAAACAGGAAAGCAAGAAATAGGAGCTATCACTTTAAACCACAAAAGGATTGTTTCCCCTTTGTCCAATGGGAATCACATTATTGCCTCAATGATTGTTGCCAGGCCTCTGGATGCACTGTGGGACCCAGGCAATGGATGATCTCCCTGAAGACTGAATGAAATATAGCACTGTCATGACAAACATGACCTCCTCTCTGCCATAACCACCAGCTTGGCTCTTTGGGCAACTCCAAGTTAAAACCAAAACAAGGCAAAGAGAAAGAGGTCAGGAAGAACTTCCTCACATGGGTTTTTGTTCTGGAGGTTAAAAGTCAATCCTGAGGTTAGGCTGGTGTTTATAAAATAAGGGGATGCTACAGTTCTTGAACATGGGAGTCCAGGTCCATGAGGTTTTATCCTAGCTGTCAATGTGGGAACATATAATTGGAAGTAACTTTGGTCTCTGCTTATGAATGATTGATTTGAACGTTAAGTTTATAACACCATGGAATCTGTGCATATGGCCTTCCCTTGGATCATGTATAACAAAGAATATGGTAGGAAAAGGTACAATAGAAACACTAAGCAATCACTCAGGAAATTGTATGAATCTCATTCTCTATCCTTCTAGCATTTTTGTATTTACAGGCCGCATATCAACCCATAATTTTTAATAGTGTTTTAAGAAGAAAATATAAGTTACCTATGAGACTCTTGGTATTTTTTCATTTGTGTCTCCTTCCTTCCTTCTCATTGTATCTTTGAAAAAATGTTTCTTGAATTTTTAAGCAACATGTAACTCTTGGTATAATAAAAATATATTTGAAAACTCAAGGTGGCTTCTTGGTTGTGATTTGGTCTGTATGCCTTTTTTCTAGGCTTTCCTGAAATTTTTCAGAGATAAATAGTCCTTTCTTTGCTTGTGATGGTGTGCAACAGAAGTCAGGATGCCTAACACACATTCATAGCTTCTTTCTGCAAACATACAAGATTGGGATCACTAGAACCATCTTGGAATGAACAACCTTAACTTTATTTCTGTGTACATAATGCACAAACATTCTGTAAAGGTATATACATTAAGCACAAGTGCCGGAATCCTTCACTCTTTATTTCCAGATTATACTCAACAATGGTCATATCAAATCATAGTTCTGATTATAGAATACTTGGAAGAAAATTTCTCTCCCTGTCTCTCTTTATTTCTTTAAATTTCTCTCTCACTTTCTCTCCTTTATGTTCAAGAATACAGAAATACAAACAACGACATAATCACATAGACAAATTCACCTCATTATATGAGAACAGATGTACCTGCGAAATTGTAAACAAAATAGAACATTGCAAGCAAAGATTAAATGTCAGTAGTTCCTTTTCGTGATATTTTATGTTCCCACAAGACATTTTCTTAGTATACCTTGAGATCAGAGATTGTGGGCATATTAATTGCATGCCTGTATTTCCAACACATATTTTACTGGAGTGTGTAAGTGTGTAACACATATTCTAGTATTTGCCAAATGATTATATACACAAATATAATGGTATCTGTATATCTGCATCCAATGCTAAATGTCTATAGAGTAAATCTCTCTGTAGATATATCTAACCCTAAAATCTCTCCGTCTCATTCCCTAGATGCTTCTTTCTCCTTACATATTTATGTACAGAATCTATTTATAATTTCTATAGACAGAAGGTCAGAGTATTTTTCTCTAGCCAAACATGGTGGGATATAGCTTCTGAAGTGAGAGTCAGGCCATGGTGGTCTCTGGACAAATGAGACATTGGATTTGGCAGAGGAAGCCTTATGGTAGTTATTGATCTTCTAATAAAAGAAAAAAAAATGTTGTCTAAGGGTTCTCAGAAGCCTCAATTTCTTGGTAGATCAGACTGCATTGACTATAAATGGAGCTAAAAGACAGGGTTCAGTTATGTTGGTGTTCATTGCCACTACTCCAATGGGTCTAAAAGCCTAGAAGTGAGCTTTGGAACCCATAATGTCAAATGAATGAGCTAAAAATAAAAATTAAAAAAATAACTAGAAAAAACTAGAAAAGGAAGAAAAATGAAACTTAAATTCAGCAGAAGGAAAGAAATCATCAAAATTAGAGCAGAAATAAATAAAATTGAAAACAAAATTACAATAGAAAAAATAAATGCAACAAAGAGCTGGTTCTTTGAGAAGGTTGATAAAATTGACAAATCCCTGGCTAGACTCACTAAAGAAAAAAAAGGAGAAAGAATATAAATAACCGATATCAGGAATGAAAGAGGGGAAATTATGACTGACATTGCAGAAATACAAAGAATCATGCAAGAATACAATGAAATAGTACGTAACATGAAATTTAATAACCTAGAAGAAATGGACTAGTACTTAGAAAAATACAACCTTCCTAGACTGAATCAAGAAGAACTAGAAAATCTAAACAGACTGATCAGCAGCATGAAAATGGAAACAATCATCAAAAACCTACCAAAAAGTAAAAGTCCAAGACCAGATGGCTTCACCAGTGAATTCTACCAAACATTTTAAAAAGATTTAATACATATTTTCCTCAAACTCTTCCAAAAAATTGAAGAGGAGGCAATACTTCCCAACTCATTTTATGAGGTTAATATTAATTACTCTGATACCAAAACTTGGTAAGGATAACACACACAAAAAGAAAACTAGAGACTAATATATCTCATAAACACAGATGCAAAAATCCTAAATAAGATATTAGCAAATTGAATGCAGCAACACATTCATAAGATTATACATCTAGATCAAGTGGGCTTCATCCCAGAGGCACAGGGATGGTTCAACATATGCAAATCGATTAATGTGATACACCACATAAATTAAAAAATAAGAATCATATGATTATATCAATAGATGCAAAAAAAGTCTTCGACAAAATACAGTATCCATTTATGATCAAAACATTTAACAAAATGGGTTTAGAAAGAAAGTACCTTAACATAATAAAGGCCATATATGAGAAGCCCTCAGCCAACATTATACTTAATGGTGAAAAACTAAAAACCTTCCCTCTAAGATCAGAAACAAGGCAAGACTGTCTACTATCACCACTCTTATCAATATAACATTGGGGGTCCTAGTGAGTGCAATCAGATAAGAGAAAATATAAAAGGCATCCAAATAGGAAACAAAGAAGTCAAACTGTCACTATTTACAGATGACATAATATTTTATATAGAAAACCCTAAAGACACAAGAACACTACTAGAAACAATAAGCAAATACAGTAAAGTTTCTGGATACAAAATCAACGTTCAAAAATCCATAGTGTTGCTATACCCTAATAATGAAGTGTCAGAAAAAGTAGAAAAATATATATTTTTTGCAATTACACCAAAAAGAGTAAAATACCCAGGCATAATTTAATGAAACATGTGAAGGACCTATATAATGAAAACTACAAGACCCTATTAAAAGAAATCAAAGAAGATACAAAGAAATTGAAAGATATTCCATGTTCTTGGATTGGAAGAATTAATATACTTAAAATGTCCTTATTACCTAAAGCATTATACAGATTTAATGCAACCCCCATCAAAATCCCATCAACATTTTTTAAAGAAATAAAACAAAAAATCATCAAATTTGTATAGAAGCACAAAAGACCCCAAATTTTCAAAGCCATCCTGAGAATAAAGAATGAGGCTGGAGGCATCACCCTGGTTGTCTTCAAATTATACTACAAAGTGACAGTAATCAAAACGCATGACACTGGCAGCAAAATAGACACACAGAAAAGTGGAACAGAAGCAAGAGGCCAGAAGTAAACCCATATTCATATGGGCAAATAATTTTCAGCAAAGAAGCCAAAAATATACAGTGGAGAAAAGAAAACCTCTTCAATAAATGGTGTTAGGAAAACTGGAAAGACACCTGTAAAAGAATGAAACTAGGCTGTTGCCTATCACCACACACCAAAATTAACTCAAAATGGATTAAGGACTTGAATAAGACCTGAAACAGTAAAATGCATAGAAGAAAACATAGGAACTAAACTCAAGGACTGTGAACTTAAGGAGGATTTTGTGAATTTGACCTCGAAGGCAAAAGAAGTAAAAGCTACAATAAATAAATGGGATTTCATTAAACTAAAAAGTTTCTGCTCAGCAGAAGAAACCATCAACAAGGTAAGGAGTCAACCATCCAAATGGAAAAATATATTTGCAAGCAACACTTCTGATATGGGCCTAATATCCAAAATATACAAAGAATTCATACTACTCAATAACAACAAAAAACAAAGAATCCAATAAAAAAATAGGCAGAGGACCTGGACAGACACTTCTCCCTAAAGGACATACAAATGGCCAATAAACATATGAAAAGATGCTCAACATCGCTAGCTATTAGGGAAATGCAAATCAAAACCACAATGTGATACCATCTCACACCTATTAGAATAGCTATAATCAACAGAACAAGGAATAACAAATGTTGGAGAGGATGCATAGTAAAAGGATGGGCAAATTGGTACAGCCACTATGGAAAACAGTATGGAGGATCCTCAAAAAACTAAGAATTGACCTACCATATAATCCAGCAATCTCTCTACTGGGTATTTACCTCAAAGATTTGAAAACTCATATCCGAAAAGATATTTGCATGCTGATATTCATAGCAGCATTATTCACAGTGGCCAGGATATAGAAGCAACTGAAGTCTCCTATGTTAAATGATTGGCTAAAGAAGCTGTGGTACATTTACACAATGGAACATTACTCAGCCATAAGAAGAGATGAAATACTGCCACTTGCGACAACACGAATGGACCTCAAGATAATCATGCTAAGCAAAATAAGCCAGACTGAAAAAGGTGAAAATCACATGGTATCACTTATATGTGGAATATAAACCTAAAAGCAACAAGTGAATAGGACAAACAAACAGAAACTCATTGACATGGACAATGGACTAGTGGTTACCATAGGGTAGGGGGTGAGGGAGGAAGGGAGAGGTAGACAGGGTAAAGGGGGTCAAATATAAAGATTAGAGGAAGGGTGAATTGGGTAAAGGGAGTCAAATATATAGTAGCTGAAAGAAAAAGGGCTTTGGATGGTAAACACACAATAGAATATATAGATGTCAAATCATAATGTACACCTGAAAATTATGTAATTGTATCAATCAATGTTACCCCAATAAACTTAATTAAAAAATAAAAATAAATAATAAATAAAGTATTTACTATGAGAAACTTTAAAAAATCAACAGCAAAGAATTAGAGGTATGTCCTCATTTTGCAAAGCCTTAATTTCCATTAAGAGTATGTACCCATTACCCTCCCACTTATAATTTAGGAAAATTTCTGAGTGAGCAGGAATTATCCTCATTCAAGTGAAATACAGTGTTGTCACTGTGTCCCCAAGGCGATTCCCATTGTTCTTTGGGAGCAAGTACTGAGAAATGGCAGTGGTATGGATACAGCTGTTGCCATTTGAGTAATGATAACCAGAGGGAGCATGATACTTTAACTACCTGGTTCTCATTCTATCTCAAAAAAAGGGAGCTGTGTTTGCTACCACTCTATATTATATAGGTGTTGTCATCTCCACTCCACACGTGGAGCAGCTAAGGAGAAAAGTGAAAAAATTTTCTTGCTAGAAATTTGAGAATTCAAGGAGAGAATCATCCAATAATGCAACTATTAAGTTTTGTAAATAATTAAACCACTGATCAATCATGGGTATGGATTCAGTTGGCTGTAATCATTGACACTTACAACTCTAAGTGGACAGTGGATAGAGGCTTGTTTCCTGCCTTAATAAATGTCAGAACCTGCCTCCAAGGCTGCATTAATTGTTATAAACTTGCCTTTGAACAGGGTTGTAAAAAATTATAACATTTGGTTTCTAGAACCTTTTTAATAATTATCTTTAATGGTCTACAGCAGCTATAAAGAGACCTGGGTAAAATTATAGATTTGGAAGCCCAGGGAAAAACTGAAGTTGCTAAGAATGCCTGACCTCGCTAGGTTTCCTCTAGAAAGACTTCTGTTCTTCACTTAAATCTGCAGTGGATGCTTGCTGTGACTGGCACTAGGCTCTGGGCTTCAAGGCTATCATTTTGCTTAATTTTCATGACCGACTGGCAAGAGAGTATTATCACACATTTTAAAAATGGAGATTGGTTTAAAATAGTTAAATATTTATCCAGTGTCATATAGTGGTTGGATTTTGAATCCAGTACTGTATGACACAACTCACTCATTCATTCAATGAGGAATAACAAAGAACAATGTACTCATAGAGCTTACATTCTAGTAAGGGATGGCAGACTCTACACAAGTAAACACAATAAAAAACTTTTGATGGGGTAATAGGTAGGAGTTATGGTAAAGATTGTAAAATAGGTAAATTTTGTGCTTACTTCTTTCCATGACCACATTAAAATTACAACTAAATTATAGAAAAATCAATCTGGAGAACCATCTGAAGACTAGCCAAACAGAATTTCTGTAACTAAGGATATAAAAGAGAAGCCACATGGAGACTGGTTGAGGGGGTGGAGACATGAAAGAGGCAGGTCTCATACCCATGTGTGGCAGTTGAGACTCAGAAGGGATATCTCAGCTACAGAGGTACCCCTAAAGAGCAAGAGGTCCTAGCCTCACACCAGAAACCCCAGCCCAGGGATTCAGTGCCAGAAAGAGGAGTCACCACAATAACTGGCTATAAAAATCAGCAGAAACTCCATCTCAGTGAGACAGAATGTTGATGAAAAACCAGATATCCTTTTAAAAGGTCTGTGCCCAGACTCAGTTGCTCACAAACTAAACTCCAGCAAAGGGACAGCAGCTCAAAAGGTGCCAAACACATATGGGCAGAAGCTGAATTTTGTGACTTCAGGGAAAGGGTCGCCACTGTCCCTGTGTTGAACCCTCCTCCCACACTGCCCGTAGGTGCAGGCAGGTGCCAAAAGCATTAACCTAGTGAACACGTCTCACCCCACCCTGGTGATTCCCTGAGACCTCACTATACTCAAATACCTACTGCTTACAGTTTTTTTCACTGGCTCTGCCTCACAGGCAGCCAGACTTGGTGAGTGCTACAAATTTTCTTAAAAACTTTCAAAGGTCTGCAGACAGTGGATGGCCTCAGTATCCTCTGTGCCTCTTGCTGAGTGGCCCCAGGCCAAGCACTTGTGGTAGCCAGTCATCTGTTGCAACATGGCCTCTGTCATCTGCCTCCAGGCCCAACACAGGCAGCTACAATCACAGATAACTTTGTAGCTCCTACCAGGTGGCCCTGGACAAGCGAGGGAGCAACTAACTTTGGCTTGCAATGGAGTCCTTCTCAACAGGCCCCAGAACCAAGAAACCTAGTGGCCAGTTTCAGATCACAACATAGCTCCACCTAATTTACTCTACAAACAACATATTCAAAAGGTGGTCTTTGCAGCCAACAGAGCCCCCTGGGGGTAAACTGGACTCCCTGAGTTCAGCCCCAACTGGGGTAGTAGCTGTCCTCATAAGTCAGCCTGTGTAACAACCCTACCAACTGACATACCAATGGTAATCAAGGCTCAACTACAATAAGTGGGGACACAAACAACACCAGGGGCACTCTTATAGAACCTGACCCTGATGTCCAGGGAATCTGTGTCCCTAGACCCCCAGAATACCTACTACAAAAAGCCACCCTGCCAAAGCTGAAAGATATAGCAGATAAACGTAATACATAGATACAAACACAAAGAGGTGGCCAAAATGAGAAGACAAAGAAAGAAAAATGTTCCAAAAATAAGAATAGAAGAAAATTTCAGAAAAATAACTAAATGAAATAGAGGCAAGCAACTTATCAGATACAGAGTTCAAAACACTGCTTATGAGAATGCTCAATTAAACTAGGGGAAGGATAGATCAACACAGTGAGAAGGTCAACAAAGTGATAGTAAGCATGAAAAAGTTCATAGAAATCATTTTAAAGAGCAGTTTAAAATGAAGAATACAGTAACTGAAATGAAGAATACTCTAGAATGAATCAACAGCAGATTAGATAAAGGAGAAGAACAAATTAGCAATTTGAAAGATAAGATAGCCAAAAACGCCTAATCAGAACAGGAAAAAAAAAATCCAAAAAAATAAGGATAGTTTAAGGGACCTTTAGGACAACAATAAGCATACAACATTTGCATCATAGGGTTATCAGAAGGGGAAGAGAAAGAGGAAGAGATTGAGAACCTATTTGAAGAAATAATGACTTAAAACTTCCCTAACATGGTGAAGGAAATAGACATAAAGTCCAGGAAGTGCTGAGAGTCCCGAACAAGATGAATTCAAATAGGCCCACACCAAAAGACACAGCATAACTAAAATGGCAAAGGTTAAACCCAAAAGAAAATCTTAAAAGAAACAAGAGAATGGCAGTTAGTTACTACAAGGGAGTTTTCACAAGAATGTCAGCTAATTTCTCAACAAAAAACTTTGTAGGCCAGAGAGATTGACACAAAATATTCAAAGTGATTAAAAGTGAAGAGCTACAACCAAGTCTACTCTACCCAGCAAGGGTATCATTTAAAATTGAAGGAGAGATAAAGGGCTTCCCAGACAAGAAAAAGCCAAAGAAGTTCATCATCACCAAACTACTAGTTAATAGGACTTTGTGAAAAAGAAGAAGGAGAAGAAAATAGAGAACATAAATATGATAATAAAAAGGAAATAACTATGAACCTACCAGTAATTATTTGAAATGTAAATAGATTAAAAGCTCCAATCATGAGACATAGGGTGGCTGAATGGATAAGAAAACAAGATCCATGCATATGCTGTCTACAAGAGACCTGTTTTAAATCGAATGACACATAGTCTGAAAGTAAAGCGATGGAAAAGATTTTATTTTCATAATAAAAGAATCAACCCAACAAGAGGATACAACCCTTGTACACATTTGCCGTCATAAATAGGAACACCTAAATGTGTAAATTAAATAATGATGGAAATAAAGAAAGACAATGACAGTAATACAGTAATAATAGAGGATTTAATACCGTATCACCATCAATGAATAGATCATTCCGACAAAAAATCAACAAGAAAACTTAGCCTTAAAGGACATACTAGAGATTAATTTAACTGATATATTGTTAGGACATTGCACTCCAAAGCAGCAGAATATACTTTTCAAGTGCACATGGAACATTCTTCAGGATAAACCACGTTAGGCCACAAAATAAGTTTCAATAAATTTAAGAAGACTGAAATCATAAATATATTCTCCGACCACAATGGTATGAAACTAGAAACCAACTACAAGAAGAAAACTGAAAAATACACTAACATGTGATGGATAAATAACATTCTACTAAACTATGAGTGGTTAATAATGAGATCAAGAAAGGAAACTATGGTGGGAAGGTGGGCGTGAAGGAGGAGGTGGCCAGTCACCAAGTATCCCTGGTACCTTGACTGGTGGTGGCACTGGCAGTGACAGCAGCAAGGGGTAGCAGGATGAAGAAGTGACTGAGAGAGCCTGACTTCCTACTATGAAAAAGGGTATTAAAAGTCTTTAAGCCACTCTGATACGACCGGGAGACTTAGGAGCTTTGCTTAGTTCATAGAAACAGACACAGAAAGGCAGAGAAATGATGGCATAGATGATATAAGCTCTGTTCATCCCTGTGGTGACCGAATCAAAGTTGTGACAAAAACAAGGAGCAAACAGTAAGAAAAAATCACCTGGGATCTAGCTGAATAAGCCATACAACTAGGGAGAAATCTAAGAAATCACTCTTCAATGGCAGAAGGTAGGAAGGGGTAAGGATCTGAGGCTGCCAAGTCCTGAGAAACTGAGTGGGACGGAGATGGAGGCAACAGAAACCTCATAAAGGGGCCGTGTCTGCAAGCAGACTCTCAAGGTGACAGACCTGCTCACTCTGAGCACCAGAGCTGGTTCAGCTGTGCAGGGGGCACCAGGGACTAACAGAGAGACACTGAGTTGTCAGAATGAGCACCCAGGTAAGACTCTATCTGTACAAAAGTAGCTGTGGTAGGCACTGTTCCTCTCTTGAGCCCAGTGCAGGGTCTCAGTTCTGCCACAGCAGAGATGTCATCAAACTGGATAACAGAGGTTGCTCAGCCCAAAGGATTTTCTAAAACTCTGCCTCTCCCAACTCACAGCCTCATCCAAGCCATATCCAGGTGTATTCTTGGCGAGTCAGTGCCCTTTGCTGAGCAGGGCCTAGACTAACATTGGTGGCACCTGGCCTTGGTTTCTGGTGTGGCCTTTTGAGGAAACTACAAGCACAGCATCTATGGATTGCTTATTGAATCTTACAGGGGACCTCGAATAGAGACAGACTTGGGCTAAACTTGGCCTACAGCTGAACCCCTCTCAGGACTGTGCCACTGGACACCTACTACACAAAGCCACACTAATAAGACCGGAAGACTTTAGGAACTTTGCTTAGTATATAGAAACAGACACAGAAAGGCAGCTAAAAGGAAAAGACAAAGAAGCAGAAACTATATGAGAGAACAGAACAGAGATCCAGAAATAATGAAATCAAGCAATGTAACAGATGCAGAGTTCAAAACACTAGTTACAAAGATACTCAATGAACTTATGGAACTACAGATGAATTCAGTGAGGACTTCAACAAAGAGATAAAAACCATAAAAATGGAAATGGAAATGGAAATGGAAATTGTAAAAGGAAACCAGTCAAAAAATGAAGAACACATTATCTGAGATGAGAAGTATATTAGAGGGAATAAATAGAGTGGATAAAGAAGAGGATCAAATGACCTATGTAGGGGATAGGAAAGCCAAGGACACTCAATCAGAATGGCAAGAAAAAAAGAGCCAGGACTATAATAATAATTTAAAGAGCTTATGGGACACTATTAAAGGTAAAAATATTCATGCCATAGGGGCTCCTGAATGAAAACAAGATGTTGAAGAGGTTTTGGAAGAAATAATGATGGAAAAATTCCTGGTGAAGGAAATGAACATAAAATCTCAGGAAGCTCAGAGAATCCTAAGAAAGAGGAGCTCAAAGAGGCCCACACCAAGTCACATCATAATTAAAATGCCAAAGGTTAAATAAATACAAAGAGAGAATCTTAAAAGCAGCAAGAGAAAAGCAGTTAGTTACCTATAAGGGAGAACCCATAAGACTGGCAGCTGACTTCTTAAAAGAAACTATGCAGGACAGAAGGGCTTGGCAAAAAATATTCAACATGATAAAAACCCAGGATCTACAACCAAGAATACTTTATCCAGCAAAGCTACCATTTAGAGTTGAAGGACAGATAAAGAGCTTCTCAGAGAAAAATAAACTAAAGGAATTTATCAACACCAAGCAAGTATTACAGGAAATTTTGGAGGGACTTCTTTAAGAAGAAAAAAACATATATCAAAAACAGGAATAAAAAATGGTAATCACTACATTGCCACCAACAAGTACCTCAAACAGAAAAGAATTAAGTGCTCCAACCAAAAGATAGAGTAGCTGAATGGATAAGAAAACAAGACCCCTACATATGCTGCCTTCAAGAGAGTGACTTCAGATTAAAAGACACACATAAGCTTAAAGGAAGGGGATGGAAAAAGATATTGCCTTGATGGACCTAGAGGGTATTGTGCTAAAAGAAATAGATCAGATAGAGAAAGACAAGTAGCACATGATTTCACATACATGTGGAACCTAAAGAACAAAATCAGCAACAACAACAAGAAAGCAGAAATAAACTCATAGATACAGAAAATATTTAGAGGGATACTAGATGGGAGGTGAGTTGGGGGACAAAAATAAAGCAAATTAAGAGGTACAGTAAACATGGAGATGTAGAGTGTACCTGGGGAAGATGATTAATAATGTTGTAATACATATGTAAGGAGAAACAGGGGTATTAGATTTTATGGGATGATCACTTTGTGAATTACATGGATCTCTGATTACTATGCTATACAACTGAAACTGGTACTTATTGTATGCCAACTATAACTGAAAAGAACATTGAATTATACAATGTAAATGCAAGCAACTAGTTGTCTATAATATTTCAATAATAACAGAAAAAAAGAAAGAAAACTAAAGACACATTGAAAAAACTAAAAATAAAAACATAATGACTCAAGATCTATGAGACACAGCAAAGCAGTCCTAGAAGAAAAATTCACAGCAATACAGGTTTACCTCAGAAAATGAGAAAAATCTCAAATAAGGCTTATACCTAAAGAAATTAGAAAAAGATTAACAAACAAAGCCCAAAATTTAAAGAAAGGAAATAATAAAGATCAGAGCAGAAATATATGAAATAGAATCTAAAAAAAAGTAAAGAAGAAAAATCCCAATAAAAAAATCAGTAAACCAAGAGCTGGTTCATTGACAAACAAAATTCAAAACTGATAAACTCTTAATTAGACTCATCAAGAAGAAAAAAAGAGAGGACCCAAATCAGAAAAGAAAAAGAAGTGACAACTGATACCACAGAAATACAATAAATTATTAAGAAAAAACTATGAACAATTAATTATATGTCAAAATACTGGACAATCTGGAAGGATGGATAAATACCTAGAAACACAATCTTCCACACTGACTCAATAATAGACAGAAAATCTGAACAGATAACTAGTAATGAAATCAAATCAGTAATCAAAAAACTCCAAAAGCAAAACCTGGTTTGGATGGCTTCACTGGTGAAACTTACCAAACATTCAAAGAAGAATGAACACCTATCCTTCTCAAACTATTCTTAAAAATTCAAGAGGAAGGAAAGCTCTCAAGATTATTTTATGAAGCCAGCATTAACCTGATTCCAAAACCAGACAAAGACATTACAAAAAAGGAAATTATGGCCAATATCCCTCATGAACATAGGCGAAAAAATCTTCAACAAAATATTAACAAACCAAATTCAGCAAGACATTAAAAAGACCATAAACCATGATCAAGTGGTATTTATTCCTGGGATACAAGATTAGTTCAATATCTCTAAATCAATTAATTTGTTACATAACATAAAAAAATAAAGGATAAAAATTATATTATCATATCAATAGAGGCAGAAAATGCATTTGTCAAAATCCAACATCCATTTATAATAAAAACTCTCAGCAAAGTTGAAATAGTGAGAACATACCCCAATATAATAAAAGCCATATATGACAAATCCACAGTTAACACCATATTCAGTGGGGAAAAGCTAAAAGCTTTTTCCTTGAGATCAGGAACAAGAAAAAGATGTCCAACTTCATCACTTTTTTCAACAAAATATTGAAAGTTCTAGCCATAACAATCAAACAAAAAGGAAGAAAAAAGAAAAAGGCAGGAAGGAAGGAAGGAAGGAAGGAAGGAAGGAAGGAAGGAAGGAAGGAAGGAAGGAAGGGAAAGCAAAAAAAAGTTATCTAAATTGGAAAGAAAAATATAAAACTGTCATTATTTGTAGGTGACATAATATTATATAGAGAGAACCCTAAAGAGTCCACCAAAAAAAAAAAAAAAAAAAACTATGAGAACTGATGCATGAATTCAGTAAACTAGCAGGATACAAAATTTGTTCAGAAATTGGTTGCATTTTTATACACCAATAATAAACTATAATAAAAAGAAATTAAGAATGCAATCCCATTTGCAAGTGGATTAACGATATATCTAGGAATGAATTTAACTAAAGAGGTAAAAGACCTCTGAGAAAATTATAAGACATTGAAGAAAGAAATTGAAGACACAAATGATTGAAAGCATATACCATGCTCATGGATAGGAAGAATTAAGATTGTTACAATGTTCATACTACCCAAAATATGTATTCAGTGCAATCCCTATAATTCTAAAATGTAAATGGAACCACAAAAGACCACAAACAGCCAAAGTAATCTTAAGAAAGGAAAAACAAAGTTGGCAGTATTATGCTACCTGAAAGCAAACTATACTGCAAGGCTATAGTAATCAAAATGTTATGGTACTGGCATAAAAGTAGAGACATAGATCAATGGAACAGAATAGAGAGCCCCAAAATAACCCCATGCCCATGTTGTCAATTAATCAACAAAGGAGGCAAGATATACAATAGAATTAAAAGAAAGCATATTCAATAAATGTGATTTCACTTGGAAGGAGAAAATGATTGTAACAGGTCCTTGTTAATAGAAATATCTAAATTCCCCAGCTGCTGTAAAACAAAGCGCTTTTAAGAGACTCACTGCACATCTGCTAGTATAGGGACAGGTGTGGCACTAATCAACACATTCTCTTGATTATCTAACATCCATTAAAAAATCCACTTAAGCATGGATTCAGGTGGCTCATTTGCCCATTCAATCATGGATTCAGATGGTTTTAAATATCTAAAATATAAGCCTATGTCATGGTTTCTCTAATCTAGTCTTGATATTATAAAATATGAGGCAAAAAATAATATTATACCACTCTGATAATGTACCTAAGAAATAACGAACAATTGGAATTTACCAGGATTTTCTCAGAGGGGAAAATATATGTTTCCTTAAACCCTACCCCCATAAAAAAAAATACACACACATACACACACACACACAAGGCTAAGAAAATTTTGATTACGTCAAATTAAATGTTTCCTGAATTCCAGGAATTCTGATATAATTGTAAGACTAAACATAGTCTTACATTTTTATCTTAATTTTTAAATTTTAAGTCCATTTCTTTAATATTTTATAGAGTAGAATTGAAAAATTACCCCTAGTAACAAGAAAAGTTTGCATAGTTAAGTTATTCACTTCCTGCTTTGGTATTTCTTACTGAATAGTTCTTTGCGACACTGAAAATTTTGCTCCTATAAGCTATTTTTATTTTATGATGAAGTCTGTGATGTGTCTAATTCACTCAGAAGTGGGTTCCCTAAGGTAACTGTTATGAATGCATGTTTTGCCTGTTTTCTGGAAAAAGATAGGTGAATAATGCTCCTGATGTAAATCTTGGGAAAAATAACTTTCGGAATCCTACAGGGCCTTTAAGTTATAGTGTGGCAACTTGGTCTTTCTTCTTCAAAAGCAAACAAGAAGTCATCCACACTTTTAATCATAATTTGACAAAGAATCTAAACATTAAATATTTTCTGCACTTCTTATACCTCTACCAAATATTCCGGCCCAGGATCTCAGCTTCTACTTCAGGAAGGAGGGAAAGAGGGAAGGAAGGGAGGAGAAAAAAAGGGTGAGAAAAGGAGGGTGAGAGACAAAGGGAAAGAGGAAGAGGGAGAAGGGGAGGGAATGGGAAAAAGGAAGAGGCATAGGAGAAGGAAAAACTTTAGATTATTCAAAAGCAAATAGAACACACTCTTCAAATCACGATTCCTACTTCTAGGAGTTTATCTCGCAGATATAGTAGTGAACTTGTGAAATGATTATTAATTAAAGAATTCTTTGTAATAGCAAAAGAAAGAGGCAAGAACCTAAAAATGCATTTTAATCAAAAGGAATGAATTAAATATATTACAGATTAAATGTAATTTATTATGGGTTAAACTCATACAAGTTAACAGTCTGCAGCTGTAAAAAGAATAAAGAAGCTCTTTACAAACCACCGTGAAATAATCTTCAAAATACACTATTAGGTGTTAAAAATAAAAAACAACCAGTCTCGAACAATTATATCAAATACTGGATGCTTCCATTTTTATAAATAAGAATAAAATTAAAAGATATAACATTATATATGTGTGTGTGTGTGTGTGTGTGTGTGTGTGTGTGTGTGTGTATCTATATATAAATGTTTATATATAAAAGATATAAAATACATTTGGGTGTGGGGATGCGGTCAGTGCCCCTCATCCCTGCCCCCACCACTTCAGGGCACGCCCTACCCCTTCACCACAGCCTTCCCAGCTTGCACCTGCTTTTCTCTACCCTAGACTTTCTCCAACTGCACCACCATCCAGAAGCCCAATGAGGTAATATCCCTCTAGAGCAGCCCTTCACCCATATTGGTGGATGAAGACCACAGGTACTTTATGCCTGTGTATGTGATCTATACTGTGTACTAGAGCTCTCAGGGCCACAACTAGAGTGAGACAAAAGAGGCACTCCCTCTTAGGGCCATGCAATTTTATTAAGTTTTAGGTTCATAATCAAGTGTTTAAAATTTAACTTTTTTTATTTATGTTTTGAATAGAAATCATACTTTGAGCCTGAGACCCCCATCACACCTGAGAGAAGACAACCTCATCACATTCCAGTTTTCTTCATAATTTCTGGGGCTTTCTCTGTCTCTTTGTGTTTAAAATTCAGTCATTCAGATGGTTTTTCTGGAGTTTCCTTCTTTCTCCATGGGACCCACCAGATACCCACCATGATGCTTCTGCTTAGGGCTCCCATCTTGGCTCACTTTTTTTCAATCTCATCTATTAAAACCCTAACCCAGTCTTGTGCTTACAGCTTTAGAATTATACTCTTTGTTCCTCCTCTTCACTAAGGCCCCAAGAAGGGGTGCACACCTATAGCAAATGAACAGGTATGCCAGAGGCAGGAAAGCACCTCAGTTAATTGCTGTCTACACTAACTCCCAGTCTCATCTCAATATATGGCAATTGCTTGAGTCAAAAATCTTGGCATCACCTTGGCTCATTTTTCTCACACAACTTGTATCTAAACTGTCAATAAATCTTGTTAGGTCCACCTTCAAAAGTATCTAGAATTCCACCACTTCTTTCATTAAGACCTTTTTCTCCCTCCCTTTCCCATTTTTATTCATTGCTCTCAATTTCTATCTCCTTCGCATCATACTGTTTTCTCTATAGTACTTTTCACTTTCTGAAATGATCTTATTTATTTGTTTTCTTGTATGTTTAATTTGTCTCTCCCTTCTAAGTGTAAGCTTCATGAAGATGGAAATAGTCTTGTTTGTGCCTGGATAGATTAATAAATGAAGGAGCCACAAAACTCTTGTTTTTAAAAAATGGGCAACAAACTCTGCTTCTAGCAACAGAAAATTGAATATTGCAGTTCTGTTCTTTTTTTAATGCTCTGCCTCTGTTTCTCAATTGGTTTTCTTTTGGGCCCCTCTTCTAATTCTCGCACACATAAATGTGACTTACCCCACTTCCCTTTCAGATCTTATTGTTTGTCCTTCAAAATATTTTTGGCACATTTCACTGCAAGGCTCTGTTAACAAGTCTCCAAAATGTGTCTGCATATCTTCTGTTGTGGTTACTTTAAAGTTTGTTGAATTGTTTTGTTTTGACAGGACTGTCACGTATCAAAAGTTGTTGCTGACTAAAAACATATGCAGGACTTTTTTCTCCTTTTTCTTTTTCATGTTTAAAGAAAAACTCCGCCATTGATTTGTAATGGACCACAAGAGGGCACCATGAGCCTGTGCTTCTGCCCTGTGTAAAGTGGGTGGAAAATTTAGAGACCTAGTGAAGACGATGTGAAATGCTGGGACCCACATTTTTGATCTTTTTCTTCATTCCCAGATCTGCCTCTCTCAGTGGCAGGCTTGGAAAATTAAATACTGTACAACATTAGTAATGATAATGAGCTGCAGAACTTCTTCCAGCTCATAGGAACTTAACAAAAGTACCATATTTACTCAAATATGCTTCTTTCTAAGGTCTTTCACTAGGGTCAAGTGAAAGTGTAAATGAACAATTATAGTATAAATAGAAGAAATCTGAAATTTCTGTAAATTACAGCTTTCAGAAAAATGTCCTCTTTGTAGAATCTCCAGACAAGGCTGATAGGGTGAAGAGAACTTAGGCAATCTTATAAAGTGGGCCTTCGGAATCTATCAACTTCTTAGTGACAGCTCAAGTAAAACTTTGGGTCTTCAATAATACTATAAATGAGATGGTTTGATAAATTCGGAAGAAGCAAGGAGAGGGAGAAATAGGAAGAAATTTTAAACACACAGGTAATGTTTTAAGTTGCCCTTACATAGGGTTGGGGCTAAAAGGAAAAGTGAGGCTTTAACATCAGAGAACTCCTTTTAAAAGTTTATCTAGTTGAGTATCATTAGAAAGATTTACTTTTTTGAGCCATTAAAAAAAAATCTCTACAATAGGAATAACAGTGCATACTTGTAAGTATTAGGTAAGTTTGAGTCATCTGATGCATGACAGATGATTCACCTTCATGACCACAAACCCAGACTAAACAGGTGGTATGAATTGAGAAATGCCACTTCTGGGTGTCATTTCAAAAAGAAATGTTGCTATAGATTAATAATTGAGTCCCTTTTGAAGTTCCTCAAGAAATGCCAGGAAAGATTTCAATAGTTTTTACTTTAAATAAATTCATGAAAATTATAACCCTTTGATAATTGCCATTTGTTTCAGACATTCCTACCACAGTGGATCAAAATGTTTTAAGGAGCTACTTTTAGATTTTGTTGACATAAACATCAGATCAATGGCTAAAATAAAAGCATCTTCAAAAGACTTTGAAAAGCATTTGAATGATACAGGTTTCACAGAACATCTAAAGCCTATTTAGTGCAATATGTGGGCTTATTTCTGATTTCTGCTTGGCCAAGAGCCACGTGTTGGTTTTCACCATCAGGCTGGTCTCATTACAAGAGAAAAGTGAGTATTCTCTTCAAGACTTGGGTCTGAGTTACATGAAGAAAGAGGTGGTCAGCAGAGAGAAAAGGGCAAAAAACAAGGCACTTCTTCCTAGAAAGAAAATGCTCTCTGTAGACTTTTGCCTTCATCTCACTGGCCAGAGCTATATGATATGTCTGGTCCTAGGAGACTGGGAACCAGTGGTCACCTTTCTAGCCTTCCTAGTAAAGGCCAGCAAGAGGAACATGAATGATAATAGCTCTGGGATATCAATCAATAACCTGCCAAGGGGCCCAACCAAGAATTTTCATTGTTTTATTTTACCAACTAGACACAAAAATACCACCAACTCTCATCTTCTATTTTCATCATTTCATAAAATGAAGGAGCTTTTAACACTGAAAACAAAGGAAAACAATCTCAGAAAGGTGAACTGTCCTATATATTGCATCAATCTAGATATATAAAAAAATCTCCACATTGTCCTTAGTTTCAGCATTTCTTCAAAACCCAGTGAAAATTTCAACGTTTTGGCACCAGTCCTAGGATTGGTGTGAGGAATGGCTCCAGTGAGACATGTAAACTACTTCACTAAGGAGCCTATGGTTTCTGAGATTCATCTCAGAAGAATATGTTTCAGACTGTTCATACACATGACCATGGACAAAATTCTAGTGAACTTAAGCCTTGTTACAAACTTTTACAAGCTGTCATAAATGAAAATATACATTAAATCAAACTAACACATCTGTCACTGTTCCAGATCATGATTAATATTTTTTAAATATAAACCAGGTTGGGACCTAAGAGACTGACTCCTGCCTGAATGAGAAGTAGGAGCTGATGTGGGAGAAAGGGAGATGTCTTCAGGCAGGACACGCAAACGGCCAGCTGTCAGTTATTGAAGGCCTTCACAAAAAGAAGGGCAGATTGGGCAAAATCTTCAGAGAAAGCAAAGACACAGTCATTCCTCCCAGTATAGGAACCCTTGACTGGTGGCACCAGGCTGATACAAACATGGATTTATCTATCTCCACCGGGACACAACTGATAACAAAAACATGGTGGATGGTAGCTCCAAGGTGATGTCTTGTCATTTCTCTTCTGTGAGGTCATGTGTCTAGGTTGTTTTAATCTTTCCCTCCTTTCCCAGCAAAAGATTCTGTACCTCTAATAAGAAATAATCTCACTTAAAGGAAGAAAGTAAATTTCACCTGGGAAAGAAAACAAACTTTAAATCTTTTGTCCATGGTAATGTTACTGGAAAGTGGGGTCCTCTCCTGGCGTGTTGTCCAGGTTCTTGATTTCTCAAACAAAGAATTGAGTAAGACACCAAAATACAATGAAAAGAAAAGTTTTATTAGAAGGAAACGTACATACACTTCCAGACATGGAAGAGGGCCTGAGCAAGAGAAACATGGCTCAAAAGGCTTAATAACAAAGACTTTGGGGTTTTTATCCCTTTTTGTTGTGAGTGGTTACTTTTCTTAGAGGGATGGGTTTCCTTGATTGACAACTAAGATTGACGGGACTCAGTGATTCATCATTTTGCTTTCTGCGCCTGTTTGTTCCCAGAATTCAGTCTGTTATAATATTAATGAACTTCTGGGAATATGCATCATATTATAATGATGGTATAATGAGCCTCAGGTGAGTTGAAGGTTGTTGGGGTCTTCATTGCTCAGGTGAAGTGACTGGCTTAAACTGGTACCCAATTCTCTGCCTAGTGGTTTCTTTGTATGAGTTAAAAAGTGCCTTCTGGTTTGCTTAATTGTGGAAGGATTAGAGCAGGCCCCTTCAAGGATAGGATGACCTCAGTGTTTTTGTAGGCAGACCTGAAACCCCCTAACTAACTTTCCTGCCTAACTCTTTTCTAAGAGCCATGAATTCCCCAATTATTGGAACGGATTGTGAGGAACAGACGGTCTCTTCTTCTTCTGTATCTGCTTCCTGCTGAGAATGGCCGTAGTCCCTGACTGCAGGGGTTTCATGGAGCTCTTTCCCTTTCTGCCTCAGTCAGATGGGGTCTTGGGTTTCCTGCTGAAGTGCCACCTCAGTCCCTAGACAAGAAAAAGAAGATTCAAACTGATTATTTAAAAACAGGCTTGGTTCATATATTTCTTAAAGAATACAAAGACCTTTGACCTAAAGTCTGCTCCCCTCTCAGACTCTAAGAGCCCTACTCAACTTAACACCTTATCAATATTGACCTTATCAATAGCCAGAGGATCTGAGTCACTAGGGAATTTACCAGGATTTGAGAGAGAGGGCCTTTTTTCCAAAGAAAGGAGGGAAGAAAACTTAACTAGGTATTACTAAAACCTAGTTTTACTTTGCTAGAGATGTCCCACTTCATTTTCTGCTAAAAGATTAAGAATTTTACTAGTGGTGTCTGTTAGGTCGGCGGCAGAAAGGCCAGCCTGGAGACTCCCCAGCTTGATACCGGAATTCAGACCTTCAGTTAGGACCCACCCTAAAGCCCTAGGCACCACCACCCTAATCTGGATGCTCAATTAGCATTTGATTAACATTCCCCACCCTATACCCTTAACCCCACATAACCCCATAAAAGCTGCACCCCCTCCTTTCTGGACCAGAGAACCTCGCTCTGGAGCACTCTCCCAATGAAGGCTTGCTTTTAAAATTTCTCTCGGTGTGTCACATACTTACCTTACAATGTCCTGCCTCAGTAATGCAGGTTATTTGCCCATTAAATAAATTCTATGTGGTTCAGTTATTGGTGGCAACCCTTCAAGGCTGTTTTTCTGCTAATTTTTCCTCAACATTGGTTAGGTTCTGAATTGTCAAAAGTAGGACCAGGATAGTCCTACTTGGAGGATGTAAGTATGCATTAAAAATAAAACCACTTAGAACAGAGGTTGGCAGAGGGTCAAACAATAAAATAAGTATTTTAGTCTTTGGGGACCATGTTACAACTACTCAACTCTCCTGGAATCAGGAAAGGAGCTGTACGTAAGAAAAGATGAAATACTGCCATTTGCAACAACATGGATGGACCTTGAAATAATCATACTCAGTGAAATAAGCCAGATAGAAAAGTTTGAAAACCACCTGGGATCACTCATATGTGGGATATAAACCTACAAGCAACAAATGAACAATACAAACAGACTCATGAACATGGACAATGAACTAGTGGTGATCAGAGAGGATGGGGAGGGGGAGGGGAGAGGAGGGAGGGGAAAAACTAAAATGTTTAATAAATAAATAAAATATCAAAAAAAGAAAAAAGGAGCTGTAGACAATATGTAAAGAAATGGGTGTGGCTGTGTTCTAATAAAGCTTAATTACAGATACTGAAACTTGAATTCTAAATAATCTTCCACATGTCACAAAATATTATTACTTCTGATTTTTTTTTAACCATTAAAAATGTAAAATCCAAAAAGAGGAAGATGGCAGACTAGGTAAAAGCAGGGTTCGCCTCTTCCCAGGTCCTCTTTGAAATTACAACCAAATTATAAAATAATCAATGTGGAGAATCACCTTAAGTCCAGCTGATAATAACACCTACATCTGATAATATAAAGAAGGAGCCACATCGAAGGTGGTAGGTGGGGCAAAGTTGCAAACAGGCTGGACCCACAGCCCGGTGTGGTAGAGGATCAACAGGCTGCAGAGGCTCCCCTGAAGGAATTAGGGTTCCTAGCCTCATTTGGGAGTCCCCAGCCCAGGAACCCAGTCCAAAGAAGAGGAGTTTCCCCAAACTCTGACTATAAAAATCAGAGGGGATTCTGACCATCTGGGTAAGAAGGAAGGAGACTGAAATCCTAGACACCCCTTTAAAGGGCCAACACACAGGCTCTCTCACCTGCGGACACTCTACCTGGGCACTAGCAGTGGATTAGAGGCTCTCACAAAATTCATACAAGGAAAAACTGAAATTTCTGGGGCCAGAATGAGGGCTGGACAGGAAGCCACCATTAGTCAGGGCCCCCCCAAATAAGGAATCTACTGACCCTGTGAGCTCAGTGGTACAGACTTCTCTCATAGGGCCTTTAGGAAGCACTGGCCTGAGGAGATCAGCCTGTTCCACACCTGCAGATTCCCCAGGGCATTTGTTACTGGGTGTCTGCTACGCCCATCTCTGTTTTAGGGCCAAACATTCACAACAGGCTGTAAGCCTGTATTTCGGAGATATTTTCAGGCAGATCACTGCTGTCAACACAAACTTGGGAGAATCTTGGTGATCTGTGGGCCAGTCCCAGACAGCAGCTGGTCTTGCTGTGATCTGGGATTTTCATGGAAACTCGCAAATGGTTACCGAAGTTGCAGCAAGACTGAGGCTGCATTGATCTGACTGCTATCGTCTCCTTGAAACCCCGTATCACCCTACCTACAAATTGCCCCCAGCGGCCCATTAACAGTTAACCGTGTCCACTGCTCTTCCCCTGCCTCCAGGTCTCCCAATCCAGACTTAGGCTAGCACAGGGCAGGCACTGCAAGAGCTGCAATACCATGTCCGGGATCCTCCCCAGATGGCAGGTGGTCTCACTGTGATCTGTGACAACAGCAGGAATGCCTGGGCACAGAAGTTGCAGAAAAACTGAGGCTGTATTGGCCTGATGGCCCGTGTCTCCCTAAAATTCTGCTTCACTCAAGCCACAAAGTGCTGGCAGCCCATTGACAGGCAGGGTCCCCACCCTGTTTTTCTCCGGGGTTGGGGTTGCACATTCTGCACAGGCAACAGACCTTGGCTAATGCAGTGAGCACATTTCGGGGAAAATAGTTGCGGGCAGACCACTGCTGCCTGTATGAGCTGCAATATCTCTTGAAGGAATTGCAGGAGTCTGTGGGACTAGCCCCAGACAGCAGCTTGTCTCCCTGTGATCTGTGACTACTGTGAAAAAGTACAGATACAGAAATTGCTGAAAATTGAGGCTATTGGCCTGACAGCCCTTGATTCCCTGAGTTCCTGCCCCATCCTGCGGCATAATGATAAGTAGCTGCTCCTGCCCTGGGGTGGCACATTCTGTGCAGTCAATAGATCTCAGCCAGCAAAGTGAGCAAAATTTAGGAAATACAGTGACAGGAAGATCACTGCTTCCAACACGAGATACAGTATCACTTGGGTAGAACTCAGACGTTTGGGGGCCCATCACGGAGCCCCTGGCACAGTGGATCAGGGAATGTGTGCCAGTAGGCCACAGAGGACACCTGCCACATTAGGCCATCTGGCCAAGGCTGAGAGACAAAACAAATATTCTAACACATAGAAATGAACACAAAGAGGCTAATAAAATGAGAAAACAAAGAAACATGCCACAAATGAAACAACAGGAGAAAATCCAGAAAATTAGCTAAACGAAATGGAGATAAGTGACATACCAGACAGAGTTCAAAATAATAATGATAAAGATGCTCAATGAACTTATGGGATAATGGATGAGCACAGTGAGAACCTCGACAGAGAGACAGTAAGCATAAAAAGGAGAAAACATAATAAAGAACCAGACAAAAATAAAGAATACAATAACTGAAACGAAAAATATACTAGAAAGATTCAACAGTAGATTGGACGAAGCAGAAGATCAAATCAGCAAATTGGAAGACAAGGTAGCTGAATACACCCAATGAGAAAAACAAAAAGAAAAAAGAATTTAAAAAAATGAAGATAGTTTAAGAGACCTCTAGGACAACATGAAATGTAACAATACCCAGATCACAGGAAATACCCGAAGGAGAAGAGAGAGAGCAAGGGATTGAAACTCTATTTGAAGAAATAATGACAGAAAACTTCTCTAATCTGAAGGAATTAGACATACAAGTCCAGAAAGCACAAAGGAATTAGACATACAAGACCAGAAAGCACAGAGTCCTAAACAATAATTCAAACAGACCAACACCAAGACACATCATAAAGGAGCTAAAAAAGAACAAAAGAAGCCTAAATTGAGTAGAAGGAAGGAAATAATAACAATCAGAACAGAAATAAATGAAATAGAATCTAAAAAAAAAAAAAAATACGAAAGATCAATAAAATCAAGGGCTTTTTAAAAAACAGATTTAAAAAAAAAAATAAACCTTTAAGCACTCTCATCAAGAAAAAAAGGGGACCCAAATCGATAAAACAAGAAACATAAGAGAAGTGACAACTGACACCACAGAAATACAAAGGATTAGAAGAAAATACTATGAACAATTGTATGCTAAAGATTAGACAATTTAAAAGTATAAATAATCTTCCAAGACTGACTCAAGAAGAAACAGAAAATCTGAGCTGATCAAACCAGACAAAGACATTACAAAAAAAAAAAAAAAAAAAATTACAGGACAATATCCCTGATGAGCATATATGCAAAAATTCACAACAAAATATTAGGAAGCCAAATTCAGCAATACATTAAGAAGATCATACACCACAATCTCATGGGATTTATTCCTGAGATGCAAGATTAGTTCAATATCCACAAATCAATTAAGATAATACACCACACACACAAAATGAAGGATAAAAACTGTGATATCATATCCAGATGCAGTAAAAGCATTTGACAAAATAAAGTATATGTTTATAATACATACTTTCAGAAAAGAGGGAATAAATGGAATATACCTCAACATAATAAATGCCTATATGACAAGCCCACAGCAAACATCATACCCAATGTAGAAAAGCTAACAGTGTTACCTTTTAAGATCAGAAACAAGATGAGGATGTCCACTTTTACTACTATTATTCAACACAATATTGAAAGTCCTAGCCTCAGCAATTAAATAAAAAGAAATAAAATGCATCTAAATTGGAAAAAAAGTAAAACTTTCATTATTGCCAATGATGCTATTATATAGTGAGAACTCTGAAGAGTTCACCCAAAAACTTAGAACTGATACATGAATTTAGTAAAGTAGCATGATACAAATTAATACTCAGAAATCAGTTGCACTTTTATACATCAAAAACAAGCTTTCAGAAAGAGAAATTAAAAACCAATCCCAATTGAAATTCCATCCAAAAAATATATATATATATGCAGGAATACATTTAACCAAGGAGGTAATAAATAATCCTGTACTGGGAACATTATAAGACATCGAAGAAAATACAAATAAATGGAAGTATATACCGTGTTCATGGATCAGAAAAATAAGCATCATTAAAATGTCCCCAATCTATAGATTCAATATCAAAATAACAATGGAATTTTTCACAAAACTCAAATAATTCTAAAATTTATATGGAACTACAAAAGACCCTGAGCCACAGCAATATTGAGAAAGAAGAAAAAAGTTAGAGGTATTATACTACCTGATTTTGAACTATACTAGACGTCTGTTGTAACCAAAACAGCATGTTACTGGCATAAAAACCGTGACATAAGATCAACAGAACAGAATAGAGAGCCCAGAAATAAAACCATGCATATGTTGTCAATTAATCTATAATGAAGGAGGCAAGAATATACAGTGGGGTAAAGACAATCTATTCAATAAATGGTGTTGGAAAAACTGGACAGATACATGCAAAAAGAGGGAGGGAGGGAGGGGGAGAGAGAGCGCACGCGCAAAAGGAAGGAAGGAAGGAAGGAAGGAAGGAAGGAAGGAAGGAAGGAAGGAAGGAAGGAGAAAGAGAGAGAGAGAGAGAGAGAGAGAGAGAAAGGGAGAGGAGAGGAGAGGAGAGGAGAGGAGAGGAGAGGGGAGGGGAGGGGAGGGGAGGGGAGGGGAGGGGAGGGGAGGGGAGAGGAGAGGAGAGAAGAGAGGAGAAGAGAGGAGAAGAGAGGAGAAGAGAGGAGAAGGAAAAAAAAAGAGAAAGAATCAAAGAAAAACAAAACAAAGAAAAAGAAAAGAAAACCAGAACTCCTTCTTACAGTATGACAATAAGAAATGCAGAATTGATTAAAGACTTAAATGTAAGAACTGAAACTATAAAACTCCTAGAAGAAAACAGAGGCAGCAAACTCTTTGATACTGTTCTTAGTAATATTTTTTTTTTGTGATTTATCTCCTTGGGCAAGGGAAACAAAAGAAAAAAAAATAAACAAATGGACTACATCAAACTAAAAAGTTTTTGCACAGTGAAGGAAACCATCAATAAAATGAAAAGACAACCTATTTAATGGGAGAAGATATTTGCCAATGATACATTTGACAAGAGATTAATATCCAAAATTGACAAAGAACTTACACAACTGAACACCAAAAAACAATGAGTGGACCTCATTAGACATTTCTCCAAAGAGGACATACAGATGGCCAATAGATATATGGAAAAATGCTCAACACCATAAGTCATCAGAGAATTGTAAAATAAAACCGCAGTGAGATATCACCCCACACCTGTCAGAACGGCTATCATCAATAAATCAACAAACAAGTGTTGTTGAGGATGTGAAGATAAGGGAACCCTCATGCATTGTGAGTGGGATTGCAAATTGGTATAGCCACCACAGAAAGTAGGATGGAAGTCCTTCAGAAAATTTAAAATAGAATTACCTTATGACCCAACCAATTCCACTTCTGGTTATTTATCCAAAGAAACCCAAAACACTAATTTAAAATGTTATATGAACCCTTAATGATATATGGACAAAAACGTTAATGCTCATCAATATGACTGGTTAAAGAAGAGGTGATACATATATATAATAGGATATTACTTGGCCATAAAAAAGAATGAAATCTTCTCATTTGTGATAACATGGATAGACTACAGAGGATATTACCCTAAGTGAAATACATCAGATAAAGAATACCATGTGATCTCACTTGTATATGAAATCTATAACACTAAATTACAAAGAGAAACAGTCTCAAAGATGCAGAGAACAAACTGATGCTTGCCTGATGGGAGGGGGTTGGGGAGCTGAGTGAAAAAAGTGAAGGGATTAAGTACAAATTGGTGGTTACAAAGTAGTCACAGGGATGTGAAATACAGCACAGAGAATATAGTCAATAATATTGTAATAACTCTGTATAGTGCCAGGTGGGTACTAGGGTAATTAGGAGATCACTCTGTAAATTATATAAATGTCTAACTACTATGCTGTACACCTGAAACTAATATATAATAATACTGAATGTCAAATTTTTCCATGTTCATTAAAAAAAAAAAAAAACTTATTGATCAATGTCCCAGGCTCATATAAATATCTGGGTGGGGTGATGGTTGGGGGTGTCGGTAGAGAATGTGACTGCATGGTCATAAAAATGTATATTTTTACATTTATCCAAAGAAAAATGAATCCTGAATATCTGCTTTGGGGCAAATGAAAAACAATTAAGTTCCATTATTAAGAAGCCAGATCTAGTTCTTAATTGGAAGTTCATGGGTTTGAAACAGAGATCAAAGAATTAGAGAGACTTCATTCAAGCTGCAAGTGCATTCTCAAAGGCTTACAAATGCTGCTTTCAGTGGCGCAGGATAGGTAGACCCTTGTGTCCATGTGGGGCACAAGGACAACTCTTAACAAAAAATGTCATTTCAGAGACACTCTATTTAAAACAGAACTACTTTTCACCAACACTCATCCTCTTCTACTTGATTTGGGTCCATAGCTCTTATCGCCATCTTACATATGTGTCTACCTATCTTGTTTTTCTTCATTAATTGCTGTATCCTCAGGACTTGGCTCATAAGCAGTCCCTGGATAAATACATGTGGATGAACAAGTGAGCAGATCACTGCCTAGATTGATGCCTCTTTCTGAGATGTTTGATTCAAGCGTGCACTTTATCATCTCAAAATTCTAGATATATCTCTGTCGCCATCAGCCGGTTGTGGTAGTGGTCACCATAATAGCATATGCAAAGTCGTCATTGCTCATACTGTTGTCACTCTAATTGAGCTATCTACATTTCTGGTGCACAATATGTGTTGAAGTTAATCACCCCTGAAAATGTCTCTAAAAGGCTTACACTATGATTCCATGTTGAGACAAATAATTATCACGTCCCTCTAAAAATGTTATGTCCTGAGAGTCTCAGAAACAGCAAACGAGTATATGTCATTGTGTGAATGACAAAAATTCCACATTTTCCTGCCAAGCAACAAACAACAAAATGTTTTGCAGAGCCTAAGAAAAAAAAATACAGTCAACCCTCAGTATCTGAGGTGGATTGGTTCCAGGATCCCTACTGATACCAGAATCTGAGGATGCCTAAGTCCTATTACGAATCACCTCTCAAAATTCAGGTTTATGTGCCCAATCTGCTAGTAAGCCAAAACAGAGACACCAGTATTTGGAGACAGAGAAAATTTTATTAGATTTGACCAAAGTGAGAGTATGGGAGAGCAAGATCTCTCAAGCCTGTTTTCCCCAAAAAGCAAAAGTAGGGAATATCTATGCAGCTAGGGAGTAAGGGAGGGGCAGTTTCATAGAACCAAGGAGAAACTGTGTTCCCTCAGTCATAGATTACATTTTGTACAACCAGACTTCTGAGCAGCAGCAGCTAGTCATAACCTTCTTAAATACATCTATTTCTTCTGCAAAACAAACTCACAACTTTTTTTGACGCTGGAGTTATCTCCTGCTTGACAAAGAAATACCACATCAATAACACAAAATTACATTATGAGAACAAGGGGTGCTGGGTTGAGGAACCATGATTCTGCAGAATGTCTCATAATTATGTGTCAGTGACATTATCTTTAAAGCAAAAAACTGAAATTCGGTATCTTGTGACTATTGCTGTTGTTGAAGCTATAATTGTTCTGTGCTTAACTAGCTATATTTTCTATCCTCTCTAGCAAAGTATACTCTTAAATATTTCTCCTAGAACATGCTTTACAGGCAGGCCTTCAGAAAACGATTAACGTACTTTCTTAATCTTTGACTCTAAGCTGTGTGACAACCAAAGCAATGGAAACGTTTAGTTAAAGCTATACCTACATCTCTAGACTCTATAATTTAATAGCTAAACATGTTTACTGTTGACCATAGCTTCAGTCCCTTATATAAAATGGTGTAGTATTTGCATGTTAAATTACGCACGTTCTCCCATATACTTTAAATCATCTCTAGATTACTTTTATACCAAATACAATGTAAATGTTATGTATAGTTATTATGCGGTATTGTTTAAGGAATAATGACAAGAAAAAAAACTGTACATGTTCAGTACAGATACAATTATCTTAGGCCTAACTATATAAGACACATCAGCAACAATGTTAATATTTTTTTTAATATTTTCGAATGAGGTGAAGCTGTGTTTTAATTGCAGGATCAACCATCACAAGCCAAAGCAGTTCAAACAATGGAGAAACTGTGAAATTCATCAGCAAAGATAAAGATGTCAGGCCAGAGACTGATGTGACTGGCCCAGTAGAGGAATGTGACTAAGATGGTTGTCACCTATTTTCTTACTTTGCATAAAATAGTAGTGTATCTTACAGCTTTAGAAGGCTTTAAATGTAGTATGGGGTTTGACAAATAATTCCACATCCTCCCCTCTACATCCACATGGGCAAAAGTATCTGTTTCAAATATTACTTAAGTCTCTAAGGAATACTTAAAGTTCGATGGGTTATTTAGTTTTCCACCCCGAAAGGGAGGCTGATTTTAAATGTCCCAGTGTTAAAGTGCTGGAACTAAGCCAACAATGGCCACAAATCAAAATATCTCCAAGCTACTTAAAGAAGGCTGGTTAAACAAATTATGGTTCATCATAATGATATACTATGCAGCTGTTAAAATGATGAGGACAGCTTTCTAGGTATTGATGCAGAGATATAACAAAAATATATCAAATAGGGAAGGAAAAAAAGGCAAGGTACATTTCAATGTGTGTAATGAAGATTTGCTATAAGTCAAAGGAGAGGGAGTGACATGACACTTTGTGCTTGCAACAGTATAAGGTTATCTTTAGGAAGATAGTAAATTTCTTTTTAAATGCAATTTTTGAACTCATAAGCATATAGTGCTTGCTATATGATTTTCTAATGATTCTTAGCCCTATGAGGTAGATACCTCATCTTTATCTTACATAGAGATCACACAGGAAGCAAATGGCAGAGCTGGGATTAAAATCCAGGAAATCTGGCTTCAGAATCATTGCTCTCAAGCACTATGCCTCATTGGTAAGAGCACTTGCAGGGGGGTTCGGGGAAAAGATATCACTGAGAGATTTGGAAGCAAGGGTAGAAGGACAGAAACAATCTGGTATATTTTATTCAATTTGAATTTTTGCCAATTGTGCATTATCTACTTAGCAAAATACAATTTAAAAAAATAGATCATGTACTCAAAACATCTAACTGAAAAAATATGGGTGATACAAAAGGTAAGGTGAAGCTAGGTTTTGAAGTACGTGGAGAATTAAACTGAGAGCTTAGATTTATGACTGACAATGCTTTTTGATGTATCTGAATATGGACAAGTCTAAATGACTTGGGGAACCTTCGGATACCTGGAGTGACTTCCTTTCTGCCACCCTTGCCCTAATTCTACAAATCTTCCAACAGGACCTAAGCATAATGAATAAAAACCATTGGGCTTTGGAGTAAGCAAGTCCTGATTCTCATTCTGAGCTGCTACTTTTAGAGTCCCAAGGCAAGTTGCCTTTACCTCAAATATCTAATCTACAAAATGGGTATATTATACACCATAGATTGATGGGAAGCTTAAATGAAGAAAGACATGACGTGCAAAGAAAAATGTGAAGCATAATATAGGTACTCAATTAGTGCTTGCTAATCATCTTGGTATTGACTAGGACTGAAACCTTAACTTTAGTAAAAATTGTTGCCTTTCCCAGAGATAACATACATTTTTCCTGTGTCTCTTCTACTTAAAAGAAACGTCAGGTCCTGGACTAGATCTAGTTTTATACCCCTAATTACTTTGAGTGCACCAAACATTCAATAGAGTAGATACTATTACTCCCCCCCCCCCCTTTACAAAAGAGGAAACTAAGACTCAAATACTGTAACCCAAGGTGCCTTAGCTGGGGATGGCGAAGCCATGACTCATCCCCAATGGTAATTCCTGCATCTCTCTTCTCTGTCCATTATTACTGCATGCTACCTCCCTGACTGTCCAGCTCATCTTTCAAGGCCAATCTGAACCCTATCTGAGAAACCTTCCCAGCCTGTCACAACTGAATTAATGTGTCTTTCTTGTGCACCTCTTCCAAGTTACAGGCCAACATTAGTTAAAAATTTGCACTGCATATTGTTCTCAAAGGTGACTGAATTCTTCAAAGACCAGATATTATTTTAGCCCCAATACATAGCAATTCATACAAATTGCCACCTAACATCTGTATCTTTTGCATCTGTATGTCATGTGTACCTCTTCTGCCCTCCATTTGCTGGAATAAGTAAAATTTGATAATCATAATGCATTACATGGAATTCAAACTGATCAAACACCTGGAATTCTCCCTGTGCTTTATATTTAGAGGGAACTAAAAATATATTGAAAACTTATCTCCATCTCCTTTTTCTGTAATACACTTCTAATATTCAATACACAAACATCATGACAAGGCACTGCAAATTCTATTGCATTCTGAATCAAATATTAAGATATATTTAGTAGCTTGTGTTACATCCATAACTCGACTTGAAAATAACTGATATGGCAAGCTGTTGGATCCTCCCTAACACACCTCAGTCTATGAAGTTCTCACTTGCATGGCCACAACTGTGGAAGAGGAATTTTGCCAAATCCACATTAGGAACTGGTCCACATTTTCCAACAAAAACATTACTAATGCTTAACTACTAAATCACTCATTAAGGACTAAACAGCTTAATGTATAATGACATGAAAATTAGTGACATTTCTAATAATTTATACAAGAAACTAGTCTGAATCCCAGCCAAGTAACTTATTTAGATACCCAGTCAGGTTCAAAATGAAAGACTGCATGCATTTCTAAATGGATATGGGAATTGTCACCATCAACTAAGCTTACCCTTCCATGATGCAGCATTCAAGCAATACAAAGAAAAACAATCTGAAATGAAGACAGCCACATATTTACCCCTCAAATTCTCAGCAGCTATAAGCATTGAAAACTTGAAAGACTCCTCAAGACTTCCTGATGCATGCATTATTAACCAAGTATCAAGTCCTATTATACCACATCTAAAGGAGGATTTGGCTGGTTTAATGACACAACTTCCCACTTGTGGAAACACTTGTGCCCTATCATGTGACAGTGTATTGTTGTCCCTTTCTATAAGTGAGGATTAACTGATCTTATAGTCACAGTTGTCATTATTGGGATATTCGTTTCCTGGTGATTTAGCCAAACCGCACCAGCAATTCCTGTCAAGGGCATTCGACAGGGTGTACTGCTCATAACTCCACAAACCTAGCAAGAAAGGATTCAGGGATGAACTCAGCACCCTTGAAGTGGGCAGAAACTAGTTGCATGATTGGTAAAAAGGAACCCAAAGTGGATTGTGTGGGCAGTATCCACAAAGCCCACTAGATTTTAACTGTTCACACTTGCCAAGTATAGGACTAGCTTGTGAGGCTACAAAAATGAGTGAACGAGTGGTCTGCAGACTATGACAAAGGGAATTGCTGACATTTTTGTCTATGTGTCATTATTTTAAGGAATGCATTGCCTTTGGGAAGAAAACAACAACAACAACAACAACAACAACAACAACAACAACAAAAACCTTCAAAGTTTATAAATTAATTCAAAGACCAGAAACTCTAATGCTCAATTTCAAATTTAAAAGTCTGTTGTTCTAAAACAGAACAAGGGAACGGTACACCGGTCAAGGTAGACAAGTAGACAGGACAGACTGGGCATCTTACTCCTAATTAGTGAAAGAATCAATCTTCCTACATCAATTAAAACTCTGTACTAGGTGTACCACTTAAGTGGGAAATAGAGATTAAATAAGTTGAAAACTCAAAAATATTTCAATTCAGAAACTTCAGAGCTGAAAATGTTACACTATCTACCATCACTTACTTTGTAATATGTATAAAGAAATGAGAAGCCAGAGTTGAAAACACAATCTATGCTCTCCACTTAGAAAATTCTATACTTATTATGTTGTCTTAAAGTGAAATTTCTAAAATGATTCTAAATAAATGTTATAGATCTGTGCAATTATGCCAAGAATATTTTACATGGCAAATATTTTGTCACACATTAGATTTGAGTTGCTCAGCAATTATTCAGCTCAGATGCACTTCTCTGCAAAAATACCATTATCACAAGAAATAGAACTTTAATAAAGTAATGCATTAACCTTTCCTCCCTATAGATCAGGAAATGCTTTTGGATCCTGAACTGAGGTGAATGGGGTGGGGGAAGCAGGGTGTGTGAAGTATTATAGCAAATAAAATAATTCTACACACATATTCTTCTAATTCATATTTTATTGCATTATGAAAATAATACATTTATTTCGCAAAGTAATCTAGGCTTCAAGTTGAAAACGAAAATTCTGAAAGAAATATACTGTTTTTTTGTTTTAATGTAATGAAATACTAGATGTATTCTAATCAATACATCTTAGCATTAATAGGCCAATAATTCAGTAAACCTAATTATAATTGCATAAGAAATTACAAGGGGTTTTTGCATTCATCCATTTTGATTAGCACAAATGTCAAGAGAGAACTGAGCTTCATTTGATCAAAACCAATGTATTTAATAAATTCCTGTTCAGAAGACAATTTGTAATACTACCCCAAATTTTTGTTTCCTTTGGTTCTACAAATTGCATTTTCAGTTAATTTCTCATAATCAAACATGGTAGTAGTTTTAGATTCTGCCCAAGTACCTTTATAACTAGTATATTACATTATTTGAAAATTGCTGATTTTACAAATGTAAAAATGCATAAATACATGCCTATCTACACTGGCAAAACAAAATGCTCTGAACCTCCAGGTTTTAACAGGCCACACCTTCTGGCCAGGACTTCAAGGATGCTTTCCAAACCAAAAGGTTATAGCTCCCTGACAAGTGATTCCACTGCTCAGTCCACACTTTTGACAGGTGTAGTTACATAAAACCTAACCAGATTAAATTTACCTAATAATCAACATTTAAAAGATGACATTTTCCACTAACTTCTGTTCTATTTTCATTACTGAAAAGATATTTAAAATGAAGAATGTTTTTACTTTTTAAAAGTGCTAAAAATGCATTACATATATATCCTCGCTTTCCTGAGCAGCACTTCAAGTTCTTTTTGTGTTGAGTTCAGAGTCTAGAGTCTAACAGATAATCTGCTCGAGGCCAAAAGAGAAAATATTCTTAATCACTGAGGTCTTGATACTTTACATCTTTTAATATAACTTTGCTGTGTTAAGAAATTGCCTAAAATTAGCCTTTTAAAAATTCACATCTGAATTAGTTACTATTAGAACTGATATTTTCATGAAGCAGTCTGTGTAAGTCCATCTACGTGAACTTGCAAAAATTTACTTCCAAATGGGCATTAGTATCTTAAACCAGCTGAACAAGGTTTTCCAGTTTAACTACAGAAGTATTTCATCTATCCTAGATAGTCCATGAGCACTCTACAACTATCTGTGTGAACAGCAACAACTTTGATCTATGATCAACATATATCTAATAAATATTTAAACTATTAAACTATAGATTAAAATGCAGATCTCTCATAGAGTTAAGTGATAGCATTTTGGTACATTCACCATTATTGTACTTTATTTAATAAAGATATACATTTCCCCTTGCAAAAATAACAATTGCAAGTTTACAAATAAAACCACAGACCTCAAAGTCATGATGCTAAAACTTCAACTTATAAGCAACAAAAGTTAAATCTACTTGTTTACAAATGGTCCATGGCACAATTAAAATAAAAATATCAAAAGGTCAGAGGATCTTAAAGAACAGGTTTATTGACAATAATTTCATAAATACTCTAAAGGAATTTTCAAGATTTCTTAACTTAAAATGTTTACAATCTGTTCTCATTGGCAAAATATCCCTCAATAAAATAAAACAGGTCACTAAAAATGAATGTCACATTTAAAATTTGCTTCATTTTAACATTCTTGCAAAATTAAAAAAAAATTTACAATGTGTGATTTTTCTCCCCTCTTGGGTACAGTAAATCAATATTGTTTTTTATTTCAACTATTAGACATATTCATAAATATATCATCTAGCTGCTGTGAATCTGACAGTCAAGTCAGTCAGTAGTATATTACCCTACAAACAAAAACTGAGTCAAATCATTTTGATATTTTTAGTCTAGCGATTTAAGTAGTCAAAATGCAAAACTGTGGTTGTCACCCAAATCACCCAAAAACATATGATACAGTGTCAGAAACTGTTTGTATCAGTTTTATAAGTTTATCTGTGTACTTCAGGTATCTGAAACTAAAAAAGGGATTCTTTTATATTTTGATAAAAATGTACTCAAATATTTCATAACATTAGTATTTATTGCTTTATATGAATACTGTATTGAAAGCCCAAGCATTCAGTTTACACACAGAAATTATATACCGCGTCACAAAGGCAGTGAACACATTACATTCTACAAAATCTACTTTACAGAAATTTAAAAATTCTAAATATCAAAAGGTACAGCTGAAGAAACAGGTATAAATTTGGCAGCCAGTAATTTTGACAGGGAAGTTGCAGCTTGTATGACTTTGTATTACGTGAATTTGAAAATATTGAGTTTAGAGTAATCATTGTGCTTTGTGTTGATCTGAAAAATATAACACTGGCTGTCAAAGAAGCATGTTCAAAAATATTTAATTCACTTCAAAATGTCATACAAATTATGGTGGTTTCTATGCACCCCTAAAGTTTCAGTCATTTAGCTCCAGGACATTACTAAAGTAATATATTAATTCTTCCAGTACAGTGGTGTTTCATATCATTGACATTTGCATACTCTAGAATAATTTAGAAAGAAGTGTGTAATATTCACAATGTTCAGAGAGCAAGCAAAAGTTTAAGAAACCTGCCCAGTTCTTCTGAGATGTTCTCATGTCAGCTTTATAAGCATTCATCCTACAAAATAGTAAGCTAATGTTTGAACACAATTTCCAAGATAAAGCACATTTTCTCATAAATAATGAAGTCTTTTTCTCAGTCACCTCAGAAGTATACAAAAGAAATTAGTTTGACAGATCTCTCGGAATGTGTTTACCTGGTATTTCAACGGACTTAAGATTTCCAGGGTTTCACAAGGGCCAGATTTTATTTGAATTACTCAGAAGAGAAAGAATCTGTCTTCTGAAAGAGGTGAACTCAATCATTAACAATAGAAAAAGTATCCACTGTATTCATCTCTTATAGAAACAGAAAAATATAACATTTCCCCCCTTAGAATAATATATATATGTATATATATATATGTATATATGACTTAAAGTTCCATTGTACATAGTCAAATAATAAAATCTGGAAATCAGCATGAAACCCTAAAATTCACATGTTAAAATGTTGAAGCTATGACCAAAATATGAAAACTGCTAGAGCTGTCAGAAAGAGACAAGACAAAAAGCTTTTTTTGTATATGTATAAACTAAATAATTTCCAAAAGGTTTTCAAAATTATAATTATTACTTTCCAGTTTAAAAACTTTAATTCTAAATTAAAAAAAAAAATCTATACACAAACCACTGATTTGACCAAACAAAAAAAAAAAAAGGTCAGCGGTAAGCAGGACCCAGAGGAGCTGATACTCACAATTCTTACATGTACAACTCTTTCAGGATTTATCTCACAAAGTACTTTATTTTTACAACCTGCTTCTCTTGTAAAACTAAAGGTCCACTTTATTACATAAAAGTTTTATACAGTGTAAAACCAGAACTGTATGTAAAATACTGCATCTAAATGTTTCTAAATAGTTAGTCTTGTTCCATTGGTTCATCTGTGACTTCTGTGGCTTCATCGTCATTTTCCATGGATGATTCTGAAAGAATCTCTCCAGTTTTACTGGAATTGGATCCTACTAATTCTGTTTCATGGCAATTAGAACCACTACTTACTGTATTTTCGCTACCTTCAGAATGTAAATCTTTCTCAGCTTTAGTCAGATCAGATTCCTCCATTTGATTATTTTCCTCAGAAGTCTCTTCATTCACAGTTAAGGCATCATCAGATTCTTTTTCTTGATTTTTTCTTTCTGGGATCATTTCTCTTGATGTCATAAAAGACTCTAAAAATAAGCAAATGTTGTTGCAGTTAAATTTTATTTTTAAAATACTGCCAAATGAATTGTCATACTCTATAGTTCAAATCATATCCCCAGAAACTCAGCAGCAACCACATAAATGTGGGGGAAAAGCCCAATATCAGCATTATAAGGAGTTCCATTATGTTAAATTCTTTCAAGCAAAAAATGAAGTACAAGAATTTGAGGATCTCCTTACTCCACCCTTTTACAGATGGTCTCTAAATACCTTCTTCTTCCTCTTCATCCTCTTCTTCATCTTCTTCAGTACAGTGTTGCCTGGCACAACTACTTTCTTTGTCTTTATCCTGAGATGAAGATGATGTTTCTGTTTCTTCTACCATAACTGAGGAAATTTCACTGGAAGATGTCTGACTGGCTGTCTCCCTGACTTCACTTTCTTTGTCAAATCGAAGTCTTTTTACTTCATGCCCTTCAGCTTCCACAGCATCTTCATCTGGGTGTTTATTTTTCAAAGGGCTCACTGAGGAACCTTCCGATCCAGATGTCAAAGAGTCACTGTAAATGGTTTTTTAAAGTGTCATTAATTAAGATTGTTTTCTTCATCTTCTACATTCTCGTTTTTAAGGTCTAATACATTTTAAATTGTATTTAAGTGTTAAAGTTAAATTATAATATCTGGGCAAAGGAAACACAAAAGAAAATTTCAAGGGAAACTAAGCCATTTAATATTTCCCAGAACTAGTCAATAAGTAATACTACAAGACCTTTCTCTTCAATTCTCCAATAACTGTCCTCCTATAATAAAAACTACAAGTCTTCCATATGGTCATACTCTTTAAATCCTTATTTAGTCTTCTTTCACTCAATATAATGTAGAAAATTTAAGATAGGATATAAATGTTTCCCTTTATGATCTATGATAAGAAATTATTCACAAAATTTCAACTCATTTATCTTTTCTAGTATGTTTCAAAAACAAGAAATAAAATGCATCATGACCACTTCATTTTCCTAAGACCCTATTTTAAAGAGGATCTCCCTAAATTAGTAGTTTTAAGCCTTTTCAGTGCCCATCTTCAGCGTGTGCTAAATGCTCCGAACAGAAGCCACAGCACCTATAACTACATTCAAACTTGTTCTATCCCTCAAAACAATAGTAAATTGTAAATAATAAATGATGAGTACTGAAAGCCATCAATAAATATTAACATTTTATAACATTTAAAAAAATATATAAATCACATACAAACCTGTGGGTTTTGTCCTCATTTTGCTCTAAGTTTGACTCCTTGCCATCTGTGCTCTCAGGCAAGCCATTTGTTGTCATGGGGACTGACAAAGAGACCTTTGGTCGATTAAGTGGCCTAGGTGTCCCAGGCCCATTTATATTAGACCTATGGTAAGATAAATAAACATCATTTCCCCATTTCTGTAAAATGTTATCCCTCCCAAGGTTTGTTTATATGAACACATCACAGAAATATTTGTTGTAATTTTAACTTTCAGATCCATGTAACCAAACTGTTTAGTATATGCTATATCCTCCATAAAATACCCATTAAAAAAAAAAGTATAATAAATTCACTACTCAAAATTAGAAAAACGTTAAGTTCTTTAGACATTAAAAATCAAAAATCTTACCTCTCAGTATAACTTGGTGAATTTCCAGGAAACATAACACCATTCATTCGATTTAAACTATTAGTATTGTTTTTTCTATGAGGGAAAAAAAATACTGTTATGGATGGTTTAGTTCTTTAATTCTGACAAGAATCCCAAGTCTACAAGATCTGTTGTAAGATCTTACTGTCAAAAACCCAAATAACGAGAAGTCTGTGAGAAATAACAACTATAGGATTATCTCATTATCTTAATAAAGAATACAGGTATATTCTTGAAACCACCCTTTAAAAAATTCATGAAATCAGAGATATTTTTTAACCTTAAACTGATGTTACTCAACAGGGGGTATCCTCTACACAAACCCCCAACCCCCACCCTACATCACCAGGAAATATTTGGCAATGTCTGAAGACATTTTTGTGGGGAGAGGGGAATTACTGGCAGTTAGTGGGCAGAGGCCAGGGATACTGCTAACCTCCTGTAATTTCCAGGGCATTTACTTGTAGTAAAATGTTAATAGTGCCAAGGACTGTGCCCATAGCTCACATCTTAATTTACTATATAAACTCTGACAATTGGAAAGTTTTCCATCATGAAGAGAAATGTCATCAAGTAGCTAATTCAAACTGAGGAGTTATGCCCTAGAGATGCCCTGGAAAGGTATCTAGGAAAGGTATCCCAGGGCCCTAAGTGCCATGACAGTACCTAAATCCAATGTTAAGATTACAATAAATAACAAATCCCTTTAATTCTAATACCTTTACTGACAAAACACACAGTAATGTTTTTAGTATAAGAGCTGCTAAAGCAAGTACAACCCGGAGTAATATCATTGATAACATTCTACTCTAGAAATTAAGTAGTAGATTTAAAAGAATTTACAAATGTTATCATGTTAAATTACATATAAAATACCACCTATTTAAAGACTAATACATTAGAAATGACATAATAACCAGAATATACTAAAAACAGAAACATCTCTATACTTACTCTGAAGAAGGATAAACACAGCTAACAACCATCACATTCTGCAAAAACAAAAATTGGAGTTTTATACTTCATAAAGTATAAGCATTTGTTTTTAATTTCTCAAATTCATTCTGTTAGGTTAAGTTTTCAATTATTCTGATTTTACTAATACAAAATTAAATGTTTAAAGATGAAAACTTATAATCAAACAACAAAAATTAAAAGACTAATATCTTACTAATGCATTTTTATTTTTTGCCATTTATTTTTTACTCTACTTTACTTTGGAGCCCATATTGTATGTAACTGAGTAGAACCATGCTCTCCTTACTTTAACTCGCCTCAAAATATTTAAATATCAAAGCACTCAGGCCAACTATAATGAATTTCCTGATAAAGCAATACCAATCCAAAGTTTGATGTGCAGGATCATATACCCAAGGAAAAAGACTCAAATCTTTTTTGTAATATAGCCTTATTGGTAATAACAATATTCAGTAAACACTATGAGACAGAGTTAAGTGCTTTATATTTAATCTTCCTCACAACCCTATAACTATCAACATTTTACAGATCAGGAAACTGAGACTTAGGTTAAGTAACTAGTTCAGTTACTTAGGTTAAGTAACATACCAGGCAGGGCCAACCCCTGGTATGACTATTGTGACACTGCCTTTTAATCCAAAGATCACCACAATGTAATTATTACAAAGTCCCTGAGCTGAAAAATAAGTATTAATAAAACATCTCAAATCTCAAATTCATCTTCTTCAGAAATTTTATTAAACTGAGGGCATGGAATCTCAACAAAACATTAATCCACTAAGGCCCTATGATGTATTTTAAGTTGCTAAATAATAGTTCTAGATTTTTGCTGCAAGGGTAAAATAAACAGAATTTGAATTATAACCTTAAACACAACTATGTTTTAGGATCAATCACCATGTGAAAGAATTAGCAACCCACAGGTCCAATCTTGGTTCCTACAGGGATCCTTCATTTGTTCTTGACTCTAGACAAGTCAATTTATTATTTTCCTTCCCTCAAACACCTTGATGTCTTTGTCCATTACATTATTTCCTTTGTCCAGAATGCCTTTCCTTTTACTAATATACCTTCATAGGAAAGCTAATGCTTCCTTCATTCTTAAATATGACCTTTGTCTTTCTCAATATCTAACTTAAACGGTCTGTGTCAGTGATTTCCAAAGTTGTGTACCTCTGAATTCCAGAACTAAACTAAATGAATTCTGTGTGTTAACAAGTTTGTAAATACACCCTAAAGTATCTATTATAGAACTGTGCAGAACATTTAATATGTTGATGCATATATTATGAATATCCAAGAGATAATACCAAGCTGTGTTCCCCAAACTTAACTGTTCACAAGCTCTCTCTCTCTGTTCCCTCTATTAAATCTCTCTGAAACTTTGACCAAAATTCAGCAAACAATTTGGGAAAAACTTCAGGTAGGGTGAGAAACTTATTTCAAGAAAAGATGCCCAAAACAGCTCTTATTCAATGTTTTTTTTTTTTTCTAAAATCTATAATGCTAATTAATATAATTCTAATTATAAATACCTTCTCTACTCCTCTGAGAAATTTGTCTGTTCCTGTATAGTTTCTCCTTGGATCTGTTAGCAGTTCACATAGTCGCTGAATAGTAAAAGGGATACTGCAAAAGAATATAATTTTATAGTCTGAGGTCATTAATTATCAAGAGAATTAGAAACATTATTAATCTAGCTATCTAAAGCTTTAGTCACACACGTGGTAAGCTACAAAAGAAAATGCTACAATAGGGGAATGAATGGGCGAGTCTCTTAAAAACAGGCAAGACAATAGGCACACCTGTCTTTTTATTTAACAAGAAAACAATTTTCCCTTCCTTGCCTTAACAAGCAATAAAAAAAGAAAAATTAACAGAAAGCTTCAAAACTGACAAAAAAAATTAACATTATGAATTCAATTTTAAATTTGCATGAGAAGTGATCAAAATAATCAAATTAGAGTTTATTTTAATACCTTTCCTCAAGCATTCTTTTGTACAGTTTCCCCAAAGTGTTCATATAACTACGAAATGTTTCCAATGAAAAAGTACTATAAATATGGTTCTCCTATACAATTACAATTTTATATATGCTCTACAAGTTTCATGAAACTTAAAATAGATACAAACATACATACTCAATATTTTGGTAAATGTCTTATTGTTAACTTTACCAAACATCTCAACCATAATCGAATTTTCACTTGATCAAAAAATCGCACAAAACTGACATAAGTTGGAAATAAAGTCGTTTAAAAAATATAAAGTTTTGATTTGACATACTATAAGCATTCTTCAGAATTACAATCTGAAAAGCAAATATGAGCACTGGTTATGACAAATGCATGTAGGAACAAAATAAAGACCAGTATTTGCCATACAAATCTCTATTTTCATACATAAAATTATAAAGCCTTAAATTAATAGTTAACATTCAATAAACAGTTCTTTATGGGCAGTTTAACATAATACTCTCCAAGGTAAAGTAGTTAGTGAGTAAACAGTGCCAGGATTCAAACACAGTTTTACTTTGAATCCCATGTCCTACTACTTTCCACTGTGCCACACACAGTACTTAAAATCATGAGTTTATTTTCTGATTGAACAAACTACATTTAGTTCTCACATTCTTAGCACCAATACTATTCTTATATTCTTATAAAGTCAATATGATTTACAACAAATTTTGAAAATCTATAAATGTTACTCATATAAAAACAAATATTTTAGTTTTTTGAGGGAACAATCAATCTTTTCTCAATTAGCATCAAACCTGAAGTCAGAAAACTATCATTCTTCCAAAAGACTGGGCACTAACTAACAGATTAACGTTTCACATATCGCAAATATTCAAAAGCAGCCAGAAATACTGAACTTCTTTGATGTTCATCATGACTGCTACAGGAAATTCCTTAGGGTTCCTAAAAAAGAATATTCTTTTCCCTGCTTTTAAAAATTTATTCAGCATGAAATACGGTGTGAAAATTATGAATTTTTAAAATGGAAAAAGGCACAGAACGTACCCAAAATGTTACTATTAATAAAAATATAAGCTTACACATCTGTTTTGTACATCCCTTATAAAGACAACACATAACTGGAAACCTATGGCAAATAAACAACTGTTACTCCTTAAAAAAAAAAAATTTAAGCATTTTCCCAAACTACATATGTAAACAATATTAGTTTCCAAATAATCTTTTCTCATAATTGAAAGCTGCTAAAGGGCAGGATTTCTTCACTTTATGCTCAACATATAATTTATTTACATACATATAAATCTTAAATATACTAACATGATTTCAGAGTATTAGTGGTACAATCGAACCTGAGTCTCGTCTCTTTCTAGTTCATTACTCTCCAAACCAACCAACCAACCAACCTCCCTCCCCCCTCCCTCCTTCCCTCCCCACCCCTCTCTGTCTCTCTCTCTCTCTCTCACACACACACACACACACACACACCACCTACGTTATTTCCTAATTATCTCAGGGATACTGTAATTCAAACAGCAGTTAATAATACTTAAACAGATGTCTAGTTATGTCTTTTCCACCAACTAAATTTCTTTCACACATCAAAAGCTAGTATTTTCTCTTAAAATTAGCTTTAAAAGATGAGTAGCTTTACACTTCCTGTTTACACTAAATGTCTGACTAATTTTCTTTAGAAAGGTAAGTAAAACTGCAGTCAATTATTAACAATTTATGTTTTGGTAACTATCAATACTGCTTTTGGGAGGAAAATGTATTATGTTTGCATAGCAATGTCGGCAATAATAGCCTATGATAAAATGAGTTGACATCCTTAAGACACTTCAGCTTTTAAAGTCATTTTACCAAGTGTCCAACAGATGGCACCAAAGTGTCATAACACTTCCCTTCCTCAGACAAATACTATTTAGTTGTAAATAATAGTATCCATTGGAAATTTCAATACAATTTTGACAACTGCACTGGAAGGTGTCTTTCCATACAGTTAGTACTTATGAATAAATATGAGGGCATTCTATAGGCTACAACAACTTAAAAGCTGAGCAGACATATGTGAATAATTATAATAAATAGTAATAAAATTATGTACACAGTGCCATGACTGAATAAAATGCATGCCAGGGAAGCAAGCATGAACCTGGGAAGACTAAATCTGAGGTGGGTCTTTAAAAATAGGTATAAAAATAAACCTGATAAACACAGCCCATGTGAACACAAGGCACAAAAATATGAAAAGTTTGCTTTCTGTTACTCTTCCATTAGACATAGCATTCAAAAGTTTATTCTAGCTTCTGAAAATATTGTCTTTTCCCAATAAAAATAACCAGCAAAATTAAGACACACATGCTAAGAAAAAAGAGCAAAAAGATACTACTCACTCTTGATGAAATATGAACTAGATAGAATCCCTAAATTTGGGAATATGGAGTAAGGATGCTCATTAGCAAAGGTATATTATAAAATAAATAGCTCATTAGAAAAATATTTGGGGTTATATCAAATAAAAGGCATACAAGTTTCCTCTGCAATATATTATTTTTTGCCCACATCATAAGATGAAAAACTAAAGAGTATTTAAGGAACTGAAAGAAGTTTTAAAAGGGTATGACTACCTAGCATTTTAAATTTTTTGAAAAAGTATCCCTACAAAATCTAATAAAACTTACCACACCGACACACACACAAAGTAAAATATCCAAAAGTTACAGATGGTATTACAACAGAAATACTACAGAACACTGTCGACCAACCTTCTTTTAATATACAAATTATAAGGTAGTGTGATTAAAAAAAATACAGTGGCTAGCGCACTTGGAGACCTTGCCAAAGTTGAATTTACCTATCATAAATCTTCATGTCCTTATATATGGAAAACAGGGATTCTGAAAGTGCACTTTTCACGTGGACTAAATATAACATACTTTAATCACTTAACAGTGCCTAAAATATTTCATAAAGTATTGAATCAGAAATTATGAGATTTATTGAAAATGTTTTGTAAAATGACAAGTATTAAAAAATTTAAGGAAATAAAGAATCAGCCTCTTTCATTAACGGTAAGTAACCCTCAACTAAGTAAATTAATATCTGCACCATTCCCCATGCAAAAATAAACCTATAGTAATTGTCAATTTTAATCAAGTTCATCATCTTCTATAGCCTACAGTAGTCTGAATTATCTTAATTGCATCAAATAAAAATATTTAAAAATTCACTCAATTTCTGATTTTTATCTTTCATCTTAAAAAATTTCATTAGAGCGAGCACTGCTTCAAACCATAATACCATGAGACATAACAAGGTGGGGAATACAGGAAGGAGGGAAGGCAACTAAACTGATTCTTAACTAGTTAACAGATAGAAAGTAAAGAAAAAATAAATAACATTTTAACCAACAGAGTCAATATGCCCAACAATAACAAATAATTAACAAAAAATGCAATAACTCTTATCTTCCCCAATCAAGAAGCAAACATCCAGCAAGCATTAACTAAAACAGGACAAGGTAGTAAGAGAAAAAAGTAACATAAAGACTAGATAGAACCCATTCTCTCAAACCTGAATAATGTTGAACTGTAAAGCAAAAATATAAAATTTAAAAAAGAGTGTTTTTCTATCTACTATTCAGACTTAAGAGTCTAAAAATCTCATATATAACCTTTAAACAAAATATGAAGATGCACACTTTCAGGTGCAGAAACTTATGAGAGATGTCCGTGTTCATGCACACACATAAAAATCTATCATGTGAAAGTTCTCAGGATTAAGCACCATCTGGTTCATCATTTATATTAAATTTAGAGAAGAAATTCAATAGTCAGAAAGACTATTTTGCCAAAAGATAATAAACACTCCTCACCTGTGATTATACCTGCTTTAGAAATGACATAACAAAGGTTTTTAGGTATCATGTGGTTGTGCAGTTTTTCCAAATCTCTCTTAACATAGAGCCCTGCTATTTTAGTCAACTATCTAAAATAAGTGAAACATCCTGCTTATTTTAGAAAGATCTTAGGTCTAACACAATTGTCAAAGGGGTACAAGACTTAAGTGATTAATTCTTTCAATCATTTAGAGGACATTTTTTAAAAACCTCTAGGAATGTAAGTTATATTATTCCTACCCCTGAAAATCCCTCTTTGTGTATCATTATAAAAATGAACTACTAGCTACTAGTAGTTTCTAAATTATACTAATAGTGTTTACAATAAGAGGAGGATTTTCAAAAATGGCCCTGGTTTGAGTAAGCCCATATGCCTTTTTGTTCATTACAATCCCAAACAGAGGACATAAAATACTGACAAATACCTTTTAATTGACCATTCCATTAAAGTTTCTATTTTTGTTAATTTTATTTTTTGGTGTTTCCTCATCTAGGGAAATGTAACTTTAAATTCTAGAAAGTAGCTATAATCTATCTTCTATAAAATTTTAAAGTTTAAAAATAATCTTAAAGAACAAGAAAATATGACTAAATTGGGGGGGGGGGCGCGGAGGACTTAAGCATTCAACAATGTAATTCTATCTACCATGGCCCACTAAACCAAATACAGATATAGAATTATTCATTCATTCAATACTTGTTTGAGGACCAACTATATTTAGGCAGTCACTGTTTCAGGCCTTGTTTGGAAAAGATGTTACACCTGCTCTCTAGCATCTATCTATCTTATAGTTCAGGAAGTCAAGAAACATGTGAATGAACAAATTCCACTGCAAAGAGGGAAATTACACTACAATTTTAGAAAAAAGATAAATCTTCACGTAAAAATGCTATATAATATTTAATGATTACAAAAAAGCAAAACAAACAAACAAAAAAACAATTAGAAAATCACCAAAAGAAAAGTGATATGAAACTACAATTCACAAAAGAATCATTAAGGTCATAAAAAGATGTTCAATCTCATTTGAAATCAAAGAAACAAATCCATGCACATGCACAAAAAATTAACGAAGAATTTACACTATCTGCATTTATATACACATGAAAGCACAAATGAACATATTTTATGAGGTCACTTTGGCAGTATCAATAAAAATTTTAAATGTGCATACACACTGACCTAGCAATTTCATTTCTACAAATTAAAAAAGGGAAAAATAAATCTACAATCAATACATCATCAACACAAGACAATCATCAACACAAGAAGATATATATAAAGATGCTCACTACAAGCACTACTTTTAACAGCCAAAAAACAAACGTCTACAACATTTATGGGGTCAGGGCAAAGGAATTATACCTGTTCTTATAAAGTGCAGCCATTTCAAACAAATAGGCAAACGAAAGACAGCTGTAAATGTACTGATACAGAGAAGTTGTCAAAGCTCTTCTAAAAGGAAAACAAATAGCATATAACATGATTCTTTGATTCTTTTATGTATTCCTATGATGTCTGGGGATCTTTTTAAAACCATAAATATTTATCCCTTTTGTAATTTAAAATATAATCTATTACAGGTAGTAGCATATACTAAAAAGAACCAACTCTCAAACTGGTTGAAAAGAACAAAATACTGTCTCTACCACTGTCAGCAATACCGTTTAAAGCAACAAACTGATATTCAAAACAAAAATAAAATTGAAAGAGATTATAGACATATTTCAATGTATCAATCAATATATTGATACACACAAAAAAGTGTATTAAAACAAAAATATTAATATATCATTGATAAAGATTGGAATATGTCTGACAAGGAAAAATTCATAAACTCCCACTTCTAAAAATTCAATTAAAAAATATAAGTTCAAAATATTTATGGTTCAAAGATAAAAAATGTTTTAAAAGCAATTATGTTTAAGTATGCTTAGGCATTTAATGATTATGAAAGTTATTTTTGGAAGTAGGTCAATTACCTGATTTAGATTAAGGAATTATATATTTAGATTTACTTAATAACTTACATATCTGTGTCTAGCTGACTTAATTTGGAAGAATTGAAAGTGGTATTATTGATTGAGAATCATAAATAAATTAGCTTAACATCCACAAAACAGTGGTTTGTGAATTTGACTTTAACTTGACCTGTTTCACCTTAACTCTTATGTTTAAATGGTAGCCATAATTTACTAAAAATAAAAGATAAGTTATCATAATGTCTAATATCTATTTATGCATTATTTATAAATATCCCAAGAAGGATTCTTACCTTGAACACATTCAGTTCAATAGTAAATATTATGCAACATACTTCTAATACAAAGCATGTAGTTTCTTCTAGGTATGTGCTTAAAAACATTAACTAGTAATAATACGGAAATATATGCAGCATATGGTTAAATAACTCTCAACAGTACAACAGAGTACACAGTGAAAATAAGTCTCCTTCCCGTACCAAATCTCCAGGAGCAAAAACTATAATTGATGGACTGCAAAGATAAAATTGTAATTCCCCCTTCACCAACAAAATATTTTAGTAACAGACCTGAAATCAAAGCATAAGAATTTGATATTTTAAGCAAAACTGCTAAACTTCAAGGAAACATGACATGTAATAGAGGATTAACTGAATTACACTATCTTGTTGGAAATCCCATGTGATTAAATATCTGAAGAATAAGATTTATGCTACCTAAAAATACACGTGAAACCCCTTCAAATAAAATATGAATTTATGGTTAACATATCCATATTCATTAAATTTTATGTCATCCCACACTCCAAATTACTAATGCCAAACTGAAACTGACAATTCAACTTCACATATACCATTTTCCTTCAAAAAGGGAAACCCTAAAAATAAAGTCCTAAAAAGAAAGCATTTAAAATGACAGAGTATATGAACATACAACCATTTTTTAAAGGATCGATTTTATTACAGCACACGCAGAGTATTTTTTCAAGTGGAATGTTTCACAAAGGGCTAAAAATGGGTACCTGAAAAAATTGTTAATTTTCATTTGAAAAGACTTGTTTTGATGATCTACAGGTACAAAGTACATGATATACAAACTAAAGATTTATGACACCAAATATAAAATAAAAAGGAAAAAAATGTTAAAATATTTCTTGATATATGTTTCCATTGCCATACCCATTGAAAGTGTGAATGCAACTAATACACATAAAAGCAGCTCAAGTTAAAAAAAAAAAGTTATAGGAGAATTTGAGATCTTCAGAATTCCAAACAAGCCCACCCAGAACCACCTTGCAGACCTAGACCCAGTGCTAGGTACACCCAAGGCCCACTGTGCCCCACTGGCTCCTTGCTTTACATTGGCTGAACTTGGGTGAGTCTTCTCTCAGAATTCTAGGTCTTCTAATTTTAAGTAGGCAGGACAAGATTTTATTATTTGAGCAGTTCTTAGAAAATCCTCGAGGTGGGTAAGGGTTGAAATAACTAAGGAAAAGGGAAAAAATGAGTCGTTGCTTTTAATTTTGGCTTTTAATTGGATTGCTTACTGAGAGTCTGAAAAAAAATCTTTGCTGGCTAAATTCTCTTTAGCTTCAAGAGAGACTACGACACTTGCTTCCCCAACCTGAATAATCAAAGAGTGACAACAGTTGTTCAGATCCCTGAATCTGGAGTGGCAGAGTTGGGTGCCAAGAGACATCCAGTGAAGCTGATCCTGTAGAAGCCTGCAGGAACCCTAGGTAGAAGGGCAGGGTGCCCTGGAATGGGTTTACACTGAGAGGATGCTTGAGAGAGGAGCCCAAAGGATCATGGTTCTGGCAGCATCTGTTGAGTTCTTGCTTGGGCATTCTTAAGTAACAAATAATCTTTGTGGGGTTATCTGTGGAAAAATTTCCTCCAGGGCCTAAAGCAGTCCTATAAGGGGATATATGCCGCATTTGGTTTGTGGAGACATGCACGTTAAGGGCTGGTTTTTCCTAAAAGTTTGTTTAGATTCTACAGATTTAAAAATTAACATGGGAAATCATTCTTCTCTGCCAACAAGGGCCACCAACCACAGTCAGGCTCCCATTAATACTAAAATGGCCAAGGTGAAGATGCTTTGATACTTCTAAAATACTTTTTACATGCACAAGTAAAAAAAGCTGGCTATAAAATCAGCCAGAAACAATAGAAAGCATATTTATTTGGTCTCTTGAAGCTTCGAAAATAGGACTTAGATAATGAATCAACCCAGGATGTCCTTTAGGTGTCAACTAAATTTTTTGAGATATTAAAAATGGCTGTCCTTACTTTAAAATGGGAAAGCCATTTGGAACTTGATTTGTCAAGGACAGATATAAATTGTAAAAGGCCTCCAAAACAAAATTTGGAGCCAAGTGTTCTCTGTGTCTATCTCTGTATGTCTACATATGTATGTTATAAATGTAATTTAGATAATTTTCTACATCTGGGTGGTATTACAATTAACTTAAAGACAAGTATTTTTAAAGACTGGGTATTCTAAAATTCTCAGGATATAGAAACTAACACAAATGCTTTTCAAGCTCATGTGATCTAAGATTAATCCTTAGTAAATAAAAGCTATCTTGTTTGTTGGTTTAAGTAAAACAGCCAAATTTTTATTTTACACAGGTTTTACAAAAATAAGTCCATGTTGATAACTGACTTTAATGTCTATGCGACATGTTTCTAGGTTATAAAATCTTAAAATATATTTGCCTGTAAAAGAGCCTATGTTTCTAAAAGTTATAAACCTTATTCACAAACCTACCAAGCTAAAGAATATTAATTGCTTCTTAGTTTTCATTAAAAATTAAGGTTTTACGGATTAAAATCTCAATATACGTAGAAATAACTCTGCAGTATTCCAGAATAACCCCCTAGAACTCCTGAAAGGATCTGTCTTTTATGTTAAACTGCATGGGAAAATAAGAAATAGTCAGGACTAGGGGAAACCCAAGATGGCTACTTATTTCTTTCCTGCTCCTAGCTCTCCATTTTTTTTTCACATTTCTTTATGTATCATTGTGCATTAAGCAAACTTACATAAATATATTTATGAGCTGGCATTATTGAAAGGAAACATCTTATACTATTGCCACAAAAATTCCAAGTTGATAATCACTTTCTTTCACAGCGAGCTCCCAGGAGACAAAGACTCTAGATATTATTTTTTGGAAAAGACATCAAAATAAAAGATATTCTCCAACCTCAATGAAAGGGAACTTATCAAGTACCCAACCATGAATGGACTTTCATCCCACCTCTGACACTCGCCTCCTATAATGGACTTCAAAGACTCCTCGAGGATGAGAAGCTGCTGACATCAGAGGTAGACAGCTATCTCAAGAAGTCAACGAGGCCTGTATAATACCTACAGACTGATATTGAATGTAGAACGTATTTTGTCTCTTTACCTATTTGCTAATGATATTAGTCATAACAATACTATACTTGTTCTTTGAGTTTTTCTACATAGTCCAACAGTTTATAATTACTGAATATGTATAAGATTATTGTTAATATTCAGCCTCCACTCAGATCCCATTTTTACGGTGTTGCCCCATCTCCAATGGTCAACAATACTGGGACTTCCCAGGAGCGAGCCATTCTAGCATGGTGAGACCACACTACCTGACCAAAAGGCTGGTCATCAATGCATCCTTTGGACTGATGTACGACCAGAAGGGGGAACTGAGTACCTCTCCCCACAGAAAAGATTTCTATGGAAAGTAAACTCACAGGGTGATCTGATTATAAATTCCTAAAAGGCCAGGTCATATTGGGTAGTCACACCCCAGGCATATAACTTCTTTATTAAAAGCCTTACTTTTGTCTCAAGCAAGCCATGTCCATTATTTCTTTGTCTGTAGGTTAACACACCTTTGAAAAGCCTCTTTTCAATTCCCTTCTCTAAGGTAACCTTCCTCGAGAGTAAATAGTCTTAGCTATCCTGTAATCCAATCCCTGCCTTAGTTTCCCCACCTTAATGTAATCTTCCATCCATCTCTGCCTTAATTTCAAATGCATGAAATAAACTGCAAAACCTGTTCTGTGGAGCATCTGAGATCTTGCTCCTCAATACATGTTGTCAGTTTGGCTCAAATAAACTCATAAAATTAAAAAAAAAAGTGGTAAATACTTTAAGAACTTGTAAGCTGAAAATCAATAACTACTACTGTCACTAGAGACACAAAACTTATTCTATTGGATAGTGAGTTATCAAACAACCGAGCACATCAAAACTTCTGGAAAAATCTATCATGTTCTGATAAAAAGCAAATCTTTAAAACAGTATTAATTGCATACCCATTAAATCCAGTGACAATTTTCAGTATTCTTTCCTTCATTTCATCAAAGGGAATATATTCGACATTAGGGTTGGGTGGACCTCTTGGTTCAGGAGCTGATGTTCTGAAGTCATCCATCACTTTCTCCAGTTTGAAAATAAAATAGCCTTTAAATTGGGACCACTGAATCCTATAAGAAAAAAAAAATACAATACCACGTAGCTTTATATTTCTTGAACAAAAGCACAAATACAGAATTTACCATCACTAATGCTAACAAAATTCAGATCCGAGTTAGTAGTAGTAAGATGTTTTTTCAGTAGTTCCATTCATTTCTCCCAACACCTGACACAAATGAAATCCAAATCTCTGATAATGACTTTAAAAATTAACTACCTCTGGCTGAAAGCCTATTTATATGCTAAGCCCTAATTTTAGCATTTTTGAAACATTATTTTTTTCAAGTCTATGCTGTATAACAAACCTAACCAGGAAGGTGTTACTGCCTCATTTTAAATAGGTGATCAGAAATTGGCCCAAGTTCACATTTATAATTTTAAGTGTACGAGTCAGAATGACACTATACCTTAAGCTCTTAATATCCAAGCTATAATGTTTATACAGATTAGTGAGGTTTCTTTGTATTTGTTTAATAGCAAAATAAATTTCAATTTCTTTTTTCTTTTGCTTTTAACTATTATTTTCACTATCTTTTGTCAAAGGAAAGGTACATCATAGGTTCTATCCAACAGGTATCTGCAAAATAAAAAAACATAATTTAAGTAGATTTCATATCTATTTATTTATTATAGTAATAAAACATCTTTCATCCCTATCGCCTCATATTTTACCACTATTATAAGGAAATTTTGTTATGATACCTGTCCAAAGAATCTAAATCCAGGAGATTGCAGTCAGGGATACCAACCATTTCCCCAGACAGTACAACCATTAGTGGCAGCAGATAGATTTCTTACATAGGTGACTACTTATACAAAATAAGGGGAGTGCTAATCTACAATCATTATTTCCATCCCATCCTGCAACCCTCTAAGATAGGGTAGCATTTCTCAAAGTGTGGTCCAAGAGGTCAAAGCTATTTTCATAAGGGCTGACTTTTTCACTGTGTTGCCATTTTCAATGTTGGTGCAAAAGCAGCGGTGGGTAAGACTGACATTTTAGTATAAATCAAGGCAGCAGTACCAAATTGTACTAGTAGTAGTCATTACCTTCTTCACCACCAAACTTACAGTGAAACAAAAAATTCATGATACAAATTCTGAATACACACTTTTTAATATTCTGTGTAACAAAAAGGGAAGTATACACAAAAGATTTCTGTTGCATATAAAAATGCAATGGACATCTCAAGGAAAAACAGCTGAATATTGTTCCCAGCTGAACTACCTGTATTTTTTTTACGTGAAAACACTGTTGAACAAAATATTATGTTTATTCAGACCAGCATATATTTGGTAGACGTTTTCTCAAAAATGAATGAAGTCTTATCACTGTAAGATAACTGAAATATGTGTGGCCAATGATAAAATGGAAGCAAAAGTCTGGAAATCTTTGTCATTGTAAACTTAAAGGTTCCTGAAACATTTCCAAGACATTTCAAAAATCAGTAAGTGTTGATATAAAAAATTTTGTGTGATAAACAAAAAAACCTTTATATTACCAAAGGATACTACCAATAAGAATGAAGAGACAATCCAGAGAATGAGAGAAAATATTTGTAAATCATAAATTTGATAAGGTGTTAATATCCTGGATATATAAAGAACCACAATTCAACAACAACAAAAAACAAACTGGAGCAAAGTCCTTGAACAGACATTTTGCCAAAAATATACTAATGGTCAATAAGCTCATGGAAAGATGCTCGACATCACTAAGCATTAGGGATATGTATCAAAATCACAACTAGAACCTCACATCCATTAAGCTGCCTATCAGCCAAAAAACAAAGAAAATACCAAGTACTGGCTGACAAGAATATAAAGAAATTGAAACCTCGTGCATTGCTGGTGGGAATGTAAAATGGTACAGCTTCAATGGAGACAATATAGTAGTTTCTCAAAAAAAAAAAAAATCAAAATATTACAATATGATCCAGCAATCCCATTTCCAATTCTAAAAGATCTGAAAGCAGGAACTCGATCACATACATGCACACCAATGTACACAGCACTATTATTCAAAAGAGCCAAAAGGTGGAAACTGCTTGAATGTTCAACAGATGAAAAGATAAACAAAATGTGGTATATAAACATACAATGAGGTATTATTCAGCCTTAAAAAGGAAATTCTGATAAATGATACAACATGGATTAATCTTGAAGATATATGCTAAGTGAAGTAAGTCACAGACAAAAGAATATCTTATGATTCCACTTTAGATGAGGTTAACTAGACTACTCAAATTCAAAGACACAGAGAGCAGAAAGGTATTTTTGCCAGGGGCCAGGAGAAGGGAAGGGTGAAATGAAGTATTACTATTTCACTGGTACAGAGTTTCAGACTGAGCAGATGAAAAAAGGTCTGATAGTGGGTGGCTGTAGCACAAGATTGTGAATGAACTTAATGTCACTGAATTGCACATTAAAAATGGTAAAGCTTGTTATGTATATTTTACCCCAATTAAAAAGTCTTGAAAAATGGGCAAAAGATTTGAATAGGCATTTCTCTAAAGAGAAACAAAAGGCTAGCAAGCACATGAAAAGATGCTTAACATTATTATCCATTAGGGAAATGCAAATCAAAAACATAAGGAGATACCATTTTACAGCCATTAACATGGCTATACTCAAAAAGATGAACAGTAACAAGTGTTGAAAAGATACAAGGAAACTGGAAATCTACAAATTTCTAGGAAGGATATAAAATGGTGTGGCAATTTTGGAAAATAGTCTGGCAGTTCCTCAGAAATTGAAGCACGAATCTGATATGTGACCTGAAAACTACAGTCTATTAAATTAGTGAATTATATGGCATGTAAACTGTATAACTATTATGAAAAAATTTGGCGAGGATGACTATTAAAAGCTATTTGCATGATTACTTTTTCCCTCCTTTCCCTAGTCTATTTTGGGAAGGGAAATATGAAGTTCAACAAGCAGAGGCAACACATTATAATTTTTGACATGCCAAATATTTATTTCTGATTAAAAGTGCTAGTGGTTATTAAAATGTATGTTTAAATTTCACTAGATTCCCACAGGCATTTAATACATAAACACACCATGGGAGGTAATTGGAGTATCGTGATTTTAATTTCTTAAATTAAGAATTCTTCAGGTAGTTTTAATCACCAAGTCATAACCTCTTTTATGAATTAGGACCTTTCATATACACAGAGTTTTTTGTTATCTCATCTTTCCATTAACCACTTGTCAATTCACCTGTGACACTGCTCCCTCCAAAAATACCTGTGCGTGTGTAGAGAGACAGGCATGTGCGTCAACAACCCCCCCCCACACACACACACACTATTGGAAATAGCCAGACAAGAAGTGATGGAGCCCAGGTAAAGTGAACTAAGGGAGAGGCATTAACTTATCAGACAGAAATTAAGTTGCATAAACTGAAATGAATTATGAACTTTGTATTTTAAGTTGCAAACATATCTACCAGAGTCACTCAATTCAATCCAAAAGATGCAATTCAAGAGTTACTACATCATGTACAGATGAAAAAACACTTTCACCAAATGTGAAAGATACAGGTTTTTGTGGCAACACAACTATTTGATAAAAACAAATGCTTCCCTGAATATTACACAATTTGAACACAAAAACAGGCCATGAGCAAATCAACTAAAAATTTGACAACAAAAATAATTTTTTTAGGAATGCAATTATTGGATGAGTACAAACCAGAAAAAACTTACTTTCAACATGAAAATAAAATTATTATAAACACACATGCTCATAAAACATTTCAAGGTCAGAATTCCTCCACATAAAAAATTTCCCCAAAAAATACATACCCAGAATTAATACCTACTGGGCTAAAATTAACCCAAGAATCTAATGAAATTCATTACCCCTTATTTTTGAAAAAGTTAAGCTCATTTCCCTTTACTTTTCTTCTCTTTCCCAACCATTTTTCCTTTCCCTTTATTCATTTTCTCCTCTGGGAACACAAAACAACCCATATCGCTAATGGATATATCCTATTACCAAACACTACACTGATCTTTTCTCTCCATAGGACTCACAAGTCTAAAACAACATTTACTCACAATTTACTCACAATTTTTAGGTTAAAGGTACTTTTCAGAGGGTCGTGGGCAAAAAAAAAATCCATCTCTTATATTCCTAGCTTGTTCGAGAACACTTTAGTGGCCAGTGGCCACCATCTTAACTAGCTGCCCCTTAAGATTACTATTACTCTCAACTAGGCCTTACTGCTTTCCACACAAAATCTATGTGGGAAGCTAATACAAGACAGCTCTATCATCTCTGAAGGATAGTAAATACTGTACTTATTTGTAAATATCAAAGGGAAAATTGGAAAAATTAATGAATAAAAACAAAAAGGAAATTTAATGAGGCTGATCATTCATGCAAAGTGATAGGCTTACAAAACACCTAACTTTCAAAAAACAGCTATCTGAATCAACAGATTTCAAGTGTCATAGAATTCAGTCTCAATTATATGACTGGACTAATAAACAAGAACAAGTGAATTTAACCTGAAAATTGAATTAAGTGAGTGAAAGACAGGCAAAAATAAAAACACATTGTGAACTGCTTATAAAAAATCATGACATTCTTAAGAAATAATTTTAAAATACAAATTACTAGTCCAGAAAACTTCTCTTAGTGGGGCCCCTAAACAAGAGAACATTCCTTTTGCATTACTATACCACATCACGCTATATTTTGATTAACTGAGCAAATATTAAAATATGTCAGTGGAACCAAGAGCCCAGGAAAAAACCATACATAAATGCAAACTTGGTATATGAGAAAGCACAGGCCTATTCAGTAGGACTACTAATCATATGAGAATTTAAAAATAAAAATGTCTTCTGTTTTCTTTTCTGGAATATCAACAGTAGTCATGATAAAAAAGGAGAAAATGCAGAAAGAAACATAATAAAAATGGTCCACGATATGCCCACTGATCATCACTAATGTACCTTTTAGCACATTTTTCACTAATCTTTATTCTTTTTAATTACTTATTTAAATCTGGCATTTTAGTTTGATATCCATTTGTTTTACCAACTTACATTATGGGACAAACAGTCTTTGGAAGTAAGATTTTTAATTTGCATAGCATATAGTTGTGCCATTATTTTTTTAACAGCTACCATTAAAAAAAAGTTTAGGTTTACTTCTAGTTCATTACAATTAAAAGTAATTCTGGGACATGGTTCTATAGTGTAGTGGTTAGCACATCTGCTTTACACACAGAAGGTCCTGAGTTTGCGCCCCAATGGAGCCATGGTCCATGGTCTACCACCATGCCACCCTAAACAAGCCCCATGTCTGATCTCGGAAGCTAAGCAGGGTCAGGCCTGGTTAATACTTAGATGGGAGACCACTTAGGAAGACCAGATAGATGCTGTAGGCAAAAATAATAAATTACAAATAGATAAATAGAAATAATTCTGTGATTAATATCCTAATAATAAACTTTGTAGGCATCTGTTTATTACCTTAGGATAAATTCCTGTAGGTTTATTGAGTCAAAAATTTGAAATATAAATATCAAGACTTTTAATATATCCTTTGAAAAATCCCTTATAAATGCTGTACCACTTTTATTATAGTGCCATCAGTATAAAAACACCCGTTTCATTCAAGTATAATTTTGCAAAAACTCCTATAAGTTTGATAGTAGAAAAGCTTTACTCTGCATTTCATTTATTGTTAGTTAAATTGAATATTTTAACCTATGTTTACTGGCCACAAGACATTTCTTTCATGTGTGAACAGAACCTCTACAATCCTCATTTGGGGTTCCTCAACTCTGGTCCCAGTGACATTGTGAGTTGAATAATTCTTTTCAAAGGAGGAGGTACTATTATTGTTGGATGTTAAGAAGCATTCCTGGCCTCTACACACTAGAAGTTAGTAGCACACAATCTCTGCTCTCCCTTATAGCTGTGACAACTATAAATGTCTCCAATAATTGCCAAATGTTCTCTGAGAGATAAAAATTGTCCCCAGTTAAGAACTACTGTCCCTCCCCACCTTAAAATTGTCTTTCTTACTCTCATAGTATTATCGAAAAAGGAAATTACCATGTGACACAAATATGAACATAAATTTTGGAACCGTATTTTGTACTGACTGCCTCAAAAAGAAACTCCTAAGGTATTGTAAAAAAAAAAAAAAAAAAAACAAAGTTTTTATATAAATGTTGAAGTGACATTAAAACACTTGTCTTATTTTTCTAATTTTGAATCTACCTTTGAAATATTACACATTTACTTGCTCAGAAGCTCACATCTGAAGATGGCATGGTACCTGCTTCAAAGCAATAAATTCTTAACAAATTCTGAGAAAGTATTTGCCATTGAAAGTGAATTTTTCAAATTAGAGTGCTAACTAATGATAGTTATACACATAAAGAATCCAGTCAGATGGAAAAGAAAGCTACAACAGGTAAAACAATGTTCTAATAAATAGACCTCAGTGTCAACTCAGGTTTCTTTTTTTGGCAACTTGTATATTCATAATGAGAAGTCGAAAATTCTAAAAATTCAAGTTACTTTACTCATCCACCTTTCCCTAGCAATTAAAACAAAAGGTTCAAGAATAATGTGTTCTGGTTAAGTTTGATTTATGCTTAAACTTTTCGCTAACCTTTGACTCCTTACTGAAAACCTAAAATTATTTATTGGCATTTACAAGTTTGCCCCCAGAATTATATGATACTTTAAAATTACAAATTAAATAAAGACATAATTATTTAGAAAGCATTTTTTCTATATCTACATACTCTAAAAAGGAGGAAAAAAATAATTATTAAAAGCACAGCATCTATCGCAGGAAACATTTGAGCAAGACAGGAAGGAAATTAGCCATGGGGTATATAGTATAAGAACATTATAGGCAAGGGCTTTTTCAGTGCAACAACCTGTAAGTAGGAGTGTGTCCCACCTTTTCACAGATAATAAGGAGGCCACAGACTACAAGGAGTAGACTAACCAATTTGAGGAGGTGAGAGATATAAAGGGGTTGGGGTCAGATCATGCAAGGCAATGTGAACCATTGTAAGGACTTTGGCCATCACTCAAGTGAAATGGGGAGCCATTTTAGAGTTTTGGAAAGTGACATTATCAGATTTAAAGGAAGATTGTTCATTTAATGGCTGTGCTGTAAATATGCTTTAGGTAAAGTAAGCTACAGGTAGAGGTTAGTGTTAATATGAGGTAAAAATTAGTCACGTTCTTTATATACATATTTTGAACGTATTGTCAGGATTTCCTAACGGTGTGGTATCTGAGAGAATGGAGTCAAGAATGACTTGAGTACAAACTCATAGCTAATGTACTCAACGATGAAAACTGAAAGCTTTTCTAAGATCAGAAACAAGACAAGGATGGCCACTGTCTCCACTTCTATTTAACATAGTACTGGAAGCCCTAGCCACAGCAGTCAGACAAGAAAGAGGACTAAAAAGCATCCAGATCAGTAAGAAAGAAGTAAAACCATCACTATTTGCAGGTGACATGATTCTATATACAGAAAACCTTAAATACTCCACCAGAACCTGTTAGATCTAATTTATGAATTCAGTAAAGTTGCAGGATACAATGAATATTTCTATACACCAAAAGTGAATCGTCAGAGAAATTAAGTAAATCTAATTTGCAGCTGCATCAAAAAGTATAAAATAACTAGGAATAAATTCAACCAAAGAAGTGAAAGACCTGTACTCTGAAAACTATAAGACATTGAAGAAAGAAAAGGAAGAAGACACAAATAAATGGAAGGGTAAACCCTGCTCATGGATTGGAAGGATTAATATTGTTAAAATCTCCTTATTACCTAAAGTGTAGTATACAGATTCAGTGTAATCCCTATTAAAAAATACCAGTGGCAAAAAATGACTCAGGTTTGTCTAAGTAGCTAGAAGGATGGAGTTTCATCACACCTGAAATGGGAAAAGCTGTGGGAGGAGCAGTTTGTGGGAAGATCAACAGTTCAGTTTTTCATGCTGAATGTTATCTATATGTGGAGCAGGTGACTGGATGAATGAATGTGGGGATCAGGAGACAAAATTGGCGTATAGATAGTATTTAAAATCTCCAGACTGGAAAGGGTCACCAAGCATAGATAGAGAAGAGATGCGCCAAGATTCAGATAGCTCTGACTTTAAGCAGTTTGGGAAAACAGAGAAGGAAAATGATCAGGAAAGACCAGTGAGATAAAAGAAAAGCCAAGAAAATAATTACAGAGGAATGATCAGCTGTGTGAAATACTCTTTATAGACCGACTAAAATGAGATGTGAGAATTGACCCCTGGATTTAGCAGTATGGAGGTCATTGATGACCTTGATTAAGTTTAGTGGTGAGGCTGAATGCCTGACTGGAGTGGGTTTATGAAATAATGGGAAGGAGACAACTCAAGGAATTTTTCTGTGTAGGAGAGCAAATAAATGATATAAGAACTGGGAGGGTAAGTGGAGGAAAGAATTTTTGAGATGGGAGAATTAATCGGCTTATTTGTACAGTAGTGGATAAGTTTGTATAGATATATTTGATAGGAAGGGGAGAATTACACAAGTGATACTATGCTCTTGAGTGTAGGTGTATAATTGGAGAATCTATATAAAAGAGCAACAGATAGTTAATCTATGGTAACAGGTGGAGGATTCAGGGTGTGTACATGAGTGTGCTAGTACATGGGGCAAGGTGGTAGGATTCTAAATTCCCTCTTGCTTCAGTTTTATAAGTGAAACAAGAAGCAAGATTATTGTGAGAGAGGGAGAATTCATTGAGAATTTGAGGAGAAAAGAGGTATGAAATGGTTATCTAAATGAGGCTTAACTCTGACCACCTTATTTAAAATTACAACTACCATTAACTCTCATTTCTCTTATCCTTTTCCTTATTCTTCCACTGCCTTTAATAATCTAGTAACATAAGTAACTTATATTCACTGTCTGTCCACATATTTGTTCACCAATATATATCACAATTACTAAGAACATTTATGGCAAATAATAAGTTGTCAATAATCCTGATAACTATCATAAAGCCTATTTTGGTGGGAATACTATTCCCAACCCACCTACCGTGGAAAAAAGACATCGGGAAGAAAAATGTCATTTTATAAGTAGATGTAGGAATAGTTACATGTGCAACTGTTTTAGCAATAGGGGTATAAATGCATATTTGAATGGTAATACACAATAATAATAGTAACAAAAACATAACCCCTAATGCCAGACACTGTTCTAAGCACTTTGAACATATTAACACAATTGTCACAATCTTATGAGTTAGGTAGTACTATTTCACCTATCTTATCATCAATAAGGCAAGTAAAAAAAAACAGAGTTAAAATAACCTCCTCACTGTTGCAGAGCTAGTAAATGACAGATTCAGGATTTCAATCCATGTATTCTGACTTCAGAATTAATACTTTCAATAAGTCATAACATCTACTTATAGGAAAAGTATAAAGGAAAAAAAAGTTGATGCGAACATGATCTCTAAGCTACTTCGTAGCAGAAAAAACCACCACCACAAAAATGGCCTTTTGAGCCACGCTTCTCTCATAAAGTTCTATAAGGTGTACACCAAGCCCAGGGTCAAGGAAAGTTTTCTTGACCCCTAATATATATTTTAAAAGATGAGCAAAGACCCGTCTGTTCCAGGGAGAGGGAACAATATGTACAAAGGCACTGAGATGAGGGAGCGAGATCTACCAGAGAACTGTGAGTAGTTTTGGAGAGCAGAAAAACAAAGGGAGCAAAGTGGGGGATAGCAAAGTAATTAGAGAGTCAATCATATACATCTTAAAATGTCATAAAATGATCTTAAATTTCAATTTGAGCAAGGGGGATAGGGTATCTAATATTTTAATCATGAAAAAAAATATATTTATATTGTTGCACAGCCACTAATAGCATAGAGACTCGAAAGGGCAAGTAAAACTGCAGTTAGGAAATCATTTAGAAAGTCTGTACAGAAACATGGACAAGATGAGAATGATGGATAAATGTCTACAGAACCACTACCTGATGTTGTCTGCGAGTCCTCATGTCCATTATTAACACTAACACTGCCATACTTCAAATTCTCATTTACTCTAGCTTAAACTCCCATAATAATACCCTGAGTGATTTCCCTAATTTCCCCCAAATTAGACAAATGTTCCCCGGGCCAAAGCTCTGATTTATCTCTCCCTTGCTTAAAAACCTCCAGTAACTTGTAAGGTCTTCCTAAATTCAAAATTCTATATATTAGCAAGACATTCTCTGATCTATCCCAAATATACCTTCATAATCCTTCACTTTCCCTATTTCTCTGTTCACTGTGTCCTCTGCCTGGACTGAGTAACAACGCTTCTTGTAGCAGGAAGCTTTCCCTAATTCTCCTTGCCAGAAATCAGATGTCTTACTCTATTGCTTTCAAAGTACTTTGAACTCCCTTAAAGCAACTATTATATTCTGCCCCAGACAATAATCACTAGACTCTATGTATTTTATTTTCTTTATAAACTTCTCTTTTGGGAAGGAACTGTCTTTATCATTAAAACACTTGGCTCCTAAGATACTTACTTGGCAAAAGCTGCAGCCTCAAAAAACTGTAAGCAATTGAGCAATTTAGAGATGTTTATTAGAACACTGAATTTCTCACAACAGAAGTTAGTGCTATTATCTATATCCTTAAAGGTCAAGGTGATTTCCTGCTGACAAGCGAATCACCTCACGATAGTTTTAAGACAACAATTTTAATACACATTACCTAATAAATTGGGGGTATTATATATACTGGTTACAGCATACACCAATGAGTTGCCTACCCAACTCATGGTTCCTATTTTCCTAAAGAGGGGTTTAGTACTCAGGAATGGGCCTCCAAGTAGCCAACTGTTTTCCTGTCCACCCCACCAGCCCCCTTGTAAATAATGAATTAATCCAAAAATGTGAAATCTTTGGCTTGGTAGTATAGCTCAACCTTTTATTCTATTTGCTATCTTAGTATCTTTCCAAAAATTTTTTCTTTCCCTTCTTTTGGGCTCAAGTGAACCAAAATCAGTCTGCAATGCTTGCAAGCAAAAAAGTTTTTAATTATTTTGATGCTTTCAAAAAGTCAAATATTCTTTTGAGACTAAAGCTTTAATACTCTAGGCTTTAAGCAGAAATCTGAGCTGTGAAAAAAGTCTTCTAGATTTTCAAATTAGAATTTAAAGTTTATTTCTTATATTTTACTATTTAAAATGTTGCAACACTAGTAAATTAATTTAAGTCTGGATAGACATTCCCAAATGAGCCATCTGGACATTCAGTCTAGCAGACTACCCACAGTATTCAGAGAATTTGGGTTTCAGTTGAGTTCTCTGAATGTACCTCTCCAAAACAATATACATACTGACAATCTTTATGACAGCACTGCCAATAAAGTAACTTTATTGCTATTTTCTTCTTTATTAGAACTTTATCCCTTGATTATAGTTTGGTAAATTTTATCTTTTTTCAATATAAATATCCAAATCTTCAAAATACACAAATGATCCTGCATCAGCCTAAAGCTTGATTTTCCTACACTAAAAATTAGATCTGAATACATATATATACACACACACACATAAAATCTAAAGTGTGAAGGTTGTATATTTCAGCCAATCATATCTATAGATTTTCTTTTTAAGTTTGTTACCTTTTAAAAGTATAAAAAGGTAACTGCCTAAAGTCAGCAAAATTATAAATTGAGAAAAATTAAGCTACTAATAGTGAAATTTTGTAATTCAGAAATAAAAACATTTAAACACGATACTAAAAAGCAAAGTTGGTCCAAATTACATCTTTAAAGGGCTACTGGCATTTCCTTTTCAAGTATACTTGAAAAATTTAATTCCTTAGATCACAAAGGTTTTCCCAATGATACTTTAGTTTTTCCTGGTGACTTTTTTAAGTGACTAAATTCTCACTTCTGTTTTGTATTTTACTGAGTATGTATAAATATTAAGCATATTCTAGGGTGTAGAAATGAAGGAACTATTATTACTTCTTCCTTCATGAAATACCAAATATTCAAATTGTTTTAAATAAGGCATCCTATTTTTAGGATTAAAAAAATTCATTTCAATTACCTAGACAGATTTCTTAACACTGTCACATATATCAAAAAACACTAATTTTAAAAATTGGCACATTTAGAAAATGTCATTTCATTAATGTGATTCTATAAAGGTTTTACACTGTTCAACTACTAATTTTTAAAAAGCAAAATCTTTAAGCAGTCATAAATAATGATAAAATTTTATACACAAATCCTCATAATAACCTGAACTTTTGAAGACTACCAACTAAATATAAAAGCATTGTACTAAAAAAATGGTTCTTAAAGCCTTCTTACTTGAAACATGCTGATACTAAATCAACCTACTTACACTAAGTACTCAGAAGACCTTCTTTCAAGAGTGAATCTGTCTGTACTAGCTAGCTATTCAAGACATTTAAGTGTGAATTTAAGCTTTTCCTAAAACTTCAAAGAACTAATCATACTATATCAAATCTAAACCAGTATGAACTATGAGATTCTCCATTACTTTAAGAGTTCTAAGACACTATGATCCTTCCATTTCAGAGATATTAAAATATAGAAAACACGTATACATAATGAGGAATATTTACTGACATTTTAGTTTTACATGTTTTGGAGGGGGCGGCAGCAAAAAGATTCTAAGGTAAAAACTTTATTTTCATAAAATTTGTAATTCTGTAAAAATTTTTAGGAACATCTGGTTTTTACATAATACCAGAAAAAATTGGAAAGGCAAAATTTAAAGCAATTTCAATTTTATTCTTGTCTAATCTAACCAAGCTCTACCGCACCTCATACATACACTATGAGGGTAGGTTATCACTTGACAGTAAAGCTTTCACCTCCCTACTCCAAATTTTAAAATAGAAACGTATAACTAAAATAATCGTTAGTATTAGTTGACCCATTCTATACCTGATTATTCTCATAGCATATGCTGATTTAAAGATGAACTGAAAAGAATTACTCTCTTACAAAAATGAAGTGAACATATGTGGTACAGGCAAATCCTGATAAAAAAAAGTGAGCAAAGTTTTAAATAAAACACTTTACTCTAAAAATAATAAATACTGTAGGGGCTGTGGTTTGTTTGCTCACCACTGCATCTCCAGCACCTGGCACAAAATATATGCTCAATAAACATTTGTTGACTTGAATGACATCTCAATAAAGATATGAAAGAACTTAAGGAACAACGCACAATCAGATATTACATACACTAACAATGAAATTTCAAAAAAAGAATTTAAAAAAATTCCTTTTGCAATTGCAACAAAAAGAATAAAATAACAGGAATAAACTTACAGGGTCTGGAGGACCTATACACAAAAAACTACAAGACATTATTAAAAAAAAATTGAAGATACAAAATATGTAAAGATATTCCAGGTTCAAAAATTGGAAAAAATCAACATTTTAAATGGCCATATTACCCAAGCAATATACAGATTTAATACAATCCTCATCAAAATCCAATCACATTTTTTAAAGAAAGGGAACAAAAAAAAATAAAGATTTGTATGGAATCACAAAAGACCCAAAAGAGCCAAAGCAATCCTGAGAAAAAAAGAAGGCTGGAAGTATCCTATTCCCTGACTTCAAAGAGACAATTATTAAATAATTAAAAATAGCACAGTATTAGCAAAAGAACAGACAAACGGACCAATGGAACAGAATAGAGTCCAGAAATAACCCCACGCCCACACTGTCAATTAATTGACAAAGGAGGCAAGTATATATGATAGAGACAGCGTATTCAATAAACGGTGTTGGGAAAACCTGTACAAATACATGTTAAAAAAAATGAAACAAGCATCTTCTTACACAATATACAAAAATAAACTCAAAATGGATTAAAGACATAAATATAAGACCCCAAAACCATAAAACTCCTAGAAGAAAACATAGGCAGTAAACTCTCTGACACTGCTCTTAGTGTTTGTTCTGATATATCTCCTTGGACAAGGGAAACAAAAGACAAAATAAACAAATGGGACTACATCAAACTAAAAAGGTTTTGCACAGCAAAGGAAACCATCAACAAAATGAAAAGACAACCACTGAATGGGATATTTGCCAATGATATTACCTGATAAGAGGTTAATAGCTAAAATTTATAAAGAGCTCATACAACTCAATGCCAAAACAAACAATTCAACTAAAAAAAAAGGGTAGAGGACCTGAATAGACAATTCTCCCGAGAACATACAGATGGCCAGCCAATAGAGATATGAAAAGATGCTCAACATCACTAATCAACAGAGAAATGCAAATTAAAACCACAATGAGATATCACCTTACATCTGTCAGAATGGCTATCACCAATAAATCAACAAAAAAAAGTGTTGGAGAGGATAGAAAACCTTATGTATTGTTGCTGAGACTGTAAGTTAGTATAGCCACCATGGAAAATAGTTTGGAGGTTCTTCAAAAAATTAAAAATAGAACTACCTTGTGACCTAGCAGTTCCACTTCTGGGTATCTATCCAAAGAAAACCAAAACACTAATTCAAATAGATTTATGCACCCCTATGTTCACTGCCGTGCTATTTACAGGAACCAAGATATAGAAGCAACCTAAGTGCTCATCAATAGATGACTGGATAAAAAAGATATAATATATAATGGAATATTATTCAGCCATAAAAACAAACAAACAAAAACAAATTAACCACTTGCAATGACATGGATAAAGTGAATTATGCTAAGTGAAATGTCACACAAACACAAGTATCATGTGATTTCCCTTGTATGTAGAATCTAATAAACAAAGTACATGAACCAAATGGAAAGAGACTCACAGATTCAGAGAACGAACTAGTAACTGGCAGATGGGAGGGGTATTTGGAGGCTAGGTGAAAGACGAAGGGATTAAGAAATACAAATTGGCAGTTAAAAATAGTCATGTGGATGTGAAGTAGAAAATAGGAAATATACAATAATATTGTTATAACTATGTATAATACCAGGTAAGTAGTAGACTTATTGGGGGAATCACTTTGTAAATTATACAAATGTCTTACCACTATGTGCTGCACACCTGAAACTAATATAATATCATAATGAATGCTAACTTCAATTGAAAAAAGTTTTAAATAAATCTTAAAATATTAAAAACCGTAGGATCATCTCAATAGAGGCAGAAAAAAGCACTTCACTAAATTTAGCATCCTTTTATAAAAAAAAAAACTTTCAACAAAGTGGATAAAGAGGGAACATACCTCAACACAATTAAGGCTATATATATGGCAAACTCACCAGAGCTAATATCATACACCGTAGTGATAAGCTGAAAGCTTTTCCACTATGATCAGGAATAAGACAATCATGCCCACTCTCACCACTTTCATTTGACATAGCAGTGGAAATTCTAGACATGGCAATTAGAGAAAAAATAAAGGTACTCAAACTGGAAAATAACAAGTAAAACTGAGATCATTTGCAGATGACATACTATACATAGAAAACCCTAAAGACTCCGCCAAAAAATTATTAGAATAAATTAATTCAGTAATGTTTCAAGAGTATTTGCAGTATTTGCTTCAACAAGATAAAAGCATAAAAAAAAAATACTAACTAGTAATGCTATACAAGGGACATTCCAAGACTAAAGTGACTACATTTCCTAGTTAGAACAGTCCTTGCTGCCTATATCGTACATCTAGTGCTCCACCCAGTTTACCATTTGTTCCATACTTAATGAAGTGTTATTAATAATGGCATTAAAATATGCTGGTTTGGTAGGCCTATTTTTTTTTATTTCCAACCTCTGCTATGATTTTCTCAGACTGAGAGCTGCCAAATATAATAAACACAATCCTCATTTTAACACGCTTCTAAATATGATATATGACATTAAAAAACTATCTTTTCTCACCCTTTCCAGATTCAGTGCATCTAACCTTCCCTTCAAGGACAGCATGCAGGGAATCCACAGTAGCTAGGGCCCCCAGCAACTCTACAAGCAAAAGTGGCCAACACTGCTACCACGAATATTCTATTAGTGTATCAGACAAGTGTATGGTGGCCTGTGACTTGGTCTATGAGATATATATTGCTGCCAGGCTACCTGTTAGGAGAGCTCATGGGAAATTATAGGTTAGGTATATGAAGAGCATTTAATGAAAACATAAAGCTAAAGGTTCTCTTCCCTATATATATAAATGGTCCAATGAAACCAATGCATGTACTTGTGAAATAATAATGTGTACATATGTATTAGTCTCTGCCCGTTAACTAACACAGAGCTCCTAAAACCCTTGAAAATAGGGGTGCTTGGAGAATCTTTTGTTTTAGTATTTAGTCTTTTGCCCCAGGTCCTGACACAGCGCTCATAGGTGATAGGAACCTCTTTTATCCTAATGAGACATCTCTTGAAGGGCTCATGGATGGTAGCTGGTCACCAAAAAGACCAAGTTAACATTAGGAATTTAGAAATTTCAGCACCCCCTTCTTATTCTCAGGAGAGGGAAAAGTGGCTAAAAATGGATTTAATAATCAATCATGCCTACATGATGAAGCCTCAATAAAAATCTGTAAACTCTGGATTCACAGAAACAGTACTGGTGAACAAGAATTTGTTCTCATGCTAGGAGGGTAGAACACCAAAACTCCACAGGGACAGAGCTTCTATGGTCTGTACCCTTCAGGCCTTTGCCTGAACATAAGACTTCTGAGAGGTAGAAGTCATGATTAAAGGCCTGCATGGTCTTATTATACCCATTTTTATTTCACAGGTTACAAATTAAAATAGAGATGCTTTTTAAAGCTTAATGTATGCATTTCCCTATGGAGTGGAATCTTTCAACCTCTGCACTACTGACATTTGGGGTCTGATAATTTTTTACTATTGGGGGCTATCCTGTGCAATGCAGGATGTTTAGTAGCATCCCTGGCCACTACCCACTAGATGCCAATAGCAATCCCCAATCTGTAACAACTAAAAATGTCTCTAGACATTGTCACTTCTAGTTGAGAACCACTGCTATGAAGTACTGAAAATGAAAGTAAACACAATTATTATAAATTATAAAAATTAAATGTAAAATTTGAAGAAAAAATCCTCAATTTCAACAACCTCACATATCTTCAATTACTTTTAATTCCAATTTATCGCCAAGTCTTATTAACTTAAGTAGATACCATAGTTCAAATTAAATAATTTTATTTACATTTAAATAAAAGTTCGCATTTATTCAAAACTAATCTTAAGATGTGTCTGTTTTTGTGGGTAGTATTTTCATTCCTGAGTAGGATTTTATGACATTTTTGAGATCTCAGAATGCTCTTAGTATTCAACCAACCTTTTTTTCTGGCCTATTTACAAATATATGGGCCAGAACCAGATTCTGATTGGGAGAGGATTACAAGAATAAAATTCCAAATAACAGAAATTAAAGACACTGCTGATACTTTGTATTTGAAATCTCTTTTACTGATAAATATAACTACTTGTCTTTGGAAATGTGACTAAAGAGAGATACGTGCCAGAAATAACAATTCAATCCAACAATCATTACAAAAACTATCCTTTGCTACAGTCATGTCCATCCTCTTTAAACAACTTGATGCTTGAGACTATAGAAAGCACAAATTATTACTAACACGATAAAAGTATAATTTATTTAGAAGTAACTTTATCAGGCCACTTTATTATTTTTATCAATAAAAATAAAGCAAAGACCTAAAAAAGGAACAAGTCAGTTTAACAAATGAGGAAAACAGAAAATTACAAATAGCAACAAACAAATGCAAAGATGTTGCACAAAAAAAAAGCAAATAAAAATGAGATACAATATTTCACCTATCAGATTTTCAGATTTAAAAGCCTGAGAATGCTCAGTACTGACATCAGTATAAAGATAACTTTTATACACTGCTGGTATAAGCATCTGCTGAAAAAATATTTTTTTCAAAGGCCTGCCAGCAACATCTGTCAAGATGATAATGCCCATAAACTTCTACCCATAAATCCCATTCTTGAATCTGTGTCAATGTAAGCATGCTCACTTAAACACATTGTCTGAATTGTTTATAACTGTAAACAACATAAAGGACCATGAAAAGGGCCAAGTTAAAAAAATCACAGTGCACTCAAAACAATGGAATACTAAGCAACCCATAAAAACAATGAGGCAAACTTTCATGTTTTGATAAAGGAGATAACCAAATACAGCAAGTTAACAAAAGGCAAACAAACTGCAGAAGCCTGATACTACGTGTGTTTTTCCAAAAAGAATTAACGCATATACATTTACATGTGTATAGAAAAATTGTTAATATACAAGAAAAGGATTAACAGTATAGTTTCATTTTTCTTATTTATTGTGAGCATTTTTATAATAAACATTTTAAATGAGACAGGCTTAACTAAGGTAGTATCGATTCCATAATCTTTGTACATGAGTTTTTTCACATTCTGGGCACAATATTTAATTCATGTGCTCCATTAAACTCAAAAGGCAGGGGGAAAGTGGGGAAACAGACAAAGGTGATCAAAAGGTACAAACCTGCAGTTATAAGTGTACTAAGAACTTAACATACAACGTGATGATTATAGTTAACACTGCTATATAATATGATACAGGAAGTTAAGAGAGTAGATCCAAAGAGTTATCACAAGAATTTTTTTCTTTTTATTGTATCAGTATGAGATACTGGATGTTAACTAAATCTAAAGTGGCCATTGTTTCACAATATATGTAAATCAAACAATCATGCTGTATACCTTAAACAGTGAGGTATGTCAATTATCTCAATAAACTAGGAAAAAAATACTTGTAAAAGAAAACAAAAAAACTCAGTGTGTTCTTACCAAACTTCTTAATCAAAATGGAGGTGTAAATAGAAAAAGCATGTATACAATATCCTTAAGATACTTAAAACTATAAAAGACTAAATTTTAACACAAATTTTAAAAACTCACCACTTATCCATTTACCACCCTAACATTGTCATAAAATTTTTTTATTTTTAAGTGTCCATATCCTGGCTGTGGCATTGATTTGTCATATCCTAGAACTAAGACAGTAAAATCAAATGCCAGGGACAATATTTACATGAAAACTGGATGGCAAAATAGCAAGGTTTCATCTCTACAAACTCTCTAATATGAACAGTTAAGACTGGAGAGGTATCGATATCTACTCAGGAGGAAGAGAAAGATAACTTCTCTTACAACAACCTATGAACAATTCACCAACAGTACTCAGAGGGAGGGAGGCAGGGAAGGTTGCATTCTAACTCACATTCATGATTATTCCTTGCAGAAATGGTGTGCAGATACCAGCGGAAACATGGTGGATGAGAGACGTCCCCAGATCTCTCCCCTTGAAACAATAAGCTGAACATCTAAAACTCAACAAAAAAAAACCACCCAAACTGCACACCAGCACATCTGAGCATGGGATCTGTGCATAATAGCTACCACAGGAAAGAACACTGACTGGGTGTCTGGAGGTGGAGTGGGAGAAATAAAAAATCCGCCTCTTGCAGCCACTAGAGCTCCCTGCAGGAGGGGGAGGGGCGAAGGTGCAGGAACTTCAATGAACAGGCCTGCCTGGGACAGATATGACCCCCCCCCCCAACGCTGAACAGAAGGGCCCAGTCATCAGGGCAGAAGACAGAAAAGTGGGACAAGACCACAGAAAAACAAGTTAATTTTTACCCACCCTAGATGCAAAACCGAGGCTGAGCTGCAGCCCCCAACACGCAACCCAGAGGGCCCTTCCCCCAATACACGCTGAGATCCGATCACTGCCAGAGCCCCAGGAGAAGCTGAGCAAATGCTGCCAAGACTGCCGCTGACATTGACAGGGACTGAAAATGAAGGTAGTGAGCATGATTAATTATCTACAAGAAATATTTTTTTAAAGGTGTTTAAAGGTTTTACATAAAGCAGAAATCCAAAAGGCTTAGACATCACCTACTAGAAACCAAAAGAGCTCCTTCTTTGCAACAAGCTAAAGGGAGACATTTAATAAATTTTTCTGGAAAAACAACAGAATACAGTTCCAATTAATGCCCAGGAGGGGAAATAGTCCATTAAACACCATGAACAACCAAGGTGATAAGCCATCTCAGAAAGAAAAAATCTCCAAAAAATAAGCTTACAGACATAGAAATATACAACTTAAATGACAGAGACTTTGGGATGGTACTTCTGAAAAAAACTCAATGGGATCCAAAACAAATCATATCAACAATTTCAGGAATTTAAAAAAAACTAGATGAGCAGAGCAAGGAGACTGAAACCCTCATGAAGAACAGAACAGATATTAATTATGCAGATAAAAACACACACACACACACTGCAAGAGTTGAAAAATGAAATAGCAAGCCTGGGAAATAGAGTCAACCAAATGGAGGAAAGGATCAGTGATATCTAAGACAGAAATCTACAAATAAATCAAAAGGAGAGAGAAACCAAAGAATGAAAAATAATGAAAGAGTAATACAAGAACTAGTTGATACCAGCAGGAGAGGAAACACAGGAATAATGGGCATTACTAAAGGCGAGGAAAAAGAGCAGGGACTAGAAAGCATTTTTAGACAAATAATGGATGAGAATTTCTAAAATGTAAGGAATGAGCTAGAGCATGGAATTCAAAAAGTCAGCAGAACACCCAATTATCACAACCAAAAGTCCTTCACCAAGACACACTGTATTAAAATTATCAAAAATCAACAACAAAGATAGAATTCTCAGGGCAGCCAGGGAGAGAAGGAAAAAAAGTAACTTATAAAGGAAAACTCATTAGATTATCATCAGACTTCTCAGCACAGACCTTACAAGCCAGAAAGGAAAGGAATCAAATATTTAAACTATTAAGTGAAAGGAACTACCAGCCTAGAATAATGTAGCCAGCTAAGCTCTTCTTTAGATACGAAGGAGAAATCAAGACCTTTCCATACATAAAAAAATTGAGGGCATTCCCCACAATGAAGCCTGTACTGCAGGAAATAATGAAAGGGGTCAGTTCACCTTAAACAAAATAACAACAACAAAAAAAATACATAATTAGGAGTAAAGTGACTATTCAGGCAAATAGAAGCAGAGGAGTGCAACCCTTATTAAGAGCAGGGCATTATAGCTTAAACAATAAATAATGAATTGTTATAACAAAATAGTAATGAATATTCAGGATACACAGGGATAAACTGAGACAAAATTACTGAAAAGGGGAGGATCAAAAGATCCAGATTTGCCAAAGGAGAACAGAGATAAGGCTCGCACAGAAAAAAATGGACGACTGTCTGTGTGTGTATACATTCGTATGTACATATATCCATGTAAATATATGTGTGCACACATATACATACACATATAACTATCCTTTTCATATTCGAAATGGTAACCATATGCCAAAGATTCAGAACTGAAGTATATAACATAAAACAAGAAGAACCAGAGGCAAACCCCACAAAGCCAACCAAAATAAAGAGGAACACAAGGATAAGGAAGCAATGAAAACACTGAGCTACCAGAAAGCAAAAGATAAAACGGCTATAAGGAGACCTCATATTTCAATAATCACCCTAAATGTAAATGGATTAAACTCAACAATAAAAAGGCAGAGTTGCAGAATGAATCAAAAAACAAAACCCAACCATATGCTGCCCCTAAGAGACACATCTCAGCTCCAAAGACAAATAGAGACCCAAAGTGAAAGGGTGGAAAATGATATTTCAAGCAAATGGCATTCAGAGAAAAGAAGGAGTAGTGGTGCTAATATTGGATGAAATAGACTTCAAATTATAAAAAGTAAAGAAAGACAGTTGGTACTACTTCATAATGATAAAGGGAATCATGCACCAAGAAGACAACACTAATATCTATGCTCCCAATCAAGGAGCCCCGAAATATGTAAAGCAATCACTAACATAACTAAAGGGAGAAACACACCAAAAGATTATCATAGTAGGGGACCTAAATACCCCACTGTCGGATATGGAAAGATCATTCAAACAGAAAATAAGGAAATAACATCCTTAAATGACACATTAGACCAATTGGACATAATTAACATATCCAGAGCCTTCCATCCCCAAACATCTGCTCATACATACTTCTCTAGTGCACATGGAACATTCTCAAGAATAGACCACATACTGGGACTCAGACAGAGCTTCAACAAATGTAAGAGGGTTGAAATCATACCAACCACATACTCTTATCATAATGCTTTGAAACTAGAAATCAACTGCAAAAAGAAAGCAGGAAGAACCACAAAAAAAATCATGCTACTGAAAAATAACTTGGTCAGCGAAGAAATAAAGAGATCGAGAGATACATAGAAATGAACGATAATGATAGTAAAACTTTTGAGACATGGCAAAAGCAGTCATGAGAAGAAAGTTCATATCATTACAGGTCTACCTCCAAAAACAAGAATGAGCCCAAATAAACAACTTAATGCTTCACCTAAAAAAACTAGAAAAGAACAAATGAAGACTAAAGTCAGCAGAAGGAAAGAAATAATCAAAATTAGAGCAGAAATAAATGAAACTGAAAACAAACAAAAAAATAAAGGACAAAAATAAAATCAGGATGAAAGAGGGGAAATTATGACTGACATCGCAGAAATGCAAAGGTTCAAACAAGAATACTATGAGAAAAAGTACATAACACCAAATTTAATAACCTAGAAGAAATGGACTAGCATTTCTAAAAATACAACCTTCCTAGACTGAATCAAGAAGAACTGAAAATCTAAATACGCTGATCAGCAATATAGAAATTGAAACAATCATCAAAAATCTACCAAAAAGTAAAAGTCCTGGACCTGATGGCTTCACCAGTGAATTCCACCTAACATTCAAAGATTTAATACCTGTTCTCCTCAAACTCCAAAAATTCAAAGACGAGGCAATACTTCCCAAATTATTTTATGAGGCCAATATTACTCTGATACCAAAACCTGGTAAAGATAATACAAAAACAGAAAACTACAGACCAATATCGCTCATAAACATAGATGCAAAAATCATAAATAAGAAACCAGCAAACAGAATACAGCAACATATTCAAAAGATTATATACCACAATCAAGTTGGCTTCATCCCAGGGGCACAAAGATGGTTCAACATATGCAAATCGATTAATGTGATACACCACATAAACTAATTAAAAATTAAGAATCATATGATCATATCAATAGATGCAGAAAAAGCCTTCAACAATATGCTGCATCCACTTATGATCAAAATACTTCACAAAATTGGTATATAAGTACCTTACCATAATAAAGCCATAAATGACAAACCCTCAGCCAACATTATACAATGGAATATTACTTAGCCATAAGAAGAAATGAAATACTGCAACTTGTCACAAAATGGATGGACCTTGAGAGAATCATGCTAAGTGTAATAAGCCAGCCAGAAAAAGTTGAAAATCACATATCACTTATATGTGGGATATAAACCTAAAAGCAACAAGTGAACAGGACAAAGAGAAACTCATGGACATGGACTAGCGGTCACCAGAGGACTACAGAGTAGTGGTTATTATCTGCACGGGGGAGGACAGGTAGGTAGACAGAGTTAAGGGGGTCAAATATATGGGGTAGGTAGGTGGAGGGTGAAGTGGGTAAAGGGAATGAAACATATGGTAGCTGAAGGAAGCTAAACTTTGAGTGGTAAACAAACAGTAGAATATATAGATGTCAAATGATAATGGACATCTGAAAATTATATAAGTATATTTACCAGTATCACCCCAATAAACAAAAAAAGAAAAATAAAAAGAAAAAAGAAATGGTGTGCCAAAGCCCTAGAAAAAGTACACTGGTCTCCAGTAAAAGAACTACTTTGAAACAAAAACAGCTACAATCTCAAGTCACTCTGAAAATACAATGGACAATATCCCTAAAATAAGACCAGATGAAAACATTCCAAAAATACCAAATTCACATTAGTACAATTTTGAATAGAAACATTTTGTTAACAAAAGCTCCCTCAATCTTCCTGAGATACACAATACCAATGCAAAACTTACATTTCTAAGACCTCTTACATCTCTCAAATTTCATATCCTCTTATGGCATGTATTTCCTCCAGTTTCATCACCTGTAAATGGGAATATTGCCACCACCTCTCAATACTGTGAGGATTAAGATTTTTGATTAACTGAGAACAAATCCAAGATGCACATTAAAGAGGCTTACATACTTCCGGCTACATGTGTCAGTCTCATCACCTATATGATTCAAATTTATGCCTCTACAAAATTACAAAGATATTCAGCCTTTGAGGTCACTGGAAAAGACAAAATTATAAATATTAAGGATATATCAAATCACCTACCCTGACTCTTCCAATAAATATCTTCTAACATAGTTTTTCTTAAATCACAAACCACCACACCCAATCTACCTATACTTGCCATTATCCCTTCCCCTAGTAAATTATGGTGTCAGTGTTTTCAAGGTCATATTTTAATGTGCCACAAAGGAGAGCTGAATCAGGTAAGCAGTATGGAAGTCTCAGAAATTACAGAAATAACAGATTCCTGCCAAATGCATAGCTTTGAATTCTAACTGGTTTTGAAGAGATCCTGAGACTGCTACAATAAAGAGAAAAGATGTGAGAAGACAAGTGAACAAGGGACAAGCAGTATAAAATACAGATTATCAGAGGATCTGATGCCAGAATACCTGAGTTTAAAGACCAATTCTGTCACTCACTAGGTGCACAATCTTGGGCAAATTATTTAAGTTCTGTAAGCCTCAGTATCCTCACTTGTAAAAAGGAGAGATATCTACTTCAGAGAGTAGTTGTCAAGATTAAACTAGGATAGACATATGAAATATGTTTGACATAAAGTAAAAGTTACATCGAATGTCTGCCTTTAAGGAAAAAAAAACAACCCTAATCCCTTGAAGATAATCAGGTCCACCATTTTTAAACCAAACATTCTAACTAGGTGAGGGTACTGAGAAGCATCACACACAAGAAGTAATATTGAAAGAAATTTCAAAAGGGTCAAGAGGCCCATGCCCCCGTTGAGAGGGTAGGCGAATCGTAGGAAGACAGGAAGAGAAAATACATACAATGTACTGACTGACTGAGAGAGTCTAATTCAGATCTGGTTATAGAAATAAAGAAAATAAAAGAGCTGAAATAAAGAAAATAAAAGAGCTGAAGCAAAGTTTTTTGTTTGTGTTAAGTCAAAAGGAAAGTTTATTAGAAAAGGGGTAACACTTCACAGAGTGTGGTCTCCTCTCAATGGCAGAGAGTGAGAGGGACCTGAAGCAAAGCTTTGACAAGCAAAATAAATGGCTAGCTCAGTCTTACGTATTAAAAATCTTGATAAGAATTAGGGAAGTATTGGGCCTAGACTGTAACTAAGCAATGTTTTCATCCTCAGGATTTCATTTCAGTAAGCTGCATATTTCTAAGAAAGTTATGAGGCAAGAGACATACCCTGACATACAGCTCCAAGAGTGTCTTCACTATACCAAAGAGACTCTCAATGTCTCTTCCCTCCAAACACCCCAACAAAAGCAAACTGATAAGTGATAAACTGCCCTACTTGCATTAACATATATATGGCATGTTTTCAAAAAGAACTGGAGTTACTATTACTATTATCTTATTACACCTTTGAGACTTAAATTAACTATATATATTCAATGGTGTTAGTTCTCAAGAATATTTCAATATATTTGTGAGAAATGGAGTTTGGAGGATGGTTACATAAGTGCCTCTTAGAGAAGGTAAATTCCATACCAGCAGTGCAAACCCAGGCAGACTGCTGTGAAATCAGAACAAGCAAAGACAAGCTACTGAACATACCTGAGAGCATAGCAAAAATGAAGAACTAAAATACATTTTCCAGATTCATTAGGTATTTTTTAAAGAATAGTGCTTTTTCAGGAATATGTACTAAATTAACGGTCAACATACTTTTCAACTATCTATACTGTTTTAATCATTGATTACATTTTTGCCATTGATACTGAAAACTTGATTTAGGTGGACAAATACAAAAATACACTCACTCACCCTAATGATAAACTCCCATATCAGAAAGGAAAAAGATCTACCCCCCACAAAACAGAGGGAAATCACAGTAAATTCTGGACCATAAATTACTGACACAACATGAAGTTTTTGACAGGTTTCCAATAACAGTCCACAAGCATTACGAACTCATACATTCATTGTCAGGCACAAAAAGGATCTCTGGATATAGGTAAAAACTGCACTTGTATATAGACAGGTAATACTAAGACAAGCACTATAATGAGTTAAGTGGTAACAAGTACTAGTCTTTCTCATTCAAGTATAGAAAACTGATTATTTCTTTACTCTCCCCAAACCATTCATGTATGCAACATATTCCCAAAAGTCAACACCTTTCATTTTAAGTAACATCAACCACTATCACTATGTCCCACTCTCCACCCTTAATCACTACTGCTGCGATACCACTCCCAAGTTAACTACAGCTTCAACAGAGATTCCAAGTGGTTCAACCTGAAAGGAACCTTGGAGACCACCTATTACAAGCTCCTTATTTAGTATTTGAGGAAACTGTGGCCCATGATAACTTAAGTGATTTAAACAGTGAGACTAAAATAATTAGATATACATAGTAGCTTCCATGGACTGGGTAGTGTCACTCATGTGCCAGTCGCCCTGTGAGGCACTTTATATGTATAAACTCAAATTCCCCACAATATCCAGTGAGAAACATGTATTTCTACAGATGAGGAAAATAAAGGCGCAGCAAAGTTAACCATAGTCACATAGTAACTATAAGAGTTGGGAATTCAAATCCAGGACTGCCTTGTGCTCTCCTGACTCTCACATCCAAGATCTTTCCACAAGATTAAGTGCCATACTTGTTTCTTGAGACAAATTCACTCTATTTACTTATGCCCAAAATATAGATGATTCTAATTCTTACTCCCTCCCAAATTTTAATATTTATAGTTATATACTTTCATTTATTAAAGTATCACAATAGTTGAAGCACCTACAATGAAACCCCAGTTTTTCAAGTGAGGAAACACATTCACAAATAACGTGTCCAAATTTATACATAGAAGTTGCCAAGTTAAATACAGAACTTAACCCATGTTTCTTCCAAGAATGACATTATCACATGTTAAGTTTCATGAATTAGGGGATTACTCAACTATCAGTACCAACCTGGATTGAACATGGGAAAAAATATGCACCCACTTGGACACAAAGAAATTGAAGATCTGAAGTTAACTAGTCAAAAAGCAAAGTTCACGTGTCTAGCTTCCCGTGCATCATCCAGTAATTTTGTGCAGTGTACATGACACATCAGATTTACAGTATGATGTCAAAAATGAAAAAAATTTCATGTTCATATCTTAATCACTGCAGTTAGGAGAATATTTAGACACCAAAGGGCATACACTTTGCAACAAAGTGTTTCAGATCTTATTTCTCAAAGCATGATCAAGGAGGAAAAATTAACAGTAGTTATAACTCTGGGGAGGGGTAAAATGAGGGCTGCCCTCTATCTGTAATATTTTTCCATTTAAAAAAAATTTGAAGAAAACAGTAAGCCAACCTAAAGAATAGTATAAAGTAAATATACATTACAGATGTTACAAGGGTGTGGCAAAAATCATGAAGGTAGTATGTAAGACTAACATTTTAAAATCAATGTTCAAATATTCAATAAATACTATATTAGCCACAACAAAATTCCCTTTAGAAACCCACAGAAGTAGCTAACAGCTTATGGGCTTAAAATTTTATTTATAACTTTTATTATCTTACTATTGTCAAAATTGGTGAAAGTAAAGAACGTGAAACTCCAGGGAGGAAAAAAAGCATTATCAACACAATAACAACTATTTATTGAGTGCTTACTCACCAAGCATTTGCTAGGTTTTCCACGTTACCTACTCATACCATGCGGTCTTTTTTACAGATGAGGAAACTAAAATAACAGACTGACTTAAAAGTTTTCCTAAAAAGTGTAATTCTTAGAAGACAGCAGTGGTGCTACAGTTTTTCACCTCTCCAAAACCATAATAATGAGATATAACTAAACGTCAAGGCCAAAAACTAAAAACATTTACAAAACTAACTGACAAGGTAGTCTCACAAGCCTCCAAAAATAAGTAGATGAAGAAAAACAGATAGTCACATGATCTAAACATTGTCAGGATTTGTGTAAGAGAAAGCAGAGAAAAGTCACGGTGCACCTGAAGGGCCTAGGAATAAATAGGAAAACCACAAAATAGCCATTAGGTATTCACTAGAAATTGTGGCAAACCAATTTGGAAACAGCAGCTAGAAGTAAGTTGGGTTCTGCCTCCTCTAGTAGTTGAGTGAAAGAAGAGGCATGCAGTGAAAGCTGAAAGAAAGAAGCAGTCTTGCTCCCATCAGCTCTTGAAAGTGACCCACCAGAGCTTCCATCCGGAGGTGACCTCATAATGAGAGACAATAGAGATGAAGACAAAACAAAGTCCAAATAAAAGTAGGAGTGGAGAACAAAGTGTGGAAATTTTAGAAAGCAAACTGCTATGTTCTTAAAACACTACACAAAAACAATGAAAGATAGAAAAGATACTCTGAACCACACATCTTCAAAGTTCAGGAAAACTAATTTCATGTAACAGGCAAAAAAAAAAAAATCAAAGTCAAATCCAATATGAAATTATAAGGAGCAGTATCACATCCCTACAAACAACAGAAGGAAGCCACAAAGACTAGTTTAAAATCAGGTCACAACTGTATGATACTATTTCAAAATGAGCTAAAGACACAGAAAAACGATACAAGTCAGAATTGAGAAACTCAGGAAATGACGCAATAAAATTCAGCAAATAATTCAAAATAAAAGAAAAATATTACGTGAGGAAATAAAAACTAAACCAGAAAATACAGAATGAATACCACAGGTGAGTAAGAGTCCCTCAAAGGAAGAAATTTTAAAAAGCGAAATGGAAATAAATTACAAATTTAACTTTGAAAGACACTGTTGAGAATGAAAAGACAATCTACGCAGTATTTGCAAATCATGTGTCAGATAAAAGATTTGTATCCATAATATATAATTAACTCTAAAACCTGGTAAGAAAACTCAGTTTTAAAATGGGCGAAGATGTGAACAAAGAATTTACCAACAAAGATACGAACAGCAAATAAACATAGGAAAAGATGCTCAAAGTCATCAGCCATCAGGGAAATGCAAAATAAAACCATTATCCAATATGCACCTATTAGAATGGCTAAGTGGAAAAAATTGACCACATTAAGTGTTAGAAAGGATATGGAGAAACTAAACAACTTCCCTAATGCTGGTGGGAATGAAAACTAGTACAAACACTAAAAAAGTTAGGCAATTTTTTAAGTAAAACATATACCTATCACATAATCCAACCACTCCACTCCTACGTTTTTATGCCATAGAAAAGAATGTATGTGTCCAAAGTTTGCACACAATATTCACACAGCTTTAAAAAAACAAAACAAAACATTTTTCCCCCTCTTTAATTCCCTGCCTCATTTCCATCCTTGACCTATGGATGTTGCCATCTCCTTTTTAAGAACTGGATCTCTGAAGGCAAGGCATCCCCCCACCTCCACTTGCTTGGGGCCTGGAGACCTAGGGTGTGGTCCATGGCTCCACCTGGGGCACTAACCCAGGACATTTTGCATGCAAAGGAGACGTGCAAACCACTACACTATGAAGCCACCCCAGCAGCTTTTCTTATAAAACAAAAAACTGGAAATAATCCAGATGTCTATCAACAAGTGAATGTACAATAAACTGTAGGATTTTCACATACTACTACTCAGAAATTTAAAGAGGAATGGACTGTTGACTGATATCTGCAACAACATGGATCAATCTCAAAAATAATTATGTTGTTGAGAACCAGGCAAAATGGCATAGATGACAGATTTGCTCATCCCCTCTTGTAACCACATCAAAGTTGAAATGGAAACACAGACCAGACAGCAAACAGAATAGCCTGGGGGTCTAGATGAACAGAAGCACTACAACTAGGGAGAGGAATAAGAAATCACCCTGCAATGGTCAGAGGTCAGAAGTGGCGAAGATGCAAGGCTGCCTGGTCCCCACCAGCTGAGTGGGCAGAGGCTGCTGTAGCAGCAGCCAGCAGCTGCAAACGCCTCTTAAAGGGGCTGTGTCTGCAACCGGACTTTCACAATTACGGACAAGCTTGCTCTGAGCACCAGCACTGAGCTGGCTGCTTAGGGGTCACCAGGGACTCACACGGGGTCACTGAGTTGTTGGAGCAAGGGCCAGAGGCAAGGCTTTCTAACTGGGCAGAAGTGCCAATGGTATCCATTGCTCCTCTGTTGAGCCATCTCCCCTCCCAGTATGCGAACTCAGCACCACCATAGCTGAGATGTTATCAAGGGGGTAAAAGAGATCGCTCTGCCCAAAATATTCCCTGAAATTCTGCCTCCCCCAATTTGCGGCCCTACCCAAGCCACATTCAGTTGTGTCCTTGGCAACTCTAGTGCCAAAACTCACATTGGTGGCAGCTGACCTTGGTTTCTGGTGTAGCTTCTTGCGGCAACTATAAGCACATCATCTGTGGATTGCCTGCTGAACCTTCTTAACAGGTGGTCCCAGAAAGGCACTGGCTGGGGCTAAACTTGGCCTGCAGCTGAACCCCTCTCAGGACTGTGCCACTAGACACTTACTACACAAAGCCATGCTAATAAGACCGTGAGTCTTAGGAACCTGGATTAGTACCAGAAACAGACACAGAAAGGCAGCAAAAATAGGAAGACAATCAGAAATCATATGAAGATTAGAAGAGAGATCAAGGAAAAATAGTCAGGCAATCTCACAGATGCAGAGTTATAAAGGTGTTCAATGAAATTAAGGTAAATGTAGATGAACAAAGTAAGAACTTTAACAAAGAGATAAACAACATAAAAATGGAAATGGAAATTGTAAAAGGGAACCAGTCAGAAATGAAAACTACAGTATTTGAGATGCAGAGTATATCAGAGGAAAATCAAAAGAGTGAAGGAAGAGGAGGATGGTAACACCGAAATAGAGGATGGGGAAGCCAAGGGCATCCAATCACAGAAAGACAAGAAAAAAATAACCGAGGGCATAATTTAAGGAGCCTATGGGATGAAATTAAGGGTAACAATATCCATATCATAGGGGTACTTGAAAAGGGAGAACATGAAATTGAATATATATTTGAAGAAACAATGATGAGAAACATCCCTAATCTTTATGCTCCTTTAATAAAGATGGTAGTGAGGAGGGGGAGAGGGAATAGACTTACAATCCTAGGAAGCACAGAGTCCCAAAAAATGAACCCAAAGAGGCCCACACCAAGACACATCATAATTATAATGCCAAAGTTTAAATACAAAGAGAGAATCTTAAAAGCAGCAAGAGAAAAGCAATTACTTAAAGGGAGCTCCCATAAGATTGGTGGCCGATTTCTCAAAAGAAACTGCAGGACAGAAGGGCTTGGCACAAATTATTTGATGTGATGAAAAATCGGGAACTACAACCAAGAATACTTTATCCAACAAAGCTATCACTAAGAATTGAAGAACAGATAAAGAGTTTCCCAGACAAAAATATCAACACCAAGCCAGTAAAACAGAATTGTTGGAGGGAATTCTTTAATAAAAAACATGTATCAAAAACATGGATAAAGAATGGTATTTCCTACATGTTTACCAACAAGTACTTCAAATGGAAAAGAATTAAAGTGCTCCAACCAAAAGACACGGAAGATCCCTCACATATGCTGCCTACAAGAGACTCACTTCAGATTAAAAGACACACATAGACCAAATGGAAAAGATATTGCCTTAATGGACCTAGAGGGTATTGTGCTGAATGAAGTACATCAGAAAGAGAAAGACAAACACTGCATGATTTCACGTACATGTGGAATCTCAATAACAAGATAACAGCGAAAACAAACTCATTGATACAGAGAATATTTTGAGAGCTACTAGATGGAAGGAGGTGTTGCGGTGATGGTGAAAAAGGGCAAAGGGATTAAGAAATGCAAATGTACAGATACAAAACAGTCATGGAGATATAAAGTATAGCGCAAGGAAAATAGTCAACAATGTTAAAAAAATTTGTTAGGAGGAAAAGGGTTACCTGATTTAGTGGGGTGACCACTTCGCGACTCATATAGATCCCCAATCACTATGCTGTATAACTGAAACTAATATATTATTGTATACCAACTATAATTGAAAAAAAAACTCATTGAATTGTACTGTAAATATCAGCAACTGTCTATTATACTTCAATAAAAGTGGAGGAGGGGAAACAATTATGTTGAGTAGAAGCTGCCAAAGAATACATACTGTATGATTCCATTCAGATAAAATTCTAGAACATGCTAACTACTCTACAGTGACAAAAAGCAGATCATTCGGTGCCTGACCAGAGGGGAGCACACAGCAGAGAGATTACAAAGGGGCATGAAGAAACTTCTGAGAGTAATGGATTTGTTCACCATCTTGAGTGCGGTGATGGTTTCCTGAGTGTGGACAGCTATCAGAACTTACCAAACTATATATATTCGATAAATGAAGTTTACTGTATGTCAATTATAATTCAATAAAGCTATTTTTTTAAAAATAGGAATAAAAAAGAATTTAAGACAAATTACAAATACTGAAGACAAAGATGATTCAGCATAGGAAGAAAAAAATCTCTGAAAAGAAAAACCAAAGGAAATACTTCAAGAATCACTTCCCTGAAATTAAAATAAAATAAAAAAATCGAAAAACTCTGAAAATCCATACTGAAAAAGTTCTCCAGATATACTAAGTATACTGACCCAAAATCCCAAACACTAAGGACGTAGTATAAAAAAATTAATACAGTCCAAAGAAAAAGTTCTTTGGGAATCTAGGCAAAAAGAGTAGGTGGTTTAGAAAATAAAGAAAATCAGATTGTCATCAGATTCTGACAGTAACTCTTTAAGGAGGGGGAAACAATGGAACTAACATATTTAAACTACTCAAGGACAAAAATGTAAAACAAAGCTTTTATTTTCAGACAAACTGACCTTCAAGAATAAAGGACAGAAACCATTAACAACACACAAGAACTTAGGAAACATTGTTCCCATGAGCCCTGCCTAAAGAATATACTAGAGAATGAGCTTCAGACAACCCAACTGACTAGACATTGACTTAAGGACCGGTGGTAAGCATCAGATATACAGCTACAGTAAAACTAAGAATAAATGATGGTTAAGTGAGAGAGCTATGTAATAGCTACATGCTATATAATGTAGATACAAGTACTTCTTTTTAAAATGGGGGTTATAAATTGGGAGAATTTTAACATTCTTAGCAATTATATTGGTAGTGTGTAATGTTAGACACAGGTAGCTTTTAACAAACAAGGAAGGAAAATTGTTCCAATACTCATTAATTTTCCTACAAATGCCTCCTCAGTAAGAATCTATAATTCTAAAATCTCTCTAAAGCTAAAAACACAAGAGTCAAATCAACTGTTTTCTTAAATGAATAGCCTAGGCTATCACTGATTTTCATCCACAAAGTTTCAAATATTTCTTCTGTTAATGATATCTTGCTATAATGTATCAATGAAAATAAAAACAGAACTATGGAATTCTTATTTTAAGCAACTCATCCATCCTAAAACATCAAAGAGATTTGACTTGCTGTTCTTTAGATTTTCATTCTCTTGTTACAAACATAGAAGTTAGACAAAGCTCAGTCTAACCATAAGTAGATGACAGAAACTGCAAATTCAGTAAGGCATGCCCACAGATATTTTTTAAAAGGGGGCTAAATAAAGCTAAATGTATACACATCAGCTACTTGAATAATTTAAAAATATTTTCCAAACTCAATAGACAATCAACACCAACCACTTTAACACAATATTACTTAGAAAAGGTACTAACATCTACTATATCTTATCAAAAAGGGCAGTTTGTACAGGTCTGATAAGCTGAATAAGAGGTTTTAAATATTTATCTCCAAACAGTGTGATATAAATTGTGTAGCAAAACTTTTTAAGTAAAATGCTTTTCCTCCTCATATTGTGAAAGGGGTAGATTTGGACTAACCAGCAATTTGAAATAAATAGTGGCAATCTAAGCATTTATGATTAGGAATTAATTTATTTTTGAAAGATGGCCATCTAGTCATTTTAAAGCTTATCTATATAAACACCTGTTATTTTGCATCAATTTAAAAAAATTAAGTGTTATGAGACTATAATTCACAGATAAAAAAATGATTTTTTTTCTCCTAAAGGAGAAAAAAATTTTAAATGCAATAGAAACATATAATTGAACACATCATAATCACATTCTTAAGTTGACCGGTAATTTTTAGAAAGCACTAAGGAAGTTCAGCTTGTCTACATGATCTTTAAAGCAAAGATATTTTTCCCTTTCTAAAATTAGGCTAGTTAGAAGGCTACACTACATAAGCAAGCGAACATTAGCTAATAAACCGAAAGAAAGTATACATTGCTTGCTGAAGCTTACATTCTATTAGGCCTCAAAAAGAAAATTTGAAATAAACAAGGGAGCAGAGAAAGCCCACTCAATACTGCATCCAAAGAAAGCTTCCCCTTTTCTGCTCCCACTTCCTACCACTAAAAGAATGTCACCAAATCTGCACACTCTCTGATTTAACTTAGAGTGGGAAAACAGCTCCTGCTCCCCAAACTACTCATACAACAATGCGATGAAATGTTCCTCTTGAAAATAGTCCTAACTTTACTGTATAAGTTCACTGTAAAAGTTTCAGGATCACAACATTTGGAAACAAACCTAATAAAATGCTGAGCATATGTAACAAGTTAGCTAGCCTAAAAAATTTTACAAGACAGTCAAAACTGTCTCATCTGGAATTTGTCAGAATATCAGAGTTCTCAAGAGAATAGTTGACACTTTAACACCCACGTACATATATGACAACAAAAGGTTGGATATAGAACAATATGAGAAAATACAACCAACAAAATAATCTGAAACAAAAGCCACAAAACTCTCAAAATAAGCCTGTTATGGTTAAAAAAGGGTCATAATGGAATAAGCATTCTTCCTTTTTCTGGCTCTTTCAGACCAGTAAATTCTAAATGTTACCCAAGCATAAATACAAAAAAAAAAAAAAAATTTAACAAAATTTTAAAATTCATTACATAGAATGCATAAAGTAACTAAAGTATATACACTTAAGCAAATACTTTAAATGACTGGGACTTGTAGGCTTTACACAGGATTATTTATTTCTTCTAGAACACACTTTTTCCCCCTTTCCCAAGCCACTCTGAATGATACATAGGTGTATAAAACATCGAATACATGTTTTCAACTCACATTGTTTCTCCAGTCTTGGCTACATGACAAAGAAACTGATCCAGGACGGGACAAACTTCCTTTTTCCCCCTCTTCTCAAAATCTGGACAAGAAAGAAAAGTTATCAGTATTTCTCATCATCAATCCCAATACCCTCCCAGTCCTTCCTTACATTAAAAAAATTAGCCTCTCAACCAAATGTCCACTTCAATTCCCCAAGTTCTACTTCCACAGTCACCCTCTTCACGGGTAACAAGAATCCTCCTAAAGCAAGCACTCCTCAAACGATCTTTAAATCACTGTTTCTAAAAGTGTGGTCCGGGGGAACACTAGCATCAGCTTTATCTGAAAATCCAGTTAAAATTAAAATCTCAGGCCCCACAAACTGTTTTTTCTACGTGAAGTTCATAAACCTGCGTTTTAAGAGACACCAGCCACCTCGTAGAGCCTTCCTCAGAAGATTCCGGGTTGCACAGCCTAAGTCTGAACAGGCTGAAATCACGGTACTCCAAGTTTGAAACCCACTGCCCTCAAGCCTGTTGCTGGCGAGGTGAGCAATCGAGACCGGCGAAGGCGACCACCTCAGAATTAAGAAGCGTGGAGTGACGACCCCAGAAGCCCCGAAAAGGCTGCCTGAGACGCCGAGGTAAAGTTGCTCTGCCGCCCCTCCCCCATGCCCAAACCTGACTTTTTCCTCCCACCCGACGCCTGGCGTGCGAGGGCCTGACGGAGACCAGAGCCTGCCAGGCAGGGGGCTGCCGGCCCCCGACCCGACCCCGGAAGGCTGTGACAGGGCACGGGCCCAGGGAGAGCTTCCCCAACTCCCCTCCCCCAGCCCAGACGCCAGCGTCGGACACAAAGCCCAGAGCGGGCGGGAGGGAGCTGCCCACAGGGCTCCCGCCCCTAGAGAGGCGAGGGGGGAAGGGATCCGGGGAGGCGCACCTTCTCCCCCGCGCCCGGCCCTGGCCCTCTGAGCCGCCCGCCCTGGTGGGAAAGGAGAGAGGGCCGCGGCGGGTGAGGAGGAAGGGAAAGGGGGCGGTCATCCCCACCTTTCAGCGCCTCCTGCAGCCTCTCGACGTCCATGGCTTCCCGGAGTCCCTCGCAGCCTCTGCCTCCCTCCGCGGGTCTCTGGGGACCGGAACGCCTCCCCCCACCCCCCCGACGCCCTCCCCCTCCCTCGCACACACTCCCGCACGCAGGCGACGGGGGGGGGGCACCGAAGGGAGCCGGGGGAAGCGAGCGAGAGAGCGAGGCCGAGAGAATGAGCACCTCCCCGAGCCGCTACCACCAGCCCTCCAACATGGCGCCCGGCACGTCACCGCGCGCACGCTCCGCGCGCCGTCCTCGTGCCCGGGGCGCGCTCCCCGCCGGAGCCCAGAGCGCGTGCGCGTCGGAGCCGAGAGCGCGTGCGCGCCGCAGCCGAGAGCGCGTGCGCGCCGGAGCCGAGAGCGCGTGCGCGCCGCGGTGCTGCCGCCTGGGCGGCCCAGGGCCCCGGCGGGCGGCGGCCTTGCTCCCTCTACCCTAGTGATGATGGATGGTGCTGACGCGTCCGCCCGGGCCTGAAGGCAGGGTCATCACGGCAGGGGAATGGGGGCGGACCGCTTGGTTTCGAGCCCCCTGCCTCTTGCCAGCTGTATGACCCTCAGCAATTGACTGAGATTCTCTGGGCCTCACTTTCCCTCGCGTGCCATTTGGGCACCAGTGTCGGCCGCGCCGTGCGGCTACTGTGGGGATAAAGCGAGAATACACCAGCACACGGTAAAATCACACTCAGTATTAACAGTAATTGTAACAAGAATCCCTCCCTGCCTGGCCCCAAGGTTCACCACGGGCCACCCTCGAACGGGAAGAACGTACACAACAAAGTAACTGAAAGCGTAGGAGTGGGAACCAGCTGGATTGAAAGCCCGACTCAACTCCTTACTCCCCCTGCGACCCTGGACTAGTGACTTAAATTCACGGAGCAGAGCCAGTTTCCTCATCTGAAAATGGGGATTGGGAAAACAGGCATGAGGCTTGAGTGACATGGAGAATAGGAAGCATTTAGCTCAGTACCTAGCCCCTGTAAATGCTCAGTGCATGTGGTTGCTGTTTTTATCATTATAATTTTGGCTACACTGCATAAGCACCCAGGAAGCTAGGGAAGGTGGGGACCTCAGAAGTTCTCTCCAGCCTTGACATTCTACAAAGAAGATAGCTAAAGAGTAGAGAGCTGGTCTGGCAAAACAGCACCAGACCCAGAACATCTGGCTCCCTACCAGCATATGGACATTTTTATTATTTTTGTGTGTCTATGAGCTAGTCAAGGAGAAGATATTGAATTATTCCACCTTTTCTTCTGTCAATCAATGGTTGTTGGTACCAATTCAACGCTGATAGGAATCTTCAAATTAGGGTGCAGTGAAAAAGGAAACTTTATTCAATGCAGATAGTTCAATTATGATACAGCAAGGCTCTGAGAACAGCAAGGCTGCCTTTGGGTGAGGCATCTCTCAGGTTAGACAGCTCTGATCTGGTCTGGTCAGCTCTAGTTCAGTATAGCAGGAAACTCAGTCTTCTTTCTTCTGTAGAAATGTAAGGTGCCCTTCCAGAGCCAGAGGAGAGCTGTCTCCTATAGCTTATGTTGCTTATATAGAGAAGTTCCCACCCCTGGTCCTTGACTGATCCATCCTCATGCAAATGAGAACCCTAAATTCTCATAGTTTGGTCCAAAAAGCTCTTTCCAGATTGGTCAGAATGGAGTTGCTCTGATTGGTTGGTAAAGATGCTAATGAAGATATAGCAGCTCAGTTCCAATTGGTCAGGGAAAGTCTCAGTCTTATTGCTTGAAATACAATTCCAGGAGTTGGCTCAGACAGCAAGAACATAGTGCAGTCAAGCAGTTCAGTGCAGGCTACTCCCTGAAGTGTGGTTTGCATGAGAGGCTCCTGTTTAGAAACAGCTCCTAAGTTCTGCTTTTAAATTTGAGCCAAGTTTGACAGAAGAGCCCTTTTAGGTAGCTGTCTTCTTTCTTAGGGCCAATGCTTCTTAAAGCCTAGCACAAAGCCATGAAAAGAAGGGAGGGAGGGGAAAAATGGCTATTTCTTGACTTGTCTTGAAAGGTGCAGATTTGGACATAGCCATTACAACTGTTAACTCTTAAAAGATAGTGGTTTTGACCCTGACCTTAGGTGGCAGATGTGGCAAAGGACGACTCCTATCCTCCCAAAATACTTTTCTCAATATTGCCATCAGAGAACCAGTCCCTGTGTCTTTAGACCCTTTCATTATTCAGAGTATTCAGTTCAGTTACAAATAACCTTGCAGGTGTGTGTAATAGTACTTGCCCAACACTTACCATCCACTGGATTTAGTTTATCATGGTCTCTTTAGGTCTGAAAGGGCCTTACCCTCTATGTGGCAAAGCTGAGCCTCCACTTCTTTGTTCTGTCCTATATTCAGGCAAATCTCTTTCTGTAACATCCATACGGGACAATACAGTTGCCACTAACCATTTGTGGGTGTTTAAATTCTAAAATTTAAATTTAAAATTCAGTTCCTGAGTTCTTCAAATGGACTTCAGTATCACACTATACAGCTACTGTGAGAAATAAAAATATATCAGAGTATGTAGTAAAATAGCACTCAGTATTAATAATTGTAATAAGAATCCCTGCCTGCCTGAACCTAAGGTTCGCCACTGACCCACTCTTGAAAAGAATCAATGTTTACAATAAAGTCATTAAAAGTTTACATATTAGCCACATTTTGAGTGTTCAATAGCCACATGTAGCTAGTTGCTTCTGTATTGTACAGTATGAATAAAGAAAATTTTATTATTGTAAAAATGTTACCTTTCTGTTAAGGTCCTCCAGCCCCAGGAAATCCTTCAGGTCACCGCAGCTGGCATCTGGGCCACAATACTATGGGGGATCCCAAGCCAGAATCACCCATCTAAGCCTCTCAATTCCTGCTCCACAGGAAGTATGAAAGATGACAAATGTTTATAATTGTTCTAAGCTTCTAAATTCTAAGATAATATTACACAACAATAGGTAACTAAAACAAGTGAGAAGAATAATAGTAACAGCTAACATTTACTAAGTGTCTAGCATTCTTCTAAGTACCTAACAAAAACATGTGATTTAATCCTTACAAAAATCCTGTGAGATAAATGATATTATACCCACTTAACAAAAGAGAAAATTGAAGTATAAAGAGGTGAACTAACTTGCCCAACGTCACACAACTACATAGGCAAGTGACTGACCCATCATTCAAACTCATACTGACTTTAAGGCTTCCAAACACTTTCTTGTCCTCAAGAAGTTTTCAAACTACCAGGAGAGATAAGATGTGAGTATATCCTCTGGTGCCAATCAGGTGGTCAGAGGCCTGTAAAATCTCTTCCAGGCAGAGATGGAAGTTGTTGTTTAGAAGGGCCTCACTTACAGACTAGAAAAGATTTGCACTTTGTAGGGAAGAGTGTTCCAGGCAGAGGAAATGATATTAACCAGGCAAATAGATCATGAAAGCCTCCTAGGTACTGGGGAGAAATTGTGCATGCAACCTCTTCCTCTCTATGGAGCTCGTGGTTTAATGGAAAAGATGAACCTTAAACAAACATGAACATGCAGGATGAATATGCTTGGGGCATATATGAGAGGGAAAAAGTCTGAACTTGAGAAGACTCAGACTAGGGGAAGATGGAATCAGAGAGAGAAGTAGAAGAGAGAAAATAGCTGTACTATGTCACAGAAAATGTGTAAGGTTGTTCTCATAACTCCGGGAAGAAATATTGGAGTTCGGCCATCTCTCTGACATGACTCTGTAGGAAGGGGCAAGAATAAGGGATGGAGGGAAAAATCTAGAAAAACCCACACCCCACCTAAAGGGGCTGGAGGACAGAGAATAGGGTAGGCTAAAATACCACTTGGAAGCTCTTCAATTTTCATGACCTTTTATTCATGTCTTTTAGTCCTTATTTGTATATCATAATGGGTGCCGAAATGAAACTGAGGTAGAAAGATGGACAAATTAAGATGAACGCAATTTTCTAAACAAGTAAAAGGGTAGCTTTACATATCATCTGTGTTAATTTCACATAGCACAGGATCTCGAAGTATAAACTTGGATGCTGTGGCTTTGAATGTGAGGCCACTGAGGCCAGGCAATGGGGAGTTACCAGAGAAGTATAGACAATGGTAGCCAGAGACTCCTAAAGATGACTACATCAAAGGACCTGATTGATCCTAACCAAATTAACACAAGAGGCAGGCTGTGTGGAACCCGAGCAAATGAGCAATCTGAAAGAAAGTTCATCCTGACCGTGAAAATTGTTTAGAAACACAATCTCATCCCCATGTGAGAGTACTGGTTCTCTGGTACATGTAAGAAATGGCATCTCCTTCTAAACCTCAGGCTGGGCTGGATAGACAATAATCAATTCTTGCTGTCAAATATTCACATTTTAGCCTAGCACACCTCTCTCTCTCTCTCTCTCTCTCTCTCTCTCTCTCTCTCTCTCTCTCTCACACACACACACACACACACACAGAGTTTATTCTTGAACAACATGAGAGTTAAGTGTGTCACCCCAATCCCTGGTGCAGTAAAAAATTCACATATAACTTTTCACTCCCCCAAAACTTAACTACTAATAACCTACCATTGACCAGAAGGAAGCCTTACACATAACTTAAACAATTAATACATATTTTGCATGATATGCATTAAATGCTGTATTACTATAATAAAGTAAGCAAGGAAGAAAATGTTGCTTAAGAAAATTATTTAAAAATGCATTTACAGTAGTTATTGAAAAAAATCTGTGTATAAGTGCACCCTTATAGTTCAAAATTTTTTTGTTCAAGAGTCAAACTATGATGATTAATTTTATATGTCAACTTGACTAGGCCACAGAATGCCCAGATATTTGGTCAAACATTATTCTGGGTGTTTTTGTAAAGGTGTTTTTGGATGAGAAAACATTTAAACAGTAGATTATGTAAAGTAGAATGCCCTCTCTAATGTGAATAAGCCTCATTCAATCAACTGAAAACCTGAATAGGACAAAAAGGCTGACCACCACCACCATCCCTACCACCGTGACCAGCACCCAAGAAAGAACTCTTCCTGCCTAATGGCTTTCAAACTGGAATATGGACCTTTTTCCTGCCTTTGAACTCAAACTGAAACATTGACTTTTCATGAGTCTCAAATCTGCTGGCCTTTGGACTAGAACTACACCACTGGCTATTTTAGGCCTTCAGACTCAGACTGGAATTAAACTATTGGTTCTCTTGGGTCTTCAGCTTGCAGACTGACTCTGCAGATCTTGGGGCTTGCCAGCCTTCATAATTACCAATTTTTACAAGCCAATTTTTAAATGATAAACACAAACATACATACATCCTATTGGTCCTGTATCTCTGAAGAACCCTAACTAATACATATACAATATAGACACATCAGTATATACACACAGTACTCAATAATTTAAGAAAATTGAATTGAGTACTGCTTAAGAGAAAAGCATCTAAAATCAGATACATCTGGGTTTAACTCTTTGCTTATGACTTCCCAGCTATGTGAACTCTGGTAAGTAATTAATGCTAAGATGCCTGTTTTTTCATCTGCAAATTGGAATCAATAGTGATATATAATTCATAGGTTTGTTATGAGAATTAAACCAGTGATCTGACTCAATCAAATTATCTATTGCTGCAAATTACAAAAATAATCCTTGTGATGTTTTCTTTTTCTTTTTGAAATAATTTCAGGCTCACAAAAAATTTGGAAGTATAGTACAAAGAACATTTTTTTCTAAACCATTTGAAAGTAAGTTGCTGAACACATACCTCTAAAACTCTGAAAACTTTAATATGCAATTCTTATAAGGACATACTACTACATAATCACAGTACTACCAAGATCAAGAAATCATATTGATATATTACCTCCACCTGATCCACAGACCTTATTTAAGTTCCATCAATTGACTCAGAAATGTCCTTTATAGCAGCCATCCCCAAACTTTTTGGCAACAGGGACCTATGAGAATCTAATGCCTGTTGATTTGAGGTGGAGTGGAGGCTGTGATGCTAGTGCTGGGGAGCAGATGCAAATACAGATGAAGCTTCACTTGCTCTCCCCCCATTCACCTCCTGCTTTGTGACCCAGTTCTTAACAGGCCATGGGTTGGTATCAGTCCATAGCCAGGGAATGGGGGCCCCCTTCTTTACAGGAGAAGGACCCAGTTGCATTCAGTTGTTATGTCTATTTGTCTCCTTTTGGCTGAGACAGTTCTTCAGTCCACTCTTGAATTTCATCACCTTGATCCTGTTGAAAGTTACAATAGCAGATTGTCCATCAATTTGGCTTTGTGTGACATTTCCTCATGATTAGATTCAGCTGACGCATCTCTGGCAAGGATGTCATTGACACGATGGTATGTTCTCATTTCATCCTTGTAGGTGGGCCACAATTTTAGTTTGTATCATTACTGATGATGTTCACTTTGATCACGGGATTAAGGTAGTGCTTGCCAGATTTGTCTTCTGTAAAATTATTTTTCCCCTTTACAATTGTGTTGTTTTCCTGTGCCTGTTATGACAAGTTACCACAAACTGGGGGGCTTAAAATAACAAAAAGGTATTCTCTCACTGTTCTGGAGGCCAAGAGTCTGAGATCAAGGTGTCAGGAGGGCAGTACTCCCCATGGAGGTTGTAGGGAAGAGTCCATTCTTTGCCTTTTTCAACTTCCAATGACTGTTGGCATTCCTTGACTTATGGTGCATGCATCCCTTTGATCTCTGCCTCTGTGGTTACATTGCCTCTTCTTTTGTCTGTCAATTTCCCTTGACCTTACTCTTAAAAAGACACTAGTTATTAGGTTGAGGGCCCACCTAGGTAATCCAGAATAATCTCCTCAGCTCAAACTTTTTAAATTTAAATTACATCTACAAAGAACCTTTCCCCCAATAAAGTAACAATCACAGGTTTCCAAAGAGAAAGACATGGATGTGGACATATCTTTTTGTAGGATACCATTCAGCCCACTATAATAATTACAAGTGTTTTGTAGAAAGTATTTTTAAACTATGTAAATATCCCTTTTCTCATCCAACTTTCACTCTCAAGTTGTCACATCCATCAATGTTTATTGGCTGAGTTAATTGTCACTCCGATGATTGCCAAATAGTGGTTTTCTAAATCTATCATTCCTTTTACATTTATTAGTTGGTATGCTAACATAAAGAAAAATGTCATGGTCTCTCATTTATTCGTTTTCTTAAATGTATATTAGTTTGAACTCATGGATTCCTATTTTATTCAATGGGTTATGATTCATTACTGTCATTTTTTATTTTGATATTTAAATTTTTCTAGACATGGTCAGTGGTTCCTTCTTCATGCTGGCTACTGTCTCTTTTTGTTGTGTTCCCATTATTGCTGGAGCACTTTTTTACTTTGGGGTACAAAAAGGCTATTCCAGGCTAATCTTGCATTTTCCCTGCCACAACCCTGGAATTAGCCATTTCTCCAAGAAGTTCTGATTCCTGATTCTACAGAATGTTCTTTAGGAACCTAGATGAGGCTATTAGGGTTTTTATTGTCACTGAGATGTCATTGCTTCCACACTTTATTGGCAGACAGAGCCAGAGACCATATACATGGATCCACACACATGCACACACCCACATAATATTTATTTCTATAACTATCTATATAAATATAGATGTTGAAAACAGTGAGCTCACAGCTTCCCATATGAATCCAATACTGAAGGATTCATTCTAGTTTTCTCCCTTTCCATATGTATAACTCTTCAACAGTAAAGAACCTGGCCACCCTTATCCTCTATATATTTACTTATTGGGTCCATATTCCTGGTAAGCTACTGACTGCAAATTACCGCTGCCAGTCTCTTTAGCAGTTGTCCTTCTTACCTCTCTTGGGCTCTGACAGCCTGCACCAGGCTACCTTCCCCCATCTTCTTGCAGAAACCTGCTTTTCTTGGCCACATCTGACTAGTTTTAGACTCAATTATTCTGGAAGTAAGGGGGGAAATTAATAATAATAGTAATAGTAGTAGTAGTAACAGTTGTAGTAGTAGTAGCAGCAGTAGTAGTAGTAATAGTAATAGTAGTAGTAGTAGTAGTAGTAGGTTACTTTTGTCTCCTCCAATGATTGATAATTTTTCAAAAAGCAACTCAAATACAAGCCAAACAAAAGTCTCTTATGACTCTCTCCCTACCCAATGCCTACCACTGTATGGAGTGTTGCAAGTTTGCTGTGAGCCTTTTGAGATGTCTACAAGTTTCACCTATTTTATTACAACAGCCTCAATAGCTCTCCTGCCTTCTATACTTGCTTTGCTGCAACTTATTTTCAGCACAACAACCAGCGTTCTTTTAAGATCAGATCATGTCATGCTCAAAATTCTGCAGTTGCTCATTTTACTCAGTAAAAACCATAGTCCTTATAGTGGGCCACACTTTGGCCCTGTAGGCATAATTTGCCACTCCTCTGCCCTTCTAACTTTATCCCTAAAATGGCCCCCAGCCTTTCTTCAAGTTACTCCAGCCTCTCTAGCCTTCATAATGTGCCCTTAACTTTCTGGTTTAGGATGGTGCCCTGGCTCTTTTTCCTGCCTGGATCCCTCTTCCCTGAGACATCCATGTGACCGCCTCACCTCTTCCAGTAATATCTTGTCAACAAGGCCTACCTTGACCACACTGACATGATGTTCTTCACCCTCCCTTACATTCCCAAACCCCCATGCCCTACTCTATTTGTTTCTTTTACTCATAGCCTTTTTCATCTTCTAACATATTATGTAATTTCCTTTTAAAATTATGTTTACTGTATGTTTACTGTATGAATTGTTAGAACGTAAAAGGAAACTGTCTTGTTCACTGTTTTTTCCTGTGTCTTGAAGCTTTCTACATGTCTGTATACCATAGTACTCAATATTAATATTCATTGCATCAATATATGTTGAAGTAGTTATTCTTGAATTAATTTCTTTCTCTGTCTCTAAATAGCAACATATGCTTCTGCAATTTAACTTTTTTACTTAATATGTCTTTTCATTTTATTTTAGTGATATTAATTTAAATCTTATTTTAATTAGTGCCTTGGTGCATAGATAAAATTTACAGGACTATCCAAGGATTATTCAGTTTTTTTCTATTATAAACAAGATCTTGTATAATTCAAGTTTCAGTGTCCTCTTGTATAAAATGGAGACAATATTTACCTCATAAAAGACAGGTTTAAAAGAGATCCTAAGATAGTACTTGGTAAATCTTTTATTATATTTTTTATTACCATTGTTATTATTATTGTTACATGTTCTGTTGCTGTAAGCCTCTTTGTGACTAGGTAATACCATTTCTCTAAAAGAACAATTGCTTAGATAAGTTTATTTTTAATCAACACTGTCAATTGACTCCCTCAGTGCTGTCACCTTCCTAAGTATGTCAATATAGATATACTTGTGGATTTAATAATTTTTGTCAGTCTGATGGATGAAAACAATAATACCTTTGTGTTGTTTTGATTCTCATTTCCAAGATTTGTCAATTATTAAGGAAATTTTGTCTTTTCTTTTTTTCTTTCTTTCTTTCTTTCTTTCTTTCTTTCTTTCTTTCTTTCTCTTTCTTTATTTTCTTATTTTTCTTTTTTTCTTTTTTCTTTTTGCCAAACATGTAGTTTCATCTTTCATTACATTTGCTCTCTAAAGACTGTCCTGACAGTTCAAAATCACGTTGATTGGATTTGACTACCTTGTGGTTTGTCACAGGTATGTTACTTTTGCAACTGGTAATTGCACTTTGTTAGTATCACCATCCAGAAGTGTGGAGTAGGTAGAGTGGAGATAGGATTAGCCTCTATCAGCAAAGTCACAGGCTCAGAACATAAAATTGACCCAAGGAAATTCTCAGAGCTTTATACTTTCTGAGTGTGTATTTTACATCATAAACTGGTCAGTGGAGACAGCAGTGAGCAAGGCACACATTATCTTTGCTCTCATGGATCATATAGTCTGGTGGGACAGACTAATGTAAAGGAAGTAGACAATTATATAAAAGCTTAGGAATTATAGGTTGTAGTAAGTGTTTTGAAGGAAATAAATACATATGAAGCCACTTTGGATGGAGTGATCAGAAAAGATCTCTCTGAAAAGGTGATATTTGAGTTGAGACCTTAAAATGAGCTGTGTCAGGGAAGAGCTGGGTGAAAAAAAAGATGCAAAGGCTTTGAGACAGGGAAGGGCATGATGTGTTCAAAAGACTTGGAAGAGTGTTGGAGCATAGTGAATAAGAAGAGAGCAGAGCGAAAATAAAAAACGCAGAAGCCAGGTACTGTGGGTCCTTCTAAGTCATGATAAACTGTTTGGTTCTCATCCCAAGGGTAATACACAGTAGAATGTTTTAAACAATGAAATGGCATAATCCAATTTATGTTTGTCAAAATCACCACAGTTTCTCATTCAATCTTCTTTTTTTAGAAGGCCCTAATAGCCTATTCCTCTTTTAGTGATTTCCAGGTATAACATTTCCTATAGCATCTTACAATCTACAACTGATCACACACACCCTAGATTTGTTATTCTCAAATTTTAGAGTTAGTTAGAATTACTTGGGAAGCTTGATAAAAAAGGATACTGTGGGTCCTGCCCCCAGCATTCTGATTTAGTAGGCCTGGGATGGGAGCTAGAAACTCACATTTTACCAAACCCTTAGGTTAGAGGAGTTGTATGAGATCTTCAGTCTGCATTAGAAGTAATTGGAGGGTTTATTAAAATACAGATTATGTGCCTCACCTCTAAAATTTCTGATTTATCAGGTCTGGTATGGGGCCCAAGAATCTTCATTTCTAAAAAATTCCCAAATAATACTGATGCTACTGGTCCAGGAACCACACTTTAATAACTACTTCCCAGGATCATTCTAATAAAGGTGATTCCTGAAACCACACTTTGAGAAACATAGACTCAGGGACTAAAGCTAATCTGAGCGATATGTCATAAAGAGCCTTTGTAGTATCTCTGCAGTTCATTATTCTGACCTCATCTTCTTCTACCCAGTCTGTGCCTTAGGCCACCCCTAGCATTCTTTGTTCTTGACACAAACACTTCTCACCATTCCTGGAACTTGTGGTAACTGTTCATACTTCCAGGCTTTTGCACATACTGTTCCTTCTCCTTATAATGCCTTTCCCCCAAACATTCTCCTAAGATTCTGCTCAAATGTTATTTCTTCTGTGTTGAGTGTCCCCTAACCCTCTGCTAGAAATGTGTTGCTCCTTTCATTGAATTACCTAATGATCTGTATATATATTTAATGGAGGGGCTTGAAAACTTTTTTGATTATTAGTAAAAAAAATTCATTTTATATAGCAACCCAATAAACATATATTGATACATTACATAAAATTAAAATATGGTTTTATAAAGTAATGCTTATCTTAATAGTCTATTTAATTTTTTTAAAATGTTGCTTGTGCCTTTTAAAATTGACTGTGGTATGAAACACACAGCTCAAGTACACTTTTCTCATATCACATTATAGTCATTTTATATTTATGTCCTCAGTTAAAGTGTGATCTATTGAAAGTCAAAGCTGTATCTTATTCATTATGTGTTCCCAAAGACTACTAAAGATGTTAGTAGATGATCAATAAGTATTTATGTGATTAATGAATAAATACAAAAGCCCATTTCATTTGATTGTCCTTATCCAGTACTGATAAAAACATTAATATGTAGCTAAACACAAGTCAGTTGGATCCAGTTCAGTTTCCAAATTAACTGGATATGTATATGGAAATCAATGAAAATCACCCTATCCTTTGCCGTACATAAAAATTAACTCAAAATGGATCATGAATCCTCATATGGCAGAAAGAGAAATCTTTGTGTTTTTCTTATAAGGAATTAATCCCCTCTCGTAACTTAAACACCCTCCAAATGACCCACTTCCTAAAACCATCACATTGAGAGTTAAGATTTTAATATGAATTTGGGGTGGGGAGAGGGGGCACAAACATTCAGTATAATACCTAAAATGATAACATTTCTGGAAAAAGACACAGGAGAAAATCTTTGCAACATGGGATGAGTAATCATTTTTTTAAAGCAAAAAAAAAAAGTTGGTATATGAGACTTTAGCAACATAAACGTTTGCTCTTAGAAAGATACTGTTAAGGAAATAAAAAGGCAAACCATAGACTAAAAAAACAGTCTTTCAACACATATTTTGGACTTGTATGTAGAATATGTAAATACTCCCCAAATCCAATAATAAATAATGAACAAACTGATCTTTGAAAATAAGCAAAAAGAATTGAATGGATCTTTTACCAATGAAGAAATATGATACTTCTGGTCAAGATGGCAGAGTAGGTAAACTTTGTGTTTGCCTTCTCCTATGACCACATCAAAAAATTACATAAATTATAGAACAACCATCATTGAGAACCATCTGAAGACTAGCTGAACAGAATCCCTATAACTATGGATATAAAGAAGAAGCCATGATAAGACTAGTAGGAGGGGTGGAAACATGGAGAAAGCAGGTGTGATGACTAAGAATCTAGAAGGGCATCTTGAAGAGGCCCACACACTGTCTCGCTTGCTCACAAATGTACTTGCTCTAACCTGGTAGGAACAGTAGCTCAAAAACCACCAAGGACATTTAAAGAGAACCTGGGTTGACTAGATTCAAGGTAAGGGCTGGAAGGGCAGGGTCAGAGCAGCTTTCTCCAGAGACAAAAGTGCTGGCAGGCACCATTTCTCCTTTGTTGAGCCATTTCCCCACCCAGCTGGCAGGTGTAGATGGGTGCCAAATCTGAGCTCCCCATTAACCTGGATAAAAATTCACCCTGCTTTAGTATTTCCCTGAGACCCTACCCCACCCAACTCACATGGCCATTCAGAGCTAATTCTAGTGGGGTTTTCACAGAAACAATCTGCCTTGGCTCATGCTGTGGACTTTCCTAAACATTCTTAAAGGTCAACAAACCACAAATAAACAGTGGTTGGCCTAAGCATGCCCTGTACCTCTTGCTAAGAGCCTCAAGTTTGGCACAGATGATGACCAGTCTCACCTTGTGTTGTAACACCTATCATGTGGTCCCAGGTCTGGTATGGCTGCAACCAGTGTTGATTTAAATGTAGATTCAACTAAATGGCCACAAGCCTGACACAAGTGGTCGTTGCCCTCAGCTCATATTGTGGTGCCCAACACAGGGTCCCAAGACTGGCACTAGTGGCAGCCCACCTCAGTTCCCTGAGTAGGCGCTCCCAGGTATCTCTTACCACAGCACAAGTGGCAACCAGCTACAGGTAAATTTGTAGATCCCACCAGGCACCTTCAATCCAGGAACAAATGGTGGCTGACCTTTGCCTGAACCAAAGCCCCTCCTAGAGGACCCAGAGCTAATACACTTAGTGGCCAACTTCAGACCACACCAGAGAAACATCCAACCAGTTCCACAAATTACACACCCAAAGAGCAGACACAGTTGACACCAGAGATGCACTAATGAGACTCCCAATCCATGGGGTTGGCCCCTGTACAACAGCTCATCCACTACAGTCATGGCCAATTCTCACAGCCAGTCAACTTGAGAGTCAATCACACCCATTATTATGGCAACAGCAACCAAAGTTCATCTTCAACAGGAGGCACACAAAACCAACACAAGGGACACACCTGGAGTACCTGGCTCAGGTGACTAGGGGAGACTTGTGCAACTGAGCACCACAGGACACCTACTATAAAAGGCCATTCTACAAAGATTGGGAGACATAACAAATCTACCTAATACATAGAAACAAACACAAGGAGGCAGTCAAAAGGAGGAGACAAAGAAACATGTCCCAAATGAAAGACAAAACTACAGAAAAAGAACTAAATAAAGTACAAACAAATACCTACCAGAAACAGAGTTCAAAACACTGGTTATAATGATGCTCAATAAACTTACAGAAGGAATAGATGAACTCACTAAGACCTTCAACAGATAGAAGCCATAAAAAAGAACCTGTTAAAAATGGAGAATATAATAAATGAAATGAAGAATTAACAAAAGATTAGATAAAGCAGAGGATCAAATCAGTGATCTAGAAGACAAGGCAGTGGAAAACACCCAATCAGAACAGCAAAAAGAAAAAAGAATTTTAAAAAATGAGGTTAGCTTAAGGGACTTCTAGGACAATATAATGTGTACCAACAGTTGCATCACAGGGATATCAGAAAGAGAAGAGAGAAAGGAATTAAAAACCTATTTGAAGAAATAATGACTGAAAATTTCCCTAACCTGGTGAAGGAAATAGACATACAAGTCCAGGAAGTGAACAGCATCTGAAACAAGATAATGCAAAAGAGGCCCATACCAAGACACATCATAATTAAAATGTCAAAGGTTAAGTCAAAGAGAGAATTGTGAGTACCAAGAGAAAAGTTGTCCGTTACCTGTAAGAAAACTTGCATAAGACTGTCAGATGATTTCTCAATAAAAACTTTGCAGGCCAGAATTGATTGTTGCAAAAATATTTAAAGTGATGAAATGTAAGGACCAACAATCAAGATTACTCTACCCTGTAAGATTATAATTTAGAATCAAAGAAAAGATGAAGAGTTCCAAATAAGAAAAAGCTAAGGGAGTTAATTACCACTAAACCAGTATTACAAGAAATGTTAAATGTTCCTGTTTAAGTAGAAAAGATCAAAATTATAAATTAAAAAATATAAGAAAGAAAAAATGCTCTCTGACAAAGGCAAACACTTAACAAAAGCAGTGAATTGACCAACTATAAAGCTAGTACTAAGCTCAAAAGGCAAAAACAGGAAGATCATGTGTAATTATAGCAAATTCCACCATATACACATACATACACACACAAAGTAAAAAATAATGACCAAAACATTAATGTGAAGGGGTAGAGTAAAAATTGTAATGATTTTAGAATGTATTCGAACTAAAGCAACCATCAACATAAAATAGGCTGCTATAAACATAGCTCTGTCTACAGAAATCACATGGTTACCACAAACCAAAAATAGATAAAGGAATATACAAGAAATAAAGAGAAAGAAATCTATCACCCATAACAGCACTATAAAAGTCATCAAAATATGAATCTTAAGAGAGCAAGAAAATAAGAAAAGAACAGAGAACTACAAACACAATAATAAAACAATTAATAAGATGTCAATAACTGCATACTTATTAATAATTATTATTAAAATAAATGAACTAAATGTTCCAATCAAAAGACGTAGGGTGGCTGAATGGTTAAAACAAGCAAACAAAGAAATTAACAAACAAAAAAAGTTCTGTACATATGCTGAAAAGAAAGTACATGGACTGAAAGGAAAGAGATGGAAAAAGATATTTAATGCAATGAAAATGAAAAAAAGGCTGTAACAAGAGACAAAGAAGGGCATTTCATAATGATAAAGGGATAAATCCAAAAAGAGGATATGACTCTTGTAAATATTTACATACCAAATTTAGGAGTACCTTAATAAGTAAAACTTGATTGACATAAAGTGAGAGAGTGGCAGTAATACCGTAATAGTAGGGGACATTAATACCTCTTTGACATCAATGGATAAATCATTCAGAAAGATATTCAAAAAGGAAATAGTGGCCTTATATGCCACATTAGACTAGATGAGTTTAATGGATATGTTTTAAACATTTCACCTTAAGCAGTAGCATATACATTCTTTTCAATTACAAATGGAACATTATTTGAGATAGATCACATTAAGCCACAAACAAGTCTCAATAAATTTAATTGAAATCATATCAAGTGCCTTCTCTAACCACAATGGTATGAAACTAGAAATCAATTACAAGGAAAAAAACACACAAATGTGGAGGGTAAATAACATGCATCCATGAGCAAGAAATAGGTTAACAATGAGAAAACAAAATGATTTCTTAAGAAAAATAATAAGAAAAAATAAAATAATAAGATCACGTAAGTTTTAAGTGTACAATTCTATAATACATCATCTATATATTACATTATGTACTCACAACCCAAAGACAAGTCTCCTTTCATCATCATATGCTTGACCACTTTTAACCTCTTCAACCTCCCTCACTTTCTCCTCTGGTAATCACCATACTGTTGTCTGTGTCTATGAATTTGTTTAGTTTGTTTGCTAATTTCTGTTTTATATCTCACATAAGAGTGAAATCATGTCTCCTGTCACTTTCCATTTGACTTTGCTTAGCATGAGACTCTCAAAATCCATTCATGTTGTCACAAATGGTAATATTTCATCCTTTCTTATGGCTAAGTAGTTTTCCATTGCTTATATGTGTGACATCTTCTTTATCCAATCAAACATCAAAGGACCTTTGGGTTGTTCCCAAGTCTTGGCTGTTGGGAATAATGCTGTAATGAATACTGGGGTACATATATCTTTTTGAATAGAGATTTTCAAAATTTTTAGGTAGATACCCAGAAGAGGGATTGCTGGGTCATATGGTAGTTCTATTCCTAATTTTTGGAGGAAACTCCATACTATTTTTGACAGTGGCTATACCAGTTTACATTCTCATCAGCAGTGTACAGAGGTTTCTTTTTCTCCACATTTTTTGTCTTGTTGATAATAGCCATTCTAACAGGTGTGAGGCAGTATCTCATTAGAGTTTTAATTTGCATTTTCCTATGGCAAGTGAAGTCAAGCATCTTTTTATGTATCTGTTGACCATTCATATGTCTTCTTGGGAAAAATGGCAGTTCAGGTCCTCTGTTCATTTTTTAATTGGATTGTTTGTTATTTTTGTTGTTGAGTTTATGAGTTCTTTATATATTTTGGATACTAGCCCCATATCAAAGGTGTTGTTTGAAAGCATTTTCCTCCATTCAGTTGGTTACATTTTTGTTTTGTTGATGGTTTCTTTTGAGGGCAGAATTTCTTAAGTTTGATCTAGTCTCATTCATTTATTATTGCTTTTACTTCCCTTGCCTTTGGGGTCAATACTTAAAATCCTTTCTAAATCCAAGGTGGATAAGTTTTCTTTTATGTATTTATTGTTTCAGGTCTTCCATTTAAGAGTTAATATGTGTGTGTGGTGTCAAATAGTTTCATTCTTTTGCATGTGGCTCTCCAATTTTCCTAGAGTCATTTATTGAAGAGCTCCTCCTTTCTCTATAGGATCTTTTTGGATATTTAGTTGAAAATTGTTTGCTGTGTATACATGTGGGTTTTTTCCTGGGCTTTCAGTTTTGTTCCATTGGTCTCTGTGTCTGTTTTTCTTCTAATACCATACTGTTTTGATTACTATGGCTTTGTAGTATAATTTAAAGTCAGAGAGTGTGATACCTCTAGCTTTACTCTTATATCTCAGGACTGCTTTGGATATTCAGGGTATTTTATGATTCCATACATATTTGATGTTTTCTTGTTTGTTTGTTTCATTTCTTTAAAAAATACCACTGGGATTTTGATGAGGATTGTATTAAATCTGTATATTGCATTGGCTAATATGACCATTTTAACTATGTTGATTCTTCCAATCCATGAACATGGAATATCTTTCCAATTCTTTGTGTCTTCTTCAATTTCTTCCTACAGTGTCTTGTAGTTTTCAGTGTATAAGTTCTTCACATCTTTTGTTGGGTTTATTCCCAGATTTTTTTTCTTTTTGTTGCAATTGAAAATAATTTTTTTCATTTTTTGATATTTTCTTGTTAATAAATATGAATGCAAGGCATTTTTTGTACATTGATTTTGAATCCTGAAAATTTACTGTATTTATTTTTGTTTCTCAGTTTTTTTGTGGGATCTTTAGTGTTTTCTATATGTAGAATCATATCATCTGCAAAAAGTGACAATTTTACTTCTTCATTCCCAATTTGCCTTTTATTTCTTTTATTGCTCTGGCTAAGTCTTCCAGTACTATGTTCAATAACAGTGGTAAGAGCAGGCATCCTTGACATGTTTCTGACATTAGAGAAAAAAGATTTTTCAACATTGAATATGATTTAGGGAGTTTGTCATACATGGCCTTTGCTGTGTTGAGGTACTTTCCTTCTATAGCCATTTTATTAAGTGTTTTGATCATAAATGAATGTATTTATAAATGCATATTCTTGTCAAATGCTTTTTCTGCATCTATTAGTATATAATTTTTATCTTTAATTTTGTTAATTTGGTGTATCACATTGATTGACTTGTGTCTGTTGAAACATCCTTGTGCCCCTGGAATGAGCACCACTTGTTGGTGATGTATTATCTTTTTAATGTATTGTTGTATTCAATTGGCTAGTATTTTGTTTAAGATTTTTGCATCTGTATTCATAAGAGATATTGGTCTGCAATTTTTTTGTGTGTTGTCCTTGCCAGCTTTCAATTCAGGATAATGGTGACCTCATCAAATGAGGTAGAAAATATTGTCTCTTTTTCAATATTTTGAAACAGTTAGAGAAGGATGGATATCAAATTTTCTTTGAATGCTTGGTAGAATGTACTAGTGAAGCCATCTGGTCCTGGACTTTTATTTTTTTGAAGGTTTTTATGACTGTTAATCAGTCTATTTAGAGTTTCCAGTTCTTCATGGTTCTGTCTAGGAAGGTTATATACTTCTAAGAACTTGTCCATTTCTCCTAGGTTACTGAATTTGGTGGTGTATACCCTTTTATAGTATTCTTGCATAGTTTTTTATATTTCTGTGGTATCCATTGTAACTTCTCTTTCATTTCTGATTTTGAGATTTTTCTTTTTCTTTAGTGAGTCTAGCTCAAAGTTTGTCAATTTTATTAATCCCTTCAAAGAACCAGCTCTCTGTTACATTACTTTATTTCTATTGCCTTTTTGTTCTCTACTTTGTTTAATTTGGCTCCAATTTTTATTATTTCCTTCCTTCTCTTGACTTTGGGATTCACTTATTCTACTTTTTCTAGTTTTTTTTTTTTTAGGTGAAATTTTAGGTGGTTTATTTAAAAATTTTAGTTGTTTTTTTGAGGTGGGCTTGTAATGTTATAAACTATCCTCTTAGTATTTCTTTTGCTGTATCCCAAAAATTCATGTTGTATTGTCATTCTCATTTGTGTCTATGTACCTTTTGATCTTCTTTTATTTATTCTTTGACCCAGTCTTTTTTAGTAGCATGTTATTTAGTCTCCACATATTTTTGGTTTTTTTTCCTCCACTTTCTTTATTCAGTTGATTTCCAATTTTAATGCACTGTAGTCAGAGAACATGCTGGTGTGATTTCAATCTTCTTAAATTTGTTGAGAATAGTTTTGTATCCCAACATATGGTCTATCTCTGATAATGTTTCTATGCACTAGAAAAAAAAAAATGTATATTCTTGTGCTCTGAAATAAAAAGCTCTAAATATTATGTCCATTAGGTCAAATGTGTCATCTAAGGTCAATATTTTCTTATTGATTTCTGTATGGATGACCTATTCATTGGTTTTAGTGGGGTATTTTGGTCTCCTATTATAATTGTATTTTAGTCAGTTTCTCCCTTTAGTTCTATGAGTTGCTTTGTATACTTTGGTGCTTGCAAGTTAGGTGCATATGTATTAATAAGTGTTATGTCTTCTAGATGTATTGTCCTCTTTATCATTGTAAAATGTCTGCCTTTGTTTCCTGTAACTTTTTTTATTTTAAAATCTATTTTGTCTGATGTAAGTACAGCTACACACACTTTTCTCTGGATGACATTTTCTTGGAGTATCATTTTTCACTCCTTCATTTTGAGTTTATGTTTTTCTTTGCAGCTGAGATGTATTTCCTGAAGGCAATATATAGCTAGGTTTTGTTTTTTAATTCATACTGCTACTCTGTGTCTTTACATTCATGAGTTTGGTTCATTTATATTTAGAGTCATTATTGATATATGAGGATTTCCATTAGCCATTAATAATAAAAAATTTTAATAATTTTAAAAGTAGCTATGCTACTTGCTAAACCAAAGATTTCTTTACATACAAGGACTTACATGTTATTATTTAATGTAAAATTTTAAACTTGAAATCTCATTAAAAAATAAATACGCTTCTAAAATAATGTCAAAAGACATCTTTTTTAGAGCTTTCAATTAAAAAAGTGAAACTGTAGTTGGCATTTAAAAAGATAAGACAATATTTAAATCATAATGCTTATGTTCCTTTTAATTTGCTATAATAATTCCTTTACTTTGGAATATTCTTTTTTTGCTCATTTCTTCTCAAACAAAAATAACTAAAAAAAAAAGTTTTCTAATGAACAATGTGCATTCAGGGTCTCCTTGGGAGCTATAAGCAATGGGTGCACTTTTCAGTAACAACACAAACATGTAAAACTAGTGAAGCAGCAATTGCACCCTATTTTTATGTGTTCATGCATATGGTGATACAACACAAGTCCATTATCTTGAAGTCTCAAAAGAATATTTCCAGTTTCAACCTGTGAAGAACAAAACTAGGACAAATTTCTCTGTTTGTCAATTAAATCTCATCAGCTTTAAATACCAGCACTACAATTGTGAAATGATGACATAAGGTTTTACTATAATTTAATTCACAGAGGGTAACAAATGCTAGATCCTTCTTTAAAAGACACATGGTGTGTGTGTGTGCATGTGTGTGTGTGTGTGTGTGTGTGTTTAAGTATTGTGTGCTTTTTAATATTTTTGGATAGCTATTATTATAAATATTTTATCTAAGGATTAGAATTTAGTCCTGCTTTCACAGGGATCCTTAAGTTCTGTCACCCTGCCAAGCCACTTTTTACCATTCAGAAGCTTACATCCAAGATAGGTAAGGAAAAAGCAAAAATGAAAAAGAGGAAGATGAAAAGGTAAAAAACAAAAAAAAACATAAGAAAAATTCCCTAACATTCTATTAAGTTCAAATATAATGATTTGTGGTCCTGTGGAATTCAACATATTTCTAAATTCAACATATTGCTGAATTCAGACATAAGGTCATGTTCATTTTGGTTTATGTAACACATGCAATTTATCTTTTTTTTTTTTTTTGCAAAAATATCAGGCAATAACTATAGTATATATTTACCTAAATTTGTATGGATGTTGTCTTCAGGGTGGGTTGGAGTGATTATTCCATTATTGGATCACTATTTTGTCACCGTGAATAATGCTTTTTACAGTTTGTTTATGAATACTATAACTACAATAATTTACTCTGAAACCTCTATGAGTTCATATAAATATAATTTCAATATAATATCAACAATAAATTTGTTAAAAATCACAACAATTTGCAATGAAAGCACAGAAAATGTAATAGAAATCTCAAATCAATAGTAAAGCTTGGAGCATTGTGCCCTAAATGCTAAATTGTTCTTTAGGAAGTTTGAAGGAAAACTAAAGTAGATTGTCTAGCAAGTTAATTTTTTAAATATGGATTTTCAACATACACCACAATTTCTGAGATTTATATTGGAAAAATAATAATTCAGCAAGAAAAATAGTTACCATGTCTAGTGACCTTCGTAATGAAAATCAAAGTCTCAATGCATACAAAAATATTGTCACATTTTTCTATTAGAAAGTGGTCTTTCTATCTCCAATGAAATTCCATGGTCATATGAATTAAACAGAATTTTAAAGGAAAGGAGAAGGGAAGAAAAGAGGAGAGGACAGGACAGAACAGGACAGGGAGAGAGGAACCAGTCTTGTGCTCTTCCCGTATAGAGAGTCAATGTGGCAACAAACCCTTTGGCAACACAGACTGCATGTTTTAGGAGTCTACTGAATAAAATTTGTGGTTTTAAAGGCACTAATGTGGTAGTTTTCTGGGAATTGTCAAAGACAATTGTCTTAACTATAGAAAATGAGAACTTCAGGCTGCTGGGATTGGAAGGATAAATTTTTTCTAAATTCTTCACCAAACTAATCTAAAATTTCAGGATACAGCAGAGGGACTCCAAGGCAGAAAACCATACCAAATTCTAAGGTTTTAGATTCTCATAATGCATCATTCTAGAATGTTCTAGGGTTCTATGATTGATCTTTGCTGGAAATCTTATTCTTCATGTTCAGACCAATAGTTGAGATTTGTGGGTAAACCTGGCTCTCATAAAAGAAAAGGCACTCCCGTATTCAAAGTCTTTATAGCAGATTTTTTGTGAGACTTGCTAAAAGAGGAAAGGAACTTTTTTAGGTCTGTGAGCCACCAACAAATTGGAGTGACATTTGTGGGTTTTATTGGTTATTCTGAACAAAGAAAACTGGAATGGAAGTTAGGAAATCATGTTCATATCCTGGTTGTTTCACTAAAATCCTATTTGTGGATATACAGGATGCATTCTCCCCCATCCAAAAGACAATTCAAAAATTGTCACCATCCATTAGATGTAAAGTAATAAAAAATGTCACCTTTAGTGATAAAATGAGAAAACATAAGATACAACAGCAAAGATAAAAGTTTCATATCATAATAATAATTTCCTTAACAAAATAATAAACCATGAGCCACTCAACTGATCAGAGGAAAAATATGTGTTATTACTCTAATATTTTGTATTTAAATTTGCTAACTATAATGATGCTGCATACCAATACTGATTGACACTTATATATTTTTTTGTAGTGCTGAGATTTCATATATTTTTTCAGGGTGAGATTTTTTTTCCTGTTGATATAGAACCTGTGATGTCTTACAGAATTCCAATATATAGGATACCCTGTTTACATTAACAAAATAATCTTTTTCCTTTTTATAGTTCCAGATTGCTGTCTATATACAATGAAAAGCATCTAATATGTTTTGTTTTCAAATATTTCTCTGTTAAACAGGATATATCTTCTACTTACCTGTATGTCTTATAGAATAGCAATTATATTGGGTATGTTTGTTTGTGTTATAATTTACTTATTCGCCCAGTGGAGATGATACAGGTCCTTACTAAGTTCATCTGGATGTTGCAAACATTAAAGAGATCATTTATGCACAAGGTTTTTTTTAGAGAAATAAAGCATTATGAAAAGTGCCCTTATGCTGGTACCAGCTATGTAAGTAACTAGGGATCAAGTCAGATCCCTTTGGGGAAGAGAATATAAAACTTCCTCTCCTGTAGCTACGTGATAAGACCTGCCTGGTTCCCATACACATTAAATTCAAAGTTAGCTTTTAATTGCTAATTGTTGCCCAAGAGTTTAAAAAAGAAAGGAGGCCACACCTAATGATGATGTAAGAGATAAAATGTTTCTGTCTATGGGCAAACACAAAAATCACATCTCTTTGCTAAATAGGTCTCTTATGTTTAAAACATTTACTGAATTTTCTTTCAAAGCTGTGGTTACACAGACATTTCTTATCATTCAGCTTTCTACAAATCAAATTAGATTTCTTAAGAAAACACCCCCAGATATGCTTCATCTTTTAACACTGCCCAGTTATCTAAGACTGAATGTTTCCCCTATATGTATTTTAAATACAGCACTATAAACATTATCATTTATGTTTAAGTTTTTAGTCTCCCACATAAAAATCTTAGCATAGGGGCCGGCTTTTATTCAGACTTCTCATTTTAGATATGTGTTACAATGGAAAAGACAAACAGCAAGTAAATATAGAAATAAGAGGAAAAAAGAAGCTGGAAAGAATTACATTAAAATAACAATCTTTTTCACTGGTTGGTGGAATTATGGCTAATCTAATCTTGATTTTGATTCACTGAACTGTATTCTCTATAACTTCTTAAAATTTGTTTTATTTGTTTTACAATAAGCATGTATTACTTTTATTACAAAGGTGTAGGGGAGCCAATTGCATAGAAAGAGTCTCAGGAATACAAGATAAATATACCATCTTAGATGCCACTAGTTATTGTCTCAGACACTTAACAGGAATTGGAAGGCTGGCGAAAGTTTCTTTTCATAGCTAGTTAAACCTGCTTGAACAATGTTAAATGAGTAATAATATTAAAAAAATAAAAACAGAAAGATAAACAGCATTTTAGGAAAAAAATGAAGCATCTTTCCTTTTAGGAGCAACAAATTTAGCAATATTTAACAAGACTTTTAAAACTCATTTGTTATGGAGCACCATTAAATATTTATACAAAAAAGATCCAGGCAGCTTACAGATGACTATTTCCTCATTCATGAAGTGCCTAATTGACTTGCAACAATAAAAAACATTCAGTGCATCTGGTTGGGGCCGACATGGATGATGACATGTTTCTCATAAGCCCTTTTCATTGTTTTCTCAATTTGTTTCAGAAAAACTTGTGAGATTCGTCCACATAAAGTATGCACAGTTTCCAAAAACTTCAGCTGAAGAGGATAATACATGGATTGAAAGAGATTGTCTTGAAAAGGAAACTGAAAGATAATGTTTTAAAAAGAAAGAAAAAGTTTTAGTTATTGAAATTCCATTTAAAAAGCAAACATCTTTTACTAACAAATGAAACAGGGAATTACTGTAAACATTCAGGCATGGGTTTGTATATACACAGTAAAAAGGACCTCTGAGAATCAAAGTTCAAATCCTGAATTCAAACCCGTGCAACACCAAAAAATTGTTAACCCATTCTCAGCTTCTTTATCTTTTTTTATAAAAGGATAATTTATTTGGATCCTTAAAGTTCTTAAAATCTAAAAGCAAAGCATATTTCTAAAAATAATATGGTCTTTATATATATTCTTGATGAATAGAAGCAAGACCTAAGTAGATACTTGAAGTCTACTATAATAAAACACTAAATTTTTCATAGTTGTTGCATTTCTAGCAATCTTAGTAAAGAAACTTTAGAGTATGTCTATAGTAATCACAGGAATTCTGGAGTTTAGCAATTACAACTAACATTTATTAGCAATGAATTTTATTTTAATAATTCAGATACCAAATACTGGTTGTTGTTGTTTTCCCCACTTAATATTGGACTTAAAAAAAAATTCTCATTTTTTCATAGAATGTGTCCATGAGCAGTATTTTCCAGAATAAATCTTTCAGACCACTTAGTTATGAGCATGTGTCAAAGTTTTATTACAATCTTGTTGAAAAGCAAAGGTCTTTAGTAGTTCAAATCAAAGATTCATTGTTGGCAAAGACAATTTGTAAAAAAGAGCTAGAAGAAAAAAAGAAAGAAAAGAAGGTGAAAGGTCAGTATACTCTTGCCTGACAGCAGAATGAGTGGGTGTCTGGTTTCCTAGAACAAGTCTTAATCCCTTTAAAGTTCATCAGAAATATTAAGCATGTTTATCAGATATGGGATATTTGATATGCTTAAGAAGGAGAGATTATGCATTATGTAATGCAAAATGTTCTGCCTGAGACCATGTTTGCGACATTTTTCTTTCATAACACAGTCTACACCATTGATAAACTCCTTTCCACCACTGTGTCCCCAGTGACAGAAATAAAAAAGTCAAAACTGTAGAGTTCATCACTGAGTCCCCTTTTTTCCCTACATCCCTCATCTAATCCATCAGCAAGTGTCATAAACTCTGTATTGACAACATGTTCCAACATGGCCACTTCCTCCCATCTTCCTGCTATTATACAAATGCATGCCAGCCCTATCACTCATCTAGATGGCTTCAATAGTTTCATTAAAGAGTCTTTGTGTTTTCACTTTTGTACCCCTTCCATCAAGTTACCAAGTTAATATTTTTAAAGCATAAATTAGAGCATATCGTTTTCCTGCAGCGGCTTCTCATTGCAATTAAAATAATAGTCCAACTCCTCTCTTGCCCTAAAGGCTCCATGTGACCTAGAACCCTCTAGCTATCTCCTCTTTTTCCTTGTTTCCTCATTCTGCTCCCCATCACTTCTTCCTTGTCCTCGGGCACACCAGACTTATTCTTGCAGTGGGGACTTCCCCCAGGTTATTCTTCTAAGCAGTATCTTTCTCCAGATTTCCCCATGGCTGCCTCAATCTAATCAAGTCTCAGGCTTGCAGAGGCTTCCTTGAAGACCCTAGGTTATCAATGCTTAGATTAGTCTCTTGACCTGGCCCACCTCCCTGCTCTGGTTCCCTTTCAACACCTCCCACTATCTAATACACGTTTTTTTTTTTTGTTGTTGTTGTTCATGTGAGTACTGTCTGGCTTAACCTACTCAGAATAGATGCTTCATAAGGACTGAGCTTTGTTATTTTTGCTAAATTCTGACTTCTCTGGAATTTAGAGTTGTTCTTGCATAAAACAGGTTCTTCTTAGATGACCGTTGAAAGAATTACTGAAAGAATACCTATCTGATAGATGACTTTCCTTGGATCATGATGAAAAAAGAGTGTACTTCCCTTCACACAAACACATACACACAGGATTTGTGTGTTGGGGGGAGGGGGGAGAGAGAAAGAAAGAAGAGAGAGAGTGTGTTAGAGAGAGATGGAGAGGGAGGAGAAGGGGGAAGAAGGGAAAGGGACAGAGAATAATTTCAAAATATAAAGGGAGAGAAGTATAGTGAGAGAGAAAATATTTATAGAAAGAAAAAGAGAAAGAGAGAGAAAGATAAAATATAAGTAAGGTAGGAAAAGAGATAAGTGGGAAACTGTTATCTAAAGAATTTCTAATTGTTGAATACAACCACATATCAGGTACTATAGTACTAAAAGCTTAAAGACAATCATTTGTTGAATTCTCTCAACAATTTTATGAGTAGCTAATATTTTTGTTTGTTTCATAGATGAGGAAACTGAGGTCGGTAAGGGAGGAGTGCAGATTTAATGACTAATCATCAAAAAAATGACAACTTAGGACTTGAACTCAGGTCTGCCAATCCCCAAATCCAAGCCCTGATTCCATTATGGTGCACAGCACTGTGGAGAGGTGGGAAATATATCTTTTATGATGGACTTTGTCTATATTTGCTCACATTTCAGGATGGGGTTAGTGATATTCCTGATTGAAATGCTTAAATGAAAAATGTCTTTTTAGGCCCAAATGAAGAACATCACTGAGTATATCAGGCAGGGTCATTTATGAAACAGTTATTTGACCTTTGTTCTGATCATCTAGAAAACAAACAAGATGTACTGTAACTCAAGAGCCACAGTTGCTCAGGTCTAAACCGGGGTTGACAAATCACAAATGAAACTCAAGATGTATACATATCTGCTGCATAATTATTTAACTTCCATAATTATTTAACTTCCATCGGTACTCTTGAATAAGTCACTGTTTGAAGTCACTGTTAGCTGATATCACTAAGTACAAAATGAATTTCCTATGCAATTAAATCACTAGGCCTTTAAAAACTGACAGCTGGAAATGTAAAAGAGATGTTAATTTATAGGCATGTAATTCTTTCTGTCCACAGAAGACAATTCTGGGAATTCCAGAGCTGGAATTCTCTGGGGTTCCACTTAGCAAAATACACATTTTCATACAGGCAAAAATGTGTTATTATGTTGCAGGACTCATTCCCTACCTCACACCTGCCAAAGACAGTTCATGAATCATTAAGGTTTTCTAGATTCTTAAGAAAAATCTTTGAATAAAGTTTACATACTTTATGGTCAGGGGTTAGCAGACTTTCTGTAAAGAGCTAGACAGTAAATAATTTAGGCTTTGTGGGCTATATGGTCTGTCAAAGCTACTCATTTCTGCATTGCTGATTGAAAACAGCCACAAAATACATAAATGAAAGGTTGTCTCTGTGTCTCAAAAAGACTTTATTTCTGAATGCTGAAATTTGAATTTCATATAATTTTCTCATTTCCTAAGATATTCTTCCTCTTTTAATTTTTTCCAACTATTTAAAAAGCTATTCTTAGCTCATATAATTTACAAAAACATGCAGCAAGCCAGATATGGCACAAGTTTGCCAACTCTTATACTATGTCTTGGAATCCCTGCAACTTGTTGGTTTTCCCTTAGCAATCTCAAGGTAAAAAATGTGAAATGCAGCATTTCCCAAAGTGTAGGATGCAAGATATAGTATTTCCTCTTAATCTGAGGGTTCATTTTCCAAGGTTTCAGTTACACAAGTCAATTACAGCCTGAAAATATTAAATGAAAAATTACAGAAACAAAAAACCCCAACAATTGATGAGTTTTAAACTGTGTGCCATTCTGAATAGTGTGATGAAACCTTGTACCATCCAGCTCTGTTCTGCCTGTGAAATATATCATCCTTTGGTTCAGTGTATTCATGTGGTATGTGCTACTCACCTATCATTTATCAAATAGACAGTCCTTGTAGCACAGTTATTATGTTCAAGTAACCCTTATTTTATTATTATGATTTTCTATTTTATTATTAGTTATTGTTGTTAATCCCTTATTGTGTCTAATTTATTAATAAAACCTTATAATAGGTATGTATATACAGTAGTCTCCCCTTATTTGAAGAGGATATGGCCCAAGACTTCCAGTAGATGTTTAAAACTACAGATAGTACTGAACCCTAAATATACTACATTTTTTCTGTCATTTATAGCTATGATAAATTTTAATTTATGACTTCCAGTCAAGATGGTAGAGTAGGAAAATACTGTGCTCACCTCCTCCCACAACCACATCAAAATTACAACCAAATTATAGAATATCACCTGGAGAACCAGCTGAACACTAGATGAATAGAACTCCCATACCTAAGGATATAAAAAAGAAGCAAAGTGAGAACGGTAGGAGGGGCAAAGACATAAAATGGCTGGTCCCATACCCACATGTGGTAGTTGAGAATGGGAAGAGATAACTCAGCTGTGGAGGTATCCCCTGAAAAGAAAAGGGTCCCAGCTCCACCCTGGGTTCCCCAGCCCAAGGCCCCACTACCGGGAAGAGGAGTCTCTACAATATCTGGATATGAAAATCAGAACAGATTCTGCTCAAGTGACACAGAGAGCTGCTGTAAGTACAGATGTCCTCTTAAAGGGGCCACAGACAGATTCACTCACTCACAAATACTCAACCTGGCTTCAGTGAAGGGATAGTAGCTTGAAAGGTGCCAATGACATATGGGGAGAAACTGAATTGTGTGGCTGCAGGGTGAGGGCTGTGGGGGAGGCTGACAATTTTTATGTGTTGATCACCTCCCACACACAGCCCCAGATTCAGATTCAGCCAAATCTGAATCTGCAGTAACCTGGTGAATAGCACTCACCCCACCCTGGTGACTCCCAGAGACACTGACCCACCCAAATCGAGCAACACCTAAACTACTTTCAGTGGCAGGCAGGTGACCTTGGCTTTCACTACAGATTTTCCTAAAATTCTCTTAGCTCCACATGCCCCAACATGCAGTGGTTGACCTCTGCATGCCCTGTGCCTCTTACAGATTGGCTCCAAGCCTGGAACTGTAAGCAACTGGACTTAGTTCACAGTGTGGCCACTGACACATCCTTCTAGGCCCAACACAGGCAGCTACCAACTACAGATCATTTTGCAGCTACTCCCAGATGGCTGCAGGCTGGGCACAGGTAGCAGCTGACCCTGACCTTCACCAAAGCCCTGCCTAGAAGAACTTAGAACCAACATTCCTGGTAGTTAGCTTCAGACCACAACAGAGCACCACACAATTAGCTCCAGAAATAGCATAACCAAAAGGTAACCTTACAGTCATCAAAGCATCACTGGAGTAAATTCTCTACATGAGGAAAATTCCTAAACAGCAACTTATCCCCACAGGTCATGGCCAGTTCTCACAGCCAGTCAGCATGAATGTTAACTCCACCAACTGATGTACCAATATCAATCAAGGGTCAACTACAACAGGAGAGCACGCACAATTCTTGGGGACACAAGGGACACACCTGGAGCAGCGAGCACAGGTGACCAGGTAGATTGTGCCACTGGGCCCCACAAGATGCTTACTACATAAGGCCATTCCACCAAGACTAGGAAACATAACAGCTCTACCTAATATGTAGGAACAAACACGGGAAATCAGTGAAAATGAGAAGACAAAGAAATAATTCCCAAATGAAAAAACAAGACTAAATTCTAGAAAAAGAACTAAGTGAAATGGAGACAAGCAATCTACTAGATGCAGAGTTCAAAACAGTGGTTATAAGGATGCTCAATAAACTTAGGGAAAGAATAGATGAACTCAATGAGAACTTCAACAAAGAAATAGTAAACATAAAAAATGACACATGACCCACAAAAATGGGACAAAAATGAAGAATAAAATAACTGAAGTGAAGAATTCACTAGAAGGAATGGACAGCAGATTAAATTAAACAGAGGATCAAGTTAGTGATTTAGAAGACAAGGTAAAGGAAAACATCCAATCTGAAGAGAAACAAGAAAAAAGAATTTAAAAATTAGTGATAGTTTAAAGGATTTCTGAGACAACATGAAGTGTAACAACACTCACATCATAAGGGTACCAGAAGGAGAAGAAAGAGATCAAGGGATTGAGAACCTATTTGAAGACATAACAATGGAAAACTTCCCTAACCTGGTGAAAGAAATAGACATACATGCCCAGGAAGCACCGAGAGCCCCAAACAAGATGAACCCAAATAGGCCCACATCAAGACACATAATAATTAAAATTTAAAGGTTAGAAACAAAGAGAGAATCTGAAAAGCAGCAAGAGAAAGCAGTTAGTTATTTACAAGGGTGCTTCTCTATAAGACTGTCAGCTGATTTCTCAACAGAAACTTTGCAGGCCATAAGGGATTGGTAGGAAATATTTAGAGTGAACAAAAGCAAGACTACTCTAAGCAGCAAGGCTATCATTTAAAATTGAAAAAGAGATAAAACTTTCCATACAAGAAAAAAATAAAGGAGTTCATCAACACCAAACTAGTATAACAAGAAATGTTAAAGAGGGGTGGGGAGGAGGAAGAGGTGGAGAAGGAGAGGAAATTACCCCCCCCATGAATATGAATAATAAAATGGCAATAACTATGTATCTATTAATAATCACTTTAAATGTATATGGATTAAATGTTCCAAGCAAAATACATAGTTTAGCTGAATGGATAAAAAAGCAAGACTCATGTATCTGCTGTCTACAAGAAAACTAATTCACATCAAAAGACAAACACAGACTGAAAGTAAAGGGATAAAAAAGATAATTTATGCAAAGGGAATTGTAAAAAACAGGGGTAGAAATATTTATATCTGACAAAATAGACTTTAAAACAAAGGCTGTGACAGGAGAAAAAGAAGGACGTTTTATAAAGACAAAAAAATCTATCCAACAAGAGATTATAACTCTTTTTCATAAATATTTATGAATCCTATATAGGAGCACCTAAATATTTAAAGCAAAATATTGACAGAAATAAAGAGAGAGTTAACAGTGATAGTCATAGCAGAGGACTTTAACACCTTATTGACATCAATGGGTAGATCATCCAGACAGAAAATCAACAAGGAAACAGTGGCCTTAAATGACACTTTAGAGCTGATAGGCTTAATTAATATTTTTAAAATATTTCACCCAAAAGCAGCAAAATGTACATTTTTTTCAAGTGCACGTGGAAAGTTTTCCAGGATAGACCACATGTTGGGCCACAAAATAAGTCTCAATAAATTTAAGAAGATTGAGATCGAATCAAGTATCCTTTCCTATCAGAATGGTATGAAACTAGGAATCAATTACATGACAAAAACCAAAAAATGCACAAACACATGGAGAATAAATAACATGCTACTAAGCAAGAGATAGGTTAACAATGAGATCAAGGAAGAAAACGAAAAGAAACCTTAAGAAAAAAAACAAAACAAAATGCAATGATGCAAGATCTATGGGACGCAGTAAAACAGTCTTAAGAGGGAAATTCATAGCATCATAGGTCTACCTCAAGAAACAAGAAAAATCTCATATAAACAATCTAACTTTTAGAAGGAAGGAAATAATAAAGATCAGAGCAAAAATAAAAGAAATAGAGTCTAAAATAATTTAAAAGATCAATAAAACCCAGAGCTGTTTTTTTGAAAAGATAAACAAAATCAATAAACCTTTAATCAGAGTAATGCTAATCATCAAGAAAAAAAGTAAGATAAATAAAATCAGAAGTGAAAGAGAAGTGACAACTGACACCACAGAAATACAAAGGATTACAAGGGAATACTACAATTATGTGCCAACAAATTGGATAACCTGAAAGAAATGAATAAATTCCTAGAAACATACAATATTCCAAGACTGAGTCAAGAGGAAACAGAAAATCTGAACAGACCGAACCTACTAATAAAATAAAATCAATAATCAAAAAACTCTCAACAATAACATATCCAAAATTTATAAAGAGCTCAAATAGCTCAATACCAAAACAAAACAAAACAAACAAAACAAACCAATAAATGATCTAACTAAAAAATGGGCAGAGGACCCGAACAGACATTTCTCCAAAGAGGACATACAGATGGCCAACAGACGTATGAAAAGATGCTTAAAATTACTAATTATCAGAGAAATGCAAATTAAAACCACAATGAGCTAACACCTCACAGCTTTTAGAATGGCTATCATCAATACATCAATGATCAAGTTTTGGTGAGGATGTGGGAGAAAAGAACCCCGTGCACTTATGGTGAGATTGCAAATTGGTGTAGCCAGTATGGAATACAGTACAGAAATTCCTCAAAAATATAAAAATTTGAACCACCATATGTCCCAGCAATTCCACCTCTGGGTATTTATTCAAAGAAATTCAAAACAGCAACTTGAAAATCATATGCATCTCTACGTCATTGCAGCATTATTTACAATAGCCAAGATATGGAGGCAAGTTGGGTGTTCATCAATAGATAAATAAATAAAGAGGTAGTACATATATTACTCACCCATTAAAAAATGAAATATTGCCATGTGCAACAACGTAGATAAACCCCAGAGGGTATTATGCTAAGTGAAATAAGTCAATGTCAAATACCACATGATTTTGCTTATATGTGGAATCTTAAAAATTAAATATATGAAAAAACAAAACAGAAAAAGACTCACAAAGACAGAGAAAAAACTAATAGTTGACAAGTGAGAGTGGGTTTGTGGGGCTGGGTGAAAAAGAGATTAAGAAGTACAAATTGGCAGTTACAAAATAGTCATGGGGATGTAGTCCATAATATTGTAATATAGTCAGTAATATTATGATAACTATGTATGGTGGCAGGGAGGACCTAGACTTATCAGGGGATCACCTCACAAGATATATGAATGTCTAAATGCTTTGCTGTATACCTGAAACTAAAATAATATTAAATATCAACTGTAATTAAAAAATAAAAATAAATAATTGAAAAAAATTTAATTTGTAAATTAGGCACAGTAAAAATGAACAATAATGAATAATAAAATAGAACAATTATAACGATATACTCTAATAAAAGTTATGTGAATGTGATCTCTCTCTTTCTTAAAATATCTGATAAACAAGATGGCTACTAAATGACAAATGGATGGGTGTCGTGCAAGATTTCATTACACTACTTAGGTGTACAGTTTAAAACTTATGAATTGTTTATTTTCCATATAATATTTTTGGACTGCGGTTGACCTCGGGCAACTGAAACTGCAGAAAGCAAAACCACAGATAAAGGGGGACTACTATATAGGAAAAAACATAGTATATATACAGTTCAGTACTAGCTGCAGTTTCAGGTATCTCATTTGTATTTGAGGATACTACTGGACTAGCAGGCAGTGTTTGACATGATTTTAGGTGGTAAACCACAAAATAAGGTTATTTCAATCTTCTCATTTAATTCAAGAAGATAGTTTACATGTCTTTAACTCCTCCTCAACATTTGCTGATCAATCTCTTCAAGGTTGTAAGAGGAGGTCTCAGGCACTGAAGATTCCAATTCCAGGCCAAAATCTTATCTGTGATTCTCTGACACAACCATAGGCAATAACAAGGCTGCCTGTTATACCTCCTGGGAAAAGCTGCCATTCCAGCACCAAACTTGGTGCATAGGCAGTGTACTGTAGTTTCCTTAGGCGTTGCTGCTACAGGACTCAGTGCCCACTCCCCATCCTCATATGCATATCTGCTTTCCTGCCCCAGGCACTTCCATCTGGAGACCTTCAGGGGGAGTTACCTTGTCAGTCCTTATTTCTCTTCTCATTCCTCCTCCCCTGGCCTAAGGGTCCAAAAAGATACCTTGAGATGATTCCTGCCTCTGTGTTGCGTCTACTCAACTCTCACCCAGCGCTCTTTGGTGGGTAAAATAGAACACTGAACACCATGGAGCTGGTGCCTCTTTTTCTTTTTGCTTGTACATAAATAAAGACTCAATTGTTACTTTTAGTTTGGCTCCCTGATTGTTCAACAGGGTAGAGGTGGCAAGCAAGTAACACACTTAGCTTGAAATGAATAATATCATTTTATTCTTAATTGTATTATGTTTACTTTAACCCATTACCCTTTGTTATGGCAAATGGCACAGGGTTTCTGTTTCAGACATTAAATGTCCCCCCTAAGTGAATTTATTTAAGGGGAAAAATGAGTTACTTACTTAGAAATATTAAGTAAAAAATAAATAAAGTAAGGTGTTGGGGTTAAGTGCATATACTGAAATAAGAGTGACTTAGTTTGCGAAAAACTGGTATAACTCGATGCTTCTAAAGAATTATTTGGCCTTCAAAGGGAATGGTGACAAAAACACTTATGCTGATATGCACATGTCTATTGAACAGTGCTAAGAACACACTTACATCCCGTATAGCTTCATAGAGTGCTTTGAAAGTTGGCTGCTTATCATCATGGTAGACACCTCGGTTCCCATGCAGAACAGACACACCTTCAAGCTCAGCCTCTTTGCAGTTGCTTCCATACATGCAGTGATCAGGACGGTAGTTCCACTGGCAGGGGAACACATAGAGACACTCTGGTGGTGACAAGAAAGACATGTGTCCACAGTCAGTGGCAGCTCTCCTCTGCATGCCTGGTGATTAAACCAAAGTTTCCATAAACTACACAGCACACATAATTTAAATGCATGAGTGTGATTATGACTCATAGACCAAATTTCACTACATGTGTAAAGATTCTGATAACAGGAATTGAAGTGGCACACAATAGTGATGTTGTAGGTTTCACTCCCCAAAAGGAGGGCAGTATAATACCATGGACAAGGAGCAAACAAGGGCATTAGGCAGCTGGAGTCTGAATCCCAACTTTCTCACTCAAATACAGTGAAACCTGGGTCCAGTGATTCAACTTTCCTGTGCTTCAGTTTCCTCATTTGTAAGATGAGAATACCAGGACCTCCTTATTTTGATGATTAAATTCACACACAAACACACACACATGTGCACGCACATGTGCGCACACTCACTCACGCACACACACACAGTGTTTAGCAAAATGCTAAGCACACCGTGGTGGTCAATAGTGTTAGTAGCTATAATCAACTCTTTGGAAAGATTTCGTGAAATGGACAAATCTAAAAAATAGAAGTCAAGATTGAAGCAAAGATTCCTCCCTGGAATTAAATACCAACTAACAAACAAAATCAAAACAAAAGAAAAAAGAAACAGAAAACTACAATAGCAAATGGAAACAAGTTCAAAGAAAATAGCAAAGTCAAAAGAAGTCTCTATGCCAAGGTTATGATTTATACTATGAGTGAGCATGTGCATACACATACTTTTATGTGTTTCTATCTCTAATCCAGTGGTCTTTGCAAGAGGCAATACTACCGCCTTCCTCTGGGGCCATTTGATAATGTTTGGAGGGAGACATTGGTTGCATACATGAGAGAGGCTGCTACCAATATCTGGTGGGTCAAGAACAGGGATGCTCCAAACATCCCACAATGAACAGGAGAGTCCCCTCGTCAGAAATTACCAAGGTCAAGAAACTCTGCTGTAATTCTGTAGAACTCAGAAACTTTACTCTTAGTGACTAGGATTATACAATTAGCAATAAATTCATGATCCCCTGGCTTCTTGGCTCCTCAGCTTGATGCCTTCAAGGGCAAGGGCTAAAAGAATATGTATCAAAACTCTTTGTGAATGTGGTTAAGGATCATGGGAAAGAAAGGCCCCATGTTAGTGCACAGGATTAGAGTGAATCAATAACCATGGTCAGAAAAGTAATTTAAATATGTGCTTGTTGGTTGGGTTGATAGCATCTCCTTCTCGCAAAAAGGACCACTGATTAGAGAGTACTTACAGAAACCTTCAAGGTAGAAAGCAAAGGATGAAGAGATTATCACACCTCCCCTTTGGCAGACTGTGTATAGAATTTCTTCTGCTCAATCTTTACAGGTAAGAGTAACATCCAGGCACCCTCCATCAATTCCTGATTGTTTACAACACACTATGAGATTTTCTTTTCTTTGGATAACTTCATCTTACAATGCATTTTGTTTCTCTTACTTGCATTCACCTCCGCACTTGCACATACATAAATCATAGTTGGGACAGAGTAGTGGTCATCCTGAAGTCACATTATCTAGATTTGAATCCCAACTCTTCTATTCGACTTTTCTGGACTTGAGTGCAGAGGGTGGGTGTAAGAATTACACAAGTGAAAATACCTAAAGGTACTTTTATGCTTTTTTAACTGTACTTTACCCCAGCCCAATTGTTTCCTTTTGTAACGTAATAAATTGTTCTAAAACTCATCTCTGTTTTTGTAAATACACTGATCAGTTGAATCAACCAATATTTATTGAGTGCCTGCTACGTGTACAATTCTTGCATTCATGGACTTTAGAATGGGCAATGAAAATTTTTGCTTTTTCCCAAGTAGTGTAGGAAACGACTACAAAAGGAAACCTTGTCTCCCTTTGCAACCTCCTTAGAGGACCAAGGCCCGTGAGGGCACTCTAAGGCAGAAGGTGAAATAGAAAGGCTTTGGAATCAAACTGACATAGGTTTGAAGTTGGCTTTTATCATCTCCTAGCTCTATAACCTTGGTGACTTATTGAAACCCTTGACCTCAATTTAGAAGCAGTAAAGAGAAGCTGAATTATCCTAGTTTGAATCACAGCTTTACCATGTGTTAGCTGTGATCTAATAGCAGAGTGGCAATAGAGCAAGCTCTGGAGTTAATCTACTGGATTTGAATACAGAACTCTACCACTAGCTACAAGAACTCAAGCAAAATCATAATTTTTCAGGGCTTTGGTTTCATCTATGAAAATGGAAAGAATTGTAACTATCACTTATCTAATAGGATTTCAGTGAGTATTAAATGAATATATATATATATATATATACACACACACACACACACACATATACATACATACATACACACACACACACACACACACACACACACACACACACACTTAGAACAGTGCCTGGCACATAGAGGCACACAGTACATGTAAACTGTAATAATTACTATTATCATTGTTATTGTTATAACAAAAACTATTGCATTAGGTTGCTGAAAAGATAAAACAAGATAAATTTAATGAGCCTAGCATAGTTCCTGATACGTAGTAACACTGGAGATAAGTGTATTTTTTAAATATTTTTTTATTTTTCAATTACACTATGTATACTAATATATTAGTTTCAGGTGTACAACATGGTGATTAGACATTTATATAACCTACAAAGTGATCACCTTCATAAATCTAGTACCCATCTGACACCCTACATAGTTATTACAATATTGTTGATGATACTCCTTATGCTATACTTTATATTTCCATGACTATTTTGTAACTACCAATTTGTACTTCTAATCCCTTCACTGTTTTCACCTAGCCCCCCAACACCTCCCATCTGACAACCCTCAAAATGTTCTCTATATCTGTAAGTTTGTTTCTGTCTTGTTTGTTTATTTTGTTCTTTAGATTCCACATGTAAGTGAAATCATATGGCATTTGTCTTTCTTTGTTTGACTTACTCCACTCAGCACAATACCCTCTAGGTTCATTTTTGTTGTTGCAGATGGCAAGATTTTACTTTTATGGGTGAGTAATATTCCATTGTATATAAGTATCACCTTTTCTTTATCTAGTTATCTGTTGATGGACACCCAGCTTGGCTCCATATCTTGGCTATTGTAAATAATGGTACAATGAGCATAGGGATTCACATGTCCCTTTGAAGTAGTATTTTCAGTTTGTTTGGATAAATACACAGAAGTAGGATTACTAGATCCTTCTTGTTTCTTGTTATAGCCTTTGTTTTAAAGTTTATTTTATCTGATATAAGTATTGTTACTCTAGTTTTTGTTTGTTTGTTTCCATTTTCACGAAATATATTTTTTCATCCATTTATTTTGAGTCTGTGTGTGTCTTTCCATTTGCAGTGAGTCTCTTGTAGGCAGCGTATATAAGGCACTTGTTTTCTTATCCATTTGGCCACCCTATCTTTGGATTAGAGCCCTTGATCCATTTACATTTAAAGTAATTGTTGATAAATATGCAGTTATTTCCATTTTATTATTCACATTTTAAATCCTTTTTCTTCTTTTTTAAGAAGTCCTGATAACATTTCTTGTAACACTGGTTTGGTGTTGATAAACTCCTTTACCTTTTTCTTGTATGGAAAACTCTTTACCCATCCTTCTATTCTAAAAGATAGCCTTGCTGTGTAATCTTGGTTGTAGGTCCTTGCATTTCATCACTTTGAATATTTTCTGCCAATCCTTCTAGCCTGCAAAGTTTCTGCTTAGAAATCAGCCCAAAGTCTTATAGGAGCACCCTGGTAGGTAACTAACTGCTTTTCTCTTAAGATTCTCTCTTTCTCTTTAATCTTTGGCATCTGAATTATGATGTGTCTTAGTGTGAGCCTCTTTGAGTTCATCTTGTTTGAGATTCTCTGAGCTTCCTGCACTTGTATGTCTATTTCCTTCACCAGGTTAAGGAAGATTTCCATCATTATGTCTTCAAATATGTTCTCAATCTCTTGGTCTTTTTCATCTCCTTTTGATATCCCTATAATGAGAACATTGATACACTTGATTCTGTCCCATAGTCTCCTTAAATTATCCTCGTTTTTTAGTGTTCTTTTTTCTTGTTGCTGTTCTGATTGGGTGTTTTCTGCCATTTTATCTCCTAAATCACCAATTTGATCCTCTGCTTTATCTAATCCATTGTTGATTTCCTCTAAGGTACTCTTTATTTCAGTTATTGTAGTCTTCATTTCTGATTAGTTCTTTTTTATGTTTTCTATCTCCATTTTTGTATTTTCTCTCTCTCTTTGTTAAAATTCTCACTGAATTCATCTATTCTTCCCCTAAGTTCATTGAGTATCCTTATAGCAAGTGTTCTGAATTCTGCATCTGTTAGATTGCTTGTCTCCATTTTGTTTAGTTCTTTTTCTGGAGCTGTGTCCTGTTATTTCATTTGGGACATGTTTGTCTTTTCATTTTGGATGCTTCCATGGGTTTGTTTCTATGTGTTACATAGGGCTCCTATGTCTGCCAGTAGAGTGGCCTTATGTAGTAGGCATCCTGTGGGGCCAAGTGATCAGTCTTCCCTGGTCACCTTAGCCAAGTTCTCCAGGTATGTCCCTTGTATGGGTTGTGCATACCCTCCTATTGTAATTGGGCCTTGGTTGTTGTTTACATATCAGTGGATGGGACTGACCCTCAGGCTGATTGGTTGTGAGGACTAGCCAGTGAGGGGCTGATCCCATGGAGCAGAACTGGCTTTAGCAGGACTCTGGTGCTTGACCAATCTGCCCTTTGGGTGTGTCATCCTTGGCTATAGCCCAAATGGTGCTCCAGCTTCATCAGGAGCAGTTACCTGGTGTGCCGTCCCCAGGGTCTCCTGGGAGGAGCCCCGTTTTAGCCCAAGTCAAGCCATAGCCTGTGCTGGACCAGGGACAACCTGGAAAGAATTACCAAACAATCAGAAGATGGCTGCCACCTACCTGCCCTGGGCTTGGAGGTGCCTTGAGAGCTGCAAATTGCAAACTGAGGATTGCTGCTGCTAGTGCCATACTTGAGTCTACTTAGCAAGAGGTATAGAGCATGCTGAGACAAGATGCTGTTTATTTGGGTTTTGTGAATGTTTGAGAGATTTTAGGGAAGTTGCAGAATGAGCCAAGATAGGCTGTTTGTATGGAAAGGCCATTGGAGTGGGTTAGTGGGCCTGAAAGTTGGGTGGGGCTTGGTCTCAGGAATCACCAAGGAAGGGTGAATGGTGTTACTTAGCTTGATGGAGACTCAGATGTGGTGACTGCCTGAGTCTGCATGCCAAAGAAAAGATAGATTCTGCCAGCACTTCTGTCTGGGAGAAAGCTGCCTCTCCAGCCTTTGCCCTAAAGACAGAAAATTCAGTTTCTCCTTGTATGTTCCTGCTGCTCCAGTGCTGGAGTTCAGAGTGAGTGAGTCTATCAGTAAGTAGGCCATGCGTGGGCCCCTTAAGAGGAATGTATGACTCCAGCTTCCCTTAGTCTCTCTCAGCCACAATCTCCTCTTGTTTCCACAGCCAGAAGTTGTGAGGACTTTTTTTCTGGCACTGGAACTCTGGGCTGGGAAGCCTGGTATAGGGCTGGGACTCCTAGCTCTTCTGGGGTGACCTCGGCAGCTGAGATATCCCTCCAAATTTTCAACCACCATATGTGGGTGTGGGACTAGCCCACTTTGCAGCTCCACCCTTCCTACCAGTCTCGAGTGACTTCTTCTGTATGTGTCCAGTTATAGGACTTCTGTTCAGCTAGACTTCAGGTGACTTTAATGATGGGTGTTCTCTAGTTTGGTTGTAATTTTTATTTGGTTGTGAGAGAAGGCAAGCACAGCATTTACCTTCTCTGCCATCTTAACTGGAAGCCGATGAATGTTTTACTACAAAAACATCTAGACATGCAGATGGCCAGTCAGTCTTTCTTAACCTTTCCTTTGTCACAGATCTCTTTGAGAAACTAATGAAAATTTTAGGTCCTGTCTTTGGAAAACTAAAAATGAAGAATATGAAAATTATTTGCTTATAAGTATAGGGGTTAATAGATCTTCATTATGGAGTTTAAGACTAGCTAAGAATCCCAGTGGTTTAATGTCAAATATGAAATGGAAGCCAGACAGAATTCAATTCACATCTTTATACTTCCTTTTCCAGAGGAAGAAATGCAAACTCCATCAAGCATAAAACTGAAACAGTATTGGTTCACCACATTATGCAAGGCATTGCTGTCAGTAGACAATAAGGTGCTATTTCTGCCCTCAAAGAATGTTTACTCTTGTAACTGAGATAGTACATAATGTCATCCAAATAAACATGTTCTATCAGGATTCATAGAAAGGAGGACATTTCAGTAAAGTTTCATTTAAACTTAAGACTTATAATATACATAAGATTTTGACAGACACAGAGACCCGAAGAAGCATTTGAGGAGAAAATGGCCTGATTATGATGAAAGGTTTGGAAATCAGAGTGTGCTTTAGAAAATATAAGCCATTTAATTTCTCTGGGGGAAAATGTAATCTCTTCAAAGAGGTAAGAAAATGGTAGAAAAGTTGTCATATTAGTAGATTGCTCTTACATAAAATATTCAAGAGTATAAATCTATATTAGATTAAAAGTAACCAACTTTGATTCTAGGTTGTGAAGCAAAAAAAAAAAATTAGTTTTGCTTTCAAAAGAGAGGGGTTAGCTTATAAAATCAGAGGTAAAACTAAATTGGGGCAGGAAGTGGACATGAGGGATGGGAACAAATTAGTCAGTTCTTCAGCATTCCTATCAGGATGAACCAGTCTTGACTACTTTCTGCTCTTGGATTCTCAGACTCAGGTACCCAGGAGATGGGCTGACTGGTTTAGTGGGAGTTAGGTGTGGGTGGGGCTCTAAGACTGCAGGCAATGGGGGAAAAGAAATTCCCTGAAGGGAAACAAGGGCACTCTAACTAAAAGAAAAAGAAATCCAAAGTGGGCAATTAAAAATAACAGATGTGTCTTTTTATTCACAGATAAATTTTGCATGGGTTACTCTTTGAAATCTCCATTTGATTAGTGGAGGGAAGAGGAGGAAAAAGAGGCTCAACTAGCTTCATGGGATGGGCTTATTATGGAAAAAAAAAAAAAAAAAAAAAAAAATATATATATATATATATATATATATATATATATATATATATATATAAAGGTTTTATAAACATGCAGACTGGATAAACATGCAGACTGGACCAACGATGGTTATTTGGCACATGATCACTATTTTAAAATGGATCTATTTTAAGCAAGATTATCAGGTGTGTTGAAATCTGATGTTTGAAATGATAGCGTGATGAAATACTCAGGTTATTTTTCTCCTTTTGAGAAAATAATACAGTGAATGGTTTTAAAATTCCACATCTCTAAACTCTCAAACTATTGCAATTCATATTAAAATATTTTTTCCAAGTTAATCTCTCCTCAAACTCTGGGTCTTGGCTAGTTTTCTCTCCATTTTATATTGATAACAAGGCTCCTCATTACAGAGAACAAATTGATGGTTGTCAGATCGGAGGAGGCTAGGTGAAAAAGTGAATGGATTAAGAAGTACAAATGAGCAGTGTAAAATAGTCACAGGGATATAAAGTACAGCGTTGGGATATAGTCAAAATACTGTAATAACTATGTATGGTGTCAGGTGGGTACTAGACTTATTGGAGTGATTACTTTGTAAGTTATAGAAATGTCTACTCCCTATGCTGTACACCTGCAACTAATATAAAATTGTCAACTAATTTAAAAATTAAAATAAAATAAAAAAGCTAATTATTAATTGGTGGTCTTTGGCTCTAAAATCCCTTCATGATCTCTTCAGAAATCTACATTTATTTCCAGAGCCTCCTAACCACTTGCAAAAAACTGTAGGAATTGACTTGTCTCCTATATGTCTGATTTTTTCATTCTCAAGTTCTCTAAGATTATTTAATAGATTATACCTGATTATTTTAAGTTCACAGTGAAACAGCCTTTCTACTCCCTTACCACACTGTATCAATAGAATGAAGGCTATTTGATTGCATTATTAATATTTTGTTTGTTTCTTTAGTTTTGTTAACGTCTCATTTCAGAACTGAGCTTTCCCAATCTCTTCTTTTTCCTTCTTCCAGAATACACCTTGTTTCAGAAAAGGGTAATTAATTCTTCAAAGAAAATTTACTTTCCTGATCATACAATCTAAAGCCCTTCTCTCTCTCCACCTTTAATAGTCTCCTTATCATCCCCTTGTTTCCTTCATAGCATTTATTACAATTTCTGATTTTGAACAGCTAGTTGCTATTCTTTGGAAGGCTACTTCTTCCAATAAAAGGTAGGTTTCATTAACACATACATGCATTTTGTCTATTCTGTCTGTTGTCATATTCCCAGTTCCTAACCCCATGGCTGGCACACAGTAGATGCTCAAAAAAAAAAAAAAAAATCTGCCGAACAAAACCTTATACCTTCCTCTACCACCTGTATCTTTTTCCTTTCTCCTCCTTTCTATTCCTACTTTTTTTTTCCTTTTTTACTTTCCTTGCTGTAATCTTTCCTGTCCATCTACTTTCCTCTTTCACTCCATTCTCCCAATTACTTTAATTTGACCAACACTTCTGAAAACCAACACCATTTTAAAGCACTAATTTTTGCACTGTGAAAGACATAAAGTAGATACAACCCCTTTCCACAAGAACCCTACAATCTTTATTCTTGCATTTTATATCAGAGCTCATGAACTTCACAGATTCCCAGAGCAATGATTTCTTTCCCGTTTCCAAGAATAGTACTAATACCAAATAATTGGGTCTGTCAATCACCAGAACACACTCCTAACTGCCAGACTCAGTGCTTTTTGGGGGTGAGTATACAATGTAGTCACACCCTCAAGTGCAGAGCATCAGTGATCACTGCCAGTATGAGAACAAGTCCCTGATGGGGCCACTGAAAAGGCATGTTCTATGTGACTGCATCCTATTCCTTGTGGCCCCAGAAAACCCTCCTATCTCCCTAGTATCACATTCAACTATGGACAATCTATGTAAATCCCATGGACACTTTGGCTCATCTCCCTCCATATGAGCAGAACCCTACTACTTGTCCTCTGGCTGAATGCCCTGCCTTATAATCTATACTTAGCTGGTTTCATTTCCTTCCCTTCACACAGCCCATTTTACTAGAAATTTCCTCAAAGCAGGTACAGACATAGGTGGTCATGTTTGAAAGAGAAAAATGCCAAATGAATTTGCTCCTCTTGCCCCTGATGACCCTTTCAAGGGAGGTCTTCCTTCCCAAAGAGAACTAATTCAGAGCTAGGCTGGAAATTGATTCATAGGCCAATCTCTCTCTCTCTCTCTCTTCAAGAATTTGAATTAGGAAACTTAAGAAACCCATCATCATTGGTATGGGTTTGTAAGACTGTTCAACACAATCTCAGGGCTGGGCCAAGTGTAAACAGAGAATACTGTCTAAGAAGATAAAATGGAATCAGATAGGCATGGAGAGAAGCAAAATAACAGAGATCATGAGGGACAAAGAAACCTGCTTTGGTCCTTAGCATTTTCCCAGAGCTGGTTCTCATGAGGCCTGGCATGATCTGATCCATATGTTCATGAGACTGTACCCAGACCCTCAATTAGCTGGCCTGACTGAAGTTTTGTTTCTTGAAATCTAAAGGCATTAACTCAACCCTTCTCTAATATACCTTTCTATAGAATTCTGTTCTTAAACTCACTGTACAGATGCAAGCTCATTCTTCTACGCCTTGAAGAAGCTGCTTTGGCTCACTTTCAAGGAAATGTCCTGTAGACTGACCTAACTGCATGCCCTCCATGGCCTTCAGCTGTCTCCCTTTCAGACAGCCTATTACCTAGCACTGCAGTTACCTACCCACAGGCATGTGCTATCTAATTATAGCAAGACTTTTAAGACATTTTTTAAGCTAATGACTTTAAAAAATTATTTATTTTAATTAGCTTCAAGTATATTGTTTCAAGTACATTCGTTAAACATCTATAGAGTTCATAAATGATCCCTCCAATTGTGCCCTCCCTCCCCTGACCCTCAACCTAGCCGAAGTATTCATGCTAATTACATTCCCTATGCCATGCTCCCCATTCCCATACCATTCAACTATTAATTTGTATTTCTTTAACCCTTCACCACATTCTCACAAACCCCAAACCTCCCACCCCTACATCCATCACCAAATTGTCCACTATATTTGTGAGTCTGTTTTTGATTAGTTTGTTCTTTTTATTCCTTAGATTACACATATAAGTGAAATCATAGTGTTTGCCTTTCTCTGTCTGACTTAAATACCTTCTAGGTCCATCAAAGCAATATCTTTTTCCATTTCCTTCCTTTTAGTCTGTGTGTCTTTTAATCTGAAGTGAGTCTCATGTCAGCAGCACATGTAGGGGTCTTGTTTTCTTATTCTTTCAACCACTCTATCTTTTGGTTGGAACACTTAATTCTTTTCCATTTGAGGTACTTGTTGATAAGAATGCAGTTGTTACCATTCTTTATTCCTGTTTTTGATACATGTTTTTTCTTCCAATATTTCCTGTAATACTGGCTTGGTGGTGATAAATTCCTTTAGCTTTTTTTGTATAGGAAGCTCTTTATCTGTTCTTCAACTTTAAATGATAGCTTTGCTGGATAAAGTATTCTTAGTTGTAGATCCTGGATCTTTATCATGTCAAAAATTGTGTGCCAAGCCCTTCTGTCCTGTATAGTTTCTTTTGAGAAATCAGCTGCCAGTCTTATGAGCATTCCCCTATAGTCTTTCTTTGTATTTAACTTTTGGCATTTTAATTACGATGTGTCTTGGTGTTGGCTTCTTTGGATCCCTGGTTTTTGGGATTCTCTGAGCTTCCTGGGATTTTATGTCTATTTCCTTCACCAGGTTAGGGAAATTTTCCATCATTATTTCTTCAAACAGCTGTTCAACGTCTTGATTTTCTTCAGTTACACCGATCAGATGGATATGTTGACCCTTAATAGTGTCCCATGTGCCCCTTAAATTATTTTTATAGTCTTGACATCTTATCTCTTGCCATTCTGATTGTGTGTCCTTGCCTTTCCCATCCTCTAGATAGGGCATTTGATCCTTTTCTTTATTCACTTTGTTCATTCCTTTGTTTATTCCATTTAATTTACTTCTCATCTCAGACAATGTGTTCTTCATTTCAGACTGGTTCTTTTTTATAATTTCCATTTCCACTTTTATGTTTTTTTTTAATCTCTTTGTTGATTTTATCTATACTTTCCAAAAGTTCATTGAGCATCTTTATAACCAGTGTTTTAAACTGTGCATCTGTTAGATTATTTGACTCCATTATATCGGGATCTCTGTTCTATTCTCTCATATAGTTTCTGCTTTCTTGTCTTCCCATTTTGGCTGTCTTTCCGTGTCTGTTTCTATGTATTAAGCAAAGCTCCTAAGTCTCCTGATCTTATTAGTGTGGATTTGTGTAGTAGGTATCCAGTGGCACAGCCCTGACAGGGGTTCAGCCCAAGCTTGTGCCCCTCCAGGGCCACCTGTTAAAGATTCAGCAAACAATCCATAGATGCTGTGTTTATAGCTGCCTCAAAAGGCTACACTGAAAACTAAGGCCAGCTTCCTACAGTGTGAGTTTAGGTACTGCTCAGCAAGGGGCACTTGAGTTACTAAAGATACTCTTGGATGTTGCTTGGGTGGGGGCTGCAAGTTCCCTCTCTCTCATTTCAGGGAATCCTCTGGTGGGAGCGACCTCTTTTATTCAGTTTGACGAAGTCAGGGCTATGACGTGACTGGTGCACAGGGAGCGGGAGGGCTCAACAGGGAATAATGGATACTGCTGGCACTCCTGTACAGAGTGAGTCTCACCTTGGCCCTCACTCTGACAATACCTTCTTGTAAGTGCCTGGTGCCCCCTGTGCCGCCAGATCAGCACTGGTGCTCAGAGTAAGCAGGTCAGTCACCATGAAAATCCGCTTGCTAAGGCAGCCCCTGTATAAAGCGTCTGCCCCTCCTGCTCCGGGAGCCTCTATCTCACTCAGTTGGTGGAGACCAGGCAGCCCCATGTCATTGCCCTGTCTTACCTTCTGCCATTGCAAGGTGCTTTCTTGGATTTTTTCCTAATTGTTTGGCATGTTCATCTAGATCCCAGGTGATTTTTCCTTGCTGCTGCTCCTTGTTTTCATCATAACTTTGATTTGGTCGCCAGAGGGATGAATAGTCTCTAGCATCTACACCATTTTTTTCCCCTCAGGCTAATAATTTTTAAACACATTTTTTAAAGGAATGTATTGGCTATAGGAGGCTCGAATAATAATAACATTCTAGATATGTGCTCTGGTTGTGTACACTCATGGCAACCCCTAAGAACCATAACAATAAGCATGTTCATCTCCTATGTCAGGGCCAATCTTTTCTCCCACCTTGCCAGAGATAAAGGTGACAATTTTTTTTTTTTCAAATATAGTTCTGGTTTGTAGAACACGCTTACAACCAATATAAACAAAGAAAAACCTTTCAATGTGACAGATATCACTGAATTTCAGTTCAAAGATCTCATGGTTAATAAAGTACTTAGATAAAGTATGAAATAAGATTAATGAAGGCCACACAAGAACAATCAAGGAATTACCTAATAATACTCATTGATATAAAGCTAGGAAACTTTTTTCTAATGCTCAGAACCAGGATTGAGTACAACTTCATAATTATTTAGCTCCAATTAAGACAAGGGGCTCATGTCTAATTGCAAAGCTGCTTATGCTTGCCTTCCATTATTATCTACTCATTAATCATGTCCTCAAATAATCTGCAACAGGCTAAGAGAATTTCTGGAGAGGCAACTGTGCAATCTTTTCAATTCCTCAGTTTAGGAGTACAGACAGATAGGTTAATGGAAGAAACTTTTAGCTATGCAAAGAGGAAAATGCAGTATTCAAAAGACGGAAATAATGCAGCAGACAGTTACATTTTGGGATATATGCCCAGCTCTCTAGGATTCCCTCTCTCTGAAAAATTCTCTCCCCTAAATATACAGGGCCAAAGTTGGAGTGGCCTGAGCTGTACCCCTGCTCCAGTACTCATTGGCTGCTATATGAATTATTTAACTGTTTTTCACTTGGAAGCTTTGTCTGTAAGATGGGGATTATACTCTTAGGGTCGTTGTCAGGCTTAAATAAGAAAATGTTTAGAACAGCATCTGGTACTTAGTAAATAATAAATGTTAGCCATTATTCATTAGCTCTGCATTCCTGGCTTAACTGACCCATGATGGAAGCATCAGATCTCTCTGTCCCCTGTGACTTTGGAATTGGGATAAAGTTAGTCTTTCTTTTAGAACTGGATTTGGAGTCTGAAACCTTTGTACTTTGCTTTGAGGCTGAGGAGCAGAGAATAAGTTCTTAAAGAGAATGAAAGCCTCAGCAGGAGAAGGTCCAACCTGGGTTCCTCATCATTTTTTCTTTCCTGGTTTCTAGGGGACCCAAGTTTGCTAACAAAAAAGTATTCTTTGTGCTTAGACTAACTTCAGGAGTTCTTTATGTGTAGCCTACAGTTCTAACCAATACATTTACACCTAGAAGAAAAGGTGAAATTCTGCTTAACGATAAATGGGAGATGCAGACTTTAAAATCCTTGTTGCTATCAGAGAGAAAAGAATTAAACATGTCACCAGTGAATGGCCATGATATTCTCTTTGTCTAATGAATGAGTATTGGGAACCTTTTCCAGAAGCTGTGTATCCACCTTTTTTTCTTTTCCAGGACTTGGTCCTTTTTGATCCAAAAACATGTAAGATTACGTTTTATTTCAGAGTTTTATTGAAAAAATATTAAAGGTACATAGTAGGTGCTTCCACAAGGTTATATGCAACCAGAGACAGAGAAGTCTTTATAAATAGCATTCTCTACTTCAGGATTTTTTTTAAAGACAAAGGAAAGGCCTGAGTAGGCTGAGGTAAGAGTGCTTTTTCTCCCCAAAGATTTTTTCCCAAGTAGAAAACCAGGTTTTGATTTTAACAACATTAGGTATAGCTTTAGCAAGAAGAAAGACAGAAAGGAAATTTTGTTAGCTTTAGGCATCAAAATAAAATCATACACCCAAAATTTTTATCTCTCTCCCTCCCCCAACTTCACCAAATAATTGACTTAACAATATAAGAATTTTCTTTTGCTCCAGAAAAAGAGACGGGAATTTGAGTTCTTATTCTAGGCTCTGTTACCCCAGAACCAATCACTTAACTTTAAAGATTCTCAAGAATCAGTTCCCTTCAATCTAGCAATTGTTCAGGTTATGGAGGGCCTCACACCTAGATTATAATGTTTTCATTTGGTTCTGTGTCTCCCATTAATTCTCACTGTTCTTAGGAGAATGGTGCTTACAAAATCTAATGAAGATTATTGAAAAATGAAGTCGAGTGTTGGAGGTTTCAACATTTAGCCTTTTGTGTTAGCAGCTCAGGGACTTGCCTCCGTGACATCCCAGGGGGTGCGTGAAAGGACACACCTCACAGCAGGTGCAGGGGAGTAGGTAGAAGGGCAGAGGGGCGCACAGGCACAATTCAAACTTTCTCAATAGCAGATCAGGCTGGAATGTGCTCTGTGGAGCAAGATAGGCATACTTCTATATCAACAGCATTCTAGAAAGAGAACCTACCTGGATTGAAATAAAAAATAATATTTAATAAATCTTGGTCCCCCCATGTGATGGCACTCTTGTACTTCTGGTACAGAAGGTACAACATGTCCTCCCAAGCCAAGCCTGTGGCAATCATGCTGTTCTGGAAAAGAGAAAACATCAGAGCAGCTGAAACAAAGAAAATACTTATTCTCCTGAGAAACAGTATGGAGGGACTTGTCCCCTCCCCATTCCCTACAAAATAAAAAACAAGTAGAGGCAAATTTGGCCTCAAGGCACAGGACAAAGCAAAACTAGGGTTGCAGATTGTAGCTTTGGATGTACACGTAAATACTAGATGGACAAGGAACTGGTGATTGGGCTATTATTTCTACTTAGGAGGCCATGACCCAAATTGAACCTCTTTCTTATGCTTGATTCTTGCCTCTGAAGGTGAAGCAAGAGAGTTAACTTAGCCTAGGGAAGTTCCTCTTTTTCCCCAGAATGTGGCTCTGGAATTTTTCCTCAGTCCTTTACTTAGTCCTCTCCATACAGCTCTGGAATTTCTCCTTTGTCTCTTACTCAGCCCTCTCCCTGTTTTGATTTATTAAGTGTGAGACTCCAGTAAGAGAAACAAGCCAAGGCCAGGAGATGAGATAGGTGAGCCACTCCTTTCCCTCCAAGTGACTTGGAAAAGAAGCCAAAATGGAGAGGCAGGCTGGATAGCCTTGGAACCCCGCTCCCCAGCAAGAAAACAAAAGCCTGTAATTCAAACAGCTGGAGCAGACTCTCTCTGAGATGCCTGTGCTTTTCTCTTAAGTGTGTACTTTCGCTTTAATAAAGCTTTCTTGCTTGCTGTTTGTTGTGTTGGTAAATTCTGTCTCTGGGGTATAAGAGAGGAACCTGGTCACCAGAGCCCTGGAGCTCCTTTGCATCAAAGTAAAGAAACAAAATATAAATAGCTGAATTAAGGCATCTTAAGAAAAAACACCCTTTTCTCGTCTTAAGATCATTAATTTTAAAATAAAAACAACACATTCACAGACTAAATATTCAAATAGATACAAAGATCTAAAATAAAAAAGTAAAAACATTCTTCCTCCATCTTCCTACTTTCCCTAGAAGTATCCACAGTTAACAATTAATGATCTCTTAGGTACTTTTCTGGACATTTCTAAGGTGTAAAAGAATTCACATTCTACAATATCATGCTTTGTTGTGTTTTAACATTTTCACTTAATATTTTTAGAGATCTTACTTTTCTCACTTATAGACTTACCTAATTCTTTTAAATAGGAGAATAATTTTTTGACTAGTTCTCTACTGATGTTCATTTAGCTTCTTTGCAATTATTGCTAGGATAAAAGATGAGGCCATGAATAGCTTTGTACTGCATGCTTATGTAAATATATCCCTAGGGTAATTCCAAGAACTTTTCCATGGTTTTTGAAGCCTTTTATACAAATAGAGTTCAAACATTATGGAATTCAGAGGTGCAATATAATAGTCCTGAACAGGAACTCTACTGAAGCTTTAAATTCCATAATCACCTGGGCTTTTCCTGAACAAACAAATATCCCATAACTTCTCAAATACTTTTCTCTTCCCTGATTCCTTAACATCCTTACCTACAAGTCACCTACTTCCAAAATCAGTACACTGACACTCTAGGAATTTCACTGCTGCAAAGACAAAGTCTTAATTTTTAAATAAGTAAATATAAAATATTTTCTTACCTTGAACTGAGCACTTCTTATACGAGTTAAATTCATTAGCATGACTCCTGAATTAATCCCTGAAGAGCCATAGAAAGGGTGCTGAGCAAAGCGGCTGTACCAGCCAATCTTGGGGATTTCATGCTCTGGAGCCATGGCTGCAAGCTGGGTGGAGTTAAACTGCCGCAGAAGCTTCCAGATGTCATCCACAGGTCTCAGAAAGAGAACATCAGTGTCCACGTAGAGGAGTGAGTCCACATCCTTTAAAATCATCTTTGTGTGTTTTGGGGGTAGGGAGAGAGAGAAAACAAAACAAAAACAAGTCAGAAACAAAGGAAGTGGCCAGATTTCTACAATGCCACCAATTTCATAGATTAATGTTGTATTCTAGAAAGGGTACCACTCTCAGCTCTCATTCCTCCCTTCTTCCTTGATTTGAAGAATAAGTTTCAATCTTGGGGTAGAGACTCAAAGGAAGACAAACCCCCATCTAGATAGGTCCAATTCCAGTACCCTGAACTATATTTAGTAAGGGCTACACTTTCAAAGGAATGAAAACATCAGCAAATTACTGTGGCTCTGTCATTCCACCCTCCAATAAGGCCATCTGTTTTTCTCTCTTAGTGTTTTCTTGAAAGAGCTAGGTCTGGCATTAGATAACTTAAAGTGGACAATCTTAAAACCAGCTCATGCCAGGCTTTCTGTCTCTGAATCCATTTTTTCCTAGTGTTGATAGGTAGGACTCTCTATCTTTTTAAAATGATATTTTGAGCTAAGATTTAGACTTGAGAATAGGCAAAGTAAATCATTGACCAGCTTTGTTTGCAGACCAGGGATTGGCAAACTTTTTCTCTAAAGGGACAGCGGGTAATTATTGTAGAGTCTATTGAAACTACTCAACTTGGCCATTGTAGCATGAAAGCAACCATCAACAATGTGTAAACAAATTAGCCTGGATGTATTCTACTAAAACTTTATTTAGAAACACTATAATTTGAATTTCATATTATTTTCAGATGCCACATAACCTTTTGATCTTTTCAACCATTTTTGGCTCATGGACTATGATTTGTCAACCTCCATTGTAGATCATTCAATCAAACTAACTTCAGTAAATGAGTTCTGCACTAAATGCTTAGCTTACCAGAATTTTGCCCTGGAGTTAAGAGATTAAAAAGCTTTAGATAGTAATAGTGCTATTTGCTTTATTTTTCCATTGTTCCCCAAACTTAAGGGTAGATTAACCAAGAAAGGATTTGAATCCTCCTAGATCTGTGATTTAACATCATTCTAACACCATAATAACACTTGTTATGTTATGGAATGTCTGTGTCTCTCCAAAATTTATGTTAAAGCCCTAGTCCCCAATGTGATAGTATTAGAATATAGGGTCTTGGGAGGTAAGTAGGGTTAGATGAGTTCACCAGGGTAGAGTCCTTCTGATGAGATTGTACTGTTATAAAAGACATCAGACACCTAGCTGTTCCAAGAAAAAAAAAAAAAACTCAAAGGAAAAGACAGATGGCCTTACTGGAGGATGAAACAAGAGACCCACAGTAATTTGCTGAGTTTTTATTCCTTGAAAGTTCAGTCCATACCAGAAAGCTTGCTCTCTCTCTCTCTACCATGTGAGGACACAACAAGAAGGCAACAATCTGTAAGCCAATAAGAGGGCTCTCACCAGAACCTGACTATGTGCTGACACCCTGATTTCAGACTTCCAGCCTCCAGAATTATGCAAAATTATTTCCTCTATTTAAGCCATCCAGCCTCTGGTATTTTGTTATGACAAGCTGACTAAGACAACATTCCATTGAGATCCCCAATATTCAAAACTGATGAACATGGTACTATATAATACAGATAACAAATAGAATTCATTCTTGAATAATTTCAAAGCTTACATGATTAGCCTCAGGATTTATCTTTCTCATGTACTAAAGGAATATATTTTACAAGCCAATAAAATAAAATTAAAAATAATCATCATTTAGCATTTCATAGAAGGTTATTTTGACATCAATCATAATAACTCAAAGATCCTAATTTCAGAATTAGGATGATTTCTTTAAATTGAATACACAAACTTAAAAAAAAAAAAAAACCCACATTATCCTTATTTTTTCCTCTTATTTTGTAATAGAAATATAAAAATTTTGCCACAGATTAGTATTAATCTGCTAATACCATATACTATTTTTATAAATAAAAACTCTAGAGTACTGTGGAGGAAAAGCAAACTCTCCACACAAGTACTAGTGAAAACATGTTATAATACAGGCATGTTATAATACATGCATGTTATAATAATGTTCCACATGTAAATATACTTATGATGTCTTCCATGCCCAAGACTATTCCAAGGATTTGATATTGTGTTGGCTGGAGAATTACTGTTTAAAAATTAATTACTTGCTGGAAATTACTGTTTGGCTATCCCATAGGAACATAGGCTACTAACTATGGAAACATAGCATTCTAACAAGCTTTCTGCTTCTGTACCCTGGCTTGCACACCTGACCAGTGGGTTGACAGGTAATGAATAGAAGAAAAATAGACCTTTGTGTTCAGACAGAATGAAGAATGGGATTTAGGGCTTGAAAACCCTGTACCTCTACATTTTGGGGCTGCTTAATTTGGGGTCTACGTAACCCTGGCAGACCCAGCTGGCTGAATAAAGAGTGTGATTCCTATAACTCACTGAGTTCTGGTGGTCCATGTGTCTTTCGGGGGCTGGCGGCCACAATGATATCCTGCCAATCTTATTTTACTGAGAAAGACAACTAAAGCACAGAAAGGTCTTCTATTCAGGTTCATGTGTCAAATAATGCTGATTGCTGTATTTTGGCTAACAAAGTTATAGCAAGATAAAGTCACTTTCTAGAATGTGTTTAAGAGAACAAGAGACTGCATGGTGTTCCGGTAAAAAGCTAATTTAGAAACACTGAATCAGAGAAGAAGAGAAAACTATTTCAACCCATGTGAAATATTACAAATTTCTTTTTATGGCTGATTATCAAATAAGGACTGAATAAAAGTATATACTACTAATGTTTTAATCAATTAAGGGTTATGCAGACATTTACCCCAAAAATGCAAGGTAATTGTGATTATTTTTTTTTTGGCTTTAAATCATTATTACTGTTAAAGTTGCCATTTTTTTCTTCAATAAAAAAAAATGCATTACCACTCTTCATTAAAACAGAAAAAAAGAAAACAAAAATTTTTGAAGAACATCTTTAAAAGGAAAACTAAAAAGATGTGGATGGAGGTATTCCATAATGAAGCTGTAGGCAATACCTTTAATCAATAGAGAAAAAGATAAGTTGTATCAGAAATTCATAAAATTCGAACAATCTTAAATAATATAAAATTTTTATTTGATCAATATCCTATTATGTGATATACAAATTGCCCCACCCCCTTTTTACTGTTATAAACAATACTACAATGGCTTTATTTTAGGGAAATCTCTAAGCACATAATATGGCATTTCTTTTTCTGTTTAATTTAGTAAATATTTACGTGGTTAAAAATAAAAATATATTAAAGTAAATTTCTTCACAAATTATTCTTCCTTGTCCTATCACCAGGTCCCATCCTTAGAGTTAGTCAATATTTTTGAACTGCTGAGTTATGCCAGAGATATTTTGTGCATAGAAGAATAACTATGCATATACAATTCCTTCTTTTATGCTACAAATAGTGAAATACCATACATGATATCATCAGTCCGCTTGTTTTAATTTTTTGAAAATAAAACAATAAATGTAGAATAGCAATACATAAAAATTTTATTTATTATTTTTTATTCCTGTATAGCATTCCACTGTGTTGATCTACCAAATTTATTTAGTCATCTACTGTAGACCACTTAGGTTTTCCTCATGCTTTTTTTTATTTCAATGTCACAATGGAAAACCTCATATTAACTCATTTCAAGCATGTATGAGTGTATCTGTAAGATAAATTCATTAAAATATAATTTCTTAGTCAAAGAATACACACATCAGTAAATTTGATAGATATTGCCAAACTACTTCCCTTGAGATGTACAGATTTTGGCTTCCCCCAGCAATGTTAGAGGGTACCTTTTTCTCCTCATCTTTACCAGCACAGGTATAGTCAGACTTTTGTGTGTTGGCTTACAAAGAGGTATACCTCAGAGAATCCTAGTCTATCATCTCATTTTAGTTCATAATTTCCTGCCAGTCTTTCCCTGGTGGGCTGGCCTGGGATATGACCATGAGGCGACACAAGTCTGGAAGACAAATGATAAGCTCTGAGGGACACTTGATTAAAAATGCTGGTTCCCACCAGATGTAACCACAAAGCCACCAGGATCTGAATCCTCATAGGTGGGAGGCCCTCTACACCATCCATCTTCAGAACCATAACTAATCCTTCCTCCGATGATGTTTGACTCTGGACACACACTTTCTGGACAAGGGCAAGGAAGAAAAACTTATCAATAAATTCATGGCTACAACTTTTGGAAAACTTGAAAGTCTTCAGTTAGAATGGCAAAGCCAGTTCAACCTAAACTGGAGATTGCAAAGTAGGTCAGATTCAGTCCATAGATGAATTTTTAAAAATACATTTAAAAACTTTGAATTAGTTGCCAACATTTTTTAAAAACTGTAGAGTTCACAAAAATATCTAAATTTCTGTCTTCTTTTGAAAAATCTACAGCTCAGGCAAGAACAGTCTGCATCCTATGATGGAAAAATCTGCTAATACTTGCCTTCAGGCAGCCAAGCATTCTCAGCTCATTCATATAATAAACATTTATGGAGGGTCCACTAGGTACCAGATGTGACCAGCAGTGACCGAGACAGACAAAAATCTCTGTCATAACAGAGTCAGGTGATAAAGAAGACAAATATATGGATTATGTATTATATAAGCAGAAGAAAAACAAAGCGAAGAAAGGGTTCCAGGTGTGGAGGAGTTTGCAATTTTAAATAGATGGTTAGGAACCTGAGCAAGTACAAATAAGGCTGGAGCACTGTGGCATACACTCTCAGAACAGCAGGAACTGGTGTGGCTGGGCCACCGTGAGCTATGGGAAGAAGAGCCAGAGATGGGGCTGGACAAGTAAAAGTGGGCTCATTTCTCATGGCTTCGTTTGCCCTTGGAAGAACTTTGGCTTTTACTGAACGAGATGGAAGCCATCGAAGGGCTTTTTGCAGAGGAGTGACGTGATCTGACTTAGATAAAAGGATCATTTTGGATGCTGCATGGAGAAAAAAAGATAAGGGAGCACCGGGGAAGCAGGGAAACCACGCAGAAAGCTATTTTAGTAATTTAGGCAAGAAGTGATGGTGGCTTGGCTCAGATGGTAACACCCCAGGGGGTGAGAAGTTGTGGAATCCTAAATATAGTTTGAAGATAGAGCCAGTAGGATTTCCTGATGGATTTGATGTGCAATGTGAGAGAAAAGAGAAAAGTCAAGGGCAGCTCCAAGGATTTTAACTTGAGCAACAGTTACAATGGAGTTGCCTTTAATGAGATTGCACCCGATATATGTCATTCCTGAGTTATGTGTCTGGCCCTCAAAGGTAAGCATTGGAGTTTGTAGCTGTTGAAGCTATAGTGGCTGGTAAATACTAAGTACTCAATATACAGCAGTGTTGTTACCATCTCTGTATTTTCCCCTTTAAACTATCAAGTATAATTAATTACCATTAGCATAGATGCCCACATAGCTTGAAAACATGTGTTGACCACAAAAAAGTTTTTATATAGTCAGAGTCAAGCAGAGAAGAAATGAATTTTTTGAACCTTCTAATATCATAATTCACTTATTACCTTGACTGAAAACAAGTACATAAGACCTTTGTAAATTCTTTATTTAAAAAACAAAGAACAGGAAAGAAAACGCCACTCGTTCTATAGCATTGTGTCTCTAGGAGGCTAATTCTGCAGCAATTATTGCTGGTATTAATTTGAAGAGGAATATTTGGCCACACTAAAATGGAAAGAGGAATATTAACTATTCTAATTCCCTTACAGAAATTAATTGACACTAGAAATAAGACCTTTGTTTTCTTATAAAATGGGGGAAGGCAGCACACAATAACTATTTGTACACGATGCTGCTGCTGGCTGTAATAGGTTTCTTGCCTCTGCTCTGTTCGCTACCCCAGTCTGAGTAGCTGCCTCTAGTGAATCCTACTGGCTCTCTGTACTCTTTGAAGACTTAAGCTCAGCCACAAGCAGCAAGATTATCAGGGGCTCACTGGCTCATCTTCAAGTTTGTTTTGCCCCAACCCTGTTTTTACGTTGATAGTACAACTTCGTGGTTCAGAGTTTGGGGGTTAAAATCTACCTACCTGTGCTCAAATTCTATTTCCACTATTTGGGCTTTGTAAAAAACTTATATTAGAGGACCTCACTTTCACCTTTAAACTCCTTCAAGGCTTTTCATTACACGTTAGTCACACATAGTTCATAAAAGGCTCTGTAAGGTGGACATTCTCTGTCCACTTCTCCAATCTAGTCTTCTATAAGCAGCATTCTTTCACTCCCAGCACAACCCAAGGTTGTCCTGGCTTCAGAGACTTAAACTTTCATTACTTTCAGGCTCTGTAACCATCAAAAGTCAGCAGAGGGTGGGGAGTAAAATGAAATTAATTAGAGAACCAATAAGCTCCTAATTCTCTTTCTGCTCACAGCCAGGGTTTTCTCTGTCAGAGATGTTCTTATGTCTTTGCTTAAATAGAAACTAACACATAAGTCTCCTCTTTTAGAAAAAAAAAAAAAAAACACAAAGTTCGAATGACGAATTTCTCATTTAACAAAGGATTCATGTTTTGGATTGTTTTCTTTCACTTCACTCCCTAAATTCATGACATCTGAGGTAAGGAAGATAAGGTCTTCAAATCTGCTTGAAAACAGCATCTTTATTGATTATGAGATACATATGCAGCTCCTGATGTTTTAATCATTTTAAATGTTTGTGAACTATCATTTTAGATAATTGCCTGAAGTATCAAAACTATGATTAGTGCAAAAATTAATAGTGTTTCCGAAATCATATTTGTTAATGTAAACGGATGAGCAGTAACTTCACATTTCTCCCTCCCTTCCTTGGGTCTAAAGATTAAGCTCCATGAGCACCTGTGATTAAGGATAAACCTCCCCAGATGCAAGGCAGAGCTTTTCACGTATTATTCTTGAACATCCAGCTCTGGCTCATCCTTTAGATCTGAGCTCAAGTGTTGTTCCCTCAGTACATCTTTCCCAGAGAGCTCCCTCCTCTTTTCCCAGTCTCTTCATTACTTATCTTTTTCCTTGTTTCTCATAACAAGTGGCATTTTGTTATTTTCTCGTTTATTGCTTGCCTCCACCAATTGGAATAGAAGTTCCATGATAGCAGAGACTGTCTGTGTCCAGTTAAATTCTAAAGCTCATGTGCATAGCACAATGCCTTATATATATATCTTAGGCATCCACAAATATTTATCCAACTGCTGAACTGTCTCAGAACCCCTATAACTTTAAAAATGCTTCAAGGTTGATGGTGGAAGAGGACAGCTCCTGAGAAAGGAGAAGACTGTGAATAACTGAAGTATAGAAGACCCAAGTTACTAAAGAGAAAACCGGCATAACACCTACCACACTGAATATCTTTCACTTGCTTGTGTGGTCTAGTACGTCCCCCTCCAGGCCTCTATTGACAGAACAGATATGTCACTAAGTTATAATTTCATTTCTTCACCTCCCAAATATTTCTTAAAAACCCTGAAAACTGAAAGAGTAGAAAGGGAGACGGAGGAGGGAAGGAGAACAGAGCAGACAGAGAAGTCATATAGATTCAAGTAGAACTGAATTCCAGAGAGAAAATCTTTGGAAAATGATGTTAGTGATAATCAAAAGAAAAAATATTTAGAGAGGGTTAAAGCAGAAAGTGGAAACAGAGAGGAGAAAAGGACAAGGTTTCAAGAAGAAAAAAAAGAAATACTTTTTTCTTTTTGCCAGGTAAAGACATCTCCTACATGTACGAAAAACAAAAAGACCTGAATATAACTAAACTAGGCACAATTCAAGTATACAGAATTATCAAGTCCCAGTCTCCATATACACTAAATTAGATTGTGGGTAAAGAAATGATGCTCTCTATGGAGAGGCACAAGAACTATAAACACTATGTCAGTTTGGGAAGATGAAAAAGTTCTGAATTTGAATGGTGGTGGTGGTTGCACGATAATGTTCTATTTCTATTGCAAGAAAATGCCACAGAACAGTATACCTAAAAATTGTTAAAATAGTTAAAACATTTTCTGTTTTATAAGATGTACTCTATGCCATTTACTCACCTATTCCTATCTTTGTGAATTTTTACTTCCCTAAACAACATATATTTGAGGAGTTTTCCAAGATAATATTTTGCTTCTACAGTTATATCGGGTGCCTGCTCCTTTGAATTTTTCCTTTCCATGTTTTCACGTATCAGTCATTTCTGGAGCACACACTACAGGTAAAATGTCTATCAGTACTAATCAAGAGGTCATCTTTGCTCAGAAAGGAATATGGACAGCAACCCCTGTGCTACCTGCCACCTTCTGTAACAGAGAGCTTGCTCCTGTGGGGCAGATTCTAGGAAAATGTTTGGTGTCATCACCACCCTCCTCATTTTATAGAAAGATATATTGGTTGGAATAAGGCTTCTAGGGATGTCTGGACCTTGTTCTTTAGAACCAAAATTCCTAAGTCCCCAAACCAAAATCAGAAAGGGAATTCTATATTTCAACACACACCTTCAATTTGATAAAATTAAGTTCTCTTTTCCTCTACCATTCTGTCACACTTTTTTTCAAAAAATGCACACTGGACTTAAGTTGAATCAGGCTTTTCCAGAGACAATAATTATTGAGGAAAGGGAGAAAGCCAGGTAATAATGAACATTTCCACTGATGGCTGGGTAACCTCCAAGAGATCTTCCAATAAACAGGTGAAAATCAGAAAGATGCAAAACCATGGCTCAAAAAGGCAATAGGCCAAGATGTCTATATAAATAATAATCCTGTAAAATAACTAGGTAGATAATTCACTATCCTGACAAAATAGTTACAAATTTGTGAACAACTATAGAGCAGTTATCATGTATTCAGTACTATTCAACCTGCTTTCACATATTAAATCATTTAATCCTCACAATTTAATAATGTAGTACTATTCTGATTCCATTCTATGGATAATGAAACTGAGACATCAGAGAGGTTAAGCAACTTGCCCAAGGCCACACAGCTATACTAAATATTCAATCAGCAGATGTTTTTGTCAATAAAATAATTTATAAATACAAAGGCATAATAATTCCTTTGTTTATTTAGCACCTAGTATGTGTGAAGCATCAGTCTGTGCATTTCATATACATTGTTGCCAGTATCTCAAAAACCCTAAGGTGGTAGTATTAGCCCCACTTAACAGGTGAACTTAAATAGCTTACCTAAGGTCATCACTAGTAAATGACAGCACCTAGATAAAACCAGGGCTCTTTGATTCCAAAGTTCATGCTACTTCTGCTCTACCATGCTGATTTTCACCAAATATGAAGCAGTAACTATACATGTTCACAATGCAAGTGGTCGACATGGTTAGTATTAGACAATTGTTCTTAAACTTCAGTGTACATAAGAATCATCTAAGAAGCTGGTTTAAAATGCAGACCCTCAAGTCCTACCTCCAGATTCTTAACTATTAGACCATAAGAGCCTGTATGTATGTACATATGTTGTTGTTGTTGTTGTTGTTGTTTTTAGTTTGAAATCATTTTATACTTACAGAAGACTGGCAAAGAACCCAGACTCTTCACTGAGCTTCCCCTTGTGTTAAAATCTTACATAATTATTGATCATTTATGAAAATAAAGAAATCAACTTTGGTATAATACTATTAACTAAACAGTAGAATTTACTTTGATTTCACCAGTTTTTTCACCAATGTCCTTTTTCTGTTCCAAAATCCTGTCAAGGATTGTACATTGAACTGTCATATCTCCTTAATCTCCTCTATTCTATGACAATTCCTCAGTCATTCTTTGGCTTTTTATGCTTGACATCTTTCAAGTGTATTGGTCAGTTTTTTCGTACAAAGTCCAACAATATGGGTGTCTGCTGTTTTTTCATGATTAGATTGAGATTATGCATTCTTGGGAAGAATACCACAGAGGTGAAGTGCCATTCTCAGTGTGCCCTATCTGGGCATACATGATGTTGAATATATATTACTAGTAATGTGAACCTTAATCAATTAGCAAAGATGTCATCTGTCAATTTTCTACACAGTTAACTTATTATTTCCCCCTTTGTATTTACCAAATATTTTGGAGGAGACACTTTGAAACCATACAAATATTCTGTTTCTTATTAAACTGTCATCCCCTGATTTCGGCATTCACTGGTAGCTTTTACCCAAGGTAATTAGTACTATGGCATTCTAATGATGATTTTCTTTTTCCTTCATTCTTTCTACATATATTAATTGGAATTCTTCTGTGAGGAAGAGTTTTAATTTCTCCTCATTCATTTATTTATTGTTATTTATATCTTGATGTATTTGTAGAAAATTATTTTATTGGGAGAATTATAATTCAATACTATCATGTATTTTGTTGCTCTACTTTCTGGCATTACAAGACACTCCAGGTTCACCTTGTATTCGCCTTACTTTTAACCCTTTAATCAAACAGTTCTCCAAGGAGTCCTGGTTTCTTTTATTGGAGGATGAAATCTGGAAATTTGAGTTGATAATTCACATGATAAGAGTATCACTCAAAGTCCAAAAATCCAGAAATGGCATATGGAAGGGAAAGGACACAGATTGAAGGAGACAAGAAAACATGGTCAGTACAATCATCCTTTTCTCTATTAACATTGCCATCTATATGTTTTTTACTAATGCAACTACATCCAGACCCAGAACACCTGGTCAGAGAAAGAGGCCTGTACCTTCATGTCTCTACCATTCTGGCATACTCCTATGTCCTCATAAATATGAACAGATAGCTTCCATCCTGAAAGCTTTGATGTTTTTGTTCTTTTCTCTTTCTTACTGATTTGCCATTTAAAAGAATCTGTCTAAATTACACAATACATAAATTTGTGGTTGTGTGTTATAAAAGTATACAGACAACTCAGCAATCTCGAGAGTGAGAAATGCAAGTTGCTTTTCCCCTCTTATCCCCACTATACCACCACTCCAAGCTCCCACAATCATCTCTCTTCTTTTTAGAATTAACATTAACAGTTCAGTGAGTATCACCCCAGACTGTTTCCATGCATTTCTTTACGTGTGTGATCTTTGTATGGCCAGAAATTCAGATCTCAGTTCTACTATTATCTCCTCAGAGCGCCTCACTCGCCATCACTTTCTAGACTCTTTTTTTCCTTGATTCTAATTACTACCTCAAATTAACTTACAATTTACTTTTTTGGGGAGTCATTCTTCCCTTCCTTAGATGTAAGCTCCACGAGAGCAGAAAATTTGGATATCTTGTTCACAAGGATATTTCCAGGGCCAGTCACACAGGTGGGGCTTAATAAATATTGTTGAATAAATGTGCATATAAACGTTTAAATGCTTGCATATAGAGAGAGAGATATACACAAACATGTGCACTTTTGGATTTTTAAAAATACTGTTGGAATCATACTATACATACTTTCTAATTGTCTATTTTGGGATAGTTCCCTTTTGTTTCGGGTGTGAAGAGAACAAAGAAGTTTCTGTTGAATGCTGTATATTCTCAAACATCCTCTGATAGTGTTAAATAGTTTAAGATGAATACTTTTTTCTTATTAAAAAAATACATTGTACAAAAATGAATATTCATTCTTATTTTAATGGAATAGGTAGATGTTTTTCTTTTTTTCTTTTGTTTTTTCAGTTACAGTTGACATCCAATATTATATTTAGGTCCAGGTATACAGCATAGTGGTAAAACACTTGTATAATTTACGAAGTGATCCCTTCAATAGTAAATATCCACTCTTGATTAAATAGTTATCTATTGTTTTAACTGTTTTAAGATTGTAAGATTGTTAAGTTACTAGGTTAAAATAGAACAAGAGAAATTCATGTACCAATTTTTATTTTTGCTTCTATTGTGCCCCCTTGTGGAATTATATATGACTTACATATTCATTTTTGTGACATTTTTAAAAAGAGCAGTGTACCAATGTAATGGCTACATTTACATTTGTGCCCATCAACGAAGTAGACTCTTATAATCAGTTTCATTTTTGATCTCTAAGCAAAATAGATTCAGATTGTCTCTGAAATGGGCAAATCAGTGATGGCTTTGTTTAAGATGATTCTCCTAAAATTCTGGATTTTGATTTCATTATCTCAGCTGTGTGGCCAGTACTTTTATCTATTTACAGATATTTTCCACAGGCCTTGTTTTACTGAAGGTATTGGTTTCTCTGGCACATTCTGAGATAACAGACATCTCAGATCCTCCATCTTCTTCCATCCCTTTTGGCTTGCTTATTCCTGTTATCAGATGCTGTAACCCCAGCCAGCAAGAATACACTAACTTTTCTTGTTAGCTATAGACATCCTCTCAACCATGGTAACTGTCATTTAAAGCAGAGTCTACTTTCTCAGTCAGATAGTGCTTCCCCAGAGGAAGAAATAAAATGAGGGAGGGAAATAATTTTATTTATTTATTTATTTTCAATGTTTTATTTATTTTATTTTTCAATTACAATTAACATTCAATATTATTTTAAATTAGTTTCAGATGTACAACATAGTGGTTAGATCTAGGAGTGGAATAATTTTAAATACAATTGCCTCACTAAACAATGAATCTGAACTAAGACATATGTATTATTTGTACTATTTTTATACCCATTCAACAACTGAAGAATGGCAGCTTCAGAAGACTCTTCCAAAGGAAGCATTTTGGAACACTTGGGGAAATGTTTTCTGTAAGCACAGAGGAAAGCTCTGTAACTTACAAACTGCAAGTAGGACAAGTAGGGCAGAATGACTAAACTATAGGAGAAAAGTGAGCTCCAGTTAGGTCTCTAAGATTTACTTTAGGAAAATTATTTAACTTTCCTAAACTTCAGTTTCCTCATTTCTGAAAAGGATATAAATCAGTACATTACACAAAGAGTTGTGAAGAGTTAATGAAATCATAAACCTAAAGATCCTAGCATGTGTTAAGGGTTGCAGACATTGTTTAGTCTTTGGCCACCTACTGCTTCTTTTAGAGGTATGTCTTGAAGACATATTTTAAACCCTCAACTGTACTTCACAGTAAGAAATGCATTTATATCACAATTCTAGTACAGGAATACATAAATATATAAATCAGAAATAAATTTTAAAAAATAATATTTGTCCTTACTAAAGCAATGCACTAAATTGATTTCAAGAGTCAGTGGTTGGTAACATTCCATAATTTGAGAAATGTATGGGTCAAACAGTTAAATAATTAAATATAAATAGAAAGACAAATAGACATTTGGACAAATTTAAAAATCCCTTCAAACAGAGACTCATGGACATGAACAATAGAATAGTGGTTACCAGAGGGTAGGGTAAAAGGGGTCAAATATGTGGTGACAGAAAGATATCTAACTATGGGAGGTGAATACGCAATGTAAAAAAAATAAAAAAAAAAAAAATAAAAAAATAAATAAATACACACACACACACACACACACACATATATACATATATGTATGTACAGCTGAAACTTACTGGATTTGGTTAACCAATATCATCATTAAAATAAATGAGAAAGAAAGAAAGAAAGAAAGAAAGAAAGAAAGAAAGAAAGAAAGAAAGAAAGAAAGAAAGAAGGAAGAAAAGAAAAAGTATGAGTTCCAAAAGTTCCATTGCCATAAGTCTCTAGTAAAGATCTCATTTTCTCATTATGTAGCTTAGGGGCATTGCTCTAGAGGTTCTTTCCAAATTCTATGTCTCAATTCAGAATCTCTAACTGAAATTACTAATGGACATAGTGCAGATAATAAATATCTATATAATAGTATAGAGATAAGGAAGAAGTATAGCAAATTCATACTATTAATTTTCTTACATTAGGTTTCTAGAAAATTTTTTGAAATTCTTACCGTGATTTTTTTTTGAATATTATTTGTTACATAAGGCATCTATAATACTTAAGGGACTATGTTGCATTAGAGAATCTGGGAAAAAATTTAAAAGAATTTTCTTCTTATTAAGCATGATTGTTTTAAAATGAATAAAAACATTGAATATTAAAAAAATAAAAAACAGGAGATCTTTGGAAACATGGCAGAATGAGAGATGTCCCCAGATCTCTCCCCTTGAAACAACAATAAGCTGATAATCTAAAACTCAACAAAAAACACCAAAACTGCACACCATTAATGCCCAGGCAGAGAAATAGTCCATTAAACACCCATGAACAGTCAAGGTGACAGGGTATCTCAAAAGAAAGAGAAAAATATCCAGAAAGTAAACTTACAGACATAGAAATATACAACTTAAATGAAAGAGAATTCAAGATTGTACTTCTGAAAAACCTAGTTACTTTCGAAATGAGTCATGTCAACAATTTCAGGAACTGAAAAAACAACTAGATTATCAGAGCAAAAAGAATAAAATAGATCTTCTGGAGATAAAAACCACACTAAAAAGGTTAAAAAAAATGAAATAGCAAGCTTGGGAAATAGAGTCAACCAAATGGAGAAAAGGATCAGTGATATCGAAGACAGAAATCTAGGAATAAAACAGAAGGAAGAAGAGAGAAACAAAAAATGAAAAATAATGAAAGAGAAATTCAAGAAGTAGCTGATACCATCAAGCGAGGAAATATAAGAATAATTAGCATTATCGAAGGAGAGGAAAAGGAGCAGGGACTAGAAAGCATTTCAGAGAAATAGTTGATGAGAATGTCCCAAATCTAAGTAATGAGATGGAGCTGGAATTCAAGAAGTCAACAGAATACCCAATTACCTCAACCCAAAAAGTCCTTCACCAAGACACATTATATTAAAATTATCAAAAACCAAAGGCAAAGACAGAATTCTCAGGGCAGCCAAAAAGAAAAAATTATAACTTATAAAAGAAAACCCATTAGATTATCTTCAGCTATGGCAATGCCACCCTGAATGTGACTGATCTTGTCTGATCTTGGAAGCTAAGCAGGGTCAGGCCTGGTTAGTACTTGGATGGGAGACCACCTAGATATACCAGGAGCTTTAGGCATAAGAAAGAAAGAAAAAGAAAGAAAGAAAGAAAGAAAGAAAGAAAGAAAGAAAGAAAGAAAGAAAGAAAGAAAGAAGAAAGAAGGGAGGGATGGAGGGAGGAAGGGAGGGAGGGAGGGAGGGAGGGAGGAAGGAAGGAAGGAAGGAAGGAAGGAAGGAAGGAGGGAGGGAGGGAGGGAGGGAGGGACAGAGGGACGGAGGGAGGGAGGGAGGGAGGGAGGGAGGAAGGAAGGAAGGAAGGAAGGAAGGAAGGAAAGAAAGAAAGAAAGAAAGAAAGAAAGAAAGAAAGAAAGAAAGAAAGAAAGAAAGAAAGAAAGAAAAAGATAGAATGAATTAGATTATCCTTGGACTTCTCAGCACAAACCTTACAAGCCAGAAATGAATGGAATCAAATATTTAAACTATTAAGTGAAAGAAACGACCAGCCTAGAATAATATATCCAGCTAAGCCCTCCTTTAGAGATAAAGGAGAAACTAAGACTTTTCCAGACATACAAAAATTGAGGAATTCTCCACTACAGAAAATACTGAGAGGGGTCGGCTCATCTAAAACAAAATTATATATATATATATATATATATATATATATATATATATATATATATATATATATAAATAAAATTAGGAATAAAGTGACAACCAAGCAAATAGAAGCTGAGGAGTACAACCCTTACTAAGAACAGGAAATTATAGCTTAAATAATAAGATGGGAATTGTTATAATAAGATACTAATGAATGTTCAATGTACGTAGTGGCAAACTGAGATAACATTGATTGAAAAGAGAATGATTAAAAGATCCAAATTTGAAAAGGGGAATGGAGATAAGGCACACACAGAGGAAAATGGATGACTGTATATCTATGATTGTCCTTTACATATTCATAAGGATAACCACATGCCAAAGATTCAGATCCAAAGTATATAACATTAAACAAGAACCAGAGGGAAAGCCCACAAAAGCTAACCAAAATAAAAAAACAGAAACAGAAGGAAAAGGAAGCAATGGGAACATGGACCTACCACAGGGAAATATAAAATGGCTATTAGAAGACCTCATATTTCAATAATCACCTTAAATGTAAATGGATTAAACTCAACAATAAAAGACAAAGACTTGCAGAATGAATCAAAAAACCAAAACTCAACCATGTGCTGCGTCCAGGAGACACATCTCAGCTCCAAAGACAAATAGAGACTCAAAATGAAAGGGTGGAAAATGATATTTCAAGCAAATGGCATTCAGAGATCAGTGGGAGTCGTGGTACTAATATCAGACTAAATAGACTTTGAAATAAAAAAGCTAAAGAAAGATACTAAGGGACACATCATAATGATAAAGGGAATCATGCACCAAGAAGATATAACACTTATTAATATCTATGCTTCCAATCAGGAAGCCCCGAAACATGTAAAGCAGTTATTAACAGAACTAAAGGGAGAAACACATCAAAACACTTTTGTAGTAGGGAACCTAAATACCCCACTGTTGCATATGGACAGATCTTCCAAACAGAAAATCAATAAGGAAATAATGTCCTTAAATGACACATTAGATCACTGGACATAACTGACATTTACAGAGCCTTCCATCCCAAAACTTCTGCTTATACATTCTTCTCTAGTGCACATGGAACATTCTCAAGGATCAACAACATACTGGGACACAGAGATAGCCCCAACAAATACAAGAGGGTTGAAATCATACTAACCACATTTCCTGATCATAATTTTTGAAACTAGAGATCAGCTGCAAAAAGAAATCAGGAAGAACCACAAATGCATGGGGATTAAACAACATGCTACTAAAAAATAACTGGGTCAGCGAAGAAATAAAAAGAGAGATCAAGAGATACATAGAAATGAATAATAAAGATAGTAAAACATATCAAAAATTTTGGGATGTGGCAAAAGTTGTCAGAAGTGAAAAGTTCATATCATTACAGTCCTATCTCCAAAAACAAGAACAAGCTCAAATAAACAACCTAATGCTTCACCTTAAAAAAAAAAAATAGAAAAGGAAGAACAAATGAAGACTAAAGTCAGAAGAAAAAAAGAAATAATCAAAATTAAAGCAGAAATAAATAAAATTGAAAACAAACAAAAAAAAAAGAAAAAAAAAAACCCTGCAATGAAGAGCTGGTTCTTTGAGAAAGTTAATAAAATTGACAAACCCCTGGCTAGATTCACTAAAGAAAAAAGCAAAAGAACACAAATAAACCAAATCAGGGATGAAAGGGGAAATTATGACCGACATTGCAGAAATACAAAGGATCATGAAGAATACTATAAAAAGGTATATAATACCAAATTTAATGACCTAGAAGAAATAGACGAGTACTTAGAAAAATATAACCTTCCTAGACTGAATTAAGAAGAACTAGAAAATCTAATTATACCCATCAGCAGTATGGAAATTGAAACAATTATCAAAAACCTACCAAAAAGTAAAAGTGCAGGACCTGATGGCTTCACCAGTGAATTCTACCTAACATTCAAAGAAGATTTAATACCTATTCTCCTCAAACTCTTCCAAAGAGGATAAAATACTTCTCAACTCATTTTATTAGGCCAATATTACTCTGATATCAAAACCTAGTAAAGATAACACAAAAAAAGAAAACTGCAAACCAATATCTCTCATGAACACAGATGCAAAAATCCTAAATAAGATATTAGCAAACAGAATACAGTAACATATTCAAAAGATTATATACCATGATCAAGCGGACCTTGTCCCAGAGGCACAGGAATGGTTCCACATATGCAAATCAATTAATGTGATACACCATATAAATAAATTAAAAAAGTAGAATCTTAATCATGTCAATAGATGCATAAAAAGCCTTCGACCAGATACAGCATCGATTTATGATCAAAACACTTAACAAAATTGGTATAGAAGGAAAGTACCTTACCATAATAAAGGTCATCTATGATAAACCCTCAGCCAACATTACACTTAATGGTAAAAAACTAAAAATCTTCCCTCTAAGATCAGGAACAAGGCGAGGCGCTACTTCACCACTGTTATTCAATATAACTTTGGAGGTCCTAGTGAGTGCAATCAGGCAAGAGAAAGATATAAAAGGCATCTAAATATGAAATGAAGAAGTCAAACTATCACTATTTGCAGATGACATGATTCTCTATATAAAAAACCCTAAAGATATCATGAGAACACTATTAGAAACAATAAGCAAAAAAAAAAAAAATAATAATAATAATAAGTAAGGCCTCTGGATACAAAATCCACATTCAAAAATCCATAGTGTTCCTATGCTCTAATAATGAAAATGTCAAAAATAAAGAAATGGAAAAAATAATTCCTTTTGCAATTGCAACAGAAAGAATAAAATACCTAGGAATAGATCTAACAAAACATGTGAAAGACATATATAATGAAAAGTATAAGACCCTATTAAAAGAAATCGAAGAAGATACAAAGAAATAGAAAGATGTTCCATGTTCTTGGATTGGAAGAATCAACATAGTTAAAATGACCGTATTCCCCAAAGCATTATAGAGATTTATTGCACTCCCCATCAAAATCCCATTGGCATTTTTTGAAAAAATAGAACAAAAAAATCATCAAATTTGTATGGAAGCAGAAAAGACCCCGAATTGCCAAAGCCATCCTGAGAAAAAAGAATGAGGCAGGAGGCATCACTCTGCCTGACTTCAAATTATAATACAAAGTGACAGTAATCAAAACAGCATGGTATTGGCAGAAAAACAGACACCTGGACCAGTGGAACAGAGTTGAGAGGCCAGAAGTAAACCCATATTTATATGGGCAAGTAATTTTCGACAAAAAAGCCAAAAACACATAGTGGAGAAAGGAAACCTCTTCATAAATGGTGCTGGGAAAACTGGAAAGCTACCTGCAAAAGAATAAAACTAGACTATTGTCTATCACTACACACCAAAATTAACTGCAAATGGATTAAGTACCTGAATATAAGACATGAAACAACAAATTGCATCAAAGAAAACATAAGAATGAAATTCAAGGACCAAGGACCTATGAATCTGATCTCAAAGGCAAGGCAAGTAAAAGCTAAAATAAATGAATGTGACTACATCAAACTAAAAAGTTTCTGCTCAGCAAAAGAAATCTTCAACAAGGTAAAGAGAGAACCATCTGAATAGAAAAATATATTTGCAAGCAACAACTCTGATAAAGGCCTAACATCGAAAATATACAAAAACGCATATAACTCAATAACAACAAAAAATGGGCAGAGGACCTGAACAAACAGTTCTCCCTAGAGGACATACAAATGGCCAAAACAATATGAAAAGATGCTCAACATTGCTAGCTATTAGGGAACTGCAAATTCAAAACACAATGAGATACTATTTCACACCTGTTAGAACAGCTATAATCAACAGGACAAAGAATAACAAATGTTGTGGAGGATGTGGAGAAATAGAAAACCTCACACACTGCTGGTGGGACTGAAAATTGGTACAGTCACTATGGAAAACAGTATGGAAGTTCCTCAAAAAGCTAAGAATTAATCTACCATATAATCCGGCAATCCCCCTACTGGGTATCTACCCCAAAGATTTGAAAACCCATATCAGAAAAGATATTTGCATACCGATGTCATAGCAGCATTATTTTCAGTGGCCAAGACATGGAAGCAACCAAAGTGTCCAATGACAGGTAATTGGCTAAAGAAGCGGTGGTTCATATATACAATGGAATATTACTCAGCCATAAGAAGAGATGAAATACTGCCACTTACAACAACCTGGATGGACCTCAAGATAATCATCCTAAGCAAAATAAGCCAGACAGAAAAAGTTGAAAATCACATGATATCACTTATGTGTGGGATATAGCCTAAAAGCATCAAAGGAACAGGACAAATGAACAGAGACTAATGGATGTTGACAATATTCTAGTTAGTTACCATACAGTAGGGGGTGGGGAGTTGGGGGAGGTAGACGGGGTAAAGGGGGTCAACTATATGGTGACAGAAAGAAATCTAACTATGAGAGGTGAACATACAGTGCAAATATATATACACATGGCTTATTATTAAAGTGTACAGCTGAAACTTACTGGATTTCATTAACTCTTGTCAATATAAAATCAATCAATCAATCAATCAATTAATCAATTTAAAAAAACTTTTCTTACTGTGTAAGGCCTATATAGTGCCTTGACTTAATTCATATTACCATATTGGGTGCCATATGACAATAATGTAGCTGAAGATTCTGCAGTCCAGAGATTTCTGTCATATTTATAAAGCTCTAGAATTCCCAGTGAAGTACATTATTGAGGACCCAGGTCTTTGTAATCAAACAGGCACCATGTATAAAAAAATGTATAGATTCATCATAAATTCTCACTGATTTCTATTAAATGAAGGAAAGGTGATATGAATTCATGAACGTCAATTATTTCCTTTACTAAGGGAAAAGTCCTCCAGAACCAATTTTAATGAACAATTTTGATTTATTTGTAGTTGGCATATTGTTTTAAATACCTTAAGCTTCTGAATTACCTGAAAGCAATGTGTAGCTGAGAGAACTTAAGCCATCTGAAGTTTAGTGTGCACTAATAATGGTCCTGCTCTTAAACCATTATTCATAGAAGTAGAAAAGTAAATGTCCACTGATTTTAGGATTTCATAAATCTTGAATTGCTGGATGTAAATTTCAAAAAAAAAATTATACTTGAGAATCTAATAGGCTTAGTTGCAAAGACTTGTGCTCTGAATCATTCTCATAGTAAAATCTTACCTTTCTGAGGAAGGGTTTCTTCTACAGGTTTGAGGTAGATGAGACCCTCTCAAAAAAATGGGTGAGACAGTGTTTCTCAGTCAATTGACCAACCACCTGATAAAATGTTTACATTTTAGGACTTCTATCTTCTCTCTGGTACCTGATTTGATTATATAGAAATAATTTCAAGAAAAACGTCATCTAAACTTTATTTTAAATTACCTTAGAATCAGTACTTGAGAATTGATCAATACTCACGGATACTCCAAAATGACATTCTCATAATCTACCATTATGACATCTGACTCAGAGAAGGTAAATGTCCCGTCAATCACAGTCTCTATTATTTTTAAGGAATGCCAGTTTCCATTATCAAAAGCAGATAAGGAATGCTGACATCCATTTGTGATTCAAAATGGAATACTTACTTAGCTGGGGTTAATAAAAACTATTATGTATTGATTTATTATTATTTTTTTAATAATGGCAATGAAGTCACAATTCCAGGTCAGGGAAAATTCAAAGGTGTTACTCATATTTTTTGGATATGTTGGGGAGACAACTTTGTAACAGTAACTTTGACTATATAATACTGACCTTTTCTCCCTAAAATGGAGATAAAAAGAAACCTGACATTTTTCTCTCATCTTGTCAAATGGTAATAAGTTTTAAAATCACTAACCTAGAGACTTTAGTGCCAATTTGAGGTCATTTTTCTTACCCCCATTTTTATGCAATTAATCTCATCCCATCTCACAACATATAAAAATGTCTGTAGCATGTGGAAAATAGGTCATTTAATGAGTGAGCAAGTTTGTGCAGCAGATCAACACCAGCAGTACATCCAAGCCTTGTTCTTCTCACAGGTTCTGTGTAGGAAACGCTGAAAGTGCCACCTGCCGCTTAGGATGTCAGACCAACAGATGGTAAGACTTGCCTGTGTGAATGTCTCCCAGAACCCTCAAAATCAAAAAATGACTCACATTAAACTCATCATCCTCTTGCCAAACAGATCTTCTTTCCGTATTTCCCATTTCTAAATAGTACCACCATCCATTTAGTAGGTTGAACTGTAAGAAATTGCTTTTTTTTTTTGTAGGTCACAAATAGATAACATTGGCAATTTTAATGGATCTAACTTAATAGTTGTTCAGATCAGAAACCTAGGTGGAATCCTTATCGTTTCACTTCTCTTAAACTCTTAAACCAGCCAATCAGGAGGACTGGTAAGTTCTATTTCTGAAGCAGATTCTGAATCCATCTCTAAGGCATCAGGCAAAGTCCAAGTTGTCATGAGTCGGCCTTGGCAATTTCACCATCCACACTGCAATCAACCAGTGTGTCCACTTTATTTTATTCATTTTTTTCTTTTATTTTAAGCCATTCAGTCTGTGGTATTTTGTTTTCTTCCCCTAAACATTCTGATTTGCTAGTATAATAAAAAAATAGGTTACAGTACCCAACAGAACTTTCCAATTTATTAAGTTCAGCTTTTTGCCAATCACTTGTCTCTTTCTACCTTTTTTTAAAAAATTAAGTTGCATACAATAGAGTTGCATAAAATATAATTGGCATACAATATTATATTAGTTTCAGGTGTACAACGTAGTGATTAGACATTTATGTAATTTACAAAGTGATTATGCTGATTTATCTAGTACCCATCTGACACCATATGGAGTTATTACAATATTGTTGAAAATATTCTTTATGTTATAATTTACATCCCCATGACTATTGCATAATGTCAATTTGTACTTCTTAATGCCCTCTGTATCTGCATCTCCCCACCCATCCCATCTGGCAGTCCTCAAAATGTTCTATCTATGAGTTTGTTTCTGATTTGTTTGTTTTCTTCTTTAGATTCCACATGTAAGTGAAATTGTATGGCACTTGTCTTTCTCTGTCTTACTCCACTCAGCACAATATTCTCTAGGTGTATCCATGTTGTTGCAGATGACAAGATTTCGTTCTTTTTTGTGGCTGAGTAATATTCCATTGTATATAAGTACCACCTCTTCTTTATTCATTCATCTCTAATGGACACTCAGGTTGCCTCCATATCTTGGCTATTGTAAATAATTATGCAATGAACATATGGATTCACATGTCCCTTCAAAGTAGTGTTTTGAGTTTGTTTGGAAAAATACAAAGAAGTAGGATTAGTGGGTCCTTCTTTGTCTCTTGTTATAGCCTTTGTTTTAAAATCTATTTTGTCTGGTAGTATTGCTACCCTAGCTTTTGCTGTTGTTGTTTTCATTTTCATAAAGTATCTTTTTCCATCCCTTTACTTTCAGTCTGTGTGTGTCTTTTGATTTGAAGTGAGTCTCCTGTCGGCAGGTATGTGAGGGTCTTGTTTTCTTATCCATTCAGCTATCTTGTCTTTTTTTAAAATATATTTATTTATTTAAATTAGTTTCAAGTATATAGCACATTGGTTAAACAACTGTTCATAAAACAGTCCCCGCAATTGCTCCCTCCCTCCCCTAGCCCTCCACTTAGCCATCACAGTAATGCTAACTGCATTCCCTCTGCCATGCTCCCTGTGCCCAACTATCAACTACTAATTTGTACTTCTTTAACTCTTCACTTCATTCTCCCAGCCTCCCAACCCCCCTCCCCTCTGTTTCTTACCAGATTTTCCTTTATTTGTAAGTCTGTTTCTGATTAGTTTCTTTTTTTGTTCCTTAGATACCACATTTAAGTGAAATCACATAGTATCTATCTTTCTCTGTCTGACTTATTTCACTCAGCATTATAACCTCTAGGTCCATCCATGTCATTGCAAATGGTAGGATTTCATTTTTTTAATGGCTGAGTAATATTTCATTGTATATATGAACCATAATTTCTTTATTCAATCATATGTTGAGGGAAATTTATGTTGCTTCCATATCTTGGCTATTGTAAATTGTGCTGCAGATACTTCTCCAAAGAGGAAATACAGATGGCTAACAGACATATGAAAAGATGCTCAAGATTGCTAATCATGAGAGAAATGCAAATTAAAACTACAACAAGATATCACCTCACACCTGTAAGAATGGCTATCATCAATAAATTGAAAAACAGCAAGTGTTGGTGAAGATGCAGAGAAAAGGGAACCCTCATACATTGTTGGTGAGATTGCAAATTGGTACAGCTGCTATGGAAAAACAGGATAGAGGTTCCTTAAAAAATTAAAAACAGATATACCTTTTGACCCAGCAATTGCACTTCTGGGTGTTTATCCAAAGAAAACCAAAACAATAATTCATAAAGATCTATGCACTCCAATATTCATGGCAGTACCTGCCTTTTGATTGGAGCATTTAATCCATTTACATTTGAAGTAATTATTGATAGATATGTAGTTATTGCAACTTTGTTATTCATATTTTTTATCTTCTTTCTCCTTATCTTCTTTCTCCTTCCTGAAGTTGCTCTAACATTGCTTATAATACATGTTTGGTAGTGATGAACTCCTTTAGCTTTTTCTTGTCTGGAAAGCTCTTTACCTGTCTGAACCTTTATCTTAATTTTAGTACCCAGGCCCTTGTCACTTAGTAATCCCTACTTCTCCTTCATGTCTTAGCATGCCTCAAGAGAACTTTCTACAATTTCTCCCAGACCAGAGTAGAACACCATATTACATCTAAAAGACTGTTCTCCACCTCCGCATGGATCACACTTCCATGTTCAATGTCCTGCTGGACTCAGACTCCAAGGTGGTAAGATCATGGCTATCTTGTTCACTGCCATATCACCATCACTAAGCCAGAATCTAGCACCTAATGGGTGGGTATCCAAAAAATGATTGCTAAAGATATGAATCCCTTGCAAATATTAAGGTTACAATTCAAAGTTGTCATCGTGGCTCAATGAAATCCTCGGTTTTGATATATGTTTAGCAATTTTTCTACTTAGAATTTTAGAAAATGAAATTAAAACATTCAATTAAAAATTCTGACCTTTTGAGGCCCGATTCTCTTGCTCAGGCCTACTTCCACATCTGGAAGTACTCTCCTTTCTAATAAAACTTTTCTTTTCTACTGTAAAAAAAATCAAAATTGAAAGACTGAACTAGAACTCTGGATCTTCTGTGAATTATCCCCTAACATGGCTATACCTAGTAGTAGTTATTGTTATAAAAGAAATAGTAATAATCAAAGCTAATATATATGGAGGGTCAACACTGTGCCCAGCTGATGGAGGAAACTGAGGTGTATAGAAATTGGGGGATTTTCTGAGGTTTATACAACTAGTAAATGGTGGAACTATAGTCACAAAAATCCATAGTCCGAAACATGCTTTGGATGCTCTCAATCCCTCAATCTTTGGGAAAGACAACCTTTCAAACACAGGGGAACCTCACGCTACAATCTGAAGACTAAGAGCATCAACTATAGAATCCAAGAGGAAAACATTTTTATCTGTAAGTAAAATGTCTCTAAATATACCCCAGTTAATTTCACCACATTGCCAGGAGCAATTCTCCCCAGGCAACATTTTATTCAAAGCAGGTGATCCTACCGGAAGAAAGAGTCTCTGGGCAGCACAGGGTTTGAATAACTTCTTCCATTCCTGAGGGTTTCCCACAGAAAACGTGATAGGGTAGATTCTGTGCTCAAACTTCTTTGTATATGAGTCAGGCCACTGTCGTAACTAAAAAATACGAATGGAAAGGGGAGGATGATTAGACCCTGTAAATATGGAAAACACCTAAAGCTTCTGAATGGTAAAGTGAAATTTATTCAGACAACTTATATAGAAAATCTAACTTCTTCATTGCTATTAATGCTCACTAAAGGAAAGACCATTGCTAGGACTGAAAAAATAGTATTCAGAGGTGGCGAGGGTGATAGGAAACACACATAAGCACTGTGAGGAGAGTATAAATTTGAACAAACTTCCAAGAAGGCAATTTGGAAACAAAAACCTCAAAGACAGAGATACAGGACTTTAACAAAAACCTATTTTGTATTTCAAAAAACTCGGAACAAATTATATGCCCAATAATAATAAATTGGGAAAATTCATTATGATAGAAGTATACAATGGACTACTGTATAGTTAGAATAAAGTAGATCTATATGTGTTAATGTGGAAAAATGGTTATAATGTATCGTTAGGATTTATAAAAAGCAAAGTGAAAAAATTCATAACATGCTTGTCTAATAAGAAAAAACATATGCATCTATATTTTCTATGTAGAAACAAATCTGAACAAATGTACATCAAAATGTTAAAAGTAGTCACTAATGGTGCTGGTGGTTTCATTTTCCAAGTTTATACTTCTGTATTCTTTAGAACTTTTACATACCTTGCATACATTAGTTTTCTAATAAGATTATTTTAATTAATAGACAAATTTTAGAAAAATTAAGCAAGAAGTAAAGAGTTCCCATATATCTCCTTACCTTCCTCTACCCCTCCCAGTTTCCCCTATTTTTAACATCTTGCATTAGTATGGTATATGTGTTACAATTGATGAACCAGTATTCATACATTATTAAGTAAAGTCCCCTCTGTTACATTTATTCATTCATCCATCTCCCTTTCCCCCAGAACTCCTGGCAACCACTGATCTTTTTACTGTCATTTAGTATTGCCTTTTTCAGAATGTTATATAGGTGGAGTCGTATAGTATATAGCTTTTTCATATTGGCTTCTTTTACTTAGCTTGTTTATTTTATCACTGACTAATAGTCCATTGTATGGATATATCAATTTATTCCACTGTGTGTATATATCAGTTAGTTTATCCATTACCTATTGAAGGACAACTTGGTGCTTCCAGTTTTAGTTGATTCCAAATAAACTTGCTATAAACTATGATGTGCAAGTTTTTGTGTGGACATTTTTTTTTTCAGTTCATTTGGGTAAATAACAAAGTGCAGAATTGTTGGATTGTATAGTCAGCCTACATTCAGTTGTTTTTAAATATTTTTTAATTAATTTATTTTAATTAGTTTCAGGTATACAGTACATTGGTTAGACATCTATATTGTTCATAAAATGGTCCCCCCAATAGCTCCCTCTCTCCAATGACCCTCCACCTAGCCAAAGTATTCATGCTAATTGCAATCCCTATGCTGTGCTCCCCATCCCTATGACTATCCATCAGCTATTAATTTGTAATTCTTTAACCATTTACCCAATTCTCCCAGTCCCTCAGCCCTCCTTCCCCTTTGTTCATCACTAAATTTTCCATTATATTTGTCTTTTTTTGATTAATTTGATCTTTTTATTCCTTAGATTCCGCATATAAGTGAAATCATATAGTGTTTATCTTTCTCTGTCTGACTTAAATACCTCCTAGGTCCAGCAAAGCAATATCTTTTTCCATTCCCTTCCTTTTAGTCTGTGTGTCTTTTGAGTGAGTCTCTTGTCGGCAGCATATGTAGGGGTCTTGTTTTCTTATCCTTTTAGCCACTCTATCTTTTGGTTAGAGCCCTTAATTCTTTTCATTTGAGGTACTTATTGATAGGATGTAATTGTTACCACTCTTTATTTCTGTATTTGATACATGTCTTTTCTTCTTAAAGAAGTCCCTCCAACATTTCCTGTAATACTGACTTAGTGGTGATAAATTCCTTTAGTTTTTTTTTTTTTTTTTTTTTTTTGTCTAGGAAGCTCTTTATCTGTCCTTCAACTCTAAATGATAGCTTTGCTGGATAAAGTATTCTTGGTTATAGATCCTGGATCTTTATCATGTCAAAAATTGTGTGCCAAGCCCTTCTGTCCTGCATAGTTTCTTTTGAGAAATCAGCTGCCAGTCTTATGAGCATTCCGCTATAGTCTTTCTTTGTATTTAACCTTTGGCATTTTAATTACGATGTGTCTTGGTGTTGGCTTCTTTGGATCCCTGGTTTTTGGGATTCTCTGAGCTTCCTGGGATTTTATGTCCATTTCCTTCACCAGGTTAGGGAAGTTTTCCATCACTATTTCTTCAAACAGCTGTTCAACGTCTTGATTTTCTTCAGTTACACCGATCAGATGGATATGTTGACCCTTAATAGTGTCCCATGTGCCCCTTAAATTATTTTTATAGTCTTGGCATCGTATCTCTTGCCATTCTGATTGTGTGTCCTTGCCTTTCCCATCCTCTAGATAGGGCATTTGATCCTTTTCTTTATTCACTTTGTTCATTCCTTTGTTTATTCCATTTAATATACTTTTCATCTCAGACAATGTGTTCTTCACTTCAGACTGGTTCCCTTTTATAATTTCCATTTCCATTTTTATGTTTTTTTTAAATCTCTTTGTTGATTTTATCTACACTTCCCAAAAGTTCATTGAGCATCTTTATAACCAGTGTTTTAAACTGTGCATCTGGTAGATTACTTGACTCCACTATATCGGGATCTCTGTTCTATTCTCTCATATAGTTTCTGCTTTCTTGTCTTCCCATTTTGGCTGTCTTTCCATATCTGTTTCTATGTATTAAGCAAAGCTCCTAAGTCTCCTGATCTTATTAGTGTGGATTTGTGTATTAGTTGTCCAGTGGCACAATCCTGAGAGTGGTTCAGTTCAGGCCAAATTTAGCCCATGCCTCTGTTCCTTTAGGGCCACCTCTTAAGATTTAACAAGCAATCCACGAATGCTGTGTTTATAGTTGCCTAAAAAGGCCACACCAGAAGCCGAGACCAGCTGTCACCAGTGTGAGTCTTGGTGCTTCTCACCAAGGAGCACCTGACTCATTGAGAATATACCCAAATGTGGCTTCAGTGTGGCTGCGAGATGGGGGACGAAGGGTTTCAATGTACATATGTTGTTTATATAGTCACAAAATTTTTTGAAAAAAAAAACAAATTATTGAGAATACTTGAAATTTACAATTTTGAGATAGATATTTGGGAGAGAAATCTCAAAATGAGAAAGAGTAAGAGTGATAGAGTATTTGACAACTCACTTATGAAGGACACTGACCAATCAGAACCCACATCACTATAAATGCATGAACACATCAGAACTGATACTAGGCGTAAACATTCAGTGTAACAGTAACAATCAATCAGAATAGCCATCACAATTGTGCTCTGCACAACAGCCCAAAATCAGCTCTGGAGGGAGAACAGGAAGGTCCCAGCTCTAATGGTTTCCTTGACTCTTTGACCTTTACCATCCTATCTTCTAGGAGGGTTTATTTATCTTTGTCAATCTTTGTCTTTTAATTGGAATGTTCAGTCCATTTACATTTTTTACTATGCATATATACAAATAGTATATTGATTGTAGCCACTGGAAGTTTCTGTTGACATTTCTTCCCTTGGCAGAGCTATAGACGCGCGCGTGCGCGCACACACACACACACACACACACACACACACGGGGGTGGGGGGAAGGCAGTGGGGAGAGCGACTGACTGCATGAGGATGTTGCTGCTTTACTGCCTCCACCTATCACCAAAATGGATTGATGGCCATCCCCACTTCTATGTCCCACTATTTTCTGATATTTCCTGAGTTTGGGGCAGGAGCACATATTAGCCAAACCTAAATCACATGTCTGATTCTGAGCTACCTGGACAGTCTAGAAAATTAACCAACCTGAAACTTTAAAATACTAAAGACCTACAGCGTAGTTGGTAAATATCATCAGAAATATTGTACTTGTGCAGCTTTAAAAGATTCCTTTTAAAGAGAACTCATCCACAACACAACTTTTAGAGAAATCATGATGGCAATTAACATTTTGTTTTGTTTTACCCTGAAGTATGTGACTCTGCACTTCCTGAGAAGTTATCACAAGAAACTCTGGATATTCCCCCAACTGCTGCTGGTTGGTTTCTTTAGGCTAACATAGTGCCCACCATACAGGAAATGTTCCAAAGAATCTTTGTGAAATGAGACAATATTAGATCATCTGATTCAGGCTCACAACTGCACTCTGCAAGAAGCAAAACAAGAATCATTTGCCTCTTTTTATATCTGTAAGTTTTTTGCTTACACTTTGATACAGATGAAAAAATTGGGGCTGTCACTTATGTAAGTGCCTATATTTTAAATCTAAAACAGCACCATAATTCCAGTATGTAAAAGAAGGGGGTGACACCATAGTCCCTGCCTAGCTTTTAACAACTTATTATAATTTTTTTTCTTAACTGAGCCTCACTGATCTAACAAAGACCTGAGTAAAAATGAGCCATCAAAGGAGTAAAATCATCAGGGCGATTCAAAACATAGCAAAACTTCACAAGTAGCTCTAATGATTACCCCATGCAATTTATTACCTAATTTATAATGTTCCAGTAACTATGGCTCCCAACAAATTACATTAAAACTTACTAGTATAAAACAACCATTTTTTTGCTCATAGATTCCGTGGATCAGGAATTTGGACCAGACCAAAGGGACAGCTTGCTTAACTCTGTTCCACAATGTCTGGGACCTTAGCTAGAAGCCTCCAAGGCTGGAGGCTGGAATAATCTGAAGGCTCATTCACTCACATGTCTGGAGGGTGAGGGTAGTTATTGGCTGGGGACCTCCCCTTATCTTTTTTGTTCAAGTCCAAGTCTACATTTTCCTCCCTGTGTGGACCTCTGTGTGCAGTCTCTTCATATAGACTAGTTTGGGCTGCATCATAGCATGGTGTCCAGTTTCCAGTGGCAGGCATCCCAAGGAAGAACCAGGCAGAAGTTGTATTATCTAGCCTCAGATGCTGCAAACATTACATTTGTAATACCCTATTTTACACATATATACATACCATGTATGTAGATGTATATGTATCAAGTATTCCTTAAAACAAATTACCCCTAAAGTTTATAGCTTAAAACCAAACCATTTATTTTCTTATATAGTTTCTTGGGGTCAGGAATCTATAACCTATGTTGTCCTGGCTTAGGGCTTCTCATGAGGTTTCAGCTCAACTGTTAGCTGGGGTGATAGACATTTGAAGGCTAGATAGGGCTGAAGGCTATGTCTCTAAGTTCACTCATATGCGTGTTGGTAAGAGGCCTTCATTCCTTACCACATAGTTTTCTCTAAGGGCTTCTCTGACACTTTCCTCAGAGCAAGTGATCTAAGAAAGAGGATGTGAATGAAATGTAAGATGCAGTGCCTTTTTAAAACCTAATTCTGAAGTGATATAGCATCACTTCTTCCCTATGCTATTGATCACACAGACCAACTCTGGGACAGTGTAAGAGGGAAGTACACAAGGGTGTGAATAACAGGAGGTGGAACCACTGAGAGCCTCTTTGGAAAATACAATCTGCAACACATGTATGGTTATATGCACACATCTTTCCTTCACCTTATTTTTTTGTTAAAGTCCAAGTCTACATTTTTCTTTTGTTCCATCTTCATGCCCCAGCTCCTAGCATGCAGTAGGTACTCAATAGGTACTTGTCAAATGGATATTATACAAGATATTCCTAATGTTTGCCCATAACCAGTTTCCTCCATTCCCACACACAGAGTACTTCTTAGTACCCTTGGAGTAGGGTGGGCCTTGTGAATACTTCTGGACAATTCAATGTGAGCAGAAAAGACTTATGTCATTGTCAAGCTGAGGAAATAAAAAGTACAATCATGATTTGCTAGTCTCTCTCTTTCCTGTAGTGGTATTCTAAGAACTATAGAGGCTCCATAGTTCCAGTAGGTGTGCCTATAAGCATGAATAGTCTGTCAACTTTGGTCCCATGCCTAAGTGATTGTGTGGGTAGAGACCCTGCTACTTGCGCAAGACAGGCAGCAGGCATGTGAAAAGTCTCTGAGCTTTTTGGGAGTTGTTACATCAGCCTGACCCAACCCATCCTGATTATAGATATATCATCTCTTTTATTATTAATCCTGCTAGCCCCCAAGCTGAACATGGGGAAACTGAAACTCAAAAAAGTCACAAGACTTATTGAGATTATCCAGCAAGTAAATAGTGGGTCTAGTTTTCTGTCTCTTAGTTCAGGTGGTAGTAAAGTATAATGGTTAAGTTTATGAAGGTTTGAGTCAGTAACCTTAACTGACATCTGATTAGCAAATCACTAAAACTCTCTAAGCCTCAGTGATGTCTGTTTGTAAAACAGGGACATGATTGCTATCTTTTCAAAGGGTTGTTGTGAAGATTAAATAAGAGTAAATTATAAACTATAAACCCTTCATCATTTCCCTGTATTGCAGCTTCAGAGTAGCTATGTACATTTAAACCTGTTTTCTTCTCCCCTTACCCTGACTCAGATCATTTTCAAGACATTTTGCAATCAATTTCAAAACCTTAAAACTATTTCCCTGGCTTCTCTTGGTGAATATGTCAAGGTGATATTTTTTCTTTAGAAAATGTAACACATTTTCTAGCTTTCTGTTAGTAGCCTTTCTCTGCCAAACATGCTTCTTTGGCATTTCTCATTTGTGCCACTAGCCTGGTAGCAGGATGAAGCACTGTTGACTCAAGTCAGTAGATACAAAATAAAACAGGTTCTTATTCTGTCATTACTTAAGAACTTACTGCAAGAGAAGATTTTCAAAGAAAACAAAGCTTTGTCTGCAAAGTAACATATGTACCTAGCCCATCCTGATTATAGATGGGGAAAAGAGGCATTTCCAAAGCTTTCCTCCTGTACTGGTTAAAAAAATCATTATTTGTTCCTCAATATAGGAGCAGTTAAATAAATGATGACCCAGGTACATAATAAGATATTATGTAGTCACCAAAAAGGATAAGGTAAGAATGTATGAATCCTGATTTGGAATGATGCCGATATATGGTTTTAAGTGAGGAAAAGCAAGTTACAGAATAACAAGAGAATAATCCAGATTTTGTAAAAGAAAAATATTTTAAGCTCAGTACACAAATATATAGTTAGGTATTATATATATGCCTATATATATACAGATATACATATATATACACATATATACACTCTCACTTAGATAAACACACACACCTATATATGGAAAAGTATAAAAGAATCACTCAAAATTGTTAAATCTAATAGTTCCTTAGGTAAGACCTTTTAGTTTTAACATCTATATTGTTTGAATTTATTTTAACGAACATATACTACGTCATTCACAAAACATAAATAAATAGATAAAAATAAGCTACCTATCTCCTCAAGTGAGAACAATTTTGATAATACCAAAAGGGATTAAGTTCAGGGTCAAGTACTTTAAGTAAATCATCTCATTTAATCCTCACAATACCTCTATAAAGTAGAGATAATTATCTCTATATTAGAGATGAGAAGACTAAATCAAGGGTTCACAGTCACAGAGTTGAATAGACAGCAAAATACATTAGTGAATAGAATATGGATTTCCCAAAATGCATATTCTGGTTATACTTAGTAAATGTTATACCATGACTTCTGCAAATTCACCTGCTTATCAAATTCAGGCTTCAGAGATTCTTCTGTGAAAATGTGAAATTGCATCTTCCTGTGGCTAAAAAGCACAGCTGATTTAAGCATGACCAGCGTCTCCTCCAATCGATTGCCACAGGCCACCACAGCAAGGTGGATCCAGAGTTTAGGTGGCAGCACAGCATGGAAATTCCTGGGTTCTCCAGGCCTCCTAGAAAGAAGAAAAAAGAAAAAAAAAAGTAAAGCTATTACTAAACTCAAAAAAAAAAAAAAAAGCAGCTAGTAAATGGTTGGAACATTTGAAAACATGAATAGGCACAATCTGTTATATTTTATAAAGTGATAAGCATTTTGACAATTCTTCCTGCTTAGAAAAAATACCATTTATTCCAATATTTTGCCTGGCAGTAGCAGGATGAGTCACTGTTTGGACTGCTATAGGTGTCTGAGACATTTTTTTGCCAGCATTCAGCTGTCTAGTGCCTGCTGGCTGCCTAATGGCCCATGTTTGGAAATAGCGTTGCTAAACTTTGACAGCTGACATAAGGGCTGTGCAGCTCCCACTTGCGTAGGCCATGGAAATTATATTTAATACAACTTGAACAAAAAGAGGGTGGGTCATGGGTTTCCCACGTGAAATGAGCAACATGATATTCTCATCATCTGGATGGTTTTAGGTTGCGATGAAACGCATGACCACTGAACCAAAGGAAAATCATACAAGTCTGGGACATGGGCAAAGAAACCAACACATGTGCTTCCATTATGTCTTAGGAAAGTCTTAAAGAAACAGGTGTTAATCTTAACCGTCTCTCTTAAGATTGCTGAGGTAGTAGATGTGAAGTTTAGCTTACAGTATGAAACTGATATTAATGAGAAACAGGCAGGAGAGGGGGCAGGTTAAGTTGAAAATTACCAAAGTATCAAATAGCGAATCAACAGCTGAAAGGCAACTAGGATCTAAGAGTCTAGAATCATCATCCAGCTATTTCCTCATAATAAAAGATTTGTTCCAGACAAGGAGATGTAGCCAAGCCTCAAACATACCACTGAGAAACATTTGCAGGCAAGCTGGAAGAAGTTGGCTTGGAAAAGGTGCCCTGAGACAAATGAAACTAATTTACTTGTACAAAAGATTCAGAGACCAGGGGAACTTGGACGTCAAATGCTACCTTCCTTCCAAAAACTTTTAGTACAATCAACATACTGCTCCATTATTCACTGCTTTGCTGAATAATGGCAGCCTTGCTCCAGATTTGTTTTACCAGGAAGAAATTTGAAGATATGGGTGGAGCACTTTGGGTAGTTCTCCAATTTGATTACTTAGGAGAGTGCTTACTAGAAGCACAGACTCCTGGCTCAGCTAAGCCCAGATGCAGAGTACCAGATTCTACTTATTTTAGGGATCACAGGAAAGACAGTAGAGACATCCTAAGTATCTCCTTAAATTGTCCATTCTCTTCATCCTCCTTTTGCTATGTGATAAAGCCATTATCTTCCCTCAACTTGATAAGTGTGACAGCCCCCCTTTAAGTGAAAAAGGTGAATACAGTACAATAAGATACTTTGAAATAAAAAAGAGGCTATGGTTCACATAACTTTTATTACAGTATATTTTTATAGTTGTTCTATTTTATTGTTGTTCATCTCTTACTTTGCTGAATTTATAAAGTAAACTTTATCATAGGTATATATGTATAGGGAAAAATATAGTATATACAGTAGTTCCCTTTTATTCATAGGAGGTACATTCTAAGACCCCCTGTGGATACCTGAAACCATGAATAGTACTGAACCCTATATATACTAAGTTTTTTCCTTTTCACTTAAAGGAATCACTTTACAGCTCCTCCTTGGCATATCCAAATCGCCAGCATCACTACTCTTACATTTTGGAGCCATTATTGAGTAAAATAGAGGTTTCTTGAACACAAGTACTTCAATACCCCTACAACCAATTTGATAACCGAGATGGCTACTAAGTGTCTAATGGGTGTGTAACGTATACAATGTGGATATGTTAGAAAAAAGGATGATTCGCATCCTGAGCAGTACTGACTAGGAAAGCATGAGAGTTCATCAAGCGACTCAGAATGGCTTGCAATTTAAAACTTATGAACTGTTTACTTTTGGAAATTTCCATTTAATATTTTCAGACCATGGTTGACTGTGGTTAACTGAAACCAGAGATAAGGGGGGTCTATTGTAGTGAATAAAACAGATCAAGATGCCTGCCCTTACAGAAGTTATATTCTATAGGTGGTAGGGAAAAGACAAAGAAAGAAATAACAGTCAAAGAAAATAGTAACTAAGTAACTTACATAGAAAGTTATCCAGTGATAAGCACTATGAAGGGAATATATAGTTGAGCAGGAAGAGATACAGAAGTGGCTGCTGGTCTGATACATATTATATAGTGCAAAACGGCGAGAGGCCTAAGAAGGTGAGATCTGCAGAGGGAATTCAGGATGCTGTAGAATGCAGACACTGGACATGCCTCTTCTAGTGACCACACCAAAATTATAATGAAACTACAGAGCAACCAGTATGCAGTCGCCAGAGGTCTGGCTGAAGAGATGCCCTACAACTAGGTCACCTCAAAATGGTAGGAATGAAGACATGAAATGGCCCAGTCCCACAACTGCATGTGGTGATCAAGAACCAGGAGGCCTATCTTAGCTGCAGAGCCCCATCTCCCACCTGAGGCGAGAGGGGTCACAACCGAACACTGGGCTCCCCAGCCTAAGGTTGTAGTGCCGGGAAGAGAAGTACCCACAGCCTCTGGCTGTGAAAATCAGCTGAGGTTGTGGCTGAGATAGGGGGCTATGGGAAGCAGAGACCTTCCTGTTAAAGGATCCACACCCGATCTTTCTCACCTACAGACTTGCTTGCTCTGAGCTCTAGCACCAGGGTAGCTGCTCAAGCGGTGCCAGGGAAATATAAGGAGACACTTAGCTATTGGGCTTCAGGGCGAGGGCTGGAAGGGCGGTTGACTCTGGACAGAGGTGCAGGCAGAAGCCACTGTTCTTTTGCTGAGCCCTCCCTGCTGCCAGCCTGCAGACACAGGCTTAATCAACCTGGATATAACAGGTCACTCCACCCAGGGGAATTCCCTGAGATGCCACCTCTCCCAACTAGAGGGCCTACCCAAGCCTCTTCCAGTGATTTATTCCATACAAATGGGCTGTCTCAGCTACTTTTGTGAACTTTCATAAAATCTCTCAAAGGCTCACAAAACCCATAGAAGCAGCATCTGGCCTTGGCATGTCCTGTACCTCTTGCTGAGCAGCTCCCAAGCTTCGCACCAGTGACAGCTAGCCTTGCATTTTGACTTGCCTCCCTGAGGCACCTGTAAGTCCAGCACAGGTGGCAGCCATATGTGGATTGGTTGGTGATGCTTACCACATGCCCCCAGAAGTGCACAGGCTGAAGCTGGATGTGGCCTGCAGCTGGAACCATCCCAGGTCTGTGCTAAGGGGCCCCATAGCACACATACTACATAAAGCTACTCTACTAAGACTTGGAGACTTAGGAGTCCTATATAATACATAGAGTTAGACACAGAGAGGCAGCCAAAATGGGGAGACAAAAAAATCATGTCTCATGTGAAAAAAGAATAAAGCTCCAGAAAAAGAATTCACCAAAATGGAGACAACCAATACACCAGATACAGAGTTCAAAACACTAGTTAGTAGGATGCTCAAGGAACTCAGAGGAAGAGCAGATGAACTCAGTGAAAACTTTAACAAAGAGATAAAAAGCATAAAAATGGAGATGGAAAACATAATAGGGAGCCAGTCAGCAATGAAGAATATAATATCTGAGATGAAGAGAGTACATCAGAGGAAATCAACTGAGTGGATGAAATGGAGGATGGAATTAGTGACATAAAGAATGGGCTAGCAGAAGACACTCAATCAGAACAGCAACAAGAAAAAAGAATGCAAAAATAAAGATAGTTTAAGAAGCCTCTCTCTCCTGGGCAGAAGTGCTGGTGGAATCCATTGTTTCTCTGTTGAGCCCTCCCAATTCCCAGTGTGCAGATGCAGCGCTGCCATAGCTGAAAGGTCATCAGACTGGATAACAGAGGTTGCTCCACTCAGAGGATTCCCTGAAACTCAGCCTCCCTACACTCAAAGGCCCACCCAAGCCACATCCAGATGTGTCCTTGGTGAGTCAGGTGCTCCTTGATGAACAGTGCCAAGACTCACACTGGTGACAGTTGGGCTTAGTTTATGCTGTGGTTTCATGAAGCAACTATAAGCACAGCATGTGTCGATTGCTTGCTGAATCTTAACATGTGGCACTGGAGCTACACAAGCTGGGACTAAACTTGGCCTGTAGCTGAACTCCTCTCAGGACTGTGCCACTGGTCACCTACTACACAAAGCCATGCTAATAAGACCAGGAGACTTAGGAGTTTTACTTACTACATATAAACAGATATAGAAAGGCAGCCAAAATGGGAAGACAAAGAAGCAGAAACCACATGAGAGAATAAAACGGAGATCCAGGAATAAAGGAGTCAAGCAATCTAACAGATGCAGAGTTCAAAACATTGGTTATAAAGGTACTCAGTGAACTTAGGGGAAGTGTAGATGAATTCAATGAGAACTTTAACAAAGAGATAAAAAAGGCAACCAGTCAGAAATGAAGAACACATTATCAGAGATGAAGAGTATATTAGAGGGCATCAACACAGTGGATAAAGAAGAGGATCAAACCACTGATATAGAGGATGGGTAAGCCAAGATCACTCAGTCAAAATGTAAAGAAAAAAGAAGCTGAGACTATAACAATAACTTAAGGAGCCTATGGGACATAAAAATACCTGAAGGAAAACAGGAAGCTGAAGAGCTATTTGAAGAAATAATGATGGAAAACTTCCTTCTCATGGTGAAGGAAATAGACATTAAACCCCAGGAAGCTCAGAGAGTCCCAAGAAAGAAGAATTCAAAGAGGTCCACACCAAGACACATGACAATTAAAATGGCAAAGGTTAAATACAAAGAAAGAATATTGAAAGCAGTAAGAGAAAAAACAGATAGTTACATATAGGGGAACACCCATAAGACTGGCAGCTGATTTCTCAAAAGAAACGATGCAGGACAGAAGAGCTTGGCACAAAATTTTTGACGTGATAAAGATCCAGGATCTACAAACAAGAATACTTTATCCAGCAAAGCTATCATTTAGAATTGAAGGACAGAAAAAGAGCTTCCCAGACAAAAATAAGCTAAATGAATTTATCACTACCAAGCCAGTATTACAGGAATTGTTGGAGAAACTTCTTTAAGAAGAAATAAAATGAATCAAACATGAATAAAGAATGGTAACAACTGCATTCTTATCAACAAGTACCTCAAATGGAAAAGAATTAAGTGCTTTAACCAAAAGACAAGGTGACTGAATGGATAAGAAAACAAGGCCCCTACATGTGCTGCTGACAAAAGACTCACTTCAGATTAAAGGACACACACAGACTAAAAAGGAGGGGATGAAAAAAGATATTGCCTTGATAGAATTAGAGGATATTGCACTTAATAAAATGGGTCAGAGAGAGAAAGGCAAATATTGCATGATTTTACATACATGTGAAATCTAAAGAACAAAATAAACACCACCAACAACAAAAGTGGACATAAACTCATTTATACAGAAGAAAAAAAGTCTCTGGGACAATGTCAATCATAATAACACTTGCAACATAGAGCTAGCAGAAGGAGAAGAAAGGGAGAAAGGAACTGAAAACATATTAAAAAAAAATGATGGAAAACTTCCCTAACCTGGTTTGTAAATAGATATACAACCCTGAGAAGTTCAGGAAATCCCAAGCAAGATGAACCCAAAGAGGCCCACACCAAGACATGTCATAATTAAAATACCAAAGTTAAATTCAAAGAGAGAATCTCCAAAGAACCAAGAGAAAAACAATTAGTCACATACAAGGAATGCCCATAAGATTGTCAGTTTATTTCTCAACAGAAACTTTACAGGACAGGAAATATGAAAACACAGGATCTACAACCAAGATTACTTTACCCATATATGTTATCATTTAGAATCGAAGGGCAGATCAAGAGCTTCCCAGACAAGGAAAAGCTAAAGGAGTTTGTCACCAAGCCAGTATTACAGGAAATATTGAAGAGGCTTCTTTAAGAAGAAAAATATATGTACCAAAATCCTAGATAAAAAATGGCAATAACTACATACCTATCAATGAGTACTTCAAATGAAAATGAATTAAATGCTCCAATCAAAAGATAGGGTAGCTGAATGGATAAGAAAACAAGATCTTTACATATGCTGCCTACAATAAACTCACTTCAGATTGAAAGATACACACAGACTAAAAGTAAGGGGATGGAAAAAGATATTTCATGATGGACCTAGAGGGTAGTGTGCTGAATAGAGTAAATCAGATAAAGGAAGACAAATGCCATATAATTGTACATATACGTAGAATCTAAATAAGAAAATAAACAAACCAAAAAGAAAAAATAAACTCATAGATAGAAAATATTTTGTAACTACCGATGGGAGGGAGGTTGAGGGGCCAATGAAAAGAGGAAAGGGATTAAGAAGTACAAATTGGTAGTTACAAAATAGTCATAGAGAAAGTATTGTAGCATAAGGAATATAGCCAATAATATTGTAACAACTATATAAAGTGTCAGAAGGGCACTAGAGTTATTGGGGTGATCACTTTGTGAGTTATATAGATGTCTAATCACTATGTTGTACACCTTAAACTAATATAGTATTGTATGCCAGCTATAACTGAAATATAAAAAATTATTAATAAAAAAGTTAAGCAAATGAACTGTATATCAAGTTGGAGTTATCAACTTGAACAGAAAAAAATTTTTTTAATGACTTTAACATATAAAAATTTAATGTAGAATTCTTAGTGGGATATGTCTTAAGGAAAAAAGAACTGCAAATAAATCATATTATCAGTAACAATCTTGGTATTGTTATTTTAGAACTGTTAAAAACAAATCGACAGGCCCAATACGGACTTGTCATATATGCTAAGCCCATGTCACCAAACCATGACTTAATTTCAGTTTCAGCTATCCCAGAAATGGAATCTTAAACCAAGCAACTAAGAATCGCCTGATCAGCACACTAAGCAATAATCTGCCTGGGAGACCCCTATTATCCCCTAAAGCAGCGATCCCCAGCCTTTTTGGCACCAGGGACTAGTGCTCCTATGAAAACATAACGCTTGATGATCTAAGGTGGAGCTGAGGCCATGATGCTAGCACTGAGGAGTGGCTGCAAATACAGATGACGTTTCACTTGCTTGCCCACCATTTACCTCGTGGTGTGTGGTTTGGTTTTAACAGGCCACCAACCAGTAGCCGTCCATAGCCCGGGGGTTGGGAACCCTTGCCCTAAAGGAAAGTGACCTTGCCACAACCATTCCACTTTTTTTCCTAGTACAACTTCCTTGTTCCAGCTCCCTTCTGCTTATAAAAGTATTTCATTTCCTTAGTTACTTTCTGCTGGAAGCTTATTGCCTAATTCATGAATCATTGAATAAAGCCAATAAGGTCTTTAAAATGTAAAAAGAAAACGAGAGAGAGAGAGAGAGAGAGAGAGAGAGAGAGAGAGAGAGAGAGAGAGAGAAAGAAAGAAAGAAAGAAAGAAAGAAAGAAAGAAAGAAAGAAAGAAAGAAAGAAAAAGAAAGAAAGAAAGTAAGTTAGTTCTGAAGACAACTTGAAGAAAGCGAAGAAATGAGACACATGTTCTGGATGAGGAAAATCCCAGGCAGAGGAAACAGTCAGAGCACAGGTGCTAAATCAAGAGCATGCCTGGTGAATTTGAGGATGCCTTCCCTTTCAGGACTCAGATGTCTGTTCTCTTCCTTAGCTTCATGGGTGGGTTTTCATACTCATTATTAAGCCAACTCCCAATTAACTTATGTAAAGAAGCTGGAAAAGATATTGCACAGATAATGATAAAATCAGTCAAAAGACTAGCCAATATGCTACAAAAAAGACTTACTGCAAAAATATTTATTTAAATTATTTACTTAAAAATATGCTCAATATTTGGGCACATAGACATCATCTAAAGGTATTAAAACCATAAGCGAAATAGCTATCATAAATATGACCATTATTCCATTCCAAAACAGAACAACTCTGCCTAGCTCAGCTTTACATAATAGGCTTCAATCTGAATAAAAAGTTTAACTTTAGTAATTAGGGAAATACAAATTCAAACAATAAGGAGGTTCAACTTGCAAAAATTGAAGAATAAAAGTTAGACCAATTCATGAGTTTTGAAGTGGATATGGAAGTGGGAAACTGTTTAGGAACTATAAATTGGTCCAAACATTTTGGAGAGTCATTGGCAACATCTAGCTGGAGTGAGAATGTATACATCCTCTTTCATTACTACAATTCTACACCAATATGTTTCAACTGAAGAAACTCTTGCTCATTTGCACAAGACTCCTGCAATAATGTTCACAGCAGCCCTGTTTATCATAGTGAAAAACTGTAAATAACTTTGCTGTCCACCTACAGGAGCATCATGAGTATACTTAACATATTTAAGTGAAATACTATAGTAGTGAAAATGAAAAAAAAAAAACAAAATATCACATATCAACACAAGATCAAGAGGAAAAAAAGAAATTTGTAGGATAGCAATGTAGCGGCACCATTTAGATGAAACTTAAAACAAGCAAAATAGCACTGGATGTTGTTCACAGACATGAAGGAAAAGTAAACGTGCATATGGATGAAAAACCTCAAATACAATATACTGTTTATCTCTGTGAACTTGTTTTTATTTCTTAAGAAGAGTGCAGGATACACAGAAATTCATTACATTATCTTTATTTTGTGTGTGTGCCTAAACTATTTGACATACTCTTTTTTCCTAATTAAAAAAAAAAAAAAAAAGCTTGCACTCTTTTGCTACACAGCGGAATTCTTCTCTTTGCCGGATTCAATGAATTGGGAATGCATGGAACAAAAAGCAGGTGTGAAGGGCTACAGTCCTTCTTGGTGATTAGTGATAGACACTAAAATAAATGATAGAATAGTAGAGTTTGGAGAAACATGGTGGAGAGACATCCCCAGATCTCTCCCCTTGAAACAACAATAAACTGATTTCTAAAACTCAACAAGAAACATACAAACTGCACACTAGTACATCTGAGCATGGGATCTGCACATAAGAGCTACCAGATCAGAATCCTAGGTTTTGGGCAGTGGACTGGGATAAATAAAGAAGCCATCTCTCACAGCCACTGGAGCTTCCTGTAGGAAGAGGGGGAGAGGAGTAGTTGCAGCAAGTTCCCTGAACAGCCCTGTCTAGAAGTGGTGTGAGCTTCACTGAGCCGGAGGCAGGGTCCAGTCAAGAGGGCAGAAAGCAGAGACACAGGATGGCAGAGAAACAACCATTGATTTTTACCGGCCAAAGTTGCAAAACTGAGGCTGAGCCACAACAACCAACCCCCAACTAAGAGGGCTTCTCCCTGCATATCCTCTGAAACTGAACACTGAGGAGCCCCAGGGGAATCTAAGCAAATGCTACTGAAACTGTGGCTAACACTGACAGGGACTGATCTGAGGATAACAAGCATGATTCAATATCTACAAAAAAAAAAAAAAAAAAAAAAAAAGGTGTGGTACATAAACCGAAAAGCTACAAATGAACAGGACAAACAAACAGAGTCTCATGGACGTGGACAATGAACTAGTGGTTAACAAAGGGGAGGTGGATGGAGAAAGAGAAAAAAAATAAAAAATAAAATCTTAAAAACAAATAAATAGATAGATATTGAGCAGGGATCCAAGAGGCTTAAATGCCACCGACTAGAAAACTAAAGGAAAGTGCATTCTTTGCAACAGGCTAAAGAGACCCCTTTATATAATAAATCTTTCTGAAAAACAAAAAGAAAAATACACTTCCATTCATGCCCAGGTGGAGAAATAGTCCATTAAAACCCAAGAACAATGAAGGTGACAAGGCATATCAGAAAGACAGAGAAAAATCTCTAGTAAATAAGCTTACAAACATAGAAATAGGCAACTTAAATGACAGAGAATTTAGGATGGTACTTCTGAAAAAACTCAGTGAGATCCAGAATGAGTCATATCAGCAATTTCAGGAAGTGAAAAAACAACTGGATGAGCAGAATGAATTCTTTAGCAAGGAGATTGCAATCCTCAAAAACAACAGAATATATCTAGAGATAAAAACCCATGCAAGAGTTGAAAAATGAAATAGCAAGTTTGGGAAATAAAGTCGACCAAATAGAGAAAAGGATCAGTGATATCAAAGACCGAAATCTATAAATAAATCAGAAAGAAGAAGAGAGAAACCAGAGAATGAAAAATAATGAAAGAGAAATACAAGAACTAGCTGACACCATCAGAAGAGAAAACATAAGAATAATGGGCATACTCAAAGTCAAGGAAAAGAGCAGGAATGAGAAAGCATTTTCAAACAAATAGTGGATGAGAATTTCCCTAATCTAAGGAATGAACTAAGGCCTGGAATTCAAAAAGTCAACAGAACACCCAATTATCTCAACCCAAAAAAGCCTTCAGGAAGACACATTCTATTAAAATTATCAAAAAAAAAAAAAAACAATGACAAAAACAGAATTCTCAGGGTAGCCAAGGAGAAGAAAACCCATTAGATTATCCTCATACTTCTCAGCACAAACCTTGTAAGCCAGAAAGGAGTGGAATAAAATATTCAAATTATTCGTTGAAAGAAACTACCAGCCTAGAATAATGTATCCAGCTAAGCTCTCCTTCAGGTATGAAGGAGAAATTGAGACATACAAAAATTGAGGTAATTCTCCACTATGAGGCCTGCACTATAGGAAATACTGAAAGGGGTCAGTTCACTTAAAACAAAATGAAAGAGGAGGAGGAGGAGGAGGAGGAGGAGGAGGAGGAGGAGGAGGAGGAGGAGGAGGAGGAGGAGGAGGAGGAGGAGGAGGAGGAGAAGAAGAAGAAGAAGAAGAAGAAGAAGAAGAAGAAGAAGAAGAAGAAGAAGAAGAAGAAGAAGAAGAAGAAGAAGAAAAGAAGAGGAAAACCATAATTAGGACTAAGGTGAGTAACCAGCAAATAGAAGCCAAGGAGTGCAACTCTTACTAAGAACAGGGCATTATACACTTAAACAATAAGAAGAGAATTGCTATAGCAAGATAGTGATGAATGTTCAACATACATAGGGAAAAATTGAGATAACAATGACTGAAAAGGAGAGGATTCAAAAATCCAAATTCACAAAGAGGAATGGATATAAGACACACGCAGAAGAAAATGGGTGACTGTCTATATATAAGTATTGTTTACATATTTGTAATGGTAACCACATACTAAATATTCAAAACTGAAGTATATAACATAAAACAAGAAGGACCAGAGAGAAAACCCACAAAAGCTAACCAAAATAAAGAAAACAGAAACACAAAGACAAGGAAGCAATGGAAACACTGAGCTGCCAGAAAGCAAAATATGAAATGGCTATTAGAAGACCTCATATTTCAATAATCACCTTAAATGTAAATGGATTAAACTCAACAATAAAAAGGCACAGAGTAAAATGAATTGAAAAACAGAACCCAACCATATGCTGCCCCCAAGAGACACATCTCAGTTCCAAAGACAAATAGAGACTCAAAGTGAAAGGGTGGAAAATGATATTTCAAGCAAATGGCATTCAGAGATCAGTGGGAGTCGTGGTACTAATATCAGATGAAATAGACTTAAAATCAAAAAGATAAAGAAAGATACTGAGGGACACATCATAATGATAAAGGGAATCATGCACTAAGAAAACATAACAGTTATTGATATCTATGCTCCCAATCAAGGAGCCCCAAAATATATAAAGCAATTATAGCAGAACTAAAGGGAGAAACACACCAAAACGCTATCATAGTAGGGGATCTAAATACCCCGCTGTCAGATGTGGACTGATCACCCAAACAGAAAATCAATAAGGAAATAATGTCCTTAAATGACACATTAGATCAACTGGACATAACTGACATTTACAGAGCCTTCCATCCCAAAACATCTGCTTATACATTCTTCTCTAGTGCACATGGAACATTCTAAAGGATTGACCAAATACAGAGACATAGAGATAGCCTCAACAAATACAAGAGGGTTGAAATCATACCGACCACATTCTCTGATCATAATGCTTTGAAACTAGAGATCAACTGCCAAAAGAAATCAGGGAGAACCACAAATGCATGGAGATTAAACAGCATGCTACTGAAGAATAACTGGGTGAGCAAAGAAATAAAAAGATAGATCAAGAGATACACAGAAATGAATGATAAAGATAGTAAAACATCAAAATATTTGGCATGTGGTAAAAGTGGTCATAAGCAGAAAGTTCATATCATTATAGGTCCATCTTATTTTATCTCCAAAAACAGGAACAAGCCCAAATACACAACCTAAAGCTTCACCTAAAAAAACTAGAAAAGGAAGAACAAATGAAGTTTAAATTCAGCAGAAGGAAAGAAATCATCAAAATTAAAGCAGAAATAAAATTGAAAACACACACACACACACACACACACACACACACAAACAATAGAAAAAATAAATGTAACAAAGAGCTGGTTCTTTGAGAAGGTTAATAAAATTGACAACCCCCTGGCTAGACTCACTAAAGAAAAGAGAGAAAGTACACAAATAAACAAAGTCAGGAATGAAAGGGGGGGACATTATGACAGACACTGCAGAAAAAAAAAGGATCATGCAAGAATATTATAAGGTAAATAACACCAAATTTAATAACCTAGAAGAAATGGACCAGTAATTAGAAAGGTACAACCTTCCTAGACTGAACAAGAAAACTGGAAAATCTAAATAAAATGATCAGCAATATGGAAACTGAAACAATCATCAAAAACCTACCAAAAAGTAAAAGTGCAGGATCTGATGGCTTCACCAGTGAATTCTATCTAACATTCAAAGAAGGTTTAATACCTATTCTCCTCAAACTCTTCCAAAAATCAAAGAGGAGGCAATACTTCCCAACTCATTTCATAAGGCCAATATTACTCTGATACCAAAACCTGATAAAAATAACACGTAAAAGAAAACTACAGACCAATATATCTCATGAACACAGATGCAAAAACCCGAAATAAGATTCTAGGAAACTGAATACTACAACATATTCAAAAGATTATACACCATGATCAAGTGGGCTTTGTCCCAGAGGCACAGGGGTGGTTCAACATATGCAAATTGATTAACGTGATACACCACATAAACAAATTAAAAAATAAGAATCAGATGATCATATCAATAGATGAAGGAAAAGCCTTAGACAAGTTACAGCATCGATTTATGATCAAAACACTGAACAAAATTAGTATAGAAGGAAAGTACCTTACCATAATAAAGGCCATCCATGAAAAACCCTCAGCCAACATTATTCTTAATGGTGAAAAACTAAAGATCAGGAACAAGGAAAGGCTGTCTAATATTGCCACTGTTATTCATTATAACAGTGGAGGTCCTAGCAAGTGCAATCTAACAAGAGAAAGATGTAAAAGACATCTAAATAGGAAACGAGGAAGTCAAACTGTCATTATTTGCAGATGACATGATTCTCTATATAGAAAACCCTGAAGACTCCACAAGAACACTACTAGAAACAAGAAAATACAGTAAAGTCTCAGGATACAAAATCAATGTTTAAAAATCCATAGCATCCCTATTCTCTAATAATGAAGTGACAGAAAAAGAAGTAGAAAAATAAGGTTAAGGTTAGATCTAAAATTAAATGCTATAATCAAGGTTAAGGTTGCTCAAATGGTGTGACTTTTACCAACTCCGACCAATGGCACACTCAGCACTTCTCAAATGTTACTTGTGACTCTGTGGGCATCAAGGGAATTCCAATCTATGAATCTAAGACTTCTTAACCCCTTGAATTATGGGCTTGGGTGTAGAAATGGGTGATGGGCGTTGTAACAGTACTCTCATGGTTAACTATGTTCTCATTTATACTTTATGAAAGGGGACTGAGGTAGATATTTGCTGCCCAAGATTTTTAAAAGCCTATTGCTTAAGGCTGAAACTAATAATGGAAACCATCTCAGCCATCACACTGGTAGGGCCTGAATGAGAGTCAACTGAACACAGTAGAAAGCAGAACCAAAAGGTGGTGGGTCAGAGCACTGGGGGCATTACATGTGCACCTAACCCTAAACTTGAACAGTTCACTTATTAAGCCAATAAATTCTCCTTTGCTTAAGTCAGTTTGAAACAAACTTACAAGTCAGCAATTAAAAGAGGATCATAACAAGGGTCTTAAAAATGTTTCCAATCACCCTTGACTTATTCTGCCTCTCATATTCTCAGTTTGAGCCATCCTTTGAAATACTTATAGAATTCATTCCTTCCATGTTGCTCACTGCTAGGACCCTGATTCAAATCCTCAACATTCTCCTATTTTTGTAGCTAGAAGAGATACCAGATATCATCTAGTGTAGGGGATCCCTTACCTGGCTGCACCCCATAGAGATTCTGATTCAGTGGGTCCTGAGTGAGGCCCTAAAATTTGAATATCAACACACGTGTTCTATAGCCACCATAGTTCAGCTTCTGCTAGGAACTAATTATCTGAACTGACCCCTCACCTCTCTTCTCTCTCCAAAACTCTTCACCATGCCCTCAGGAACACCCACTCTATCCTCAGCCTTTGCTCAGGGCATTCTCCTTGCTTCTTGCTTTAATGAAAATATGGCTGCCATGTGAGGACACTGTCTTCCAAGCAGACCTCCCTAGTGGAGGCTGTTCTTCTTCTTCTGCCCCAGGAGCCTCAGAGAGGCAGATGGGGCTGGTGTCCTCCTTGCTCTTCACCTACTGCCTTTTCTTTCTTTTTCTCTGAGACATCCAGTGCTGTGCTCATGCCATGGATCTTTACATAAATTATCCTCCACCTAAAACATTCTTCCCTGGCTTTTCACATAGCCACCTCCTTCTCTATCTTTAGGGGGGAAAAAAAAGATCACAATATAATACATAACATACACTTTCAATTAAAAAAGTAAATATTGCACTAAATGTATAAGGGCTAATATAATTTTTTTCAATTACAGTTAAAATTCAGTACTATTTCATATTAGATTCAGGTATACAGTATAGTACAGTTAGACATTTATATAACTTATGAAATAATCACCCTGATAAATCTAGTCCCCATCTGACATCATACAGTTATTATAATATTATTAACTATATTCCCTATGCTGTACTTCGCATCCCCACAAATGTTTTATAACTATCAATTTGAACTTCTTAAACCCTTCACCTTTTTCATTCAGCTGCCCAACTTCCCTACCATCTGGCAACCATCAGTCAGTTCTCTATATCTTTAAGTATGTTTCAGTTTTGTTTTGTTTATTTTGTCTTAAGATTCCACATGTAACTAAAACTGTATGGTATTTGTCTTTCTCTGCCTGAATTATTTAACTTAGCATAATATCCCCTAGGTCCATCCAGGTTGTTGCAAATGGTAAAATTTCATTTTTTTTATGAATAATATCCCATTGTATATGTATGCCCCTCTTCCATATCTAATTGCCTATAGATGAACACTTAGGCCACTCCCATATCTTGTTTATTACACATAATGCTGCAATGAACATTGGGGTGCATATACCTTTTTGAATTAGTGTTTTGGATTTCCTCAGATAAATACCCAGAAGTGGAATTTTGTGTCATAACATAGTTCTACTTTTAATTTTTTGAGGAACTGCCATACTGTTTTCCATACTGGCTGAACCAAATTGTAACCCCACCAATTGTGTACAAGGGTTCCCTTTTCTCCACGTTTGCCAAAACTTGTTTGTTGATTTATTGATGATAGCCATTCTGACAGGTGTGAGGTGGTATCACATTGTAGTTTTAATTTGTATATCTCTGATTAGTGATGTTGAGTATCTTTTTGTATGTCTATTGGCCATCAGTATGTCTTCTTTAGAGAAGGGTCTATTCAGGTCTCTGCTCATTGTTTAATTGGACTGTTTGTGTTTTCAGGGTTGAGTTGTATGAGCTCTTTATAAGTTTTTGATAATAATCTCTTATTGGATATATCATTGGCAAAATTTCTCCCATTCAGCGGGATGACCTTTCATTTTGATGGTTTCCCTCTCTGTGCTAGAAATTTTTAGCTTGAGGTAGTCCCATTAGTTTATTTTTTCTTTTGTTTCCCTTGCCTGAGGAGATATATCAGAAAAAAATGTTATGAATTACCCTGATAAATCCAGTACTCATCTGATATCATACATCTCCAGGTTAATTGTTCTATAATTTAGTTGTAATTTTTATGTGATCATAGAAAGAGGTGAGCACAGCGTTGTCCTACTCTGCCATCTTGAACAGAACTCTGAAAAATTTTTTCAAGTTGGGAATGGTAGTGTAGCCATATTATAAGAATGTTGATGTTGATGTGAAAATGACTCACATTTGGTAAACACTCCCCCAGTTGTCCTGGCTCAAGCTCATCCTGTGCACAAGTGAAAAATAATATTCAGAATAACAGAGGACGTCAAGAGAGAAGCAGCCTCACCACCTCCACACTGCCCTGGTCAAAGCTTCTTCTTAATTGCTTAAAAGTCTCAAGAGTGTGACTTAATTAAACTTCAGTTTCTGGAGAGTATAAATAATGAAATAAGGCATTATGTGTAGTGCTATTTACTTTGTAGCCTATTATGGCAAAACACACTGAATTATTAAAGTAATTGGTTCTATCCTGACCCTCTTTTCTGCCATCTCCTGCTACTTCTCTTATCAGTGCTTCACCTAAACTGACAAGTTAAATGAACTCAGGTAAACCTGATGCTGTGATACAGGAAGGCAGTGTAAGCTCAACAGAAATTGCAGTTCTTTAATCCATTCCCAGTTTAGGGAAGAAAAAAAAAAAAAAAAGCACAGCAGGCTGCCAGTGTTAATTTAACATCATTTATAGGAATGACATTGTCAGCAATGAAGAATTACTATATTTTGTAAATGGAAATACCACTACTAAAAACAGAATACTATAAATGGTGTCATTTGTTTCCAAAGACTATCGATATACTAGAGTGATGTGAAAATAATAAAAGCGATTTATTTTGTGCCAAACTTTAGGGGTAAGGTTAGTACTGTAATCCGTGAGTTATCTCAGGGTAAATGCTATAGCCGCCAACACTGCCAGCAAGTATTCTCAGGGCAAACAGGAAACGGGTTAAAATATAGCCCAAGGCAGTGCTGTTAGTAACTAGTTGTAAAAGGGAAGGAAATGCAGAAATATTTGGGAAAAGATGGTAGAAGATTAATTTTAAGAAGTTGAATATGCTCACCTTGGGGGAAGAATAGATTAGCAGAATCCTCCTCTTGAGTGAAATCTTTTATAAGATGAAATCAGCTATTTGAACAAATGAGGCCAGAGTGGCAGTTTAGGAAGCAGAAACACCTTGATACAGCCCCTAGAAGGAGGCTCTAGTGATAAGTGATAATATTATATGAACTGTGGACAGGGAAAGGCACTAATAAAGTTCCCTGCAAACCACAGGTTTGGTAACACCTTAACCCCCTGACAAAAAGAAAATTTCCCCACTAAAGCTGTGAAAGTAGAACCTTCACTTAGAAACCCAAACATTATGCTAAAGGCTATGTAAATAGTTAAATCACTTTTAATGACCGATGGTTAGAATTAAAGCAAGTATTACTCTTTCAAGATAGATAGAAAATCTGACATTTGCCTTGAAGTCACGGTATTATTTGAATGGTGTCAACATAGTGTCAAAAACCTGCCAAGGAGTGTTGCTTAATACAATTATTTGATAAGTGCAATTATGTATATATATATATTTCAGATCATTATATTTGAAAGAAAGAAAGCCTAGGTCTAACACACAGGAGGTATTTAATGCCTAAAGTTGGTCATTGTACCTATGTGTCTATGTGTGTGTGTCCGCTTTTAGACATCATTGTACACAAACACATGTTTTATGAATAGTAAGTGGCACAGCAAAGTTCAAACCCAGGGGGCTGAAATTTAAGAGCTCTGCTTTTAATCACTATGCTATATTTTGGGCCACACATATGTTGAGTTTAGAAAAGGAACTCCTTCTAGGCAGATGAACACTTTATCTGTACTCAGGGCTTTCAGCTCAGTGATCCAAGCATGGACTGGATTTCAATCCCCAACTCAGTCTCCCTGGGTGCAACTCTCAAAGGATACCTTCACCAACTCTACCTTTGAAATCCATCCATCAGCCATTAGATGAGATCACACACAATAGTGTTTATATTCGTCTCCCTTGAAAATTCTATGATGCTGCCTGGACTAATGCTCACTTTTTTATTTCCCATTATGATTATTCCTGTCACATAGGAGATTCTATTTCTCCATCTTCCTCTTCTCTTCAAATGTAGATGCTACTGAAGTTTAAAAATATGAACCAGTGGTGATAGATTGAAATAAATGGTTTATAACATACTAGGGAGAAAAATAAGGATTACATATTCTGCAAAAGGGCAATTCTCTCTCATTTCTCAAAAATAACATGAAGGACTTACCAACTTAAAAATAAATATGGTCTTCCCAACTAATTTTCTGTGCTCCTATGCCTCAGGCCAATAAGAAATTTTTAATTTTTATGATAATTTATATACTTTAGCTTGTTTTATATATTACAACTAATGCATACATTTATCATAAAAAACAATTTAAATACAGAAAGCATAAGGAGGGTACCCATAATACCAATTCTGTAATCACTGTTAACAATTTGGTATACTGGTATAATCTTCCAGAGTTATACCCAATATATGTGGATGTGTGTATATAAATATGTAACAGATTTTTAAAAAAACTTTAAAAAAGGGATCATTTTTATAACCTATTTTCCCTTACATATATGATCAATATACAAATGTTAAAGAGATTTTATCAAATAAATCTTCAAAAGAATCCTAGAATGTAATCAAATGATTCAGATTTTGAGATTTGTTCCCAAGTACAGCATAGTGGTTAGCAATGCGGCTTCAGAAGCACACGGACCTGACTTCAGACTCTAGGTCTGCCACTGGCTGTTACATCTTAGGCAAATTCTTTAACCACCTGTAACCCTCAGTGTGCCTATATGTGAAATGGGCATATTGATTATAGTGGACATCTGCTTTTGTCTTGGTATTGCTTCCTAGCATCCATTTCCAGGAGTTTCTGGTAAAAGAGCCTTAGTTTTTCTTTTTGGGAAGGGTGGGGGTGAGGAGGGAAACCATCTTTCTTCTGTTCTCAGTCCATAAGGTATAGAAGGGTTGAATCATCCTCCTCTCCACCCCACAAATAGCTGTGGCCATGAGTAATTGGATATCCATGTGAACCAAGTCAGGTCAAAAAAGGCAACCCTGGGACTCTTGTTGGATAAAGTTTTTCCTTTAGCAGTTACCAAAGGAGGAGGATGCAAGCCCACATCTGTTGAACTATTACATGGAAAAAACTCACCTGAGAGTGTAGTCCACACAGAAGGAAGTAAAGCTAAAATTAGAAATCCTGTATACACCTGTAATAAAAGCTTTATCTTCTTTGAACTTTAGAGTTTTATGAGCTGTTAATCCCCTTTTATGATTAAGTGATATAAACTGATGAGCTGATATTCTATTACTTGTAACTGAGAGTTCTGACCTATCCAATAATAGCACCTGCCTCTTAGGCTGTTATGAAGATTAAATGCAATACCAGGGTGAAGTGCTTCATACAGTACCTGGCATATTTAAGTGGTCTTTAAGTATTAGTTGTTATGATTATTAAATGCTACCCTGAAACATGGAAGCCTTCATTTTTCTCTAAATATTTCATATTCATGCCAAAAACAGGCTAGGCAGAGCATCAAAAAGCACATTAATTTGCTTTAACACTCTATCAATACTCTATCTTATTGCAAACCAGATTTGAAGTTTTTGTGTACTTTTTTTTATATCTACCTAAAAGTTTCTTCTAAAATACCAACTTGTGTTTCCAACTTCTCTTGTGTTTCTTTGAAAATATCAATTTTCAATAACCCATTCTCCCTGACAGATAAAATATGATACTTGAACATCAAAGCTTGTTACTTAGGGGTCAGTGGTCAGACAACCGGGGTCCTTATAATTCTCAAAAAACTGGGAAGAAGAAAATGTAGAGCATTTTCAAGCCTAACCAGAGATGCAGAGCCTATGGAAGAAATTCTGCATTTTGGTTCCCTGACAATACTTCCTAATTCTCACAGACTCTTCACTCATCCTCTGCTTTTCTAAGCTAAAAACAATAACATGCTATGCTTGAGTGGATATCAAAGCTCCAGATAGCCAGAATTCCAAATTTGAAACTCTCTAGAACAATAGCTCAACTCCCTAAAATGCAGTGAAAACAGACCTCCTGCCTTATCTACTCCTTCAGCTTTCATAGAGGACCAGGAGACTGGGGTTGGTGTACCATTTATTATGTATGGAAGCTGGGTCTTGATTTCAAGTCATAGCCTGAGCAGAGCCTGCCTGAATCTGCACCTTAGCCCTAGCAAACACTTGCTGTGAGTGTTTTATGTGACACATTGAGCCAGCATTTTACCTGCATTATTTCATTTCATCTTTGAACTTATGAGTAAGCCAAGATTTGCTGAGGAGGACTAACCAAGTCAAAGCCACACAGCTAGTTAGCTGGGTCTAGTTGCGATTCAGTTCCTAACAAAAATAAGTGAACAACAGTACTTAGAACTGTGAATCATTTGTTGAGTGATTACCATGAGCTAGTCCTGTACTAAATGCTTTATGTACATTATTATTATTTTACCTCTTTGGACCTCAATCCGCCCCCCCCCCATGAAAGGGAGTCATATTTTGGATTATGTGTTCTCTCCTATCTCCTATTTATGTAAAGCGTGGGTTTTAAGTTGTACTGTGATGAATTTCTACTACAGGATTACAGGCTTTTGTATTGCTGAAAGAAGTCAAGGGGAGGGGGCACAGAAGGGCATCAATACACCACCTTCAAATGTATCACAGTCACTCTTTGCTGTAATGAAATAATGCAATCTGTATAAATTCAGCAAGTCAAGAAGTTCTTCTTTCCAGGAGTAGTTTTCAAAATTTCATAATCTTAAATAAATCAAGTTCTGGGAATGATCTGGATAGGAATGTAAAATGAATTGTCTTCAACAAAAGTTTCTTATTTTCCTTTAAAAAAAATTTTTAAATGGGATTACACACACAGAGACATATATAAAACATAAAATTTTGGCTCTTATTTTCTTACAGTGAACTATAACATGAAGAGAAATATTTCCAAGAAAAACAAATCTGTTTTCACAGTGAGTTTGTTTGGGGATAAGTTTCAAAATGGCCATTATTTACTGAATTTAGTAAAGGTGCTTAAAGCAGGTGCTACATATCCAAATTGGTCAGGACTCTCTGGTGGTGAGTGAAAGACACTCAATTTATGGAATCTAGGAAAGGCATGAAACAGCACAGCCAGCGAAGGGCAGAAGATGACCCTGGGAACAACATTAGGACCTGCCCCCCACCCCAGTCACTCTGTATTGCTTCTCATCTTTTCATATTACCTTGGGTTCATGTATTCCTGATGCAGACCAGCTTTCTCCACATGGCAGAAACGTGGCTGCCAATTCCTGAGTTTCATGCTTGATAGTCTCAGCCACTAGAAACAGTTTGACCTTAAACTCTTCGACCTTGGTGGCCTTGGCCTCACCCCTAACTCAAAAGGTGGGCCTTGCTTGGTTTAAGTCAATTAAGCTGGTCCTATCTCATCCCTCCATTCCTTTCCTTTCCCTCCTCCATGCTACAGGCATTTAAAGCAATCAAAGCAAATGAGATGAGAGAAAAATATTGCTGGGGCTTCTGAAAAATAAAAACATTCCCTTTCGCCGATAAGCAAGTAAAGGAAGCTAGGATGATCCATGTAGTAATTGATTAGAGTTGGAGACATCAGTATGAATCCATGTTTCTTTTAACATAGGTAGAGATGGTTACACATGGAAATATTTATAGATATGTGTACATACAAAGGTTAGTATAAACACAAATATGCTTTTCTCTGTAAGCTGTGAGGGACTAAAAAAAAGTGATACCCCAATATTAATAAGCTTGCTGGGTGCCCAGGTCTTGGTTCCTAAAACCATTTTCCAACAAGAGGAATCAGGGCTCCTTGAAGAAATGGTTTATGGTAGGACTGGGGCAAGAAATATACAAGATGAACCTGAAGCACCCTGTAGTGCCAGAGAGTAGGGAAGTGCTCAAAGAGCAAACAAACAAATAAACAAACAAAACACTAAAAAAAAAAAACAAAAAAAACCCTAAAAAACAAAGCAAAAAACCACACACACACATTGATAGGGGTATGTCAAAGTAGCATAGATACAAATTGAAAGAGCTCCTAACGACCAAAACTGAAACAATCCCAGCAACAAAATAAAGTCATATGGGATTGTAACCCAAAGTATAAAATAAATATCTAAGTTTATACTGATATGAGTGAAAAAAATAATAATAAATGGAAAAAAATAATCAAATCTCCCATGTAGAAGAATTTCAAATAATTTATATAGATACTCCATTCTCAAGGATGGAGAGCATAACTTCTCATTCCTTATGTATAGGCTGTGCACAGTAACTTCCTTCCAAAGTTTACAGTATGGAGAATGGGGGAAAGAGTAAGTATACAGTGGAGAAAACTGACACTACCTCAGCCAGGTGACTAAGGCCAATATCAGCAGTCATAAATCATGTTGACAGTATGCACACTTGATATGATGTGATAAAAATAGCACTTTACCTATATGGTTTTCCTCCCAATAACCCAAAACCCCAGTATTACAATGAATAAAACATCAGACATGTTCCAATGGTGAGATAGCCTACAAAGTATCTGATCAGTGCTTTTCATAATTCTCAAGGTCATTCACAAACAAGGTCACTTTGAGAAATGGCCATAGCCAAAAGGAGCCTAAGGAAACAAGACAAGTAAATGTAATGTGGTATCTTGGCAGGTATCCTGGAACAGAAGAACATTAGGTAAAAACTAAGGAAATCTAAATAAACTAAACATTAGCAATTATGTATAATGTTAGTTCATTAATTGTAACAAATATATTGAACCAGTATAAGATTTTAATAATAGAGGAAACTGGGTGCAGGGTATAGGGAAACACTCTGCACTGCTTTCTCATAAACCTTAAACTGTTCTAAAAATTAAAATCTATTAAAAAGAAAAAAATCCCTTTAAGAAGGTTACTATTGAAGATCTTCACTATGCTCCTAAAGGATATGGGATTGTTTTAAATATTATTAATAATGTAATTTAATAATGCAAGTGAAGTTTTAGCACATGCTAGATATTGCATTAGTTTATTAGTTCACCCAACAAACATGTAGTGAGAACCTAGTATTAGATAATCTCTCTTATTGGTGCTACCAGTACATGAAGTATATATGGGGCAGAGGAAACAAATAAAATAACAATGTTCATATACTGATGAATGCTATAAAAATACACTAAACAGGGTAAGGGGGTAGAGGATGATGGCGAAGTTTCTGTTTTTCTAGGGCAATTGGGAAGACCGTTCTGAGGAGAAAAAATTTGAAAAAAATGAGGTCTCTAGTGATACAAGAATGTGAGAAAAGATCATTCTAGCATAGGAAACAAGTAAAAAGTGTTGAGGTAGGAGTGAACTTGGTGTATTTGAAGGCCAGTGTGGCTTAAGTGGAGTGAGTGAAGTGGGGAGTGGTAAAGAGACAGAGCCAGAGAACTAATTGGGGCTAAGATCAAGTGAGCACTTGGAAGCCACACTAAGAAATTGAATTTTATTCTAAGTGTGATGGGAAGTCTGTTACTATAGGGCTTTCAACCAGCCAAGGGACCCAATGTAGTCTTATATTTAGATTTCTCCAGCAGCTGCATGGAAATGGACTGTAAAGTGCTAGAGTGGAAACATGCAGATTGTAGGTTACTGCAGACAGATACCTAGGTACAAAAGGATGGTGTTTAGATCAGTGGTAACAGTGGAAGTGGAAGTGGGGATATATTTTGTGATAGAAGCAATAGAGTTTACTGATCAGGTATGTGTAGAGCGTGAAAAAGGGGACCTGTGGACCAATCAAGAAAAATGAATGTGAATAGAATCAATACTCATAGGACAGAATATCATAGATGGTACCCAAGATCTAAAGACCTTCAGTGTTTAGGTTTACCAGCTAATCAGAGGATAGCCACAAACTTGGCATTTTTCTATATAACATCATCCCTCTTTTTGAGACCTTTATTCAAGCTAGAACTCTCTGAGAAGACTTATCTTAAAGAGACCAAAGAGTACTGCAGGAAATGCTGTCTTGATGAGAAAGTATGCACACTTCCTCTCATTGGCACAGCTGGGGAGGCTGCCAAGTGTAGTATTTCTGTATTGTCTTCCCTTCCCTGTTCCCCAAATTTGATGTGGGCAGCAACTCCATTCATCATTATAGAATGAATGCCTGGCCCAGAATATATGTACAGTAAACATTTGCTGAACAACTGTGGAAAAAAATGGCACAGGAGCACCATAGAGTGAGTACAGAGGTAGCCTAAGTCTCCCTTAGAAACCGCATTTTAAGAGAAAATAGCAATATCCAGGCCAACACGGAAGAAAAATAAAGTTCAAAAGAGGGTTAAGTTTGAGTAATCAATAAGAGTTCTACGCTAGAGCCAAAATGAGAAACAGTGATTTTGCAAGAGACAGCACAAAGGGCTAAACAATAGTCTTTGTTGGGATTCTGCAGCTAAACTTGATGATCTCATCACAGAATCAGCAAATGTCACAGCTGGAAGAGATGTTAGAAAACCTTGGATCAATTCATCATTTTACAGACGAGGAAATTAAAATGAAATGTCTTGGGACTAGAACCCAATTCTCTGGACTCCAGATGCCAAACTTTTTTTTTACATGGCATGGATTGGCAGTTATATTAAACTTCCTTTTCATTACGTAGGCTCAAAGAGGAGTTTTCAGAAGCAAGCTGGAGAAATAGACTTCTAAAGTCTAAAGTGTATTCCAAGTTAAATTTTCCTTTAAGAATTCAGTTCCATGAAAAACAAATCATCTCTCCTAACAAAACTCTTATCATTCAGTGAAAATGAGGCAGCCCACCATACTTGCTTTCCTTTTTTTCCTGGAAGCACAGAGCTAACTTTAACACGTAAACCCTCATAACAATAGTGGTCTCAGTTTTTAACAAACAGTACTCATTTCCCCCCTCCTCTTTTTATGTCTTTTCATTTTTTTATAACTATTTCAATGGCCTTATTGTACATGTGTTTTCTACTGTAAGTCATCTCAAATTCTTTTTGGAAGTCAGCCAGGTATAAATCACTAATAAACCAAACTAGAAAGATTTCATTTCTCTTGTGCGCTGGAACTACTACTACCTATAGTGTGCTATCAGTTTTCAGATCCTGCCCTTAACCTAAAAGGTTGGATTTTACCTTGTGGCTTTATATTTATAGAGAAGAGAGGCCACCACAGGACAGATTGCACACAAATGACTAGTTATAAAATTGTAGGGTCTGCCTGCTAACTAGGCAAGTCCCTGGAAACTTCTCTGAAATGAAAACAAGATGTGGAAGGAGAGTGCTATGTTTCCTGTGCTGACGTGGCAGAACTTCACTGACAGCAGTATCCTGAGGGAGGAAAGAAGACTGGTCCAAGGATGGTCAGCAGGTGGTAGACTGTGTCACATTCAACTCCAAATTTCTTCTGACTACTCCCCAACCCTGAGAAATGAGATCCTGTAGCCCTCCTCTCGTCTGGATTCGAGCCACATAAAGAGATTAAAGCACCCATTTTTCTAAAAACATGAAGCTTTCTTTTCCCTCCCTAAGATCAAATTCCTCCCCAACCACAAAAATTTAACCCAGACAGGATTAGGAAAGCAATAAAAGAGTTCCTGCAGAGATCTTTCCTCCTGCTCCCTTATTGCTTCAGAATCTTCTGTCCCCATTTCTGTCTAGGTAGTAAAAGAAACATTAATAAGTCCCCAAAAATATCAGCTTCTCCAGAGAACACTAGACTTCCATGTTTATGCATGTGAGCTTGAGATGTCCTGTGGCTCTTATTTTTCACTCTTCCCTGAGTTTTTAAATTTTGTTCTTTATTCCTATGGTGTTAGCTATGATAATCTAAGAGATAGGTTCCAAAGAAAAATGGTACTGTGGCTCATGGAAACAGTCCTTCCCTGAAACATCCATTTGGATTCTGTTCATGGTCTCTTCCTAGTCGCAGCCAATTTGTTCAGATAGGAACAAGAAGGTGATGCCCCAATGTTCCCAACACCTTGAAGAATGAGACAGTTGCAAAATTCTAAGTTTATTTAGAAAAATCTAAGAAATATTATGAAATGTAGGTAAGATTAGTGTATGAAACCAGTATAGCAGGTAAAAGTTCAACCTGGACCCAAGCTGCTGAGTCTTTATCCTTACCTACCACATGTTATCTGGAAACCTTGGACAAATTGCTAAACTTTATACATTACTTTCCTCATCTGTAAAATGGTGATATGTTGGTGCTTACGTCACAAAATAGGCTCTTAAATTTTGGTGTGCTCTTAAATTAGGAACAAGTGGAGGTCTTGTTAAAACATAGATTATTGACCTCACTCCCATGGCTTCTAATTTAGTAGGTCTGGGGTGCTGCCTGAGCATCTGCATTTCTAACATGGCCCCCCCCCCCCGTGACACTGGTGCTGCTGGTTAAAGGCCACACTGTGAGAACCACTATCATAGGGTTGCAGTGCGAATAACATAGGTAATATGCAAAAAGTGATAACAATGACTATTTTTATGCACTACTGTTAGCACTGTGCCTGGTTAGCTATGTCAAATGGTGTGAGTTATTATCTTACAAGTTGTCCTGTCAACTTACAAATCATAGTAAACCTGTAGTTGAACTGTAATATAATCCATTATAAGAAACCTCAGTATATAGGAAGGAAAATCCTATTAAGTAACAGAAATATCCTTATTTTAAAAAGTATATACATTTATAAGGGGTTGTAAGTGGTTCTAAATACTAAAAAGTGACCATATTTCATTGGGGTTTTTCTCCCCTTAAGATTTGTCAGTATCCATCTGTACATTTATTATGAGGCAGAAGAGAAATAAAGGCCGATACGGCTACTTCTTGAGGTTTTTTTTTTTTTTTCTCTTAGTTACAGTAAAAGCACCAAAACACATTTAGTTATTACTAAAAGAATTCCTCAATTCATTTTAAGTTATTAAGAAATCCAGCAAATGCGGACCTTGCAACGGGCAGTGAGAAACATCTACAGCTTCTAAAGGGCACAGGATACGCATACAAGACAAGGATTGTTGAAAAGCTCTCCACAACAAAGGAAGTGGACGCACATCCCTAACGTGCAGGCGTTCCAGCGACCCTAAGGACAAAGATAAAACCCTCTGGCGAAAAGCTGTGGCGTGTTAAGCTCTGTGCAGAGAAAGGGAATACCAGACGTAATGTCGAAGGTTAAGATGTTTTCTCTGTAGGACTGACTCTTTGACCGTGCTTGAGGCATAACCAGAACGAAGCACAGGGAACCCCTCAATGTGTCTTTTCCGTGCCACATCTCACTCCTTTCCAGGAGAAAACTTTTTAATAAGCTCAGGTTGAGTGCCTCTTCTGTTCTAAGCACAGGGCGATCCGAGGAGGTTCAATGACAGGCAGGCTGTCTTTGGTAAATATCTGCCTTTTCCAACGAGATCAGATCTATCTTTTGGGTAAAAATCCTCCAGGGAAACACGAGAATTAGATAAAGCATTCTTGCATCGCGATGGCTGTTGAAAACTTAAACAAAGGGCGCATGTTTGCAAGAATGCAATTATAAGTCCTGCCTTAACAGTTAAAAAAGAAAAAGTAACATGCAGACCACTTTCCCTGACACTGCTCTTTCAGAAGCGAACGTGATCCTCGGGGCTGTGCCATCGGGAGGACTCCACGAAAGTGCGTCTTCATCGCTAGCGGGGGACGCAGCAGCCGTGGGCTGCTCGTGGGTGACTCTGGGCTCTGTCCTGCCAGCCCACAGCCTCCCCTGGACTCGGTGCGGGTGGCGGGGGTGAGACGCGAGTCCCCAGGCGGGACTCGGGGGCTGCCACGACTCACCTCGCCAGCTTGTCCGGGCTCGCGGCGCCCCGGCGGCCGGCTCGCGGGCGCGCACGCGGCGGCCGGCGCCTCTGGGCGCCCCGGCCGGGGAGGCGCGCGGGGGCGGGCGCGGGACGGCGCTGCGGGGCGGCCGCGGGCCGCGCGGGCAGCGCCGGGGGCTCGGCGCGGCCGGGGCGCAGGGCCAGCAGCGCCAGCAGCAGCAGCAGCGAGAGCAGCGCGAGCAGCAGCAGCGCGGCCGCCTGGCTGCGGAGCTTCATGGCGCGGCGCGGCGGCGGCCCCGGGCCGGCGTGGCCCCTCCACTCATCGCGGCGCGCGGGGCGGCCGGCTCCTTCGCCCGCCCCAACGGGACCGGGGACCAGGGACTGGGCACTGGGCGGCGAGGGCGACGGCGGCGGCGGAGGAGGAGGCGGGAGAGGAGGAGGCGCGAGCGGAGCGGGAGGAGGAGCGGCCCGCGCCTACCGTACTGTGTGGAGTAGCCGCCCGCGCGCGCGCCCACCCGCCAGCCCCTCGCCCGTGGGTTTCAGGTGGCGCAGCCCCGAGGCTCCCTCCCTCCCTTCCTCCCTGTCAGACCGTTCCATTCCATTCCCTCGTTTACGTCCTCACTTCCTCTCTCATTCACTCACTCTCCCATTTCCACCCACTCCTCCACCTGATGCCCTCATTCACGGATTGTCCCCGTTCTCTAATTCTATCCGTCTAGAGTCTGTCCGAGCACTCATTAACCTATCCGTGCCTCCTGTCGGGCAAAGGACATCTCTGTCCTGTCCGCCCAGTGCAGGGCCCAGCACTTGATAGCTGTATGTTGGATAAAGTCAATCCAGGATCCGCGTAGTCTCCAGAATTTATAGAATGAATTTCAAAGTCTGGTTTTGAAATCCGACTCAGCCATTTACTGGCTTGGTGATGCTGAGCACGCTGCACTACTTTCCTGAGACTTAATTTTTCTTACGTGCAAAATGAGAATGCCTCTGTGCGCAGAGGCATTTTGTGAGCGTTAAATTAACTAATGCTTTCAAAGAAACCGACATGGTGCCTGGCTCAAAAAAGGTGCCCAATAAAGGCTCTGTGATAACTAACGCAATAATATGTCGCTTCCCATACATGCATAAATGCAAATGTTATTTTCTGACATAGATTTGAGATAGAATAACAACTTTACAATCAAGTATAGAATGGACTCGTCAGAGACTTTAACAGCCACAATCACCAGATGGAGTTTGCAAAATTCCTCAACTAATATTTTAAGGTATCCCCAGTCACAAATCAGTTTATAACAATGTCTCAGAGTTTCTACAATGTTTTGTGTTGCTTTATAATTCATTTATATTCAATTCCATTATGAACAAATCTCATATTAGGATTATATTTTAATTCCTTGAGAGCTCATTGTGTTTAAAGTTTTAGGAATGAGAATATGTAAACACCTGGAACCTCTTGCCCAGCAGGCACCTAGAAGATGGTAGGGTATAAGCTCAAAGTGTGGGTGGCAGATATTGCTGGTGTGGAAGCACAAACAATCCATTGATTCTCAAAAAAGGTGAAGTACCTTCCCACTAAGAAACATCTGGAAAGGATGTTCTGGGTTGTCACAATGACTGGCGGGTTTTACTGGCATATACTTAATGCTACAATGCTCAGCACACTCTAGCATGACAAAAAATTGTCCTGAGCCAAATGCCAGCATGGAGGCTATATTGAGAAACACTGGGCTGGACTAAGGCAGGATGTTCAGACCTTTCAGGTTTAGAAATTGCTACTATTATATTGATAGGTGGCCCAGTGAAGTAATAATTCCCAGACTCTGACTTGCCACCTCCCTTCTTCCTCAAAGAGATATATGCAACAAGGATAAAATAAGGCAAATTAATACTTGGATAATAGCTAGGGTTTAGGCCTCAAACACAAAAGTAGGACTTGCAATAGCTAGTCTTGACCAAACAGAAGACTTTGTTTTCTTAAACCCTGTTGAAGCAAAAAGAAAGGCCTAATTTACCTCCATCCCCTGTGTCCAAAATCAAGTTTTGAATTTACTGCTTTGCTTGTAGAAAAGTACAACTTCTGGATGTGGTTCCATAGTGTAGCAGTTAGCATGTCTGCTTTTACACACAGAAGGTCCTGGATTCATGCTCCAGTGGAGCCACAGTCCACGATCTATGCCCGTGCCATCGTGAACAAGCCAGATGTCTAATCTTGGATGGTAAGCAGTGTTGGGCCTAGTTAATACTTGAATGGGAGACCACCTAGGAAGACCAGGTGCTGAAGGCATAAATAATACTAAATAAAAAACAAAAATAAAAAAAGTATGATCTCTAATGTCATGCGGAAAAGGTTCCAGAGACTACATCTATGGCTCACCCAATTTCTCACTTGGATGTCTAATACATCAAAGGCTTGTTTATTTGCACCCCTCCCCCTTCCACCACCACCCAAGTAATATATTTGTCCCTCTGGAATTTTGATGTGTCTAGATAATAAGTTACTTAAGTCAGAAATAGGTAGAAACCATCCTTGATTTCTCTGTTTCCCTCACCTCCTCTATTGTCGCCTAACAAACTACCCCAAAATTTGGTGACTCAAGATAACTAATGCACATAGAATCTTGTTTCTGTCGGCCAAGAATACAACACAGCTTCACTGGGTTTTTTGCTTCACAGGTTCTCTCAAGGCTGCAACCAAAGTGTTAGCCCATAGAAGGCTGAATTGGGGAAGGAGATGCTTGTAAGCTTACTCATATGGTTGTTGGAAGGATCCATTTTCTTTCAGATCATTGGACTGAGAGTCTCTATTCCCTGCTGGCTGTTGACCAGAGGCAGCCCTCAGTACCTTCCCAGGTTGCCCTCTCTATCAGGGTAAGCATACAAGAAGAGCTTGGGAGAGAATGCCAACAAGAAGTAACAGTCTTTTACAACCTATTTTCAGAATGACAGCCCATCACTTTATCATGTTCTACTTGTCAGAAGACTCCCTATGCCTCCTCCCAGTGAATATATTCAAGGGTAATAACTAATTTCTATAATCATAGATTAATTTTGCCTTCTTTTTGAAGCTCTATAAATAGAACCGTACAGCATGTATTCCTATTCAGCATTTTGTCTGTCAGGGTAATTTATGTTTTTTCCATGTATCAGTAGACTTGTTTGTATGTATGTATGTATGTATGTATGTATGTATGTATGTATGTATGTATAGATATCTAGATAGATATGTAGATAGATAAACTAAGTAGTAATCCATTATATGACCATACTATAACTTATTATTTATCCATTTTTCACTGGTGAGGATAATTAGATCATTTTCAGCTATTTATGAATACACAGCTATGAATTTTATTTTACAAATCTTTTGCTGGACATAAGCACAGATCTCTCTTGAGTATATGTCCAAAAGGAATTTCTGGGTCACATGGTGAGCATATGCTTAGTTTAAGGTGCTGCCAAACAGTTTTTGAAAACGGTGGTATCAATTTGCACTCTTCTATTAGCAGTGATTAAGCACTCCAGTTTTGTCCACATCCTTACTAATACTTGATCTTGTGTTTGAATTTAATTTTAGCCATATCTAGTGGATGGATGTCTTGTTATGGTTTTAATTCCCATTTCTCTTGAGCATCTTTTATTTATTTATTGACCATTTAGATATTTTCTTTTATGAAGTTCCTCTTCAGGTCTTTTGCCCATTTTGGGAGTAGGGTGTGTTTTTCTTATTGATTTGTGGGAATTGTTTTATGTATTATGGATATGCATCTTTTATCAGATATATTTATAAATGACTTCTCTCAATCTATGATTCATCTTTTCATTCCCTTAATGATATCTTTTGATGAACAGAAGTTCTTAATTCAATGAAGTCCAACTTATCAATCTTTTCTTTTATGGTTAGTATATTTGATGTTTTATTTAAGAAACCTTTGCCTACCTCTTTCTTTGTCTCAAAGAAATTGTTTTATTTTATTCTAGAATATAGCTATATGATAGAACTTTCTATGGTGATGGAAAAGTCTTATATCTGTACCATCAACATAGTAGTCACTAAAATAATGTGCCTATTGAGTATTTGAAATGTGTCTAGTATGACTGAGGAAATGAATATTTGATTTTATTTAATTTAAATAGCCACAGGGGGGCTAGTGGCTGCTGTATTACATAGCACACTTTATTGTCTTAGTTTTCAAATGTAGATATACAACCCATCATGGATTGTTTTTTTGTATAAAGCATAAAGTAGTAGTCACGATTTTTATTTTTCTATATGGATATCTAATTGACCCATCTTTCCAACAGTAAATTAGTGGTGCCTTATCATAAACCAACTAACCATCTATAACAAAAGTGAAGAACGATGTTGATGGGCCCATTAGTAGACTGGACATAACTGAAAAAAGAATCTCTGAGCTTGATATTATATCGATAGAAACTTACAAAATAAAAAAGGAAAAAGCAGAATGTCCAAGAAACATGAGACATATACAAAAGGTGTATCATTCATGCACTGGGGATGCCAAAAGGAGAAAAAAGAGAGAGAAAAAAAGGATATCTGAAGCAATAATGACAGAATTTTTCAAATTAATATCAGAAACAAAATTATAGATGTAGGTCAGAGAACACCAAAAAGGATAAATGTCAAAAAATCTATGTCTAGACATATTATATCAAACAGCATAAAATCAAAGATAATGAAAAAATATTGATATTTTCTTGTCAAGAGAAGTAGGTGAACACTGTGCTTACCTCCTGTCATTATCACCTCAAAATGAAAAGTAAATTACAGAACAACCATTATTGAAAACCACCTGAAGACTAACTGAACATAATTACTATAATGAAGATGTAAAGAAGCCATGACAAGACTAGCAGGAGGGCGGAGACATGGAAACAGCAGGGCAAAAGCCACAGTGATTAAGAATCTGGAGAGCCATGTCCTCTCCCACACACCTCCAGGTCCATTGCAATCAGCTACCTACTGCAGATCATTCTGAAGCTACTACCAGCACATCAAGCTGGTCACAAGCAGCAACTGAACTTGGAATACACCACAGCCCCTCCCAAAAGGTCCCAGAACCAACACACCCAGTGACTATCTTAAGACCACAACAGTGTACCACACAATGATCCCACAAGTGACACAAGCAAAGAATGGTCCTAGCGGATGCTAGCACCCACTGGGTCAAATCCTACTCCCTGAGGTCAGGCCCTACACAGCACCTTATATGCTGTGGTCACAACCAATCCTCACAGCCAGTGAGCATGAGGGTCAATTCCACCCACTGACATGCCATCAGTGATCAAGGCTCAAGTACCTCAGCAGGATGCACGCTATGCATGCAAGGGACATTCCTGGAGCACCTGAGATAGTAAACATAAAAAGGGACCAGTCAGAAATGAAGAATACAATATTAAAATGAAAAGTACACTAGAAGGAATCAAGAGCAGATTAGATTAAGCAGAGAATTGAATCAATGATTTGGAAGACAAGGTAGCAGAAAACACCCAATCAGAGCAGCAAAAAGAAAAAAAAAATTTAATGAACATAGTTTAAGGGACCTCTGGGACAACATCAAATATAAAAATATTTAAATCATTGAGTATGAGGAGAAGAGAGAGAATAAGATCTTGAAGACCTATTTTAAAAAGTAATGACAGGAAACTTTCCTAACCTAGTAAAGGAAATAGACATATAAGCCCACGAAGTGCAGAGAGTCCCAAACACAATGAACTCAAAGAGGCCTACACCAAGACACACCATACTTAAAATGCCAAAATTAAAGACAGAGAGAATCTTAAAAGTTTACAAGTCTCTCCCATAAGACTGTCAGCTGATTTTTCAACAGAAACTTGGCAGCCAGAAAGGATTGGCCTAAAATATTCAAAGTGATGAAAAGCAAATACCTACAACAAAAACCACCCAGCAAAGCTATCATTTAGAATTGAAGTATAGATAAAGAGCTTCCAAGACAAGAAAAACTGAAGGAGTTTATTACCAGTAAATTAGTATTAAAAGAAATGTTAAAGCGACTTAAGAAGAAGGAAAAAAAATATGAATAATAAAATGGAAATAACTACATGCCTATCAACAACTACTCGAAATATAAATGGACTAAATGCTTCAATCAAAAGAGCTAGGATGGCTGAACAGAAGCTATCTACAAGAGATGCACTTCAGTTTAAAAGATACACAGACTACAGGAATGGAAAAATATTTCATGCAAATGAAAAATTTAAAAACTAGGATAGTAATACCCATATCAGTCAAAACAATCTTTAAAACAAAGACTATAATAGGAGACAAGGAAGAACATTTTATAATGATAAAAGAATCAATTCAATAGGAACATATAACCCTTGTGAACATTTAGGCACCCAATAAAGGATATATAAAACACATATTGATGGACATAAAGGAAGAGATCAATACTAATACAATCATAGTAGGAGAGTTCAACACAATGTTGACATCAATTGATAGATCATCCAGACAAGAAAATCAACAAGGAAACAGCAGCCTTCACACATTAGACTACATGGATATAATAGACATTTTTAGAGCATTTCAGCCCAAAACTACATAATTTACAGTTTTGTCAAGCTCACAGGAAACATTTTCCAAGACAGAACATAAGTTAGACCACAAAAGTCTCAATAAGTGTAAAAAGACTAAAATCATATCAAGCATCATCTCCAATCACAATGGTGTGAAAATAGAAATCAATTACAAGGCAAAAACTGAAAAACACAAACACGTGGAGGCTAAACAACATGCTCCTAAACATGAAGAGGTTAACAATTAGTTTAAGGGAGAAATCAAAAGGTATCCTGAGACAAACGAAAATGAAAAGACAACAACCTAAAATTTGTGGGATAAGGCCAAAGCAGTTCTAAGAGAGGAATGCATAAAAATCTTAATTAAACAATCTAACCTTACATTTAAAAGAAGTAGATAAAAAAGAACAAAGAAAGCCCAAAGTGAGTAGAAGGAAGAAATAATAAAGATTACGGCAGAAATAAAATAGTGTCTAAAAAACAATAGAAAAGATTAATGAAATCAAGAGCTAGTTCTTTGAAAAGATAAACAAAATTGGAAAACCTTTATCCAAACTCATCAAGTGTTGTGGCCACCAGCCCCTGCAAGACACACAGACCACCAGAACTCTCAGTGAGTTATAGGAAACAGTCTTTATTCAGCCAGCTGGTCTGCCAGGGGTACGCAGACCCCAAATTAAGCAGCCCCGAAATGTAGAGGTACAGGGATTTTAAGCCCCAAATCCCATTCTTCATTCTGTCTGAACACAAAGGTCTATTTTTCTTCTAATCACTACCTGTCAACCCACTGGTCAAGTGTGCAAGTGGGAGTACAGATGCAGAAAGCTTGTGAGAATGTTATGTTTCCATAGTTAGTAGCCTATGTTCCTATGGCGATAGCCAAACAGTAATTTCCAGCAAGCAATTAATTTTTAAACAGCAATTCTCCAGCGAACACATTCCCCACTGACCTTAACAGAAATCAAATCCTTGATCATTCGTTTGGAATTTGCACATAGCCTCTATTCTGTAATACTAAAAGTCAAATAGAATTAATTCTTTTCCTTATATATGCAAATAAGAAACTAAGAAAACATGGGCCCAAAGTTAACAAGAGGAGTAGGATTAAGGTCCAGCTACAGATAGAAACAGATAGAAGGGTTGTTAGCTATGGTGACCAATTGAACATCCTATGGAATCAGTTATTTGATTCTAGTCTCTGCTTTTCCCTAGCATCTAAATTTCTCTGTACTAGTTATAAGCTTTCTCTAATTATTCCAGAGTTATTGGCATAGAAGCAACAGGTTTCATCTAGAGCCGTACATAATCTATCTTGTTTTAAAAATAATAAATTTAAACCTCTTTTATTTTTGGAGGACTACTTCAGCTACTTGAAGTTCTAGCCTGCTGAGCTTAGTTAAATTTAGTAAGGGGATTTTGTGTTTAGGCACAACCAGCAATCTTGTCTTACGTCTGGGAGGTCTTAATTAAGACCTTGTGTATTGTTGTTAGCAAAATTATTGATGCTCCTTCTGGTTCTGGTTGTGGCTGGTCGAATGCCTAGGCTAAAAAAAAAAAAATAGAAGAAACAAAGGTTTAGACTTATATATGTTTAAGTCTTAGTCTTAAGGGCCTGTCTTCCTGAGCTGTCCATTCTCATGCTGTCTTCACGTGGGAATGATGAATTCATGATGGGATCCCGTCTACTTTAACTGCAGTGGGCATCATCAGGGAGACAGTGAAGGGTTCTTTCCATTTGGGTTCTATTCCTTTGGAAGTGAACTTCTGGATCTACACAGAGTCCCCAGGCTGAAAATGATGAAAAATTCCATCCTCCAGAGCTGAGTGGACAGCATGAACCTGAGACCAAATTTCCTCCTGTACACTTTGAAGGGCCTTAAGTATAAAACAAGGTTACGTAGTTCTGCCTTTTTTTTTTTTTTCATCTTTCACTTTATGTACTAAAGGTGGGGATTTTTTTTTCCAAGAAAATTTCAAATGGGGTGAATCCATTAATATATGGAGTACACCTGGCTCGGAGAAGAGCAAAGGGGAGAAGTTCTACCCAGGTCCCACCAGTTTCCAATTCTAACTTGACTAATGTCTCTTTGGGGTCCGATTTATTCACTTTACTTGGCCCTAACTTTGGGGCCGGTGGGCGCAGTAGAGTTTCTATTGCAAATTTAGGTAGCTAGCCAATTGCTGTGATACCTTTGCTATGAAGGCTGGACTGTCATGCAACCCTAAAGTTCCAGGGAGACCAAAGTGAGGGAGAATTTCTTGTAGTAGTTTCTTAGTAACTACTGAGGCAGTCTCTTTCCTGGTGTAGTTGGTGGAGGAGAGTCCTTCCAAGGGCCCGTGAGAGCCCGATTTTTCCATCTGGAGTCGTCTACCACCCCTCTTGGTTCCTAGTGGCTCCTTTGTCTTGAAAATATATGTTCTCTTCCACTATATAGGTCAGAGATGGAGGCAGTTCTGGGTAAGGGACAACAGTCAGTGGATGTGGTGGGGGCCTCACTGGCCTTATGGCCGCTGTTCCTGCCTCTGCATCAGCTCCTAGGTTTCCCTCATCCTCAGGACTATTCCCTTTTTGATGTCCTTTACAAAGAATAATAGCAAGAGCCTTAGGCATCTATGTGGCTTCAAGTAAGGCCAAGATCTCCTTGTTCTTAATGTCCTTCCCAGCTGAAGTCAGAAGTCCTCTTTCCTTGTAGATGGCTCCATGTACATGTGCAGTGGCAAAGGCTGTCAGTGTATATTGTGACTGCCTTATCCTTTCCCTATCTTAGTGCCTCAGTGAGGGTGATGAGTTCTGCCTTTTGAACAGAAGTCCCATGGGAAGGGGAAGAGCCCATGACCAGATAGTGCCAGTTAGAGTTAGGACCCCTGCCCCAGTGTACCTCCTTTCTTCTTGCATGAAGTTGCTCTTGTCTATGACCAGAACTTCATCAGCCTCAGGCAGAGGGGAGTCTTTGAGGTCTGACCGCGAGGAACACGCAGCATCAGTGAAATCTGTGTAGTCATGAATGGGGATCTCGGGGACTGGGTCTGGCAACAGATTGGCTGGGTTGATGACAGTAGCTTTGGATTTTTGCCATATGTTTGGGGTCATCTCGTGCCTCCCTGTTGTTGAACACCTTCTGGGCTATCTCAACAAGTTGGGACAAGTTCACCCCTGCAAAACCTCCTAATTTTTGGAGTTTACGCTGGATATCAGGGGCAGCCTGAGTAGCAAAGGCTATATTAATTGTTTCTTGGTTCTCAGGGGCCTCAGGGTCAATAGGGGTTTATACCCGGTACCCCTCGTTCAAGAAACACTCCAGGGGATTCCTGAGGTCCCTCCCTGTATAACTTCAGTTACCTTAGAAAGGTTAGTTGGCTGACAAGCAGCCATCCTAATTCCCCCAATTAGAATCTGGTGGTACCGATCTAATGCCATTTTTCCTGCCTGAGAATTGTGTCCCCAGACTGGGCGGGTGGAGGGAAATTCCTCCTCAATCTGTTCCTCTGCATCCTCAACTTTCCTCCCTCCCATAGCTATCTTTTGTGTTTCAGTCTGAATGCATCTTCATTCTTCTGAGGTCAAGGGGGCAATTAAAAGCTGTTGGCAATCATCCCAGGTGGGGCAGTGTTCTAAGAGACCCATTAATTCCTGGGGTTTCTCAGAGAAAGGTGGATTCTGTGCCTTCCAGTTGTACAGGTCACTAGTCAAGAAAGACACATAAACCATAAAAGGCCTCTGGGGTGGTGCTCGGCCAGGAGAATGACAGGGGTGGTGGTATCGGCTGGTGCCCCACCCAGAGTGGGAGTAGGAGGCCCATAGGGGTTACCTGCCCATGTCTGAGGAGGCGAGGCAGTGCTATTTGGCCTCTGTTGCCCTGGATTATAGGGTGGGGGAAGGTCACTATCCTCTGGTGGAGATTGGAGGACTGAGGGACTTGACTGTCTTGGAGATTCAGTTGCTGCATGTTTCTGGGTACCCATAACTAAAATTCACACCCCTAGAGAGAAGGCACACCAGCAGAGCCAAGGAGGGGGGTTCTGAACAAGATTTAACCATCGATCAATGTAGGAAAACTGATCGGGATGTCCCGGGTCTCCCATGACAATCTTCCAAACATTCCTCACCAAACCCTGGTCAAAGGAGCCCTCTGGGAGCCAGTTTACACCGAAAGATGGCCACTCAACTTCACACAATGTCCTTAGTCTGCCTGGAGAAAACTTTATGCCATAGTCAGCTCCCTCTGCAAACCCTTCTTTGAAATGTTGCAGGAGACACCCCAAGGGTGTCTTCTGTGAACTCAGGCTTCTCCCATCGCTTGCGCAAAAACATAAAACAGACACTCAGACAAGAACAATTACCGAGGTGTAGGAGGACCCAGAGAATCTGTCAGCCTAGACAAGACCAGAGACAATAAACAGAGCCTGAAAACAGGGCACAGGAGGCAGCGTCCCATGGCCTGGCCACGGTCTGGGAGATATGACTGCGTCCAGTCTCTCCCCGGACCCCCAATGACCGGTCAACAGAACCAGGAAGGTACCTTTTATCCAGACGCTGAGGCCTCAGAGATTCCAGATTCCCTGCGGGATCAGGAACAAAGAGTGTGTCCTAAATGTTGCATCCTTGACGATTGCATTAACCCTGTCACAGCATTCAAGGGCCCTGGAACATCTCAGGTTGGCCACCCCTTTGAATCTGTAACAGGGACAGCAACGGCTTCAGAGGCCAGTCCGGTCTTAGATCTCAGGGCCACTCCCTGAGATCTCACTGGGGCCCCCAAATGTTGTGGCTGCCAACCCCTGAAAGATACATGGACCACCAGAACTCTCAGTGAGTTACAGGAATCACACTCTTTATTCAGCCAGCTGGGTCTGCCAGGACTACACAGACCCCAAATTAAGCAGTCCCGAAATGTAGAGGTACAGGATTTTTAAGCCCCAAATCCCATTCTTCATTCTGTCTGAACACAAAGGTCTATTTTCCTTCTATTCACTACCTGTCAACCCTCTGGTCAGGTGTGCAAGCGGAGGTACAGAAGCATAAAGCTTGTTAGAATATTATGTTTCCATAGTTAGTAGCCTATGTTCCTATGGCAATAGCCAAACAGTAATTTTCAGCAAGTAATTAATTTTTAAACAGTAATTCTCCAGCCAACACACAAGAAAAAAAGAGAGGGCCTAAATAAATAAAATAAGAAATGGATGAGTAGTGACAACAGACACCATAGATATACAAAGGATTATAAGGATTACATACCAACAAGTTGGACAACTTAGAAGGAGAGGATAAATTCCTAGAAACATACAATTTTCCAATGGTACATGAAGAAGAAGCAGACGGATAATTGCTATCAAAATCTAATTAGTTTTCAAAAACTCCCAACAAACAGAACAAACAGGTGGCTTCACAGGTGAATTTTACTAAACATTCAAAGAAAAAATAATACTTATTCTTCTCAAACCCAGAGTCTCATGCATATCTTTGAAGAAATTAGGCATATGACTCATCAATCCCTTCAGTCATCTCAGCTGAAACCAGGAATAGAGATGAGGTTTTCCAATCCAGACCTCCAGGAGAACCTTTCGTTCAATGAAGTTAATCCTCATGACAGACATGAGAGACCCACATTGTTTTTGAGAAAGTTGTATCAGCAGAAACACTGCCAACTTGAGAAGAAAGGGAGACAGCGAGCACTAAATGAAAGAAGGCTGTTGGACCCCCAAAACTCTACAGGCAGTAAACAGGTTAACTCAGCTTCAAACATGTGCTCTCATTCAAGAAAACAGTAAGGGTAATCAGAGTGCAAAACTATGGACCCAGAGGGCAGATTTGAGAAGCATAAAGGATTATTCTCAGGCATTGTAACTGATGGAGTTAGCCCAGTCGGATCTCAAAATTGCTTTGAATGAGTCAGTTTTTTTTCTGTTTTCTCTCTTTTGGAATATAAATGTCTATAATCATTATCCTACATTTGTCTCAGTACTGTATTTCAGGAACAGATAACTTGTTTTCTAATTTTTATACATTTATAGATGTAGAGAAAATTTGTCCCAGGATAGATCATACTCAGAGTCTCATCTGTATCTTACTTAGATTATATAATTTGGGACTCTTGAGCTGATGATATTTAGATGAGATTTTGGACTTGAGTTGATGTTATAATGGTCTGAGAATTTTTGAGATGTTGGGATGAAGTAAATATATTTTGCCTATGAGATGGCTGTAAAGCTTTGGGTGCTAGAGGACAGACTCTGGAAGGCTGAATAATTGCCTTCAAGAGTATCCAAGCTCTAATCCTTGGAAACTGTGACTGTTACCTTATCTAGTAAGAAGGACTTGCAAATGTGATTAAGTTTAGGATTTTGAGATGGTGAGATTATACTATGGTGGAACCTAAATGTAATCATAAACATTCTTATAAAGAGAAGTAGACTTCCTCCACCCCTGAGTGGGTCACAGCATGGCTGAGTTCAATGTCCTGAAAAAGAGACTAATTTGAGCAATAGAGTTCCATCAAGGTTAGTGCAGACCTTTTTCCCAGATAGTCTTCTTAAAGGCAAATGCTTCTGGTATACATACCCTTAGGGCTGAGGGTGGCCAAGGGGCCACTCTTTGCAGGGGGATGGATGAAGCTTGGACATGTGGGAAGTGGTGTCTATGAATGTGCCAGGGGTGAAGGAAAAAGGGGATGGGTCAAAGACCAGAGCTCAGGACTGGCTTTTCACCACCTCCATGTACATTTCTCTAGTATTGTTTCCTTATTTGTTAAAAAAAAAAAAAAGTAGATTGTACTAGATGGTTTCATAGTCCTGTTCAGCTATAGAATTATTTTCCTTGGTATTCGTCACCCTTGCCAATTTGCCCTATACTCCTTTTTAATCCTACTGCTTGTTGTTTCAGTTCTTGTGTCCCTCACATCAGATAAAATGACCTGATTTTTTCTGGGAGACTTTGGTCAGGCCCCAGACTTTCTTATCAGAAATGAGATTTTTCTAATGGTTAAAGCACCTAAGTATTTATCCATCTTTGAATCTCTCAGACTTAATTTGTACACTCTTTGCTGTCTTTCACTGTTATTAATTGCTGCATTGCATACCACCCCAAAACCTGTGGAACTTAACTACCATTTTATTATGCTCACAATTGTGTGAGTTAGGAATTACGGTAGGCAGAATTGGGATGGCTTGTTTCTCCTCTAACATAACTGGGGACTTAACTAAGATGGTTCAGAGGACTGGAGGTGGCTAAGATGGGGCCATACGCCTGCAGCCTTGTTTCTGGATTACAGCTAGATTCTTATTCTTCATGTAGCATCTGTTGGGGCTTGAATGTTCAAGATGGCTTCTTCACTTACATTCATAGTGCATTGCTGGGATGTCTGAGGCAGCTAGGGCTGGACACCTTTCCACACGGCTAGGTCGGCCTTCCCTACAGCATAGCAGTTAGACTTCTTGCACCAATGCTGGCTTCCCTCAGTGCACACCTTCTAATAGTCCATGGTAAAAATGGCAAGGCCCTTTATGACCTGGCCTTCAGAAGTTAAGCAGTGTCACCTCTGCAGTGTTCTATTGGCTCCTCAGTGACAGCCCAGATTCACTGTGGGAAGGGAACACACGAGGGTGTGATTACTGGGAAGATGGCTAATTGTGGGAGGAAATATCTTTGGAAAGTGGCTACCACACTACTAATTCTTCTCTTTTATTTTCATAACTAAATTCTGAATTATTTGAAGTTAGTGTCTTTAAATATGTTGCTAAGCCCTTAGCTACACACTGTACAAAAATGTTGTCAAAAACATTCTGGTGTCACCTGTAACCATTTTAGATTTTCTTCAGAGCTATGTTGAACTTGTGTAAAATTGGAATTGGACAAAATTCTACCTGAAATACCCATTGTTGTGATATGTTATTGCCAGCGCTGTGCTTTTTTAACATCTATAACTTGAGTGGGCTGAGGGATTGGTGCAAGGAAGAAAAATGGTTGTGCTTAACTATAAAGGAGTTTTAAAAATAGTGGAGATATCGCCAGAGTCAGACTGATGGTCTGCTCTGTTTATATCCTGTTGGGACCCTCCCTTAAACCTCTTTTTCAACCCAGTATTTATCTGTAAGTTATTTGTGAATTCATCTAATTTCTCTTAGAAGCAATTTACAACTTGGAATTGCAAGACTCAGGATATCTAGTCAGTCCCCTTGTATTTACCACTGTTATGTAAAAAGATAATTTTTTTTCAAACTTCAAAATGTACTATCTAGTTTGCATTTTAATTTTTGTATTTTTATCCTTTTTTGATCTATGTTTTTGATTCTACTATTGATTTTATTTTTTCCTCTCTCAAAACAATCATCACCTTGTTAATTTCTTAAGAGTTACAATTCTATACTGATAAGTATGAAGGGCAACATTATAAGACAATATTTTTGACAAAATAAAGTAGTCAAATGTAAATATTATAATGCTATGTTAGTAAAAAGTGAAAATTAGAATACAATGCCATTTTTTGTTTTAAAATCTTTCTATACTTTTATGAATACAATAAGAGTCTGAAAACATGTATACCTAAATAATAATAGTGGTTAAGGTATAGTTTGCAAGTTCTGTGTAAGATTTCATTAATTCCTCAAAATGGCTCAGAGAATAAAGTAGTTAATTATAAACAACTTATTCAGGAACCTACCTCCACATAGGTTAAGAACTGTTCTTTGAGGTAACATTGTCTTACTTGCCTAGATGCATGCCACCTTCTGGAAACAGGGAGCATTTCACCATTAAAAGACTTCTAACAATGTAACACAATTTTGAACCTTGTGGATCACAATCAGGTTTTAGACTAGAAGGGCTAATGGAACATAGAGATAGCAGGTTATATACTTATCCTCAACAAATTGGCTATGAAAAAAAAAACTATTTTTAAAATAGTAAAAGGCCCTACAAAAGTAAGCTTTAAGAAAATAAAAAAAATAATTATAACTTTAAATGCTCATAAAAGATGAAAAGTGTCATTTCTGTTTATTTTTTCCCAAAAGCAGAGTTAACATGAAATGTTGAAATAATGTGTTTATTTTTAAGCAGTACTACATCTAGAAACATGACTAAATCTGACTCAGTACTGATGTATTAAAAAGTACCAACAAAAATAATAAAATATTTCAGATTACATTTATATTGTAACAATGTACCCATGTAATCACTAAAATAAAGTAACAAGATACCTCGAAATGTATATAGGAATATTAAAAGATCTGTAAGGGTGGCTAACGGGATTATCCTGTTGGACCAGGTGAAATTTGAACAGTAGTCAAGATAAATTCACCTGTACTACTCTGCTTTTTAAAAAATGTAATGAACAGTTAACCTAAAATAAAAGGCAAAAGTGAGCAGCAACAAGTCTGGTAGTCATAAAGTCTGCTTTCTTGTTATCCTTATAACAGTTCTTTAGGATGCAATACTGACTTAGGCCCAGCACAAAGGTTATTTTGCCTAGTTTTGTTTGTTTGTTTTTGTTTTTTTTGCCTTGAAGCTATTTATTTTGTAAATAACTTTTATTTTTAAATTACAATTGATATACAATATTATATGAGACTCAGGTGTACAACATGGTGATTAGACATGTATATAATTTACGAAGTGATCACCCCAATAGATGTAGTACACATCCAACAACATACAAAGTTATTAGAATGTTATTGACTGTTTTCTTTAAGCTGTGCTGTATATCTCTGTGACTATTTTGTAACTACCAAGCTTTTGTTACATACTTGACTTTGGTTGGTACTCCCACAATGCAATATACAGATGATAAATTATAGAACCGTACACTTTGAAACATATATAATTTTATTACCCAATGTCATCCTAATTAATTTAACAAACCAGTAAGATTTCATGTAAAATGTCATAAAAAGTGTCATTCTCATCAGTTCATTTAATCCCTAGTTCTGAATTCTGGTTGATATAGATCTTTTTGTTAACAGTTTTATGAATCCAGTTTTCCTTAGAGTTCTATAAACCTCTACCCAGTTAAGTGTTTATGTTTTTAAAGTTATTAGAAATATGAATTTTAGAGTCCTTCTCAGGTTTTTTTTTAAATCTCTTATAAGATGAAAGATATTTGTATGAAATTTATTTGTTTGTGATAGCATTTGAGTATTACAATAGTTGTCTGTAAAGATCTGGTGAGATTCACACATACACACATACACACAGAGATACATTATCTATTCCAATCTTATTAGTTTGACCATAAATAAAAATTTTAACTTAAGATCACAACACCATAAATATGCTGCAACATCCACAAACCTTCTGCAACTTTCATATACCTTTCAGTTTTATTCTATTTTTTCATTCTTATTTTGAAACAATCATTTTACTTTAAGATAAACATGCTTTCTCCCTTTCCCAAAAAGGAAACAAAACAAAACAACACATGCCCTTTATATCTTTCTCCATCCCGAAAGAACATTCTCTTTTTCTTCCTCTCAACAAGCTTATCCCATCTTTTAAATCTTCTATTGAAAGTATACATCTTATTTTCCATATATCATCATTTCATTTTACCCTAGTTATTGTCTAGTAGTTTTGTCAAAAAACCTTAGTTGCTTTACAAATCACTTTTGGCAAGGAAGTTTCTATAGCAGTCTGCATTTTAAAAAGATCTTTTTTTTTTTTTTTTAAATTCAGTCGTTGCTTAGCTCCTGGTGTTAATATTTTGAAGACATGATAGGACTTACAGCAGAGCAAAAACAATTTTAAGAGACAGAGGAAGAATATAAGTGTTTCAGCATTCTACCTGGAATACTAGATTTTAGGAATTTTATATAGTTTTTAGAATATTTAATAACTCATCTATATAAACATAATAAAAAGTTTAGCATTATTCATTTGATAATGCTTCTCATGGAATTTAACATTCAAATGAGCCTAATTATGTTAATATTTCCCTTTTAAATGAGTGAGAAATTTTCTTTGAAGTGTTTCAGGGATCTTTCTGAAAATTTTCAAGTTCTCAAAAATCTTAAAGGTCAAGAAAAAGACTAATTTTGGAAAGTTTGTCAAACACATTACAGGTTTTAAAACATTTGGTCAAGTGGATTCTTGGGTCACTGTGTAACAATACTTAATGAAACAATACTTGTTATTCATTTAATCATGGTGAGAAGTAAAGACTTCATAAGCAAAAGCAAAAAGTTAAATTGTTGTAAGTAAAATTTAGTTTTTTGTAATAGTTTACTTAAACAATTAATACTGATAAAAAGTAAATAAAACAAAATCTTTGTTTTCTCTTTATATCTTTTATTAAAAACAAACATATGAATAATATAGAAAAATTTTGTTCTTTTAATAGAAATAACATTAAGTTTCAGCTTTACATAAGCCCAATATTGATATTAAGCTTAATACTAATTTAACTTTAGTCAGCTTAACCATAATAGATAAAATTCTCTCAGAGTTCAGTCATGATGGTGGACTAGGTAAAAGCAGCGTTAGTCTCCTCCCATGACAGCATTAAAACTACAACCAAATTATAAAACAAAAGACTTGGAGAACCAACTGAAGTCTAGCTGATTATAAAACATACATCTGAGGATATAAAGAAAAAATCACATCGTGAACAGTGGCAGGGATGGAGGTGTGAAGCAGGCTGGTCACGCACCTGCATGTGGTGGTTGAGTACCAGGAGGGAGAGCGAGGCTGCAGAAAGTCCCCTGAAGTAATGAGGGGCTCTAGCCCCACACAGGGGCTCCCCAGCCCAGGAGACACAAGGGACACATGGGGAAAGACTGAATTGTGCGAGAGCTGAAGGGACAGCCGCCATTGTTCCTTTGTTGGCCCCTTCCAGGGCAGTCTGCAGATAGGCACTATCTTGCCTGTGGTGAACTCTCCCACCTCATGGTCAATTCTGAAGCTGCATTGGCCCAGTGAGATTGTCTTGCTCCATTCCCCCAACCTCCCACCATCATGTCTCCCTGGACCACGCTCCACCCAACCCACAATTTTTCCTTGGTGGGCCTGATGCCAGGCAACCAACCTCACAATGCACTTTCCCTGGGCTGCATGTGGGCAGGCAGCAGCCCTCAGCTCACACGACCCACAATGGCCCACACATTATAGGAGTGAGTTTTGGTGGTGGACCACTGCAGCATCTCTTGGGCATAACACTGATGTGTGCAGGCTCAGAGCAGACAGTGGCTGGCCTCACTGTGACCTGTGACTTTTGCAGAAGCCCACAGGCTCAATACTGGCAGTCATCTGCATTAGCCTGATGGAATTGGCTCACTCTATCCTGAGTCTCTCTGAGATCTGCACCACCCAATACACAAATGGCTCATGGTGGACCTATTGCCAGGCATCCAGTCCCACCCTGTGCTTTCCTTGGGCATTGACTTTGACAGCAAACAACAGTCCTCAGCTTGCGTAACCTGTGCACTACCTATGAATCCTGGGAGAGACTTTCAGTGGCAGACCACAAGTCATGCCCCTAGCTACAGTATTTTATGAACAGATCTTGGTTATCTGTGGGCCTGAGGAGGGCAGCAGCTGGCCTTGCTGCTATCTGAGACTTTTATAGGAAGCCACAGATTCAACACTGGAACAAAGCCTGATTCTGCATTGGCTGGGTCAAATCTGCATGCTTTACCCTGATGACTTCTTGGGTCCCTGCCCCACCCAACTCCCATACCAACAAAAGCCTCTTTCAGCTGCAGTCTTATGGACAACTGGCAGACAGTCTCAGGCTTTGAGGTGCACTGATCCTTTGACTGAGCTGCCATAGGCCTGGTTCTATGGGTACCAACACTGGCTTATAGCATGGTCTCTCCCACTTGCCTCCAGATCCGGCATATGAAGCAACTATGCATGGATCACTTTGTAGCTCCTACCAGGTAGCCCTGAACAATCGAAGGCAGTGGCTGAACTTGGCCTACATGGGAACCCCCCCCAAGAGGACCCAGAACCAATACACTCAGAAGCTGGCATCAGACCACGCAGATCATCACTTGAATAGCCCCATAAGTGGCACACCCAAGGTGTGGTATCAAAAAGTATATCTCTGCAGGGGTGAATCATATTCCATGGGGTCATCTCTGACACGGTAGCTCATATCCTGTGGGCATGGCCAAACTCTACACCTAGTCAGTCCAAGAGTCAATCCCATCCACTGATGTGCTAACAGCAATCAATACTTAGTTACAACAGGAGAACACACGCAACCAACACAAGGAACACACCCAGAGCCCCTGGCACAGGTGATCAGGGAGACTGTGCCACCAGGACACACAGGACACCTACTACATAAAGTCACCTGGCCAAGGCTGGAAGACATAACAAATCTTCCTAACACATATAAGCAAACACAGAGAGAGAACTGAAATGAGAAAACAAAGAAATATGCTGCAAATTAAACAACAGGAGAAAACACCAGAAAAAAAAAACTAAACAAAAAGGAGGCAAGCAACCTACCTAAGAAAGACACTTGTTATAAGGATGCTCAATGAATGCAGGGGGAGAATAGATGATCTTGGTGAGGACTTTAACAGTGAGATAGTAAGCATGAAAAAAGACATAGAAACCACATAAAAGAACCAGTCAGAAATAAAGTATATAGTAACCGAAATGAAGAGTACACTAGAAGGAATGAACAGTAGATTAAATAAAGCAGAGGATCAAATCAGTGAGTTGGAAAACAAAGCAGAAAACACCCAGTCTGAAAAAAAAAAAAAAAGGAATCAAAAAAGATGAGGAAAGTTTAAGAGATCTCTGGGACAACATCAAATGTACCAACATCTGCATCATAGGGGTGCCAGAAGGAGAAGAGAGAGAGCAATATTGAGAAATTATTTGATGAAAAAATGACAGAAAACATCCTTAACCTGGTGAAGGAAATAGACATATAAGTCATGGAAGCAGAAAGAGTCCCATACAAGATGAACCCAAAGAGGCTCACAGCAAGGCACATAATTAAAGTGCTAAAGGTTAAAGACAAAGAGAGAATCTTAAAAGCAGCAAGAAAAAGGCAGCTAGTTACTTACAAGGCTATATTCCCATAAGCATGTCAACTGAGTACTCAACAGAAACAGTGCAGGGCAGAAGAGATTAGAAATGAATTATTCAAAGTGATGAAAAACAGGAACCTACAGCTAAGACTACACAACAAGGCTATCTCATAAAATTGAAGGTGAGAAAAAGAGCTTTCTGGACAGAAAAAAGCTAAAGGAATTCATCACCAACAAGCCAGGATTACAAGAAATGTTAAGGAAACTTCTGTAAAAAGAAAAAGGAAAGAAAACTCAGTAAGTATGAATAATAAAACAATTATGTACCTGTCAATAATCACTTTAAATGTAAATAGATTAAATACACCAATCAAAAGTCATAAAGTATCCGAATAGATAAGAAAAAAGACCAATACATATCCTATTTATAGGAGACTCACTTCAGATCAAATGACACACAGAAATACCTAGGAATAAATCTAATAAAACATGTGAAGGACCTATATAATGAAAACTATAACCCTATTAAAAGAAATCAAAGAAGATACAAAGAAATAGAAAGAGATTCTGTGTTCTTGGATTGTACAGATTTAATGCAATCCCCATCAAAATCCCATTGGCCTTCTTTAAAGAAGTAGGACAAAAAATCATCAAATTTGTATGGAAGCACAGAAGACCCTGAAATGCCAAAGGCATCCTGAGAAAAAAAGAATGAAGTAGAGGTGTCACTCTGCCCCACTTCAAATTATAATACAAAGTGTCAGTAATCAAAACGGCATGGTATTGGCAGCAAAACAGACACACAGAGCAGTGTAACAGAATCAAGAGTCCAGAAGTAAACCTATGTTAATATGGGCAAATGATTTTTGACAAAAAAACAAAAACAAAGTGGAGAAAGAAAAGCCTCCTCAATAAAGCCACCTGCAAAACAATGAAACTATACTGTTGTCTATCACCACACACCAAAATTAACTCAAAATGGATTAAGGACCTGAATATAAGACCGTAATCAATAAAATGCATAGAAGAAAACATAGAAACAAAACTCAATGAACTTGGACTTAAAGAGGATTTTATGAATTTGACCTCAAAGGGAAGGCAAGTAAAAGCAAAAATAAATGAATATGCTACATCAAGCTAAAAATCTTTGCTCAGCAAAAGAAACCATCAATAAGGTAAAGAGAGAACCATCAGAATGGGAAAATATATTTGAAGCAACACCTCCAATAAAGGCCTCATATCCAAAATATATAAAGAACTCATATGACTCAATAAGAATAGAAAAATAAATGATCTAATAAAAAAATGGGCAGACCTAGAGGACATACAAATGGCCAACAAATATATGAAAAGATGCTCAATATTGCTAGCTATTAGGGAAATGCAAATCAAAACCACAATGAGATACCATCTCACACCTGTTAGAATAGCTATAGTCAACAGGACAAGTAATAACAAATGTTGGAGAGGATGCAGAGAAAAAGGAACACTTATACACTGCCAGTAGGACTGCAAATTGGTACAGCCAACTAGGGAAAACAATATGGAGGTTCTTCAAAATCTAAGAATTGATTTACCATATGATCCAGCAATTTTTCTACTGGGTATTTACTTCAAAGACTTGAAAAACCATATCTGAAAAGATATTTTCACACCGATGTTCATAGCAGCATTATTCACAGTAACCAGGAGGACATGGGAGCAACTGAAGTGTCCTACAATAGATGATTGACTAAAGAAGATGTGATACATATACATACACAATGGAATATTACTCAGCCATAAGAAGAAATGAAATACTGCCATTTGCCACAATATGATTTGACCTTGAGATAATCATGCTAAGCCAAATAAGCCAGACAGGAAATGTTGAAAACCACATGATATTACTTATATGTGGAAAATAAACCTAAAAAAACAAACAAACAAACATGACAGACACTCATGGACATGTACTATAGACTAGTGGTTACCTGAGCGTAGGGGGTAGGTGGGAGTGGGGAGGTAGACGGGGTAAAGTGGCTCAAATACATGGTGACAGAAAGAAATCTAACTATGGGAGGTGAACACACAGTGTAAACATATATATGCCTTATTATTAAAGTGTACAGCTGAAACTTATTGGATTTTGTTAACCAATGTCACCATAAAAAAAAAAAAAAGACACACAGGGACTGAAAATAAAGGGATAGGAAAAGGTATTTCAGGCACATGGAAATAAAAAAAAGGCTTGAGTAGCAATACTTACATCAGACAAAATAAACTTTAAAATAAAGGCTATCTAAGAAATATAGAAGGGCATTTTACAATGTTAAAGGGAATAATACAACAAGAGGACATAACTCTAGTAAACATATACACACCCAACATGGGAGCACCTACATATATAAAGTAATTATTGACTGACATATAGAGAGAGATTGACAATAATACACTCATAGTAGACGCCTTTAACACCCCACTAACACCAATGGATAGATCTTCCAGACGGAAAGTCAACAAGGAAGCATTATCCTTAAATGACACACTAGACCAGATGGATTTAACTGATATTTTTAGAGTGTTTCACCCCAAAGCAGCTGAATATATATTCTTCTCCAGTGCACATGGAACATTTTCTAGAATAGACCATATGTTAGGCCACAAAACAAGTTTCAGTAAATTTAAGAAGATTGAAATCATATCAAGTGTCTTCTCTGACCAGAGTAGTATGAAACTAGGAATCAACTATATGAAAAAGAACTGGAAAATAAACAAACACATGGAAGCTAAACAAGCTACTAAACAATGAATGGGTTAACAATGAGATTAAGCAAGAAATCAAAAGATACCTAGAGACAAATGGAAATGAAAACACATTGACTCAAAATCTATGGGACACAGTGAAAGCAGTCATAAGTGGGAAATTCATAACAATACAGGATTAACTCAAGAAACAAGAAAAATCTCAAATAAACAATCTAAACTAACACAAAAACTTAAACTGACATAAAAAGAATAAAAGTAAAAGAAGTAAGAAAAGAACTGTCAACAACCTCAAAGTAGGTAGTAGGAAGGAAATAATAATAATAATAATAGTGAGTGGAAATAAAATAAATAGAGTCTAGAAAAACAATATAAAGGTCAATGAAACCAAGAACTGGTTCTTTGAAAGGATAAACAAAATTTATAAACCTTTAACCAGATTCATCAAGAAAAGAGAGGACCCAAATAAATGAAATCAGAAATGAAAGAGATGTTACTAAGACTTCACAGAAATACAAAAGATTATAAGAAAATACTACAAGCAATTATATGCCAACAAATTAGACAATCTGGAAGAAATGAATACCTTCCTAGAAACATATAATCTCCCTGAGTCAAGAAGAAACAGATAATCTGAACCTACCTATTATCACCAACAAAATCAACTCAGTAATCAAAAAACTTCCCAAAACAAAAGTCCTGGAGTGGATGGCTTCATTGAAGAATTTTACCAAATATTCAAAGAAAAATTAACACCTGTTCTTCTCAAACTAGTCCAAAAAATTTAAGAGGCGTGAAGGTTCCCTAACTCTTTTGTTGAGGACACCATTACCCTGATTCTAAAACCAGACAAAGATAGTTTAAAAAAAAAAGGAAACTATAGGCCAATACCCTAATGAACATCGAAGCAAATATCCTTCACAGAATATTAGCAAATGGAATTCAGCAATACATTAAAAATATCATAACGATGATCAAGTTGGATTTATTCCCAGAATGCAAAGTTGCTTTAATGTTTGCAAATCAATTAGTGTGATACAATACATTAACAAACTGAAAGATAAAAATTATATGATCATATAAATAGAAGCAGGAAGTGTTTGATAAAATCCAGAATTCATTTATGATAAATCTCTCAACAAAGTAGAACTAAGGGAACATACCTCAACATAATAAAGACCATATATAACAAACCTAGAGCTAACATCATACTCAATGCAGAAAACCTAAAAGCACTTTCCTTAAGATCAAGAATAAGACAAGGATGTCCACTATCTCCACTTTTATTCAACATTGTATTGGAAGTCCTACCTATAGCAATCAGACAAGAAAAAGAAATGAAATGCATTCAAATTGAAATAGAAGTAAAACCGTCATTATTTGCAGATAACATAATACTATACACAGAAAACCCTAGAGAGTCTATCAAAAATCTATTAGAACTGATAAATGAATTTGGTAAAGTAGCAGCATACAAAATTAATACTCAAAGAGTTGCATTTTTATACAACAATAATGAACTATCAGAAAGACAAATTAAGAAAACAACCTCCTTTACAATTATATCAAAAACATTAAAATACCTAGGGATCAAATCAATCAAAAATGTAGTTGTTCTCAGAAAATTATGTCTCTAAAAAAAGAAATTGAAGAAGATACAAGCAAATGGAAGCATATATGTGTTCATTGGTTGGAAGAATCAACATTATTAAAATTGCCATACTACTTAAAGTAAACTATAGATTCAATAGAATCTCTATCAAAACGCCAATGGAATTTTCTAGAGAACCAGAACAAATAATACTAAAATTCATATGGAAACATAAAAGATCCCAAATAGCCATGGCAATCTAGAGAAAGAACAAAGCTGGAGATATCACACTACCTGATATCAAGCTATATTACAAGGCTGTATTAATCAAAACAGCATGGTACTGGTATAAAAACAGAAACACAGATCAGTGGAACAGAATAGAGAGCTCAAATAAATCCACATCCATGTGGTCATTTAATCTATGATAAAGGAGGGAAGACTATACAATGGAGTAAAGACAGTCTCTTCAATAAATAGTGTTGGGAAAACTAGACAGATACATGCAAAAAAAATAAACTGGACCACCTTCTTATATCTTATACGAGAATAAATTCAAAATGAATTAAAGACTTATGTGTAAGAACTGAAATCATAAAACTCCTAGACAGTAACTCAAAGGCAGTAAACTCTGATATTGCTATTAGTATTTTTTTTTCCTGATATATCTCCCTGGGCAATGGAAACAAAAGAAAAAATAAACAAATGGGACTACATCAAACCAAAAATTTTTTGCACAGTGAAGGAAACTATCAACAAAACAAAAAGACAACCTATTGAATGGGAGAAGTTATTTGCCAATGATATTTCTGATAAGGGGTTAATATCCAAAATTTATAAAGAGCTCATATAACTCAACACCCAAAAAACAAACAATCCATCTAAAAAATGGATAGAGTACCTAAATAAGTATTTTTCCAAAGAGGAAATACAGATAGATGGCCAATAGACATATAAAAAATGCTCACTAATCATCAGAAATGCAAATTAAAAGGTTACTAATCATCAGAGAGATGCAAATTAAAACCACAGTGAAATATTACATCTTCTAGATTGGCTATCATCAATAAGTAAAAAAACAAGTACTGGTGAGGATGTGGAGCAAGGTACCCCACATGCACTCGTGTTGGTATTGCAAATTGGTGCAGCCACTATGGAAAACGATTTGGAGGTTCCTCAAAATATTAAAAATAGAACTACCTTTTGACCCAGCAATTGCCCTTCTGAGTATTAATCCAAAGATAATCAAAACACTAGTTATATATAATCTCCAGAAATCCAATACTTTCATTGTTTTAAATTAAAAAAAATTTTTTTTAGCCAATAGACAGGTACAATAAGGCCAAAACCCATTCATCTGTAACAGGTAGAATAAGATAACCTTATTTGTTCAGATAGCTAAGGCATTAAGATTTCTATTTGCCCTTGATAATCAGTTTTTAAGTAGGGTAGGTGTAGCTGCTTAGGCAAGAGAATCTTTTCAGCTGCTTGTTCTTTTAAAAAAGCTTTTCTTTCCCATTTTTTCCCTTTGGTTCTTTTAGTCTCAGGTAGTTTTTGGCTGTATTTACATTTTTGATTATCTGTTAGAAAGGCCTTGGAGGTTACAGAGGAAGCTTTAAAATTTCTATTTGACTTTGAAAAATTAGCTTTCAATTTTGTCAAATTTCTGATCATAAAGTTATTAAATGCTTTGCAAGATTTTCTCAGGTTTCAGGCAGGATAAACAGTAAGAAATATTAATGTACCTAGTCAGTTGTACAAAATTTCTTTTAGGATATTTTTTACAGAAATTATTTTATCTTCTAGAAACTTCTGCTTATCAAAGATTGTATTTCACTGTTCGAGAGGGTTGGATTCTTCTACTTATAAAATCTCTTTTGACAAACAACACAGCAGAGACAAAAAGAAGAGGAAACAAAAGAGTGGAACCAAATGAGTACTCACCCATCAGGGAAACCCCTGGCAGTTGCTTATCCACCAGGACACTTCTTACAAGTGCAAGAGCTATGAAAAGTCTCTCCTGAGGGGGAAAAATAAGATTTTTTTCCCCATGAGGTAGTAAGCTCCTGCGGCACTAGGACAATCATCCTGGGGCAATTGCCTCCTCTCCCTAGAGGGAATAACCTCTCATAATCTCAAGTAGAGGTATTTAACCTCAATGAAAAAGGGAAAGAAGTCTGAACCTAAGAAGGCTTCAGTTAACAAGATAGCAGTCCATGGAAGCAGTGAGCACAAAAAGGACTCTGTAGTTATTATATCCAAATCCAGATTATGCTGCTCCCTGAAGGTGAAGCCATTTTAGATCCCACTCCTGACGTCAGACATGTTAACCTAAAAATAAAAGGTCAAAGTGAGAGGCAACAAGGATTTATTCAAGATTTTCTTAAAAAAAAAAAAAAATAGCTGTTTGGGAAGCATTGAATCAGGCAGAAACCCAACTAGTATCCCAATCAGGAGACAAAGGCATGGGGTAATTTATGAAAAAGGGAAGGGGAACAACATCAATAGAAGGAAGGCATTTCTATTGGCGCAAACTAACATAGTGACATTAATTCTAAAGAATATTTTTAATTTTTAGCCTAGTAGTCATCAGTCTGGTCGTCAGAAAATTTACTTTCTTATTATCTTTGTAATTATTAGAATTGGTTTATAAAAAGCTCTGTTTAATTGGCTTAAAAAATTAAGCACTTATGTAAATTAAGTAATACAACAGAAATTAACAGAAATGCTTTTCAATATCCCATGATCTTGGAAATATTTAATATTAAAGATAATATTAATTTAGTTGGTTTAATTAAAACAGGCATGTCTTTAGAGTTATTAACTTAATATTTTTATCTGGATTTACAAAAAGAAAAATTCATTTTATCTCTGTTACAAGGGTTTCTCAAAGGGAAATTAGCTTGGGATAAAAACTGACTTTGTCTAATGTCACTTAAAATGTTAATAAATAATGTAAACATAATTATTAAAAATTAATTAAATGTAAATATTTCCTTGAGATGTGATGTTGCTTTATGCCTAATCCAAGGGTTATTTTGCCCTACTTTAATATTCCAAAGGTTGAGGCATAAGGCATGCAAAGCAGTTCTTTTGAGATGGCAGCTCCAATTCCATTTTAAAGTGACTTTTTAAATATATTTTTACAGAATTTATAACATATAATTTACCACTAATTAGAAATACAAAACTAAAGTGAACTATAGCTTGCAAATAAAATACTACCAACAATATCCTGTTGTATAGTTGCAGTTATCAGTATTTAGTAAATAAATCAGATGCAATGCTGTATTCATTTTTTATAAATAAGAGCAGCAATGAATGTATAGTCTGTTTATTATCTGTGTTGCAATCCTGTGTGTGTGTATGTGTGTGTTGCCAAACACAATAAAATACCTAGAAAGTGCACAGCTCTACGTTGTAATGTGTTTTCAATTAGGGTTTCCTTGTGGATAGCATAGCTTCAGTCTGTTAATTTTCTCATATTAAGAATTTAAAAATATTAATGCTTGTAAACTACAGGGCTGAGGTCCCTTGGTATATGTAAAGTGTTGTGCCCAAAGTTGCGAATCCCAGAAGACCACCAAGGAACCAACACTGATGCAATCACATGAGGGTTTTTATTCAGACTTGAGTCTGGACTCTCGACCGACACTGATGCAGCAGTGTTGGAACAAGAGCCCCGAACCCTGGGCAAGGGGGTATTTGTACAGAGCAAGCGCGGAAATTCCAGACTTGTCCCTACCTGATTGGCGGTATCTAGGGTGGTGTGAGGTTAGGTAGGGGTTGATTGTTTTTTTTTCCTTTTCAGCAAGGGGTCACTGCAGCTGAAAGCATTTTTACCTTTCACTAAGGGTCAGCAAGGGGTCACAGCAGCTGAAGGCATTTTACCTTGCACTAAGGGTCAGCAGGGGTCACAGCAGCTGAAACTAAGTCCCTTTCATAAAGATTCTTTCTAGAGAAGCTAATTTGGAATGATCCAGACAAAGGTTTATTTCAAGGGACCTTTTGAGGGCTTTACTTACTCCAAGTTTCTATTGATTCATTTACAATATTGAGTGCATATTATTTGTAAGGCTCAGTATAGCCTAAAGTGGGGAGTCTTGGGCTCAGAATGCGAAACAAAGTGGGTAGTGATATTAGAGGGAGTCAGTTCTGTGGTATTTTAGAGCCTGGGCCTAGAAATAAGGTTCACTTTGGTTTCAATTCCCATTGCACCACTCACTAGTTGTGTAATCTTGTGCCAACCATGGGAATATATAATGCCTACTTCATAGAGCTGTCAGGAGGGAAAAATTAGATCATTATAAAAGATTTTGTACAGTATTGGTGCATAACGTTTCAGTTAAATCCATTAATCCCTTTGCTACTCAAGAAATAGTTGTGTAAAAAGTACTCTTTAAATTTTTACACATGGTTATTTTGTTTTTATGAAAATGCCCAGATTTAAGCAGAGTGGTTTTAAATTTTTTATTTTGGTTGATCTGGTTAATTTTTTTGAGTCTTAATTTTTAAGACACATGAAAAATTGGAAGTGGAAAAGGCTTTTGAGGTTATCTGGTCCTCTGTCTGGAGATATGATTTTTACCCTTCTTCCCCTTATATTTAAAACCAGGAAATAAATACTATTCCCTGGACTATTCTAGCTATTGGTGGAATAAAGAAATAAAATGAGAGGAAAGGAAGGCCAATGGAATAAATATGTAAGGGAAGAGACTAGTGGGAGGGGCACTGTAAAAATGAGTATAGGGAGCATAAACTAAAAGGGAGAAATACAAGAGAAGGAAAAAGACAGAAAAGGTGACTTGAAACAAGTCAAGAAGAGTAAGAAAAGAGAAAGGGGAAAGTACAGAACGATAGCAATTCGTCAGTACAGTCACCATTTAAGAGTCCTATTTCTGAGTTCTGATCATTGTAAAATGCATGACTATTCAAAGGCATTTGCTTAACTTTTCTGAGTCGTGTTCTTTGGTGGGTCTGAGGTGGACCCTTGTCTGAGTTCTTCCAAGTTCGATTCCTGCACGCGAAGCCTTTGCACTCTTTGGCCGCTCACGGCGTCCCGTCTCCCTGGAGATAGGCGAGAGGCGGGACTTCCTCTCCACGCACGAGCACTTCCGCCTCGAGCCGGAAACGTCAGGGCTAACCGGAAGAGCCCCTTCGCGTGGGGATTCGAGTCCTGGCACCGCGCGCGGCGGTGTTGGGAGTGGCCGGCCCGGGTTCCCGGGTCCGGCGCGGCGATGCTGACCCCGGCGTTCGACCTCAGCCAGGACCCTGCCTTCGTGACCGTCGCCATCCGCGTGCCTTACGCCCGAGTCTCCGAGTTCGATGTCTACTTCCAGGGAGTCGACTTCAAGTTCTACGCTAAGCCGTATTTCCTCAGGCGAGTTCTGGGGGTCTGGCCGCGGGGAGCGTGTTTTGGCGACTCCTTCATTCATTAACTCATTCGATAACTGCTTCTCGAGGGAGGATTTCCGAGATTTCCGCAGCTGCTTTTGGCTCCTGTGATGTGAACTCTTCCAGGCGTGCGTTCTGGACGCTGCCGAAGCTGACCGTTTTATGAGACCTTCTTGGATCCCCCCGTGAAAGAGATTTTGAGCCACCTTAAAATGTGGAGTTTGGGACCGTGCAGCTTCCCGGTTTCTATCATGTCGCCCGGGTTCTCGTCCCTTCCTTTTTCTGTTCTTTTATTTCGCTCTGCGTGAGTCCTTGCTCCTGGACGGCGCGCGCTGGCTTCCTGACTGGCCGATCCATTGGGCTTTTCTCAGACCAAGTTCTGTTTTTCCACCTCTTGGCTGACGCCCCCCACTTCCTGACATACTCGCCTTCCTTGGCACCCTTGACACCAGAGTAACCTTGTTCTCCTACCTCTCCCTTCCTTAGCTGCTACTTGTCTGTTCGGTGGTGCTCCTTAACCGTGATTGTCCTCCGTCAAGTCTCAGGGAGGGGCCTTCAAGCACTTGTCTTTTTGCATCTTTTCCTTGCAGAACCGTGGTGTAACAGTAATAACAGCCAACACGATTCTCCTTCCGTGTGAAGGGCTAGCAATGAGTTAAGTACTTTATCTCATTGAATCTAGACGGCCATCCTTGGAAATAGGCATTATTATTAGCGCCATTCACCTGAGGACACTGCCAGATGATTCTTCCTAAACATTGTCAGTCCTCCTCTTTTCTAGGAGGGAAAATTCATTCTGCTGATCTTTCTCATTCAGGATTTATTCTGCTAACCTTTCTCTACTTTTCCTGCCCTAGTTCTTTCCTAATACAAACCTTTCTCCCTAAGTAAGCAGGTTCCTTCTCTGGGCCTGAACCAGTTTTGCTCAGATATCCATTAGGCTGGAACTTAAACAACCTACTTGAATATAGTGAACTTCTCTATATCTTTACTCATTTATTTCTTTAATTTATTTATCAAGCTTATGGTATATACCAGGCTCTATTTTCAGTATTGGGGATGTAATAGTGCTTCCTGTAGTTTACATTCTAGTGGGGAAAGAAAAAGTAATAAACAAGTAAACATATATCTACAACTTGCAGTAAATGCACTAAAGGGATAGAGAATAAAAAAGAAGCCCGTGTTTATATAAAGTGGCCAGGGAAGGCATTTCTAGCGAGGTGATTTTTAAGCCAAGACATGAAAAAATTGAAGATGATGATGGCGTAGCAAACATTTATTGAATTTTTACTTTGGGTTAGCGCTTCACGTGGATCATCATCCCATTTGATGTTAGGGCAGTCCTACATGGTGTTGTGCAACTACAACCTACAAAACAAATTGAGGTTAATTGTGAGACTTAATTAGCCGGCTGGCGACTGACCCTCTACCACGCAGGGTTAGAAGGGACCAGTGCCAGGTTCTTAGGGGAGGCAGTTTATAAAGCCTCCCTGCTACTGTATTCTGGAATAAAGTAAATTAAAAAACAGAAGTTAGTTCTTCACAAAGCTAGCAGGAGTTAGCTATTACAAAGATAAATGTAGCCAGGAATTTGCTAGTTTTAAACATGGCCTTGCAGATGTTCTTGTTTTCTGTACCCTAGAATGTTGCGCTCTTCTCTCTTCATGCTCGTCTTTTGACTGATTTACTGCCTAGAGATATCACCTCCTTGTGGCTGCTTCACTGGGAAGTTTTAACCCTTACAATAGTAGGTTCTATTATTTACCCATGTTACAGGCAAGGAAACAGAGGCTCAGAGAAAAAATTGTTACATGAGATAAGATTGTGAAATAAAATGAATACAATAAATTTTTAAAGTAAAAATTACTCTGCTCAAATCAGGGCGTTTTGGTGAAAGCAAAATAAGAAGTAATGTGTGAAATAACTTAAAGAGTACTGTCCACACAATTTTATCCATTCTTTGAGTATCAGAGTCTTGGGAATTGGGCATACCTGGGTCTCAGGACATTTAGAGTTTTGTGACTTTGGGCAAGTTATTCAGCCTCAGTTTCCTAATTTGTAAGATAGGACTAAATATTAGTGATCTTAAAGAGTCGTCGTGAGGATTACATATATAGTCCTTATTACCATGCCTGGTAATTAACCATGTGTTCAATAAACAGGCATTATTATTTATTAAGGGCCTGCTGTTGCAGTTATCTATTGCTGGATAAGCAAGCAAGCAGCAACAATTATTTAACAACAATTATTTAACTCCCTGTCCTGGTTTTTGTGTGTCAGGAATTTGGTGAGGGCTTGGCGGGACTGTTCTGGCTTGAGATCCTTAATTCAGTTGTGGTCACCTGGTGGTTGGATCTGGAACAGCAAGGGCCTAAGCAGCTGGGGACTGTTGAGGTGAAATGGGGGAGGGTATCTCTCTTCCTGTAGTCTTAGGTTCTTCCTGTGTGGTCTCTTTTGTGGTCTAATTTGTGATTCCTGCAGGGAGTTAGACCACTAACAGGGTAGCAGAAGGTTTCTGGAGCTAGTATTTCAGCCAGCAAGGCAGGATCCTTATCTTTTATGACCTAACCTCAGAAATCAGTGTCACTTCTGCTTTATTTATTAGTTCAAACAGTTCCAGAAACCCACTCAGTTTTAAAGAGAGGGAACATAGACCCCACTGTTGGGAGAAGTGATGTGTGATGAGCCATCTTTGAAAATACTGTTTGCTATAGTATATCAAAGAAGAACAAAACCTTGACCCTCTCCTTGAGTTATTCAGAATCTAGCAGAGGAAGCAGATATGTGAACAAATGTGATTTTACTATTTCATAGTAAGAATTTATACTTATGAAGAGTCTACGAGAAGGGAGCTAATAATAATAGCTTGTATTTTTTGAATGCTTACATACTGTGTCAGCCACTACGCTCTTTGTATTATCATTTCCTTCTCATAGTAACCCTGGGATAGATTCTGTTATTTTTCCCTTTTACACATGAGGAATATGAACCTTGAAGTTACTTAACTTATTTAAAGAAAGTTATAGAGCTGGTAAATGGCAGAGCTGGACTCAATTCAGTTTCTGATAAAGTTTGTCATGATTATAACTAATTTAACCATAAACTACTTATATTAGGTTTAGAAGGGATCTAGATTCAGAAAATGCATTGTAGCTCCAAGAAACATTGGGATCAAAGGTAAGTAGATTATGAATCCCTGGGCCTATTGGGGTCTGTTGTTGTTGTTGCTGTTATTACTGTTAGAGTAGAAAGCAAGGTAAAGGAGTGGTATGGGAGGAAAAGAGGCTCATATTTTAAGTTTGGAATGGAATGGTGTTGGCTTTATATGCCATACCAATGAATTTAAATTAGTCAGTGTTGGGCAGCCATAGAAACTTTTTCAGATATAAAAAGTGACAGTCTTCTGTTTTAGAAAAAATTTTTTAAGACCTGGACCAGGTTAAGGCTGGAAGGCTGAACCAGGGTAAAACTGGAAACAGGAAAATCAGTTCATCATTTCCTTTAGTATGAAAGAAGGGGAAATCCCAATATGGTAATTATGAGATTTAAGAAAAACACTTTGTTTTCTGCTTTTTTTAGTAGTAATTTCCCAAAAAAAACAATCATTTTTGTTGTTTCTTTATTGTTTCCCATTTTGTTTGTTTGTTTGTTTTTGGAAGCTAGTTAGTCTACTTTTATGAGCCCCTGCTGTGTCAGGCACCAGATATAATAAATAGCTTTCTTATGTATTAGGAAGGGGGAAGTACTATAACAATAATGATAACTAATATTAATAGTGGTTCTCTTTTTAGTATCTGTTTTATTGGTGACTAGAGAGTATTCAAACAGAAGAATCATCTCTGGTTTCTTTTTTCTTAGCTAGGGAAGAAATCTAAATTATTTAGCTTGTAAAATGTTAAAGAAATGCTGAGGGATTTTCTTTTAAAATGGGTGATAGATTTCAGTGGGTGAATGTGTATACCATTGTCAATTGCCATTTATTATAGTTTAATATAGTTTAAATTATTGTAATTTAAGATTCATGAGAGTTTATGTTAAATCTGCAGATTAACCCTTCCTGGAAGAATTGTAGAAAATGGAAGTGAGCAAGGGTCCTATGATGCAGATAAAGGTATTTACTTAGGAATTTTTGTTAGTTTTGTTCTTTGTATTCTTCATGTTAGAATAACTACATAAAAATCTTTTGAGATGCTGTGAGGACCTTTTTGGCGTATTGCAAATGCAGTCTGTCCCTGTCACTCTCTGTTTCTCAGTGTTCAGGGCATTTTATTCATGGATTTCTTAATAATAACAGTCTCTTCCCATCTTTTAAAACTTGTAAAATGTTACAATATTTCACAATATTATTCAAAGTAAAGTCAAATTAAATAATCTGGTTTTATTTTCTAGGAGTTTTATTTTCCACTTTTTCTACATTATTAAGTAAAAGATGTAGATGGTTTTAGCTGTGAATCAAATTTTTCTTGTACAATTTTAAACTTAAAATTTAATATTGCTAACCAATGTCACCATTAAAAAAAATTAATAACATGTAGGTGAGAGAGAAGGAGTCCATAAGTGGCATTTGAAGACTGACTGAATTTCCTTCTCATGATTGATAAGTTCTTCATTTCAGCTAGCCATGAAACCATTTATTTTTCCATTATAGAAACCCCTGGGATTTTCCTTCGTTACTGGATGTGGAATAAGAATACATTGTGTTCTTTTGTGTAATTTATTCAGTGAATATTTATTGATCTTGGTGAACCAGGGTAGGAGAAGGAAAATGGGATGAAAGAGTTAAATGACAAAGTTCTATATTTCTTCTGTAAGAATATTTGTTCGAAGTTTTATATTGCCAATAATGTACGGTAATCAATGTGATAATGAAGTGTAATGAAACTGCCTTCCTAGGTAGTAAATCTGCTTTTAATTGCAGATGAGTTGCATATTAAAATAAAATTATTGAATTTTAAAAGTACACAAGGGTTTAGGAAGATTGTATATTTGGAAATATTTGGGCTGAGTTGTATTTGATATATTAGGATAAGGTTCAGTACACGGAAAGAGGTAAAATGTTTTAAAATATAAGAGTAATGACTAATGTAATAAGTTCATAGGAGAGTCTAGATTAAGTTGATAAACCCAGTCAAGGAAAGAAAATAAGTACATAGATAGAATTTGTGTCTAAAGCCTTAGACAGACTTTAGGGGTATATCTTCAGATATCAAAGAGCATAAAGCCATAATTGCTTTATTTAAGATTTTGTATAATTTTGAAACTGCGCTTTTCTTCATTGGATATCTTGATTTTTTACCCCCTTACTTTGGAAATGAATTCTATAAGTAGCTACTGGTTAGTTCCAAGCTATTACCTTTTTAGGCCATTGAGTTTTAGATGTTTTGATTTGGACTTTTGTTATTTTCAATCGTTAGGTGTTACTGCATAAGACTAAAGCATTCTGCAGCTTTAACATTAACTTCTTATAGAGATGACAGCTGAATTGGGTTCTGAAAAACCTTTTTCTATTTTGACTTTTACTAAGTTTATGATAAAGGCATAATTTTGGAGTTCTATAAAGTAGAATTCTATTTTAACAAGATATGTATTTCTTAAATATACTCATGTAGTCTTTGAATATTTTAATCTTGCTAAGCTTAAAACTAATTTATCTTTAAGGAATTTTTACCATTCAGTTGCCCAAAGAAACTCCTGGCCAGCATTTTGAGGGGCTGAACATGTTAACTGCTCTTCTGGCACCAAGAAAATCCAGGACTGCGAAACCACTTGTGGAAGAAATAGGTATGTTTATTGCAATTGAGGGAAAATGAAGAAAATATTTGGAATGCTGTGCATTTTTAGGGAGAAAGGGATATAGCAGACAGGAAATTGGAAAGAATACATCAGGTGACAAGATAAAAGGTGATGTGAAATTGTGTGAAAATAGCTCACTTGGTTACGTATAATTTAAAGAGGATCTCTCTTGAACTAGTAGATCAGTCATATGTTTGGACCAATTGAAATAACATGTCTGTCTTTGGCAAAATATTGATCACTTGAGCTAAGATCAGAAGTGTATAATGATTTACATGAAGTGAACACCACTTGAGTCAAGAAATGGGACATTTCCATTCCACAGAATCCCACTTGGTATCTCCTCTCAGTTATTTTTTTCTCTCTCCTGGCTTCTTTCACTTTTTTTTTTTTTTTTTTTTTTTTTGGTGAGATTTATTCATATATGGCTAAGGTCTATTTACTTTCATTGCATTTGTTATTTATATATCCTGTTATTGATGACCTGTGGATTGATTCCATTTTGGGGGCTATCAAGAATTGTGGGGCTATGCATATTCTTGTACATATCTTTTGCTGCAACATAGGTAGACATTGTTTCCCATACATTTTCTTCCTCAAGATCTACCTAGGAAATCCAGTACTTTAAAAAAAATTAATATTAACACATTTAGGTACTTCAGAGGTCTCTGGGGAAGGAGTAGAAGATGATGATGAAGAGTTTGACTGGGAAATTGAACAGTTCCCCTATAATGAGGTATCAGAAAGTGCTCTCAACCCACAGTACCACTATGGATTTGGAGACTTACGATCAGGAGTGTTTCAGAGGTTACAGGTATGTTGTCTGTCTAAAAGACCTGGATATATAGGGTTTTACCAAATGGATATTTTATTTTTGGTCTGCTCAAAAAAACTGGGAGGTTTTTTTTGTTTGTTTTTGTTTTTTTATAGAGTTGATGTATTTAGCACACAAAGTACATCTCCTTGTATGCATTCATTACACAGGTGTTCACTCCTTTCCATTGTAGTGACTGCTCTGCCAAGTCTTAGTATATTTACTAATGAAAGACATTCTGTTACTCTTTTTTTTTTCTACGTATTCTAGACATAATTAAGTGTCTAAAATACAAAATGGAACCCCCTTTCATAATTCCTGGAAAGCTTCATGTTTTATACTTCTGAAAAATGAAAATTGTGTACTTATGGACTGATGTCTTTCTATTTTATTGATAAATTAGACAGAATGTTCTCGGTGAGAATGAGGTTGTGTTGTTTGATCAAATTCTTTATTTTTTGGTGTACAGTGGGCACTATTATCTGTTTACTCTTGTTAGGGGTTAAATGTACTCTCTTTTTAATAAAGCCTTATTATTTATGTTAGGTTAAAAAGTTATAAAATCACTTTCTCTTCCTCAAATGAAGTAGGAAATTCTACTTCATTTAGGGTATGTAGAGAAGTTGAAATGAATGAAATAGAGATTTTAGATTATTTTGTACTTACATTGTTTATAAAAAATGTATGCCTAGAATATCAGGTTATGAAAGTGTTGGTGAACCATTAATTTGGGGTGTCTTAATTTTTTTTTAAATGAAAGACATGGTTAACCATTTTTTTTTTTTTTGTACTTCATCACAGTCTGGGTAGAGGAGGTTCATTCTTTTTAGAATGTGGTTTATTATACGAAGACATATTTGAGTGTACCAGGGAAAGGTAAATGACCTTTGTTGTAGTCTCACTTCTATTTCTATTTAGACTTGGGATCCCAGCTCACTTATTTGACCACAAAAAGTTTCATCTCCTCTTTGTATATTCTTAGAGATAACTTTGTTCACCTACTTTATCAGGCCATTTAGGAGATTTAGAGAGATAGGACATTGCATAAATTCTTTGAAAACAACTATAAGATACTAGAAATACCTCTGTCCTTGAAAAATATAAAATGCTCTCAAGATGCCTTAAAAAGAACAAAATTGGGATTTACTTAGGAGCAAATAATGCTGAAGAAGTATTTCCTTCAAAAACCTGATATAGGATGTGGTTCCATAGTGTAGTGGTTAGCCCGTCTACTTTACATGCAGAAGGGTCTGGGTTCGTGCTCCATAGTCTATGGCCATGCCACCCTGAACAAGCCCAATGCCTGATCTTGGAAGGTAAGTAGGGTCAGGCCTGGTTAGTACTTGGATGGGAGACCACCTAGGAAGACCAGGTGCTGTAGGCATAAATAATAATAATAAAAAATCCTGAGATACTTTCCTGCTGAATTATGATCTCTGTATTCTCTCTTTCTAATCACATTCTCTGATCATTTCTGAGGTAGCAAAAATAGAGTCAGTTTTGTCTGCAGCAGAAAACTATAGAGAATGAACTTCACTTGTTTGGCTGAGAGCTAATTTGTGGTCAGTCTGTTTTGGGCTTACCTGTCTAAAGCTATAAATGAATGAATGGAAAAGTCACCTAGGTTGTACATTCATCCAGACTTAAAATGCTTCCTGAGTTCAGGGAACTTGGTTTCTTAATTGCTCCTGCTTTTGAAGGAAGATCCTTGAAAGAGATTTCTGCCAGGTTAGTGAGAAGATGCAGGAATGCCATAACGTGAGCCTAGACCAAGTCCCTTTAGGTCTATTGAAAACATTTACTAAATAAGTAATTTAGGTTGATCTAAGAAAGAAGTTATATTTAAATATTCTTTGTATCTTCTTGAATGCCTTAAATAATATACCAAATCCCTAGATAGCTATTACCCAGCTTAAAAAAATTAAATATTACCAGCACAGTTGGAGCCCTGTGTATCCTTTCCTGATTATGTCCCTCTGTTTCTCTGTCAGAAATGAACCATTGAATTTAATGTTTATTATTCCTGAGCATTTAGCTTGATTGTCGAAAATCATTAAACTCTTCTTCAAATTTTAATGAAATGAACATTGCTACTCCAGCTTGAATGCACGTTTTTCTCAATGTAGAAAAAAAAGCTGTGTATGTGACAGAGCTCTCAGGGGTAATATATAAATAGTAATACCACTAATAATAAAGGTTTATAGCCCCACGTATGTAATACTGGGATCACAAAAAGTTCTAAAACTAAAAGTTTTCTTATGTTTAGTTTGCTGGCAAACCCTGATCTAAATCTGATGTGAGTTTTTTAATAGTTTACTTCCATTTAGTGTACATATTTAAAGATTTTGCTATAGAAATAGTCATGTATTTAAATATGGGGTGCTGGCCCAGTCTTCTTCTTAGAGGGGGTTAAATAAAATATGGTATTTATGTGTACCATATTACTTTTGTAAACTATTCAAAGAGTTTGAATCCTGAAGCTTACCCTTCTTCAGGGAAATTGGGTAACAGATGTGAACCTCCAGTGTCTGTGCAGCAATAGCTAACATCTACTGAGCTTGCATGTCTCTGTGCTGGGAGCTGTGCTGAGCTCTTGTGTATATTGGTTCCACATTACTATTCTGTCATGGCATCATTGCTATTGTATGTGCATATTTTACTAGTGGACTCTCCAATTGGTATATGTAGTCTTTAATGAATATTGTGTTTTATTGCATGAATTAAATTTGGTGTCTTTCATGACGATTAAGAAATATCAGAACTTTCGAAATTATGTGAATCAAGATGCCAAGAATTAAAGGATGCTTTCCTTGAGGTATCAGGGTATTTTATGAGATAATGCCACAAAAATCTTACATAAGTAGTGTTAGTTGCAGAGTTCTTTTGCATTTACCAATGCTCTATTTGTGACATTCATACAATGTGGTTAAAAACTGAGTGATCATATAAGATCAATATGACCCTTTTCCTATGCCTATAGTAGCAAAAAGAAATAAACAATTCCTGCGTAAATAAGAGCTTTGAGAACATCTCTTCGAATTTAAAAGTATGTATTTAGGAGAAATAGCCATTTTTTCAAATGATATTTTCTCTTAGGTTTTTAATTTCTCTGCTTCTGCCTTTGGATAAGAAGATATTCGTAAAGTTTTGTTGACTAATCATATTTTACTATTATTTTTCCAGTCACTTTTTTCTCCCTTAAATGAAAAAAAAAATAGCTTTATTTTCTCTGCTGATAAAAGCAATATGTAATCTCTATAAAAATAAAGTAAAACATAATTCCAATACTCAGTTACCTTCTCTTAATTGAATAATTTAGCCATATGGAAGGGCTAGTCTAGTCTTTCATGTTTTTTATCTCCAGACATTTACACAGGGTTTACATATGAAGTTTTATATTTTATACCGATAATGAGAAGAAAATAAAAATATTTTTGCTGAAACAAATATATTTCGACATTCCTCCCCTCTGCCTTCACACATATCTTCTTCTTTTCCTTTCTGAAATTGCTGTCAGCTACCAGGGTACCTTTGGAAAACTGCCCTAGCTGCTCAAAGTCAAGGCTCCGCAACAGCTTCTGGCAGCCGTGACTGCAAGCAGTAATAGTCCTAGAGTCTCTGGTCGCCAACCCAGCAAGCTCCCATGACTGCTGCTGTCAGCAGCTGTAGGACTCTGACTTTGGTCCTTTCCTTCCCTCAGCTATACTGGAAACCTTGTGAATATGTTAACCTTACATGTCAAAAGGAACTTTAGATGGGGAGATTATCCTGGATTATCTAGATGGACCTAGTCTAATCACATGGACCTTATAAGAGGGAGGTAAGAGAGTCAAAGTGAAAAAGAGAAGGCCTGTGATGATGGAAGCTGAAGGAGGAAAGACATTACAGTTTGGGGCGATAAGCCAAGAAATGAGGATAGTCAGCCTCTAATGTGAAGAAGGCAAAGAAACAGATTCTCCCCTGAAATCTTAAATAAGAAACCATACTTTGGACTTCTGACCTCTAGCACTGCCAGAGAAAGAAATGTGTGTGTGTTAAACCACTAAGTTTGTGGTAATTTCTTATAGCAGCAAGAGGAAACTTATACTCAGTCCTAGGATGGAAGAGTCACTAGACTCATTTTTTTAGTAAGGAAGCTGAGGTTCATAGAGTTTGAGTACTTAGACTGGAGCTGGGTTTTAAATTCAGGTTTGTCTGTTTTTGTTTTGTTCGTTCATTTATTTTGTATTTTTAGATCCCACATATAAATGAAACCATAGGGTTTTTGTTGTTCTCTGTGTGACTCATAGAAATAGAGACCAAAAGGATGGTTATCGTAAGGGAGAGTATGTTGGGGATGGGTGAAAAAGGTGAAGAGGAACGTAGTCAATAATATTGTGATAAGTTTGCACAGTTACATGTTTAATAGACTCAGTGGGATTACATTGTAAGGTATAAAAATGTCAGATCACTATATTGTACAACCGAAAGTAATATAACTAATATATACCAATTAAAATTAAAATTTTAAAATAATTAAATTCAGATTTGGCTAACACCAAAGTCATGCTTTTTCTACTTTATCAGGCTACTTTCAGGAGAATTGGGGCTGGAGGGGGGACTATGTGTGTCTCTGTGTACATGTGTTCATGTGTACATGTGCAGGAAACTCCTTGGGGCTAGAAAGAAGAAAGCAGTGATTCAAGGGTGCTAGTGAGAGGGACTTGAGGTCCATAGGCAGGAAATGGCTATCGTAGTACTCATCTAGCTGAGTTAAGTCCTGCAGGTACAGTGTAACTTGTCTACTTCAAGGCCTATCTCAATTCCCTTTCCAGTTTTACAACTGGAAGAGCTAATTTCCAGTAGGTGAGGAAGGCTTGGAAGAAAGGAAGAGTCTACCTTGTACTACTTGGGGAAGAGCTGTTTCTGGTAGATTAAACTGGAACTCCCATGGAAACATTGCTGAGTGCTGGTTAATTAATTTGCATTGTGAGTTCTCTATTTCAAGTTTATTAAATTGAATGAACTCATTAGTTGTCTTATTTATAACATTTTTATAGGAAAATACATTTTAAGTCTCCAAAAAGTAAATTGCAAAAGGAATTTTTGAATATGCATTTTTATAATTTTGGGGATAGCCAATCTAGTTTTTGCCTAGAATGTTTGTTTAGAAGTATTAAAATATTTTGGATTGTGACTTCCAAAAAGGTCTCTGGGCCATTTCATCGTATTAGAATGTGCTTAGTTTAAATGTTGTTGATGTTACTTAAGCTGAATGGATTATGGTAGGGATGAGAGATTTTTTTTTTTAAGTGCAGAAATTTTGATTATGTGGGGAGTTTGTAAGTCTGTCCCTGACCAATTCAATGTAGCTCATTTCATTGAAGTGATTTTGCTTTATAGCAGTGGACTCTGAGCCTGATTATTGGGCACTTACCTGTCATTTCATTTACGAGTCTGTTTTAATAGTATGCTTGTTCAACTCTGCCAAGTTATTTCCCTTGATTGTTTTGCAGCGAATATTCTTTAAGCTTCTTATATTTTCTGTACTTCTCACTTGGGGTTGTTAGTTTGAGTGGGAGGTTGAAGGCAGAAAAAAACTATGGTTTTAGGAATATTTTGCGGTGTATAGATTCCTTCATAATTCCAGTCAAAAGAAAAAAGATCATATGATGGTATCCTAGGCAGTTTTCCTAATATACCTGTTTACTATGGAATTTGCTTTAGGAAACATACTACATATCAATATGTATACACCTAAGTGAAGGTGATTACACTAAAGTTAAATATTATTTAGGATTAGATTTTTAAATTTTCAAAAGAAAGTCTTTTACATCAGAATTGCCCTTAGAGAAAAAGAAAGCCTCATACACTGCTGATGGAACTGAAAATTGACTACAGCTACTATGGAAAACAGTATGGAGGTTCCTCAACAAACTAAGAATTGCTCATTATATGATCCAGCAATTCCTCTACTGGGTATTTACTCCAAAGACTTGAAAACCCATATCCAAAAAGATATTTGCACACCAGTGTTCATAGCAGTATTCACAGTGGCCAGGACATGGAAGCAACTGAAGTGTCCTACTGTAGGTGATTGGCTATACATATATACAATGGAATATTACTTAGCCACAAGAGATGAAATACTGCCATTTGCTAAGTGAAATAAGTCAGACAAAGTTGGAAACCATATGATATCATTTATATGTGAGGTATAAACCTGAAAGCAACAAACATGACAAACAAACAGACGCATGGACAGGGACAATAGACTAGTGGTTACTGTTACCAGAGGGTACGGGGACACAGGGAGGTAGATGGGTTAAAAGGGGTCAAATATGTGGTGACAGAAATCTGACTCTGGGAGGTGAACACACAATGTTATATATATATAAATGTCATATATATAAGTAAATGTTATATATATTTTATAAATGTTATATATATATAAAACATATACATATATATATGTTTTACTGTAGAATCGTACACTTGAAACTTACTGGATTTTGTTAACCATTGTCACTATAATAAAAAAAAATTGCTCTTAGAAATTTGTAAATCTCATAAAGTAGAATATACACAGTTTTGTGTGTAAGTTTTATATAGTGCTCCTTGAGACCAACTGAGCTCACTCATAGGAAGAAAGAAGGAAAGTCTATGTGTAGATAGATGTGTGATATTCAAACGTTTTTGTCTGTTAAAAAATGATTAAGACAATTTAGGTGATACAAACTTTAACACTTCAAGAAGCAGGTGGTCTCCACTCAGAGAACTGCAAAATGAGGCAAAAGTCAGGAAGCTTTTATAGGATAAAGAATAAAGAACAAGTAGATGAAAAATAGAAACAACTGGGGGAGGCCACCTCATCATCCTTGTTTGGAGTGAAGAGGAATAAGTTAATATAGAATCCAGCTTGAATATAGCTTGACATTTGGGGTTGGCTGACTGAATATACTACAGTTCTCATCAAGCAAAACATTTATAGGGACATGAAAGTTATCTAAGTTTTGGTTTGCTTACATGGCACCTGGGATAGGAACTCCATCTTGGGTATAGAAATTTATTTCAACATGCCTTTAATAACTTCACATCTTTAAGAGTAAATGGGGAATGATGGAGAATTAAATGTTTCAGCTTGCTTGCAGAGATTTATTCTATTCTGTTTGTTATGTTGAACTTTTATAGCCTTAAAATATCTTTAAAAAGTTTGTTATGAAGATTAAATGCAATAATTAATGTGAAAACTTCCAATATGGCCTGGCAAGTAGTAGATATTTAGCAAACATTGCTGGATTCGAATTAAATGTCACAGAAAGTATCATGGCTTACTGATCAATTAGATTCTTCTTGTGTTTCAACATTTTGTGTAAAATTTGGATTTTTCAGTGCTAAAATCTGATATAAAAGTCATTTTTTTCTTGGTATTCTTAGGATGAATTCAGTGATGTTGTAGATATTAAGGATCCGGATTTTACTCCTGCAGCTGAACGAAGGCGAAAACGCCTGGCTGCTGAGCTGGCCAAATTTGATCCTGATCATTATCTGTGAGTATTGAGAGTTTTTTCAAATATTTCTTTTGTTTTTTAATTACAGTTAACATAGAACATTATATTGGTTTCAGGTGTACAACATAGTGATGAGACATTTGCATAACTTACGAAGTGATCACCCCAATAGAAGTAGAACCCATCCGACAACATAAAAAGTTATTAGAATGTTATCAACAGTATTCTTTATGCTGTGCTATACATCACTGTGACTATTTTGACTATTTGGTAACTACCAAGCTATTCTTTTTAATCTTTCCCCCTTTTTGACCCACTCCCCTGTACCTCTTTTCAATCTGGCAACCATTAAAACCTCGGTATCTATGAGTTTGTTTTTGTTTTTAGTGTTCATTTTGCTTTCTAGATTCCACATATAAGTGAAATTATATAGTATTTGTCTTTCTCTGTCTCACTTATTTCATTTAGCATAATACCTTTAGGTCCATCCATGTTGTTGCAGATGACAAGATTTCATTCTTTTTTATGGCTTAGTAATATTCATTGTATATATGTACCACTTCTTTATACATTCTTCTGTTGATAGATACTTATGTTGCTTCTATAATTTGATTATTGTAAATAATCAGTGACCATTGGATGCATATGTCTTTTCACATTAGTGTTTTGGATTTCTTTGGATAAATACCCAGAAGTAGAATTGCTGGGTCTATTTTGCCTGATATTTGAATCTAAATGTCACAAGTAGTGGCATTTAGTATTGCTACCCCAGCTTTATGTTTTGTTTTCATTTTTATGAATATCTTTTTTTGTCTTTCAGTCTGTGTATGTCTTTTGATCTGAAGTAAGTCTCTTGTAAGCAGCATACGTAGGGGCCGTGCCTTGTTTTCTTATCCATTCAACCACCCTGTCTTTTAATTGGAGCATTTAATCCATTTACTTTTAAAGTAATTGTTGCTAGGTATGCAGGTATTGCCATTTTATTATTCATGTTTTTTATTTTTTCTCTTCTTCTTAAAGAAGTCTCTTTAACATTTCTTGTAATACTAGTTTGGTGGTGATAAACTCCTTTAGCTTTTTCTTGTCTGAGAAGCTATGTCCTTCCATTCTAAAAGATAACTTTGCTAGTAATCTTGGTTGTAGGTATTGTTTTTCATCACTTTGAATACTTTGTGTCAGTCTCTTCCGGCCTGCAGTTTCTGTTGAGTAATCAGCTGACAGACTTATGGGAGCTCCCTAGTATGTAACTAACTGCTTTTCTCTTGCTGTTTTTCTCTTTGTCTTTAATCTTTGGCATTTGAATTATGATATATCTTGGTGTGAGCCTCTTTGGGTTCATCTTGTTCGGGACTTCGTGCTTGCTGGGCTTGTCTGTCTATTTCCTTTACCAGCTTAGGGAAGTTTTCTGTCATTATATAGATTTTCATTTCCTTGCTCTTTCTCTTCTCTTTCTGGTACCCCTATGATGTGAATATTGGAATGTTTGATGTCCCAGAGGCATCTTAAATTATCCTCATATTTTTGATACTTTTTTCTTTATGCTCTTCTGATTGGATATTTTCTGATACCCTGTCTTCCAGATTGCTGATTCATTCCCTGCTTCATCTAACCACTACTGATTTCTTCTAATGTATTCTTTTCAGTTATTGTATTCTTAATTTTGAATGGTTCTTTTTTTATGTTTTCTGTCTCTTTGTTGAAGTTCTCACTGAGATCGTTGAACATCCTTATAACCAGTGTTTTGAATTCTGCATCTGGTAGATTGCTTGTCTTCATTTTGTTTAGTTCTTTTTTCTGGAACTTTGTTTTGTTCTTTCATTTGAGGCATGCTTCTCTGTTGCCTCCTTTGTGCTGCCTCCCTGTGTTTGTTTCTGTGCATTAGGTTGAGCTGTTACATATCCCAGTCTTGGTAGAATGGCCTTATGTAGTAAGTGCTCCAGGTGTCTCCCTTTAGTGGGTTGTGTGTGCCTTCCTGTTGTAATGGAGCCTTGATTGCTGTTGGCTGAGAGCTGATCCACCTCCTTTGGGGGTTGTGAACCTTTGGGAAATTTGTGAAAGTCCACAGCATGAGCCAAAACAGCCATTTATATGAAAAAGCCACTGGAAGTGGCTTGGGTGAGCCTGCAAATTGGGTGGGGTTGGGTCTCAGGGAATCACCAGGACAGGGAGAAGGGTGTTAGGTTGATGGAGACTCAGATATATAGCCCTCCTGCATGTGCATGCTGGGTTGGGGATGTGTTCAACAAAGCAACAATGGCTTCTGCCAGCACTTCTGTCAGGGAGAAAGCTGCCCCTTCAGCCCTTGCCCTGAAATCAGATAATTCATATCCTCCTCATATGTCTTCATCACCTTTCAAGCTGCTGCTCTAGTTCTGGAGCTCAGAGTGAGTGAGTCTGTCAGTGAACAAGTCTGTGCACAGGCTCTTTAAGAGAAGCACCTGGACTTTTTGGCATCCTTCCATCTCTTTCAACCATAATGTCTGTTGGTTTTCAGAACCAGAAGTTATGGGAACTTCTCTTCCCAGCACTTGGAACCCTGGGCTAGGGAGCCTGTTGTGGGGCTGGGGCTCTTGCTCCTTGGGTGCCTTCTGCAATCAAGATATCCTTCCTGATTTTTAACCACCGCACTTTGTTGTGGAATCTGCTTATTTTGCATCTCCACCTTTCCTGTCAGTCTCTAGGTGGCTTCTGTATGTCCTTAGTTATGGGACTTCTGTTCAGAAACACTTAAGGCAGTTCTTGAAGATTGTTCTGTAGTTTAGTTGTAATTTTTATGTGTTCTGGTGTTATTGGTACAGGTGTCCTTGTCCCTCTCAGGATAGAAATCGAGAGTGGGCTAAACAGTTTTGTAGAAAGACAGGTTTATTAAAGTGAAAGCTTGATATATCAATGGAGTATCCTCTGGAAAAAAGTGGATATGGAGTCCTAAGATTTATAGGTATAGCAGTTTAATGGACTCTTGGGGTTAGGGACCACCCCTTTCTTTCCTTTTTACCTCCCCAAAATATGTTGAGGTTGGTCCTACACTGCACCTACCTGCTACCTCATGCATTGTATGTCTCATTAGCATCTTAAAACTCCACCTGGGATTGTGTTGTTTACTTTGATAATGAAGAAAATTAACTGTAAGACAGCTCTTTTAACTGTACATGGGCATGTACAATATAGGAACTTTCTCTGGGCCTGCTTATCTCTCTCCTGTGACTATTGATCTATTAGTGTGTTGTTTCTATTTAGCCAAAGGATTTGCCTCAAGGTTGTATTTCCCTATTGACATTCTGGCTACTTGACTGCCGAGCATATGATGGGGGTACAGTGTTTCTTTTACTCTGCTATCTTGACGGAACTCAATTGTTGAGTTTTTGAGGATTAAATAATTTACTTGCCATCTATATAAAAATTGAGTGTCTTTTTAACTATGTTAGGCATGTGCTTTTTGGATTTTAGAAATTAATGATGGTTCAAAACCTTAATTGAAATTTGAATTAACCTACAATCATTATACCTCTGTGGTCTTTGTAAGATGTTTTCTAGCAGTTCATTCCAGCAACAGAGAACTTTTTTAACATCTTTGAGTTTTTCCTCTCCAGGCTGAAAAATAGAACACTAAATTTGAGAACATTTGTACTTCTCTTAAGTAGGCTTTTTGTTGTGATTAATAGTATTTAAGAATTTGAATCTACATTTACTGCATTTTTTGGCTGATCCAAGGTTTTCCTAACATTTTCATTCACTAGTACTATTAATCAAGCATCTGTTTCTTATTGACAAATAATTATTGTTTCTAAAAAGATATAAATAAAATCTAATTTTAAGTTTTGCTATATTTTATTTCCCACCTGTATTAATTGTGTTTTGTAGGCATAGTGCATCTCTGTCAGGCTTATGTTTGCCCAAGGAACTTATCTAATTAATGGATAAGTAAATAATCACTTGAGGAGAGACTGTGATGTGTCTTACTGGCCATGATAGCAACACTTCTTCCAAGGATTTGATTGTCACCTGGCCTCTGCAGGTGCTGGGCTTTCCTAGGATATATGTTGTATGGTGACATAGACCAAAATTATAATTCTTCCCAAGCTCTGGGCCAACAGTTTCTAAACTGTTATATATGCAGCTATAATCATTATATCCCTTATATTTGTATAATGCTTTCAGCTTATCAAGGGCTATTATGTGATTATTTCAGTTTTCACAACAGCTGGGAAAAGGAGGTTAAGGGACTTGTCCAAGGTCACACCATTACTAAGTGGTTTGGTCAAGACTTGAAAAAGAGTCTTTCCATTTATAATTTTTTTTTCCTTTTCATGTACATTATTTTATTTTAACTGCTTTTGCTCTTGTGATTAACATTCTATTTCCTGTGACACAGTGGAAAACTAATTGGAATGGCAGAAATATGTCTTGTGATATGCAAATGCATTGAATGATGTGATAAGTGATTGATATATTCAACATCCTAAGAGAAATTAGGTAAAAGCAGAAGAGTGTTATATTTTGGAGGACATCTGAGAAATTCAAATCCATTTACATTGCCATTTCTAATTACCTTTATCTCTCCAATTGTGGTTTTAAAGGTTCACTGAAGAATAATTAGAAGAAACTATTTAAAAAATCATGCTGAATATTTAAAGCAGAAATTTCATTGTCAGCAACTTTCACAGTCAAGCATGAAAACTGAATGAGCTAGCTTTACAAGACTGAAATTTCAAGTAGGAGGTAGCTTAATTAGAAGAACTGCCTATTTCTTCCTTTTTAAAACTAGAAGAATAACTGTGTAGCCTGAGAGAATTAGGAAATTGGAATACTGTATATAGTTAGCAGTGTGATATTATAAGCAGCCCTTATTTTTCTCCATCTTCTGTTTCTTTATCTAGAAGCTCATTTTCTTTAATAGTATGCATGAAATGTTCTTTTTCATTTCTCAAGGAAGAATTCCTACATGAGTAGCTTAAATTTAGTCAAGGGCAAGTTTAGAGAGTGGGAGTCATGTTAAAGGTACTTTGTGACTTTTCTGGTAGCTATACGACTTTGGATAATTATAATTTTTATGTTATTCGTTGCTCATTATTTATAGTAGCTGACTCACTCACCCAAATGCATTAATATTAAATGGAATGGAAGTAAATTCTTTTAATTTTTTTCAATTAAAACTTTGTTTAAGGTCATTGCTCTTTTTGTTGTTCATAATGGTTAATACAGTGGAAGGAAAGGATTTACTTTAAATTCTTGTCTACCATGCAGACAAATACATTGAATATACTATATTATACATTTATGTATGTAATGTAATAGACACATGTAACACATAATATAACATTAGTGTAATAGATGACATTTTCAAGTTGTTTGACTTGGCTTCCTACCAAGTCATGATGTCTTCTCACGTCATGTTTATGGGAATCTTAAGGAAAACTTATTTTAATTTTATATTAAAGCATAACAGTGAGGTAAATTGAATATATAGAAAAATTATATATTTCAGAGTTATATATGACTGATTTTAGATTATTATTGTTTTTTAAAATTCATTATTGTAATATCTGGATGCAGTATATGTTTTTTCACCCCTTACGGTTTATAGCCCAGCAGAATGCTGGGCATATAGATGATCCATTTATCCATTTATTGTTTTTCATTAACTCTTTCTTTCCTTTTGGAATTATTATTGTAGTCTTTTCTCTTTTGTTAATTATAACCAAGTTATGTTTTCCTTGCTGAGAGTGTTTTTTTACCTTCCCGAGAAAATCGTTTTTTATTTCTTTATGTTTTAAAAATTTTTATTTACCATGTTAAATTTAATTTTTTCCTTTTTCATTATAATTTTTTTTACATTAAAAAAAATTTTTTCCTCCCCCCCCCCATTTCCCTCCCCTCTGGGAACCACTATTTCATTTTTCATGTCCATGAGTGTTTGTTGATCCTGTTTATTTGTTGCTTTTAGGTTTATATCCTACATATAAGTGATATCATGTGATTTTCAACTTTTTCTGTCTGGCTTATTTCACTGTATGATTATTTCAAGGTCCATCCCTGTTGTTGCAAATGGCAGTATTTCATCTCTTCTTGTGGCTGAGTAATATTCCATTGTATATATGTACCACAGCCTCTTTAGCCAATTATCTGTCATTGGACACTTTGGTTGCTTCCATGTGCTGGCTGCTGTGAATAATTCTGCTATGAACATCGGTGTGAAAATATCTTTTTGGATATGGATTTTCAAGTCTTTGGAGTAAATACCTAGTAGAGGGATTGCTGGATCATATGGTAAATCAATTCTTAGATTTTGAAGAACCTCCATATTGTTTTCCCTAGTTGGCTGCACCAATTTTCAGTCCTACCAGCAGTGTATGAGAATTCCAATTTTCCACATCCTCTCCAGCATTTGTTATTACTTGTCCTGTTGATTATAGCTCTTCTAACAGATGTAAGATGGTATCTCATTGTGGTTTTGATTTGTGTTTCCCTAATAGCTAGCAATATTGAGCATCTTTTCATATATTTGTTTGCCATTTGTATGTCCTCTAGGGAAAAGTGTCTGTTCAGGTCCTCTGCCTATTTTTTGATTGGATTGTTTTTTTGTTCTTATTGAGTCACATGAGTTCTTTGTTTATTTTGGATATGAGGCCCTTATCGGAGGCATTGCTTGAAATATATTTTTCCACTCTGATGGTTTTCTCTTTACTTTATTGATGATTTCTTTAGCTGAGCAGAAGCATTTTAGTTTGATGTAGTTTCATGCATTTATTTTAACTTTTACTTCTCTTGCTTTTAAGGTCAAATTTATAAAATCCTCTTTAAGTCCAAGGTCCTCAAGTTTCATTCCTATGTTTTCTTCTATGCATTTTATTGATTATGGTCTTATATTCAGGTCCTTAATCCATTTAAAGTTAATATTGGTGTGTGGTGATAAACAATAGTCTAGTTTCATTCTTTTGCAGGTGGCTTTCCAATTTTCCTAGCACCATTTATTGAGGAGGCTTTCCTTTCTCTATTATATGTTTTTGACTTTTATGTTGAAAATTATTTGCTCATATTAACATGTTTTTACTTCTGGACTCTTGATTCTGTTCCACTGGTCTGTGTGTCTGTTTTGCTGCCAATACCATGCTGTTTTGATTACTGTCACTTTTTATTATAATTTGAAGTGGGGCAGAATGATGCCTCCAGCCTCATTCTTTTTTCTCAGGATGCCTTTGGCATTTCAGGGTCTTCTGTGCTTCCATACAAATTTGATTATTTTTTGTCCTACTTCTTTAAAAAATGCTGATGGGATTTTGATGGGGAATGCATTAAACCTTTATAATGCTTTAAGTAATATGGTCATTTTAACTATGATACTTCCAGTCCAAGAACACAGAATATCTTTCCATTTCTTTGTATCTTCTTCTATTTCTTTTAATAGGGTCTGTAGTTTTCATCATATAGGCCTTTCAGATGTTTCATGAGATTTATTTCTAGATATTTTTGTTGCAATTGCAAAAAGAATTATTTTCTTCCAATTCTTTTTCTGATACTATGTTATTAGAAAATAAGAATACTATGGATTTTTGAACATTGATTTTGTATCTAGAAACTTTACTGTATTTTCTTATTGTTTCTAGTAGTGTTCTTATGGAGTCTTTAGGATTTTCTATATAAAGAATCATGTTATCTTCAAATAGTGACAGTTTGACTTCTTCGTTTCCTGTTTGGATGCCTTTTATATCTTTCTCTTACCTAATTGCATTTGCTAGGACCTCCAATATTATATTGAATAATGGTGGTGATAATGGAGAGCCATGCCTTGTTTCTGATCTTAGAGGGAAGGTTTTTAGTTTTTCAACATTAAGTATAGTGTTGGCTGAGGGTTTGTCATATCTGGCCTTTATTATGTTAAGGTACTTTTTTAACCAGTTTTGTTAAGTATTTTGATCATAAATGTATGCTGTATCTTGTCAAAGACTTCTGCATCTATTGATATGATCATATGATTCTTAATTTTTAATTTGTTTATGTGGTATATCACATTAATTGATTTGTGTATTTGGAACCATCCTTGTGTCTCTGGGACAAAGCCCACTTGATCATGATGTATAATCTTTTGAATATGTTGCTGTATTCAGTTTGCTAGTATTTTGTTTAGGGTTTTTGCATATGTGTTCATGAGAGATATTGGTTTGCAGTTTTCTTTTTTTGTGTTTTCTTTACTAGGTTTTGTTATCAGAGTTATATTGGCCTCATAAACTGATATGGGAAATATTGCCTCCTCTTTGATTTTTTAGAAGAATTGAGGAGAGTTGATATTAAACCTTCTTTGAATGTTTGGTAGAATTCATTGATGAAGCCATCAGGTCCTATACCTTTACTTTTTGGTAGGTTTTTGATGATTGTTTCTATTTCCATACTGCTGATGGGTCTATTTAGATTTTCCAGTTGTTCTTAATTCAGTGGAGGAATGTTATGTTTTCTAAGTACTGGTTCATTTCTTCTAGGTTATTAAATTTGGTGTTATATACTTTTTCATAGTATTCTTGTATAGTTATTTGTGTCCTTTCTCTTTCTTTAGTAAGTCTAGCCAGGGGTTTGCCAATTTCATTAACCTTCTCAAAGAATCAGCTCTTTTGTTGCATTTATTTTTACTATTTTTTTTGTTGTTGCTTTCAATTTTATTTCTGTTCTAATTTTGATGATTTCTTTCCTTCTGCTGACTTTAGGCTTCATTTGTTTTTACTTATCTAGTTTTTTAAGGTGAAGCATTAGGTTATTTGGGCTCATTCTTGTTTTTGGAGGTAGGCCTGTAATGATAAGAACTTTCATTTTATGACCGCTTTTGCCGTGTTTCAAAAGTTTCGATATGTTGTACTATCGTTATCATTTGTTTCTTTGTATTTTAGGATCTCTCTTTTTATTTCTTCTCTGACCCAGCTATTCTTCTGTAGCATATTATTTAATCTCTATGAGTTGTGGTTCTTCCTGATTTCTTTTTGTAGTTGATCTCTAGTTTTAAAGCATTATGATCAGAGAATACGGTTGGTACGATTTCAACCATCCCTCTTATACTTATTGAGGCTATCTCTGTGTCTAGTATGTGGTCAGTCCTTGAGAATGTTCCATGTGCAGTAGAGAAAAATGTATAAATAGCTGTTTTGGGATGAAAGAGTCTGTAAATGTCAGTTAAATCTAGTTGGTCTAATGTATCATGCAAGGATGTTATTTCCTTATTGTTTTTCTGTTCAGATGATTAGTCCTTATCTGACAGTGGGGTATTTAGATAGGTCCCCTACTATGATAGTGTTTTGCTTTCTTTTTTCCCTTTAGTTCTGTTAGTAATTGCTTTATATATTTCGAAGTTTTGTGATTGGGAGCATAGATATTAATAAGTGTTATGTCTTCTTGGTGCATGATTCCCTTTATCATGATGAAATGTCCCTCAGTGTCTTTCTTTACCTTTTTTTATTTTGAAGTCTATTTCGTTCAATATTAGTACTGCTACTTCTGCTTTTCTCTGAATGCCATTTGCTTGAAATATCATTTTTCACTCTTTCACTTTGAGTCTATATTTGTCTTTGGAGCTGAGATGTATCTCCAGGAGGTGGCATATAGTTGGATTTTGTTTTTTGATCGAATCTGCAACTCTGTGCCTTTTTATTGGTGAAATTAGTCCATTTACATTTATGGTGATTGTTGATATACGAAGTCTTTTTATAGCCATTTTATCTTAAGCTTTCTAGTAGCTTTGTGTTTCCATTGGTTCTTTGACCTTGTATTTCTGTTTACTTTATTTTGGTTGGCTCATGTGTGTTTTTCCTCTGGTTCTTCTTGTTTTATGTTACATACTTCAGTTCTGAATCTTTGGTGTGTGGTAACCATTATGAATATGTAAAGGATAGTGATGTATATATAGTCGTTTCTTTTCTTCTGTGCATGCCTTATCTCCATTCCCCTTTGCAGATTTGGATCTTTGAATCTCCCCTTTCTGTCATTGTTGTTTCAGTTTGTCCTTATGTTTGCTGAATGTTCATTACTATCTTGCTATAGTAAATCTCTTTTTATTTTAAGCGTATGATGCCCTGTTCCTAGTAAGGGTGGCACTCCTCAGCCTTTATCAGGCTGCTGGTCTTCTTACTCCTAAAATTTTTTTTTTTTTTTTGTCATTTTATTTTAGGTGAGGTAACCTCTTTCAGTATTTCCTGTAGTATAGGCCTCATAGTGGAGAATTCCCTCAATTTTTTTATGTCTGGAAAGGTCCTAATTTCTCTTTCATATCTGAAGGAGAGCTTAACTGGATACATTATTTTTGGCTGGTAGTTCCGTTCACTTAATAGTTTGAATATTTCATTGTACTCTTTTCTGGTTTATAAGGTTTGAACTGAGAAGTCTGAGGATAATCTAATGGGTTGTTCTTTATATGTACCGTCTTCTTTTTTCTGGCTTCCCTGAGAATTCTGTCTTTGTTGTTGATTTTTAATACTTTTAATAATATGTCTTGGTGAAAGTCTTTTTGGGTTGAGATAATTGCGTGTTCTATGTTCTGTTGACTTCTTCCAAGCTCCAGCTCATTCTTTAAATTTGGGAAATTCTCATCAAGTATTTGTCTGAAAATGCTTTCTAATCCCTGCTCCCTTTCTTTCTCTTTGAGAATGCTCATTATTCTTTTTTTCTTCTCCTGGGTACCACTGGTCCTTGTATTTCTCTTTAATTATATTTCATTCTTTGGTTTCTCTCTTCTTTCTGATTTATTTCTAGATTTCTGTCTTCGATATCACTGAACCTTTCCTTCATTTGGTCAACTCTATTTGTCAAGCTTGTTATTTCATTTTTCAAATCTTACAGTGTTATCTCCATAAGGTTTATTCGTTTTTTTTTTTTTTTTGAGGGTTTCAATCTCCTTGCTAAAGAAATTATTCTACTCCTATAGTTATTTTTGAATTCCCGAAATTGTTGATATGAATTCTTTTGGATCTCATTGAGTTTTTTCAGAAGAACCATCCTGAATTCTCTTCATTTAAGTATTGTATTTCTATGTCTGTAAGCGTATTTCTTGGAGATTTTCCTCTTTGTTTCTTAGATGCCTTGTCACCTTGGTCGTTCATGGTGTTTAATGGATTATTTCTTTGCCTGGGCATTAATGGAAGTGTGTTCTGCTTGCTTGCTTGCTTGCTTGCTTGCTTGCTTATTTATTTATTTATTTATTTATTTATTTATTTATTTATTTATTTATTTATTTTTTCTATAAAGGTCCCTAACCTGTTGCAAAGGTGTTTATCTTTTGGTTTCCAGTAGGTGGTGTCTAAACCTCTTGGATCTCTGTTTTATATAAAGTCTTAATAATATCTTTTTCCTTATTAATGTTTAATCATGCTCGCTATACCTTCAGCCTCAGTTCCTGTGAGTGTTAGCGACAGTTTTGGTAGCATTTTCTTAGATTCCCCTGGTGTTCCACTGTGGTCTATCTCAGGGGGAATTGGGTGAGGGCCCCCTCTTAGTTGAGGTTTTGGGGTTGTGGCTCAGCCTTAGTTTAGCATCTGTGGCTGGTAAAAATCAACTGTTTTTTCTCTGCTGTTGCAACTTTTCTGCCATCCCGTTTCTCTGCTTTCTACTACAGGGAGCTCTGGCTGTGAGAGGCATCTTCTTTGTTTCTCCCAGTTCACCACCACCCTCCTCCCACATCCTGGGCTCTGACCTGTGGTAGCTTTTATGCGCATATCTCATGCTCAGACGTGCTGATGTGCAATTTGAGTGTTTTTGTTGAGTTTTAGATGTTTAGCTTATTGTTTCAAGGGGAGAGATCTGGGGACGTCCCTCACTCCACCGTGTTTAATCCAATCTCCACAAATTGTTTTTTCGTTGTTGGCATATTCTTTACTTCAATCAGCTCATAAAATTTTGCCTATATCCTTTTTTTGGTAGAAAAATAAAAGAATTTAGTCAACATTCAAAATTTGTGAGATGAGAAAAAGTTTAAAAATAATCAAATAGCATGTGTGGGATATCATTTTAAAATTGTAATTTTCAGTGCTATAAATTTGTTAAAGAACATGGTCAGGCTTTTGGATTTATTGAGGAGTTCACAAGACAAATAGTAGTAATTATGAGGTGAGAAGAGGAACACTTACTTCCAAGGTGGCTTTCTATGCAAAATACCAAACTTAGGAAGAAGGACTGAATAAAGTTTCATGTATTTATTCTTTTCTGTATACACTTTCTTGTTTAACAAATATTTGTTTGAGTGAACTACGTGCCAGACAGTTTTGCCTTAATGAGTGTGTGGTGAATATGATAAAGTCACTACACATAGGGGGCTTACATTCCAGTAGAGAATTACACAGTATTTTGATTGTGATAAGTGCTATGAAGAAAAGCCAGGTTAAGGATTTAGAGAGCAAGTGGGCATCTTGCTGACTCTTCTATTTCAACATATCCAAATTGAACTCATAATTTTATCTTTAAAGTCTTTCTGAATTTTCTCCATGGTAGAGTGCCTGATTTTTTACTCGTCACCCAGGTTAAGAATCTGGGATTCATCTTTGACTTCTTTCTTATTTCATACTTCCAGTCTATCTTGAGGTTATACTGTTTATCTTTCCTATTTCCTTTACTTCATCTATTTCTGGCTGTTGCCTTTGTTAGACTTATTGCAGCAACCTCCTCACTGCCTAATTGACATCTGTACCTCCTTCCTGGACTTCTGCAAATTCATCAACTATAAAACCATCAGTATAATGCCACATATACTTAAAATAAAAATCTGCTTAAACTTTTAGTGGGTTCTTTCTTGTTTAAAGCATATGCTTCTGACTCCTAATGGTGACGTAGTTCTTTGTGATCTGGACCCCACTTGCCTCTTAGTGTCTCTTTTGTCAGTTTCTCCTTCTGCTTTATTCTGTTGCAATTATGAATGTTTGCATTTCCTGACCTGTACCACACCTGTTCTTGCACACTTTGTATTCATGGTATTTCTTTGCCACCTATTTTCTCCTCTGTCCCATCCTGCCTAAATTACTTTTAATTATCTTTTAAGACTGGGTTCTGTTGTCACCCCTGGTCATTGTCTCTCTCAGACTGAGGGTGGAAGCCCTCCTCAGTGCTCTGTGTTATAACTCATCTTGTTTTTACAACGTTCTGAGTGTCTGTGGTTCCTGTTAAATTGTGGAGTCCTGAATAGCAGGGAGTGAGTTTTGCCAATCTTCATCTCCCTGATGCTGCATACACTTAGAGGGCATTCAGTGAATGCTTGTTGATCTTAATGGCACTTAAAGACTTGAAAATAATTTATTCTGGAAAGCTTATTCACAAAACTCTTAAGTCATAGACAATGTAAAAATCATCACAGTTGAATTACTGGGACTGTTAGTGAGATTTTACTCTAAATAACCAATTAAACATTCTGAAAATTTTGACGGGGCAGGAGGGTGGGCATGGAGATGGCAGAGATACTATTTTACAGAGTCATTTTTTTTTTTTTTAATAGTTTGTTCCTGTAGGGAGAAAAACAGCATCTTTTCAGATGGGCTCTTCTACTTTTGTGTTAAATGTCCTTGGTGCTCCAGTGTCCAAGGCTCTTTGCAGTCACCCTGACAGTTTTCCCTGGGCAATTCTGGCTTCTTCTTTGGCTTTATTAACTATCTCATGTGTCACTCTTGAGCATCAGATTTACATGTCTAACTGCCTATTGGACAGATCTCTGTTGTATGTTCTAAAACGACACCTCAAATTTAGCTTGTTCCAAGCAAATGTCATAATCTCTCCAGTCATGCCTATTAGCATCCTGTGTTCCTGTTTTAACTAAGGGCACTGTTGTCCACTGAGTTGTTGAGACCAGAATTCTGGACATCGACTTTGACTCCTGGCTCTGTTGACTCCTACAACCTAATGATTCTAGCCTCTAACTATATGTCAAATATATCAACTCTCTTCCTTGTCCGCTGCTACTATCCTGTTCTAGTCCACCGTTATTTCTGTTCCTTCAGGTCCCTTTAAACCATTTTCTAGGTAGCAGTGAGAGTGATCTTTTGAAACACACTGATGTCAATCTCCTATGCAAGAGCTTTTAAGTGTTCAGTGTTCTGAGGGATAAAAATCCTCTAGATTTTTGAATATGGCTTATAAAGTCATTGTCACCACAACTCTAGCAATTCTCTATTCTTAAATTTTTTCTTAATGTGGCTTTTTATTTCCTAGCTTTTACTAACTTCTTTTAGCCCAGATAATTTTCTTCCACCTCTCTTAGTCTGATTAACTGTTGATTATTATTCATCTGTTGGCTTAGATATTATTTCCTCCAGGAACCTTGGCCTGTCATCCCAATTTTATTTGCCATAAACTCTTATACTATTCTATCATAGCACTTATGCTGTATTATAGTTATTTGACCCTCACATGAGACAATGAGTTCTGTGAGGGCCAGAACTGCCTGTGTCTTGTCAGCAGTGCGACCCCAGTGCCCATCATGGAGCTTGGAATGTGGCACAGAGTTAGTACTTTTGTTGAATTTTCCCCCATTTTAGCCATTTATTCTTATAGCCTATCCTTTTTAAAATTCATTTCCTAGAAGAAGTTCACATCCTGATTTACGGATGAAAGTTTAATGGAATCTCAATTCAAAGAGTTTTCTTTCACTTTATTTTTAAAAATGTTTTCAGTTATAGTTGACATATGTTATTATATTAGTTCAGCCGTACAGCATAGTGGTTAGACATTTATATAATTTTTAAAGCAATCTCCCCAATAAGTCTAGTGTCCATCTAACATAATATGTACTTATTACAATATTATTGATGATATTCTCTATGCTGTACTTTACATTCCTGTGACTGTTTTCTAACTGCCAATTTGTATGTCTTAATCTCTTCACCTAGCCTCACAACCCCCCTCCCATCTTGAGACCATCACTTTAAAGTTTTACTTTTGAGATAGTTAATCTTTAGCAGGATTAGTTTATAAAGCAACTACTTCATCCTAGTCTCCTATGCCTGTGCTCCTGATAGGTATTGATATTGAGAATTATTGTTTTAAGTTAGTTGTTATTCAGTTTTTTTCTAGTATGTACTTTATTTCTTCATTTATAAAAATGGAATGTGTATATTAGTTAATAGCTTGGATTCTGGAGTAGAACTTAAGTGGGTCCAAATCCTGACTATACTTCTTACTGGTTTTTTGACTCTTGGCCATGATATGTAACTTTTCTGACCCTCTGTTTCCATTAATGTAAAAGGGGCAGGGAGTATCCCCTTCCCATGGGGATGGTGTGAAGATTCAAGAAAATAGTGAATGAGAAGCACTTAGTGCATTGCTTGGTACATAGGAAAAACTTGTTAAATAACTAATTTTAAAAAGATTTCAAAATCTCAGTTGAAAGAAAAAAATATTTAAGGTCATAAAACTGAAAGCTAGAAAATATAATTGATAAAAACAACCAATTCCTTGGATTTCTAATTAACTGAAAGATAAATGAATTTTTCACCATGAGTTATACTTTTGTCATTTTTTCCAAGAATACTAATTTCCAACTTAGAATGCAAGATAGCATATTTTCTGAATAAGTGTCCTCCAAGAGTATATTTTGAATATAACAGTTATTTTTCCAGTTAAAACTGAGAATGTTAAGTACAGGAAAATTAATTTCCTTTTGTCTACAAAGGTTGCTTTTATCTTTTTCAGTAGTTTTAAATTAAAGAACTATTAAGATTAACAGCTAAATAAAATAGATACATCTTGGTAGAAAATATGAATGTGTATGCTACAGAGTAATGTATGTAGGGGTGTATGTGTGTGTGTGTGTGTGGCCTCTGTGTGGATACTTAGTATCCTAAATTTTCTACTCGTGGTTTTTTTTTTGTTCTTGGATTTAAAATACATTATTTCCTTTATGGTAACTTTACCAAAATTTGTGGTATTTGCAAACCTAGCATAAGTTCTAGGTTTCAGTCCATTGTGTATTCAGATATGCTTCATCACACACTGCTGTAGTACAGGGGATGGGACTTTAGGGTAAGACTGGTCTTTTGTGTACCTTCCATTTGAAGAGATCATCAGTGTCAAGTATCCTTTTAGTCCGATGCTTACTTTTTGTTCTATGATGATTACTAATTACAAAGAAAGTAAATATAGCAATCAGTCTTTCCTTGAAATGTACTTTGAATTAATCTATATTTTTATTGCAAATGTGATGGTATAAAATTTTAAAAAAATGAAAACTGGCCTAATTCCATATAACAAACCCATTCAATATTTTTTCCAGAGCTGACTTTTTTGAAGATGAGGCAGTTGAACAGGTTTTGAAATATAATCCTTGGTGGACTGAAATGTATTCAAAAATGATGGCCTCTTTGGGAAAGAGTCAGGAACAAGAAAATCATGCTGCATTAGGTAAGAAACTCAAAAATAGGCTCACTGGTTTATTACCAATTGTAATGGTACTTGTTATTAAGTACATAATTTTAATGGCCTCATAGAGTGAAGATATTATTTTGGTTTGCTAATTTTGGAAATGGGGTCTTCAGCCAAGGCTGGAAAATGCCACTCAGTAATTAGACTTGCCTTGAAAATTCTTTTGAAGTATGTTTTACTTTTGAATCATTGGGGATTAGTTTATAAATTTTTTTGGTTTTAGTAAATTAGGGACATTAACACATAAGACATTTGTAGTTGTTGAGGGATCTGCTTTAGAGTTCTGAACATTCCTCTGTGGGAAGGGTGTTTGAGTGTTAGTAATGGTGGGAGAAGACGTAGTTTTCACTTCCTTTGTTTGTTGAATAAATTTGATATGCCCTCCTCAATTTTGTCGTAAGTAGTTTTACATAGAAGTGTGAATAGTTATCCTTACATTTGTACCTTAGAGCAGGTAGCCCATTTTTACCAATGAAAGCTGAGCCTGGGGGGTTTTATGAGCCACAGGAGATGGCTGTGTGATATTTAACATTTAGCCAAATGTTAACCACAAAAAGTTCTTTCTTAGATGATTATTTTATTACTACCTTTCCTAAGTGGGAGGTTAATATATTAGGTCTATAAGTTGGAATTATGACAGTTTAAGGTATGTCAAGAGTAGAATGTCCATGTTTCTGTTGTACTGATTTGGCTTTTATTTATATATTAAAAATAAACTTTCAGTGTTTAAAAGGAACACGCACACATTAAATGGAATATAGAATCTCCACACTACGAATTTTGCTTCCTGAAAGTGATCACTGTTGATAATTTTGGGATATTTTTAATACTTATACCCACATCTAAATATTCGCTTTAAGAAATTTATACACAGAGATTCATATATATTCTCTTTTTACTGTTCTTTCTCCAGTTTGTAGTACATGTTGCACATCTTACATATCAGCACTTAAAATTCTACCCACAGTTTTTAATGTCTGCCTGGCATTCTACTGTATATTTTTATTATGATTGATAGACATTTGTGCTGTTTACTGTTGTTGGAAATTTGGATTGTTTACAGTTTTCTGTAGTGGCTTCTTCTGACCACTCAATCTGAAGTAGCTGGAACATCTCTGTTGCATTACATATTTAGATTTTTGTAAAGCAATGCATTAACCTATTATTTGTTCTTTATCTGTTGTCTAGCATAGTGCCTATTATGTAATAGTTACTCAGAGTATGTATAGAGCAAATAAATATTATAGTAAACTTTTTTGTAGTTAGGTTTTGTTAGAGTTTAGGTAATTTCTACCAGTTTGAAAAACTGCTACTGTAATCTTTTAGAATTGATTTCTATACAACAGAAACTTATTTATAAATAATGACTCCTGTTACATTGTTTTCAACAAATTCTTGGTTTTATATTTGAGTTTAAGAATCTTTCAGAGACTTCCTACATTATATAGACAAATTTTTCAGGTATAATATTGCCAATACATTATAGATAGTTAACTGTATATGTTGTTTAGATCTGCTCAGAAAGTTTGCTTAGACTTAAATCATCAAGGCTATCTACTAGTCTGAATAAGTTTCCCCAATTTTAGTGCAGTATTTTAATGAGGTGGTATGGTTTCAGTTTTCTGTCCACAAGGGTGAGCTAGTTGCCCTAAACATCAAGAGAAGGCATTACCTTTGATTAAATTCTAACTTGCTAAACTTTAATTAATGGTAGCTTGTTTTAGGTTCTGTTTTCTGTGTCAGCCATGCTTTGAGTTAGTTCTCTTTGTATAATTTTAGCAGATTAAGCCAGTTCGTCCTTTAACCACCAGCCCTCCTGACCCTTCATCTTCATCTGACCCATGGCATATTTCTAGAATGGTGCTTCGAGAACAGTCATAGTCTGCTAAGCTAGAGTGATGATTCATTCTAAAAATCACCTTTAAAAAAAGCAAGGGCTTGTGCTCTAAGGTAGAAGAATTTATGCTGTGTGTTGTACAGAAAGTATCTCTTCTAGATGTGCCAAGTATTGTGTTAAGGATAAGATATAAGCTAAATATAGGACTTGGGGTTTAACACCTAGCTCCACCACAGGTTAGCTGTGTGAGCTTGAAGCTCTCGCTGGGTTGCTGTGGAAATCCTATACCTACCTACTTCACAGAGTTGTCATGAGGATTGAATAAGATGGTATATTTAAAATCCTTAGCATATTATAGTTTTTAGAAATTATTATTACAGAGTAAATTCAGTGGCAAAAGAGTCAGAAATTGAATGGCTTCTCTCATTTTTTTGTACATTTACAAAGCTTTAAAGGGAAGTTTTTTGTTAGCAAGATTCTTCTTTCAATTTTGTCCTCCTTGTTCAAATGTTTGAGACCCAGAATTGGAGGAATAAATTGAAATGTGTTGAACCAGAATAAAATATGGGAGAAAAGAAATAAACCAAGAATTAGACCTTAAATTTCTCAGCCTGCTCAAGGAACATGCTGCTGCTGTAATTTCCCCCTGCTCTTTTCTCTTTGCCTCTGAGCCTCCTTCCTCTCTGTGTCACCACAGTGATTTGCCTCTTTTATGCTCCCTTGTCTGGTGTTGCCAGGCAGATATAACGATTCAAGTGAGTAGTGTAAGTTTGACTCATCCTTATCATAAAATATTAAGCTGGATTGTTTTGAATTCTAGATAAACCTTTTGCTTATGATCCTTGTCATTTTTATCATAGCCCTGAGTTACAGCATGGAGACTTTTATTAATATCAGTTTTGCAATGATGCTGATATTCCTTCCCAAAGGCGTAAATGGAAGTGTTAAATGCTATGCTCCCACTGAGCTTTGTTTTAATGTGAATGGACTTGCCACATTTCTCGTGTTGTCTTTCAGTGGTTAATTTCAGCCCAAGAATCTTGGCACATGATAGCTTGTTATGACACCACATTGCATTTATAGTCACTGAACTTCCTAGCAGGAACATCATCCTGTTTGGCATCCAATGAGCCCTTCAGTGTTTGTAATAGGAACTGTTTGTCTCGGCTTTGAGAGTTGTAGCATTATAGGGCTACACATTTAGGCAGAGGGTTTGAGTGTAGCACAGTTTCTTCTGGTTCCCGTGACCTGTTTCCAGAAAGCATACAATGTAGTAGTTTAATAGTTTGCATTCCTCTGAGAGGAGCCAGATCATGGATAATTTAATTGTTGACCCATGGAAAACAAGAATATTTGGAAGGGGGATTTAGACAGAAGGGAAAATTTAAAAGTAACTGAAGTAGAAGATGTTCTCAGGGAAGTAAGATCACTTTCCATTTGGTGGTAGCCTTTTTGCAGACTTCAGGTATATTGATGGGGTTTCTAATTTTGAGCCATTTGTTTCAATGTCAGGGCACCAGTTTCTACCCTAAATGAATTTAGCTTTTAGTTGGCTTTTGTATGACTGTAGATTATTTATAGAAGTATAATTAATTGAAGCGTTGTGAACTACAGAGCAAAACTGCTTTGTAGTATAGCTAAGTCACACAAATGCTTGACAAATGTTACTCATGGTGGCAATCATCCAAGTATTGTTGGCACTCTGTCTCGTTATTTTTAGTGCTGCTGCCCCGTTAGACCTGACTGTGTGCAAACCTCCCCAAGTTCCTTTTGGATGATGTGATTTACAGCTCTAATAAATAAAGGCTTTGGGGAGCTCAGGCTTTTGGTTTTTCTAGTGATTTTCTGGTTTGTTGTTATTGTTATTTATCATCTCTGGTGTCTTTGCTTGAATTTCAGAATATAAATATGACTTTGTATTATAAATGAACTCAGACCAAAATAGAACTTAAAAACACTCAGAAAAAGGTCATGGTGTTTTAAGGAAAGGCTAAGGGCACCTGGCATCCAGTAATTCAGAAGAATATGTTCAAGTAGGCTTTTCTTGTTTGTAGTCATGGAGAGTGACCTATCAATATGTGGAAGCACTTGTGGGTAATATAACATTATCACCTCCCGTTCCCAGGTCACCCTTTATAAATCATTAAGTGTATACAGGTGTGATTACTTAAGAATGAAAGAATCAACATGTAAATGAGTTGATGTATTTTTTAACAGTTCTGGACACACTTACATTGTGATTCAGAATTATGTGAAAGAAGAAGTCTCTTTGTCAACTAAGATATAAAGGCTTTTCTCTAGTGAGATAATATCATTATGAACACTTGGCACTTTTCTATTATTAGCTAAAGTAGTGAATGTCTCAAAAACTATACCTAAGGAAATACTGTCTCAGATCTTGTAGCATACTAGGACTATTAAAATACTTTTTCAGGTATACTTTACTTCCTTCATGCAGTGAGTATGTTCCTTAGAGTTTCCTTAAATCAGATTGCTTTAGATGAACAGAGTGCTTCTGTTTAAATTGAGGATCATTATATGTGCCTTTAATGACACAATCAACTCCCAGTTTATGTCTTATTTTTTAAATGTCGGTCTTTAAAGGATGCTTCACCTGATACCTTCCTGCGTGAAGTTTTAGAATACACACATTTCTTTATGCTGCTGGACAGCAAATTAAATAAATGCATTCTCATAGTTATTTGTTGTTTATGAAAAAGCAATGCTTGTATAAATACATTTTTTTTACATCTTTTAAACATAGGATTTTTAACATGGTTGAAAAGATAATTTATAAAAATACATTTCAAAACCTGGGTTTTTTTTTTTTGTTGTTGTTTTTGTTCTATGTGTATTTTAATGAGCAAAGGAGTATTGCTTCTAGTAATTTCAAATAAGTGTGTATAAGATGTTTTTTTTCCCAGAGGACAGGCTGCAAAACTGCTGGAAGAAAGCATTAAAACAAAAAGAAGCCATGTTAAACTTAAGGCTCCTAAGAGAATAAAAGTGAGTTTGGAAAACTATATGACAAGGGGCCATCATCTGTGAGTTATCATATTCTCTTCCTTCTGGCTTTTGCCCAGTTGCGATGAGCAGAAGGACAGTCTTCTGTTGAGTGAGACAGAAAGGGGCTGGGTAGCTAGTTATCAAGAGCATGGTTTGGGAATATTAAAAAGGCAATTTAATAATTTTTGGTCTCCCAAAAGGTGGTAGAAACAGCCAGATATCTTTTATTTGTCCTTCTACCCTAAGAGGCTTCCTGAGTTGGAGCTGAGCCCATGACCACTCAGCTAGTGATTACGTTTCCTTTCCTTGCCTCTGGGTGTGGTTATGTGACCAAGTTCTGGAGGATGGGAAGTAAGAGGAAGTACTATGTGCACTTTCTGGAGCTAGTCTTTAGAAAGAGGGTACTTGCCATCTTATTCTGCTTTCCTGTTGGTTAGAAAATGATAAAAACTTGGAGTAGCTGTCTTGAATCCATAGGTGGAAGTCTTATTATGAAGATGCAAATGCCCCACCAGTCCTTCATCTTTCATCCAGGATAGTAGCATGAGAAAGAAACTCCTATCTTATTTAAGCTAAGGTAAGAGATTGATAACACTTTTGTTTAGAGTAACTTAAAATATCTAGGTATATATGTTTCTTTAAAAATCTCTCTAGGACAATTAGTAGTTCATGTTTTTTACTTATACTAGCTAGGAACTTATACTATCTAGGAAAGAAGGTGCTTGCCATGCTGAGGCACATCTATGTTGTTAGCTGATATTTTTTCTGTAAATCTTGCTGTAAGACAAGATATATTTTACTTTCTGTGTGTCATGATGAGGAACGATTAATGCTCATGTTTTGTTAATGTGAGAAGATACATACTTTATGATAGTTTGCCTAAATTGTAGGAATCAAAGGAAACTTAGAAGGAACTACAGTGTCATACCTTCATGCCTTACCAGTGTAGATATAATTAGCATTTAAATAGTTTAGTATGCTATTTTTTGGTCTCAGTAGTTTGGTAAGGTAGCTAATATGTAAAATTAAATAGCTTTTCTCTTCTTCTGTTAATTGTATTTAATAATGGAAGTGAGGAAATATCGAATGCTTTGAAGTAATTTTTAGCAAGAAAAGCAACAGGTCTATTTTATAAATTCATTCAGTACAGTGGGAAAAGTTGGATTACTGAACAAATCGTGCTGGCACACTTAATTTTTCATATGGAATTAACTGAAACCTTAAAACATGAAAAGATGACTTCCAAGTGGATTAAAGCGGATTAAATTTAAAAAAGGAAACAGTAAATCTAGAAAAAGAAACTTTTATATACTTCAGGGGTTGGGGAAACCCTATTGAAGGCTATAGATACAGACTTTTTTTTTTTTTTTTTTAAAGAAGGACATATTGGCTACACAGAAAAACAATTCAGTGTTACAAGATCCCATGAACAAAGTCAGTAGTTATGCACTAGATTTGGAGAGATGACTAGGGTTCATATCAATAATAGACAAAGAGTTCTTAATTTGCAAGCCATCTAATAGAAAAAATTAGGCAAAACACATAAGTGGGCAATTCACAGGAGAGCAAAGCCAAATTGCCAGCAAATCTTTAAAATAATTCTCAAAGTTTAGCAGTTAGAGGAATAATAATTGAAGAAACAATGTTGTGTTACTGTATTAGTTTTCTCTTACTGCATAACAAATTACCTCAAATTTGAAACAGTCCTAATATGATTTAATTTTTGTGGGTCAGGAATCAGGTATGGTTTAGTTGGGTCGTCTGCTCAGAGTCTTGCAAGGCTATAAACAAATATGGTCACCTTTTTTTTTTTTTTAAGTAAGTGTTTTCAGCTGTTCTCAGGATCCTCTTCTAAGTTTATGTGAAGGTTGGCAGAATTCCACTCATGATGCTGTAGAACTGGGGACATAGGACTGAGGTCTCTTGGTCTTGTTGTTTCTTAGCTGGGGCAACTTTCACATCTTAGGGACCCATACAGTGCCCTCTCACATAACTTTCTTACAACATGGCATTTTATTCAAAACTGGTAGGCAAGTCTCTGGCTCCACTCTCCTAATAAACTATAATCAGGACAGTGACTGTCTTACCACCTTTGCCATGCTCTTTTGGATAGAAGCAAGTCACAGGTTCTGCCCACACTCAAATGATATAACTCATTGGCGGTCATCTTAGGATTCTCCCTACTGCAGTCATTTTCTATTCATTAAGTTGGAAAGAATTTAAAAAAATGCTACATTTATTGCCGGGAGGGGATGACAGGTATATGTAGGAAAGGGAACTTCTATTTATGACCATTAGAAAGGAAAGTTATAGCCTTTAATAGCGCAGCATTATTAGCAGTGGCAGAAAACTGAATGCAAAGTGAATGCCCATCATTATGGGGAGTGGCTGAATAGAGCATGCTACACCATGGAATATTCTACTCCTTTACGAAATTAGCTATGTACCAATTAACTTGGAGAAGTTTTTTGGAGATACTGTTGGGTGAAATGGGATAGATGGAGAAAAATAATCTAATTCTTTGGGTAGAAGGAGGTATAAACTGCCATGTATATATATTTTTGGGTTTGTGATTACATGATTGTCAAGAAAAATGAAATGATGTATACTAATTTTTTAACGTGGAGGAGGCTGTTGATGAAGATGAAAAGAGGGTGCCACGTGAAAGAAGAAAAGGAGAACAGACTGTTGAAAAGAAGCATCATCTTTCCATAAGTCTAATATGTGTTATATGGTCATATTTGTGTATTTATCTATAACTTTTTTCATGTATAAAGAATATTAATACTGTGTACTAAAAATGGACTAATATATGGGCATATTTATTTTTTTTGTAAAGAACTTTAAAAATGTATAGTGAATATTTATAGTGCTTTATTTAGCTATTTTATGTTTTCTTTTGTCAAAATATATTAATTTTAAAGTCAGTAACACAGATATTTAGATGCCTTGAATATAGAACAGTGTAGCAAAAAAAGGTGGGGTGTCTGGAAATAAGGAATAGATATCATTTAGACATTTTTTTAATTTATTCCTACTAGGGTTTGAGCAAATGTATAGGGTCCTTAATAAAATTATGAAGTATAGTTAAAAAGTTGTTTATATATCCAGAGTTAAATAATTTTATTTCAGTTTCTATAATCAAAGTTCTAATTTTGACAAATCTTCAATATTGTGGGTTCTACAAAACTGAATGGAACATCTAACTTTTAAGTACATTTTCTTTCAGTGTCTTTTTCTGAAGAAGAGAAATATCAGCTACGAAAATTTGTCAATAAATCTTACCTGCTGAGCAAGAGAGCCCATCGTCAAGTGTACTACAGTTTGATTGATATCCTTCTGGCATATTGCTATGAAACTCGTGTCACTGAAGGAGAGAAGAATGTAAGTGCATTTGTGTCTGTGCTTGTTGGCATAGAGTACTGTACTAAGTAAATTGTATTAAGACATCACTCTAATTGAGAGTGAGGCCTGTTATGATTAGTTACTTAGAGAATTCTATAGGAATAGGTTCACATGTATGTTGGTGGTGGGTACCAACATGAAAACATGATGCCTACTTGGTCTCTTTATCTACTCTCCTGGCGTCAGCCTTTATGAATAGCAGAGTGGGGAAGTAAGCTGAGGGTAGAGAAAAAGGACCTTTAGGAGATAAATTGACCAAATAAAAGGGCTGTTGCCATATGATATTTGATGTTGGTAAGGGTAAACTTTACTGTACACTTTTATATTCTCTCTCTGAGCTGTCAATTAGCAAATACAAGGTATAGCATTTTACAAGAAAAGGAATCTAAAGAAATCCTGTTGTAAAGTACATTAGTATTCTTAAAGGATCTTTTTAAAAATAATAACATAGACTTGATTTTATCTCTTAAACCACATTTGATTTTGTAAGTGAAGAGCTAAATTTTTTTCTCACCTACATAAAAAAAAGCTGGAAAACCAAAAAAAATCTTTGTTGTTAACATGCCCCTGCAGCTATTTAGAATTGTTATTGCTCAAAGGGTTATTCTTGAGCTGAACATATGCTTTTCTTTTTTTAAAATTACACAAATAGTTCACATCATTATGAAGGTAAATACACACATGAAGAAAATATAATTTTTTGTAATCTCAGTTCATCAGCAAAAGCTACTTTTATAAGGTAATACATCCCTTTTAGTCTCTTTCTTTGTGTACATGTTTGTATGTGTATTTACATTGGGTTATAAATGTATGTATTATTATTTAATCTGCCTTTCTTAACATCATAGCATTAGCATAGTGTTAGGATTAGAATTTTATGTGTGCTAAATTTTGTGTTTTCATGATTCTGAAAATTTTAAAGGTAACTCATGAGATTTGCATTTGACTCTAAAACGAATATTAATGAGCGTATGAAGGGCCTACTATTATTGAAAATGCTTTTTGTTTCCACTCATTGTTTTTAAAGATACTTCAATTGGAGAAAATGTTTTCTTCGACAAAAAATACTTCATATTATTGAGATGATAAATGAGAGTGTTTAGTTATACTTGGTGTAGTTTACCATTTTTATTCTTGTATTTGCATATATGAAAATATGAAGGCCTTCAACTTCAGAACCTTCTTTAGAATATACTTATTCTCACATTCATTCTTTGAAAAGCCAAATTCTTGAGCAGCTTTTTGCCACACACAGCACTTCAACACTATCTTTGAGTCCTTTGGTAGATTATTTATAGCAAGTAACTTAGTTGAGAAGGACAGAAATTGAGCAAGCATTGCTTTGCTTTAATTTTTACTTTCAAAGCCCTTGCTTATTTGCTTTTGTGTTTTGGGATTCTTGTCAGTGGACAAGCATTATTTTATAAAATCCCAAGGAAAGTAGACAGAAACGTGTCTTTGATAGCATCTGCATCAGCAAAGCAATTATTTTTTTGCAATCATAGATAGTTCTCATATACATCAACCTACCCACATACTAGTTGAATAAATGGATATATTTGCTTTGTTTTTAAATGACTATACCTCTAATGAAACATTCTTTTCCCCAAAACAAATAAAGGTTGAATCTGCATGGAATATCAGAAAACTTAGTCCAACATTGTGCTGGTTTGAGGTATGATTTTTAGTTGCAATTATTTAGATTTTGTTTGTTTAGAGAGTTTCTTTTCTGTGTCATTAGTTCATTTTGGGTAATTCAAGGAATTTCTTGAATTTTTGAAAAATGGAAACTTTATTGTACAAAATTTTTTTGTTTTTGTTTTTGTTTTTTTACTGTCTTTTAAATAAAATTCTGATTCCATTTGTTACTCTTACTCTAATTATAGTATATAATGAAACCAGGTCAGGTATTTTGGAAATCAAAAGAGGAAAAAAGAATGGACACATGGTCTGTTGGAGGAGGATGTGGGATGGAGTTGAGTCATGTTTGTAAGTTGGCAAATATTGAGGCTCAGAGCTCAAAAATGGGAAGCAAATCTAGGTGATAATACTCCTAGCTGCCACTTACCACCAAAGACTGCTAAATATTTTATATGTATATCCTTACCAGTTCCTTTCAGTAAGTCTGTATGAAGTATTATTGATATTTTACAGATGAGGAAACTTAAATCATATAGCTTAAATAACTTAGGTCCTACAATTACTGTGATTAGATCTAATAACTTAATATTGTAATAATTGTTTTTACATATATTTTCTAGAAAATAGTTGTTTGGGTCTTACCAAAAACATCAAATGATTATATCTTTTACCAGTTTTGGACACTGTTGTACATCAAAACAGTAATTAAAAGTAGAAGCTTAAAAAAGTGTCAATTTAAACAATTGATAATTGTATCATCAAGTGAAGACAACTCATTTTTTTCCAGTTTAAATCCTAGATACATTTTAAATTGTAAAATCAAGGTTGTTTAATGGCATCACTTTGTTCAAGGAATAGATTAGATGTGAATAGAAGCTGAAACACTTAACTTTCAGAGACTCTTGCTACTCCAAGAGTAGTCCATGGACTAAAGGCTTTACCTTGGCTGAGAGCTTGTTAGCAGGAGAGTATCAGTCCAGATTCACTGAATCAGAATAGAATCTGTAGCAAGATCTCCAAGGATTCATATACACATTAAAGATGGAGAAGTGCTGTTCTCTAGACTTCATTTGGCTTCTATGTACTGTCATCAGCATGAAATGCAGAAACTGGTTTTTGTAGTAATTGCGTTGATTACTTTAAAAACAAAGTAGTTGGTGATTAATGCCATAGTTCACATATTAAAATCTATGTGAATAAATTCACTTAGTTATGATTTTATTTTGAAATTTTAATTGTTTTTAAGAACTTAGAACTGTCAACCTTTTATAAATATTTCATTTTTTTGCTAGAATTTTTTAAAAGTTCATAATTTTTTTAATATAAACTATTCTTTGTTACTCAATATTAATCAGATCTCTCATTTATTAAGGATTGATATACATGGAAATTATGCTGCACCCTTAGTTTTAATTTTATATTTTAAGTGTTATATATAGGTTACTTTTTTAAATGAAAACTCATTTTAAAAACAATTTTATAGAAAATTGCCTTTGTCTAATGTTTTCAGTAACCTAGTTTTGAATTGCTAATGGTATCTGTTTAACACTATTCAAGATAAAACACGTTTCCCCACAGAAATCACTTGTTTTCTTGTTGATAAATGAAAACAAATTACTAAAGTAGATGTCATGTATTACTCATGCCTAAAGCAAAATAAAGGGGGGGCAGCAGGGTAACTATGAACATACTTCACTGAAGAGTTCTACATCTTTCACCTACACTATCTTGAATGGTCCTAAAAGACAAAAATGTGAAACATATTTCATTTAGAAATGTCTTTTATGTGCATGTGTATTTTGTTAGTGCCATGTGTTTTAGATTTATATTTGTAATTCTTCAGAGACTTTTAAAACTTTCCTGCTACATATAAGATTTTTAAGGAGTATTTGTGATATGTTGATAACATATGAGAAATTATAAAGGCTAAGATGAAATATTTTATTATGAGGTATACAGAAAGTCTCATTTTATGGTTTTATATTTCTCTTCTACGTGGCTTAATGATAATCCAAACATAATTTTTAATTGAGAATATTTTGTTATTTGATTTTGTTTGCATAATATAGAAATTATTACTTATTTAAATACTTCACAGACTTGGACTAATGTTCATGAAATCTTGGTATCTTTTGGAAGAAGAGTTTTGTGCTACCCACTTTATCGTCATTTCAAGCTGGTGATGAAAGCCTACAGAGACACTATGAAGCTATTGCAATTAGGTAAGATATTATTGTGCTTGCAGTACTGAGAATGAAAAGTTATACATTTTTAATCTCTGAGGAAGTAATAATGATTTTTACTTTTCTTTTCTATACATAAATAAGTAATGAAAATTCATTCAATCCAACCACTTCTTCCTTCTAGGTATATAAAGTAATAGTGCCTCTATATAGATATAGAATCACACAAATCACACAGAGAGATGTGGTACTCTTTTTTTCTGAAAGGCGTGGGGAGGTAAATAGAGAAGGTACATATTCCAAACTAATTTGTATTGTAGTAGATTGCATCATTCAGTTTTTCATGGATGCCTGTAATTTTCTAGGCACTATTCTAGGATTGTGGATATAATAATACATAAGATAAATTTTCTCCTCATGTGAGGTTTTTAGTTTGGCTTGGAAGACAGATAATAATTAAAAAGCAGCTCCAATATATTATTGGGTAGTATAGTGATCTATTAGGATGAGTCATGGAACCTGTATTTGGGAGGTCAGGAAAAGCTTTCCAAAGAAAAGCATAGCTACTCTGAGGACTTTTGACTATTGCTAAATCCAACCTGAAAAGACACATATTTGCTAATTTTAAGGATGTAGAAAATTCTAAGCTCTGAAACAAATTCCAAAGTGCCTATAACAACATCCTTGGAGTAAGAATATAATTTCTAAGATAATGACTTTGTCAAAAACAACATCCGTTTCTATGTACTGTTCTGGCACATTTATTTACAAGTCTGTTCTATACTTTATGGCAATTTCTTATATTCTCTCCTGGAGAGTCTCATTGTTCCTTTGTCCTTGGATAAAAGTGCTTCTAGGGACTTAATTTTCAGACTTCTTAATAAGAAAGGAATAGAAAGAAAGATCTTCCCTTTACACCCAGATGACTCTTTTGGATTAAAGGGAAGAATCACATCTCTAATGCCTTTTTTTGCTCCTAGAGGTGTACCTAGGTTTTTCATTGACTTCTGTGTAACATATAGTCATGTTTGAAGTAGATTCTTTTAAAGTAGATATTAATTATAAAAATGAATCATAGATAAATGAAAGATAACTTTTTATTAATCCGGTCGGTTTAGACTGGCTATATTTTATTTTGAAGGATTGTTGATTATAGGCTAGTGGAGCTACTATGCTTAAGAAACCCAACTTTAATTTAAATCTATCTTCTTTAATAGTAGGAAACAGCTTTATTTTTTCACATGTTATTTCTTCTTGCCTTTCACACATAATATTTCTTAAATTGAAAAAAATTACCTTGAAAAATCAATCTATTATAAATGACTGTTGAACTTGAGTTACACGTCACAATTAATTTCTTGTTTAAATTATGTGAGATTAGCTACATTATTCATAGATTTAAACAGTTAGAATTCAGGTGTGATTATTCTGTTACATCATAGCTTCCAGATGAGAAACTGGTAAAACCCTCATGCACTTGCGTGTACACACAAGACCACACATACATAAATACAATTACTTGTTAATTTTTATTCTGGGAAATAATGTAGTTATCTGGATTTTTATTTGAAAAGTAATCAGTTTTGTGATTGTATCACCAAATATTTGACTGCCTTGATTTCCACTGTAACCAGTTACTCAAAACAGTTGAAATTTAGATTTAACTTTTTAACATTATCAAGCCAGATGAGAACTAGTCTTAGGTGTGTTTTGACAGCAGAAAACCTGAGGTAACACACTGGAGGCTTGTCTGTTGAAAATGAATCTGAACCTTCTATAAACTATATACAGTATGTTCCGTGGCTAATTTGGACTGTGGCTAGTTAGTGCTGAAACAGAGAGTTGAACTCTCTAAAATTCACACTGTGTGCTCTGGGCATGACAAGCTCTCTGCATGAGGATTATAACCTGTATTTGTATAGGGATACCATTATTGTCATTTAAGAGTTTCAATTGGATACCCCATAATTTAAGTGGGGATAGCTCGGTCTGGCATTTAATATTTTCCAAGAATGAATTTGTGTGCCTAAGTATGATTCGAAATGCAATCACAATGATCACACTTTTATTATAAAGTTCAGTATCCTGTTTCCATAGTTGAAAGTAAAAAATACTTCTTTTCCCCAAAGAAATACTCATCTTAAATGGAATAAGCTTCCAAAACAAACATAAGGAAGGATTTAGAATTCTATCTGATATTTCATCATAACTAATTGACTAAGGTCTGAGTTTGAAAGAGCTGTGAATTTACTTCACCTGACATTACTGTAGCCTTTACAACCATTCTTTACTGGGACTTTAGGTATTTTAAAATTTGAATTTCTTCTCCCACCCTTTCCCCACCTTCAAAAGACTTTGTGTTTCTCACTGTTGCTATTTGTCTAATCCAAATTCCTTTAAGGTCAGAAAACCTACTTTGTCCCTTAAGTACTGTTTTAGTGTTGAACACTGGACCTTGTACATGGAATTGCTCTCCCTGGATAAATAATCTTGGGGCACATGATCATCCCCCCTTTTTTTTCCCTGTGTTCCTGTCTTCTTCAGCAACTTTCACTTCCTCTTCCTTGTTCTATTTTTTTTAGGAAGACTGGATAGAATCTTTCATGGCAGTATCACTTAAATGCTGTTACTCATTGAATATAAAAGAAAAAGGGAATCAAAAGAGCAGTGTTTCTAATATGTCTTCAGAAATTTTGTTCCATTTATAAGTGGCATAGTTTCATATTTGATTATACGTTGTTCATACAGTTTACTATTTGTACTAAGATCTACATTTCATTAATTTTTATAATTTTTATAAAGACATTTCTTGCTCTAAATCCATACTCTTGAGCAACTACTGAACATGTAATATAACTATTAAATTGAAAAGGCTGAATATCATGGAGTGGAAAGAAAATGACTTAATTTTTTCTCCATTCCTCTTTGATCTTATTCTGTCTATTCTTTTTTTTTTATTATTGTTTCTGGATGGAATATATATCTTATAAATATCATATCACACACAAACACACACAAATATCCTGTACTACACAGTAAGTATTCTATAACTTTTTCTACCACTTTAGATTGCAGGAGGAGTCTCATTGCAGTACTTAAAATGTCCCCTTTGAACTTGATTAAAAAAATAAATCTTCCTTTCCTCTGCTGTAGCCTGGCTGAGAATCCAGCAGTAGAGAAGAGGGCCCTGTTTGCTATTGTAGGAAACACCACTTGTTTTCAGAATAGGTCCTCTACTCAGTATCACAGGCTGCTCCTTATTTCTTGATGGGGAGCTTTTATTTCCAGGGAAGGTAGGTTACACTCTCTGGGACCCTCAGAAAACCCTCTTTCTCTTGGTTTAGGGTAACAGGAAAGCACCTTCTCCCCTCTCCCATGGAGTGTTGTAGAAACCCCACAGCACTCCAACAGCTTTATCCAGAGATTCTGGACTTGTTTACCCTTAAATTCCTGGAGGTGAATATTCATCTAAAAGATCACAAATCAGTTTTTTATCAGTTTATCTACAGGTTAGCATAGAGAATTTAGTATCTCTTTTAAGAATGGGGTTACTTGATATATTTTATCCTTTATGAGCCTCATTGGAAATGAGTCAGAAAGAATCTTGTCTTAATATGCTAATATAGTAATAAGCACGCCTGCTGAATTAACTGCTTTCTGTGTGCCAGCACTAGGCTCAGTTCTTTAGATACCTTATCTCATTTCATCCATATTGTCATCCTGAGAATTAGGATTTACTATCCTCATTTTATGCAGATAGAAGACAGGCTCAGAGAAGTTCAGTCAGTTGCCCAGGGTCACATAGATAGCTAGTAGTTGGTAAAGCCTGGATTTGATGCCACATCTGTCTGACTCAAAGTCTTTGCCCTTTGGAGTGTTGAAATAGTTATAAATGAAATTATATGAAGCATGGATTTACTTTAAAATAATCCAGAGTGGATTGGGGCAAAGTGGGCAGAGTACAGATGAAATGAAATTGGCCATAAATTGGTACTTGCTGAAACTGGGTCGTAAGTATGAGGGAGTTCACTGTCCTGTTGTCTGTTTTTTATGTGTTGTGATTTTTCCTTAATAAAATGATATATATTTTTTAAAAATCTGGGCTTTTTAACTATGATGGTTCTGTGTTTCAGATTGAAATTTATTCACCATTTTATAGAAAATGTAATTTTTGTTTGAACAGTTATATAAAGATATATATATATTTTTTGCTAATAAAAACACTCATTTGAAATAAGGTTTTTTGTTTCTGTTTTGTTATTAAGGCTAAAAGAAACCTTCTATAAACATTTTAAGTCTGATGACTAGTAGCTACATGGCAAGCTATAACCCGAGAAATAGCCCTCAGGAGATTAGTTATTGTTATTAATTAAAAGCTGGTTTTACTTCATATAAATGTAGGGGGCAGTCCTTATATGTTGTCATCACCAGGCTTAACAATCAGAAATGACTGCTTTACCAGCCTCTTCAGTAGATAGATGTAATAACACAATCAGTATGATAGAAAAGAATAACCATACTGATCCTTTTCCTTAGGAAAAATGATTGTTCAAGAAATTGAGGTATGGCAAGTGTATTGTGTAAGCTCTGAGTTCTGATGCAGCCTTGAAGCTAAATTTGTTTTTAGCAATTGAATATATTTAGTTCAAAGTCCAAATGCTTCTTTTTATTGAATTGTAAAGATTACCCAAACTTGAAAAATAAAAGATGAAGGCACTAAGATTTTCCAATGTTGACCTTTATCTGTATTTAATTTGCATGAATTCCCAATTTTGAACATTTTAAAGAATTGTTAGACTTTAAAATTTTTACTCCTTAAGTACATTAGGTAAATTTATTTTGAGAGTGATTCAACAAGTATTAATTGAGTGCTTGCTATGTCAGGGTGCAGACCTGGATCTGGAGATATGATAGTGAACAGGAGAGATTTAGCTCATACCCCAGGGAGCTTAAAATTCTAACAGGACAAGTGGGTGGGGTGGGCATGTAATTACCCGGTTTTCCAAAAAATTGCATTTATAATAAGTAGTTCAAAGGAGAAATACTGTGGGTGAAAATATAAAGCTAGGGAAACTGACTTACCTTTAAGTCACCTAAAACATGTAACCTCTTACAGCAGGGAGCTCTGCCTTATTTGACTTCTGATTCTCAGCTCCCACTACAGTTTCCTTTTGTTCTAAAAATTGTTAATTGGTTAATGAGTTTATTAAGTTATTCATTCAACAGTTATTTTGTTAGTACCTGCTAAGAAGCTGTTGTGTACAGAGTACCCTGTAAATTTAAAGAGCAACAGAAAGATGAATTAGATTTATGTACTGTATTTGGGAGCCTGTATGCTAGTAGGGAAGCTATGATGTCCATCAAAACATAAAATACATAGTAGACAGTGGTAAGTACCTTTGATGAAATGCATACGAAATAGTTTAAAAGGGAACAGGTGTTGATGTTTTACTAGGGATCAGAGAAAACTTCATTTAGGACATAAGATTTAAAGTAGGACTTGAAGGATGGAGGGAGGATTCTAAATATAAGAGCAGCATGAGGAAGTTCACAATAGTATAATTTCATCAGTAAAAATTTGGAGTTGATATGCTATCTGACTTTGAGATTTGTCCTACAGCCTCTATAAGTAGTTGATAGTTCCTTTCTTATCTGAGTTAACTGGTCGCCAGAATTGATTTCTCTATTTCTTTAATATTATCACTTAATTTCCTGATCCCCACATAGGAGATGATAATTCTTACTTTCTGTTTTCTTCCTCACTTTAAATTGTTTTTGATCATTTTACTTCCTAGTCAGGGCCCCATTGAAATGAAAATATTTCTAAGAATGGAACAATCATAGAGCTTTCAGGAAATTTAAATAGCATGAAATTCAAATCAAATATTGAAGTACTGTTTGTACCTGTTTTTGCTGACCACTTACATACAGCTAATCTAAGAAAGGTGCTTCAGAGCCCTGGAGTGTGTGAGCTGCAGCTGAAGTGTGACAGGAAGAGTAGGTCTCCACTGTGAGCTCTTGACAGAGCCAGTTACAGGCCGACTCTCTGGATTTTCCTTCCATTAGGCAAGGCAAATTCCTTTTACTGCAATCTGCCTCAGACCCCAAATCTGTCTTTACAAACTCTTGAACGGCACATTCTTCCTATTTATTATTTATCCTTGGAGCATTTGTGGCTTTATACTGCCGTTTCTGTATAGATGGATGTTGTATATGAGCATATCATAAAAGGGTAGAAAATCAAATTCCAATTATCTTCATAGAATTCTTTTTGTCTAATAACTAGCTTAATCATTAAATATTGTTAATCACTGATTTCTTTTAGAAAGCTCTTGCAAAAATTTCTGGGTTACATTTATATAAAACATCCTTTGTTTTCTTAAAATACTCTGTATGGGGCAGCATTTCCTGTGTGGTTTACAAATAAGTTACCTTTTAATTACCAACATAGAACTATGGTTATTTTGCTACAAAAAAAAGTATCTTAAAGTGTTAATGTTCTTTGGAAAGTTGAGTTATCTCCTAAAGCTTACCGGTGGGTGATATCTCAGAATCAGCTAATCCCTTAAATATTTACTTATATATAAAAGTTGACCCTTGAATAATGTGGGGTAGGGGTACGGGCCTCCTGCACAAAAATCTACATTTAACTTTTGACTCCCCCCAAACTTAACTACTTACTAATAGTCTGCTGTTGACTGGATGCCTTACCAATAATATAAACAGTTTATTAACAGATAATTTGTATGCTATATGTATTATATGCTGTATTCTTACAATAAAGTAAACTAGAGGAAAAATGTTATTAAGAGAAAATACATTTACAGTACTTATATTTATCGATACCATAAGTTTATGTCATCTGTTTACAACATGAATTGTCATTCAGTACCTACATCAATATGTTTTATATGATACAAAACACTGTAGATGTTCTATGTATTACTAGCACTAAACATCAAAAATGAAAAGATAATGTGAAAAAAATTCATTTATTTACAAGTATAACAATTCATGCATTTATAATGAAGAAGGAGCAATGTGATTGCTCTTTGGTGGCGTAGTATAATCAATATGATTGTTTCATGGTAGTCTAGCCTGTATACTAGTGACTGGATTGTTATAAAATTTTTAACTTTTTATAATAGATTTGTGTACATTTTATGGTAATAAAGGATAGACTACTATTTACATCTATCCTATGCATTCATGACATACCTGTTTCTTAGTTTTTTCAATATTTCTGGGTTCAAGGTTCATCTGTGAGTTTTTTTTTTGGCAAATCCAAAAAAATACCAATAGATTTATTGGAAGAAATTCATGTATAAATAGGTCTGTGCAGTTCAAACTTTTGTTGTTCAGGGGTCTTCTATACATCTAATTTAAACTCTACATTGTCCTGTACTATTTATTTAAGATAAGTTTATTAATTTCTGCAGTTTTTGAACTGAGCAATGTAAAACACCCAAAGATTAGTTACATAGTTTGAATATTATGGCTTTAAAAAAACCTCTATAGCTAGCACCTCTTTTAATCTAAAGTCGGTTTTGACATTATATTAATCTGAATTTACAAGGGAGTAACTAAGTCTACTCTCTTTAAGAGGATAAAGGCAGAAAATTGTACATATTTAAGATTGATTTGAGAGAACAAAAACATTTTTTATGGCTTTATTGAAATATAATAGATAATTAGTTGCTCATATTTACATTGTACAATTCAATGAGTTTATGGTTATAGTTGGCATACAATATCTTCATTTCAGTTGTATAGCATAGTGACCAGAGATCTATATAGCTTACAAAGTGATCACCTATTAAATCGAAAGCCCTTCTCCCCCTTATTTATTACATTATTAACTATTTTCTTTATGCTACACTTTATATCTCTGTCTGTTTTGTAACTATTCATTTGTACTTCAGATCCCTTTGCCCTTTTAAGCAATCCCCCAAATCCCTCTCTAATCTAAGAGCCCTCAAAATATTCTCCATATTTTTGAATTTATTTTTGTTTTAGTTGTTGCCGTTGTTGTTTATTTTGTTCTTTAGTTTCCACATGTACGTGAAATCATGCAATATTTGTCTTTCTCTATCTGACTTATTTCATTCAGCACAATACACTTTAGGTCCATCAAGGCAATATTTTTCCATCCCTTGTAATCTGTGTGTATCTTTTAATCTGAAGTAAGTCTTTTATAGGCAGCATATGTAGGAGTCTTTTTTTTCTTATCCATTCAGCCTCTGTCTTTTGGTTGGAGCACTTAATTCTTTTTCATTTGAGGTAGTTGTTGATAGAATGTAGTTATTATCATTCTTTATTCATGTTTTTGATATATGTTTTTTCTTAAAAAAGAAGAAACACTAATATTTGCTTGGTATTGATAAAAACTTTTTAGCTTATTTTTGTCTGGGAAGCTCTTTATCTGTCCTTCATCTATAAATGATAGCTTTGCTGGATAAAGTATTATTTGTTTTAGATCCTGGGTTTTCATCATGTTGAATATTTTGTGCCAAGCCCTTCTGTCCTGAATTGTTTCTTTTGAGAAATCAGCCACCAGTCTTACGAGTCCTCCCTTATAGGTAACTAACTGCTTTTCTCCTGCTGCTTTTAAGATTCTCTCTTTGTATTGAACCTGTAGCATTTTAATTATGATATGTTTTGGTGTGGGCCTCTTTGGGTTCCTGGTTTTTGGGACTCTTTAAGCTTCTTGGGGTTTTATGTCTGTTTCCTTCACCAGGTTAGGGAAGCTTTTCATTATTACTTCTTCAAATAACTCTTCACCTTCTTATTTTCCTTCAGGTATCTCTATGACATAGATATTTTTACCTTTAATAGTGTCCCATAGTCTCTTTAAATTATTATTATAGTCTTCTTTTTTCTTGCTGTTCTGATTGAGTGGCCTTGGCTTCTCCATCCTCTATATTGGTGGTTTGATTCTCTTCTTTATCCACTGAGTTGATTCCCTCTAATATACTCTTCATTTCTAATAACGTGTTCTTAATTTCTGACTGATTCCCTTTTATAATTTCTATTTCCATTTTTATGTTTTTTATCTCTTTGTTAAAGTTCTCACTGAATTCATCTATACTTCCCATAAGTTAATTGAGCATCTTTATGACCAGTGTTTTGAACTCTGCATCTTTTAGATTGCTTGACATCATTCATTATTCCTAGATCTCTGTTCTTTTCTCTCATATGGTTTTGGCTTCTTTGTCTTACCATTTTGGCTTCATTTGTGTGTCTTTTTCTATGTCCAAGCAAAGCTCCTAAGTCTCCTGGTTTTATTAATGTGGATTTGTTTAGTAGATGTCCAGAGGCACAGTCTTGAGAGGAGTTTAGCTGCAGGCCAAGTCTAGCCCCAGCCTGTGCCCCTCCAGGGCCACCTGTTAAGATTCAGCAAGCAATCCTCAGATGCTGTGCTTATAGTTGCCTCAAGACCACACCAGAAACTGAGGGCAGCTCTCATCAGTGTGAGTCTGTTCTGCTCAGCAAGGAGCACCAGACTTGCCAAGGACATAATTGAATGTGATTTGGGTGGGGTTGTGTTTGGGGTAGGAAGAGTTTCAGAGAATCCTCTGGGTGGAGCGACCTCTGTTATCCAGTTTGATAACCTCTCAGCTATGGCGGCACTACATCTGCACACTGAGAGGGGTGCAGGTTGGATATTGCTGGTTTTTCTGCCTGGGAGAGATCTTTGCCTCTGATCTTCACTCTGATAACTGAATGTTCCCCTGCAAGTCCCTGGTGCCCCTTGTGCAGACAACCTGGCTTTGGTACTCAGAGTGAGCAGGTCTGTCACCTCGAAAGTCCACTCGTGGACACAGCCCCTTTAAGAGGCATCTGCAGCTACCATGCTGTTGCTGTGGCCTCTTGTCTCACTCAGCTGCTGGGGACTGGGCAGCCTGGCATCTTCACCCCCTCCTATCTGCAAGTTGATAAATTATTTCTCTCCCTAGTTGTAGTGCTTCTGTTTGTCTAGATCCCAGGCCACTTAAGCTTACTCTTTGCTCCATGTTTCTGTCACAACTTTGATTTGGTCGTAAGAGGGATGAACAAATTCTCTACGCTATTTTTTTCCCAGAAGCCAGAACAAAAATATTTTATTTAATCCTAATGAATGAAGGTTCTGTTTCACAGTATTATGAGGCCTAGATGAAGTAAATTAAATAATGCTTTATATTTTATCTGGAACATGGAAGTTCATATTTTTTCAATTTAGAATTCCTTTAAATAGGGATTAATACGGAAAAATAACAAAGAGCAGACATTTTTTCAATAGACCAAATCCCTTCTCTATGCAAGGCATTACAGTAGTATGCCCTTATCTGCAGTTTCAGTTTCTTTGGTTTCAGTTACCCACGGTCAGCAATGTACTGAAAACATTAAACAAAAAATTTCAGGAATAAACGATTCATAAGTTTTAAATTGCGCACTATTTTTATTTGTGTGATGAAATTTCTCTCTTTCCTGCTTTGTCCCACATGGGATGTGAATCATCTCTTTGCTCTTGATATCCATGCTCAGCCTACTGGTTATTCACTTAGTAGCCCACTAGGTTATCAGATCAACTGCCAGTGTATCACAGTGCTTGTGTTCTAGCCTTTAATTAGTAGTAACCCCTAAGCCCAGGAGAAGTAGTGCTGCAATTCACATATGCCAAAGACAAGCCTTAAATTGCTTCCTTTAAATGAAAAGGTGAAAGTTCTCAGTAAGGAAAGAAAAAAAATCATGCCGTGGTTGCTAAGATTTATGGCAAGAACGAATCTTCTGTCCATGAAATTGCCTGATTTGTAAATTAAACTTTATCATAGCTATGTGTATATAGGGAAAAAAAATGTAGTATATACAGGGTTTGGTACTATCTGAGGTTTCAGGTACCCGCGGGGGTCTTGGATAAGGAGGGGCTGCTGTATAACAGAATCGGCAAAAAGTTAGAAGGATATGTACAACTTGGTTTTAGCTCTTTAGAAGGTTATTGTGTAATAGGAATGATAAGACAAAAGATACAAAATATAAGAATTTACAATATGTAAAACAGTCCCTTAAGAAAATACCTTAACTGTTACAGGTCAAATCCATCCTGTAAAACCTGTGAGTTAAGCATGCTTTTTTTCATCTTTAAATATTGAAAAAACGTTTTAAAAATTAGTATTTCATAACACATATAAATTATATGAAATTTAAATTTTAGTGCCCATAAGTAAAACTTTATTGGAATTCATTCATGCTCGTTTGCTTACATATTATAGCTACTTTTGTGATAGAATGGCAGAGTTGAGTAGTTGCGGCAGATATGTGGCCTACAAAGCCAAAATATTTACTTTCTAGCTCTTTATATAAAAATGTGCCTAGCCTTTTTGCAGGTGTATATACAGGTTTGGAGAAGGGCCTTTTCTGGAGTGAGCTGAGGTCTTTGGGTACCTTCCATTCCAAATAGTGGCCAGTGTTGAAGGGGATTGTTTCATCTGCTTTCTCTCCATAGATCCCTACATAGATCCCTACATAGATCACTACATAGATCACTACATAGATGTAGTGGTATAGTTGGTTCCCATTAAAGTAGGTCCCTTAGCATTAGGAGAAGCAAACTGAGATGTTTGCTTGATCGAGTGGCTGAATGAATGAGGATGGCAGTGTTTAAAAAAATTAAGAGTAATGAGACCTATGTGAACTGGAGACAAATATGTCTCCAGTTGCCTATTGTAACCCTGTGGAGATGTAGTATTGCCAAGTTTGGGAAAGTAGAAAGCAGTGATTTTTTTTTCAAAGTAGTAATGCATACTGTATGTTTTATTGAGTTTTCGCTAATCAATAAACAAACTGTCATATATAGATTCCATAGAACTATAGTACAATATCACAAACAGGATTTTGACACTGATATAGTTGAGACAGAATATTTCCATCCTCACAGGGATCCCAATTTAAATATGAAAATGCTGTAAGATTTAAAATAAAGCTGTAAGAGCCATGGCAGTTCTGAGAATCCAAGTCAGCCTAGTGGGTAGTTTTTGATTTTGACTCCAAAGCAAACTAAGTGTCAAGCTTTTTTCTCATACCTTCTTGGACTTGCTAGTTTCCAGCTGCACTGAGGGCTTACACCAGGTGTCTGCTCCTTTAGTCCTGCCTTGTGACTGAGTCTCAATCCTGTGTGGGTTCCCAAATTAGGTTGGGGAAGGAGGTAGGGGATGTCTTGCATTCTCTAAGTAGCTATGACCAAAAACCTTAAAAAAATAAAACAAAAGATCTCTTACCTCTCTTTCCACTCAGTTTGTATTGTTACTGTTGTCATCTAGAGCCTCCCAGAGGGGAGGATGAGTTCTAGGACTCCAGTACCATACCTCACTCTGACTCCATTGGGTGCTTTTGATTTCAGGTGAGGGAAAGTGCTTGAAAGGAAGAAGCAGTCAGCATAGGCCTAATGAATAAGATGTAGGATAGTTACTACTAAAAAATTTGTAGGATTTAGAAAAGATGAGTAGTAGAATGTATTCTTTGGGAATGTAGAAGGTAAAGAAAATCAGGGAGAGGAAAATAAGTTAATATGTCCAAGAAAAGGCAAATATTCTAGTTTGGAGGCCTGGGATATGAAGGGGAATTGTAGGAAAGAGGTGGGAATGTTGTATTGGGGCAGGTTTGTGGAGAACCTGCAGTGGCTTGCTAAAGAGACTTGGTCTTGTTCAGTGAGTGACCACTGGAGAATTTGGTGGTGTGGTTTATGTCAGGCTCATGAAGTCAGTTTTATCTGGAAGTAACACCAAGTTTAGAGTCATTGAAGGGAATGAGTTAGTGGTATGGAGAAGACAGGAGACCACTATTCTTGACTGAGGTTAAGTAGTTTGGGGACAGATGATATGGTCTGAACCAGAGGCCAGCAGTGGTATGGAGGAAGAAAGAATATATGGGCAGATGCCTCACAGGTAGTGGAGTATAAGCTAGTAAAAGGAGCCCCAGGGTCCTTGACCCTATATGATCTGTTGTCCCCCTTCCCTTGTCATCTGTAAAGTGCTTACATGTTGATTGTCTCATTTAATTCCCACAGCAGGTCTGAAACATTTCTCTCCCCACCAATTTATGTGTGTGGAAAGGGATTCAGATTAAGTATCAGACAGCTAAGAAATTAAACCAAAAGCAAGCAGATTCTTGGCTATTTTCATTTCTACTTTTTAAGAGAAATTAGATAAGAACTGCACAAGATTATTTATACTTAGTTTTTAAAATGATCTTTATTAGCCTTTTATAATTTAGGACTAGAATTCTGAAATCTTAATTTCATAATCAAAATTTTTATGTAACTTTTTAATACAAATTAAGCTTGCATGTAGATAGCTAATCATTTTTACTTAATTATATTTACTGTACATAGATTAACATGTAGAGAAGCATAAGTCATTTCTATCAGCATGCAAACCATTTAGCAGTAGGCAAACACTCTCACTAAGTGAGGGTATCAGAAGGGTTTGTTTCTTTTTTTTCTACCTGGCACACTGATAAGCATTTCAGATCAGGAAATGGACTCATAAATCTGGTTGCACAGGGTTAATTTTTTGTTTTTCTCATGAGCCAGTTGTCTTTTCTCCTATATGTTTCTTCCTATATATTTCTTCCTTCTGACTTCATGCACAGTTTTAGTTTTCCCAATTCTGAACTAATTCCAAAAAATAAGTCTAAACTTTTTATATAAAGTAGTATCTATGGGGCAAATGAAGTATAATAGTCTTAATTAAAGCAACAATAAATTTATTTTAAACTGAGCTACCGGTGCTGAGATGCTATATTCATAAGGTAGAATAATTGAAATAAAATTTGAACCACAAAATTAGAAGTTTTGGATGCTTATGGATTTTTTTTTTAATCCAAGTTTAGATTGCAGCAGTTTCAAGAGCTTTTTTCCCTGTGTGTTCAATTTCTTAACCTTTCTACTTTTGTACTTACTATATAGATGGGATTTTTCTTAAAGTTCTATGTTGAACTTGGATGCCTCATTCTTAACTGTCTGAAGAAACTGAAATTAGTTGTGCTACCATTATGTAATTTTGATGACATCTGGGCATATATTTATAAACTAACACAACTACTGCTTTGACAGGTGACTTAAGGAGGAGGGTTGAGTTTGTTAAGGTTGTTCTTTCAAGCCAGCAAATCTAGCAGGGATTGTTAGAGCAGAAAAGGCAAAAGGCAGCCTTGGGTTAAATTAATTCCTTGAAATTTTGATGGAGTAGCAATGTAAGAAAGTTGACATAGCTGCGTTCTTTTCTTGTCTGGAACATGATATAGGTATAACAAGGGAATGTACAAACAAATTATATACTCTACATTTGTCATGACACAATAACTTAAATCTACAGTTCACAGAGGTGTTATAACTAGTACTTGTTAAATGAGCAGTTTGACCAAGTGTTTTTAAACTTAGGTCCTATGAACTCCAGACTACATTAACAACCAAATGGTATCATACCATTTGCTGGACATTATTCTAGACTAGGAAGAAAGTTGAAAAGCCATATCCTTTCTCCACAAGTTCATCACAAAAGGTTTTACATACTGACACTGTATTTAAATAAGAAAGTACCTAACTAGTACGGTTAAATGATGCAGTGTATGGAAAGCACTTGGTGCAAAGCAAGGAGGTAGCTACTAACTATCTTAATAGACAAGATAGGAGTGCCAATAATTATGAAGGAACCTAAACCTTAGGCAAGAGCTAGAATCCAGTTCCTAGAGGAAGTAATGCCTGATTTGAGACTTGATGGTAAATTAAGTTGCATTGGTTGTTGTACCTTCCAGGGAAAGGGAACATTTACAAAGTATATGTTTGCTTTGTGTTAATTTTGTTTGTGGGTAAACCAATAATATATGTAATTTTAATAAAAATCATTTAAAAATTGATATAGGACAATAAATTTGTGCATAAAAATAGTAACTATTATTGCTTCAAGTGTTTCTTATTACAGCACAGAGACAGCTCAGAACTGTAAGAGCTTAAATTGCATTTGAGGAATTTGAAGATAAAAAATAAATTGAAAAGCTTTCATAAAGCTAAATCTAATATATGTTTGTTTTTGGGAACTTGGCTTTATGCTACTTCCAAACAGGGCCTGATAATGAAGCAAATTACTACACTTTTAGTCTCTTAATTTTAATTAATTTGACACAGTTTTTTTTTTTTTGTTAATCCCTCTTAATGTTCAAATAATTAATGAAAATGTTAAAAATGAGTCATAAATTATCCCTTCTGATAATGTGGTCTCATCAAAATCCCAGGATTCTAGCTGGGTATATACTAAGTTATGCATTTTAAATGACAGCAGTGTTTTGTTTGTTTACTTTTATTTTGAGGTGATTTTACAAATAAAGATGAAGCAGTGCTTTTCTTTAGGTATTTACTCTTTTTGCTTCTTGGGTTTGTAGCTCAAAACTTTAAAGAGCAGAACTAAGTACTTAGTAAACCATAACCACATAGCAATTACAATGTACCAAAATTTAGTTCTTACTATAGCGCTAGCTATTTATATTATATTTCCTGGGCTGGCTTGTAGGCAGTAAAATTTCACTATTCTAATAGTCTAGAGACGGGAGCCCTTTCTTACGTGCCTCCAACTGTGAGCTTGTCTGTCATGAGAGATTACTGCCAAATCTAGTCTCTTAATAGGAAGATTTCTAATAGCCAATGGATTCTAATTTAGAACAGTTCAATCTTTGTTTCGGTTTCAAGATATATTAACCTGAGATGCCACATCTGTCCAAAACAGGAAAGCACATTGTTCTTAGTTTACCTTCCCTTTAAAGAAAAGCAAGAGAGTCAGTTTCGAGAGAATATGTCAAATACTGTTCACTGTCCATCCGCTTGTTACTGTCTTTCATATTTTTCTTTACTTTGTCATTATGTTTCTCTATTGTTATTAGACAGCCATTTTCCCCAAGGTAAAACATTCATAGAACTTGTCATTTATATACCAGGATACTAGTTTTAAACTGCTTCTACTAGTTTTAAACTCTTTTCAAGAGATCTTGATACCAGAAGCCTTTCTTTCGTGAATAGGTTTGGTTTAAGTGAGGAACAAGTCAATGATAGAGAATCGCTAACTTTTTGGAGATTAAACATCCTGGAGGGCACTTCATTGCTGCAATGAAAATAGTTACTGTAGTTACTGTGCAAGATACATTTTTTCTGCTTTGGACCAAGCAGTAAACTGGCTAAAAATGATCACTTTCCTTCAGTGTCTTTGAGCAGAAATAATTCTGTAGGAATTATTTTATGCCCATATGATACTTCATGAGCTTAGGAGCGAGATACTTTGAGTCCCCAAAGGCTTTTGGCTGCTGGTCACGCGACAGCCTACAGGACGGCCAGTTTTTTCCTTTGCTGATAGCTATGAGATAACTGGTTGACAACCTGAGCGAGAGAGCAGTTGTACAGTAAAAATTTTAAAAAGCCACATGTTTCATGAGTCTCTTGGCTATGATGCTATAATCATCTCTAGTGATTCAGTGGGAACAAAAGAGGTCAAATATGACCATGGGGTAATATGCATATTGTTGGGGGAAGGATGACTTTAATATATTTTTTTGTTCTAACTTCTCAAATGCCAGTGGCTTAGATATCTTTTACCTTATTTTTCAATTAGCATACTGTAAAAGTAGTTTGAATAAGAATTACAATAAAAATACAGCTTTCGAAGAATGCCTAACTGGCCCTTTCAAAATTGCCTTCCATGTTATTTTGTAGTTTTCTAAAAACTACCTGTTCTAAATACTGCTTCTTAGTTGTTCAAAAATAATTTTAAGAAATTGTAAGTATGAATTAAATTTTTTAGCATTCTTTGTCAGTATTTCAAGGGTTAGTTATATAATCAAGCATGCCTAACTTTGTTAAACAAATAAATGTTTATTGTGGAGAATTTTGAAAATAGGGGAAAGTGCAAAGGAGAATAAATAACTATAACCCCATATGTAAAAACAATGTCTGGCATATATCAGGCACTCACGATTTGTTCAACAAGTACAGAGACAAATACTGTTAATATCAGTTGGATATATATAGACACACACACATAAATGTATGTATGTTTAATGGTTTTTCTCCATGTGTATTTGTCTTTTTTAAAATAAAATGTGGATAAAAACATGAAAATACAATATAATTTCTCTGAATAAAAATATATAATATTTTTGACTATTTTTATTATTCTTTTGTGATAAATAGAAGATCTGAATTTACCTGTGGACCTTAGCAAGGGGACAACGTCCCTTTAGGCACGTCTGCTAAATGAAGCTATATAATTTCGTTAAGTAATGGTTGCTATAGATTCTCATTAAATATGTAAATTCATACCTTTTTTTTAATTCATACCTTAATTCCATACCTTTCTTCATGAAACTATCTAGAGGAGGAGGGTCTTTTATCCCTACTCCCTATGCTTGCATTTAGGCTTTCTCACCTCAGTTCTATCTAATTGTATTTGTCTCCTCGTCACAGTATGAATTCTACCAAACTCACCTGTTTTCTCCCCTTATTTCCATTCCTGAACCATCTGCTCCAGCCGAATGGTTTTTTCCTGTTATTTCCTAAATCCACTCTATTTTAAGTCTTATGTCTACTTCTTTTCATAATGTGATCAAGCTGGCTGACGTGCCCATTCCCTTTTCTTCACTCAGTGAATTATTTGCTGTGAAGCACAGCTCCATATCTTGCATTTTTTGTTAACCTGCTATTATTAGAAAGCTATGGGATTGTGAGAGGCGGTATTCTGGGGTGTTATACTATAGCAGAGCTTATAAAAGTTTCAAGTGAATAGTTTTTGTTTTTTGATAAAGATCTATTGTTGGCTTTTAAAACTTTAAGTTGATAGTTATAAAAATAAACTCCTTCCCCCTGTACCTCACCTACCCCCCCAGAGGGAGAGGGAATGGGTGAGAGAGAGGGAGAAAAAAATTGACATATGCTTGCCCCCTCATATTTTCTTCTCTGTGGCAAGTAAAACTGTTCAAAAAATTTTTACAGTTCTCCCTTAATATTTTGCTTTTGGATAATGTAGCTAATTTGGTTTCATCACTTCTGTGAGTGTTGGTTTGGAGTCAAGTCCTCACTTAACGTTATCAATAGGTTTGTGACTTTATGTGACTTTAAGTGAAAGAGGTTTAACAAAACAAATTTTACCACAGGCTAATTGATATAAACAAGAGTTAAATTCCTACAATGTTATAATGAAACAATAAAACAAAGTTGAACAAATGAAGTTATTTGAGGACCTGCTGTATTTCCTCTTCATTAAACTGCCTTCAACATTACCTACCTTGTAATTAAAATTGGCCTTCAGTGGGGTGGGGAATTCACACTAATAATTTGGTATAGTTAACCTGGTCTACTTTGATAAATCTGAGCTCTGACCTTGACTTAACCAAACGTAGTTTTAGGCTTTCTAAGTACAATCGTGTCCCAAATAATGATGTTTCAAGATGGACCGCGGGCCCATAAGATTATAATGGAGCTGAAAAATTTCTGTCGCCTAAGTGATGTAGCTGTGATAACATCATTGTGCAACACATTACTGACGTATTTGGGCTGATGCTGATGTAAACAAACCTACTTCACTGCCAGTTGTATAAAAGTATAGCACATACAATTATGTACAGTCTATACTACTTGATAATGATGATAAATGACTTACTAGTTTATATATTACTTATTCTTTTTATCATCAACTTAAAGTGTATTCTGTCTACTCTTAAAAAGGAGTTCGCATAAAACAGTCATGTTACACCACCAGCAGCTTCGTACATTTTATGCTCACCACGTCTCTTGATTGCATCATTTCTCTGTGCTTGATTTAATCTCATGTTTTATACGGGAACATGCTGTCCAGGCTTGTAGCTCAGGAGCAATAGGCTATACCATAGAGCCTAGGTGTGTAGTAGGGTATACTATCTAGGTTTGTATAAGTGCGCTCTGTGATGTTCGTACAATGAAGAAATCACCTAATGGTGTATTTCTCAGAATGTTTCCCTGTTAAGCAGTGTATGACAATTTATTTCTCTCAACAAATTGAGCAATGAAGTTTTTATTGGCATTTTTCTCAGCTGCATGTAAGGAAGCCACATAAATGGCTTAACAATTTTTTAAAGGAATGTTACATGCTTTGAACTTGCCACCTACTTAACTTTCGTATAATAAAAATGTGATATAGACTGATTGGGCCAAGTACATATGGATAGTGTAGCACAGTGGCTAGCCTGTAGAGCTGGTAAGATCAGAATTTGGATCCTGGCTCCTCGACTCAGTGACACTGTATCTTACTGTCCTTGAGCCTCAGGTTCTATTTTTTTGAAGCGAGCAGGTGAGGTTATCAACTGAGGAGAATCAACCGAGGAAGAATCAACCAAGTTTCCTTTCCATTTCTTTCCCTTGCAGGGGTTATTAAAGAGCTCTGACAACCAAGGAGTCATTCTAGGCTTCCTGAAGGATGAAGCTGTTAGCTAGACATTAAAGGCAGACTAAGATTCCATTAGATCAAGAAAGGCATTCTAGGTATGGGGAAGCAGTTGAGCAAAAGACCCTAGACAAGTCCATAGAGCCTTGAAAGCATGTGCAGGGAGGGGGCTTGATGAAAGCAATGCATTAAAAAAATATGTCTGTCAGTAGACTATAAGGGAAAAAGTAATATGAGAGATGAGGAAGAGGATTTTGGTAATCTAGGTTTGTAATGCTGAGAGTATGAGTGAGAATAAGAGGTCAGGAGGTAGTGGAGAAAGGACAGTTACAAAAGTCATTTCCAAGAGGAAATCAGGACTTGGTGTGCAATTAAAGAAATTGGAAGGATTTAAGTAGGCGATTACTGTGTCATTCATTCATTCATTCATTCATTCTTAAAATACTGAAATTGAAAATCTGCTGCTGCAAGATTCTGTTCTAGGTATTGGGAATTAACTACTAAATAAAACAGAAGTTCCTGCTCTTTTGCAGTTTACTTTGTAATGTTACTTGTGTTACAAATTTAGTGGGAGCAATTTTGGTATCTTGAGATGTCATTATCTAGTTCATCATTCTTTTATCATGTCTAAAAGTTAAGTGGGAAATGTTGATGAAAGCACGTCTAATATTTTTATGAAATCAGTATACAGTGTGTTTTAGGACTATAAAGAATGAAAAAAATAGAAAAATCTGTGTTTTACAGATTAAAAGAAGTACTATAGATTTAGTAATTTGCCTGCTGGTTAATAAATTTTGGGGACTGTCATGAAGTTTGCAACACCTAGAAAATTGTTGAGTTATGTAAATTTTTTTTGTAGGCTTTGGTTGGGATTAAAATTAGGTTCATTTAGTAATCTGGAGGAAGTAATTAGGTTGAACAAGACCACAGTACTTGATAGCTTTTTTTCGAGTGATTTTGTCTGCTTGTTTTTGAAGTAGTGCTATGATATTTTAGTTTTCAGTCTGAGCGTTCTTTAATTCTTTAAGATGAAAAAATTTGAGGTAGTACTAGATAATTTCTTGACCGAAAAAATGTTTACATAAGAAATAAAGATGTTTGAAAAGTAATTTCCCATGTTATTTTAAAAGCTTGAATTAGAACATTATCTAATTAAAGTTATGATGCATATAAATGTTCATTTAGTTAGGATTATTTCCTTTTGTTCAATGTACCTAGTTATGTTTCAGTGTTTTTATGATGACCATAATTAATTAGCTATAACAATAGAGTATAAGGATTATCTATAATTCTCAAGGAAAGAAATAATGAGCTTTGGACCTAAAAATCCTAAAAATACTGATATTATTTCATGCAATAAAGGAAAATTTAAAATATTCTAAAAATCCATTAAAATTCTGAACTGCTATAAATTTATTACTTCTCAGTGTCTGGATTTCTCAGTTAAAAGAAAAAATCCAATGTTTTTTCTTAAGGATGCTTTTATTTTTTTAATTTCCTTCAGGTAAAAGTGCAGTTTTAAAGTGTCTACTGGATATTCACAAAATTTTTCAAGAAAGTGACCCAGCTTACATCCTAAACGATCTCTATATCTCAGACTACTGTGTGTGGATTCAGAACGCCAAGTAAGTTTTGAGTTACTTACAAATTTTACATGTTCTCATTTCTGGAATACCTATTTACCCAGAAGGAAGAAAATGAAATTAAACTTGGATATAAATTTTAATGAAAGAGAAACACCAAATAGCTACTAAACACTTTGAGAAGTCACTGGATCAGCATGGGGACCTTGGTGAATTTCCTTATGGAAGAGGTACACACGGTTAAAGATAATTTTACTAGAAAAAAATTGAAACAGCTTTGGAAAATAGATGTTAATAGATGATGAGTATTCAGTGCTATACTATTGATTGTCCAATATGAAATCTCAAGACTAGGTATCCAAACCTTTGTTTATAGTTTACTTAAGTGTGGAGTGTGTTTGTGTGTATACAGCACCTGTATAAACATCTCAGGACACAAATCTTATCGTTCTAATCACAGTGAGAGCTGTGCATTCATTGGCTAGCCACTGGCTCACGGAGTCCATAATTCAGAGTATATAAAATACAGCCTTCAGAGCCTAGTAACATGATTCTTGGTAACACATGTATCTAAGGGTGTGAACACTCAAATGGGGTCCTTCCACTCAGTATGGAAAAATTTTAAAGTGTTTGCCATTAGCATTTCCTCACTCAAGGAACTACATTAGGTTTTAAAATGCAGTGAATTTTCATTCTGTGAAGGGATTATATAGACCCAATTCATATCAGACATGCCCAAAGTATTCATTTCAGTATCAAGAGACTATTAATTGAGAATATACAGAGACTTCGTGACTGGAATGATTCTTAGGTGCTGTAGATAATGATGGCACAATATCATTTGTGACTTAAAAATGATCATGATATTTTCAGTATTACCATGATTGGTAAATTAATGCTTTTGTATGGCTTTAATGTCTATTTCAGTGAGTCATTATTTAGAATTTATTTTCAATTTCTGTTCATGGAAAGCAGTTATGTTGCAGTCTGACATAAAAAAATCTTGAAGTTATACCTGTTGTAAGGAAAATGCTTAGGGACTGTTCAGATAGCACCTAATAATATACAGCAGGTGGTGTCAGCATTTGTGTTGGAAATCTAGATTTTGCCAGATGGAAAATTACATCTTTAACCCCTGAGGTCATAATGGCATGTCATCACTTTATTAGATCCTCCTGCTAATTGAGCTTATCAAATACCCTGCTGCCATTTCCTGTTGTTTTTATAATAAAATTAAATTGAAAGAGTCTGTTTATATGGATTTAGGTTTTTCTTTTTTCTTTGAGGGTGAGGATTTTATAAACATGTAATGAGCATTGAGATTTGTGCCAGGATCTCATTTCTGTGAGTTTCTCCTTCCTCTATTTGTGGTATTCCTTATTAACTAGAGAGAAGACCATATTTCATTAAATTAGAAGTATATATGCCCTCAAGTTGATAAGGGAATTATTAGACTTTATTTCTCTACATTTTTTCCTGTTGGTTTTAAATTGCAGCAAATGAAATGAAATTCTTAGAGTCTAATAATTGTTATAATACTAATTTTTTAAATGTGTTGGGAAGTGAGATAGGAGAGGGAGTCCAGCAGTACTCTTCAGATTACTTTGTAAAATTTTTTTTCAACTTAACGATTTGACTATAAATTTCTTTTTTCTAAATAGGCTGAGTTGTTTTCACTTTGTATGTTTTTATGTATTTTGACTCTAGTCTAGCCTAGTTGTTCTTTCTTCTCCTTGAAATAAGACACTTGTTGATTTACCTAATTTTTATTAAATTACCTAATTTCATCCTTAATTTTTTAAGCACAACATAATTGAACTTTCCAGTATTATCTTTACTGTGAACCTGGTTGGCTCTGAATTTATATATTTATTTTTATTATTATTATTATTTTACATTTTTTATTAAGTTTATTGGGGTCACATTGGTTAATACAATTATATAATTTTCAAGTGTACATTATAATTTGACATCTGTATATTCTATTGTGTGTTTACCACCTAAAGTTCAGTTTCCTTCAGCTACCATATATTTGATCTGCTTTATCCACTTCACCCTGCCCCCACCTCCCTATATTTGACCCCCTTTAACGATCTAGCTACCCCCACATCCCCCACTCCCTACCCTCTGGTAACCACTAGTCCATTGTCCATGTCCAGGAGTCTCTGTTTGCTCTGCTCACTTGTTGCTTTTAGGTTTATATCCCACATATAAGTGATATCATGTGATTTTCAACTTTTTCTGTCTGGCTTATTTCACTTAGCATGATTATCTTGAGGTCTATCCACGTTGTCACAAATGGCTGTATTTCATCTCGCCTTTTGGCTGAGTAATATTCCTTGTACTATGTACCATAGCTTCTTTAGCCAATCATCTATTGTAGGACACTTCAGTTACTTCCATGTCCTGGTCACTGTGAATAATGCTGCTGTGAACATCAGTGCACAAATATCTTTTCAGATATGGATTTTCAAGTCTTTGGGGTAAATATACCCAGTAGAGGGATTACTGGATCATATGGTAGATCAATTCATAGTTTTTTGAGGAACCTCCATACTGTTTTCTATAGTGGCTGTATCAATTTGCATTCGCACCACAGTGTATGAGGGTTCCTTTTTCTCCACATCCTCTCCAACATTTGTTATTCCTTGTCCTGTTGATTATAGCTATTCTAACAGCTGTGATTTTGTGATTTTGATTTGCATTTCCCTAATAGCTAGCGATGTTGGGCATCTTTTCACATATTTGTTGGCCATTTGTATGTCTTCTTGGGAGAAGTGTCTGTTCAAATCCTCTGCCCATTTTTTGATTGGATTGTTTGATTTTTTGTTCTTATTGAGTTCATTATGGGTTCTTTGTATATTTTGGATATTAGGCCCTTATTGGAGGCGTCGATTGCAAATATATTTTCCCATTCAGATGGTTCTCTCTTTACCTTGACGATTTCTTTTGCTGAGCAGGTGTATTTTAGTTTGATGTAGTTCTTTTCATTTATTTTAACTTTTATTTCCCTTGCTTTTGAGGTCAAATTCATAAAATCCTCTTTAAGTCCAAGGTCTTTGAGTTTTGTTCTTATATTTTCTTCTATGTATTCTACTGTTTCATGTCTTCCATTCAGGTCCTTATTCCATACTGAGTTAACTTTGGTGTGTAGTGATAGACATCAGTCCAGGTTCATTCCTTTGCAGGTGGCTTTCTAGTTTTTCCCAGCACCATTTATTGAAGAGGCTTTCCTTTCTGCACTGTATTTTTTGGCTTATTTACCCATGTGAATATGGGTTTACTTTTGAACTCTCAATTCCATTCCAATGGTCCCTGTGTCTGTTTTGCTGGCAGTACCATGTTATTTTGATAACTGTCGTTTTGTAGTATAATTTGAAGTTGGGCAGAGTGATGCCTCCAGCCTCGTTCTTTTTTCTCAGGATGACTGTGGCAATTCAGGATCTTTTCTGCTTCCATACAAATCTGATGATTTTTTGTTCTATTTTTTAAAAAATGCCATTGGGATTTTGATTGGGATTGCAATAAATCTGAATAATGCTTTAGGGAATATGGTCATTTTAACTATTAATTCTTCCAATTTAAGAACATAGGATATCTTTCCGTTTCTTTGTATCTTTGATTTCTTTTAATAGTGTTTTGTAGTTTTCATTATATAGGTTCTTCACATGTTTCATTAAATCTATTCCTAGGTATTTTATCTTTTTGTTGTAATTGCAAAAGGAATTATTATTTTCCACAGCTTTTTCAGACACTTCATTATTAGAGTATAGGAACGCTGTGGATTTTTGATTTTGTATCCAGAGACTGCTATATTTGCTTATTGTTTCTAGTAGTGTTCTTGTGAAGTCTTCAGGATTTTCTATGTAGAGAATCATGTCATCCCCATATAGTAACAATTTGACTTCTTCATTTCCTATTTAGATACCTTTTATATCTTTCTCTTGCCTGTTTGCACTTGCTAGGACCTCCAATATTACATGAATAACAGTGGCAATAGTGGACAGCCTTGTCTTGTTCCTGATCTTAGAGGGAAGGTTTTTAGTTTTTCACCATTAAGTATAATGTTGGCTGAGGGTTTGTCTTACATGGCCTTATTATGTTAAGGTATTTTCCTTCCATACTAATTTTGTTAAGTGTTTTGATCATTAATGAATGCTGTAACTTGTCAAAGGCTTTTTCTGCATCTATTGATCATATGATCATATGATTCTTATTTTTTAATTTGTTTATGTTATGTATCACATTAATTGATTTGCGTATGTTGAAACATCTTGTGCCTATGGAATGAAGCCCACTTGATCGTGGGATATAATCTCTTTAATATGTTGCTGTATTCAGTTCGCTAGTGTCTTATTTAGGATTTTGGCATCTGTGTTCAAGAGATATTGGTTTGTAGTTTTCTTTTGTGTTGTATCTTTACCAGGTTTTGGTATCAGAGTAGTATTGGCCTCATAAAATTAGTTGGGGAGTATTTAAATTTTCAGAAGAGTTTGAGAATAGGTATTAAATTTTCTTTGAATGTTTGATAGAATTCACTGATTAAGCCATCAGGTTCTGGACTTTTACTTTTTGGTAGGTTTTGATGATTGCTTCAGTTGCTATACTGCAGATGGGTCCATTTAGATTTTCCAGTTCTTCTTCTTTTAGTCTAGGAAGGTTGTCTTTTTCTAAGTACTGTTCCATTTTTTCTGGGTTATTAAATTTGGTGTATATATTCTTATTCATAGTGTTCTTCTACGATTCTTTGTGTTCCTGGGATGTCAGTCATAATTTTCTCTCTTTCATTCCTGATTTTTGTTATTTTTGTCCTTTCTCTTTTTTTCTTTATTGAGTCTAGACAGGGGTTTGTCAATTTTATTAACCTTCTCAAAGAACCAGCTCTTTGTTGCAGTTATTTTTTCTATTTTTTTTTTTTGTTTGTTTTCAATTTCATTTATTTCTGCTCTAATTTTGATGATTTCTTTCCTTCTGCCAACTTTAGGCTTATTTGTTCTTCCTTTTCTTGTTTTTTAAGATGAAGTGTTAGGTTGTTTATTTGGGTTCATTCTTGTATTTGGAGATAGGCCTGTAATGATATGAGCTTTCATCTTATGACCACTGTTGCTTTGTCCCCAAAATTTTTTGTTACTTTAATAACACATTTTAGATAGCAGGCCTGTTCCAGTGACTGTCATGTGGCATACCACATCCACTTTGCCATGTAAAATGACAGCCATCTAATTCTGCCTATGGATTGGCGGGACCGAGAACAGAAAGGGAGGTGTAGAGATGGCTCGTCTCTGCTGCCTGCAGTTGTATATCAATATTTGTTTCTTTGTATCTCTTGATCCTTTTTTATTTATTCTGTTACCCAGTTATTCTTCAGTAGCATGTTGTTTAATCTTCATGTATTTGTGGTTCTTCCAAATTTCTTTATACGGTTGATCTCTAATTTCAAAGCATTGTCTTCAAAGAATTTGGTTAGTATGATTTCAACCCTCTTTTATTTGTTGAGGCTTTGAAATGCTGAACGTTTTTACACTGAACTGATAGTTTACTCTGATTAATATTTTTTGGTGCATCTATTGTTTTCACTACTTTTTAGCGTATTTTCACCCCAGTAATTGAAATCTTATTTTGTGACCCTTTGGACACAAATGTGAAAGTTTGTAGAGGGAAACAGCTTAGTCACTAAAGAGTTTTTATCTCATTTGATAAATCCTGGTCTTCAGCTTCCTCAGTTGAGAATAAACCTAAGCAGTTTCTGCCGTGAAATCTTAACAGTTTAGAAAACCTAGGACCTTATCATTGCTTCATACTGTTTCAGATGCTTCCTCTGAGTAATGTGCTTTGGTAGGGGATAGGATTATGTGCCTAAGAACAACGTAGATATCTTGCTTTTTGGCTCTCTTTTGTTCTTGGTTTATCTGTCAAAAGCCATGGAGTGAGGTTAACTCAGAGTTAGAGGTAAAATAATCAGCACTGAATGTGAAAGTAGAATTATTTATTTTTTTTTAACCACCGATTATTGAGTCCTACTATATGCCAGATACTGAGATAGGTGATGGGATACTCTGGTGAATGAGAGCCATCTTAAAGCTGTTCTTCTAGTGGGGAGTATAGATGTAAGGGGAATATTATGCTGTAACTTGATAGCAGCTACAGTGGGGGAAGTATGGGTACTGTGGAAGCTCCTAGGAGGCCACTCTTGGGGTACAAAAAACAGCTTCCAGAAGGAAGAGTTGAAACTGAGAGCTGGAAGATTGTAAGAGTTGGTCAGCTGCAGGTAAGGAATCATGGGTGAAGGAAGAGTATTTCAGACAATAGAGACAGAAGAATATGCCCTTTTAAAGAGCTCAAAAGCTCAGGGTGAATGGGTCATAATACAGGAATGGAAGGAAAGAAATGGGGCCAGAAATTTCATGTAGAGCCTTGGCCCCAAAAAGATGTTTGGACTTTGTCCTGGGATAGTGTGGAGCATCTGAAGCGTTTAAGCTGTGGAGTGTCTATATGAGTGACATGATGAGGTTCTGGGAAGATCCATCAGGTCATATTGTGGAGAATGAATTGGAGTGGGGCAGAGATCAGACTCAAGACTGAAAGGCTATTTAGAAGGCAGGGGGATCCAGGCAAAACAAAAGGCCAGTGTAGCCTGAGCTAGGGTAGTGAAAGTTGGGAAAGAGATTAGTGGTCAGATCTGAGAGGCATATGAGACAGGATTTAGTAATTGATTGAATATCAGGAGGGAGAAGAGGGAGGAGTCAAAAGCGAGAGCCAGATTTTGACTTGATCAACTAACTGAACTGTTAGAGGTGCATTTGCTGAAATTAAATAATATTGGAGAGGATGTAGATTGGAAGAGAAGTGAGAGGGAGGAAAGAAGAGTTCAGTTTTAGAAATGCCAATTTAAGGTCTTTAAGGAATATCCATAAAGCAATAGGAACATTTCGATCACAGCTGGAAACGATGTATAGAGAAGAGTTTGGACAAAGAAGGCATATGAATTAATAGCAAAACATAAAAAATGGTATCTGGTTACATAGTACTGTTTCACATCTGAATATAATAATAATCAAGAGTGGATGCATTCCAGGCTGGGGAAATAACATCATGCAGAGGAGCAGACAAGTAAAATGTGTAAGCAACATGGTGAACAGATTTCCTGACTGTAACTGGTGTGTTGGAAGGGCAAGAATGGATGTGAGGCTTTTTTGCATTCATAGTATCCCTTTATTTTTGAATAGGAGATTGTATAGTTAGCCTGAGGTCACGATATTTGTAACAGGGTCAGCTGTGAAAACTTTATTTCTTCATTCTATGTGCTGGAAACTTTTATCATTATTCTTGACTTAGAAATCAGTTGGTTACATAAGAGAAACCCACTCAGACTTTTATTGTAAAAATGGGGACTTTATTAGGAAGCTACAGGTTATCTTCTTGAATCCAGATGTGGAGAGTACAGCTAAGCCCCATAAGACCAAGTCAAGCTTTTTCTATCATGTCAAGTTTGAGTTTTACTGTTTATTTTTAATTTAATTCACAGATTCATTTAAATCCACAAATTCATTCTGGATGGGAAGAGGTTTTATGTTTGCAAGGAAAGATTAGTACATGCTAGTATCCATTCACTTGTATTCCTTCCATGTGGTTTCACATAGAAAGGATTTACTTAGTGGTTCTTTACCTGATTACCAGGAGTTGAGCAATGCCCACGGGGGTCTTCATTAGACTTCTCTCACAAAAAATATACCAATAAATCATAGGATTATGAATGTCCCTACAGAAATCAGACTAAAATAACCCTTTGTAAAGATATGAATGCTTATTTTAAGTGTGAGTAAAACTAGCAAAAGAATTATATATCTGAATGTTAAAATTTTGTAGAGGTTTTTGGTTGATCTTTTTGCCTTTTTTTTTTTTTTTTCTTTCTGTAATTTCTATCCTAAGGTAAGGTAAGTTTCTAATGGTAAACTTTTAATTTTAGAATAGTTTTAGACTTCCAAAAAAAATGTGAAGGTAGTACAGTGTTCCAAGATACCCCATATTCAGCTTTTCCTATTATTAACAGTTAAGGGCCATTATTGATAAAATATTATTAACTAAAGTCCATAATTTATTTAGATTTTGCTAGTTTTTACCTAATGTCCTTTTCCTATTCCAGGATATCATATTTTGTTTTGTTTTTACTAAGAACTGGAACTGAAATGCCCAGTTTCTTTCTTAAATGCTATTGAAAGGTAGTGAGATATTATTCAGATATTAAGATACTTTAAGGGGCTTAATACATACATTCTAATCAGTGTGAATCCAGATTTAAAAAAAATAGATTTGGTATATTTGAGAATTTTTAGAAATTTGGAAACATAATTCATTTATCTTCTACATATACTGTGGGCATCATAATTAGTATATTACTAAAAATAGACAGTTTATAAAAATAAAATGGTCAAGGCTTTATATTTTCAAATTAATTTTTTTAAGATGGAGGAGGTTAGAAGAGAAAGTGTAGTTAGGAGTTTTTGTTTAAAAAAGAATGATAAAAATTATCAGGTGAGTAGATAGACAGCTCCCAAACTGGAAAGTACCTGCATTTATCAGTACATAGAGGCTTGCATGTGTTAAGTCCATTTTAGAGCTGTGGCTGGGTGGCTGTGTTCACTTTTGTCTCTTTCTTTACCTGTTTTGGTCTCAGATACTTGGCTCAAGTTTTCTCAAATCCCTGGTTTTGACTTGCGGGAGCCATGGCTTTTTACAGTATATAATTAACTACTGTGTAAGCAAATTGGTATTTTCCTTCACCTCCTTGTTTTTATGTAGTTTTGCACTTCAGAGTTCTTTGGAGGACTCTCTGGAAGAGACCCGCATAGTCAAGTGAGTTTGGGTGGGAATTGACTTAGGTTTTGTAAATCAGTATTCTCTCCAGAATTTTCACATCTCATTCAGAGAAGAGGCTTACATTGATTAATGTGACATATGTGTGGTTATCATACTTAGTTCTCTATTTAAGGAGAGCTTTGTCAGAGTGTTCTTTGAATGGAGTCACAAAGCTTTTTTAAAAAACTGACAACTTCAAGTACAATTTCTTTTTTCTTCTGCCTATTATGATTGAAACCCAGTCCTTGTTACAACATAATTATCTCAGCCAAAATCAGCAGGGATTTGTTGCCTTAATGTAAGGGTGTGAAGTCCCCTTAATAAATAGAGGATTAATTACATTCACAGCATGTTGTGAACGTTGTGAGATTGATTCCGATCATTTGACTTTTCCCTTCTTCTCTGACTACTGCCCTGAATCAACAGATGCTGGAAATAATAGAACTCCAGAGCATATTGTTGCACCTGGGGTGGGGAATGATGTTGGAAAAGGGACTTCTTAAGGTATATTTACAGATTTTAACTGATACAAGGCATTTATTTTAGATAATTTTATCATTGATTATACATTTACTGTTCTGAGTTAAACAGTTTTCCAAACAATAGTTTTTATTTTAAAAATACAGATATTAACAGTATTGGAATAATCTGACATATTTTCAGTGGATGGATATTAGCTGATTTTTGATCCATTTTTGGCTGTTTTCACTTGGTGTAACTTTTTGGAAGGTTTCAGTTGTTGGCATACAATAATATACCAGTTTCAGCTGTTTAGCATAGTGATCAGAGATCCCCATAACTCACAAAATGATCACCCCACTAAATCTAGTACCCTTCTTCCCCCTTGCATATTTATTATGACATTACCCATCTTCCCCATGCTACACTCTACATCTCCATGTCCTAACTTTCCATTCGTACTTCTTAATCCCTTTGCCTTTTTTTTTGTCTCCTCAACCCCACTCTGATCTAGTCTCCCTCTAAATATTCTCAGTATCTTTGAATTTATTTCCACTGTTGTTGTTGATTTTGTTCTTTAGATTCCACATGTACATGAAATCATGCAATATTTGCCTTTCTCTATCTGACCCATTTCATTCAATGCAAATACCCTCTACGTCCATCAAGGCAATATTTTTTCCATTCCCTTCCTTTTAGTCTGTGTGTACCTTTTAATCCGAAGTGGGTCTCTTGCATGCAGCATATGTAAGGGTCTTTTTCTTTCAACCATTCAGCCACTCTATCTTTTGATTGGAGCACTTAGTTCTTTTCCATTTGAGGTACTTGTTGATAGGAATATAGTTATCACTATTCTTTATTCCTGTTTTTGATACATGTTTTTTCTTCTTAAAGAAGTCCCTTCAACATTTCCTGTAATACTGGCTTGGTGATGAGAAATTCCTTTAGCTTATTTTTGTCTGGGAAGCTCTTTATGTGTCCTTCAACTCTAAATGATAGTTTTGTCTTATAAAGTATTCTTGGTTATAGATCCTGAGTGTTCATCACATTGAATATTTTTGCCAAGCCCTCTGTCCTACAGTTTCTTTTGAGAAATCGGCTGCCAGTTTTATGGGTGTTCCCTTGTAGATAACTAACTGCTTTTCTCTTACTGCTTTTAAGATTCTCTCTTTGTATTTAATCTTTGGCATTTTAATTACGATGTGTCTTGGTGTGGGCCTCTTTGGGTTGCTGGTTTTTGGGACTCTGAGCTTTCTGGTATTTTATATCTATTTCCTTGTCCAGGTTAATGAAGTTTTCTATCATTATTTCTTCAAATACCTCTTCAACATCTTGTTTTCCTTCAGGTACCCCTATGACATGAATATTTTTACATTTAATAGTGTCCCATAGGCTCCTTAAATTATTATTATAGTTTTGGGTTCTTTTTTCTTGCCATTCTGATGAGTGTCCTCGGCTTTCCTATCCTCTATATAGACCATTTGATTCTCTCTTTTATTCACTCTGTTTATTTCATTTAATATACTCCTCATCTTGGATAATGTGTTCTTCATTTCTGACTGGTTCACTTTTATAATTTCTGTTTCCATTTTTATGTTTCTTCTCTCTTTGTTGAAGTTCTTACTGAATTCATCTATACTTCCCATAAGTTCATTGAGCATCTTTATGACCAGTGTTTTGAATTCTGCATCTGTTAGATTGTCTTCATTATATCTGGACCCCTATTCTACTTTCTCATATGTTTTCTGCTTTTTTCTTTGTCTTCCCATTTTGGCTGCCTTTCTGTGTCTTTCTGTGTACTAAGCAAAGCTGCTAACTCTCCCAGTCTTATTAGTGTGGATTTGTGTAGTAGGTGTCCTGTGTCACAGTCCTAAGAGGGGTTCAGCTGCAGGCCAAGTTTAGCTCAAGTCCATGCCCCTCCAGGGCCACCTGTTAACATTCAGCAAGCAATCCACAGATGCTGTGCTTATAGTTGTCTCAAAAGGCCACACCAGAAACAAAGGCCAGCTTCTATCAGTGTAACTGAGTCTAGGTGCTGCTCAGCAAGGGGCACCTGACTAGGTGAGGACACACCTGGACATGGCTTGGGTGGGGCTGTGAGTTGGGAAAGGTGGAGTTTCAGGGATCCTCTGGACAGAGTGACCTCTTTTATCCAGTTTAATGATATCTTGGATATGGAAGCACTGAGTCTGTGCAGTAGGAGAAGGAGGGCTCCACAGAAGAACAGTGGATTCTGCAGGCACTTCTGTACAGAGCCAGTGCAAGTCTTGCCTCTGCGCTCACTCTGACAACTGAGTGTACCCCTGTAAGTCTCTGGTGCTTCCTGCCCACAGCTGAACCAGTACTGGTGCTCAGAGCGAGCAGGTCTGTCACCGCAAAAGTCCACTCTTAGACACAGCTCCTTTAAGAGGAGTCTGCAGCTGCTGCAGCCACAGCCTTTGTCTCACTCAACCCCTCGGGACTGGGCAGCCTCGTGTCCTCTCCCCGTCCTATCTTTTGCCATTGCAGGGTGATTTCCTAGATTTCTTCTTAGTTGTAGGGCTTGTTCATCTAGATCCCAGGTGCTTTTTCCTTGCTGTTTGCTCCTTGTTTCTGTCATAACTTTGATCTGGTTGCCAGAGCCGTTATCATCTATGCCACTTTTTTTTTTTGCCCTTGGGGATGTCAGTTTTGATACCTTACTAGAGCCAAAGACAATTTCTTTGAGCAAAGAATAAAACACCTTGTGCTATTCCAAGCTTGCCTGCCAATTTAGATTTTATTTCTCTCTGTAGTACACCGTATTGCTTCAGAAAAATTAGGGTTTTGTTATTACTGGAGGAAATTAACTTGATGTTTAAAATTACAGTTGTCAGCATATATCCTATATATTTGTTTTAGTGGACATAACTGTTAAAAGGATTTCACTTATACTATAGAAGCTGAAGCCCTCTGAATAAAACTGTTGACAAAGGATTGCCACTGTATTAAATACTGGATTGATTATAAAAACCAAGCTTTCAAACACTGAAGAAGTTGTGAAGGTTGCATTCTGAACATAGCAACCCTATACATCTGTATGTTTCAGAAGCTTTATTATAATCCATTGATAACATATCCATTGATCATACTTTTTAAAAATCACCTGCCATCATAAGATGGGTTCTCCCACTAAGGCTTGAGAGTGAGAGGTAATGCTAGGTATCTACTTTGTTTCACGTCTTTGAGGGTTTTGTTATTCTTAAGTGATGCTCATGGTGATTTTTAAGTTGTTACTGCTTTAGGCTTGAATATCTATCTGTTTTTCTATCCATCTATTCATTCAACCAATAGTTTTGAATTCCTACTATGTGCAACATTTTATGCTAAGGTTCTGAGACTATAATGCTAAACAAACCATACATGGCTTCTGCCCTCATGGAACTTGAGTTTTAATGAGAGACAGATGTTAACCAAATAATCACATACACAAAAAAAGTAAAATTAAAACCTTGGAAAGTGCTGCAAAAGAAAAGATTCATGCTGCTATGAGAGCATATGATAGTTGACCTAGTGTGGTAGGGTGATATGAAGAGTGGGGAGGTGTGTCAGGGGATGCTTCCTTGGAGAAATGTTTGCTTTGAATATTGAAGTAGAAGTAGGACTTCAAAAAGATATAGTAGGTTCACCATGTACAGAGGCTCTGTGGAAGGAGGGAATTTTGTAAGTGTTCAAGAAATTGGCAAAAGGCTAGTGAGGCTCAAACACACAGAATGGGGAAGGGTTTGGAGAGGGATCAAGATGAGGCTGGTGGTTTAGGCAAGTCCAGACTGTATAGTGCCTTCTAAGAAACACTAAGAATTTTTATTTAAAGAGCAGTGGAAAGCCAGTGAAGATTTTTAAGCGTGTGATGAGAGAAGGTCACAGGAGTTGTAGTGTGAAGAACTTGTTAGGCTAGTTAGAAAGACCACACTCATGAGGGGTGAGTGTAGCTTGACCAGGGTAGTAGGATTCAGGAATTAAAATGGATTTCAGGAGAGAGGAAGGAGCAATATAGAGCACGATGCCTAAATTTGTGGCTTGAATGGTTGAATGAATGATGAGACCTAATTTGGGAAAAATAATTCTCAATCTGTTGGCTTTAGTTAGAGAAATTCTTCTGTCTTCATAACTTAGCTCTTTTTGGATCATCTGTTCTTTAGTTCATAATTCTGGGTAATATCTAGTTTTCTTTCTTTTCTTCTGTTATTCTTTTCTTTATTATTTAAAGGAACACTTGGGCTCAGTTATTTATTGCAGGTTGCCTTTTGTCTGCCTTTTTTGTATGTTTATAGAGTTTAGTTATTTTCTTATAATATTTTTGTATGAAATGTAGGAATATAAGAAATATGGATGTACATTGTTAGAAATATTAATAAACTAAGTAGGTAGGTACCTCTACCAGTCTTAAGAAAAAGATTATTACTTCCTAGAGGCTCCCTGTGGAAACAGTCCCAGCTGTATTTCCCATCTCTCTTGGTAGCAACTGCCCTGAATTTTGTGTTAAGCATTACCTTGCTTTTTCTTATGGTTTTATCATCAATGTATGTATCTGAAGTTTAATTTTAGCATTGCCTGCTTTTGAACTTTCTGTAAATGGAATCATACTGTGTTTTTCTATTATTTTCTGCTTTCACATAATTTTTTCTTTTTTTTTAATACGTTTACCCATGATGATGCACATGGATAAATATTTTTATTCCTGCTGTTTGTTATCCTGTTGCCTGAATAGAATGGCAGTTGTTTATCAGTTGTTCTGAGATTATATTGTTGATAAATTGTTCCCATTCTGGGTTATTAGGAAAATACTGCTCTGTACATCTTTGTTCATGCTTCATTGTGCACTTGTGCAACTTTTGGAATAAACTTTATATCTGGACATGGAATTGCTGGGACTTAGGGGATGCTTAGAGATTAGACTTATTGGGTAATGCCAAACTGTTTTCCAATAAACCTACCAATTTATTTCACCTTATATTCCCATCAGCAGTATGAGAATTTCCATGGTTCAAGATTCACGCCAACACTTGTTCAAATTTTAAGATTTGACAATCTGCAAGGGTGTGACTTTCTTTTATGGTTTTCATTTTCTTGATAGCTAATGGAGTTGAACATCTTTTCGTCTATTTACGAGCCATTTGTGTTCCCTTTTCTGTGAAATGTCTGTTGTATGGCCTGTTTTTTTTATTGGGGATATCTTTTTTCTTTTTGATTTTTTTTTTTTAAATTTTCCAATACTCTGGATACTAGTCCTTTATTAGATAAATATGTTGCAAACATTCTTTCCCAAATTGCAGTTTATCTTTTAGTCTCCTATCTTCATAAACAGAAGTTTTTAATTTTAATGTTGTAGAATTTATCAATATGTTCTTTTATGGGTATGCTTTTTGTTTCTTGTTTAAGAAAGTTTTTTTTATTTAGTTGTCATAAAGATTTCTCATATAGAATCTTCTAAAAATTTTTTCTTTTGCATTCAGCATCCAAGTCTTTAGTCCACCTGGAACTAATTTTTCTGTATTTTATGAGATAGAGGAATCGGTTTTATTTTTTCTCATATGTATAACCTTATCCCAGCTTCATTTATCAAATTGTCCATCCTTTCCCCGTGCATCTTGCCATGGTCAGTCTGTCATACATCAAGTTTACATATATGCATGGATCTGTTTTCTGAGTTTTCTATTCAGTTCCACTGATTTACTTGTCTACCATGTGTTAAAACCATACTTTCTTAATTTCAGTAACTTTTTGTCTTAGAATCAGCCTGTCAATAGTATGAGAAACATTCTGATTGGAATTGCTATGAATCTGTTAATCAGTTTGGGGAGACTAAAACACTTAGTCTCTTCCAATGACGTGATAAGACTACGGTTTTCTTTTAGTCTTTTAATAAAAATTTATATTTCCCATAAAAATTTTGTACATTTGTTAGATTTACTGCTTTATATTTTGTGTTACTATTATAAACAGTATTTTTAAAAATTATTTTTAAACTGCATGTTTAAGCTATATAGAAATGTAATTCACCTTGCCAGAAAAACTCTGTTATTAACTCTTATGTATAGATTCTCTTTAGTTTTTTATATAGGCAGTAATAATGCAAATAATAACAGTTTGGGTTCTTCTTTTCCAGTCTTTCTACCTTTATTTCTTTTTTCTTTTTCTTTATTCTTTATTTTATTATACTGGTTAGACCTTCCAGTACAGTGCTGAATAGATATAGTGGTAATGTACTTTCCTATCTTTACCTTTAGAAAATGCTTTCAACAGATCACCTTTAGATATGATGTTTGCTACAGACTTTTTAAGATAATATTTATCACATTAAGTTAGTTTACAAGAGACTGGTCCAAAATATCATTGAATTTTATTGCAAACTTTTCCTCATCTTTTAAGATGATATTAAGGGTTTCCTCCTTAATCTGTTAATGTAATAAATGACATAAAATTCTAACTTAAGTTAGGCCTTGCATTCCTGGGATAAACCCATCTTGATTATAATGTATTATTAAAATATGATGGTGAATTTGGTGTGTGTGTGTGTGTGTTATGCATGTGTGAAACACCTGAGTGTTTCACATGCTGCAAGAGAGAAACAGAGACATACAGAGGGAGGGAGGGAAGGAGGTTGGCTTATGAGTTTGCTTTTTTGTATTGTCCTTTTTGAGATTTGTTACCAAGGTATGCCAACCTGATAAAATAAGTTGGTGGTGTTGCCTTTTCTATTCTCTGAAATGGTTTAAGTAATATTGAATTGATCTCATTCTTGAATCTTCAGTAAAATTCATCAAAATAGCTATCTTGACTTTTTTCTGTGAGAAGATTTTTAAACTATTCATTCAGATTTTTCACTTGTTTATAGGACTATTCTTGTCTTGTAGTTTTCCTTTTGGTAGGTTATGTTTCTCTAGAAATTTGTCCATATCATCTGAATTTTCAAAACTTTCTGGCATAAAGATATTCTTATTTCCTCTTATCTGTTTTCTTCTCTACAGCATCTATACTATCTTATTTTATGTTCCTATATATTTGTGCATTCTCTATTTTGTTTCTTTTGGGAGGTATTGTTATATATTTGTCACCGATTTCTAATTTTATTGAATTTCTGTCAAATAATTTAATTTGTTGAGATTAATTTTATGCCTAGTATATAGTTGCTTTCTTAAAATTTAAAGCTTGAAAAATAATGTGTTATTCTATACTTGTTAGTTGCTGTGTTGTCTTTCCATTGGACGATTGGGCTATTTTAAGGTTTTTGTACCCTTAGTGATTTGGCTTTTCATCTGTCAATTCTTAGATTCAAGGAGGTGTGTGAAAATCTCCTACAGTGTTTGTGATCTTTCATTTTCTTCCTGTAGACCTGTAGTCAATTTTTAACTTTACATTTTGAGGCATATTATTTGGTGTTATTAGTTTATAATTGTATTTCCCCTAGCAAATTGCAATATTTATCATATAGCAGATTTCTTTATCGCTAACAATGCTTTTTTTGCATTGCAGTCTGTTTTGTCTGATTTTAATATGGAGATTCTCACATTCTTTTGGTTAATATTTGCCTGGTATATCTTTTCTTTGTCTTTGGAGGAGTTAATTTTCTTGAACATTGCACCAATAACATTGGTGACTGGTTCGAAATTCAGAGATAAGTCCAAAATCTTGTATTTTTTGGTATGTGAAAATTTGCTATAAATATATGATATAAAGCTGTCATGAATCAGTAATTTGGGACCTAGTTGTAACTTTAGATGTTTTGGGGTTTTTAGTCTTATTGTTGGCCAGGTTGACATGTCTGGGTTCTCAGATTCAAGTGTATCTATCTTTGACTCCCCACTCCACACTAAATCAAACAAACACCAACCCTTTTAATTCTTCCTATATAAGCTTTAACACCTTTTCTTTAATTCAAGCTCAAATTTTTTTATTTCCTGCCAGAATATCTTCTCTGTTTTTCTTGACACCAGAGTCTTAGTCTTCCTCTTGTTTTTTTCCTATGATAATGCCAGTCTGATCATTCTGAAATGCCAGTTTGAACCCTGTTGCTAACATGGTTAAAGTCTAAATGTCTCAGCTGGGTTCAAGACCCTCTCCAACCTCTTCCTCATATTTTATGCTCTGTCTCTCACCCCTCTTATTGGATACCTTTCCTCCCTCTCGTTAAACAGATATACTCACCATTTCCCCAAATTTGTCATAAACTTTAGCTTTTCATTGCCTCTGTGCATTGCGTTTTCTGTATCAGAAACATTACATTTTTTCTGAAGCTTCTTCTAATGACCCCAGCAAAGTCACCTCTTTGTGGTGAGGCTTAAAGCTAACACTGACATCAATTTTTTTTGGTGGTGATCACCTATAAAGTTAGTCATAGAATTGAAATGTCTGGCAAAATCTTCTCCTCTGCAAGCCTTTATTTTGTGGATCAGTTCCCTATGCATTGTCAGCATTATGTGATTGCTTAGTCTTGTCATGAAGGACTCCAGTGCCTAGAAACTGACTAACGAATGAAGGAACCTGTTCTACTCTGAAGTACCATAGACTGTTTAAAAGTTCTACTTTAAATTAGATTGAAATCTGCTTTCTTCACATTAGTTTTAACTTTTTTTTTTTTAGGTGAGGCAACCCTTAGTTGACCTCACAGGTTGCATGGACCTTGTCAGCTTACAATTCCTTCCTTCTTTATTTATTTATTTATTTATTTATTCATTCATTCATTCATTCATTCATTCATTTATTTTTTTGTGCCCACAGCACCTTGTCTTCCTAGGTGGTCTCCCATTTAAGTACTAACCAGGCCCAACCCTGCTTACCTTCTGAGAGCTGATGGGATTGGGCTTGTTCAGGGTAGCATGGCCGTAGAATTAGTTTTAATTTTGAACCCATATTAAGTTCATTCTCTCTTAACTGTCTTCAGCTATCTAGAGAACTGTTGTTGTATTCCAGGACTTTCAGATCAAACTCTTCTACGTTTAAATTATTCTTACAGGTTCAGAATTTTTCATTGTTTGCCCTTCCTGGTCGTCTTTTAGATAAACTATGCCTTAGTCCCTCCCCCCCCCCCCCGTTTTTTTTTTGTCATTCCCCTTTTAAAGTGTCTTCCAGGTTAAATGTAATACTCCAAGTGTGGCCAGAAAATAGGGAGGAGCTGTTACTTTCAGTTTTGTAAACACTGTTGTGTTTTTAGAATCTTTAGAAACCTCAACACAATTCTTAGTTTGCCATTAGCCAAAACTCTTAAAATCTTTGTCTCAATCATTTCTGTTTAATTTCTCTTCTGTATTAACTATTGAAGCACTTTGTGTTTGTCTCTGTTCAGTTCACCTTATTGCAGGTGTCCCCAACCCCCAGGCCATGAATTGGTACCAGTCTGTGGCCTTCTAGGAACCAGGCTGCATAGCAGGAGGTGAGTGGTGGGTGAGCAAGCGAAGCTTCATCTGTACTTGCAGCCACTCCCCAGCACTAGCATCATCACCTTTGCTCTTATCTTCAGGTATTAGATTCTCATAGAAGCACCAGTCCCTGGTGCCAAAAATGTTGGGGATTGCTTCATTGGATTCGGTTTATCCCATCATTTTGGAACTGGAATTTGTCATCCCAGGTATTTCCTTATCTTTTCACTTTTGTAATGCTGTTTGTAAACTTGACTCCTGAAATCAGTAATCAATTTTGGAGCACTTTCTGTATGTCTAGCACCAGGCAAGACATGGAGGACTTGAATAGGGATTATATAAGACTTCTGCCCTTTATGAAGTAAAATGAACATTTTATGTTTTCACCTAAGACGGTAAATAAAATGTTGAATGAAGAAGTCTGATGTCAGAACATTGTACTCCTCCACTAGATACCTTGATTCAGCTTGAAATCAGTCTCACCTGTAAGTCAAATATGCGTCATTCTCACCATTTTCTGTTATTTCATCCATAGTAAGCCATAGGAGACTGTCATATGTCTTCTCAGAACCCAGGTAGTCTTTACACAGGGCTCCCAGGCTCAAGCCAAATACCAAGGGATGACATAAATTTTTACAAACCATACCAGCTCCTGAGGATTATCATCACTTCACCTCTTAACTGCCTACATATAGTTCATGGATTTTTAGTTCATGGTCTATAGTTTTATCACTTTTCTTCTATGCCTTTTTGAAGTTCAGAAAGATACATTTGCCTCTTTTGTATAAACTCTGGCTGTTGAAGGTTAGAAACATTCTTCTGATTCTCTCCTTAGTTATTTTTTTTTGTGATCAGCAAAATGCCTTTCTGTTAGTATTAATCTGTGTCAGAGTTTTGCATTCCATAATAATAGCTATAATTTTATGGTACTTTGTGGTCATTTTTCTTTTCCTCATCAGTCTCAGTTTGTTGAACCAACTGACAGCCATTGGTCAAAGTGACAGAGAAGAAAACTTCTTCATCTTGGAACTTCTAAGATACAGTATGACCCACCCCAGTCAATTCTGTCATCTTAAGCCATGGTTAACAAAGCCAGATCCTGCTTTTGATTTGAGAAAGTTTAGTTCAGAAAGTTGTCCTTTGCCGTTAGAATGTAGAGAGACCATAGCCAAGTATCATGGTTAAGAGTATGGGAGCCAGTTAGCTGACAAGTCATTTAAACTCTCTCTGCTTCAGCTCTTCATAAAATGGGGAGAATTAGGTAAGTTAGATGAGCTAACAACGTGCAATATGTTTAAAGCATGTTAACATAGCATAAGTAGTCAGTAAATGATTTGCAAACAACAAAGCTCCATTGATGCAGTGCTTGTTTAACAATAATGTTGGCTGAATTGGGCACTTATTACTGCATGCCAGGCATTGTGCCAGGTATCTCATAATCTCACGGTTCCATATAAATTTAGGTTGTATCTCTGTTTTCTTAAAGCCTCATGTTATAAATATGGAAACTGAGGCTTAGAGAGTTGAAGTAACCCAGGCCTGTTTGTCTTCAGATCTGAAGACAAACACCACGCTATGGTCAGTCAGTCCCCTGTCATCTTCCAGAGCATGTGATACTCCCCTCCTCATATTAACACTGCAGGCTCTGCTAACGTTCCAATGTGGTTTCTATTACTGAGTATTTAGTATGGTTGGTAAGATAAGATATGTAGATGGCAGAATTAGAGGACTATGGAGTGAACCCCTTCCTCATTGCTAGTGATACAGTCATAAAAAATGATTCAGAGAAGGAGAAACTTAGGGTGGTCTCCAAGGCTTGGTAGAGTAGATATCTTAAACTTGAAGCTGAAGATGGGTGGGATCTGATCAGGCACAGAAAGAAAGGAGGAAGATGTAGTAGGCAAGGACACTACTTGAAGCAGATCCCACTGGTTAAAACACTAGTGCTGGGTGTTGGAGCAGTGGTATACTGGCCATACTGGTGTAGCAAGTTTGTGTTGGGGTATGTAGAATATGTTAGAGAAATAGGGAAATAGAACTAAGTCTACAGAATGTAAAAATTACAAGCTAGTGGCCCTTGGGTCACATTTGGCTCTCATGAGTTTTTAAAAACTTTGAATTAGTTGTCAGCACTTAAAATTTGGAAGATTTTATGTAAAATTCTGGACTACAGCTGCTTTTGAAATAAGGGAAGTTCTGGCAGTATCTGGGCCCACATCCCCACATGGTAACAATGGACTAGAGCTGAGACCACCTGTCTCCATTATGCAGGACAAGTGCTTTCTACTCTGCTCAACCCCTCTTCTTCAGCCCCCTCCACTAGATTCCATCTGCATGGCTTATAAGGGCAGCAGACTTTGTGACCTTGGCCTAATGGGTAAGAGCTCTGATACTGGATAAGAGGATTCTGGGCTTTTTTCCTGCCAAATTGCAGGCTCCATGCTTTGTGTACTGCTTTCTTTACTGCTGGGGCTAGCAAAATGCCCAGCAGATATTGGGCACTCAATAAATGTGGTACCTGGATGGTGGCAGTGACCACATTCTACTGGAGTCAATTTTGGAAGCTGCAGCCGACCTCTGAATGCTTAGGAGACAACAGATTGATGAAGTGCACACCAGTTGACCTGATGGTTCATTTTGAACAGTTTTTAAGGCAAAATGTGGATGACCATTAAGCAGCAAATAGACTGCTTATAAAGTAGAAAACAGTCTTTCTATGTGTTGAGTAAAAAACTGTTGGTCATGCATTGCTCTGTTTCCAGCTTCACTACCAGACATGGATAGCTACCCTGCTGTTTTCTTCTTTGAACTATTCACTAAACAATAGAAATAGAAAATGCATAAGTAAGATTAGTGGCACATATTATTTGCCTCACTCAGCAGGACAACAGTATGACAAAGATCATAGCCAGAGCTGGGGGCTCTGTGTGGTTTAGCAAAAACCTGTAAAACTTAATTGCTTTTAACTAGGGATATGATCTTTCTTCCTGGCTGCTGATGCCAGCTCTTTGCCAGGATTTAGACTGTGTTCTTGTTTTGTTTATTTATTTCCCTTTCTTCTGCACTTGGTATTCTCCCCAGCTCCTTCTGAATGCACCTTGCCATTGGGAACACTAGAAAAGAAGAAAATCAAACTGCCTCTCCCCTCGGGCTGTGACTCTGGAAAATCAAAGCCAAGCAGAGGCAGCTCTTCTCTGCCTGCAGCAGGGTCAATGATTTGTGTAATGTTTTCCCTCTCAGCTTATCTCTTGCGTATTTCTTATGTTTTTGAGCAAGGGAATGGAAAGCTGAATCACTGCTGCTGCCTTTTTAAGCAGGTGGGAACTGCTGCTGTGATCAAAGCTGAGCTCCATGCTCCTGCCCAAAGCAGTCCCTGCTTTTGTATAAACTACTCATTGTGGGGCTGATTTATATCTGTAGAGTGAGTTGGCTCCAATAAAACACCCAACCACACGCCTCAACAAGGAATGGAAGGAGAAAAGCACTTATATATCTCATCCCATGTAGGAAGTATTTTGATAGCATCATTTGAATCAAACCATAAATAGGCTTTTGCATCTAGTTCTTGTAGAAGCTCGAAATGCTCCTACAAGAGCCAATAGATGTGATTCTAACAGCCATCTAACTGGAGGTTTAAGTTGTACTGTATATTCCTATATTTAGTCAAATAATATTTTGAGCCACCTTTTCATTTTTATTTTGAGTAATCAGTAGTTTTCTTAGATAATAAATTAGATTTGATTGGGATATTTTGGCAACTCTTCAGTTCCAAGTATAGAGGAGTTTTTGCTTGTACATCTTGATAAAGTGAACATAGGATTTAAAAAAGATTCCAAAAATCTAGTTGATTCCTAATTTTTGAGAGTCACAGTTACTACCTTAAAATCTGTAATAAATTGTAATTTCTATCTTGATAAAACTCCTAGGAGACTTAATTTGCATAAAGATTTTGTGAAAGATTGGATCCCATGACATAGGAAGGATTCTGTAATGGTTCTACCGGCAAGTGTCATTTTCTGGTTTCTTGTTACATGTAATTAATTAACTCTGATTACCAAGAGAATTGTCATTGTTTTAGTGTGAGTCAGCACCTACTGGGTCGGCAGGCATGTCAGAGCTCTGGCCTCCTCTGGGATTGACTGACTGGCAGTAGACAGTTGTTTTCCTCTGAGCATTGTTGAAATATGGAGAGTCATCTGTACCTACTTAGCTGATGTGGCTGAGGAAAAGATCAGACGGGGTTATGCATAGGAAAGCAATGTGAAGAGCCTCCAGTCTGATGCCAGTATGAAGTATTAGCACTCAAGTTTGTGGCTTGTCCTGTGGTCTTACCTATGTCTAGGCTTCATTTTTGTCACAGAAAATTGGGTCTTTAGATCTGTGTGATCTAGTTTTTTACATGAGGCTATTTTAATTTAAATTAATTAAAATTAAATAAAATTTAAGATTCAATTTTTCAGCCGAGCTATTGACTTTTCAAGTACTCAGTAGCCACACATGGCTAGTAGATATTGTATTGGACAACACAGACAAAGAACTTTCCCATCGTTATATAAAGCTCTACTGGACAACCATGGACACAATTATCTGTTCAGGTTTTTTTCCAGTCTGAGATTGTGTAGGCTTCATTCAACAAGTGACTTGCTCAGTTCTTAAAGGAGAATTAATTTTGTTTTTAATGCCACCCCCTACCACCCATGCCAGGAACTTGTATGTGCAGAGAATTCTTTACTCCTTGTTTTCCTGGTGGCTGAGCATGATGCCTTCCTATGGCATCTTTTACGATCAGTTTCTTAGAAGAAACAGTTTAGTTGTAGAATGATACATTTGGGAGCCCTCAAAATAGTTTTATATAGTTTATATTTGTAATACAAAATCCTGTCAAGCTAGAATTTTTCTCTTTAAACCTCTCAGTGTTTATTTTCAAAAATGAGGTTGTCATTTTTTCATGAACATGACACAACATAGGTTAGGTGTCAGGTCCAGGTTATAGATATAAGAAGTAATTGTTTAGGCATGGATACATGATCTGGACATTGACAGATGCCTTTTAGGAGCAAGGGGGTAGATGTGAGTGTTGTACTAGGTTTAATACACTGGAGATTCAAGCTAGGAAGAAATGAAATAGGTAAAAGCAAGAATAAAGCTAGGTCTCGTAGTTCAGGCTTTTCAAATATATTTAGTCACTATGTCACATTCAGTGAGGCTTTCCTGAAACACTCATAAAAAATTGAATACCTCTGTCCTTAGTATTCCTGAGCCCCCTTTTTAGCATTGTTTTTCTGTAGCACTTACAATCTAGCACACCCTACATTTACTTAGTTTTTGTTTATTGTTTATCTCTTCCTTCACTGAAGTATAAGCTCTGAACACTAAGATTCTTATCTGTTTTGTTCAGTGCTTGAGCACATAGTACTTATAATAAATATTTATTGAATAAATGAATATTGCAGATTTGTATTGTTTCAGTGAGATCTGGAGATAGCAGTTACTTATAGGAGGCTAGTGGTATAGATGGAGGTAAGGGAGTAATGGGTAGAGGTAATAGGAAGGCAGGCAAGAACTGAGATCTTAATGCACAGAAAGGGGATTGGGGACAGGCATCTGAACCCTGGACTCAAGAGAGGTCTCCATAGAAGTTGAAGATTTTGAACTAGGATCAAGTTGGCCTAGAAGAAAGGCAAAGGAGAGAACTCTTGAGTCAGAGGACCATTAGAGTAGGGCTTCTTGCACCTTGTTTACCTGGACCCAAGATTGGTGAGTGGGTTTGTGAAAGAGAGCTGAGTAGAGTCAGGCTATCCTTTATAGAATGTGTGAAGTGATAGCAAATGCTTAGTCCTCAAAAGTTGACCCAGGGATGGGAGAGAACCTCACACCACTCCCATCTCTCTTAGGTATTTGATCAGATTGAAAGTCACTGATACTGAAAATTGGAAAAGTGTAAGGTGGTAATAAACATCACTTTAACATAGTCACAACTGCCTGGAGCAGTGTTTCTCAGAATTTGTTGTGCATACAGATCCTCGGGGTGGGTGGGGGGGCGCTTCTTATCATGTGATACTGATTCTGGGATCTGGGGTAGAGACCAGACTTTGCAGTTCTAAGTTGTGGGTGATGATGCTGCTGTTGGTCGAGAGACTACACTTGAAGTAGCAAGGCTTTAGTAAAGAGAAAAATTTAATATTAATCATTGATATCAGTTGCCTTTAAAAATATTTTTAAATCCCCCTTGGATAGGTTAGGCATTGCCATTTAAGGATGTTCTGAGAAGGACACAAATAAACAAAATCTGGGATGAAAGAGGAGAAATTATGACAGACACTGCAGAAATACAAAGGATCATACAAGAATACTATAAAAAAGTATATAACACCAAATTTAATAACCTAGAAGAAATGGACCAGTGCTTAGAAAGATACAACCTTACTAGGCTGAATCAAGAACTTGAAAATCTAAATAGACCCATGAGCAGTATGGAAATTGAAACAATCATGAGAAACCTCCCAAGAAATAAAAGTCCAGGACCAAATATTCAAAGAATATTTAATATCTGTTCTCCTCAAACTCGCCCAAAAAATCAAAGAGGAGGCAATAATTCCTAACTCATTTTATGAGACCAATATTACCCTGATATCAAAACCTGGTAAAGGAAACACAAAGAAAACTGCAGACCAATATCTCTCATGAACACAGATGCAAAAATCCTAAATAAGATACTAGTGAACCAAATACAGAAACATATTAAAAAGATTATATACCACAAGCAAGTTGGCTTCATTCCAGGGGCACAGCAGTGGTTCAAAATATGCAAATTGATTCATGTGATATACCACATAAACAAATTAAAAAATAAAAATCATGTGATCATGTCAATAGATGCAGAAAAATCCTTCGACAAGATACAACATTCTTTTATGATCAAAACACTTAATAAAATTGGTATAGAAAAGAAAGTACCTTAACATAATAAAGGCCACATATGACAAACCCTTAGCCAACATTATACTTAATGATGAAAAACAGGAACAAGACAAAACTGTCCACTCTCTCCACTGTTATTCAGCATAACATTGGAGTTTCCTATTGAGTGCAGTCAGGCAAGGGAAAGGTATATAAGGAAATGAAGAAATCAAACTGTCACTGTTTGCAGATGACATGATTCTCTATATAGAAAACTCTAAAGACTACATGAGAACACTGCTAGAAACAATAAGTAAATATAGTAAACTTTCTGGATAGAAAATATAAAAAGGGTCAAAAATCCATAGCATTCCTATACTCTAATAATGAAGTGTCAGAAAAAGAAGTAGAAAAAATAATTCCTCTTGCAATTGTAACAAAAAGGATAAAATATCTAGGAATAAATTAATGGAAACATGTGAAAGACCTATATAATGAAAACTACAAGACCCTATGAAAAAAAATCGAAGAAGATACAAAGTAATAGAAAGATATTCTCATGTTCTTGGATTGGAAGAATCAACATAGTTAAAACGACCTTATTACCTAAAGCATTATACAGATTTAATGTAATTCCCATCAAAATCCCATTGGCAGTCTTTAAAGAAATAGAACAAAAAAATCATCAGATTTGTATGGAAGCACAAAAGACCCCAAATTGCCAAAGCCATCCTGAGAAAAAAATAAGAGGTTGGAGGTATCATACTGCCCAACTTCAGATTATACTACAGTGTGACAATAATCAAAATGGCATGGTATTGGCAGCAAAACAGACACGCAGACCAGTGACAGAATCGAGAGTCCAGAGGTAAACCCATGTTTATATGGGCAAATAATTTTCGACAAAAGAGCCAGAAACATATGGTGGAGAAAGGAAAGCCTCTTCAATCAGTGGTGCTGGGAAAACTGGAAAGCCACCTGCAAAGGAATGAAACTAGACTGTTGTCTATCACCACACACCAAAATTAACTCAAAATGGATTAAGTACCTGAAAATAATACCTGAAACAATAAATTGCAAAGACGAAAACAGAACTAAACTCATGGACCTTGAACTTAAAGAGAAATTTATGAATTTGACCTCAAAGACAAGGGAAGTAAGAACAAAAACAAATGAATGAGACCATGTTAAACCAAAAAGCTTCTTCTGCATAGCAAAAGAAACCATCAACAAGGTAAAGAGACAGCTATCCAAATGGGAAAATGTATTTGCAAGCAACGCGTTTGATAAGGGCTTAATATCCAAAATATACAAAGAACTCATACAACTCAGTAACAGCAAAAAACAATCTTTTAAAATATAGGCAGAGGACCTGAACAGACACTTCTCCCAAGAAGACATACAAATGGCTGACAAACATATGAAAAGATGCTCAACATTGCTATTAGGAAAATGCAAATCAAAATCACAATGAGATACTATCTTACACCTGTTAAAAAGCTGTAATCAACCAGACAAGTAATAACAAATGTAGGAGAGGATGTGGAGAAAAAAGAACCTCATACACTGCTGGTGGGGCTGCAAATTGGTACAGTCACTATGAAAAACAGTATGGAGGTTCCTCAAAATACTAAGTCTTGATCTACCATATGATCCAGCAATCCCTCTACTGGGTATTTACCCCCAAAGACTTGAAAACTCATATCCAAAAAGATATTTGCACACGATGTTCACAGCAGCATTATTCACAGTGGCCAGGACATGAAAGCAAGCAAAGTGTCCTACAATAGATGAGTAGCTAAAGAAGCTGTGGTACATATATACAATGGACTATTACTCAGCCATAAGAAGAGATGAAATACTGCCATTTGCGACAACATGATTGGACCTCGAGATCATCATGCTAAGCGAAATAAGCCAGACAGGAAAAGGTGAAAATCACATATAACTTATATGTGGGATATAAACCTAAAAGCAACAAAGAAACATGACAAACAGAGACTATGGACATGGACAATAGACTAGTGGTTACTAGAAGTTCGGGGGTGGGAGAGGTAGATGTGGTGAAAGGTATCAAATATGTGGTGGCAGAAAGAAATCTATGGGTGAGGAATACACAATGCAATATATATGGCTTATTGTTGAATTGTACACTTGAAATGTGTTGGATTTCATCAACCAGTGTCACCATAATAAAATTGATTAATTAATTTTTAAAAACATATATATAAAAGGATGTTCTGATAGGCAGATGCTTTTCACTTTGGTTTAAATAGTTTTTGAGAGAACATAAGGAAGTCTTAAGAAAATTAGCCTTTTTCAATTTTGATTTTCTATAATTGAACACTTGTCAGCCCCATCAAGTCTGGCTTTCCATTGCACGGCTTCCAAAAGTAGTCATTTAATACTCCAAGTCTAAGTGGACTTTTATGTCAATTCCTCACATGTGAGAAGTGGTTGTGCCCAGTAGGGTATGGTAAGTATGTGTTGAGCCACTGCTCAAACTGTTCTTATCAGGGATATAGATTAGGGTTAGGAGAAGTCAGTTCTTGGGGTGTGGAGAAGCTGGCAGTGCCTGACTCATTCCAAAGACTCAGACTGCTTTTAAAAAAATTACTCTTCTGGAAGATTTTGAGGGGACAAAAGGAGGATCCTAAACCATAGACATTTTGGAAGTCAAGCTCTCTTGTAAATAGATGATCTCATGTACATCTCCTTCCTGCCACATTCCAAGATAGAATATTTAGTCCTTGTAGAATGCATCAGTCTGTTCTGCAGTCTGAGGATGTAGCTATGGACCAGATGGTGCTGTTGCCCTTGTACTATGATTCCACGGTTCCCACATCACTAAAACCTTCTTCCCACTTTTCTCTCCTAGACAGAAGTTCAGGAGTCTTAAGTGTCAGTTTAAATTATTGCTTTTTATAGGAAACCGTTTCACCCTCTTTCCTTTTCTTCCCACCATTCCAAAACTGAAATGGCTGCCCATCCTCTGTGGTCTCATAAGTAGTACCAAATTATAGTCCTCATTATTTGTAATAGGTATGTTCTCTAAATTTTCTGCAAACATTGAATTAGCAAATTTTGGACCACTACTCCTAGGGGAAACATAGAGTTAGGTTCCTGTGAGCCTCTGGGCACATTTTCATCAACCAATCAATACATATCTTTGTTTTATTAGTATTTCTGTTTAAGACACCTTATTTAATATATTTTGTTGATTCATTAACACTGAACTTACATCCAACAGCATTATAACTCTTGCGTGAACAAAGCCGATCTAACACAAGTATTTTCTCCATACATTCTGGCCTTTCTGTACTTAAGAACATTAGCAATTCAGCGCTAACCTTGGGGGCCATTTTAAACAGTGAAATCATCAACAAAAATCCCCCAAATGAAAAAAATGTGGCACTAAATTGACCATGAAAGGACACTTTTTTTACAGTATGACAATTGAAAGAAGACAGAGTCATCTTATCAGACCCTTAGATTGGAATGTGCACATTGGACGACTACATATTTTTGCTGCTCTGTGAATGACCACAGGGGCACTTAGGAATTTTGATTTTGAGGTTACAAGTAAATTTTGGCAAGTAGGCAAATTCACAAATATAAAATTCACAAATAATGAGTATCAACTGCACCCTACAAACAAACTTACCATTGACTTATATGGACCAGCACATTGGAGGCAGAAAAGAAAAAAAAATATATTTTTTTTTTCTTCCAAGAATTTGATATTTGAAATTTCAAGAAAAGCATTGAGGTAGTCAACCTGGGCACAATTAGGACTTTGGTGGACTTCTTGCTCTCATTTTAAGGTACAAAACGATTTTCATGTCGAATTATATGAGGCAAGGAGACTACCTCCTCAGAGCCCACAACAAAGCCCCTGAGCTGGATGTACCTAGGAGTACCTTATGCTGGTTCCTCTCATGGACTTCACTGTGATATGATGGTTTGTTCTTTGGTCAGCACACGCATGCATGCCACGCGCACGCACGCGCACACACATACACACACAGATGATCTGATCTCCAGATCAGAGGCTGTTTATATTTAGTATGATATCTACAAAACCTGGCACATAGTAGGTACTCAAATATTTGTCAGAAGACTGACCTTGGATCTGAACACTTGATCTGTAAGGCAGCAACTCAATCTAGTTATTTCTGGTCTCGTCCATAATTTGGAACCAGAAAATTTTGAAAGCAAAAGTATTTTCAGGACAATTGGCAGCAAAACCTGACTGATCTAAACTCATCTTTTGACATGAGGCTATTTTCAGTCTTCATTTACTATACTTGGAATGACTACATTTTGCTACAGAAATATTAGTGTATCTGATTACAGGTCGCTGCTGAGGTTGTTAGATACTGTATACATAGTGTTATATATTCAGAGTTACCTTTCTGAAATGCAAAACAAATAAAACAATGGGAATGTTGAAACCCTTCTAGGTCGAAGTGTTTCAGATAAGGTATTGCTGACCTGAAGTAGAATTTAGAAATTTTTGTAGATATTTTATTTGAGGAAATTGACAATTTGCCAGAGGCATAAATGGTTATAACCTCTGGCTGATGAGAGGAAAATAAAATAACAATCTACTGGCATAACTCCTGAGGGGACAGCATGTAAAGTCCCAGGGTAAGTCTAAAACATGCTGAGAATAGTTCTTTTTTGTGAGTAGGAAGCTTAGATAAGAAAAATGAGTTAATTAATGATTATCATAAATATAAAAAATATTTGCGTCTTTACTGTTAATCCACATGTGCATGTATCAGTGGGTGGAATATATTAGAGAGACCCCTTGAATTTCAGAATTTATTTGAACAGTGCGACCATAATTTTCAAATCAGCTATCATTTCACAGATGAATGTGTTGATAAAACATACTCTTTAAAAAAAGAAAGGTCAAAGTCAAAGCAAAAGAATCCTAAATGACTGAGGTCAACCTGATGCAGGACAGGACAAATTTACCCGATTCGCAGGGAGACCAAATCCCATATTGAGTGAAGAGAAGGGGGTCCTTTGGCAGAGAGCATGGAAAGAAATCAACACACTCACCAAAGTTAGAGTCAAAAGGAATGTAGGTTAGAAGAGGAATAACACTCCACAAACAGAGGGAGGTCTCCTCTCAGAAGCGGAGAGTGAGAGGGACAAAGAGAGACAGGGGCAGACATAGTGAAAGCATTGAGAGAGACCCAGAGAGACAAGAGACTGAGACAGTAGAGCTGATGAGGATGGTGAGAGAGAGTAAAAGGCACTGAGAGGGACGGCAAGTGTTTAGGGAATTCAGTTTATATGCCATTCTTTAGTTCTTATTTCCTGTGATATGGACATACAGTGAGGAAGAGGAAGAGTGGGTAGCAGAAAAAGTAAGAATAAAGGCCTGCTGGCAGTTCCCAGCCTTTGATCCTGAGGTTTCCCTATCTTTTTGCCAGAGGCAGACTCTTGGTTCCTATTTCCCCTGCACAGGTGTGGGGAATGGGTTGTTAGCAATCCCAGCAGAAATCTTTCTCTGTTCTTAAAGAGTCCTTCTGGCCTAGCTGCAGGGCTGAGCAGCCTATTGCAGTCACTGAATGTAGCTTGATTAACATTTTAAATCTCTTGCCTCCTCCTACGTTAAACCAAAAAAAAAAAGTTTTCCCATCTAGCTCTATAATGATAATAATAATAATCACCTGAAAACTTGACTAGTTGTCCTCTGTTTTCCCCTGAGAAAGGTTTCTTTTGTGTTACTGTATAAATTTCAGTTGGAATTGCAAATATAGAATAGGGTTTTATAAACCTTTATACTCATTTTTTTTAAAAACTCTTTTTAAGGAGGTAAGCTTCACCCTATAGTGTACAAATTAGATAAAATTGCTCACTTTGAGGAAAATATTTATATAAATGGTACACAGACATCTGAAGGCTCATTTTCAGGTTTGTGATAAGAAAGATGAAGTATTTATTAGAGGCTTAGAAACAGTATTAAAAAGAAAAATAATAGAAATTTTTATTTTATACTACTTAGTTAAGAAAGTTCTAAGATTGGTCTGTAGATCAAATGTCCTGGGGGGGGGGGGGTTATGCCTTTTAAAGTAGTATTTGAAATGACCCACAGACAGTGCTTTAAGCAATATCTCAGGACTAACCTTTATAGTAGTGAACTATCTACTTCTGCAAAGAACAACTTTCTGTATATGGTATGCACACTGGAAGAGATGACTAACTGATCTTTCTCTAGACATATTTTGAGGTTCTTTTTATGTTTGGTAAAACATGCCATGCCTTTTAAGAGAAATTTGAGATGAGGAGTATTAGAAATCCTGGTAGTTTTCGCAGAGGAAATTGGAGCTGTCCCTGTGATCCTGTGCACCCTTAGGACACATTCCTCTTCTCTCTGGCTCCTTCACCTATTTTAGAGCAAATGTTCAGAAGCCTGAAACTTTTTCAGGATTTGTATTTATAGGTTTTTGAGCTGCTTTTTTTTTTTTAAGCTAATCTTTGTTGATGTATGCACGGATTATAAGTACAGCAGGTAATGAATTCTAATAAAGTGAAACACCTGTGTAACTACTACCCAAATCAAGAACTTTGCTTTAGGGGCTCCCTAGAAGCCCTTTTGTGCACTCTCATGTGTATCACCATCCACCGATTTTGCCTGCTTTAGCACTTTGTACAACTGAAATAATACAGTGCATACCTTTTTGTGTGTGGTTTCATTCATTCATGTTATTTTTGTGAGGATTCTAAGTCATTATTAATTTTTAAAAGTCTCATTGGGGCATCCTTAAAAACAATCTACTAGCAGATGGGCCTGTTTTTGTGCAGGGCAAATAAATTGTAAATTAAGCAAAAGATCAGGGATTGCATGAAGACAGTAGAAGTAATATGGGAGCTGTACTTCAAACACACACAGAAACATAATGAGGCTTGAAGGTGTTGGATTAGTTAATAGTTAAAGGAGAAAACTCTATAGTAATAGTATCATTAGTAGAAATCTTTAGTTTGAATATCAAAGGATTGACTTGATATCATATGATTGAATCCCTTGAGACAACTGATGATGCCATGGTTGGTTATTTGCAAAAATTCCTCTAAAATTCTGCTATAAAAGACCACTCTGTAGTAATGAGTCATATGATGCTATAACATAATTTTGTTAGAAGAGTCACAGTTACAAATATAATTAATATTTGGTTCATTGTTCATCTTCAGAATTAGCTCATAGCTGCAACTATAACCTGCATATTAACATTGTAAAATATTTTATAAACTTATTTGTGTAGTTTGTAGTTTTGTTTCAAGGTAAAATCTTAACCTTTTTTTTAAATCACTGTTTATTATTAAAAATTGGCTTCTACTTTACGGTCTTAATTATCCTCCATTTTCAAGCATCTCCACTCTCTATTTATTTCAGCTGCAGCGGGGTTACTATGTTAAGAGTTTCCCCTCAAAATTTGTGTCCATCTCAGAATCTGTAAATGTGACTTTATTTGGAAATAAGGTTGTTGTAGAAGTCATTAATTGTCAAGATCAGTAGGATGGCCCCTTAATCTAGTACGACTGGTATCCTTATAAGGAGAGGAGAAGAGACACAGAAATATATCCAGAGGGAAGATGGCTTTATGAGGAAACAGATACAGGGAGAGAATGCTGTCTTGACAGAGGCAGAGCTTACTGGATTGGTGGCAGCACCAGAAGCTAAGAGAAAGGCATGAATCAGATTCTTTCCTTAGAGCCCTCAGAAGGAATCCTGTCAGCACCTTGTTTTTTGACTTCTAGCCTCAGGACCTTTGAGGGTATAACTTTCTGTTGCTTTAAGCTACCATTCTGTGGTAGTTTGTTAAGGCAGCCCTAAGAAACGAACACAGATGTTGGTACTGTGAGCTCAGTGCTGCTATAACAAATACCTAAAAACATGGGAGGGGCTTTGGAATTAAGTAATGGTTAGAGGCTGGAAGAGTTTGGGGGTACGTGTTAGCAAAATTCTAGATTGCTTTAAAGAGACTTTTGGTAGAAATATGGACATTAAAGGTAACTCTAGTGAGTGCTCAGAAAGAAGTAAGGAGAACTACAAAAAAAGCTTCTGTTGTCTTAGAAAAAATATAGATGATTACAAACAGAATAGTGCTAGAAATAGGAATGTTAAAGGCGCTTTTTATGAGGTCCAAGATGGAAATGAGGAATGTATTATTGGAAACTGGAGAAAAAGTGATCATTGTTACTAAGTAGCAGAGAGCTTGGCTGAATTATGCTCTGCCATTCAGTGGTGGAAAGTAGAACCTTTAAGTGAAGAACTTGATATTTAGCTAAATTTCTAAACAAAGAGGGAAAAGTGCAGCCTGCTTTCTCCTCACTGCTTATAGTAGAATACAAAAAGGGAAAGATAAGTTGAGGAAGGTATTGTTAAACAAAAATGAACCAGCACTTGATGATTTGGAGAATTTTCAACCTATCCAGATAGTGTGCTCTGAAAACAGGGCCTAGGATGTGGCTGGACAGCCTTTGGCTAAAGAGCATTTGACTTATGAATTTACTCCGCCTTCTTAGCACAAGTCAGGAATAGAGGTGGAGTCATTTAGAAAGGACCTGTGGAGAACCCTCATGTCTGGTGGCGTGGATTCCCACAGCACCTACCGAAGATCAACAAGGGTTTTGAAAATGTTATACCAGCAGAAACTCTGTCAGCCTAGACCAAACAAAACAAAACAAAACAAACAACAATAACAAGAACAAAAAAATAGATGGGAAGAAATGAAGGAAGAATAACTCCAAGGACAGAATCGTGGATACAGAATTCAGAGTGGGTGGACAGAGGGCAGAGTATCGAGCCACAGAGGATTATTCTTAGACCTCAAAAACTAATGAAATTTGACCTATTGTGTTTTGACCTTGCATTGGACTATTTCTATTTTCTTTCTTCCGAAATGGGAAAGTTTGTTCTGTGCCTGTCCCACCATTGTACTTTGGAAACAGGTAACTCGTTGTTTAGTTTCAAAGGTCTGTAAATGGAGAGGAATTTTACCCCAGGATGGAACATACCCAGAGTCTCTCTTAAACCTAATTTAGATGAGATTTTGGATATAGAGTTGATATTGGAACAGTTGAGACTTTGGGGGATGTTGAGATAGGGTGAATGTGTATATTGCATATGGGACAGACATGAACTGGGGGTGGGCCAAAAAGATAGGCGGTAATGGGTTGGATAGTGTCAACCCAAAATGCATGTCTTTCCCAGAACTTCAAGATGTGACCTTATTTGGAAATAGGGTTGTTGTAGAGGTCATTAATTCATAAATATATTCTGGAGTAGAATGGCCTCTTAATCCAGTATGACTGCTGTCCTTATAAGGCAAGAAGAAGAGACATACACACACTGAGGGAAGATAGCCATGTGAAGGAATAGATGCACAGAGAAAACACCATGTCATGACAGAGCCAGAGCTTGGAATGATGTGTCTACAAGTCAAGGAACACCAAAGATTGCTGAAAACACCAGAAACTAAGAAAAAGGTATGGGACAGATTCTCCTCTGAGAGCCCTCAGAAAGAACCAACCCTGTTAGCATCTTGATTTTGGACTTCTAGCTTCCAAAACTGTAATTTTAAGAGAATAAATTACTATTGTTTTAAGCTACCAGTTTGTGGTAGTTTGTTATGGCAGCCACAGGAAACTAATTTGAGGAGTTTTCCGAAAATTATTCTCCTGATTCATGGACTAAATGTTATTTTTCATAGCGTAGGCCTACAGAATAGTATAGTCAAGTTGGAAATAGGGTGAAAAGTTATTCCATTAGCCCAAACTTAATATGGCTTAAATAACTCTTGTTGCAGTATTTTCTATATTAAATTATCAGTTTCTCGTTCAAGGAGATTGATTGTTTCTATTAATGACTGAGCTGGAAACGGTTTTTACTATTATAGAATAATAACATAATTCTGTTTTCATCTGTGCATCAATTGGTATTTGCTTTTCATGACAACTTTCAGAGAAGAGTTTCACTAGCAGTTTCTACTTAAAGCCCAATGTATTACCTTTTAGACAGGCTACAATATAAATATGATTTTGGATAGGGAATTTTGAGTTTGGAACTGTTTCTTTTTAATAAAGAGGAATTTTGATTATATGTCATTTTCAATTCCTTTTAAAAAGAAAGTTGATGTGCTGTTTGTCCCCAGATGGAACCTTAGATTGAGAGAGGGAGAGGGAGAAGGAGAGGGAGGGAGTCAGAGAGGGAGGGAGAGAGAGAGAATGTGTGTGTCCTTTGAAACTGAAAGGCCAAGTCAATGTATTCCATCATCTAGTTATGAAATATTTCTTGAATTGCCTCACTGGTATACTGTGCTACATTATCAGTTGTTGGCTCTAGTGTGAGTTTGTCATGGCTGGCAGGTTGGCAGGTTTGGGCAGAGGAAATGAAACGTAGTCAGTTACTACAAGATTTATAGTAGACCTGCTATTGCAGGAAGTGGTGAAAAGTTGATTGATAGTTTGAGACAAAATTCTATAGCAAGAAACAGGATGTATGCTTTCTATTTATACACAGTTTTCTTTTTCCTACATTTCAGTGCTCCTTTTGCACTTTGTCTTGGCTGTTTCATAAGGCCATGGGTCCTTTTTTTTTCTTTCTCCAAACTTGGCCACCAAATATAAAACAAATGGGGAAATTTTATATAAGTTCAGCCATGATACAGGCATGTACTTTCAGCTCTTCTTTTATGGTAGTTTTATCTGCTATAACTTGTCAGAAAGCAGTCTTTTGATTAATTGTTTTTCTAAATAGGATATTATTTCACATAAACAAAGAAAATGAAAGTTTTTTTAAAGTTACGTGGTATGATTACATTTCCCAAAATTTTAAGAAAAACCTGTTTTGAGTGTAATTTTATTAAAATATAATATGTTTCAATCGTCATATCTTATTTTAAATGCTAAATCTCTTTAGTTGGTAATAAATACATTCTTAACAGGTCGGTATTCTTCACTTAGATATAAAATATATTCTATAAGCCCAACTAGTCTCTGTATTCATTGTGATATATCAGAATATACCTGATTTTTCTAAGCATTGTGGTTAACTAATAATGTCATTTGACAGGGCTATTTGACATGAACTAACCTGGTCTGAGTGTGACAGTGAAAAACCACTAACTGCAATAAATGAGGTGCTTTCTGAAATGGAAAGGCCATTACAGAGGCAGACTCTAGAATTTACAAGGAGTGGCAGACTTAGAACCAACTCTAATTGTACCAGCAGTTGAAAGAACAAAAAGGCTACTTTTTCATGGCCTAATTTTTTTTTCTCCAAATAAATGTTCTTTTTTTTTTTATGAACAGTGATTGCTAAATTATCTGTGTAAAATAGTTGAATAGAAACAAACCCAACCTTCATTCCTTATATTATTAGGTCACATTTTACAGCAATAATATTTTGAAATTTGTAATCACTTTTTATCTTAGCATCTTTTAGGGGGAGAGTTCAGAATGCTTCTTCTATAAACTTAATGTTCTGTCAGATCTTTAATGTTAATTTAGGAAAGTAGCCAGCTTGAGAATTAAACATAGAATATAAGAAATAGAGATGAATCAGCAAGGTGAAAAATCAAATGTAAGCATTATTTATTTTTTACATATTTATATAAACGGGTTACTTTAAACATAATGTAGTGTTAAAAGTGAGAAACAGACTTTTTCCTGAAGGATTAAAATTCACATCAGCTGGTAATAGAAATTCCTGTTTTCACACAGCTCATCCTTGCTACTTTCCTGCCTGTTGGAGTTGACACTTTTTAGTACCCCACCATATGTAGGGTATGCTTTGTGAAAAGAGCCAGGATTATAGGTGACGGACTTTTAAATTCCAAACTTATACCGTTATGACAGATATAACATTTTTATAGTAGATAAAAATAGATCAAAATAGTTTTTAACTTGAGTTGACGTATCTACTGTAGTATTAACTAATATACACTAAAATAATTTAAATTTTTTCTTTCTATTCTAAACCTCTAAAATTAAAGTTTAGGTGTATACACTTTGTTTAAGATTGCTAAGCTAAAGATATTAGTCATAGCTTCTTTGGAGAATTCTGGGCCTTGTGTAAGTCAGAACTTGCTCATTTGGAAGATGCGGAATAGAGCTCAATTGGGAAGGAGTGAAGAATGTGGTCTTAAGACGTGAAACTTTTCAGAGTCTGGATATTTATGGAAAGCCCTCAGGTGAAGAGCACTACAACTCTGAGGCATCAGTTACTGTCTTGACTGGCCCTTGTTAGCTGGGCAAACTGCAGCAGGTGTCTTAACGCTTCCAGGCTTCCATTTCGTCATCTGTAATGGAGATGAAATGAAACTGATTTATGGGATTGCTGTTAGGAACAAGTACAGTGACATTTGTGAAACATCATCCTTCATATGTTGTTGAAAATATTTGTCATGGCTATTTAAGACGTGAGATGTGTGGCCACTAAAGTAAAAGCTTTTATGTAAAATTTGTATTTCTAATATTATAATTTGGTAAGAGGCATTATCTTCTTCCCCAGGTTCATTGCTCTTTATCTCTTAAAGCTGTGTGTCACAACACAGAAGGATCTCCTTCAGTGAGAAAGATGGCAGTGAACTGGTTCCTAGGCTGACAGAGCCTTGGGGCAGAGATGTTTTAAACTGGTCTACTAGCTCTGACTAAATCATTTTACCAGTGGTAGTCAAGGTTTCAAAATATATGGTAGATATCATCTACAACTATCTTGAACATAATATATTGTAACCATCTTATTCCATAACTATGCGTTTAAAAATGTCTCAAACTGACCACAGTTTATCCAGAGTTTATGGTCCTTTGGTGAATCATTGACTCCATTTGATCTCATCTTAGTTTTCCTCTTTACCCTATCCACCTTTTCTTTCTCAGGCTCTGGAAATTGCAGCACTGAAATTCAGGGTTTTCCATGCTTAAGAGAAAATAGCCCATCAGTGATTGCTGTTACCCATGTCCCATTCACTCCACTACTTCCTACCTACCCTTGTACACTGACTGCAGTGGAGCTTCTGTATCCTGATTAAACTAGTGGAGAGGCAGTGTGCAGGACTGGGGGGTAGCATGCTTGCACAAAGGCATGATGCTAAATATTTTGAGGCAATAGGGTCTTAGGTATATTTAGGCACTGAGATGAAAATTACCATCTTTGTTCAGTAGTTCCTATTGCAGCATCGTCTCACTTCAGCTCTATTGAAATAAAACCTCATTCTGCCAATATGGGATGGACTATACTTTTACAAATGAATTTGTCTTATCTAGTTTGTCTGAAAACCACTAAATGTTTTTTGCACTCATTTAATCTTTGAAGTTAGTGAAACATAGAAGCCATGATAGCATGCTGACCACTTTCATTCACTGCTGCTTTTTTTCAGTTGCCACATCAGATTTTCCTCTATAGTATAGCAAAGACATAGGTTTTTGGAAAACTGCAATGTACTTTATGTTGCTTCTTTCAAAAACAAATACATTCAAGTAAATGAAAAAGTTTATTCAATATAATGTAATGTTACAAATTTAGCAAGGTATCTTCTGAAATAACATGAAATGGTTTTCTGATAAAAATAAAAAGCACTCTATGCTGCTCTCTAATATAGGTTTTTTTTTTTTTTGTACATTTAAAACTTTTGAATAGGTGTTATGTTCACATAGTTTTAAAAATAAACAATATATGGGTTAGCCCATGGAGTGCTTTATTCCTTATGCAGCTGTAGACTGTTCCTATATTTGGATATATCTTAAGTTTTCAATTGGTCCCATATTATATTGATGGAAATTTGATTGTTTCCCATTTTGAGGTATTAAAAACTGCGGTAAACACACACACACACACACACACACACACACAACCTTAAACCTGTGTTTAATTTCCAGATGTGGTATTGCTGGGTCAAGGGTATGTACATTTTCAATTTTGAAAGTTTTTGTCAAGTGTTCCTTCATATGGGGTTGTATCTATTTAATCTCTCATCACCAGTGTATGAAGTCTCCTTCCCCCACCGCCCAGTCTTACTAGCAGTATTATCAAATGTTTGGATTTTTGCCAAATTGATAAAAGTAAAATATCTCAGTATGACTTCAATTTGTATTTCTCTTATTTTACTGAAGTTGGAAATCTTTTCATATACTTAAGAGGCATTCATATTTCCTTTTGTGAGAATGGTATGCTTTTACATCTTTTGCCATTTTTTGATGTGTTGTTATATCCACTTTTAAGGAGTTTGTTAGGGAAGTTAGGCCTTTCTCTGTGATAGGAGTTGCACGTGTTTTTCTCAATTTTGCCTTAGCCTTTTGACTTATGATGGCACTTTTTTTACCCCCTACAGAAGTTGTTGGTTTTTATTAGTTAAATTTATCAATCTCTGTTTTTTGTTTGTGGCTTCTCGATTTTGAGTCATGGAAAGGCCTTCCTCATTGTAGGATCATAAAGGAAATTTTCTACACTTCTTTGTAATACTTTGCTAGTTTCATTTTTTTTTTTTTTTTAACGTTTATATCTTTTATCTGTTAGGGTATTTATCCTGGTGTGTCATGTATGGACCCAATTTTATTTTATTATTTCTTTAAGCTGTGTACCTTGTTGCCCCCAGGCCAATTAATAAATAGTTCTAATATTTCTTCTTAAAATGCTTTTTAAGGTCCAAAAAGTTGGCAGCTCTTGCAGAAGCCTTAAAAGAAGTATCCCTGACAAAGGCCCAGCTGGGATTAGAACTGGAAGAACTGGAAGCAGCGGCACTTCTTGTCCAGGAGGAAGAAACTGCATTAAAAGCAGCCCATTCCATTTCCAAGCAGCAGACACCTTCCACCAGTTCTGAGGCAAGTGATTTGGAGGAATCAGACAGCCCCACATCATCTGAGATTGAAGACTCAGGTTCAGAACAAGAAGAGCTTAAAGATAGTGAATCCAAGATAGAAAATTCCTTGCAAGGTCCCTTTCTAGAGGAAAGCAGTGTCTTGCTTGTTGATGATGGTGGGGTGTACAGAAAGTCGGTCATCCTGAGGTCTGATGTTAGTCAGGGAAAGCCACTTGCCTCTTCCTTGGCTCTTGGAAGGTCTGGTCCTCTGATAGAGGAGCTTGGAGAACAACTGAAGACTGTGGTTCAGATTTCCGAACCTGAGGGCTCTGCTGCTAGAGATCACGACAGTATACAGGATAGAGACAACTGGCATACCCCACATGATTGACTCTGGTTTTATTCATTGAGAATTATCTTCAGATTTGGTTTTATTTACTGAGTGAGGATACATCATTTTTACTTTGCTTTTCAGTGAGATAATGTCTATACCTGTTTCCTTGTTACAACTTTAAAAATAAAGTTCTAAAGTATTTTTACCAAAGTGTAATTAACATTTTAAGATAAACCAGTAGTTCTACCAGAATCTCTAGAATGCAGAGCTCATTTATCTTTTTAATAGCTTTACCAAGGTATACATGACTTATAAAAAACTGCTCATATTTAAAGTGTGATATAAGAATTGATGTAGATATATGCACCAAAGTAAATCATCACTACAATCAAGATACTGTATTTACCGTCATCTCCAACTGCCCTCATGCCTTTTGTTACCCTTCTCCCACTGTCCATCCCCACATGCCACCTACCCCCTTTCTCCAGGCAAGCAGTGATTTGCTCTCTGTTACTGTACATTAGTTTGCATTTCCTGGAACTTAGTATTGAATCATGTAATATGTACTCTTTTTTATCAGGCTTATTTTACTCAGTAAATTATTTTGAGATTCATTGATGTAGCATATATCAAGAGGGTTGTTATTTTTTTTTTTTTTTTTTTGCCCGAGTAATATTACCTGAGTAATATTTCAGTGTATAGATTTATCCATTCACTTACTGGTAGACATGTAGGTTGTTTCCATCTTTTGGCTGTTACAAATAAAGCTATTGTGAATATTTGTGTGCAAGCTTTCATGTGGACATATGCTTTTATTTCTTTTAGGTAAATATCTAGGAGTGGAATGATTGAGCTGTTATGGTAGGTATATGTTTAACAGTTTAAAAACACTGCCGAACTCTTTTTCCAAAGTGCCTATACCATTTTACATTCCCACCAGTATGTGAGTTCTAGTTCTTTAACATAGCCAATGCGACCCTTGGTTGACCTCACAGATTGCAAGGACCTTGTAGTTTACAATCCCTTATTTTTTTATTTTTACCCCTATAGAACCTAGTCTTCCTAGGTGGTCTCCCATTTAAGTACTAACCAGGCCCAACACTGCTTAGCTTGTTCAGGGTGGCATGTAGTTCTTTAACATTCTTACCATCACTAGGTAAGCTCAGTTTTTAAAATTTTTACCATTTTAATAGGTGTGAAGTGGTTTTAATTTGCATTTTTATGACTTACAGTGCTGAACATCTTTTTATATGCATATTTGTCATCCACATATCTTTGGTCAAGTGTATGTTCAAATTTCTTCCCATTTTTTACAAAGCTGAGTTGTTTGTTTTTTTATTTTTGAGTTTTGAGAATTCTTTATAAATTCTGGATACAAGTTCTCAGTATGAGTGATCTTTACATGTCTTGTAATCTTTGAGTGGATGCCAGACATTTTGAATTTTATCTTTTTGGGTACTAGACAGTATTCTTATGTTCTTTAGCTTTGTTTTGGGATGCTGATAAGTTCTTTGTGTATTTTGCTTTTTAAGTTATTAGGCAGGGCTGGAAGAGTGTTCAGTCTAAAATGAACTGTTTTACAGTATAAGGAAAGATTTTCCCATGCCCCATGAATTATGAGTTTTCCAGTCTGGCTGATGGAAATAGGTGTTTGTGTGAGTGCTGAGCTCTGTTCCCTCTAATTCTTTCCAATGGTTATCTCCCTAGCCTCATTTATATGCTCTCATTAGTAAGTACTCTCTTGAATACTAGAGGGAGACCCTGTGCAGATATCTGAGGTTCTCTACAACTCTCTCAGGTACTCTGTTCTACAAACTCTTGTTGCCTTGGTCTTCCCAAGCCTTCAACTCTGTCTGCTGAATCTCTGGAGTCCACCGGGTTCTGCCTGGGTTGTCTCTCTCTGTGCAGCCTGGACAGTCTTTAAGGTAGTAGGTAAGGTGAGTCTTTTAAGGTAGTAGGAAAGTGATCTATCATATGGTTCACCATGTTTGTTTTTCATTCCATAGGATCACTTCCTTTTTTAAAATTTATTTTATTTTTCAAATATAGTTGAAATACGATACTGTATTACTTTCAAGTGTACAAAGTATCCTTTGTTACAGCCTTTGTTTTAAAGTCTATTTGGTCTGAAACAGGTATTGTTACCCCAGCTTTTTTTTTTTAATTTTCATTTGCATGAAGTATCTTTCTTCATCTCTCTATTTTTAATCTGTGTGTGTCTTTTGGTCTGAAGTGGGTCTCATAGGCAGCATATTTATGGGTCTTGGTTTCTTGTGTATTCAGCTACTCTAGGTCTTTTGATTGGAGCATTTAATCCATTTACATTTCAAGTAATTGTTGCTAGATATGTGATAATTGCCATTTTATTATTCATATTTTTGGTGTTTTTTTTCCTTCTTCTTAACCCATTTCCCATTTGCCCCCAAAATTCTCACCAGTGGTACTTATGGCTACAGCCTTTATCTCAAGATAACATACGAATTATAGTCCTAACCTTACCTCAAAGTTTGCCATGAAATATCTCACTTTTATTATTTTCACATCACTCTAGTATATCAATAGTTTTTGGAAACAAATGACATTATTTATAGCATTCTGTTTTTAGTAGTGGTATTTCCATTTACAAAATATAGTAATTCTCAATCACTGAAAATGTCAAATTCTAGAAAATATAACATTCCTATGTGTAATGTTAACATTGTTCTCAGTTGTTAGCCTACGATTTGTTTGATGAATCAGATTTATATATACATTTCTGTTACTTTAGAGACAAGTTCTTTTTAGAAATAACTTCAAGAACAGTTTTTTTATTTTACTTTCATGTTGAAAACCAGTTAGATTTGTTTCAGCCTCAGAGCGTTTTTATGTAAAATTAACGCTGACAGGGAGCTACACTTTTTTTCTCTAAATGGGAAATGAGTTAAAGAAGTCCCTTTAACATTTCTTGTAATACTGGTTTGGTGGTTACAAAAAACCTTCAGCTTGTTCTTTTTTGAGAAGCTCTTTATCTGTTATTCCATTCTATGTCATAGTCTCTCTGGGTAGAGTAATCTTGGGTATAAGTCCTTGTTTTTCACTACTTTGAATATTTTATGGCAGTCCCATATGGCCTGCAAAGTTTCTGTTGAGAAATCAGCTGACAGTCTTAAGGGAGCTTCCTTGTAGTTAACTAGATATTTTTCTCTTGCTGCTTTTAAGATTCTCGCTTTGTTTTTAATCTTTAGCATTTTAATGATGATGTGTCTTGGCGTGGTCCTCTTTGGGTTCATCTTGTTTGGGGCTCTCTGTGCTTACTGGGATTTTATGTCTGTTTCCTTCACCAGGTTAGGTAAGTTTTCCATCATTATTTCCTCAAATAGGTTTTGCAGTTCCTTGCTCACTCGTTCGCTCTCTGTCTCTCTCTTCTCTTTTGGGTTACTCCTATTATGCACAAGTTGGGATGCTTGATATTGTCTTAAAGGCTCTTTAAACTATCTTCATTTTTTTTTACCCCTTTTTTTCTTGTTGCTGTTCTGATTGAGTGTTTTCCACTACCTCGTCTTCCAAATTGCTGACTCAGCCCTCTGCTTCATCTAATCTACTGTTGATTCCCTCTAATGTATTCTTCATTTCAGTTATTTACTTCTTCATTTCTAACTGCATATTTTTATCTTCATTTTTATGATTTCTCTTTGTTAAAGTTTTCACTGAGTTCATCTATTCTTTCCCTAAGTTACTGAGCATCCTTATAACCACTGTTTTGAACTCTTCATAGACTTTTTGTCTCCATTTTGTTTGTTTGTTTGTTTGTTTATTTTTTCCTGGAGTTTTGTTCTGGGGATATTTTTCTTTGTCTTTCCATTTTGGCTGCCTCCTTGTGTTTGTTTCTATGTATTAGGTAGGGCTGCTTTCTTTCCAAGTCTTGATACAGTAGCCTTAAGGTCCTGTGGGCCCAATGGCAAAGTCTCCCTGGTCACCTGACCTGAGTGTTTCAGGTATGTCCCTTGTGTGGGTTTTGTGAGCCCTCTTGTTGTAATTGAGCATTAATTACTGTTGGCACGTCTATGGAAGGGACTGAGCCTCAGGCTGATTGGTTGTGAGTAATGGTCTTGACTACAGCAGAGGCACTGTTTTGGAGGGGCTGAGCTGATGAAGCAGTTTTAGCTTTATCAGGGCTCAGGTGTCTGCTAAGTTGCCCTTTGGGTATGTCACTTGTAGAGGTTGTTGGGTAGTGCTTTGGTGCAGTCCAAAGCTGGTCACTGGGTGTGTCTGTTCTGGGTCCTCTTAGGAGGGACTCTGTTGAAGGGCAAGGTCAGCTGCTGCCTGTGCCTTACTTGGGGTCACCTAGTATGAGCTACAAAGTAATCTGCAGATGGTTGCTGCTTGTGCTGGGCTTAGAGGTTCCTGGGAGAAGCTAAGCTGTGAACAGAAGCTAGATGCCACTCGTGCCAAGTTTGGGGCCTCTTAGCAAAGGGTACGATGCTTGCTCAGCCCAGATGCTGCTTGTTTGTGGTTTGTGAACCTTTGAGAGATTTTAGGAACATCCCCAGCAGGAGTGGAGATAAACCATTTGTATGGAAATTTCACTGGAAGCCTGTTATTTGGGCGGGGCTGGGTCTCAGGAAATCAGAGGGTGGGGCAAACAATACTAAGACAGATTGAAGACCAGATTTGGTGCCCACCTGTGCCTGCATGCTATGTGATGGGAGGGCTCAAAAAATGCAGAATGCTAGCTACCTAGACAGAGCTGCCCTTCCAGCCCTCACCCTGAAGCCTAACAATTCAGTGCCTTTTGAGCTGCTGCCTCTGCACTGGAGTTTAGAGGGAGTAAGTTTATGTGCTGGCCCTTGAAGAGGACACCTTAGACCAGCAGCCCTGTCTCACCTAGATGGAATCCCCACTGATTTTCACAGCCAGATGTAGGAATTCCTCTTCTCTTCACTGAAGCCCTGGGCTAGGGAACCTGGTGTGGGCCTAAGACCTCTTCCTTGCTCCTCAGGAGAGACCTAAGCAGCCAAGGTATCCCTTCTGAGTTTTAACCATTACACTGTGGGTGTGGGGTCTGCTAGTTTCATGTCTCTGCTACACCTATCAGTCTTGATGTGGTTTCTTCCATACATCCTTAGTTATGGGACTGACGAGCTAGTCTTCAGGCGGTTCTCAATAATGGTTATTCTATATAGTGTAGTTGTAATTTTTATGTGGTTTTGGGAGCACAACCAACATCACTGTCTTTCATTGCCTGATGTCCAATGTCTTGAAAACCATTGTTTCATGTGTTATTTCTGTTTTTCTGTTTTAGTTATGTCAGTTGGGAGAATAAATCTGGTCCCTATTTCTTCCATCGTGATTGGAGGTGTTAAGCATCTGTTAATATTTTAAATGTGAATTTTCTTACTTGAGTGTCAGCTCCAGGGAGCATGATCTGTGTTGTGTCCTGTTACCACTAAATCATCAGTGCCCATATTCTCAGCACTCCATAAATATGTGTTGAATGAATGAACAAATGAAATAAACTAATTTGCTTTGGGGAAGAAATGAAATAAAATCTGACATGTATTAATTTCAGTAGTATTTTTATTTTAAGAAAGGGCATGATTTCCTTTACTTTAGGTTTATATAGATGAGAGTATTAGTATTTTCAGTATAAATTCATGCTTGTATTAACTGGACATTTGGGGTGACCTTGCCATTTGACATGCATGTTAACTCTGAGCATTATAACAGCTTTTTCAGAATCTGTTCAAAACTTTTCTCAGGCTTTATGGAGAGCTTCAAAATTTCTTTGACCATTGACAGTGCATTTCTCCTCAGTAGCACATCACCTGAAGCTAGTTTGAAAACACATTATTTGTTACTCCCTTCATTTACTTCTACCTACATCAAGTTGTGCAAGTCCATTCTTGTCTAGAAGGTTAAAGCCATGGTAGTTCTTTCCATCAACTTTTGTCCTTACTTAGGAATCTACAAAGGATGTACTTCAGTAAGACTTAACTAGGGTGGAAAACCTGTTATTCCCTTCCTCAGAGAATAAGCAAACATGATCCTTCCTGGACATCCTCAAAGTAAAGGAGCTAATTAAAGAACTCTTCATGAGTATTAAAAGACAACGGGAGTGCCTTAATTTTAGACTCCCATGTCTGCAGCATTTCTTTTACCCTCTCTTTGTTCACAGAGGGTTAAAGCTTTGTTATATTACATCACTCTTTGCTTAAAATGGGTTAAGAACACTAAAGCACATCTCTAAGCCAAAACCAGTCCAGAGGTGCTGCTTTTTATTTTTTTAAATTAGACAACTTGCCAGTTAACTCTAGGGATCTCTTATAACCATATGAATTAACCAAAAACTCTGGGTGATGGGAGAAAAATGTAAGTTGAGGAAAGAACAGAGAGGAGACCTCAGTGACTGCCTAGTTGCAGCTCAGTGGAAAGAACAAAGGCTTTGAGGTTGATGAAATGAAGAGTTGAGTTCCAGAACCACAGCTCAGGTATGACCAGCCTACAGTGGGTATGCCAACGTCCAGTCTCTCCCTTCATCTTGAAAATCATACTATAATTTTTTTTAATTTATCTTATAGCGTGATGAGGCTGTATGTTCAAAATAGTTTATAAACTGGGAAGTATTAAACCAACATAAGGGTTTATTATTATTGTCTGACTTCCCATAGCTGAACAGGGCTCTATTCAGTTGCTTGACAACAGGGCACTGTGGGAGCTAGAGCTGTGGAAGTGAGTCAGCTCTGTTAATTGCTTCAGAGACATGCTAGTTGTAAAAGTCTACACTGTTCAGCGGGTTAGATAGAAACATATCAGTAAATCACAGCACTGCCTCATCTTCTGGGTTTGCATTATCATTGGCCTATTTTTCTATTTTCTGTCTCTCCTCTCCCATTAACCTTGAATAATGTGGGGCCTTGCTGTGGGCATGATCAGTTTTAGGTGCAAGTACTGTGTTGATATCTTTCATTGGCACAGGATTAATTTACAATGAGACAGAGTTGCTCCCTACCACATTCTAAATTGGTTGAACAGCTGGGGGGCAGTTTTCATACCTGCTAGTGAAAAATCCACTTTGGTTCTGTGGATCAAATTCTATTACCAAGAGTTGGGGGGAAGGAGAGAGAGGGTCAATTTTTCATAGTCATAAAACTTTAAAAATTATTTTAAATCAGAGGGGCTTCTAGATTTTTATTTTGTTATAAAGAGACTTGTATTATACATCATGCAACTAGAATTGACCCATATAGTCAATGGTGACAAAGCAGACATCTCTAATAAAATAGAAATGAGTTAAAAACAATTTGGGAAGAAAATTCTAGGCAACTGTAGAGTTGCCTCTCTATTAAAAATATACCAGATCTTTAGAATATTTTAATTATAAAATCTTTAAAGATTCATAAATCTTATATAAAATAATCTGTCATTGCATGTTAATTGATGTTAAACTTCATAAACACAAATCTTTGCGACCGACTGGTCAGGCATCTCCATTAAAGCAAATCAAAGATTTCAAGTGTTTTCTTAACATCATACCATCTAAATTCCCTGATGGAATTTTTCTTTGTGATCTGCTCTTTTTCCTGCCCATTTTCTGAGTGTGTTACATGTATTATCAATCCATACCAAATGAAGGTAGCATTGATTTGACTTGATGTAAAGCAGCAAGTGATAAATACAGCTGGAAATTGATTCTTGCCTCATCATTGACAGGCACAGGCATCCATAGTTGACACACTCTTGACTCAAGGCTGGAGAAAACATACACATGTCAAACAAATAAATGACTTGCTGTCTTGAGCTCTCTGTGGAGGCCATTTGTTTCCTAGGTAAGGAATTCTGCTCTTTAAAATCATGAAAAGATAAGCTAGAGGAAAAGGAAGAATGTAGAATTGGATGCCTAAGCACTTGGAAAAAGCAAACAAAAGATTTCTCTCCAGAAGGAATTTTGCTATGTGGACCTTCTCTCCTTTCAACTCAAGACATGCTGGAAGCAGTGATTTTGCCACACAAGCTGCAGTCCTACTTGGGACCATGTGCTGAAGGCTATTTCTCTGGTATTTTAAGTGTTCACAGTGGTATGCTGTTCTCTTTTAAGCTATTTCTAGGGAGACATTCCCCTACTGCTCTTGTTGGAGTGAGTATTTAGAGGAAGAAGAAGCAGGAATGGCTGAGTGACTTGAGAGCCCCATTTACAGTCGTTTGGCCTCAAGTTCCAGCAGTTTGACACCAGCCCAGAAACCCCTTGAAAACAGTAGTCCTATTGCAACCCAGAGCTTCTGGTGGAGATTTGCCCATAGTACATAAATAATTACTGTATTTATGTTTCTCGTATATGCTTTGTGTTTTCCCACCTCAGCATGTTGGCATATTTATTTATTTCTCTTTTTGTTAATTTATACAGCTTTACATTTCACACATCGTCAAGGCCGCATCCAAATGCCACCTCCTCCAGGTCACCCTTCATTTTTTCTTGGCTGGAAATAATTTCCCTCCTCAGAACTCTCACTGAATTAGGGACAGGTTTTGCTAGAAAAGCCTTGAATCCAAGGAAAGCCAAAGGGATTAGAACAAGGAAAAGAGAATCCTACCAGTCTGTTACCTGGAGCACTGGGTTCTAGAGTTCTGTATTCAGACTTCTGTAAAATTTGAATGAATGAATGAATGAATAAAATAACAATAACAACAAAAACGGGTACAGAGGGCTGATAAAAGGGCTGCCATTGTTTGTTTTTGCACATACATCAATACAGCTAATATTCTACTGAAACCATTCTTTCATAAAGCATGTTAACATAAAAAGCAAAAGGAGATTTCAAAATAAAAGTCAGTCACCTAAACTGAAAATACTTAGCTTCAAGAGAAACACCTGAGAACAAGTTACCTTTTTGATGTCTTCCCAACCTTTCTGTATGTGTGTATGAATGCAAATACCCACACTTAAAAAAATTATAATCATGCAGTACATAAATATCTCCTTTTCTCTCTTACCATGAAGTCAAGAATGTTTCCCCATGTCACTGAACAGTTTCCCAAAATAGTACTTTTTATAGCTGCATTGATACAGGCTTATTTCAGTGGTAGAAATTACTCAAATGTAAACTGGATCAATCAGGATTTTCCTGTTGTATAGTGTATTTGCCAAGCATGGATGCCTAGATTCTCTAGGTGCTTCCTCAGCAGCTTGTTTTGTTTTTTATTAAAATTAGTAGGGTGACATTGCTTAATAAAATCAAATAGGTTTCAAGTGTACAATTCAATAATGTCATCCACTGTGTTTTTAAGACAGTATACCTTTGAATTAGAGATGAGATCAGATTTTAATAACAGCTATCATTTGACCCATTGCATCATGCCAAAATCTGTGCTAGACCTATTTCATCTTAAGTATGTTAAGCAGGGCTTATCTGCACTTCAATCCTTCTGTAGACCCCACCAATGCAAGAGGCTTTGGATGTGTTTAGACCACGTGACTCTGCTTTTTGCCAATTCGATCGGGTTAGAACTTGACCCAAGGACAGGCTAGGGTGTGTGTTGGGGGTGGGGGTGATCTGTTGACCTGGAAAGCTTTATTAAACCAGGGGTTCTCAACTCTGGCAGCACACTTGTACCATCTGAGAAACTAAAGAAATACTGATACTCCTCTGTAGACAATGGAATCAAGATCTGTGTAGGGCGTCTAAATAGGCAAGAGCTGGGATAATCCTTTGGTGCTCTCAGGAATTCAAACTGTGCAGTGCTCAATTCTATCACAGGATCACACCCTTGGCAGCAAATGTTGAGGTTGAGAGATATATTGAGAAAAGTCACTTTGATCTGGAGTCAGTCTTGCAATTTCAACAAAGACGTGAGTTAGGACCTCATCTCCCTTCCCTCCCTCCTCTCTGTGGCTGTACTTCTTATAGCCTGAGGCCCTCCTCTCCTCTTTACCCTTCAAGGAGGTTGCATGTGTAATTCTGTCTTGGTTCTGTAAGGTAAACATGTGACATGCTGACAGAAGTTTTAAAAGCAAGCGTTTATTGGGAGAGCGCTCCCGGACGAGGTTCTCTGGTCCAGAGAAGAGAGGGGCCAGAGAAGTCGTGCCCTGGGGTGGGAGGGCTGGATTTTATGGGTTATGTGGGGGTAGGGGTATAGGGTGGGGAACGTTAATCATTAATGGAATGCTAATTGAGCCTCCGGATTAGGGTGGTGACAGGGCTTTAGGGTGGGCCCTATTCAAGGTCTGGATTCCCAGTATCAAGCTGGGGAGTCTCCAGGCTGGCCCTTCCCCCCGCAGACCTAACATCCCGACCTCTTTGGTATAGGGGCACCGAGTCAAATCTGGCTGATTCCTGCTGACCAGGGGTGAAGAGGATAGGGGTCTGAGGCCCGGACTTCGGTGGGGAGGTGAGCATATGGATGTAAAAGTAGCTGGTTGACCATGATTCGGGAGACTTCACGGATGCATTCCTGAATGAATCAGAGTAAAAATGGGGCTATTATTAATAGTAGACAGAGGAGAAGGATAGAATTGGTTCAATTACGGTAACGAGATTGGATCTCCACCAAGAGAAGAGTGCCTCATCCTCTCGGTGGGACTGGTGGAGGTCAACACTGAGTTTAGGAAGGGTATTTACGTTAGTTTCAACCAAGCCTGATTCATTGATACAGTAGCAACATTCTTCTCCAAGGAAGAGACAAGTACCCCCTTTATTTGCTGTCAGAATGTCTAGGGCTCTGCGATTTTGTAAGGCTACCTGAGCTGTGGAGGTGATTTGGCGTTGGAGTGAAGCTAGGGATTGAGCTGAGGCATCAACTGCAAGCTGAAGCTTTGCTGCCAGGTCTCTGGTGACAGTGACAGAATGGGCTAGTGCACCCCTTCCCAGGCTGGTGGCGACCAGTGAAGATGCTAGGGAAACTCCGACTACTAGTGGGAGAAATACTGCTCGGCGAGGATGGCAGGTGCTGGAAGGAGGGGCGTAGAGGATGCGGAATTTTACCTGACTATGCAGGGTGAGCTGGGGTACTAAAGTTACAGGAAGACAAAGATCAGATGAGCTGGGGGATGATAGGCTTTGTGTGTGAGTCCCATTACACCAGAAGAAACCTCCTGGAGGTGCCCAGGCATTAGTTTTTTGGGAGGAGCTGTGAAGCCCACTGGGAGTTTTGGTCTTGGTAGGTCTCGGAGAAAAAATCGCCAACAAAAGAGAGGAGTGGCCTGCGGTTGTGTAGGGATAATGGCCAGGTCACTTGGAGGTAGGTAAAGGGTTAAGAGGAGAATGAGAGACAGAAGGCTGGCGGTGGAGGACCCTGGTGGGCCCCAGGGGTTCAACAGACCATGCATCGTGGGGTGGAGCACGCTTCAGGCGAGTGAGATGGTACGAGCACTGGTGACCCAGGAGTTTGGCAGCTGTCAGTGTGGTCAGTATGACGGGGTGTGGGCCTGACCACCGAGTTTCTAGTGACCGAGGCTGTAGCTCCTTGAGAAGGACCTGGTCCCCCAGAGACAGCGGATCAGTATTCGAGGAAGCTGGTCTGGTAGCTGAGTCTGTTGCAGGGGCTGGGAGGAACGAGTCGAGTCCGTGCGTGCTGTCTGAGTAAACTCCAGAGGAAAGAGAGAGATAAGGTAGATAAGAGGTCAGTGGAGGGGGAATTACCAGTAAGTCATGAGTGAGGAGAAAGGGTCTCCCATAAAGGAGGTCAAAGGGGCTGAGACCAGAAGGGGTTCGAGGTGAGGCCCGGAGGCGGGTCAGAGCCGGAGGCAAGAAAGAGAGTAGGCCACGATATATACGAGCCTCTAGGGAGAGTTTGGTGAGCTGATCCTTGAGGAGCCCGTTGGCTCGCTCAGTCTTACCCAAGACTGGGGACAGTATGGGATATGGAGCTGCCAGGTGATGTGCAGAGCTTCAGAGACAAGTTGTACTACCTTGGAGACAAAGGCAGGACCGTTGTCAGGTTGAATGGTCCTGGGGAGGCCAAACCTTGGGACGATGTGTTCTAGTAAAGTAGAGGCGACCACGTCAGCCGTTTCTTTAGCAGGCTTCTATCCAACCTGTCAAGGTGTCAACAAGGGTCAGAATAAACTGGAAGGACCGGTGTCTGGGCATGTGGGTAAAGTCAATTTGCCAATCTTTGCCAGGCTGGTGGCCACAGAGCTGGTGGGTAGCGGCACTGGATTGCATGGCACCTTGAAAAGATGTTTTGGAACAGGTAGAACACTCAGCGTGGACCTGTTGAATTATAGATTGGGGAGAGGGGTGGTAAAAGAGGGGCTTTAAAAAGCGGTATAAAGCTTTGAGCCCAATGTGGAGGGTTTGATGGACCTCGGTGACAATAACAGCCGCCTGCTGTTGAGGAAGTGCTAGTCGTCCATTGAGGAAGATCCACTCTTTAGGCGTGTGGTATCCTCCCCTGGAAAGCAGTTCTGTCTGTTCGGGTAGGGAATAAGAAGGTTTAGTCGGGGTAGTGAGAAAAAGAACAGGGGCCAGCGGCGGCCGGGCGGTGAGACTGCGTGCGATAGCATCTGCATGAGCATTGCCATGAGCTACAGGATTGTAAAGGGACTGGTGTCCTTTTCAGTGGAATGCTGGCTACCTGTTTGGAGAGCCATCTGGCTTCAATGAGTTTGTGGATAAGAGAGAGGGCCATTAATGACAGGTGTGTCCTTGGTGGTGAGAAAGCCGTGTTCCTGCCAGATAGCCGAATGGGTCTGAGCTATAAGAAAGGAGTATTCAGAATCTGTGTAGATGTTAGCAATCGTGCCCTTGGAGAGATGGAGGGCTTTAGTTAGGGCTAAGAGTTCAGCCTTTTGAGATGTAGTCCCTAAGGGGAGGCTCTGAGCCTCAACAGTGTCTGTCAGAGTGACAACAGCACAGGCCGCTCATCGCCGGCTATCGGGTCCGACGATGGAGCTACCGTCAACACAGAAGGTGCGTTTAGCATTTCGGATCGGCATGTCTGTGACGGGGAGCATAGAGATCTTCTATGAGTTGGGGACAGGAGTGAGATGGAGACCCCTGTGTGGAAGGGAGAAGAAGGAGAGTAGCCGGGTTTAGAGGAGGGGAGGGTGACAGAACAATGTGAGGGTTTCCAATGAAGAGTAAGTGGAAAAGCTGTGCCTTGGAAGGGCCTAGAAGTGCAAGAGACCGATGACTGAGGAGGTCAGTGAGGCGATGCGATGAGAAGACAGTCAAAGGTTGGGCTAAGGTGATTTTAATGGCCTCTTGAGTGAGTTCAGCGGCTGTTGCTAGGGCTCAGAGGCATGGCTGCCATCCCTTTATGGTGGGATCTAGCTGTTTAGAGAGATAAGCCACTGCTTGATATATGGGACCTAGTGGTTGAGCCAGTAGGCCGGTGGCTATGCCTGAACGTTCATAAGTGAATAAGTGGTAGGGTCGAGCAGGGTTAGGTAGGGTGAGAGAGGGTGCCGAGGCCAGGGCTTCTCGGAGCTTAGAAAAATAGTGCTTAACGACAGCAGGAGCAGTAAGAGGGCCTGTAGGAGTTTCTTTGGCTGCCTGATACAGTGGCTTAGCTAATAGGGCAAAGTTAGGGACCCAAGGTTGGAAAAACCCTGTGAGGCCCAAGAAGGAGAGAATCTGTTCAGCATCTTGGGGGCGGGGGGTTTCATCTCTTAGGAGCTGGATCCTGTCAGTTGTAAGAGATTTGGTTGTAGGAGTTAAGGCTACTCCGAGGTAGGTGACAGAGGAGGTACAGAGCTGAGCCTTAGAAGGTGAAACCCGATATCCCTTAGACCCTAGGAAGTTTAGGAGGATTGCTGTGTTGGACTGTTTCAATGAAGGGCTACAAAGGAGCAGATCATCTACATATTGTAGGAGCGTGCTCAGTTGCAAGGGACAGGAAGTCAGGTCAGTGGCTAAAGCCTGAGCCAAACAGATGTGGGGCTATCCCTAAACCCCTGAGGGAGGACTGTCCAGGTTAACTGTCTGGAGGCACGGGGGTCTGGGTCTTCCCAGATAAAGGCAAAGAGGAAGTATGAGTCAGGGTGGAGAGGGATGGTAAAGAATGCATCCTTTAGATCCAATACTGTGAAGTGAGTTGTGGAAGGGGGGATGTGGGAAAGGAGACTATATGGATTGGGGACTACGGGGTGGAGTGGGACAACCGCCTCATTAATAAGGCGGAGGTCTCGGATCAACCTGTAGGCTCCAGAGGGCTTACAGACAGGTAAGATTGGAGTATTACATGGTGAGCTAGTAGGAATGAGGATCCCTTGGCTGAGAAGTCTGTTAATAGTAGGTTTAAGACCCCTATGATGGGTCTCAGAAATAGGAAATTGTGGGTGAGCTGGATAGCGAGAAGGGTCTTTGAGGCAAATACGGATGGGAGTGTGATGAGTAGCAATAACAGGGGTAGATGTGTCCCAGATGGAGGGATCAACAGGGTCAGAAAGGGTAGGGGGAGGGGGAGTAGAATCTGGTGCTAGGAGAAGTAGCAGGAACGGAGAGACCTGTGTTTGTGGCGTTACGTAGAGAGAGGCCCCTAACTTGCGTAGGGGATCTCTACCTCAGAGGGGAGTTGGGCATGAGGAAAAGACTAAGAAAGAGTGTGAGAAGGGGAAGCCATCCAGAGAACATGAGAGAGGGAGGGTTTTAGGCAGGCATGAGACTGTGCCGCCAGTCCCCATAACCCAAATAGATGAGGGAACCGTAGGACCCCAGGGAGATGGCAAAACAGAGAAGGTAGCCCGTGTCCACCAGGAGGGAGATGGACTTACCTGGTACCTGAAGCGTGACCCTGGGCTTGGCGAGAGTGAGTGGGGTCCCGGAGTCTGGGCCTCACCAGTCGTCCGCTAACCCGAGAAGTTCCAGTGAAGGTGTTGCCTGACTGGATGATCCCCCGCGTGGAGGCGCCGACGATGGTCCGGTCATTGGGCAATCAGATTTCCAGTGGCCCGTCTGCCTGCAGATCCGGCAGGACTTTGTGGGAGCCCGTGGGTTAGGGTACTGACGGGCCCTGTGGCCTTCATGGCCGCATTTGAACCATGCCCCAGAGGAGGCTGATTTTGGTTTGACCCCAGCTCCTCAGCCCCTGGGGCCCGCCGGCCCCAAGGCAGCTACCAAGGCCTGGGTTTGGAGTGCTCCCTGCTGGTGAGCAAGTTTCAGCCATCTCCCCTCGGGCATTGAAAACTTTAAAGGCCATTTTCACCAATTCCTGTATAGGGGTTTGAGGGCCATCCTCAGCCTTCTTTAACTTCTTTCTGATATCTGGGCCCGATTGGGTAATAAAGTGGGTGTCTGGTATTGTTGTGCCCGCCTGGGAAGTTGGATCTAGGCGGGTCTATTGAGTAAGGGCCTCGGTGAGGCGATTAAGGAAGAGAGCTGGATTTTCGTCGGCTCCCTGGTTACTTCCCGAAGTTTATCAGAGCTAACTACCTTGTTGGAGACAGTTTGCATGCCACTGAGGATACATCGGAGCATTAAGTCACGTCACCGGCACCCATCTCGCCCAGCTTGGTATTCCCATCCCGGGTCAGCTCCTGGGCCGGCCTGAGGCCCAGTGGACATGGTGGTGTCCGTGAGGTGAGTTTGGTCAGCATAGGCCCTGGCAGCGTTGAGGATGCGATCTTTTTCTTCAGGTGTGAGGGTAGAGTCCTGGATGACAAACACGTCGTGCCAGGTTAGATCATAGGCCTGAGTGAGATAGCGAGATTCTTTGATGTCATTAGTGGGGTTAGAAGAAAAAGACGCTAACCGCTTTTCTATTTGAGAGAGATCCTGTAAAAAGAAAGGAATGTGGATTCGGACGACATCTTCAGCCCCGGCGACCTCTCGAAGAGGGCAGAATCGTGGACAGAGACAGAGCCAGAGCCAGTAGGAGCTGAGATAGGGGATGGAGCAGGTGGAGGGAAAGGAGGACGAGAAGGGTATATCATGTGAGTATTGGAGTCTGGCAGGACGGGTGGCAGAGGAGGAGCTGAGGGACCAGAGGAGGGAGCGTAGATCTCAAAAGGTTTGCTCTCCTAATAAAGGCTTGCACATCCGGGATTTCTGCCAACTTTCCCATTCTAGATCTGTCAGGATGTGAAGTTAAAAGTTCCTTCAGCAGGCCACTTAGCTAATGGATATCTAGGCCAGGCGACGGTAGAGTCAAAGGTCAGTCTTTTAGATCTCAGATCCTGATTGAGGCCTTGACGGCTAAAATTTGTTAAGAGACACCCAAGCGGAGTTTTTGGGGTCTGGTTCCGAATAGAAGTTCCCATGGTCTCAGCCACCTGGACAGGTGAAACCAGAGGTCAGGCGTCCCCGAGACTGATTTAACCCAGCGGCAGGAAGGACCGTGGCAAGTTAGAGACGTCTCTCATAATTTTACCAGGCTGGAAGTCAACTGTGACAGAGGGTCGCCCCTGACGCGGCCGCGATTGCAGACAGGGGTCCCGGAGGGCCAGGCCCGGAGAGGGTGGAGAGACCGAAAGGGAACTTACCCTATCCGACAGTAGGAGGTGGGCAGCGAAGGTCCTGGATGAGGGAGGAGAGGCCCCTCAAGGTCGGGAGGCCGAGGAACACAATCTCCTCCCGGGTTTCGGCACCAAATGTAAGGTAAACTTGTGACACGCCGACAGAAGTTTTAAAAGCAAAGTTTATTGGGAGAGCGCTCCTGGGCGAGGCTCTCTGGTCCAGAGAGGAGAGGGGCCAGAGAAGTCGCGCCCTGGGGTGGGAGGGCGTGGATTTTATGGGTTACCTGGGGGTAGTGGTATAGATTAGGGAACGATTAATCAATGCTAATTGAGCCTCCGAATTAGGGTGGTGATGCCTAGGGCTTGAGGGTGGGCCCTATTCAGGTCTGGATCCCAGGTGTCAAGCTGGGGAGTCTCCAGGCAGGCATCTGGCTGGCCCTTCCCCCGCTGACCTAACAGGTTCCAGACTGAGTAACTGGCCTTATGTCACCCATGCAGCAAGAGTCAGCCCTGGATTCCAAACCTGATCTTCTCCTCTCCGCAGCACGTGCTCTTTACCATCATTAGGTGCTGTCCCTTGTAGAGTCTGGCGAGGTGACCTGAGTCACTCAAGGTCAACTGGCTTGGGGAGGAGAGGGTGAATCCCAACGTGTGTCTACTACAGTGGGCTTTCCTTTAATCATTCACATCTGGGGGGGGGGGGCGGGTCAGGGACGGGGCTGTCAGTGGATGGGCTGAAACCCTCACTGTCCCCATAGCCATGCTGAGCATGCACACTTGACAGGTGACATGTCAACATAAGGGACATCCACTGCACATAAATCATCCTGGGACAGTGTTTAAGAAAAAGTCGGACGCTGCTTAAGAGAGGCGGGAAAGCCCAAGGGTGGCAGCAGGCAGGTGGCCGCCACCCAGGGTGCCATCGCATGGCCCTGCGCCCTCTGGCTGGGGAGGGTGTGTGGGCCCCGGCTACAGCCAGCCGCGGACCCGCAGGACGTCTGTTCTCCTCGTGCGAACCCGCCCCCTCCAACCAGCCACACCGTCCACTGATGTGTCTAATTACGTGTCTACAACCACAGAGCCCTCCCGAGCGGCGGGCCCTCCTGGCAGAACGAGGAGGATGGTCGCCCCACCTGCTCCCCGGCGCTGACGGGCGCAGGGCGGGCGGCTGCCTCCGCAGGTGCCTGAGAAAGCGGGTTCCAGAGGCAGGTGCTGATGCCAGACTCGCCACCGCTGAATATCCGTTTAATTACGGTCGGCTGAGGGGCTGCTTGTTTAAGGTTCACATGGAGTTTGGAGCCAGCTCAAGAAGGTGGCAGACTGCAAGCCGCCTGGAAGGGAGACACCTCGTCTTTGGGGGGAGAGGGGGGTGGCATGCTAGGAATCCCCTGATCCGTTGAGATAATCACTTGAAAAACAGGTGGCTTTAATGGTGAGAGCACCCCTTCCCAGCCCCACCTTCCACACTGACTCAATTGTGTGGCGTGAAGCAGGTCCCTAAATCACAAGCATATCTCATTGTCCTCCCAGTGACACTATTTCTATATCTGGCTCGAGGGGGCCATGGAAGTGTCACCTAGAAAGGATAGCATAGAGAAGACGATCAGAATTAGGCTCTCCTTTGAACCAAATGCCAATATCAGCTTTACAGTTGGAAAAATATTTTCTTCTACCTTGCCTTGCTTTCAACAGGGGCAGGGAGAGGTGGGCTTGTTTTAAAGTGAGAGAGAGAGAAGAGGAGAGGAGAGAGGGGAGGGGAGGGGAGGGGAGGGGAGGGGAGGGGAGAGGAGAGGAGAGGAGAGGAGAGGAGAGGAGAGGAGAGGAGAGGAGAGGAGAGGAGAGGAGAGGAGAGGAGAGGAGGGAGAAAACCTAGTATCCACAGTAAGTGAAAAGCAACGGAATATTTATTGCAGTCTCTGGTGACTTTCATTATAAGGCAGAGCAAATATTGTAAAATCTCCGTTCCTCTCTCCTTCTCTCACTCTTGCTCCCTACTTCTCTTTTATCATAGCTCCTGTCTCCTTAAATGATTTAAAATAACGTGTGGAAATTTGTTTTCTCCCCATTATATAAGTACCTACATAATAGCTTTGTTTTTGCTTCTTGGTCTGTAAAGCCTAAACTATTTTACTATTTTCCCTTTACAGAAACAGTACACTGAGCCCTGGCTTAGAAGTGGGATATGGATACCGACCTATCTAGTAGCATTCTGGGTGTTGGCTGGGACTTCTGAGGTTTCCATGCCCTCTTGGGGGAGATTCTGAGGGAAGCTGGGATGAGAGGGTTGAGGCTCCTGTATGCCAGTCTGGGAAGGCAATCTATGGGAGGGGACAGGGACTGCTTTTGAAGCTAATTGCTTGGCAATTAGGGCCCAGTATGGGAAGTGATTTATATCTATCTATCTGATTGTCCCTGGGACTAGTATTGGTGGAATTCTGCTTCGGGATCCTCTTTACAGAAGCTCTAGCCCTTTTGCAATCCTGCAATAACAGAAGATGGAGACTAACCCAATGTGCAATAACCTGGGAGATTTCATGTTCCAGAGATGGGTAACATGACAGGTTAAGCCTTTCTCACTGGCTTAAAGTAAAAAGTAAATAGCTCACGAGAAATGCCTTCCCAGCGCATATAACATATATGACATATAACATATCACCAAATAACATGGTCTTCTCCTACTTTGGGGTCTCTTCCCATAGTATACTATGAACACCCCTATTGCCTTTTATTTTGGGAGGCCTTTTCATGTCTTCTTTTTTGAGCATTTTTAAAAGCTTGTCATTCTAAGCATCTTCCCATAATCCCCTGAGAACCTGGGTAATAGTGGGCATGCCTTTTGTCTGCCAGAGGGACTGTTCCTGTCCCACTCTATAATAATGCTGCTCAGTCGTCATCTATCTGAAAGGGCTGATGATATCCTCTAATCCCACCACAGGGATGGACCCCATGGCCCCGGTCCAGCCAACCAGAGTATCCCGTTTAAAAACCACAGTGACTGGTTCAGGGTGGGCAGATATCCAAAGTCCAGCCAATGAAATTCCTCCTCAGAACTTTGGCTAGAGCTATTAGGACTGATGCTTTTTCTTTCTGAGTCAATAAACTGGAAGGAAGCTATTTTGAGCTGCAGATGATTATCTTTGCAACCATGTAGGAAAAAACTTCCTGGAAAAGAAATCTCATATACAGGAAGACAGAGTTAGGGGGAAGGAGTAAGGAGGGGGAAAAGACAGATAGAGAGACAGGAAAACAGATTGGGAGAGAGACCTGACAACATAATTTGGGACTCAGCATCCAGCCATCCCTGAAACTTGTTCTACTCTGGAACTTTCAGTTACCCAAGCCAGTAAATGGCTTTTTTTCTTCCTCTTCTTAAGCCAATCTGAGCAGGCTTCTGTAACTTGCATTCAAATATATCTGGACCAAAATAGTGGTTTTACCAGGTACCTTGGAATGTTGGGTTCCTTTCCTTGGTATACACACCACAGCCCCTTGTCATGTAATTTTCAGTATCCTCCCACTGTTACTCTGGTCTTAGAGCAACTTGCTTTGGCCACTAGGATGTTTGCACATGTGATCCAGGCGTAGTGGGGCTTGGCCTCTTTCTCGTAGCTCTTCTGCCACCAGATAAACAAGCCTGGTCTAGTCTGCAGGATGATGAGAGGTACGTGGATCCTAGATGAACTGTCTCAAGCTGAGCCCCCTAAACCAACCAGCCTGAGCTGCTTTAGAGGCCGACTACAGTGACAAAATGAGCCCAGCTGAGGCCAAAGAACCACCCAGCTGAGCTCAGCCCACATTGCCAGCCCACAGAATTTTGAGCTGCACGATTGATGTTTTAAAACACTAAGTTTGGGGGTGGTTTGTTAGGCAACAAAAGCCAACACAGGTAAAAGGAGAAAAAGGTATTATGAAAGGCACTAAAAGAGTGCAGCTTATCCCCTGGTGGCTCTTTTAACAGCTAAGGAAAACAAAGTGCTGTGATATTGAACCAACACCAACCCTAGACCCCCAAGGAGCCCAATCCTGAGCATAGCCATACTGGTAGGGACCTCACTGAGAAATGAATGTTTGGCACTGCCATTGAGAGCCATTCTGGATAACATTTATTGCAGTCATGCTGGGCAGCACAGATCGGTCCTTAGGGTGAGGGGGTCAGGTATGCATCTGACAATTTAAAATTCCTTTGTTGTCATGTCCTACATACGCTATGATGGTAAGAGTCAAAAGGTAGTAGCATATTAAACACCTTCTATTTCCTAATGCTTCTTCTATAGGCCTGACTTAGTATACTTTTAATACACTTAGTACACTTTTATTCTGTTATTAGGGTGATTTGCCAGATGTAACTTACCATCATTTCTTTACATAAAATTGTTCATATCAAATATTAAAGTATTACTGCTAAAATAAGGTTCAAGATGGGGTGACCTAGGAGAATGCTGAGCTTGCCCCCTCCCATGAGCACACTGATATATACTCCTATACACAGAGCAATTACTCCTGAGAGAAAACTGAGGGTTGATTGAACAGCTTCTGAACAACAAATGGGTAGAAGAGGCCAATACAGAAAAACTAGGAAATGCTACTACTAGTAATAATAATAATTATGGCTCATATTTATTGAACACTTACTTGGCACCAGGCTCTGGACCAAGGGCTTTCTTTATTGGCCTGGTCTTCTCTTATCTTCATTGCAACTCATGGAGATGAGTGCAGTCAACCTCATTTTCCAATGAAAAAATGGAGTCACTTGACCACTTGGTTACTAATAACACAAAGTTATTAGTTGGTGTTAGCAAATACACTTTTATTTTAATGAGATACTAATTAGGTAGGCTAGAGAAATGCAGAAGTTTCCTGAAGGACGCATTTCACCTACTTTAGAAACAGGTTGGGATTCACCACCTACTAGCTCTGTGACATTGAGAATCTTATTAAATTTCCTTGGGCCTCCATTTATTCATCTGCAGAATGGGAGTGATAATTTCATCCTTCCAGGTGGTTGAGAGAGAGAATTAAATGAGAAATACAAAGCTCCTAGCACAGCATTAAGCTCATAGTTAAAGCCCAAACCCTTTTACTTTTTCTTCTACCAGAAGAGATTAGATCATTTGGTTTTCCAGTGAATTTCCAGTGGAATTTAAACTCCATGAGAATTTGGGGTTTTAGTTAATTTGTTTACTCTCTATCCCCAGCACCAGAACAGTGCCTGGCACATCCCATGTACTAAATACGTTTCTTGAATTGAATTCTCTATTTCTGTGAGTCTGTTATTCTATGAGATGTGATTATCAGTGACTTCCTAAAAGCTGGCTGGAGCCAGAGGGTGAAGGGAACCCAAGAAAAAGCTTTGCAAGGAGTAGGGGAGAGATTCACTGTCATTTCATTCAGTAGCCCACCAGGAGCCAGGCAAGAGGGACTGGTAATGTTGTTAAGAGTTCATCCCCAGCCACCCAGCCTTGTAGAGTAGCTTGGGAGTTGCTAGAGATGCTGGATGAATGCCCTAACAGTAGTCAGTGGGCATGGCTCCACCCCTGGCTCTCTTTCTTCTCCCAAGCTTGTCTCAGCCTCTGCCTGGGAACCTATATCCATCTGTAAAGTGACCAGGCTCAGAAAGAATTCTTCTTTGATGCCGAGTATCAGCAGGGCTCTCCGAGGGTGTGAATTATTAATCGACAAACGCAGCACCCATCTGTGTCCAGTTGGTGCTGCTCGCATCTCCGTAGGCTCAGAAACTTCTCAGAGCACCTCCAACCCAGGCCTGCCCATGGTTTCCTCATAATGAAGATGTAGCTGCTCTGAGCCTTTTGCCTTAATTGGAGAGATGATGCGGCGGACAAGAGGCTTTCAAGTGTGTATTTGAAATCAATTTGATCCTTGAAGTGGCATGAAAACAAGAGTCTGAGGGATGCCCACTGTGAGAGGATTTCCCTGGCGCCACTCAGCTCAGTCTCTGCTAATAATTCGTAGCTAATGGACTCCTTGAACCTTTGGCTCTAAAGAGGCTGGCAGAAGTGGTGATAGTGTAGAGGTGGCTTTCTGGAGAACAAGGGCTTTTCAGAGGTGGCTTCACCCACAGATTGCAGTCTCTGAGAATCAAGATTAAAAGAGACGGTAACCATAGATGGCATATTTGAGATGGCAGCTCAGGGAAGATTAGCATACTCCCCAGGGTCCACAGGGGGAAAACAGTGAGATCTGAGAGTTTTAAAAAAGAGGTTAAGTTGCCTATGAACCCAACCAGCTTCTTGAAATCTCTGAAAGATATAGGTGTGGCAGCAAATATGTAGGAAAAGAGGCCGGAGGAAGGCATTTATATAGGTTACTGATCATAAAGTCTCTTAAGTCTAAGGGACAAAATAACCATTTTCCTACACTAAAATAATAAACTAGGAATTATTTGTGTGCATCTTTAGTGGCCAGTGACTGACTTTCAAATCAGCATCTCCAGGGGAAAAAAAAAAATACAGGCTTCCTCAGAACAGGGTATATATTCTAATAAAGAGTTCTCGAAGAATGAATAACAATTGTGATTGTTGTCATATAGTAGATTATTTAAAGAAGTTCTTTGGCCCTATTCCTCTTATTTTAGAAACTCACCCTACATTATATATTATTATATTAAACATTATAATTCACTCATATCATATGTATATTTTTATTATACATACTATACATATGTATTATATATAGTGCACATAGTATATATTACATGTATCCATACCATATGCATATATTTGCTTATTTTATACATACATTAACATTATAAAATACATATTTTATATATTTTAAAGAAATTTTAGAATTTTGCTATGAATAGTAACTCATTTAATTTACTACTGGCTCCGCTTTCTAAGAAATCATCGTGTATACTTAGGAATTCTTCCAAAGCAAAATAAACAACTTACTATTTCAGATGTAATAAAATCTTTATGAAAACTAAAACGGACAATGAACAAAGTAAACCTAATATCTGTAAACATTTAATGAAACATTTATTCATTTTTATTTTGCATATTTTTCTTTAAAATATTTTGAGCCGATACCTTTTGTTTTTCCTTGTGTGCAATATGTTTGTTAGACCTGGAATGTGGTGTGTGGGTCCTAATGGATAAAACAGGTTTGTTTGGGCAGAGGTGAGTCAATGGGGAGCTTGGAGGAGGTGCTCTTAGGCTCTCCAGGCTTCAAGAGTCTTATTTCTTGCAGGTCTTATTGGCTATTTCCTTGACTGAAATAATAAACTTGGCGGGGTTTGTGCTTAGGTAAGGAGGCCTGCAACTCACTTCCAAATCAGTGCCTCTGGTGAGGAAAACCGGGGGACGTGCCAAACCGCATAGGCCCTGCTAAGAAATCTAGTGACAACCATGGGTATTACTCTTCTGGCACAAGAGTCAAGAAATTACAAGGGAAGGTGCATGGGGACGCTCAGGGAGTTATTTGTTCAAGCATCACTTTACTCAGCAAAGGGATAGTCAAGAAGTTTTTTTCATAACCAAACTGAAATGGACAGAGGGGAAGAGCAGATGGGAAGTGAGCTTTGTCATTATCACCTGATCAGTGGTCTCCTTTCATTAACATTTTATGTCTTGGCATTCAACAGCAGCAACATTCAACACTAGCACTGGGCTGACCAGGTTCTGAGTGTCAGGAGACTTCAGAGGCTCATACCCATGGGTCCCAGTCTGGCCTGATCATTCAGTGAGCACAGCTGGCTATTTGGGGAAAGAGATTCAGGAAGAATGGGGAGGGACTAACGCTGAAAGAGCACTTTCTGATAGCCAGGCACTGTACCGTGTTTGATATTTGCTTCTTTATGCCTCAAGAATTTATGTGTCCTTTCTCAGCGGAGGAAAAGGAAGCTACAGAGGGTTGAACCAATCTACCCAAAGTCACACAGCTAGGAAGGGGCAGAGGTGAAATCTGAACTCAGAGCAGTCACAATGAATGTTTCTTCTACACCCTGCTCACTCCCTGAATTCCCAGGATTGTTCAGACTCCCAGGAGTATATTGATAAATTTCTGGTATGCCTCAAAAATAGATTAGCTTTCTCTTCTAGGTAAATTTTTCCTTCCCCAAAGCCAATAAGTGAGAAGTGGTGGATGTGCTGATGGCTGCCACAGGACTTCTATGTAGGGCAAAGATGCCCACCGGGAAAGTCAGGTGGGCGCTTTTCAGCTCACATGTCACCTGTCAGTGCCCTGGTGTTGGACTTTATCAAACCAGAAAAGGGTTCCTTGTCAAGTCCTACACCCCTGAGACCACATCCACCCAGGCAGTGACTTTTAATAAATTGCACAAAGGCATTGCCTTGGTTTGAGTTTTCCTGGAAGCAACCCTGGAGACAAAAAAAATGGTCCCGAGAAGCACTAGTTGGAAGGAGGGAAGTAAGACAAGGAAGGGGGGCAGACTTTCCAGATGTGTATCAAGACGGTCATCATTGTGCACAACCAGAGCCCAGTACCACTGGGGCAATCTGGAAATAGTGGAGAAGATCCCCCCGAGTCATCCTTGTCCCAGTATACCATCAGCTATCACTAAGGGCAATTTCCGGGGCTCATCTGCTTGCCTTGCATGCAGGCTGAGTGCCTCCAGAGTGGCAGAAAGCCCACCTGCAGAGTCATGGTTGTTCCTAGTGAGCTATTCTAGTGTACAGAGAGCATCTGGGCAGGAGGGGATGATGTCCACCCAGCTATCCTCTAGGCAAGCCTGATGATATCATGGCCAGGACTTTTGCCCTGCTGGATCTAATTGGCTCCAGGAATTGTCCCTGTCCTAGTCCCTCCATTCATCAATTACAGACTAAATGTAGGCATTCACCTTTAATGTTGTCCTCCCACAATCTAAACTGGGATTGCTTCTGTAAAAAAATAAATAAACTACCGCTACTAAAGTATTCTCAGGACATAAAGCCTCACGACTTTATAATCAAGTCTAAGATCTATTCCTGGCTCTGACATGTGTGCTTTTTTCTGTAGCCCTTCTTTGTTTTCTGCCTCTTTCTCTTACTTTCCTCTGCCTCTGGAAGCCATAGGAAATCAAGATTTCCTGGCTTCCCGCATTCCTGTTTTTAATCTACAGACCTCTGGAGGAGGGTCATTGGCAGGAGAAGGAAGTGGCTTCCCCGGAACTGCACAGAGCTTAGGAGAGAGGCCTTTGAGGGAAGCAGAGGCTTGGCTTCGGCCCTTGCCTTGAAACTGTGTTTGTCTCACAACCCATCACTTTCTTTCACATTGTTCTTTTATTGGGGGTAGCCAGTGGAAATTATGGAGAGGCTCAAGCCTCCCCCATCACCCGCATCAAAACTGAATTCTTGCGTCTGCTAAATCCCTATGCCTCAGAACTCCCCACCCCCCAATACTCTTCCTGGACCACCCAGTTCTGAAGTTGTGCTTGTTCTCGGGCTAAATCACCAACTTCAGGAAGAACTGAAGCAGGAGTTCAGCAGAAGTATGAAGAGTTGATTCATATCAGAAACCCCAAATGCTTCGAACAATGACTATTTGAGTTTCAGTTTCCTCCAGCTCTGTTGCCATTGTTTACTGGAGCTTTTTGATTCTAGTACTTTCCAGTTACTCTTTGCAAATTTTGCCTAGAACAGAAACAGCTCCAAAGGAGGGGACAGCTGAACGCTGCTGCTTCATTTGGCTCTGTCAACATAACGAGGTGTAAATCCCACAGATGCTGCTTGGGCAGCCTCACAGTAATTTATACCAATTGGTGTGATTAGAGAAAGTGCTCAATCATTCTGTAGTCTTGTTGTAATCTGTCATAGTCCTAATTAGACGAGCTTTACCCTATGTATTGAGATGAATACAAGTGTTTTTGTTGTTGTTGTTTTGGACTCTGCTCAAAAACCAAACATAAGAGAGATGGGCCTAAGGAGGTAAGACATAGACCACCTTACTTACGGGAGTGAGGACACGTTCCTGCCATTCATCCAGGAAGTGGATTGGTTGAGAGGTCACAGACATGTGCTTGAAGCTGGACTCCTTGGGCATGAGTCGTCACTCTGCCCCTTACAGGCTGGTGGCCTTGGAAAAGTTATTCCACCCTTAGTGCCTCAGTTTGTTCATCTGTAAGTAACATAGGGTGAAAATCATGTTACCTTTCTCATATGATTGGTGGGAGGGTTTACTATTTGTAAAGTGCTTTGTGGGCCCCAGGCCTGGCTGGTTCCAGGTCTGGCTGTGATCCAGGCTCGCAGCTAGGAATAGGACCTGGGTTTCGAATGTTACATTAGTGTAGCAGGGTACCTGTGCCTATTATATGTGAAGCATGATTCAGCTTATTGTATCACACGTGTGGCAGAATGCCACTATTGTTCTCTGATATATGTGGAGCCGATGTAGTCCCCTAAGGCAGAAGCATGTTCCTTGCAAAAAAAACATGGTCCCCGCAATAAAGTAGGTGCCTGCCATTTCATTCTTATGTCAACCCCTTATGTGTTCTTCTAACTGGGCATCTCACTACCAAAACCTTACCTTCTTGATCAGCTCAGTGCTAACACAGTTGGCAGGATGAGGTGAGTATGGCCTCCAGAGCTCCAGACAGTTCCCAGGTGGAGCATACCCAGGTGGAAGACATGTGGCCCCCTGCCTCTCAGGGGTATCCTGTCGCTGTATATCTGGCTACATGGATGCCCCCAGAGGATTGGGATGGGGTGAAACCGTGTCCGGAGAATGTCTGAAAAGCCCTGGAAATGTTGGAGCCAAATGTCCATATTGCTCACCGGGAGGCAGTGGGTCGGGTGGCCTGGATGTTCCTGGCGGTGCTGTGGCAGGCCAGCCTGGAGGTTCAGGACCAGGCACAGTGGGTACAACAATTGCAACATCAGGAAGAAGTGCTGGAAAGACAGCTGGTGGCAGCGGCATTCATGCTGCAGGGCCTTGATGGGTCGCTGCCATCTTCCAGGTCTGGGAGCCTGCCAGTGATACCACAGCAGACATGGCCGGTGTTACGGCAGCAGGTTGAAATAGAGCAGCCATTGGTCACATGGGGGCAAGCTGGCAGTGCCCTCCTCACCACCGCCGTCCAGGCTAGAAAGCATACCCCCAGCTGAACTCCAGGACCTGACAAAACAGGTGCAACAGAGAGCTAGGGAGATGGTTCTGGTATGGCTGCCGTGGCTGTGGGGTGACGGGGCCAAAGGAACTGAATCTGGAAGAGATGGCTTAGCTGGCCTCCATAATGGTGACACCGTCCCTCAGGCAGCGCCTCCAGAATGTGGCACGAACAGCATGGGGTACAGGCAATTGCTCCCTGATTACCTGGCTCATGTCCTCTGCATGGACAGTATGGGCTGACCAGGGGGATCTGCCAGAGACAGTGAGCAGATGAATCATGTACTTCGATCTGGTCCAGATAATTCGGGAAATGGGCATGCAACAGATGATGTTTTGCACCCGGTATACAAGCCCCAATGAAGTGGTATTTACAGCCCACGTGAAGGACTTGATCTTGACTTCTGGCCTAGCCAGCACTCTTGGTATTATGGTGGCACTGCTGGCCCCTTATGTGGATAGATGAACCCATAAGGAGATAGCCGCCATGGGTAGGTTGGGGAATGTGGAAGTGAAACGCAAAGAGTGTTTATTATAGGGTCTTTCTACAAACATAGGAAACTCTAATCATTGCAGTGTCCATTTTGTTAATATTTAAAGCGGTGAATAACATTGTATTGGGATCTAAACTAATGAACTCCACTTACAATTAAAATGTTTTAGAAGGCTTCCTTTCTCCTGGGTCTCCCCAGGAGGCTCAGTTCCAACAGGAGAGGAGCCACTCTGCCACTGGACAGATTGCTTGTCAACTGTGTCAAGTGTCAGAAGACTAGGCCATCTCTTTAAAGTGCTTTTAAGAAAAAAAGGCCAGTTGAGAGTGTGGAATACCAGCATCTATTTCCATAAATTATTGAATGTGAATTTAAAATCATCTAGTTGGAGAAGTGTTGAAGGTGCACATGCTCATTGGAGAGTCAGTGAAACAGTGTTGGGACTGCGGAAAGCAGACCAGTATTGCTGTTCTGATGCCTTTGGTCGTCAGAATGAGGTAGACATGCAAGCTGAGGCAGCCACACAGATCCAAATGGAGTATCAGCTAAGAATGTCACCGGGAATTATGCTAAAACCTTATCTATGTTATCGCCTTTAATCCGCATAGCACACAGGTGACCATTTCCACCTTGCCTCAAATAGAACACTAAGTCTCTGAGAGGGTTAGTGACTTGCCACCAGACTTCTGGCTCATAGGTGGCTGAGGTGACTTTTGAATCTAAGTATTTTGAATTCAATCATGCCAATATGTCTTCCTGTGATTTGCAGATATTCTTCACTTCAGTTATTTTTTCAGTGTTTATACACCAATAAAATTATTCAAATTGATATAGCAGAAAGAGCATGACCACCCCATTTCCATCCCACAGAATGAATACTCAGCATTAGGCAATTGACAGATAATTGAACTGAGAAATTATGATTCTTCCTTTCCTCCCTCTCTACCTATCCTTTCTCTCATAAGTATGTATCCTTCACATTTTTTTGCTCAGACATCATCTACTCAGTAAAACCTCTTGTGGCTATCCTACTTAAAACTGTAAACTACATGACTTCTAAACACTCTTGTCTGTCACCCTATTCTATTTTTTTTTCCCCATAGCACTTATTATCTATTTAACATACCATATAATTTATCTGTTACCTTTATTATTCATTGTTTGTCTCTCTCTAACAGAATGTAAAATATCAAGAAGACAAGAATCTTTGTCTGTTTTATTCACTGGTGTATTTCAAGTGCTTAGTATAATGCCTAGAATGTAGTCGATGCTTAATAAATATTTGTTGAGTAATAAATGGATGAATACCTATTATATGGCCATTCATAGTTTAATGAAAACTAACAAGAAAAGCAAACCAGTATTACTGTGCACATCCATGTTCTAAGTGTTTGCACATATTCTATTCTTTAATTTTCAAAGTATTGCAACTGTTATTATCACCATTTTACAGATGAGGAAACTGAGGCTCAGAAAAGTAGAATAATTTGCTCAAGGTTACACAACTACTTTTAAAATCAGTTTTGTTGAGGTATACATTTCTAAATAAAATGTAACCACTTTCAATATGTTGACAGTGAACTCCCCCAGCCACTAAATCGGCTTTCTGTCCTTATACTTTCACCTTTTCTAGAACATGATATAAAATTGAATCATACAGCAAATACTCATTTATTCCTGGCCCTTTTGCTCAGCACAATTATTGGAGAGTAATTTATGTTACTGCATGTATCAATAGTCCATTCTTTTTTTAGTGCTGAGTAATCTTCTCTTATATGGGAATACCATAGTTTCTTTATCCATTTGCCTGTTGATGGGCATTTGGGTTCTTTATAGTTTTTGGTCATTAGAAATAAAGAATATTCATGTACAAGTTTTGTGTGGACATTTGTTTTCACTTCTCTTGGGTAAATACCTAGGAAAGGAATTGCTGCATTGTATGATCACTCTATTTTTAACCTTGAAAGAAATGACCAGTTTCCCAAATTGTTCATGTCACTTTGCATTCCCACCAGCAGTATATAAAAGTTCCAATTGTTCCACACCCTCACCCACATTTAGTATGATTGGTCTTCTTAAATTTTAGTTTCAAAATCAGTGTTCAGAATTATCTCATTGTGGCTTAACCTTTTTATTTCCAAAATAACTACTGATGTTGATCATTTTGCATGTGTTTATTGGCCAGTAGTGTATCTTCTTTGGTGAAGTATTTGTTCAGATCTTTTGCTAATTCTTAATTGGATTGTTTGTCTTAATATTATTGAGATTAAATAATTTTTATATAAACTATTTTTTTTTGCTCATATATATCTGTACTGAGAACATTTTTTCCCCCAATATTTGGCATGCCTTTTCATTTCCTTAACAGTGTTCCTCAGAACCATTTTTGAACCAAGGTCTTCATTTCCATTTTCCCAATTAAGGTCCATCTTGAGGAATACCAGCCTAAAAGGGTAAGAAAATAATCATGAAAAATAACTGAAATACCCAGAGGAAAAACAAAATCCTGGCCTGTGTTTAGAAACAAATTACCTTAATGCAAGGCTGAGGGACGTGGAGACAGAGTTAATTACTAACCCAGGATCATTGTTATATTAATTAAGCATAATAAGAATAATGAAATTGTGCACCTCTTAGGATTTTGGCACAGCTATTTGTATGGTACCAAGAGGATTTCAGGAATAAATATAAATGATAAAAACCCAAGGACTTTTCCTGTCTCACTGGGTTGCTCTTCTACAACCCCGCAGGGGGCTGTGATAAAGTAGAAACAGCGACACAGGGTTGAGGGGGAGGGTCAGGAGCCCTGGGTGGGTAACTTGGGGCAAGCACTCTGCTCCCTGGGCCCCCAATCTCCTCACATAGAAAGGATGTGATGCAGTGGTGTGCTAGTGAATGTTTAATGGTGAATGCATGCCTTTACCCAACCCCGCAAAATACATATATATGTATATATGTACTTGCATATGTTGCATGTGTTTATTATAAATTTTTATTAATAATTAGTGATCAAAATATACAATTTAAAAGTAATAGAACGTACTTTATTATATATTTCACATAGCCAATTAATTTTCCAAAAATGCTTTTGTTGATTTTTGCCCAAATCTCATATCAACTGACAAATGAATGCAGTTCCAATATGAATACTGGTTGATATTTTTCCTTCTGTTAAAAGGTAAGGTGAAAGTGAAACAACGCAGACATATGTCAGAACATTACACATTCATCATTGGCATGAGTGACTTCTTTGCTGAACTAGATAACAGTGTTTGAATACTGGAAGAATATTTCTTTGATTTTTGCTCTATTCACAATGTAACAACTATACATATGATGCACTTAATTATTGACATTTTCTTCATCACTTTCTTAGGTCTAGAAAATCAACAAAACAATAGATTAGGCTCTGATTTGTAGTGTTTGCCAATGTCTGTGGAGTAAATACTCCTACCTTGACCTATTATTTAAGCTACCCATATGATGTCACAGAATGTGGATTGAGGAAGTTAGTGCAGTTTTACATCATTATGTGTGTATTACATATACAGGGACAGTAAATGTAACCTCAAAAGCACACATAATAGTAAAATGTAGTAAAATACTTAGGAAGGGGTGGTTTTGAGTATTTATTATCTTTATTTTTAATGTAATTTATTTAGTAAAAGTTTATACAATTTAATTTTAAATAATAGTTGTGTTTAATAACCAGCTTATAAAATTCTTGAAAATTTTACAATCACTTCTCAGGAGTACATGAGCCAGTTGCAGCACACTGCTGGTTTGATGTGATCTGACCCAGTGTCCACTGTCAGATTTCTATGAAGGGCCCATGTTTCAAACCTTTCTCTCCTAAGTCACTGTCTCTCCAGGCAGGGCCAGGCCTGCTTCCTCTCTGAGGTGAGCATGTGTAGAGTGGCGTATTAGTCTGATTGGGCTGCCATAACAAAATAGCACAGACTGGGTGGCTTAAACAACAGAAATTTATCTTCTCACAGTTCTGGAGGTGGGAAGTTTAAGATGAAGGTGATAGCAGCATCGATTTCCTTTGAGGCCACTCCTCCTAGCTTATAGGACGTCACCTTCTTGCTGTGTCCTCACATGGCCTCTTTTCTGTGCACCACACTCCTTGTGTCTTTCTCTTCCTATGACACTAGTTCTGTTAGATTAAGACCCCACCCTTATTACCTCATTTAACCTTCATTACTTCTGTAAAAGCCCCATTTTCACAGTCACAATCGGAGGTTAGGGATTCAACATATCAATTTGAGGGAGACACGATTTAGTCCTCTACAAGCAATGAGGTGTTTCTGCTATGCTAGAGAAGAGGAATAGAAATAGAAATAGAGAGATGACAAGGCAGTGCTTGATGCCAGGGGGAAGACTAGGGGTCCTTTACTGCATTTTCCAGAGTATGATCAGGCCCAGAGGTAGGAAAGGCAAGGAAAGGAGGGTGAAGGGAGAAAGTGTAAAGACTGAGATTCTGCAGGCCTGAGAGCCAAAGCCATGAAAATGGGAAATGTGACAGTGCCCTTGGCTCTCACACCCCTGTCATGGCCAGGACCCTTACCACTGGAGCACTGTCACCCTGAATGGGTAGAGGAACATAGAGGTCAAAGCCATGGATTCAGTGCTAAGCTTTCTGGGATTCAAGTTGCAGCTGCACCATTTACTACCTGGGTGGTCTTAGGCAAGTTACTGACCCTCTCTGTGCATCAGCATTCTCATCTAAAGAGTAAGAATAATCTTGGTGTCCTCCTCCAGGGTTACCGTAAAGATAAGTCAATATGTGATACATAACTGTGTATTTATTTATTTGTAAATAGAATATAAAGAGGTCTTCATTCCTGGCACACTGTCAGTGACATGTCAAGTCAGCTATTGCAGCTGCACTGACATATGCAGCTGTTTCTCTTTCTCAAATGAGTGTCATTCAGAGGGTGGATTCCTTGTCTCTTGGGTCTCGAAACCCCAGCTCCTAAAATCATATCTGGCACTTAATAGATGCCCAATAAGTGTGTTGAATTAAAAATAAATACCAAAGGGTATTAGATTGATTAAACAACCCGGAAACAACAATATATATTCATTCATACATGGAATCATCCAATTATTTAATCATTCATTTAATGAATATTTTAGACTGTTTCATTCCCCTGAAAAGAAATGCCATACCCATTAGCAGTAATTCTCTGTTTTCCTCCAAACCCTTCATTCTTAGTTTCACTGATCTACTTTTGTGTCTATAGGTTTAGCTCTTCTGGACATTTCAAATAAGTAAGGTCATATAACATGAGGAAGGAGATTTGTGACTGGCCTCTTTCACTTAGCATAATGTTTTCAAGGATCGTCCATGGTACAACAAATAATTTTTAAACATCTGATGAACACTGAGATAAACCAGACAGAAAACCTACCACAAAAATCTTATGGTCTAGGTTTCAGCAAGAAAATGAAGAGAAAATATTTAGCACAGCATCTAGGAAATACCTCAAACCAGTAACTGTTATTATTAACTGAAACCCTGTTATTAACTGTGAACCCACTAGTATCTGATTATACTGTAAATGCTTTATTTGTTTTATTTTTATTGAAGGGGATGAAAATCTTTGAATTTTTATAATAATTTTAGTAACACCAGGCTCTGCCAGGGAAGCTTAGAACTAAAAAGCTGCGAGGATCAAAGGACAGTCCTGTCCATGTCCCTATCTTTCCCCCCAAATTTTAGTTTCTCCTGGATCACTACTGATGGATCTGATTGACTGGTGGTGCTCCATGTTGGTCTTAGGCCTGCCCTGTATCCTGCCTCTGCCACTACAAAGTCTAGTGACAAGTTAATTTATTGTTTTCAGCTCTGATTTCTCATTTTTCAGATGGGAAGACACTATCAGCAACTTCAGGAGCTGGAGTAACTATGAAATGAGGCTTCTGACTTTGCAGTTTCCTTTCCCTGAGCCTCATCCCTCTTTTTCCTGACCTTGCTCCCCTGTACAAAGTGTGCTCCCCGGACCAGCAGAGGGCAGAGGGAAAGAGGTTGACTTGAACAGACTCCAACTAAGCTCTACTGCATCCCAAACTCTCGGGCCGGGGCCCAGCCCCGTAGATTTAATGAGCCCTCCAAGGGATTCTGATGCCATCAAGTATGGCAGCAGGGTCCTAGTTAAATCTCTTGTATTTTTATTTCTTCTCTGCAATTACTTGATCAAAAAGGTCTTTCCTGGCTTTGTTCTGCCCACTCAGCACATCTAGTACTTAAATTAAAAAAAAATATTCCCCACAGTTTAAATTATTTATTTTAATATTAGCTGAACAGATAAATAAGTCTGTGGTAATTTATGAAAACAGTACCTTCCTGTATGGTTCAAAGTGTACACACTGAGACCAGACACCAGGTGTAAATTGTGGCTCTCCCACGTACTTGCTGTGTGACCTTCATCACCTCTCTGTGCCCTTATGTTCTCAGTCATAAAATGAGGCTAATGGTAGCACATAAACATAGGTTGTTGGAAGACTTAAAATTAATCTATGTAAAGTGCTTAGCTTGAAGAAGAGCATGTTTTAGCAACTATGTGCAGCCCTATGCTAAGCATCTCTCATTCTCTCATTTATTCTTCTTACCTTCTCAGTGAGGTTGGCAATCCTGTTTGCCCATTTAACAGATAAGAAAACCAAGGCTCAGAGAGTTAAGCAGTTTGCTTTAAGTCGTCACACAGCAAGGAAATAATCAAGCTAGGCTTGAGGCATTCTGTTCTGAGCCTGGCTATCCTATCTCCCTTTTAGTAGACAAAACGCTCACAAGAATATTCCCCAGATCCACTTAACATGCTCATTGCAGCTGCGCTGTTGTGTGTGTTCTTAGATTGATCCACAGGCTGAGAGTTGGGTTTACTTAATGAAAAATACAAAAAAATAGAAAGATGCAGGCTTTGTCAGCCTTTCTAGCCCACCCGTGGGACTGGGCTCAGTTCGGCAGAATTAGCTTGATTTGTGTTCATTTCCTGGGATCGATCGATATTTGGCAAATGTCTTGTTTTTATGTGGCTGAATACAAATTAAAAACAAATGTGTGTGATACAGTGGCTCTAACCATAGAACCTGGGATGCCTTTGGAGCTGACCTCCTTCTGGAGCCCATTGACATTGCAATCTGATGCCTTGGAAGTGAGTATTATGTATGTGTTTTAAAGAGTGACTTTTATCAGGGACAAAAGTGTCCACTTTCACCCTCAGCACTGTGGACACACTAAGGCCAAACCAAAGCAATGTTTTCAGCATGCAGACATTGGAAAAGAGAGATGGTCTCAAGGTCAGACCATCTCCAGGAGAGGACAATGGCCTGACAAGGCCACAACCAGGATATACTATGTTGTGATTCAGTTATTACAAGCCCCATGGGCTCCAAAACTCAGTCCTGACTGTTGCAGGGATCCTGGGAGGCCAATACCAGAAGACGAAGCAAATGAATGAATGTAGTGTAAAAAGCTGTCACTTTCCAGACATCCGGTGCACACTCAGCCCTTTGAAGGCAATGCCTCTGACCTCACAACTCATCTGCCCTTGTGGTGGCCTCTTTCCAGGTGAGGAAATAGTCACGAGAGACGAACCAGCTCAAGCTCCCAAAGCTGGTAAGTGGCAGAACTGAGATTTTTTATCCAGGTTGATTTAGCTCCCAGGTCAACATCAAGTGATTCATTGACAACAAGAAATAGAAATGTCCAGCCAATGGGAACTTCGTAGCTCCCCATAAGGAAGAAATACAGCCAGAAGTTGTAAACTGTGGACTATAGTCTAAGCCTGCTTGCGAAGCTGTTTTGTTTGGCTTGAGGAGCGTTTTTTTAAAATGTTTGAATTCATTACCAACTTCTAAAGATAGAGTTTTCACATAGGATGCTTCTCTTGGGAATCCAGAAGATCTGGGAATAGCCAGTAGAAGCTGAGGACAATTGCCTTCTTTAGAAGGAACAGAAGCCTCCTGGAATGCCTCAGCCCCAAGTCAGCCTGGGGCTGGCTGTGTGGGAAAATAGACAACCCCAGGGCTGTTGAAGATGTTAGATAGGACAAGGGTCTCAAGGTCTGGGCAGTTCTTGCTAAATGCTATTCTTGCTAAATGTTAAAATATAGCTAGGTATTTTGTAGATGCAGCTGTAAACAGGATGAGCTTGACGGGAACCTAACCAGTAACCAGATCATTGTAGCCGACTACAAAGAAGAAACCAACTGGTAATTGACCAAATAGTGTATATTATCAGTGGTTAAGCCTCCTATCTGGGAGGCAGCTTTGGATGTGAATCCCGTCTCCTTTATTTGCTGCAAGTAAAAAAACTACCGGGTGCAAACCACGTCTCATTCTTGACGTCTTGTTCTTGAATGAAACACACGAAGTGGCAAACCTCTTGAGTTCAGTAACGAGGAGACTGGAGCTAGCCAAGGGAAGTTCTTGGACACCAGTGTGTAAGGGTACCAGCCTATCAGATCTTAATCAGTGTTCTAGTTTGTAAAAAAGTGCCATAGACCACGTGGCTTAAATGACTTAAATTTATTTTCTCATAGTTCTTGAGGCTAGAAGTCCAAGATAAAGGTGTCAGCTTCTGACACCTTGGCTTTGCACATGGCTGTCTTCTCACTGTGCTTTCACAGGGTCTTCTCTTTGTGAGTGTCTGTGTCCTATTCTCCTTTTCTTGTAAGGACACCAGTAACATGGATAAGACCCACTCTAATGGCCCCATTCTAACTTAGTTGCCCATTTAAAGACCCTCTTTTCAAATACTGTCACATTCTGAGGTATTAGGGGTTATGCCTTCAATATACAAATTTAGGAGGAAGACATAATTCAGCCCACAACACTCAAATATTGATTTTCTCCCCAGTTTTGTAACCTGAAGTTTTTTGAATGTCAGAAGCCTTCTTTATAAAAAATATACACTTACAAATTTATGAATGTAAAATTAGGTAGAGTGAGCAGAGCTGTTGGTGCCTGCCCTTGTCTCATAGGCTCTGGGGATATTCAGATGCCAAGACGACTTTCTCCAAAGCCTTTTGCTCTAAAAACAGCAAACAAACAAAACAAAACAAAACAAAACAAAAACCCACAAAAAAACCCCCAAAAAACAAAAACTAACCAACCAAACAAAAAAATGTGTTTGGGAAATAACCCACCACTACCACCAGAAGCTTTCAGCAGTGACTTCCTCGGCTCTGGGTGGGGCCACTCTGGGGTGAATGTTCTAGCCTGTGTATTAACTATGTCTTTGTTTTATGATTTTATGAATTACTCTTGTTTTGACATCTGGTGCCTTGCATGACTGCTACACCCAGGCTAACCAATTCCTGGAGATAATGAAAATGCACCCTGGAGTGTATCTTTAAAATGTCAACGAACCAATCCAGAGTTGATACTCCCAAACACTTCTTTTATTGAGCTCTGATACTCCAGGCCACTCTACTTGCATCTTAATCACCTTGAGGCCAGGTGTAGGACGAGGGACAGCCTTATGCCCCAGAGCCCACTGAAATTATCCAAACCAGCCAATCATAAGACTTTACCCTGCCTCACCTGATCTTTTCTGCAGAAACCGCAATAAAGGCTCTTCACAGTCCTCCTCTCTCTGGCTCCTGACCAAACTTGGTGCTTCCCCATGTGGCCTAAAATGATGTGGCATGTTCCTCCTCTTGGGAACCGTGGGTAGCATGCTCTCTTTCCAATGGCAGTTGACTCCAGATCTGTTGGTCTTACCACAGCTAAAAAGTAATGAAACTCACACTTTAAGACACTCTGTCCCTCCCTGGGATGAAGCTCCAGGTGCCCACAGCAGGAGCTGGCTTGATAATGCAGACTTTGCTGGTCTCTTGCCCTTCCCCATTTTATTTCTCTACTTGGCTGCCCGTGTTTCCTGCACCTCCCAAATAAACCAGCTATGTTTCTATCCTTGTCCTAGTGGCTGCTCCCAGGTGAACCAAATTAATCAGCATAAAAGTGAATATTTATTTTAATACAGAGAGGAAATAGGGGTGGTAGCAGTGGCCTTCACTGCTGGCCACTGAAGTATCGCACACTGGCAGATTTTAGGTAAACTTGACCACATGAACACATTGTTAAAGCTTTTCCCCCCCTTTAAATATAATTTATTTTGAAATAATTTCACATCAATAAAAAAAAACAGTAAAAAGAATTTTCATATCTTCTTTACCTAGAGTCTTTGATGAACATTTTGTTACATTTATTCTCTTGTACTCCTGCTTTTTTATACCTATACATCTATAAGAGAGAGACATGTATTCTGGTTTATATTTCCCCCATGCAAAGATACTCTTCTACATAACCATTATACAAAACCTCCAATTCAGGAAATTAGCATTACTGATTCATAGATATTCCAATTTTGTCTACAACAATACCTCTTTTTCCTCTTGGTCCAGAATCCTATTCAGAAATATGTGTTACATTTTATTGTTATATTTCTTCAGATTCTTTATTTATTTTTGTAGCAGGGAAAAAAAAAACATAAAAATGGTGAGTTCCAAAGTAATACTAACCATATTTTTTTATAGAAAGACATGACAAACACAATTAGAACATGTTTATTTATTTGTTTCTTTACTTATTTATTAATTAAATATTAATGACCCTCATAAAGAGAGAAAATGTATGCATGAGTGAGTGAATGAGTGTGTATATGAAAATTCACAGGTAAAAATTCACAGAGGGAAATTTTCCCCTCCTCTAATTCTTCTCTTTAACAATAGCTTGCTTGGTGTATATTCTCCCAGATATTTTTCTGAAAAAAAATTATCATCCCCTTAAACCCAGTCCCTTTGGGCAACCATCAGCTTGTTCTCTATAACTATTGGCTCTGTTTCTGTTTTGTTTTCTTTATTCATTTGTTTTGTTTTTCAGATTCCACATATAAGTAAAATCATGTATTTGTCTTTCTCTTTCTGACTTATTTCACTTTACATAATATCATCTAGGTCATCCATGTCGTAAATGGCACGATTTCATTATTTTTTGTTTCTGAATAATATTTCATTGAGTTTATATACCACACCTTCTTTATCCATCTATTGGTTGACACTTAGGTTACTTCCATGTATTGGCTATTACTAGTAATGCTGCAGTGAACACAAGGGTGCATATATCTTTTCAAATTAATATTTTTGTTTTCTTGAGATAAATACCCAGAAGTGGAATTGCTGGGTCATATGGCAGCCCTATTTTTAACTTTTTGAAGAATCTCTATACTGTTTTCCATAATGATTGCATTAATTTACAATCCCACCAACAGTGTATGAGGGTTCCCTTTTCTTTACATTCTCATCAGCACTTATTATTTATTAATTTATCAGTAATAGCCATTCTGAAATGTGTGAGGTGATAGCTCACTCTGATTTTAATTTGCATTTCCCTAGTGATCAGTGATAATGAAAATCTTTTCATATATCTGCTGACCATATGTATGTCTTTCGAAAAATGTCTGTTCAGGTCCTCTGCCCATTTGGTGTTAAGTTGTATGAGTTCCTTATATATTTTGGATTTTAACTCTTTGTTGGTTGTATCATTGGTGAATATCTTCTCCCATTCAGTAGGTTGACTTTTCTTTTTGTTGATGGTTTCCTTCGCTGTCCAAAATCTTTTTAGTTTGATGTACTCCCATTTGTTTATTTTTTCTTTTGTTTCCCTTGCCCAAAATGATATATTAAAAAACATATTGCTAAGAGCAATGTCAAAGAGTTTACTGCTTATGTTTTCTTCTAAGAGGTTTATAGTTTCAGGTCTTACATTTAAGTCTTTAATTCATTTTGAGTCTAGTTTTTGCAAATGGTGTAAGAAAGTGGTCTGGCTTCATTTTTTGCATGTATATGACCAGTTTTCCCATCACCACCTTTTGAAGAGACTGTCTTTACCCCATTGTATATCCTTGCCTCCTTTGTCATAGATTAATTGACCATATAAATAAGGACTTATTTTTGAACTCTATTCTATTCCATTGATTATATGTATGTGTGTGTGTGTGTGTGTGTATACTAGCACCATGTATGTATGTGTGTGTATGTGTGTATATATATATATACCATGCTGTTTTGATTGTTTTAACTTTGTAGTATAGTTTGTTTCGGAGAGCATGATACCTTCCACTTTTTTCTTTCTCAAATTGTGATTTCATATATGTTTTAGAATCAGTTGTTCTAATTCTGAGATGAATATTTGTCTTTTAATAGGAATTGCATTTAATCAGTATACTGCTTTAGATAGTAAAGGAATTTAAACAATAGTAATCCTTTCTAATCCATAAGCAAGGTAAATCCTTATATTAGGACTTTTGGAAGGGGCCCACATAGGTGAGGACCCTGAACAGATTTATTAGTTCACAATAAATCTGCTTCCTGAACCAGACATAGGTTCCATGAGTGCCAGCACAGTGCCTAGCAAAGTGGATGGTTCAAAGCAGGTATTCTCTACATAATAATAATGAATGAGTAGCCTGACAGTGATATGCCACTGGGCAGAGGTGTTCCCACCTTTCTCCTGGATGGTGCTTGTTGGGTATCCTTTAAATTCTCTTTTTGAGGCTTTCTACTACAGATGGTTCTTGACTTACAATGGGTTACATCCTGATAAAACCATCATAAGTTGAAACTAAATTGAGAATGCATATAATACAACTAACCTACCAAACATCATGCTTAGCCTAGCCTACCTTAAACATGCTCAGAACACTACATTAGCCTACAGTTGGGCAAAATCATCTAACATAATAAATGTGCTGTAGAGTAACAGTTTTCTAACTTTATGATTCATATGGCTGACTGGGAACTGCAGCTCACTGCCGCTGCCCCACATCCTAAGGGAGTATATCTTACTATGTATTGCTAGCCTAGGAAAAGATCAAACTTCAAAATTCAAAGCACAGTTTCCACTGAATGCCTGTCACCTTCACACTATCATAAAGTCAAAAAATCTTATGTCAAACTATTTTAAATTAGACCATCTGTAATAGTAACCAAGCCTCCTACAAAGGGACACAATTGTTTTATTTTTAAATAGGTTAATTCTTACAAAATTAAGAAGTATCTTGCATGCCAGGATACTTCTTTAAACCGCCTTGCAGTTTGCTGATCTGATTCATGGTGGACCAACTCTATAGTTTAACTTCCAGATTCTATCTTTCTTGTTTCTAAGTTCTTTGGTGGGGCAGGATAGGAAGGTATGACATCTTGGTCTCCACACAAGGGGCAATGTATTGTGTTGACTAATATATGATGTAGAGCTGCACAGACCAGTTGGAGGCCCCTCAGCTCCCTAGCAGAATGATTTTGGGAAAGTCTCTTAGAGTCCCCAGACCTCAGTTTTGTCACCTGTAAAATGGGGATAATGATGGTAACCAACCTCCAGATTAGTGGGAAGATTAATTGAGTTAATGCATGCAAACCCTGAACACATTGTCTGATTCATAGTTAGAGCTCAGTAAGGGGGAGGGGGCTCTTTATGGGAAATGTACTACTGTATCCAAAAACTGTTAACTCCACGAGGCTGAGTTTCAGTGCTATCCACAGGCCTTGTCCAGCATTGAGTTGATTCTACAAGTGACATTTACCAATACCCAGGAGCTTGTGAAGCAGTCGGTGGATGCTGTGACGTAAACAAGCCATCATAAATGATATGCTTTGTTTCCTCTGGGGGTGGCTTCTGGGTGACTCTATCAGGGCACCAGCCCCTCCTGCCCAAACAGTGGGGCTTCCTGAGTGAAACAGCCCCTCCTGTGGTCAGTCCATCTGGAATGAATTACTGGCTTGGGAACACTGTTTACTACCTATAGCTTCTGGTAGCACAGAGAGGGCTAACCTAGTAGGTGGCTTTAGAAGCAGAGAGGCAGAGAAAAAAAGAGAAATCAAGGGAGTGAGAGAGTGCACAATGATAAGCTCTCTTGGCAAGTTTAACACGACAAGGTTATAGTCTGTGGGAACCACAAGATTTACAAAGATAAGAAATGTGCGTGAAGTACAGAAATAAAAAGAAAGGGGAAGTGAACTGGGAAGAGTGTGAAAAAGGGGGGAGCAAAAGAAAGTAGAACCACAGGAAAATGGCACGAATCCAGAGGTTCTGTCCTAAGGAGAATCAAAGCCTAGAACTGTAGTAAATAATAAAACCTAGGTATCCATGCCACTATCTTCCACTTTTATGTCTGTGATAGATACCATTAATCAATCAAAGCACTCTTTCAACTGAGCTCAGATATGCTTTTGGAATCCTCAATCAGATATTCAGGTTACTATTACTAATTATCCACTAGACTTGGTGTTTGCACTGAAACCCACCTCTGTCCAGGTTACAAGCTCTTGCCACATGTGTAGAGAGAGGACTTGGATCCAAAGAGCAGACCAAGGCACAAAGGACACAGAACTGTAAGGAGGGGGCATTAGGATTGGCACATTCTTGGCAGAGGGGCAGAAAGAATAGGCTCTTCACAATGCCAGAGACTGGAGAGCTATCTCCGTTCCTATTCCACTTCTCAGACAGTCCTGTTTTTCTGACAATAATGCAGAGAGATAAAAGGCCCAGACTGAAACCAGATCCTCAGAGTTGGATACAGGAAATCTTCGAAGATAGAGCATAAGGAGAAAAGGACTTGTTCTAGCTGTCTCCAGCAGCGTCTGGAAACAGTAGGTGCTAAATAACAAACTGTTGAATTGAACAAGGAATGCTCAGGGGCAGTAAACTCATTCACCAACATGGGAGTGATGCACCATTTCTGGAGGGCACTATGGTCCTATATATAACCTTTAAAAAGTGCAGAACTTTGACCTAGAAATTCTATATCCTAAGGAAATAGCCCATGGAAGTGTACAATAGCTTATTTCCAAGAATGTTCATTTTGGCGTTGTTTTTAATATTGCAGAAATGCTGGAAGTAACCTAATTGTTCAACAGCAGGGGATCAACTAAATGAATAGCAATACATTCAGGAGATGGAAGACTACACTAAGCTATTTAATATGATGCTGTTGAGGAATGTTTGATGACATGACTATACTTATTATCTATCACTAGTGACTAGAGCAAACTATAAAAAGCAGGTACTTAATGAAAAAAAAATGAAATATATTTATGCTCACTAAAAATATCTGGAAGTATATAAGCCAAATATATTTTTAATGTTTATCTGTAGGCCTTTAGATAATAGGTGGTGATTATCTTTTCTTTTTACTTTTCTATGTTAAAAAAATTTCCACAATAAACAATTAACTTTTATAATAATTAAAATGTTTGAGAATGATTGACAAAGGCATATATACTTGGTCATTTTATACCAAGGTGTGCACATATCCGCATAATTGAACTCTTGGGGTTACTAATAATGATATGGAGAAAGCTAATACTTAATGAACATGAACACTCTCTCTCTATATAAGTGCCAGGTCATATGTCAAGCTCATTTCATCTTTGCCTCCTTTAACCTCACAGCGATTCTGGGAGAGAAGTTCTGCTGCTTTGTTTTAGATATGAGGAAACAGAGGCAGAGGTGTGAGTTACCAAGGACCCCAACTGCTGAGGGGTGGGAGCAGGACTCAGAGCCAGGCAGGTTAGCTTTAGAACCCCCATTTTCAACCTCCTAGCTACATTGTTTCTAACAAAAGAAAATCTTAGCCAGAATTTTTTGAAATTCTAATATTGAACCAAGGATATTAAAAAATCATATTAGCTGTAATTTGGGGAGCCCCATATTAAACTAGATTTGCATCTTGGTGTCTCCGTGTGAGTTCTTGTCAGAACAACAACAACAACAACAACAACAACAACAACAACTAGGGAATTAAAGTGTCTTGAAAAGATTCCTTTTTTATAACTAAGCCTTCCTTTCCTGCTTTCTGTTACCCACACTGACACATTACAGCAATAAACAGTGTGGGAAAATTTAGCAGCTTCTGTACTATGTCAGGGTGTGAAGGATGAGAGCTCTCACGCAGAAAGCTCCCTGCTTTCATTGGCTGTTTATAGGTGCAGCTTGCACATCCTCAAAGCTGCCCACTGAGTTGAAGACCCACTTGGGTAAATATATCTTTTGTTCCTGAATGACATCTGCCCTTCCAATATCTCTATAGGGCATTTTGAAGAAGTTGGGCCTTACGGGTGTGGACAGATGGAGAAAAATCATCTCTGCCATCAGAGCTGATGCCTGCAATTGCTCATCTACTTTTGAATGAATTAGAGCTGCCACTGAGGGAAGGAAACTTTTAGCACCCTTTCTGGGGGAGCTTGCTCTGGAAACTGGGGTTTCTTTAAGCAAGGATTAAGGAGAAAGGGAAACCCTTGACTCTTATACCCAGAGTTGTATTTGGGAACTGGGAAACGTGTAGTTGCAGACTTGCCAGAGCAAACGGTTCATGGACCCAAAAGGAAGAAAATGTGAAAGATGGAAAAAACAGACACTTCATACCTTGACTCACTAGCCACATGATGAGGCACTTCACCTCTCTCTGTCTCAGCTATTTTAGCTGTAAAGTGGGAGAAATGTGTGCTTTCTATCTTTTCCCTCCATTCTCCTCCCCTCTTTCCCATCCTTTCCTCTCCCCGCCTTTTTTTTCTTTTGCTTTTTCTCTCTGTCCCCCTCCTTTCTCTCTCTCTGTCTTTCAGGACTAGGTAAAGCAGAATATGTCCATGTAAAAAAGTGCCTGACACAGAGGACATAGGCAATAATTGTCAGTAAAGAAATATGTGTTCATCGTTTTGACTGAGGACTCCGGAATCCAACAAAGATAAAAATGTGGTAGATTAAAAAAACTCTTTGATACTCCTGCCATCAAAAGGATGAGTCCATGTCCTCTCTCCTGAATCTGGCTGGGCTCTCTTGACAGTCTTGAAGTGATGCTGTACCATCTTGTGGGCTGAGGCCTCAGACAGCTTCCACTTGCTCGCTGAGAACTCTGTGCTAGCCCTGAGCTGCCACACAAAAGTGCAGTTACCCTGAGATAACTGTGCTGGAGAGATCTCACCTGTTCTCTCCAAGTGACAGTCCCAGCTGAGCTGCCAGCCCCCCTGACAAGGCACCAGTCATACAAGACAAGCCATCTGGAACCCTCCAGATGAGCCCATCCACCAGCTGAATACTACAAAGTAACCCCAGTCAGTGCCATGTGAAGCAGATCTCTGCCCAAACAGTTGTCATTTTAAGCTGTTATGTTTTAAGCTGGTAATTTGTTACACAGCAGTAGATAAACTGGAGCACCGGGATTTGAAGACCTCCTTTACCATTTGTAACCAGCTGTTTGATCTTTAGATATTTACCTCTCCAAGTTTCAGTCTTCTACCTTTAAATGGGCGTAGGGTCAGTCCCTGCCTTAGGGTTTTAGTGAAGATTAAATGATGTGACTCCAGCAAAGTGCTTGGGGCAGTGTCCACTACATAATAAGCTTTCAAAGGTGCTATTACTGTATTATTCCTTTCTCAGCCTTTGTCAGCAGGATAAGGAAGAAGGGGCAAGAGTAAGTAATTGCTCAGACCTTGTGCATTTGAGGGCAGTGGGCCCTGGGCAGCTGTCTATTTTTCCCACTGAATAGAATTGTCTTAATTATACTTAATCCTATTCTCAGGAGAGTTTAAAATTGAAACAGTCATTCATTTAATTTCTTCTGAAAGAGTAGCCCTAATGAAACCTTATAGTTTGCAAGGGAATTAAGAGACTGTTCTGCGGTGTTAGTACACATGTGTAGAGTTGTTGGCGGGGTATCCTTTTCTTCCTCCCTTTGCTCCATGGACTGTTCTTTAAATCGCTGCTGATCTGGCTGCAGGTGGGCACCTTGGATGTTTGCCTTGGTCTGTAGCCCAGGATTTCACCACTCATGGCTATGCCTGCTTCCCCACAGCCCACTGCTCCTGAATCGACTAACAGCCTTGGCTTACTCTGACTACTAACTGTAAGTTTTAGAGAGTGAAAGTGTCATAGTAAGCTGTCTTGCTGAGTGGTTTCAGAAAAGTTGAGACCTGTGATATGCTGGGGTCTGGGACTCAGGTAGAGGCAAGCAGAATACTGCAGAAGAAATACCATAAACACTGGGCACGTCATCAATTAATTAGCTCAACGAGTATCCCTTGAGCACCCCCGAAGTGACAGGCACCAGGCTAAGCAATGCACCAGGAATATTTGGGTCTGATGCTCAACTCCTCCACCCCAAAGTTAAATGACATCCACCCAGCAGAATGGCTAGAACAAAAACGAGAGACAACTCAAAGTCTCAAAGCAACTGGAACTCTCCTACACTGCTGGTGGGGGTGTGAATGGATCCAACGACTTTGGCAAGCAGATGCTACGAAAGGTGAACATTTCACTCTCAAGTACATATTGACAGAAATGCTACACATGTGCACTAGAAGATACATTTAAGAGTGCTCCATAGCCACACCAATTGTCAGAGCCACAAAGTGACAACAATCCCAAAGCTCAACTGCAGAATGGTATCCATACCACGAAGTGTTATGCTGCAGTCAGAATGATCAAACTAGTGGTTACACCCAATAACATGAGTGAATTTCACAGACATGATGTCATAGGAAGGAAGTTATTATGGACAGAGGAGTAAATACCGCATGATTTTATTTATATGTTAGAACAGGCAAAATTAGTTTATTGTGTAAGTCAGGGCAGCCGTTGCCCTTGGGGCTGAGTGGGTGGAGGAACAGGAGACCAGCCGGGGTGCACACTGGTCCTGATGTTCTGTGTTTGGTTGAGCTTCTGGTTACTGGGATGTGCTCCCTTGGTGAAATCCATTCGACTGGTTCCTTATAATGTGAAGATTTTCCTGATGTATACTTTAATAAAAGATTAGAAAAACCCTAGTCAACCTTAATAAAATTGTCTTGTCTCTTTAGGCTTGGTTTCCTTATCTATAAAATATGGATAACATAGCCTTCATCTTAGGGCTATTGTTACATTGAGATTTAATGAATGGAAACAGTGAATTACCTAAAACACATTAAGTGCTTCATAAATGATGCCTAAAATTATTTTTATTCCTAAAAATTTATTTTTCTTAGATTTCTATGAATGCCTAATTAAAAAAAAAAAGTTTGGGGAGAATGTCATTATTCTTTAGGTGAGGAATAAATTAAAAAACAAAAACAAAAACCCAGCTTTGAAAAAGGACTTTCTGTGGGTTGAAGTAATTTGTCATGGGTGTCAAGACACTGAAGAGAATGACAAATAACTCCTTCATTTGCTTTCTATGCTCCTCAAATCCCCTTTCCTAAGTACTCTCTGAGGGTGAAACTGGGAAGAGAATGTCCTACCACCTGGAAGAAATTCCAGCCCCGTCCTTTCTCCACACTTTTGGAGAACGTGATTGAGAGCGGATTTTTCAATTCCTCAGGAGCCCAAAACCTGTTGTGATAAAGTTTATACCTCTCTTTCAGCATTTCCCCTCAGTTTCACGGGCCATGTGCCGTGACAGGGTTTAATAATGCTGGCCACGCTCTACCATAGTCTAAATGTAAGCATCAGCCCCAGGGGGGAATGGCCCATGCTTCCCTGCTGAGAGCAAGTCTAAAGTGTTAACACTCTGGATATTGCATTTCATCAATTTAGAAAGTAAAATCCTGGAATTAGCCACTGGCAGCTGAAAAACAGACACAGCTGGTCACAGCTGGGAGAGAAGAAAGGCTGTGGAAGGAGGCCGGGGTTCTGGATTGCTGGAGGACCCAAGGAACCAGCAATGTTGGACCACAGTCCTCTCCGTGAAGGGACTGAACTGATTCCAAAGATTTCCTCACCAGCTGAGAGACAGACCAAGCTGGAGAGGGTGATGTGGGGGATGGGGTAGGGGGCAGCATCTGCCGAGTCCAGGATAGAGATGCTAAGTGTTCTGTTGAAACACTTTGGCAGACATGACTCTAATGTCCAGGCAAGTATAATGTGATTTAGTCACAGAGTGACAGAGGGTGGATGTTTCTCTGCCCCATGGGACACCAGCCATCTCCCATAGGACAGGACTCAGGAGGCCTCATCTCCATGGCCTCAAGAAATTGCGCTGCCAGCTCCAGACCCTCCCTCCCAACACAAAATAGGGGCTGATTAGCATAGAAAGTACCTAACTGTGTTTATGAGGGCGAAGGGAAACCAGAATTCTTATATTTTATGGATATTATCTTTCTCCTAGAAGGCAATTTAATAGTATGCATTAAGCCTTTTAAAAGTGTAGCCCTCTGACCTTAGGTACTTATCCTTAAGAATTTTGAGTAAAGTGCAAAGATATTTCGTGTTCACTAAGTATTTGGTAAGTGGCAGTAAGTGACTGAAGCTAAATAGGTGCCAGGGTGCTGCTAAGACTTCCCACACATCATCTCACAGACTGCTCAGGGAGACCCCCAGAGATGCCACTATCACTGTCTTCATTTTATAAACAGGAAACCAAGACCTTCAAAGGTTAACTAGCTGACAAAATCACAGAGCTAATTGGTGGCAGAGCCTGGTTTGAACCAAATGCATCTGATTTGAGAGCATTAATGTAACCATTTCATTTCGGAGCTTTCAGCAATCCAGGTGAGGCTGACTTTGAGCAAAATCTATGCGTGTACGTTGTTTCTAAAGGAAAAGCATGGGGCATCGTGGGAACACACAACTTGGATATTCCTGCAGTTGCTGATCATCTATCCAGCCAGAAAGGAAATCTCAAAGTCTAACAATTAAGGTTTGGCTAAATAACATATGTCCATACTTTGAAATACTGAGCAGCAGGAAAGTGAATGTCACTGGGCTATGTTTATTGACATGGCAAGATGTTCCTGTCATATTACTGAAGGGAAAAGGGTGATTGCAGTAAAAGAACAACAACAAAAAAAAAAACCTCTTTCTGTGTTCTCTCTCTCTGTCGTGTGTGTGTGTGTTCACGTGTGCATATGTGTGTACACACAGAAATTAAACAGTAGTTGTTTTCTCTGGGTTTGGGAATTATTTATAGTTTTTCTCTTTCTCTCTGACCTTTCTGATGGGGGGGGGTTGCTAATTAGCATTTATTATATGTCTAGTTGCAGTAACAAGCTATTTCCATATGGGGGAAACAATAGCTGCTGCCTCTTGAAATGCACAGATGGTTTGGTGGTACAAAAGTGCCTTGCTCTTTATTTCTTACAAAAGGGAAAGGAGTCACCTGTAGATGATGAAGGTTGGTCCATCTACCTGTAGAGGAGAGGTCCTCAAAGGGTGGCCCACAGATTTTCTACATCTGAATCACCCAAGGCTCCTTGTTAAAAATGCAGCTTGCTGGGCTTCAACCTAATATTAAGTAACTCACATTTATTGAGCACTTATGTGCTGGTCACTGTTCTAAAAGCTTTACACTTACTAACTCATTTTATCCTCACAAACTAGGGTGTGTACATGATTATACCCACCTCCCTGATGAGAAGGCTGAGGCGCAGCATGTTCTAAGTAACAGCAGCTGAGTGGCAAAGGGGACTCCAGCTTTGGTACTTGGCTTGAAGCCCAAACTTGCAGTCACTGCCCTCAGTGTGAGGGCTCAGGAATCTAGATTTTTTAATAAACTCCCAGGGGATCCATATGTACACTAAAGTGGTGTACTTCTACCTTAAAGAATCTTTTCTCTCAGAGCTACTTGTATTGTTGTAGTTTCAGAAACAGCGGATCCACTTACTTTACATCAACCCTGAAAGGACTTCAGGTCTCCTTGATTAGAGATTCTCGTTGTAGGCAAGTCATTAAAAGTGAAAAGCGGACAAGCTTGACAACCCACTAGACCAATTGTGTGCCCCTTCCTCCCTTCTTTCCCTTCTTTCAAACACCTTTTTAAAAATCTAGCTTCTAAAATGTTAACGGTTGGGCTGTTTAATCTGCAGTTGGGAAGGGGCAGGGGTTGGGAATTCCAGGGGCCTCGTTACAACCCTATGAACATTGTTGGGCTTCAGGGATGACTCATATACAATACAATGTAGATGGTGAAATGCCATAACTTGCCCAAGCACCTTTGTTTTAAAATCAAGGTAAAGGTCCTACTGGCGATGTTGGGTCCCAAAGGAGCAAATCAGACAGTCTCAAGAGGTGGAAACAATGGCTCTTAAACACAAGCCTTTCCAACCCAAATTGGTGAACCACAATGACCCTTCTAAGTATCCACATTCATCCAGTGCTTGATGTAGAAGCTGCAGTGCTGGTCGGCAAAAAAAGAACTAGCACACTTGGTCTCTCTCTTGAGGCTGGAGAATAGGGCCTGTGGGCCACTGTTAAAGGAAGGTTCTGTGATCACCAGTCATGACTTGATAGAGACTGCCTATCCATATAGTCACCAACAGTGTCACCTTTGGTGCTCCCCTGAGCCCTCTGAGGTAGTTAAGTCAGTCAGATTTTATTATTTTCATTTCACAGATTAGGAACCTGAGGCTCAGAGCCTTGATTAAGACCACATAGCTAGGAAGACACAGTGGCTCTGGGATGTTTGAATCTAGAGTATTTCTCCCTTCCGAGTCAGTGAGTGGTGCCTGAGAACAAATATCCCTGGGCAGGCTAGGAGAGAGCAGAGTGGTTTTTCTCTCTGGGGAGATGTGAGTTCCACATTTCCTGGAGAGCTTCCTCACAGCTTCTCTCAGCCTCCCTGATGATGACTTGCATCTGTCTGGGAGTTCTTTAGATCTCTCTTCTACCTCAAGACCTGATTTGACTGCTCCAGTTTACATGAAATTAAGTGAAAGAATGATTGAGCAAAGGAATTAGAAAGAAAAGAAGAAGAAAGAAATCACATTTTTTTGTCCAGAACTAAAGGATTTTACAGGCATGCAGAAAAAAGAATCTGATGATTTTGGGCAGCTTTTGAACAAATCAGAGTATTGGAAGAGTGGATGAAAGATTGTCAGAGGGAATGAAATCCATGGGCTCCTGAGTGCCTGCTCTCTGCTACGTCTGTGAAGCCAATGGGTAACAGGGGAATCTCATGTTGTAAAACAGCCATTTTCCCTGTAGTCTCAGCTTGAACAGCACCTCCCCAGGGAGCCTTCTCAGACCCTCGCCCAGGCTGGCTGGCACCCCTGTCTTAGGTGTGTAAGTCCTCTGCACTTGACCTTTGTAACTTATATTATACTTGTAATTCTTTGTGCAGCACCTGTCTCCCCCATTTGACTGTGAACTAATGAGGACAGAGGCTAGTCTGCCTTGTTTGACACTTGTATCACTTGGGAATTTTTTAGTTGCAAGAAACAGAAGATCAATCGAAGTTGGAAGAAGTGACATTTTTCTGCTCAAGTTTAGGGTTGGCTTCAGGCAAACCTGGATTCAGGAGTTCTGAATAAGTTCAGATTTGATCTCTCTGCTACTCTTGGTTCCACTGCCTAAGACACTGTCAGGAAGGAGTAAATACTTTCTCTGGCGACTGAAGCAAAATTCTCAGGATCAGCTGATTGGCTTGGCTTGAGTAATGTGTCCATTTCTGAACCAGTCACTGTAGCCCAGAAAGTCTGGGGCTTTTTTATTAGCCAGTGTAGCCTGCATAGACCATTATCCACCGAAAAGCTACTCCCTCTTCCTTGCTAATAAGAACCCATTAGGTATCTAGCAGCCTGGCAAGTTGCCCAAGGAAGGTGACTACTCCTCAGCTCAAGAAGCCATCCTTCCCCTTTGGCTGAAGATTGGTTTAAAAGTGTGCTCTGGCTCACTTCTGACAAACAAGACATGATATAAAGTGTATATCATAGAGGCTTCTGGGAGAAAATTTCCTCCCTGACAATCCAGATATTTAAGGGGGACTATCTCCCTTCTGATCCCTTTTTACCTTTGGATATTGTGAGAGGGTGGGAGGTTTGGAGCTACTGCAACCATAAAGTGGGGTGTCGCTAATATATTGGAGATGTCAGAATAGAAAATGCCTTCTATTGGCTTCAGTGATATTTCATTTCTACTGGACTGTACCTATGACCTGTTTTCTTTGTTTCTTTTCTTTTGAAGGACTATCCACAGGCTGTTGGGCCAGTTTGCCTGCATGTACAGAACACCAGAGTGTCTGGGATTTACATTCCTCCCAGGGAAGCCCTGACCAATGACTGGTGCTGAAGTATGAAAGTCCAGCTCCTTTGTTTTGAATTGGGAAAAATCTTGGGGTATACTTTTCACATCAGAGCTCCCTGCAGGATCAGACTGCGGCTTGGATTTACTGGAAACCCACCTCTGTGGTGTCTTTTCCTTCTCCGTCCTGCTTCCGCAATTTCCTGGGAGCACTTTCTTAATCAGTCACTTGCACACAAATCGTTAGCTCCTTCTGGGGGACTTGTTTCACCAGGGTTTGCACATCACAGCTGCTCTGTAAATATTTGTTGCCTGAGTGAATGAATACATGAATGGATGAACAAGCTGGGGAAATCACAGGCAGGTGGAATCTGAACAGATTATTACACTAATTACAGGCTCACTACTTTTTTTCCCCTTTGCCTCTGTGAAACAGTTTGGGCCTTGGAGAATCTCCCCAAAGCTTTTCTTCTCACCAGGCTTATATGCTTCCTAATAGGGCAGGCCATTAGAAGGTGAGGTCATATCCCCCAGGGAAGGAGGAGTGGCTTTATCACTCAGGAAAAAGGCCCTGGGGTAGGGACAAAACAAGCCTGAACATCTGCAGTGTCTGTCATCACTGGAGTGGCTAGAGGGATTGACCATTCTGGAAGGAATCAACTAAACCTTTGACCTGAATTCCAGTTTAATTCACTCTTCCCCCTCCATTAGCTAGTCTAAGGGATGGTGGAGACAGAAGGGGAGGAATAAAACTTTATTTTTATGGCATTTTTATTCTGAATAACTTGCTGGGTCAATCTATTCTCCTTTCATGAAGTATGCATTAGAGGAATCCGTTTGCTTTTCTCATGGCTTTAGTTGAGTTCATCTCTTAAAAAGATTTTTTTTTTTAAATTAGGACTATCAATTAAATGTTTACTTTTTGCCATATCAATTGACATAGTTTTGATTAGGTCATTCCATAAATGGGTGTCTGTTGGTAGAATTTTTAAGCTTCCTGGGGTCTTAGGAATCATCTAGTCCCATTTCCCTTGTTTTATACCTGGAAACCTTAAGAACCCAGAGATGGGTAATGACATGCCCAAGTTCACATAGTCAGTGAGCAAAACAGCTACCAAAAGACAAAGATGGCAATATATTTAATTCTCTTACTTTCAAGTCCAGTGTTATTTTCTGCAAGGAAACCTAGAGAGGTAATATAGTTGCCACGGCTGCAGAAAAAATTGCTCCTAAACCTAGTGACATAAAACAATCAATTGTTATGCTCATGGATTCTGTGGATTGAGAATTTAATGGAGCACAATCAGGATGGCTTCTTTGTGCTTCATAGTGTCTGCAAACTCAGCTAGAAAAGCCAAAGGCTTAGAACTGGGCCCATCTGTAGCCTCATTTATTCATGTAGAAGTTGATGCTGCCTCAGTATGCCTACTGAGGCCTTAGCTGGAGTTGTTGGCTAGAACATCCATCCATGGCCTTTCTATGTGGTCTGTAGGCTTCCTCACATGGTGGGCTAGGTTTCAAATGAGAGATTTGGGAAAGGGAGATGTAAAGAGAGATGGAGAGAGAGGGAGACAGAGATAGAAAGATTGGTAGAAACCATATTGCCTTTTATGGACCCAAAGGTCACTCACTGCTACTCTACAACACTCTTTAATCAGCAATTACAAACTCTACCTGATTTTAAGGGGAGGGAATGCAAATCCCACATCTCAATAGAACAGTGTCGGTTGCATTGTGAGAGAGCAGATCGAATGGGATATATATTGGTGCAGCCATTTTTGGAAAATGGACTCTGCCACAAGAGTGTTAGAGCTAGCACACATTAAATGTTGCCAAATTGTTTATTTAGTATCTATCTTGTCTACTAGATTATAATTTCCTAAAGGACAAAGTACGTGTCTGTCTTGTTAGCTATTATATCTGTGTTCAGCGTAACTGCAGCTAACTCAGGGTAAGAACACATTTTTGCTTAAAAAATGTGTCAAAAAGAACGTCTTTATTGACTGAAAATATGCTCATAGATTTCTCTTCTCCTGTGACCTTTCCTTTTCGTGAAAAACTTGAACACCGTCTTCACTGGGGGGTTGATTGATTGATTGATTGATTCATTCATTCATTCACCTTTAGGGGCACATGGAAAAGGCACTTAGTTTAGTCTTGGAGTGGTCAAAGAAGGTATCTTGGAAGGAGTGATAGTTATAAGAGGATACCTGGAGGATGGGCAAGAGGAAGCTAAGTGAAGAGGCAGAAGGAAGGGTACCCCAAGAAAAGGGAATAGCCTATGTAAAGATGGAGGCAAGCAGTTCTATGTGGCAGGCATGTGAAATTTGAGAAAACAATGGCAAAAGGTAAGTGACTTTGGAGAGGCCAGCAGGGCTTGGGTTGTAACTAGGCCTTCAGTACCACTTCAAGGAATTTGACTTATTTCTGAGAGTGGTGGGAAGCCACTAGGGAATCAACCCAACCAAATTTCAGTTTAGAAGGACCTGTCTGACTACAGAGTGGATGTTGGATTACAATGGGACAAGGTGGGAGGGGGGAGGCCAGTTGGCACACTGTGGCCTGATTTGAGATAATGGAGTCAGAGCCACAGTAGAAGTCAGTGAGGATGGTGAGAATTGGGTGGTTATTTTCAAGGAAGAGCAACTGATTAAATGGAAGCAGAGGTGAAAGAGGGTCTGGTCCAGTTCTTTCTCTAGTTTATTTAAGAGGGTTGGTGGTGGTACGAGGCACCCAAAAGAAGAAACTCTTGGGAAGGTGTAGACTTAGTAGTAGAGCTGCGAGAAATTCAGTTTTTTGGACATGTCGAGTCCTGGATGCCAGGAATATGCCCAAGTGGAGTTTCCAGGAAGCACTTGGCTTCACAGAACTGAGCCTTAGCAGAGTGGTCTGGGCTGAGGACTGACGTAGAGATGGGAACATGGAGAAGGCAGGTTTCAAGAAGGAAGCTGTCAGCAGTGCCATATCATCTGGGAGGTCAAGGGAGGAAAGGAATGACACAAAAGGAAAGGACTGCACAAAAGAAAAGTCATTGACAACTTTAAAAAGCACAATTTCCCTGAGAGATATAGAGAGAAGTTCTGTGGCAGAGAGTTGAGAGGTAAAGAAGAGGTGAGAGTGATGGATGGATGAATGATGAGCATGCTAGTGAAGTCATCATATGCCATCTTCCAGGTATGGTAATTCTGGAGACACCAGAATGTATTTGCCACGTAAACTCCTGAAAAAGATCAGCCAGGGAGGGATCTTTCCCACCAGGGACTCTGCTCAGAAAGTAATCAACGTGTGGGCTGTCCTCAACATCCCTCCCTGGCAACGAGCATTTGTACTGAAATTCCTGAGGGGGGTTGCTATTATCTTGCAGCTATCAACGTTGCTCTTTAGGGCCATATCTGCAATTTTTGTCTGCACAATGGCCACTCATCCTCTTTTGGCTAACAGCACCCCCATTCAGGTGGCACTGACTTTTATCCTCGGTTCCATGGGTGGCACATGTCACAAGCTTTGACAAAAAGACACAGGCCCGAGAGTCTTTGGTAACTATTGGGAAAAAGAAGCACTGTTGGGGCAGAGATGACTGCCATATGAAGACAGCCTGCCAGCACAGAAGAAAGCAAATCCAGACAGAGAAAAGCAGTCTCGATGACAATTCTTGACCTCCTGGATCCATCCATACCTGAAGCCATTTAATCCCTGGATTTTTTAATTACATGAGTCAATAAATTCCCCATTTTTGCCTGTCAGAAAGCACTGTGTGATTTCTAGTGCTGAACTGATGGTTCCAAGAGCAATCTGCTGAGGCATGGGGGCCAAGGGGTGGCAGTGGGTGCTGGAGGAAGCTTACTTGATTTCCTCACTGGACGTATTACCCAACTGGTTGTTTCTGATTTAAGAATATCCTCCTTCTTTTTGAAGTCATTTTTTTCATTGTTTTCATCTGTATTCATACCCTTCTGTAAATCTTATTCTGCTCAAAAACATTACCTGAGATGCAATGATACTGTGCCGGAGGCCCTCTCTCACCCCTAGAGGTAATGCACATGTATTTTTAACACCAAAATCTCCCAGAACCCAAGTGGAAAGGTGGTGCATTTGCATTTGCAGAGATGCCATTATTATGCAGTGTCTGTGCCTCCTGTGACTTGCCGACAGCCAATGCCAGATTGCAGATTCACCACTCTTCAGCCCCACCACCCCATGCGTAAGATAACCAACCACTTCAGCAGCACATACTCTAGTTCATTTGTGTACAACGTGAACTTAATCATGCCAGGGAGACTCCTGGCTGCTGGACCACATTTTGCTGTTTTAGCAATAAATATCCCTTCATCCTTTCTATACAACGAGGGAGGAAAACAGTGGTCCAGAAGCCTCTGGAGGTGATGAGGGGACTCTGTGGGAATGGAGTGACAATTTCCTATTCTTTCCACCTCCCTCTCCATGTCAGCCCTCATTTTGGTTCTCTTTATTTGCTTCAGAGCATGCCTCCTACCTAAAGTCTTCAATTCCATGGATCACATTTTCTGTCCTGCTTCCAGTCTGATGGCCTGTCATTGGCATGGTCCCACAGCATGACATCTCCTGGTTACGGGGGTGGGAGGGTGGGGGAAGGGAGATTGCATGTTTCAGTGCTGGGCTTGTCAGAATCATACTATCCCTCACCATTTAGAATTATCAGGCGTAGTTTAGTTCCTTCCTCCTTGCTCCCTCGGTCTCATTCTACTTTCCCCCTTCCCTGACTCCTCTCCCTCTAACTTTTTCCCCCTCTCTCTCCCATCTTCCTCCTCTTACACCCTCATCTCTTTCTCATTTCATTTCTCTTTTCCTCCCCCTCATCTTCCTTTCCTCTTTCACCTTGTTTACTCTTCCTCTGTCTCTCTCCCGCCCTTTCTCCCTCCCTCCCCCACTTCCTTTCTTTCTCCCTGCCCTTCTTTCTTTCTCTTTCCTTCCTTTCTTGTTTCTTTTTCCTTTTCTTCTGCTTCACTCCTCCCTATAGGACTTTCACCCTGTGGGTCCAATGAAATGAGAAAGATGAGAAAAATACTGAAAAGCAGGCAGGCTCAGCTGATAAATCCTCTAATGCTTGTAATAGTTTTATTTTCTTCATGTTCATTTTAGTTTAGGAGTTCAATCACCATCTTTGAAATACTTTTAATTTACTCAATGGAACCTTAATTTGAGGCTTGGAAAAAACCCTTTTATCCCTTCCTTCCCTCCGTCTTTCCCTCCTTCCTTTTTTTGTTCATTCATTCCTTCATTCCTGCCTTCCTGTCTTCTCTTCCTTCCTTTCTCTCTCCCTTTCATTCATCCAATAAATGATTTTTGAAGGTCTATTTGGTGCCAGGCTCTGAGTTACGTGTTAGAAATAGTGAATTGAAACAGGAACATGATCCCTGCTCTGACAAGCTTAACAGTTTAGTGAGAGAGACCATTAATCACCCATAGATGTATTCTCATAACCTCAATGAGTGTTCTGAATTTCCATGAGAGTCTAAACAGAGAAACTGATCCTGACTATGGAGGTGTGGAGCTCCTTGAGGAGCTGATTTGAAAGATGAATTTTGTGTGGAGAGAGGAGGAATCAGCACTCCAAAAAGGGAACCGAATATGCAAAGGACCTGGGGTGAGAAGAAGCAAAGCACGTTCACGATGCATGAACCGTATGGCTGGAACAAAAAGTGGAAAAGTTGAAGCCATAGGTTGGGAGGGGCCAAATGTTCAGAACCCTTACAAGCAAGGGGATGCCATTGAAGGGTTTCCCGGTGGAGATGGATATGATCACCGTAGCTGTCGTTGCAGTCAGGTTTTGACTGGGAGATTCTCGGGGTGAGTCATTTGTAACCTTTGGTGAACTGGGTAGGTGGATATAGGACAGTGGATTAGGTGCAACTTTGCTCCCAGGACCTTTAGACCTCTTGTGTGGGTAAGAAGATCCTATGAGATAAGGGGAGTGGGAGGAGCATCATTGAGTATGAATAAGAGTTTTGGAGCTGGAGTCAGACAAATTTGGCTTTGCTATTTACCAGCTATGAGATTCTGGGTGGGTTTGTAGCTTCTCTGAGCCTGTTTCCTCATCTTCAAAATGAGGATAATAATAATAAATGTGCTGTTTTTGTCTGCTTATCATTATTTTCTCAGGAAATTACCATTGTGTATGGTTCTGATGGGACTGGCAATCACAGTGCCCCACATCCCCTGTCCCCAAGGATTGTCCTAAGGGAGTGACCCAGGTAGAGCCAGAGTCCATCTGTAGGATCTGATATGTGGCTGCTGGAGGAGAGTCCCTTTGGTTTTAGATTAAGAGCTATAAGAGCATAGACTTGAGCTACTAGTATCCATTAACCAGGGTTATTGTTTTGGTGATAATTCATAGCTATAAAAGACATAATTAGGAAGTATGCTGCTTCTCACCTCTGGTCCGTGATCTCATATTGCTCCACAAAGAGCTATATGTCATCTCAGCAATCCTACGTAAAAAGCCTCAGATAGTTACTTAAGTTCCCCTTCCCTACCTCCCCATCTCCCTCCAAAATTTGTGACTCCTATGTCCCCCGAGGCTTTCTTGAAGTGACAGTGGCTGCAATGGTAGAACAGGATGACCTGAAGGATATAACTGTGTTTAGATCTAATTCAAGAAGACCAGTCCCCTCCCACTCTATAGCAACTCATTTCCCATTATCCTTTTTACAAAGTATGTTACTTATCTATTGCTGTATAGTAATTAACCCAGAATGTAGTGGCTTAAAACAACCAGAGGTTGATAATCTCATGGCTTCTGTGGGTCAGGGATGAAGTAACAGCTTTGTTGGTTAGTTCTAGTTCTAGGTCTCTTATGAGGTTGAATTAAAGACATAGACAGGGCTGCTGTCTTCTGAAGACTTCACCAAGGCAAGGGGATTCACTTTCAGCATAGCTCACTCATGTGGCTGCTGAAAGGGTCCTGGCCACATGAACCTCCCCACAGAGCTGCTTGAGTGTCCTCATGATATGGTAGCTGCTTCCCCCAGAGTGACTGATCCAAGAGAGAGGAAGATGGAAGCTTTAATGTCTTTTCTGACATAACCTTGGAAGTCGCAAACATCATTTCTGCAATATTCCACTGATAGTACAGGTCAGTCCTACTCAGTGCAGAAGGAGGTTACGCAGGATGTGATCGTTCGGGTTGGCTGCCACACCTGTGAGGGAGGCAGTGGTGTTCTTAAGTATTGTTAAATGTCTGATGGGAACTCTTTCCCCCACGGAGGCCTTTCGGTGTTCAGGATATGATGGCATCTTTGAAGCACCAAAAAATACCCCTTCTAACAACTTGTGCCTGAAAGAGTTTTTTTTTTTTTTTCAAAGCTTGCAGAGAGCTTCTTAAATAAACTCGTGAAATGACTAAACTAATTTGCTGGTCTATAATTTCCTGGCACATCTGGAGATTTCCTAATAAATACTAGCTTCAGGCTGGCACTTTGCCAGCATTACAGCCCTCACCAGAGTGACATACAAAGGAGGAGGAAAGCATCTTGGAGGGTTGGAAAGGTTGGTACATCACAGGGGAGAAAGTGCTGGACCTGAAGGCTGGATGTTTGGGTTTGGGAGCTGGCCTTGCCTCTTCCTTGCCATCATATTTCGAGCAAAACACTTTCTTTGTGCTTTTGTTTCTCCCTCTGGGAAAAGTGGTGATAATGGTGATAACCCTGGTCTTCTTTGACTCACGGGACAATTACTTGTTTTGAATGAGCTGCTGTAGCATTTATAAAAGGATGATCCATGGGACATTTGCTCCATGGGCTGTTAACTCTGAAAGGGGTTCTGTGCTGAAGTGAGCATGGAAAACTGTTAAAATACAATCATTTCCTGCCTTCCTTGACTGCAGGCTAGGCTAAATTCATAGGCATGCAGCCCCTCAGGGCTCCGTGCTCAGAAGGGCCCTACACATGGGCTTTATGCCCTTCAGTTATTGGCTTGAATTTCTTAATAATTTTATCTTTGAAGTTGTGTTTTGTGAATAAAGTTTGATGAAAAAATAGAGCAGATGCTAGGTTCCTAGAGTCTCAGCTTACAGCTGTACCCTCTTTACTGCCTCCCTAGGGTGGGTCCTTAGCTGTCTAGTCCCCTTCCCTGGTGTCTAGGCCTCACCAACTCCCTTTTCTTTGCCCTTCCCAGAGACCATGCCACGGGGCACCAGACCATGGAACTCAGGGACATTGTATGTGGGAGTGGGGGGCATTCTGCTGTCACCCTTTGCCTCCCACCGGGACCAGTGTCCACCTCACAGTATCTCAGGGCAGGACAATGTGGCAGCTATCCCAATGGTGGACCAGCAGTGTCCTGACATGTTTGTCAGGCAACTCAGTGGGGGCCTCTCAACTGCCTCTGACCTAGACTACCAAGGAGTTTGCATTCCTTTGGGGATTACCCATCTGCTGTGGGTTGGGGTGCCAATTAGGTCGGCTTCCCCACCACCAGTCAGGGCCATGCATTCTTACTTTGCATTGGGTCCCACAGGACTTCTCAGCTCTTTTAATACAAAAGCCACTAAAGTGTAGTTGTTCAGAGTGCAGACTTGGAAGCTGGACTGCCTAGGTATGGGTCATGGCTTCACACTATGCCAGTATTGTCAGCTTGGCCCATTTACCTAACCTTACTGTGCCTGTCTCCTCATCTCTAAAATAATGGTCGTGTAGCTCCTACCTCATAGGTTGTCATGAGGATTAAATGAGTTGGTACTTGCAAGCCATCTAGACTAGTGCTCATCACGTATTGGGTATTAGCTGACATAATTTAATGCTTGTTTCTCCCAGAGGTCCGCAGTGTTTCTGGAGCAGGCAGGTTATCTGTACCATCCACTCTATAATCCTGGTACCCAGCAACATGCCCAGAACAGACTCAAGGAGTACTTGTTGAACGAGTGAAGCTACAAGAGTAGCTTCCCGCAGGATACCCAGCCCATTCCCCTTTTTTTCCAGAGAATCGTACAGAATCATTTTTCTGTAGACTGCTCAGTTAGGAAATGCTAAGTGTGTCTCTATTAAAGGAAGCGCCCACAGGTGCAGGGAACAATTGTAAACACAGCTCTTGGCAAGGTCCTTCCCCTTCCATTACATTCTTTTAGGTTCAGCATCTTGTCTCTGCTCCTTCAGGGTCTCCTGACCTTGGGGATGGAGCACAGAAACTCTGGCCCACCTTCTCCCCGGGCCCATCTATTCTGCTAGGAACATTCTCCTTTCCAGCAGGCCAAGCAGGGCATGGTAACTCATTCCTCCTCCTCAACCTCACAGTCCTTAACTGGGCCCACATGACACCCTGCTTTGGTTCCTTTTCTTCACAAAGTCCTCACTTGTCAGTTGACAGATTCTCAACTGTTGTGAGCACACTTTTCAATTTGTGCTCTTCCAAAGATGTCCCAACCGGGTTTCTGCTCTTTCTAAAGCTATTTATTTTATGAGTTCCAAATAATTTTTTTCACTTGCCATGATTCTTCTCCACCTCTACTCCGCAGCTTTTTCCCCAGGGCTTTCATTTTCTTTTTTTTGGCCCTGAATCCATACATCTATGTGAGGACATTTTAATAAAGCTTGATTTAGCTACAGGGAGACCTACCATCTTAATGAGGGTTTCTTCAAAAGCTGGCTTTGAGATCAGGGCTTGGATGTAACCGTTTATTTGGGAAGTGATCAAGGAAGCAGGGGTGAGGGAGAGTGAGAAGGGAAAGAAAGAAGAGCTAAGAATGATGTCTTATTTTTTGGTTACCCACTGGGTAATGTGCAGGGAATGTAGACATGGAATGTACCTTTGCATTGTCCCACTGGAGGGTGGGGAGGCTGGGGCATTTACCCACTGACTGCCACCCCCTACTGTTGGAGGGTTGCCCCTCGGGAAAGTAACTTCCCTGAACTTCTCTTTATGCTTATGCAACTACGTGGTCATTCCTGGCTTTGGAGAAATGTCCTGCTAGTTCTCGAAGTGGGATTTTGAAAACATCCTCTGAATTCTCCATCAGAGTTCCTGTGACTGGTGCACACAGATATTTGCTATGGCTAGTTACACATCCACGATCCCTGGAGTTGAGATTGTTTCTTGGGGTGTGAATTCCTTCACTTCTTCAGTTTCTTTATAAGCCTCTGATTATGAAGGTGCTTTGATGCCTTAAGGCAGGCTCCAGGGAGTTGACATCCTAATGAAAGGGACTGTTGGGTTCCCAAAAAGAAAGGGACTTTAGGCCAGCAGTTCTACAATGTGTTTTCATCTCCGGGAACAATTTGTCAGGAGGAAGAAGGTATTGATGTTTCCAGATTAGATGAAGGAGAGCATCTACCTCTGACTTCTGGGGCCCATGACTGCATTTGGTGGTATCTTAATTGCAAAACTAGTGCAAGGCATGCTTTGGAAATTGCTTTGGGGCTTTGAATGCAAGGATTAGCATATCCTTCTAGGTAATTTTCTACTCTGGCATTCTTTTTATTCAGGATCCTGTTGTCCTCATTGAGAGCTGATAACAGCTAACATGTTTTGAGCACTTCCTCTGTACAGGCACGTGAAAAGCACTCTACATGCATTAGTTTATTTAATTGCCGTCTTTTATGGAGGCACAGTGAAGTTAAGTGACTTGCCCAAGGTCACATAGCTAGAAAGTGGGCAAGCTAGAATTTGAAGCTGTGCAGTCTGACTCCAGAGCCCACATTCTTAAACGAGGCAATTGTAAACCAGGTAAGAGATAGCCAGTTTTCCCCCAAATTCATATTCTTGGCTTTCCATGATGTAGGACTAAGTAGTGTGCTCAGTCACTGCAGCACACAGCTAAAAACATTTTCATTGCTCTAAGAAATGAACACTGAACTACAGCGCCCCCTGGATTACAGAGCTAGGGTCAAGCTGACCCGCAGCAATTTAAGAAAACTTACTGGGCACCCACTATGTGAGAAGCACTCTGCCCGGGACTGGGGATTAAAAGTAGCTTATATATAACTTCTACCTTGCAGGAATTCCTGTGAAGTCAGGAGAGACACAGCCAAAAGGGTGTCAGTATAAAGAGAGCAGAGCTGTGGTAGAGGGTGTGAGCCCTGTAGGGGGAGTTTCACAAGATCAGGAAAGGTTTCATCTTCTTCACCTTAATGTCACCTTGAGGTCCCTTGCTTGACTAAGTGCCATGATTTTCTTTGGTCCTTCTGCCTACTGAAATGTATGTGTCTTCCTTTCTCTTCTCTCAGATGGCCACCTATCTAATCTCAGAGCCTCATTTAAAATCAGGGGTTAATGACTCCTGAATTTTTACAAGGTTTCAGTATTGTAAACCAGGAATCACAAAAATGAGCATTTAAGGGTCAGTCAGATAATGTCAATGAACTAAGCAGGCCAGTATTTTCACATTATACAGGCTTGAGTGAGATATACTCTCACTTATTTTTTTCTGAAATACATCATCTTCTGGAACTATCTTTCCCTTTTCTTTTCAGTTTTAATAAAAATCGAATACAAATAAATATTTCTCTAAGGAGAAAAATGATAGTGCAGCATCACGATAAATGCTAACTGTCACATGGAAAACTAAGGGGACTTGTGACATAGGCTGCCCCAGAAGCAGACTCTGAGTGTAGAATTTGAGTGCAAGAAGTAGTTTATTTGGAAGGTGATCCTGGAAAATATTGTAAGGGCACTGGGTACCGGGACAGGGAAGGGAAGGCAGCCAGTCAATAAAGAGTGCATTATGGGACAAGTTATCATTGTGAACAGCTGGGACTCAAACTCTGGGAGCCAGTTAAAAGATGCCCTTCAATTATTCTATATGAGGAATGTCATACATCAGCTTCTATCTGTTGGTTGGTGGCTGTTGGGGTGTTAGTACTTAAATTCTCTGGCCCAGCTGGCTAAGCAGGCTCCAGGAGGGTAAAGAAAGATCCCAAGCTAAGGAATGCAGGTTCTGGGGCTTGAAAGTCAAGCCTTTGGACCCCCAAATGGGAAGAACCTAAGGTACAACAGCATCTGCCACAAGCATTGACCATGATGAACTGAAGCATACTTATGCGTGAATTTTGCCAAGCAAGAATGTGAGCCCAGGGTTGCTAGACTTTGGGATTTCTCAAAAGTGGTTGGATATTTGTGAAGTTTCTCAAGTTGTAAATGTTGATTACAAATCAAAAAATTTTTAAATATCCTATAGGAGACAACTGAAACATGTCTGTGGGTTGGATCAGGTTTATTTGTTTGTTTGTTTTAGAAATCTTACAAAATATATTTTTTATTATATATATGCTTGATATATACACATGATCTAATAAAATATCAGAAGAGACAGCTTAGCATCTGAATTAAAAAGAAGTATACCATAACAATCAAAGTGTTTCTGATACCTGTTTTTTCTTCTTAAAAAAGAAGAAATACTGTAATACTGGCTTGGTGTTGATAAATTTCTTTAGCTTATTTTTGTCTGGGAAGCCCTTTATTTGTTCTTTGACTCTAAATGATAGCTTTGATGGATAAAGTATTCTTGGTTGTAGATCCTGGGTTTTCAACACTTTGAACATTTTGTGCCAAGATCTTCTGTCTTGCAAAATTTCTTTTGAGAAATTGGCTGTCAGTCTTATGGGAGCTCCCTTGTAGGTAACTAACTGCTTTTATGATTCTCTTTGTATTTAAACTTCAGCATTTTTATTACGATGTGTCTTGGTGTGGGCCTCCTTGGGTTCATTTCTTGGGAGACTCTCTGTGCTTCCCAGGGTTGTACGTCTATTTCCTCCACCAGGTTAGGTAAGTTTCCCATCATCATTTTTTCAAATATATATTTAACTTCTTGTTCTCCCTCTTCAGGTACCCTTATCACATGGATGTTATTACCCTTAATTTTGTCCCATAGGCTTCTTCAATTATTATATTCTCAGTTACTTTTTTCTTGTCATTCTGATTGGGTGTCTTTGGCTTCCCCATCCTCTGTATCAGTATTATGATCCTCTTCTTTCTCCATTCTGTTGATTCCCTCTAACATCATCTTTATCTCAGATAATGTAGTTTTCATTTTTGACTGGTTTCATCATTTCCATTTCCACTTTTATGTTTTTTACCTCTGTTAAAGTTCTCATTGAGTTCATCTACACTTCTCTTAATTTTTTTGAGCATCTTTATAACAGTGTTTCAAACTCTGCAAATGTGAGATTGCTTGACTTCATTTTCCCTTTATTTACGTTCTGTTCTTTTATATGGTTTCTGCTTGTCTTCCCATTTTGGCTGCCTTTCTGAGTCTATTTCTATGTACTAAGCAAAGCTCCTAAGTCTCTCGGTCTTATGAACGTGGTTTTGTGAAGTAGGTGTCCAGTAGCACAGTCCTGAGAGGGGTTCAGCTGCAGGCCAAGTTTAGCCCCAGCCTGTGTCCATCTGGGACCACCTGTTAAAATTCAGCAAACAATTCACAGATGCTGTGCTTATAGTTGCTGCAAGAAGCCAGGCCAGAAACCTTGATCAGCTGCCACCAGTGTGAGTCTTGGCGTTGCTCAGCAAGTGGCCCAGGACTTGCTGAGGACACAAGTTGATGAGGCTTGAATGGGGTCATGAGTTGGGGGAGGAGGAGTTTCAGGGAATCCTCTGAGAAGAATAACCTCTGTTTTCCAGTTTGATGATGTCTCAGCTATGGCGGCATTGTGTTGGCACACTGGGAGCGGGGAGGGCTCAACGGAGAAGCAATGGCTACCACCGGCACTTCTGCCCAGTAGAAAGCCTTGCCTCTCTCTGGCCCTCACTCTGACAACTCGGTGTCCCCGTGTAAGTCCCTGGCGTCCTTCAAGCAACTGACCTGGTGCTGCTGCTCAGATGAGCAGTTCTATCTCATGAAAATCCAGTTGAGGACACGGTCCCTTGAAGAGGCGTCTGTAGCTGCTGACTGCTGCTGCAACAGCCTCTGTCCCACTCAGCCACTGGGGACTAGGCAGTCTTTTGTCTTTGCACTCTCTTACCTCTGACTGTTACAGGGTGATTTCTTATTTTTCTGCCTAGTTATAGGGCTTCTGTTCACCTGGACCCCCAGGCAACTCTGCTTACTTTGTGTTTTCATCTCCACTTTGATGTGGTTACTAGAGGGAATAAACAAAGCTTCTATCATCTATGTCATTTTGTCCCGTTCCTGGGATTAGGTTTACAAATAGCCAGATTATGAAACCTGAGCTGTCTTAAAGGCTGATCTTGGCTCCAGACCATTCTTGCTCAAGGCAAGCTCCAAAGATGAAGTCTGAAAATAGAAGATGGACATATTAACTAAGGAATAGATTAAATTGATGTAATAAAGAGACGCTTCCAATATAATGTTGGTAACCAGATAGAAGTGGGTTTCTTTCTCATGTAACAGTCTGAAGGTATGTGGATGGTCCAGGACAGCTCTGCAACATGAGGTTGTCTAGGGACCCAGACTGCTTCTCTTTTGTAGCTCAGAGTATTGTCTTTCTCCATGTGGTCACAACAGGCTCACCTGCTCCCTGTCCACATTCCAGCCAGTAGGGCAAGGGAAAGAGAAGCTCAGTCAGTCCCAGTAATTACACAGTTCACTTCCTCTCACATCCTATTGAAAACTTAGTCACATTGTTATGTCTAGCTGCAAAGGATGCTAGAAAATGTCCTTTCTCTCCACCTCTTCTCCTCACTCTCTCTCTCTTTCTCTCATTAGCCACATGTTCAGCTTAAACTTAATGTGTGTATGAAAATTATATTATCATAGAATTAGGAATGGGCTGATACTAGGGGATAATCAGAAGCCTCTGCCACAATGAAGGAAGGGTCTGGAAAGAGGATGAGATTCAACCTAAAGCAGGATGTACTTGAGAAATATTTTTTCTCCTGAGAATAAAGAAAGTCTGGCTTTCCTCATTAGCTCTTATTATGTTTAATTTGTCAGCCATAACACTCGTTTCAGAAAACTAGATAGGATAGCAGACCAAACCTGAAAAAAGTCACTGTGAAAGAAGTAAACATAATGAGCACCTACTAGACACAATTTACTTTCACACATGTGATATCATGTAATCTTTATAATCATCATGTGAAGTAGGTATTACTATTCTCCCATTCAAAATAAAAATTGAGAGCCAGAGAAACAGGTCGATATTCAGATTCTCTAATGAGGCTTAGGGCAATCAGTACTGAACAATCAGAGCTTCTGTACAGGTTTGTCCCATCAGAGAAGCGAAGAACCTTGGTCAGGATTTGAAACAGGGCCCCTATGTCAGCCAAACTCACATTCTTTTCACTGCAGTCTGGTTTCCTTATACCAGCTGCTCCCCCAGAGACAGTGATGTCAAATCCACTGGGTTGTTGAGAGGGATAAACAAAGCATGATGAATGAATCTTCTCTCCTAATATGAATGCCTTACTGTTGTTATTTTTTCTGCCCTGACAGAGTATTTAGAGCCTCTATTGTTGCTCTGATTCTCTCTGGTGAATTGATGAAAATGAGAACTCCTAGCCCTGGTGGAAAGTTACAACTGCGATTTGAGTTAATAAAGAGTTAAAGATTCAGCAAGTGGCACTTGGCTTTACTAGTAACCTGGACAGAGCCATTAATTCTCCTGTAATTAATTGGCTTGTTCTGTGACACACTGTTGCCCCAGAAATACTCATATGGGTGTAGCCCACATTAAACAAGCCCACTCTATGAAAACTGAGACTTGTTAAAAAGATGAATGGGAAGGTAATTATTTAATTAATCACAAAAGACCTTGTTTTGCAAAGTGGGGTTTCTGTAATAGCTAGTTTTGAAATAACTCTGAAAATTTGATTCTGGAAGAAAGAGAGGATACAAAAATATGTCATTTTTCTCCTGGGAATGTTCTAGAATGGGTCAAGTTTCAAGAACTCTGTAATGATGTGCCAGAAAGAACTTGTGAGATCTGAATTGGGTTGGGGTGGTTTGTGATGGAGACATTTCAGGTGCCTGCCAAGCCCTGTCTCTCCTCTGAGAAGCTAGTTATTCACAGCCACACTGGAAACAGAGGTAGGTCTAAGTAGCCATGACTATGCCAAGTGATCCCCATGGCCCACTCCTTACCATTGACTGGATCAAACATAAACTCCTGACCCAGGCTTCAATCTGTAGGCGCAACTTCTGTCTTTCAAACACGTGAAGTAGAGGCACATAGCTCCAGTCAGATAGCTCATTATCTGAACTAAGAGATCATGTATATTCAGGTTATGTCAGTGATGAATGCCACATGCACTCCCTTTATAAGTCAGGGAGAACTTCAGTCTATAGATGGGAAAAAGGGAACAATCTGACAATTAAGCTGTGGCAGGGCCTGTCTAATTTGATTTCCTATTTCTGGGTTTTCATGGGATTGCCCATTGTGTCCTCAGAATAAGCATGTTCAAGGTCCCCATTGAGTGAGGATTCCAAACTAGTCCCAGCTTATCCACTTTGGTTAGAAGTGAGACATCCTTTTTACGACACCATCCGCTCTCAGTGGGTTCAGTGGTATCTGTGGGCCCCTCTGTTCTGGAGAACTTTGTCTTGGCCGTTGGATAGGGGAAGGGTGTTATCTATGGTATACTTCACTGCAAACTGAAAGATTGATGGAGTTTGGTGACTTTTTTCCGTTAAAAGAGATGCCTTAATGTCATCTCAAAGAACTCTCAGAGCCTTCGAACAAAGCTGGTGGAGGCTGTGATCTTCATTCTCCCACTGAGCTGCTCTGAGTATAAGTCATCTTTGTTTTGTTTCTCCATGGAGTAACCAACTTAATTTTTGCTGAGTTAGATTGAGAATGAAAATAGGAAAGAAGTCCTCAGGATGAAACAAAGAAATTTAGTGAGTAAAGAAAAGTAGGGTGAACCAACCATTAATGTCTCAAATGTTACCTTGCCCCACTAGCTTTAGTTAATTTCTTTTCCTTGCAACTGAATATGGCATGCAACATTCCCACACAATCATCTGTCCCTTGCTCATCCCTCTTGTCCCTTGTGAATTACTATAAGAAATAGAAACTCTATCTGGTTACCTAGGAGTCTTGGGAACATCATATCCAGATTTACTGTGTGGCCCAATCAAAATTCATCGTGCCTTGGGATTTAGCACTTGTCCTTTGTATAGTTATAGGTCTTTATAGATACACCAATTTGCATTCCAATATCATGAGAGTTTTTTATAAAAGGGGCTGGCCATCCCTTTGACCTCTTTACCTGATAACTTCTTTCTTGTTAATCCCTCCTGGCTGAACAACCTCTACCTGCCAGTCCTTTCTCCTTTAGTTAAAAGTACTCATTATGTGGGCTTTGTTGGTACTTTCTATATTCCAGCTACTGTGCTAAATGATTTACAGATATAATGCTGTTCAATTGTCACAGAACCTTATGTGATAGCTATGAAGGACTACCCTCATTTTATAGATGGGGAAATCAAGAGGCTAAGTGATCCATCTGACTCTATTTACCACCCTGTTTTATTTGGCTTTACCTGGCTTTTTTGGCATAAAGTAAAATTTTCTGCCATCTTTTTCAGTGGCTGATGGGGAGAAGGTTCAGGTGTCTTGCCTGGCAGCAAGGCCTCCAGAATGTGGCTTTTTCTTTTCTCCTTCCCAGTCAGCACAGCTGCCAACCTGGAACAAAGCCCTTTCCAAGAAAGCCCAGGAGAAAAGCCAAATGTTGACTCACCTGCCAGACATGGGGATGCTGCAGCCAAAGTGCCTCGGTGCCTGTGCAGGAGGACTGGCAGAGCAGCTCCATGGGGGCAGCTTCAAAGAACCAGGACATCTTTCCCGAGTGCTTCAGGTTCCAGAGGCTAAATAGATTCAGATGAGCTTATCCCCTCCTGCTCCTGCTCCATCCTTCAGCTCTGAAAATTTCTGAAAGAGACTGTCTCCTTCACATTTACATTTGGGTGGCAGACAGAATTCTTAGAGAGTTACCCAGATTTTATGCCCTCACCCCCACCATGGTGCGCTCTCCTCACAGAGTTTCCAAGACTGAGAATATGATGGATTTTCTGCCATAATGAGGTTATGTTATGTGATATTGTTGACTTTAAGAAATGAAGATTATCTAGGTGGATTCGATCTAGTCACAAGAGCCCTTTAAAGGCACTTTTCTTGGTGTATGGCAGAAAGCAAGGGAGAGGTTTGAAGCAGGAGGATCTGACCCATCCTTTCTGGCTTGAAAATGGAGTGAGCCCTGTGGTAAGGAATGCAGGCAGTTTCTGGAAGTTAAGGATGGCCCTCAGCTCATAGCCAGCAAGGAAACAGGGACCCCAAGCCTACAACTGCAAGTAACTGAATTCTCCCAACAACCCACTGAGATTACAAGTGGGTTCTTCCTCAGATCCTCAAACAAAAACTCAGTTGACTGAGCACCTTGACTTTATCTCTGATACCCTGAGCAGAGAACCCAGGTGAATATGGTTGGACGGAAACCTACAAAACTACGAGCTAATGGGTTTTGTTTTAAGATGCTAAATTTGTGGTGATTTGTTATGCAGTAATAGAAAATGAATGTACCTTGGACACCTAATAGGCATCTGAAACCTAATATGTAATTCACTTCTGAAACCTACCATTCCCTGAACCTGCTCCTCACAGACTTCCCCATTTGGTCAGCCTTGACTTCTCTCTTTCTTGATCTATCAGCAAACTCTTCCAGCTCCTCCTTTGTAATATATCCAGACTTTGACCCTGTCTCACCACCCCTGTTGCTCCACAGCTCTGTAGTCATTATAGTGGAGTGGGGTCCAGGCACCTTCCAGGTAGGAAGGGAAGGCACTTCTGGATGGTGATTGCCTGCCCTCCTCTTCAGATGTTATACCCACCCCCTCAGGGAAACTGATAGATAAATTGAAACACAGGCCAAAGCAGAGGGTGGCAGAAGAGAGAGCTGGGCTTGAGAAGACTTTCACATTCCGGCCACCTTTGGCCTTGGGACCCCTCAGGCCAACTGCCTTGCACACTTTTGGCTAGAACACAGTCGTCACCTGGGAGGAGCTCTCAAGCCAGTTTTAGAACCAATTATGCCCAGGAGTCATGATATGGAATACCTTCTGGGGATTGGGATTTTATTTATTTAAAGTTTTGAGCTAAGAGTGAAAACTTATTGTTGATGTTAACTGGGAAATTCCTAGAAGGCCTAGAAGAACTCACAGGCAACCAGTCTCCCCAAGTGGTTAAGACTTACAGCTTTCGAGTCTGCCCGAATGTGAGTCTAGTCCATCTTCCCTAGCTAATTTTCCTGGGCCCTCAGCTTCCTCAGTGAGGATTAAATGAGTCAATTTTCTTTCTGTTCAAACATTTAGCGCAGTCCCCAGGGTACAGTAAGCTCTCATTAAATGGTGGCTGTTATGCTGATATTTTCTTTGTAATTCACTTCTAAAACTAAAACATAGATAACATGCTGTGTGTGCATGTGTGCACACATGCACCTTCATCTACATGGTAGGGACAGCTAGCTAACATTTGAGAGATCACAGACCCACATTCCAGAGAAGGTTATCATAAATGCTTAAAATATCTATCTTAGCATCCATGATTGTGTTATTCAGCATAATAGATTTCTAAAATGCTTTTTCATTGATAAAAATAATAGCATTCAAGAAAAGTGGATGACTAGAGACATTTCCTGGTGCATCTATCTTGCCTGAACTTTGCAAATGAATCAAGCAAGACTTGTTTATTCTTTTGGAACGGCACTAAACTCATCGTCCAACCAGTCCTGTGTCTATCAGATGTTAAAGGGTTGATTTTATTACCTGCCTGACTAGGTTAGCACTGACATCTGCCTCAGATGAACTTTTTAAGTAAGTGGCTAGGTGTTTAAAAGGACATATTGCTGAGGACATATGTCCTCAGGCTCAGAGAGTTGAATGGCTATGTATGTGTCTGCTTGTTAATAATTGTTTCCTCATTGGTGGAATTTGGTGTGAAGTGGATTTTCTTTGTACCATATCATCTGGCCAAGGTCAGAGAAAGAAATCTAGCCTTCATTGACTTCTAACTATTGGAGGATTGGGAAGCTACCATCAAGCACCTTATAATTTGAATAGCCAAATTGCGTAGGATAGCTTGTAACAATCGCTTTCAAATAGTTAAGAATTGAATCAAGGAATAACTGGTTTCCTCTAGCTAAGGAAAAATGTGTAATGACAAGAAGTCAGAAATTGTGAGAATAAACCTCTGTAATAGAATGTCCTGGGGTAGAATTCTGGTACTGTTTTAGATGCAAGTCAAACTCAGATGGGGTGTGTGTGTGTGTTTGAACAAAGGAGCAGGTTGCGGAAGGTAAGTGGAGAATTCAGGTACCATTTTTCTCCCAGAAAAACCCATGGAACTTTCCAGAAGTAGGGGCTGACTGGGATGAGTTAGAGTTTGGGCCTTAGACCAGAATTCAAATGCTCTTCTCTTTCAAAGGGATCTCTGGGAGAGTTTCTTAACTTCCATGCATCTGCTTCATCTACAAAGTGGATATAAGAATAGTTTCCTTTGAGTTGTAAATAATACAGATGGCCTTAAAATCACTTAGCAAAATGTCAGGCAGAGAGTGTGTCTTCAATAAATAGTGTCCTCCTGAATATTTACAGAATGTCAAGGGTTCTGAACATGGTACTGGTTACAGCAGCAAACAGGCATATGTTTCCTAGAGCTTACTATCTAGCAGTGATGATAAACTTTATGAAGCCATCTCAGGAGAGTCTCCTGGTGCGTCTGTTAAAAATACAGGTCCTGAGTGCTCTTCAGGTCTCCTGAAACAGAGAATCAGGGGGTGGGCCCGGAATCCATTTTTCTAAAGCTCCCCAGGTGACTCTGATGGGCAACCAGGTTTGGGAACCACTGATTTAAACACTCTAATTTTCTAGCAGAGGTTTGAGTTTGGCAAAACTTCAGTCTCCCTTAAAAGACTCCATGGTCTTGTGCCCATGTTCTTGGGAGGCACAGCCCACTTCATAGCCTGAACCACTCTACTGCAATGGAGGCAGGACACTTCGCCCATGTTTTGCTTATTTTATATACAGTGCTCATACATCATCAGAAACGTCAAAGGCCTTGCAGTGGATGGAACTAGCAGGCCATAACTCTAATTATGCAGTCTGAGGCTTCTAAACCTGAGTAAAGCCCTGCTCTTCGGACCAGCCTCTTAAAACAATGAAAATCTAGTCTCCATGTGACTTTGGAATCATTCATTCTTCCTACTCTCCTCCCTCCTTCGAATCAGTGTTGTGCTTTTATTTGCTTTGACGTATTAATTCCAGTCTTTTCCCTATGTACATGAATATGTACAGGTGTTATTTTTTTTCTCCACAAAATCAAGATAGAACTGTACACTGTTTTTCCACCTGCTCTTTTCATTTAATAACATGTTTTAAAGTAAAAAATTAACAATATTTTGTGATGCCATTAAATAATTCTCTATAACGGTGGTTTTTTTATTGGGTTGATAACAACCTCAGGGTTCCTAGGAGGTACCTGGTGGTTACCTGAGGTGGGGAATGCCTTGGGGCTGAAAGGGAGGCAAAATGGACAAGGCTCTGGGTCCCAGAACCCTATTTAGTCAGAGCAACTCCATTTGTACCTGGTTGTAACCAAAAGAGTCATGTAGGATTCCATCAAAAAAGATTTGGAGGCTTAACATATTTGAGAACTATTGCCCTAAGTCATCATTAAATTAAAAAAAAAACAACAAAAAACAAAAAAACTTTGTTTCTTTCCTTTGTTTTCAAAAATTTAAATGGAAATGAGTCTTTAAAAAATATAACACAAGGATTTGTTACTTGTTAAAAAAACAAATTTTATTATGTATTTTTAAAAAATAGACAAATGATATATGACCTTTTGTAAAAAGATCAATTACAGATTTTTTTACAGATTTACTCCCACTCCCAAATACCCAAGGAGGCTAGCACTACCCAACTCCAGAGGACTCTGTTCACAAATTATACCCTGTTAAGATGGATTTCTCATTCCAGACTCTTTTCTGCAGATGAATTGCCTTGGGTATGGGTGAAGCCAATCCTGAAAGTAGGATTTGCATACAAGTGTTTTATTTGGAAGATAAAGTGACCAACTATCTTGGTTTGTCTGGGACTGGGGTGTTTCCCAGAATGAGTTGGCCACTTTAGAATGAGAGGTGATGCCAGGAAGAATTGATAGAGGAGTAGGGAAATGAGATGGACAAGGGAGTGTAGTCAGTAATGAACAAGCTAGTCCTGTGGATAACTGGGACTTGGGCCTATGTGGGACCTCTGAGAATCACTACAGAACACCCTGAGTCACCCCACTCACAGGGCTTTTATCCACCAATGTGTTCCTCACTGGTTGATATGGGAGCACTACTGTGACTCCAGGTGCTCCCTGGAAAGGCCTGGGGCAGAGAGACATAGGAGCAGGAAGGCCTGGGAGCAGCAGCAGGGAACTACAGCATCTGCTATTGTAATAATTCTGTGCATATGTTTTTTAAAAATAATAATAGGATCACCCCACTTTTTGTTTACGGGCACCTTGATTTACATAAGGTGTCTAACGGAAAGCCTTATAGGCCACAAATCTAATACTGCAGTCACTTAAAGAAATCAGTCTTGGGACTGCCCCTTAGATTAATGTACAAGGCTCATGTAAATGACTAGCATTGGAACCAGATGAAATAATACTAATAAAATACCTCAGATGATTTCTCTGCTGAATTCAGCTCAAACTGTTAGCTGAACCATTAGAAGAAATTAATAAGGAAAGTCTGGTGATTCCAATTCATGCAGTGCTGTTGTCAGCCAGCTCCCCTCAGGAACACGTGTCAATCTCCAGTACTGATAGCCACTGGACAGCCTTGCAGCAGCTCCTGCCTGCCACAGGACTGCCCTGGTGCATGCTACCAAGTGTGGGAGTCTGCTTCCTCCCTGCTGCCCTGCATCATGCTCGGCAGCTTTTTGATTGTTCTGTATAAACAAAGGAGCAAGGAATAAATTCATTTGTAATGTCTCCATGGTTATTTGACACATTATTGCCTTTTTGAAGAATTCTTAGCAAAACTGGCTGTAGATTTGGCGATGACATTCATGTCTATGAAGGAAATGGATGGGATGACTCTTTTGGTGCAAAACAGTTTGCCAGGTGCAAACCCAAACCCTGATGTATCAAATTGGATACTGCTAAAAATTTGAATGTGATTGGCTTTTTGATGATATTGAAGAACCGCCATTAGTTTTATAAAGTTTTTAAAACAATACTGTGTTTTAAAAGAGAATTCTGAGCCCATAGGAGCACATGCTGATATTTATAGATGAAACGATACGATATCTGAGATTTTCTTCAAAATATATATGGGTAGAGATGGACAAAGCTGGATTGGCTATGAATTGAGGATAAGTGCGTGGGTGCTCCTGCTCCTGTTCCATCCACTTTTGTATATGTTTGAAGTTTCCATAATGCAAAAAAGAAAAACTATTTTTAGCATATTCTATTATGGGAGCAATATGTCTATACGTGAGACATGAGGCTAAGAGATATGCATGGCAAAACTCCATTCTAATCTATGTACTTCCCTCTGTAGAGTGGAAAACTCCTGTGTCACATTTACAAACAGATTTGTCAATACACAAAAAATTTTGTTAAAAAAAAGTGATAGCTGAGAACTGAATCTGCTTTTCTTTGTTTTCAAAGGCTACAATGAATGGATATGACTGGAGGGTAAACTCTGTAAGTTGTAGGAGAGTTATATGCCAGAGAATTCTACCCTATAGATAGTGGTGACGTATGTAGTGATGAGTGTGTGAGGCAAGGGTGGATGGGAATCGCAGAGTTATTGCAGAGCAGCTCAGAGGGTCTCAAACAGAACTGTCCAACAAAGGCTGGGTTAGGTGGAATTTTGAGATATTAACCATACACCACCCCCATAGCCCTCATTTGTGAAGCCAATTTGCCTGTATTGTCTAAGAAAAGACAGGATGCTACAGAATCCAGGGAATGAAAAAGGTTAAAGTTTTGGCATTTTGAATTTCAAAGCTATTGTCCATAAGAAGAAGATTTGATAAGTGAGAGTCATTGTTTTCCTTCCTCCGGTAGCCAAATAATGACAGTTAACTTTAGACAAGAATTTTTGATGTGCTAGGCACTGTTCTAAGCATTTTACAACTGTTTTCTCTTCTAATCCTCTAATAACCCTACAGGACAATTGATTTTATAGATAGGGAAACTGAGGCATAAACTGGTTAAGTAACTTGCTCAGAGTCACATAATTTAACTCAAGAGCCCATGTCCCTAGCCATTCTCTAGGTACATGAGGGAAGATCCCAGTATGAGATCAGCTGGATAGATATGGTTAACCAGGGAGTTTAGGTCGAAGAGAAAGTCTTAGGATAATGGGGAGAGGATAAACAGGGCATGGAAGCCTCAAAGAGACTGGAATCACCCCTGCTTTCCATGCTTTGGTACTCCTGAGGGCTTCCAGAACTTGAAATCAACCTGGGGAGAGTCAGAGGAATTCCTAAATGAGAGCAATTTAGTTTCTGTCACCTCCAGGACTATGGACCTGGCAAAGAAATTAATTTTAGGAGTCAGAAAAATGGAGAAATGTTCATACATGATTGAGTTTGCAGCCTGTAATTCTGCATGCATAACAGTGTGGTCAAGTTTCTGCTGTTGTGATTAATAAGGCATCCTGAAGGAGTCAGTGTCCCAGTGATAGTATTAGATTTTCAAGTCATACTACCCTGAGTTTGAACCCTGCCACTTAGTTGCTCTTTGTGGCCTTGAGATGAGCTTCAATTTCTTATCAGCAAAACAGGGATGAGAGTACTGCCCATGCGCACCATACGGGGTTGTGTAAGAATGAGTGAAATAATGCCAAACAAAATGTCATCTCAGTGCCTGGCACAGGGCTGCTCCTCAGTGCATTATAATCTGTTCTATTCAAGTGTCTCAATTTATTGGTAGGATAAGTAAGAAATGGCTTTATTGTTCCTAATAATTGTCCCCAACCCAGCTACATGACATTTTCCATGAGGAAACATGTCCTTGGTAAAAGTTCAGCTGGATTTTATAATTTACCAGTTCCTTTGCTAAAATCATCACTTTAGATGTTCAGGCTCTGGTCCTATTCATTTTAAAACTTCACTGTCGTATTCAATTGAAAGCCCTTTTCCTGCTCTTGCCCTGGTCAGTCTTGGCTGTGATTCCTGGGAGCAAGAACATTCTCTCATACAATTTGCCATCCATACCCCCAATTTGTATTGGCTCATATAGGAGGAGGGGCCACAGAAAGGAGAGGAAGTATAGCCCACATCTCCTGCCTGGATCTGGTAAGCTCACCCCCAAAGCTATTGTTGACAGCTTTGTGCAGCTGACCTTGCAAGGGAATCGTTCCCTATCATCTACCTGGGCAAAGTTGGTCTCTACCTGGATCTGGCCGCACCTTCTCGCTGACACCAGGTGAAGGATCCTTGTTCGTCTACTTTCCCTGGCCAACTCAAGGCCTCTGGGCATGTATGAAATCCAACTTTTGTACCTCCTGCAAACTAGGTACTTAGAGTGGGGGATCTCCTGGCCCCTTGTCTTCCTGGTGGACTCCACCAGGCTATCCTATCCCAATTATAGAGGACAGAGGAAAATCAGTATATCTTCCAACTAGAAAATAGAATTTCAGTCTCTTTTGCTTGCAGCTACCCCCAGCCACTATGAGATTTCTCTTTCCTGGCTTTGGAGGTGGGAGCACACTTCTTCATCAAGGGAAAAAAATAGAAAAGGAAAAGGCCTCTCTTCAAAAATGCTGCACTGCCCTAAAATGTGACTTTCTCTTTCCACAGTGGTGGCACTGCTGGTGGTGGTGGTGGTGGCAGTGGTTGCAGCAGCACTGGTGATGGTCGTGGAGATGCTGGTGATGGTAGTAGAGGTGGTGATGATGTTGGAGGTTATAATGGTGGTGGGGGTTGTGGTGTTAGAGGTGTTGGTGTTAGAGATGATGATGGTGGGAATGGTGGCAGTGGCATTGGAGGTGGTGGTAAGTGGAGATGGTGGTGGTGGTGGTGATATTGGAGGTGATGGTTATTGAGGTAGTAGAAGTGGTGGTGATGGTGGTGATGGTGGCGGAGGTGGAGGTGATAGTGATGATGATGGTGGTGATGGCAGTGGTATTTGTGGCGATGGTAGAGGAAGAAATGCTGGTGAAGGAGCTGGTAGAGATTATAGTAGTGGATGTGATGGCAGAAATGATGGTAATAGTAGAGATAGTGACTTTCTTAAATAATTACGCTAAAGAAAGGCCAGAAGGGAAGTGTTTGGTCCTTTTGGCTTCCAAAGGTTAGATCTCTGAACTTGTGAACATTAACATCCTTTGTCCTCCTCACCTTTGGGCCTTAGTAGTAATTTCAGAATGAGAGGAAAAACTCCTACAACCATCTCGTTACGTTCAGTATAGTGCTACTAATATAAACAGTCCTTTCATAGTTGTTTTAAATGTAGTACTGAAAATAAGGTATCTCTTATTGTTTCCTGAGCCAACAGAAGCTAAAAGTATAAGAACTAAGGTGTTAACTCTCTGTGAAAGTGTTAGATGTTAAAAAGAGTTCTTTATATTTGAAAACTTTGGAACTAAGGCCTCGACTGGGCCGGTCACAGCCTCTTCTTGTGGTGGATAAGAGATCTGTTCTGCTGGGGTGTAGGCTGTGATCCCTGAGAGAACACAGATAAATGATCAGAAAAAGGCTGAAACAAGACACCTGGCCTTTTCCACACCACAGTCTGGTCAACAGAGTGAAGTACGCTGGAGATGGTTGACCATATGTAGAGGGAATTCAAGGTTTTACTATTTACTAGCGTCTTGTGATAGATTACTTTCTTTCTATACAACTGGGACTTCCTATAGACTAGGGTTTCTTGACCTTGGCATTTTTGACATTTGAGGCCTGATAATTCTCTGATTTGGGGACTATTCTGTGCATTATAAGATAGTTAACAGCTTTCCTGGCCTCTATCATTATATACCAGTGTCAACTTCATTGCAATAATCCCGGATATCTCTAAATATCACCAAATGTCCCCCGGGGAAGCAGTAATTACCCCTAGTCGTGTATTTCTGCTGTAGACCCTACAAAAGCCAAGGTTGATCCTTCTCCTGGGAGGGTCTGGATATTGATTCAGGCCTGATATTTCTGAGCTGTGTATTCAAGTTGCATACCAAATTTGACTTACATCATATCTCTATTCCCCATTGTGTGGAGGAAGAAAGATAACCGTAACCAGGCTCCCTCCCACACCTGTCGCTGACTTCAAGTGGAAGAAAACTCAGCACTTCTCCCCTTATGTAACCGTGTGCCCAGTATGCATGCCCAGGCTCCTGACTTGGCAGTGTGCCACTATTGTTTAACCAGTGCATAAACGGTGCCGCCACCATGCCGAGGGGTGCCTTGCCATTGCTGGAGAACTGCCGCTCTGGGAGGTGGGCTGTGCCCTTGCTGGAATCAAGAGTTATGTCGCAGTTGCCAATGGCTCCCTTCATTTTCCTCCAACTGCCTGAGTCTCGTACCCCTTATCTCAGAACCTGAAATCTGCAGCAACACACCTATTCCTATAACTCATTTATACGTACTCCTTTTGAGCCTTCTTCCTGATGACATCTGTAGGGAAACTCCTTTTAAAGTTCAAACTCAGTTAATTCGGTATCTTTTCATTCTTTTTCCTTCCTTGTATTTATAAAAATTTTAGGGATTTAAATATTATCATGGCACTGAGAAGGGAGTAGTGAGAACCAGTTTCTGTTCTATGCCATATCTTCTGAAATATATAATCCTTCTGGATAGTTCCTTCATGGATCACCAGTAACTTCCATTGGTTCTATGAAACAATGGTCACATCTGTTCTTATTTGACTTTGTTTGATTCCTCCCTTGTCCTTTAACAACTTTGTTCTCCTGGCTTCTGTGACCCCCCTCCCCCCACCTAACTGCTGTTCCTTCTTTGCACTGTGGCTAAATCCTCCCCTCCCATCATCTCCAAATGTCAGAGCATCCTGGGGCTCAGTCTAGATCCCCAGCTTCAAATATCAAACTTTCCTCATGACTCTCCATACCCTTAGAGTAAACTGTCCATCTGACATTTCCACTTGGATATCCTATTGATGCCTCAAATGTAGCCTGGTTAAAACAACTCTTGTTCTCTCTTCCTCCCTGCTCCTGCTTCTCAATCTTCTCCATCTTAGAGAAGAGTGTATGCACCATCAGCTGTTTCCCAAGCCAAAGATCAAGCAGTTTTCCTTAGTAGGTCCCAACGCACACTCCATCTAGCAATACGTTCTTCTGATTCTATCTCCAAAACATAATATAAATCAGTTTACTGAATTTCCACTGCCACCATTTTGGTCCCGTTTGCCATCTTTTCTTGCTGGCATTCTCACAATAAGTCACCTAACCAATGTCTCCTTGCTTCCTCTTTTGCTCTTCCCACCTCACTATTTACTACACAACAGCTAGAATAAACTTTAAAAATATATAAATCAGATGATGTCACACTCCTTGAACCTTTTGATGGCACCTTTTTACACTTCAAATGAAATTCTGACTGTTTCCCCTGGTTGACAGGCCCCACCTGATCTAGCCCTTGCCAACCTTTCTGGCTTCATTCTCTACCACTCCCCTTTGCTCCACTTAATTTCAGTCACATTGACTGATTTAATGATCCACTGCAGCACAACAAACCATCCTGAAACTTACCGGCTTACAACAGCAACCATGAGTTATTTCTCACGATTCTGTGGACTGGCTGAACTAAACTGGGAGACTCATTTCTGTTCCACTACGGTGTCGGTTTGGGTTACTCATGTGGCTGTATGTGGTTATGATCTCTGCCAAGGCTGAAACTTCTCTCACATGACTGGTTTCTCAGCCGGGGCTTGGCCAGGCTTTCTCTCCAGTAGTATAGCTGGATCCCTTTACTTGTTGGCTCAGAGGTCCGAGAGAGTGAAATAGGAAATTGCCAGAATCCCAGGCCCAAAACTGAAACAATGTGAAAACATTCACGTTCTACTGATCAAAGCAAATAACAAGCTGCACCCAGCCTGAAGGGGAGGGAGATAGAGAAGTTGGTAATCTTGAATCCACAGCCCTGGCCCTCTTCCTATTACTTTCATGTGACAAATTCATTTCTCCCTTGGGTTCTTTGCACCTGCCTCTGCCCTTGGCATGGCAGTAGCCTTCCCTCTGACTGGGATAGCTGACACCTTATTATTCAAATTTCAGCTCATATACATCTCCTAAAGGTGATCATCCAATGAAGGAAGCCTTCAGTCACTATCATGTTACCCTTTTAAACGTTATCTTCAGAGTATTATCACTCTCTGACTTTAATTGCTTATAAGTTGTCTCTTTAAATTGTATCTTTAGCTCCTAGAACACCTGGCACAGAGGAGATAGAAGCCCCCAGTCAGTACATCTTGAATAAATGAATGCGAGAGGCCTCTCCCCGCTGTGGAAATGAGAAACCCATCCCTCTAATCACACAGGCCTGGGTTCTGCCCCTCTTCATGTGGTTGTGGGGGAAGTTATCTAACTTCTCTGTGCTTCAGGCTCTAGCACAGGGTGAAAATTACAAATCTCACCTCATCCTCATATGGGAAATGTAAAGACTGATGAGGATGATCAAACTTTTCAAAGCATTTGGCACTTGGGAAGCCCTCATTATTATTTTAATGCAAACTCCAATTGACTCCCTCCTCCTTCCTTTCCCTGAGTGCCAAAACCAGGAGAGAAAAATTCCATGTTAACTCTAGAAGGCAGGAATCACATTTCATTATATCCTTAAAATGCTTTCCCGTGGCTGCCCACGGCTCCAGCCAAGAGTAGATCCTTATCTTGTGTCTGGTAGTGGAGCTAGACTGGCCAAGGTCTGGAAGGAAGGGTTAGAAGGTCTTGATCCCACTCTCAGATTTCCACAGAAACTTTGCACTTCTGCTGCAAGGGCCATCAGACCTCTGACAACTTCCTTTCAGATTCACATCCCACCGAAAGCCTTACTGGACCCCAGCTTCCTTATTTTGATTAAATTGTTCAGTTCGTCCCATAAAGCCTTTTGAAACCACTGTATTCAATTTACCACCTAATTACTCTAACCTTGTTTGTTTAATAAAGCTTACCTAATGATTCTAATGATTTTTATGAATGAAACGTTAAGTGATTTTACTTTTCACTTTATAATTTGTGATTTTTATATTAATGTTTTATAATCTTGGGTTCTTAATCACAAAATCATAAGGAACTTAATTGATTTGAAAGTAACCACGTCCTGAAGTGTGTACATGTCAAATTGATTCAAATTGATCCAGTGAGTTTAAATAAAGCTTGGGCCAGAGAGCATGATGGCAGCTGATGGAAATTTTCCTAAAGCACTTGACTTGGGTGACTCAATTGTGCTGCCAACTCGGCACAGTCAATTATTGGATAAATACTTTTTTGTGTGTGTTTATCACAGACTGAAAAGATAGGACAATTTTTTTTAAGGTCTAGGAAAAGTGAGACAAGTATAAAATGTTCTGTTTATATTTCTTCTGGAAAGCTTTGGAGAGCTCATGTTTTGAAGGCAGGCCGGTTTGGGAAAAAATTATATATTTCTTATATATATGTGTACATCTGTATATATGTATATAAACACGTATTGTTATGTGTATGTCCATATATACGTGTGTGTGTGTCTGTGTGTGTTTTGTTTCAGAGCCTGGCAGCCAACATTACTCTCTCAAATTGAAAATGGTTGGAAATTAAGTACTGATAAATACAAGCACTGGCAAAACACAGAGTCATTTGGGATGAGTTTATTTTTTAAAAGTTTTTCTTAAGAATGATCGATCCAAGCACTTTTCCATAAAGAACTTTTTCGAGGCACATGAACTCACAGGAGAAATCCTCAGTTTTCCAGAAGAGCCTGAGCTCCATTATGCATTTCTGGCAAATGACAAGTCAGTTTAGTTCTAATTGGCTCTAATTGGCACTCCTTCGCCCCATAGGCTACATTCTTCTACCTGCCTTCCAGCAGTCCTCACAAAGGTGTGAAATCCTTTCCTGGCTTTGAAAAATATTAGACCTAATTTCCCAGTGGATCCCTGTAAATCAAATGGAACTGATTTCAGGGCACAGGGAAATGAGCCTGACTGCAGGAAAGATGCAATTCCCAGCACTCAGGGTTCCCTAAGGTCCCACTGTAAACAGTTATACTGAATTATCCTGTAATCTGATCTCTCCAAAACCATTTCCTCTGTAAGCAGTTTTGATGGTTTCTGCTTTTTTATCTCTAGTTCCCATTTCTTGCAAGTCAGTTGTTTTTCTTTACTCTCACTTTTCAAGAATCGTTGACAAATTGTCTCTTGGATGGGACTGTCTACAGACAGTCGCACACACCTCTGCTCATTGTCACTAGTCTCCCCAGAAAGGACACTGCATGGCTTCCCTACCCCTTGTGTGTCATACCTTGTTCCTTGCTACACACCCCTTGGAGGTGGTGTCCTTATATGCTTTAGTACCCCCTGTGTGCCCAGGGCTGAGCACAGCATTTGAAACAGAGCACTCGCTCAGAAAATACTTCTTAATTTTTTCTACTGAGATATACGAAGTATGTAAACCACAGATGATGTCTTAAAAGATTTTTACTCATGAAATTACCACCCCCATCAAGATATTGAACATTTCCAGCCACCACAGAAGGCTTCCTCATGCCCTAATTCAGCCATGCCTCAACTCTGCCCATTCTGGAAGTAACCACCATTCTGACTTTTACCACCAAATACTGATTTTTTCTGTTCTTTTCCATCACCTGTGGAATTATCTAATGTTTGGCCATGAAAATGCATCTCTCAGATCTCTGATTGAAGGAATTGACTGGCTGATTCTACTGAGCTCTAAATCCTTTACCTCATCTGTGAGAGGAGTGTCCTTTGTGCCTGGCAGGCTTATACCTGGGAGATAGGGAATACCTCTGATGGACAAGGACTTCATTGGCTCAAAGACTCCCTGTTGGCCTTGCAGAGCATTCTTAGAACTGCATTTTGATTTAAGACGTTTTCATTCAACCTTCCTTCCATCTCTCTGGATAGACCTACATCACAGTCTGATGGGTCCTAATCTTTCCTGGCTACCTCCCCGTTTTCCCTCAGGATTATTTCTCTCAATTATCTCTCAGACATTTTATCTTGGCCTCTTCTTCCTGGAGGACACAGACTAACACATATATCTTTTGCTCCCTGTAAGCTTCGTTTGCTCATCATTAGATCTGTGATTTTCATCCAAGTGGTTGCATGTAGCAGCAACTCGTCCTTTATCTATATTGCTATGTAGTATTCCATTATATGAGAATGCCTACAATTTTTTTAACTCCTTCAGACTTGATGGACATTTGGGTTGCTACCTATTTTTGGTATTATTATTAAAGTTTCTATGGATATACCTGGACTTTCTTTTGTTTCTTTGTAGTGGGATGATTAGTGGATGTTTAGTTTTAGTAGATACTTCAAAAATGGTTTTCCAAAGTAGTTGTACTAATTTACTTTTCCAAGCTCATAAAGTATTTACTGAATGAATGAACTCAGGCCAGAAGGGTATTTTTAAAGCTAACTTCACCCTAGGCACTCCCCTGACTACACACACACACACACACACACACACACACACACACACACACACACACACACAGCTTTTCCATGATGCCCCATTGTTATAATTTCCAAATTCTAAACTTACAAGTTGTGCAAGGCTCTACATGTTATAGCCTCTGTATGATTCTCCAGTCTCATTGCTCACCATAGCCAGCATCTTAGCACCCACCACCTACCTCCTGCCACCCACCACCAGCAACATATACTTCAGTTACATTTAGTCTCCCATTTTCAGGTAGGCCACAGTCTTTCTTCACTCCAGGTTGTTGCAAAAATTGAACTTTCTGCCTGAAACAGCTCATCACTGCTATACCCCATCCCTAATTTTGCCCAGTATATGAGTAAGAAATACTTTTGATTGCAAGTAATGTGGGAAAAAAATCGGATTCTAAGGAGCTCAAATAGCAGTTATTCCCCACCCCCACCCCCGCCGCATAACAAGTAATGTAGAGGTAGTTGGCAGCTTGCTGTGCTTCAGCAGCATAATGATGACAGATCTGGCTCTGTGCCATTTTATTTTGTCTCAGCCTTGCTACTTCCTGGCCATAAGATGGGTCCAGCTAGAGCATCCATATTCCAGGCAGGAAGAATGTGAAAGGGCTAAACTAGCCACTTCTGTCTCTTTCATAAGAAAAGTAAAACTTTTTTTCAGAAAAACCTTCAGCCAGCTTTGGTTGGAATTGTATTGGCTGAACTTGGTCACACAGAACCCTCGCACTTTAAGGGAGTCTGAGAAGCTACTCGCTCTTCAAGCCTCCATAGTGAAGGACAGTGAAGAAGAAATGGCTTAAAAATGGTTTAGAAATGCCTATTCAGTGACTACCCCCACTATCTTGCTCTTTGAGCTAAATCTGATTCACACTCCTGATCTCAGTTTAGCTGTTTCTTCTTCTTGGAAGCTGATCCCCACTGTTTTAAGACGAATTTAGATGTTTCATCATCAAATTAATCTCTCAGGTTTTCCCTGCTCTGAAATTTTTTTTCTGAACTTCACCTTGAAGTGTACATTAAATCAAGTGTTTTAAGAAGAAATAGGAAATTATATACAAGCCTACTCACAAAGTCAGCATTTTACCTGTTTTATTGTCAAGTTCATGTGCAACCACAAAGCCAAGAGGGCTTCTTGGGGGAGTTTTCCATCATTTCCCTCTATTGAATAAACTACCAGGAAAGTGTTAGTAAACCTGTCCTAACATTTGCACCTGTTAAATACTGGCTGATCAAATAGATACTCCCAGCCTTTTTGCTTTATTGCTACTTGAAAGCTTTGAAACCCCTTCTTTTGGGGCATTCTAGTTTAGCAGGTAATTCCTTGGACTCTGGACACAGAATATTGAGTTTTGATTCTAAGCTCCTTCCCTAGAAACTACACTCAGCATCTCAGCACTGTACTTATCAAACACAGTATATGACTTTAGGCAAATCACTCTTTGGGCCCAAGTTTCTACATCTGTAAAGTGAGGACAGTAACAGAACTTATCCAAAGGTCCACATTGGCTGCCCTGATTCTTTCTGAACCATCTCTCCATCTGTTGCCCTCACCAGCCCCCTCTCTCCTCTCTTCTTTAAACTTAGGGAAAGGCCTAATCCAATTCCTGCCTAAACCACTGACTTACATTTCCTTGGAGAATTTACAGTCAGGTGAGAGAGCTCAGACAAGCAGTGAAGTAACTAGAAAATAGTAGCCGGCTGGATTGCGTGCCTACTCTGTGCTTTGCATGTACGGGTATCCCCCACTTTTCGAAAGTTTGTGACACCATTTTGCTTTTACAAAAGACCTACATTGGTACCTGTATTTGATAATGTAAAGAAACCCGAAGACGATTTCACTTGAAGAAAGGTGAAAAATGAAAATAATGCGCAACGTTTGTTTTACAGTAGCCCTTACAGAGGCAGCATGCACCTTGCCAGCGGCCCCACCAAGCTCCCCTCGAGGGAACTACACTCAGCATCTCAGCATTAAGCCTCCAGAGCTTTGAACTGTGTCTGTGAGCATCTATGCTTTATCTCTATTTATTTTGTACATCATTAGGAAGATTGTTCAAAGTGATTGCTTTTTCACTTTCCACCATTTCGGCTTATGAAGGATTTCACAGGAAAGCTTTACTTTCAGAGAGTGTGGTAAACCTACATTAGCTCGTTGCTTGCTCACACTGGGTCATTTCATTTTTCTTTTTTTTATAGATGAAGAATCAGAGGCTTTGAGTGGTTTGTAAATTTAGAGTGTCTCAGCAAGGGATTAAGTGCAGGTGTGTCTCATTGAAAGCCGGAGCACCCAACCATCCCACTAAGCTGGTTTTATGACATAGAACAGGCTGCATAGCCCAGAGAGGTGCACCTTGTCCTGGAGTTCAGAGGTGGGAGAAGTCCCAACCAATTTTGGAGTTTCAAATAAACCTTCATATGAGACACATTTGGAGAGGTGAAAAAGATTTTTGTCATGTGGCTGGGAGAAGAGGTAGGAATAGCAAGACTTTTTAGATAAATAAAACAGCGAAAGCAAAGACACAGATTTCAAAAGCACAGGATATTTTGAGGGCAATCATGGAGGAGCACAGGCTCAGACCTTGACAAAACCTTGGTTCAAATCTCATCTCTGCCAATGACTAGCTCTGTGACCTTGGTTAAGTTGCTTAATCTCTCTGCACCTCAGTCTTGTTTGTAAAATGAGAACAAAAAGAGCACCTCCTTCCCTCGAAGTGGTTTGGGAGAATGAAATGATACTTGGGGTCTTGTATAGTGTACATGCTCAGTGTTCGCTGTGTTCAGTACAGTCCGCAGGCTGGTGGTCAGCAGTGTTACTTACTTTCCGAGGAAACAGCTTTTGGGGTTTCTCTGTGCTTTAGGTAAAAAATGTTGGAAGCGCTTATTTCTCTTGATTTTCTCTAGCGCAAATGATAGCATGAATCACACTTTATGCAGTCTCTTAGAGTCTTCCTTTTGCAACTTGCCCACATCAGCAAAATGCAGATGGAAACAGAAACATAAAAAAAAAAAAAAAATGGCACTTATCTAAGTACCTGATTACAAATATTTGGCGCCAGCAGATATTTCAGGCCCTTTCCTCAGGGAGAGACTTGGAAGTTGCTTTCTGGGAGAAATGACGCAAACTTAACGTCCAGCCACTGCTCTTTTCTAATAAGACCCCAAAGTCAGCCCCATAGGAGAGAAGGAAAGAAAGAAACATGGTGATTAAAAAAAAAACCTTTATATTTCTCTCTCTGTTGAGTCAGCTAGCAAGTGGTCAATAAACTGCTTTGGAGGGATCTGAGAACATCTCAGACCATCCTTTATAACTAGCATCGTGTTCATAAAAATCAATGCTAAATTTTGCCACCATTCTTAACCCGCACTCTGCTCCTGCTCCCATTTTTCCCTAGGAGATCTAAGAAGAATTTAATCCATATGGTTTTGATTCTCTCACTCATCAAAATGCAGTTTTTCAAGAGCCATTTGATCTCCAAGATGTTATATGAGTGTCTTTTTATATTTTATTTTATTTTTCCCTTAGAAGAGAAAAACCAATGGTTTGCCAAAAGAAAATGAGCTCCAAACCCTCAGGGTCTGAACTGGGTTCACACATTAATTCCAGGACAGCCAAGGATAATGTTGCTTAGTCAGAGGACTTGAATATTCTCAGAAGCTAGGTGAATTCAAGCAAATTTGGGGGGACGGGTTATTTTGCTTTCTTTTTGTGTGTGTGCACACATGTGCACACTGCTCACTCTTCAATCCTAATAACTGAATAATAATTATAATGTATTAAGTAGTCCTTGAGTTCCAAGCATTGGCTAAGTGATTTATGAGAATGCTCTGAGCCTTTATAATCACTCTTTGAGGGATGTACTCCCTCCCTCCTTCCTTCCTTGCCTCCATTCATTTATTCTGTCATTCATCTAATATTAATTGAGTATTAAGTGTCAGGCACTATTCTACGGTCTAGAGGCACAGTAGTGAGTGAGACACATTACATCACTGCATTTCTGGAGCACACATTTTAGTTCAGGTGCAATTAAGCAAGCAAATATGATAGTTTCAAGTAGTCATCAGGGTTATGAAGAAAATAAAACAGACAGAAGTGTCAGAACCACTTGACTTGTTTAATTTGCAAGGGTGGTCAGGAAAGGCTCACTGAGCCAAGGTCTGAAGAACACCATGGATTCAGTTACAAAGATGTGGGAATGGGGTTGTCCTGTAGACGGAAGGACAGAGACAAAGTCCCAAAGTGCAAACATGGAAGGCCAGTGCCCTGGGGCAGGAGAATGGACAAGGCAGAGTGGAGTTGACATGGTGGGAAGGAAAACTAGGTCAGGTGTGGAGGGTTTCGTGGACCATGGCAGAAGTCTCTGGAATTTAGGCAGGATTGGCTAGGACCCGATTCTGTGTTTACACCATTGCTCTGGGTGCTGGGTGGAGAAGAGATTGAAAGAGCCAAGGCAAAGAAAATGAAGCAAGGAAGCTATGACTAATCTCAGGGCGTGGGTCTCCCACCTCTACCAAATTCAGGAACCCAACAGACTCAGACAACTGCTTGAGGTAGGGCTCTCTGTGGTGGCTCCGTGGTGACACCTCAAAAACGGAGTATTCTGGACATGGAAGATATGTGTCTTAGTTAATGGTGATTCAGACAGATATGCCCTCAGAGAAATGGGAGAGAGGCAGTTGGATTTTGAATATTTTTTGCTGGTGGGCTGGCTCACTGGAGGAAAGGAAAGAAGGAATCAAGGAGGGCAGGCAGGTTAAGGCTCGAGCCAGCCAGGCAGCTCACGAGGAGGTCTTCAGAGGCCCAGATGAGTTGAATCACCTGGCTGGGATTCCATAGTAGGGGGCAGAGTGGAGACTTGAGCTCAGAGCCTCTTCTCTTAGATCTGATCTTTTAACAGAGCTTTCATAATTCATTGTATGCCCTTAGACCACCCCGAACACTCATGCTTGTGGGAACTCAGGACACTTTCCAGCTATCACTATGGTTTGTTAGGCCCTTTGGGTCTCTCTCCCTCTGCCTGTTGGTATAACTCCCTCATATGAATTCATAGATAATGTGGACTGAGTCTAGGCAGTTTTTATTTCACTTTTTTTTAAACAAGCAGAATAAGCATACTATTGCTTTTCTTTTTACTGATTTCATTTGCTTGTGCCTACTGTGCACACTGTAAGAGTTTACTAAATGCTATTGATTAATTAAATACACAAATGAGTACTGCTACTTTTATTTAATGGTCAAGAGCTTTAGAAAGCTTTCATTTGTTAATTCATCCAACATTTTTGAATTCCATTCCAGATGTTATGCAGCATGTTAGGGACTCAGAATGAACAAAGGCAAATCTCTGCTTTGAAACAGCTTCTAATCTTGACGGTGTGTGTGCATGTGTATAGAATATGAGGGACTGGTGTGTAAATCAATATTTCTATACACAAAAAAACACTCTGATGAAGATAATGTATGTGCAAAATATTGTGAGTAGATAATAGAGGAGAATATTTGCTCTTGGGGAAGTTGGAGAGGTGTTCATTTTATTAGGATGGCTTCAGGGAGAAGGCAACGTTACAATTCAGACTTGAGAGACAAGGAGACGAATTCTCTAGGAACCGAGTGGAAAACTGAAAATGATTGTATTGGGAGCCATGTTTTCTACCTTCATGCTCCTTTTCTGAGAAAGAAGGCTAGAGTAGTGAAAACTGCTGGGGCAGGGAGGAGATTACAAACATGTCCTCAGATTTTGCTGTGGCTTGGGAAACTTTGGGATTTCTGCAGCCAGTTTCTGGGCTGCAGAAGGTTTCAGGTCTATTTTACAGAAGATGGTATTGATGTGGTGGACAGGGGCTGTTTTTCCCTTGCATCTTTTCTCCATTCTTTGAGCAGAAGCCCAGATACTTTTCCAGATTATCCTTTGCCTAGACTCAGTCCACATATTGTAGGAAGGGCCAACCCCATCCCAGCCATTTAGCCAGAGTGACCTTTGGCCGCAGTGACCATATGATCCATGCCAGCCAATCAGCGCTCAAAAGACTCAATTCCAGAATTTTCATTTGAATTAGTGAAGAAATGGAATTCTGCTTTTCTGCTGGATTTGATGCTGGAAAGCTATGGTCCAAGGAGCTATTGGCAGTCTCTTTGCAACTACATGGAGCTTAGAATGAGGCCCGCATCAAGGAGTAGAGTCAAAATACATACAGGGAAGCTGGTTCCTGATGACATCTTTTGGGACCCGAATCAATTGATACCCAAGACAACCTTATCCTAGAGCATGAGCCAATAAATTTCCTTTTTAACTTTAACCAGTTTGAGTTAGATTTTTTTATAGCTTGTAGCAATAGAATCCCAACTAATACCATGGCCAATAATACTGTGAAATGTAATGACTCCAGGGAATCCTTTTCTTTTTCCCAAGAGAAGTCTTCAGATGCAAAGGAAGGATGCTAGAAAGTATTTCCAGTATGATGGCTAAGAATGCAATTGAGAGGGACAGAATATGGTTGCCCAGATTTTAGGTTATCCATGCTATTATCACTAATGCCAACCACTTTTTATGTCCCTGACAAGGATTTACTGCAGTGGTATATTTCAGTGAGAAAACTTTTATAATTTCAGCATACATTTTCGTTGGTGGTGGTGGGGACCTTTATGTGGTTTTCTTTTTATAACTCAAAAGTAATGATTCAAGTATTCACTGAATTAGAGACTAATTTGATTTTGAGGATCCTAAAGGTCACCTAGTTCAACCTCATTAATTCTCTCTGCTTCTTAAAGTAAAATGGAGGTGATCAGAATATGCATCTCAAAGGTGTGAGCCATGTCTGTTAAGCTCCTACATAGACTTGCCTATATTTCAACAGAAATACCTTATTTTGAATAGCTTGGGTAACAGAAGTTTACCCTCTCATTCTAGAGAATCCAAGTATTTTGTAGATATTTATAAAATTACATCTTTTAAATGTGTAAATGGTTTAATCTCTCCCTCTGGGCCTCAGTTTCCTCATCTGTAAAATGGAGGTAATAATAATATTTATCTCGTAAAGTAGCTGTTGAAGATAAAATATTAGGCCATGGTCCCTCCAAATTCACTCTTTACCCTCCTCCAGCATGTTGTGTCTGGGATGCTGACCTGAATGGTCTGTAGTCACAGGCAAAACTACTTTCTGGTTTCTGGAAGATTTTGGCCCATGGAAAACATAAGGTTGGAGAAGGAGGAGAGTGAAATTGGCTCACTCCTATAAGGTCAGCATAGGCTGGCTGTGTCCTGCTGTCAAAGGCTCTGGCTCCTGCCATGTGGCCTTCCCCACAGGATCTGGCAATCTCTCTGTCTCCTCATGGCTTCAGGCCAGGAGTCAGGGGTGATAGCCCTGTTACTGACCTCCAGGTGCTGCACTCTCCCTATAGTTTCTCTATATCTTGTCCATACCTTTTATAAATGGCCTCTCTATTATGCTCTCCTCAAAGCTTCCATTTGAGTGTGCTTTCTTCTTCTCCTGGCCCTCACTGATTCACTTGGAGGCAAGACCCAGGATAGAGCCTGGTACATAGCAAGTACTCCATACAGTTTTCTGCTGCTGTTGTTTTGTTATCCACAGAACAAAGAATGAAACACAAAATGAATGTGTGGTTTGACCATAGATTTTATTGTTCAAAGTCTTCTCTTTTTAATTAGATGATGTGGTTTTACTCTCGTGAATTAGAAGTGTCCTTGATGAATAACTGGCCCTCCCATCTAAGTACTGCTAGAAAGAATGACTTATGTATACAATCGCCAATCCCCAGTCATCACATTAGACTTTCAGTTTTTCAGTATCTTGACCTCCCTTTATTATAACCCTCAGGACTCTAAACTAGAACCCGGGAGGTTTCCCACTTATTCTAATCTACCTTAAGCAAACCAACAGTAATTAAAGCTTCCAGTAGGGTCCATGAATGTTATGGACTGATTTCCAACAAATTAATTCATTGAAGCCTTAGCCTTCAATGTAATGGTATTTGGATGTGAGGCCTTTAGGAGATAATTAGTTTTAGATGAGGTCATAAAGGCATGGCCCCCATGATGGGATTCATGTCCTTGTAAGGAAAAGAAGAAAGACCACAGCTCTTTCCCTCTTTACCATGTGAGGACACAGAGAGAAAGTTGCCATCTGGAAGCCAGAGAGAGAACCCTCACAAGAAATCAAATTGGCCAGCACCTTGATGTTGGACAGCTCAGCCTTCAGCACTGTGATAAAATAATATATGTTGTTCAAGCTGTGCAATCTATGGTACTTTGCTATAGCAGCCTGAGCTGACAAAACAATGTAAATACTTTATATGTGTAATGACAGCGTGAACTCTTCTGTTCTGAGAGCTCATTGTGGACCAGGCATTGGGTTAAGTGCTCTGTATGAATGGCCTCATTCAATTCCCACAATAACACTTATGGCTACTTGTATTAGGAATTATCTTCAGTTTCTTGATAGAGATCAGAAATAACAGTGATTTTAACAGATACTAATTTTTTTTACATATAAAAGAAGTCTGAAACTTGGCAGTGTGGGCCATGATCATCAGAGTCTGAGGCTCCTTCTGGCTTTTTTAGCTTGAGTTCCCTCTTCAAGTTTACCTCATGATCCAGTATGGCTGCTGTAGCTCTCACCATTATGTTTACATTCCTGACAATGAGGAAAATGGGAAAAGCCAAAATATTTAAGTGCCAGCTCTCTTTATAATTATGCTTTATAGTGATTTCCCAGAAACCCCACCCAAGAATTTTCACTTACATCTCATGGGCCAGAGATTGCTCCCATGGTTATACATAGCTACAAGGGAGGCTGGTGAAGGTAATCTTAACTGGGCTTACTGTAGCCCTCAGTAATGCCAAGACTCTGTTTCTAAGAAAGAAGGGGAAAATGACTATGAGGCAAGCCATCTCTGCTATAGTGCTGTTGTTATCCTCATTTTACCAATGAGGCAACTGAGGTCTGAGAGTCAGGTATCTTGCCCAAGACCAAACCAATGCTAAGACAGAACCAGCACTTGGTCAGAGGTATTAAGAATTGCCTTCAGTTTCTTTACCTCTACAATGCCCACTTTTTTTTTTTCACCTCTACCAGGAATGGTAAAGTTTGCCTAAGATGAAAGGCAGGAGACAAAGTAGACAGCTCCGTGCATGCTCAGATGCCTCCAGTGCTGCTATATGGACATCTGCTGAATGAGTCCAGAGTTCTAAATAAATCTGGTTTATGTCCAAAACTGACTTACAGAGGGTATTTGAGAGGGAACCCTTATGTAAATGGAGGACTGTCTTAAATTGTTAGCCTGTCTCTTTCCTGATAGACTGTAGGCTTTGAGGGGCATATCTTGTTCACAGTTGTATGCCCAGTAGCCAACACAGTGCCTTTCACACCGCAGGGACCAAATAGCATTTTTGATAAACAAAGGGAGTGAGTAGACTGATGAACTTATATATAATTAACAATCTTGAGAGCAAGTCATCTTATTTTTTCTTGATGGTAGTTACCACCAGCTGATTAATTGTGCTGAAACAGCCCCTATAAGAGATAAAATCTCTCTGAGAAAACCACCCATTGTCAATTGTGAGTCTAAGAGCATCTATCTGTGAGAATTAGCATTTGTATTCCCCATGAGAACTTTTTGTTTTTTGGTAGATTTCTGAATATCCTTTTTTTTTTTTTTCTGATTGGCTTATATAAAGTATGCTGAGGAATTATGTTAATGCTGGTATCTCTCCTACCACATCCTACTGAGGATTGAATCTATTTTTCAAAGACAAAACTGAGTTTTAATTTAGGGTCCTTGTGACATATTTTTTTTCAAGCACATGAAGGATGCTTCTGTGAAGGGAGAGGTCTTGGGAAATCTTTCACAGATGGCTACACTTAATGCTTGGGTGGAGTAACCCTCAGCATGCCAACTTTCAATTAGAAATAAATAAATGGAGACAGCTTTTCGGTGTGACAAACAGTCTGAAAGATCAACCTGGGGCCATAGACCTGGATTTCTACTGCTGCAGCTGAAAATTTTCATTTTTTTTTTTTTTTTAGCATTTTCTGAGCAGGTTTAATGTGCTAGGCTTAACCTTTAAGACCTTCTCTCCTCTCTGTCACTTCTTCCCTTACCCAGGTTTCAAGAATGCCACAAACCTGGAGGTAACTGTGGAGAATAGAATTCACATAAGTGGATTCTGAACAGAATATTCTAGATAGAAGTTTGGCTCTCTCGAGGTCAAATAATAGTCTTTTTTCCCCTCTGTGATTGTAATTCTGTTTGAAGCTAGGACAGATGTGGAAATTGTTTCCTCTTCCCACCGCATTCTAAGACACAGGTCACTTGGTTTGAACATGCTCTGAGGAAGGACACCTTGCCTTGCTGTTTTCCCATATTTTGATGTCTAAGGGGAAGGCCATTGCATAATTTTGAGATTCTTCTATTAGGGAACTGAATCAGTTAATTTTTGCTGCATAACAAACCATTCCAAAAGTTAGCTCACAATTTTTCAGGTCAGCAACTTGGGCTAGCTTCAGCTAGTTAGTCCTCTAGTCTGGGCTCAGCTTGGCTGATCCCAGAAGGGCATGGTCAGCTGGTGGATTGGCTTATAATGGTCTCAGCTAGAATGACTAGAAACATGCAGAATCTTATCATCTAGCAGGCTAGCCTGAACTTGCTCATGTGGTGGAAGTAGGATTCCAAGAGAAGTACAAAAGAGTGCAAAGACTCTTGAGGTCTAGACTCACAATTGGCATGTTATTTCCAGTATTCTGTTGGTTGAGGTAAATCAGAAGTCTAGCTCTAATCCTTAAAATGGAGAACTGGATTCCACCTCTTGATGGGAAAGACTACAGAGAATTTTGGTCATTTTTTGCAATATACAACAGGGTATGATTTTCCAAATGTGCTTTTCAAAGCCTAGAGTTTTTATGGAAAAACTTCAGAGGTTATGATAGGATCAAGATTCAAGTTTGGGCTCCCCTTCCCACTTTCAACAGGAGTAATTCACTTTTATCTTCATAATATATTGGAATTCAATTAATATCTCATTTAAACATAAGTTGTCGTGGTTAAAAAACATTGAATATAAATTAGTTAGAAGTAATTGTCAGAATCTCCACTGTCTCCTTCTACCCTCTGCGACTCATAGAATTGCCCTTCTTGCTTTCTGGTGAAAGAGAACTAGTACGAAGAAGGAGGAAGACACTGTCCTTAGCCATTCACTCATCATTTTCCCCACTGCCAATCCCCATGCAATCTCAGTGTCTAGTCTCTAAAAAGTAGGTGGAAGACAGTAATGAATGGTAAAACAGTTCATACCCTGAAGCCAGACTTTCAGGATTCAAAATCTACTTTCCTTAGTTAAAATGTAGCCTTAGGATAACTTCTCTAAGCACAATTTCTTTATAAAATGGGAATGAAGATAACAGTGCCTACATCATAAGGTTATTGCATGAATTGAGTAAGATAACATAATTTATATAGCATACAAATTTGTACTCAGCATGTTTACGATGATAATGATGATGTCTCCAAGTTTCCTTAAAATCCTAATATATTATGTATCTATGAGATCCTGGTTGGCAGTGATGTTTTTATACTCTAACTGAGAACTCAGTTTCCAGTTATTAGGTAATCTGGTTTGGGATTTTTGTTTCTAGGAATGCATTAAACAAAACAGAACAAATCTCTGCCTACAAGCCTGCCACCAAATGGTAAAATTCAATTGTTAAAGATTCAGAGAATGAGAGAGAGAGGGAGAGAGAGAGAGAGAGATGATGCATATGTGTGAATACGAAAGGGGATAGTTTGGGCAGGCCATTGGAAGAAAAGGAGACCAAGAAGTAAAAAGGTTGGTGCCTGGACACAGAGGGAGATGGGAGAAGAGCAAAGAGGCGCTGGGCCTACTTTCCTGCAGTGCCTGGAATTAAGGGTCTATATTTGTTGCACATGAAATGATAATGAATCCTCCAGCTTTGTCCATCATGATTTTCAAATGATTCAAGGTCACCACCCCCCACAGGCTATGCAGGAATATTCAAAACTACTATAGCTGCCATCTAACAGGCACTGAATAATGGAGATGCTGGGATTTTCTCAAACTCCCCAGGGGCATATAGCTTTGGTTTCTCAAAGGGGAGAGCCTGCCCCACCCCACACACTGACACTGAATAGACTGCTCAAGTTGGTCTTGACCAACAGGATCTGCCACAATCATTCAGCCACGGAGGCTTTCATTTTTCTAGGCCTTGACAGCCAGGCGCCAGCTTCCCAGGGTTGTGGGCATGATGGGAAAGGCAGGACAAAATGGTCACAGACTGATTCTTCAGATGCCACACACAGACTGAGGTACACTGAGGGGTGGTGATGCCTCATCTTGGGAGCCAGGAGAGCAACCTGGACCAGGGTTTTGCATGCCTCTGAAACCCAGAAAATATCTGGCTTTCTCAGGTAAGAGATAGTGGTGTTCCTGATTATTAGACAACTATCTATAGAGAAATATCCTACTCCTCTTTAAAACTTTTATTTGTTTGTTTGTTTGTTTGTTTGTTTTACCAAACATAAACCAGGGAGTCAGATTGACCATATTGGAAGGAGCCTTTGCTTTTTAGAAAAATTTGCTTAGAATTCTTTACCTGGAAAATCGCCTATAATATTTAAGAGTTTCACGTTTTCTTTCCTTTTTTTTTTTGAATATTTATCATTTTTATTAAACAAGCAATTGTGTGCATTATGGAAAAGTATGGGAAAAGACACTTTTGGTCGAGATGGCAGATTAGGTAAACACTGTACCCACCCCCTCCTACAATCACATCAAAATTACAATTAAATTACAGAATAATCATCATTAAGAATCACCTGAAGATGAGATAAACAGAAGTCCCATTACCAAGGATATAAAGAAGAAGCCATGTCAAGACTGGTAGGAGTGGTGGAGATATGGAAGGCAGGTCCCACACCCATGGTGTGGCAATTTAGAATCTAGAGGAATATCTGAGCTGTGGTGGTCCCCTTTGAGGATCTAGGGGTTCCAGACCCACACTGGGCTCCTGAACCCAGGGTTCTAGTACTGTAAAGAGAAGTCCCCATAACATCTGGCTGTGAAAAACAGTGGGGATTTTTTCCAGGTGAATAGAGAGCTGCTGAAGATGGAGGTATGCTCTTAAGGAGCCTTCACATGGACATGTTTGCTCACATACTCACTTATTCTAAGCTTGCAGGAGCAGCATCTCAGAAATGCCAGGAACATATGGGGATAAACTGAATTGATGAGCTTCAGGGCAAGGACTGGCGAGGCAGGGGGCAGGGCAGCTCTCTCTGGGAACAGAAGTGCTGGCAGGTGCCACTGCATGTTCATTGAACCCTCCCCAGACCCAACCAGCAGGCACAGGTGGGCACCAAATCTGAGCTCCCATTTAACCTGGCTAACATTATTTACCCCATCCCGGTGATTCCCTGAGAACCCACCCCACCCAATTTGCACATCGGCTAGAGCCTCTTCCAGCAGTTCCTCTGCAGAAGTGGCTTGCCTTGGCTCAAGCTGTGTACTTTTCCCAAATCTCTCAAAGGCCCACGAACCCTAAACAAGAAGTAGCTGGTCTTAGTGTGCCCTGTACCTATTGCTAGGTGGCCCTAAATATGGTCAAGTGGTGACTAATCTCAACTTGCATTGTAACTCCCACCAAGTGGCACAAAGCCTGGCATAAGCTTTGGTCAATGCTGACTTGGAATATAGCTTTAAGTGACCACAAGCCTAATATAAGTGGTAGCTGGCCTCAACTCATTTTGTGGTGCCCAAGAAAGGGTCCCAATTCTGGCACTAGTGGAAGCCAGCCTTCATTCACAGCTTAGCCTCTTCCAAGCACCCTCAAACCCAGCATAGGCAGTAAACAACCACAGATCACTTTGTAGCTCCCACCAGGTACTTCAAGCTGGGCATAAATGGAAGCTGACCCTGGCTTTCACTGGAGCCTCTATTAAGAGGCTCCAGAGCCAACATACCTAGTGGTCAGCTTCAGATCATACCAGAGCATTACTCAAGCATCTCTACAAATAACATACCTGAAAGATGAACTCAGCTAGCACCAAAGCCCTGATACAAAGGCTCCAACTCTATAAGATCAACCCTCCAAAAAAGCTCACCCACTGTAGTCATGCCCATCCCTCACAGCCAGTAAACCTAAAGGTGAGGACTGAAGGGCTAGGGCTCAGGGCAGCCGTCTCCAGGTAGTCAGTCCCACCCACTGTCATGCCAACAGCAATTAAGGTAGTACTCCAACTGAAGGGCACATACAAGTCAAACAAAGATTACCCCTGAAGGACCCAAAGGAACGTGGAAACTGTGCCACAGGGTCTCATAGGACATTTACTAAATAAGGCTGCTCTACCAAGACTGGGAGACATAGAACATCTACTTAATATGTAGAAACAATCAAAGGGAGTCAGCCAAAATGTCAATCCCAAGAGGAGAAAAAGGAAAATGTCTCGAATGAAAGAACAGGACAAAGCTTCAGAAAAAGAACTAAACAAAATGGAGACAAACTAGCTACTAGATACAGAGTTCAAAGCACTGGTTATAAGGATGCTCAATGAACATAGGAGTAGCATAAATGAACTCATTGAGAACCTCAACAAAGAGATAAAACCATAAAAAGGAACCAGTCAGAAATGAAGAATATAATAATTTAAGTAAAGAATACATTAAAAAGGAACAACAGATTAGATAAAGCAAAGGATTGAGTAAGTGATCTGGAAGACAATATAGGAAAAACATTCAATCTGAACAGCAAAAGGAAAAAAGAATCTAAAAAGTGAAAACAGTTTGAGGAACCTCTGGAACAACATCAAGCATACCACCATTCTCATCACATGGGTACCAGAAGGAATAGAGAGAAAGCAAGGAATTGAAAATCTATTTAAAGAAGTAATTATTGAAAACTTCTCTAACATGGTAAAGGAAATAGATATGCAAGTCCAGGAAGCACAGAAAATTCCAAATAAGATGAACACAAAGAAGCCCACACTAAGACACATCATAATTAACATGTCAAAGGTTAAGGACAAAGAGAGAATCTGAGAAGCAGCAAGAGAAAAGCAGTTTGTTGTTTACAAGGGCATGTCCATAAGACTGTCAGCTGACTTCTCAAAAGGAACTTTTTAGCACAAAATATTCAAAGTGATAAAAAGCAAAGATCTATGATCAAGATTGTTCTACCCAGCAAGACTATAATTTAGAATTAAAGGAGAGATAAAGAGATTCCCAGACAAGGTAAAGCTAAAGAAGTTCATCACCACTAAACCAGTATTACAAGAAATGTTAAAGAGACTTTACTAAATAGATAATAAAACACCAAAAAATGTGAATAAGAAAATATAGAAGAGAAAATAATGCTGACTGACAAAGGCAGACACTTAAAAAGCAGTGAATCAAACCAACTATAAAACTAGAGCAAAGGTTAAAAGACAAAAGTAGAAAGAGCATGTGTAATTACAAAAATTAATCAAAGGATACACAGAAACACACATTCTATGGCCATGCCACCCTGAACATGCCTGATCTCATTCAATCTCGGAAGCTAAACAGGGTCGGACCTGTTTAGTACTTGGATGGGAGACCATCTAGAAATATCAGGAGCTGTAGGTGTAACAAAAACAATAATAATAAAAATAAAAATAATAAAAGTGTAAAAAAATAAAAAAAGAAACACACACAAACAAAAGAATTGAAAAACAATGATAAAAACATAAACATGGAGGGGTAAGTAAAAATTATACTGATTTTAGAATGTAGGCAAACTAAGTGACCAAGAACCTAAAATAGACTGCTATAAACAGAGCCTGAAGTATATAAAACACATAGTAACCACAAACAAAAAATCTACAAGAGATAGACAAGAAATAAATAAAAAGGAATCTAAATACAACATGATGGAAATGTCACCAACATGCAAGAGAGCAAGAGAATAAAAAAGGAACAGGGAAGAACTATAAGAACCATTACAAAACAATTAACAAAGTGACAAAATCTACATACCTGTCAATAACTGCTTTTGCACTAAATGCACCAATCACAAGATGTAAGGTGGCTAAATGGATTGAAAAAACAAGACCCATATAGATGCTGTCTACAAGAAACACACTTCAAATAGACACACAGAGACTGAAAGTAAACAGATGGAAAAGATATTTCATGCAAATAGAAATGAAAAAAAGCTGGGGTAGCAATACCTACATCAAACAAAATAGATTTTAAAACAAAGAATATACCAAGAGACAAGGGTATTTCATAACTATAAAGAGATCAATCCAACTAGAGGACGTAACTCTCATAAACATCTACACATCCAATGTTAAGAGCATTAAAATATATAAAACAAATATTGATGGCCATAAAAAGAAATATCAATAGTAATACAGTAATAGTAGGGGAATTGAACAAGGAAACAGTGGCCTTAAATGACACATTAGATAAGATGAATTTAATTGATAATTTTAAAGCATTTAAAACCAAAGCATCAGGATATACATTGTTTTCAAGCACACATGGAGCATTTCCCAAGATATATGATGTGTTGTACATGGCTAAAGCAGTTCTAAGAGGAAAATTCATAACAATACAGGCCCCTCTCTCTCTCTCAAGAAACAAGAAAAATCTCAAATAAACAATCACCTAATAAATAAACTTTATACATAATGAAACTAGAAAAAGAACAGACAAAGCCCAAAATGAGTAGAAGAAAGGAAATAATAAAGATCAGAGCAAAAAGAAATGAAATGGAGTCTAACACAATACTAAACACAATACTAAAGATCAATTACCCCAGAACTGGTTCTTTGAAAAGATAAAGAAAATTATTAAACCTTTAACTAGACCCATCAAGAAAAAAGAGAGAGGGCCCAGGTAAATAAAATCAGAAATGAAAGAGAAGTAACAATCGACATTACAGAAATACAGAGGACTATAAAGAAATCCTTTGGACAATTATATGACAACAAATTGAACAACTTGGAAGAATTGAATAAATTCCTAGAAACATATAATTTTCCAAGACTGAATCAGAAAGAAACAGAAAATCTGAACAGACTAACCTCTAACAAAATTGAATAAGTAATAGAAAAAACTTCCAACAATAAGATGTCTTGGACCACACAGCTTCAAAGGTCAATTTTACCAAACACACAAAGAACAATTAATACCAAGCTTTCATAAATTATTCCAAAAAATTGAAGAGGAGGGAAGGATCCCAAAATCATTTTAGAAGGCCTGCATTACCTTGAAAACAAAACCATGAAAAGACATTAAAAAAATAAAAAGAAAATTATAGGCCAATATTCCTGATGAACATAGAAGAAAAAATCCTCAACAGAATGTTAGCGAACTGAATTCAGCAAGACATCAAAAAGATGATACACCATGATAAAGTGAAATTTATTCCTGGGATACAAGGTTTATTCAATATTCACAAATCAATTAATGTGATACACTATGCAAATAAAATGAAGGATAAAAATTGTATGATTATATCACTAGATGCAGAAAAGACATTTGACAAAATCTAATATCTTTTTATAATAAAATTTCTCAGCTTAGTGGGATAAAGGGAACAAACCTTAGCATAATAAAGGCCATATTTAACAAACCCACAGCTGACATCATACTCTACCATAAGTTGAAAACTTTTTCTTTAATATGAAAAACAAGAGAAGAATGTCTACTTTCACCCATTGTGTTCAACATAGATTTGAAAATCCTAGCTACAGCAATCAGAAAAGAAAAAGAATTAAAAGGCATCCAAATAGGAAAGGTAGAAGTCCAACTGTCATTAATTGCAGATGACATGATACTATATAAAGAACCCTAAAGATTTCACTAAAAACTACTAGAATTGATAAATGAATTCAGTAAAGTAGCAGTATACAAAATTAATATTTAGAAATCAGTTGCATTTTTATACACTAATAATGAACTGACAAAAAGAGAAATTAAGAAAACAATTCCATTTACAATTGCATCAAAAAGAATCAAATACCTAGGAATAAATTTAACACGAAAGTAAAAAAACCTGTATTTGGAAAACTGTAAGACACTGAAAAAATAAATTGAAGAAGATACAAAAATGCTCATGTATAGGAAGAATTAACATCATTAAAATATCTATACTATCCAAAGCAATCTACAGATTCAGTGCAATCCTTATCAAAATACCAATGACATTTTCCACAGAACAAATCTCAAATTTATATGGAACCAAAAGACCTCAAATAGCCAAAGCAATCTTGAGAGAGAAGAACAAAGTGAGAGGTATCATGATTCCTAATATTAAACTATACTTACTACAGGCTGTAGTAATCAAAATGACATGTTACTGGGATAAAAACAGACACATAGACCAACAGAACAGAATAGAGAGCCTAGAAATTAACCCACGCCTACATGATTAATTAATCTATGACAAAAGAGGCAAGAATATACAATGGAGGTAAAGACAGTTTATTCAATAAATGGTGCTGGAAAAATTGAACGGATAAATGCAAAAGAATGAAACTGGATTACTTTCTTACCGTATATATAAGAGTAAACTCAAAATTGATTAAAGACTCAAATGTATGACCTGGAACCATAAAACATTTAGGAAACATAGGCAATAAACTCTCCAACATTACTCTTAGCAATAGGTTTTTGGATATGTCTCCTCAGGCAAGGGAAACAAAAGAAAAAATAAGCAAGTGAGACTACATGAACTAAAAAGCTTTTACGCAGTTAAGGAAACCATTAAAACAAAAAAGATAACCTACTGAATGGGAGAAGGTATTTGCCAATGATATATCTGCTAAGGGGTTAGTATCCATAATATATAAGGAATTCATACAACTTAACACGCCCTCAATTTGATCAAAAATGAGCAGAGGACCCGAACAGACATTTATCCAAAGAGGATGTACAAATAGCCAATAGATATATGAAAAGATACTCAGTATCACTAATCATGAAGTAAATGCAAATTAAAACCACAATGAGATATTATCTCACAATAAATCAAGAAACAATTGTTGATGAGAAGTTGGAAAAACAAAACACTTGTGCATTGTTGGTGGCATTGTGAATTGGTGCAGCCATTATGGAAAACAGTAGTGAGGGTCTTCAAAAAATTAAAAATAGAACTAGATGTGACCCAACAATTCTACTTCTTTGTATTTATCAAAAAAAATCAAAACACTAATTCAAAGAGATATATGTATGTCTATGTATTTATTGCAGCATTATTTACAATAGCCATGATATAGAACCAACATAAGTGCCAACATAATTGGATAAAGAAGATGTGGTACATATATAAAATAAAATATTATGTGGCCAAAAAAAGAACTAAATCTTACCATTTGCAACAACAGTGATGGACCTGGAGGGTATAGTACTAAGTGAAATAAGTCAGAGGGAGAAAGACAAGTACTATATGACCTCACATTTAGAATCTAAAAAACAAAATGAACAAACAAAACAGAAACAAACTCATAGATACAGAGAATAAACTGATTGTTGCCAGATGGGAGGGGTGTTAGGAGGATGGGGAAAAGGTGAAAGGAATTAAAAAGTACAAATTGCCAGTTAAAAATAGCCATGGGTATGTAAAGCATAAGGAATACAGTAAATGATATTGTAATGACTCTGTATGATATCAGATGGGTGATCAGTTTGTAAGGTATATGAATATCTAATCACTGTGTTGTACACCTGAATCTAATATAATGCTTTATGTCAACTATAATTGGAATAAAATTACAAAAAAATCTGAGAAAGAAAAGATGAGTAAAATTGTTTGCTTTGAAATTTACTTGTAAATAATTGCTATTAAATTTCTCTCTGGCTTTTTGTTGAAAGCATATCCTATCAATATTATTATTTACATAATTCCCTATTGTTGAGCATTTAGGAGTATGATTTTTACAGGCTTCCAGCACTTGCAGATATCTCCAGGGATTAAGCTTCAGTTGTCTACCGTGATAGCTCACTGATAACATCCTTTATTAGGAGCCTGTTCTTCACTTCCCTACTCATTTTTCTCTCACCTTCCAAATAAACCACTTGCCCTTGAATCCTTGTCTTAGGGGCTGCTTCTCAGAGAACCCACAGCAACGCAGTGATCTACAAGCTTTGGGTTTATAATATGCCTCCCTTTCCCAGTGTTTGACTCACATATAGCTTCTCAGAAACAAATCTCTTGCCTGAATCCAGTTTGGCGCCACCTCCTGAGTTTGGTATCACAACCTTCGACCTCCAAGTTTCTCATTCTTTTGCTAACCAATTTATGCTAGACTTTCACAAGGCTGACTTGTCACTGATGGCTAATCCTTGTGTTTCCTCTTGTCACCTTGTCCCTGAGTTAATCCTCTCTTATAATTCTGCTATCTCTTCTATGGGCTTTTCTTTTCAGTAAATATTTACCAACTTTTGTTTCTTAGCCACAGGCTGGAAGCAGGAGGCCCCAAGCCTCACTGTGATATACATAAAGAGTTTGTTTTGGGATTCTAATTAAGCTACTTCAAAAGCCCTGCTTTTTCTTGTAATCCTTTCTGGAAAAAAAAATTTTGTTATTGCGCTGTCCTCTGAAGAGATGTCTCATCTAAACAGAGATTGTTTTTTTCTTTTTTCTTTTCTTTTTTCTTTTCTTTTTTCTTTTCTTTTCTTTTCTTTTCTTTTCTTTTCTTTTCTTTTCTTTTCTTTTTTTTTTAGCAAAGCATTACCCATACTCTTTAACTTTGCGTTCCTTTCCACTTCTCCAAATTTGACAGTTGGAGGGTCCAAAATCTCAGAACCCTGCCAAAGGGTGCTTTAACATGTACGCTTATCTAAGCTAATACTGAGTACTAGCTTGGGTCTTGATGCTATAATGTTGAAGGACATTCGTAAGCTGAGAACTTACTTCGAAGACATGAATGTAAAAGTGAGAATTTCAGGCACTATGGTAGGAAAAGTTTTCAGTGACCCACTAAAGAGCAACATTCATATTTTGGCAGGGGGCTGCTTTGTCCTGGGATAAAAATTATAGTGCTTTACTTCCCTTCTTCTCCTCCTCCTTCCCTACTCTTCTTCCTTCCCCTCTGTCAAGAGTAGTACAGTTGACTCCACCAGTTAGTTATTAGTTCTGTGATTTTGAACAAATTACTTATTCTATTTTGTCTATTTTCCCACATGTAAAACTGAGATAATAATAAGATTGTTATTCTCCTGCCTCATGGAGTTTTGTAAGGATTAAATGAACTAATACTTGTTAAGCATTTAGAACAGTACCTGGCACAGAGTAACCCTTCAAAACATATTTGTTCTTATCAATTCATTTATAAAATAAATAAAGCACCTACTTCTTGGCAGGTCCTGAAGCGACAGGGTGACCAAGTTAGTCCTAAGGGTCTAGTGAGGAAGATCATTTAGGATATGGTTATTCAACTTGCCTCCAAGAAACCACAGTTTTATGTTCTTCACTACATAGAAGATTTGGACTCTTTTAAGCCAGGAGGCTGATCACGATTGAGTGTAGGTAACTATATCATCTCAACATAAGAATGGTTGAAGAAAGGAAAACAGAGGTAGATTTCTAATAACTAACAATTTGGGCACTGGTTTTAATGGATCTCAAGGTGTATTGGGGAAGGGAAAAGAAGGATGAGGATGAGGATGTGGATAAAAGAGATGTTGGAATGGACTAGATTGGGGACTGAGGCCCTAGGATGGATGTCCATGAAAGGGGTTTGAGCAGTGCTGAGTAGATAAGCTTTGCAAGGTGTACTGGTCCCATGCTCAGTGTTCTGTTAGCTTACAAGCCTTGTTGACCAACTTCTCACTTTCTCTGGAGCAAGTATGGCTGAATAAGAGCATAGATTCTAGAGCCTGATTGTGGGTTCATATGTTTGCTTCACTACTTACTGGCTGTATATTCCAAAGATGGCCACACCCACCCACAGGCTCTTCCCACATGTAACTGGCTGAGAGGGGTGGCTATGCTCCCTTTCTAAGAGTAGGAACAGGATCTTGGGACAGCCCTAATCAAAGGTATAGGCAGAAAAAAACCTGTGTGCTTTTAAGTCTAAGTCATAAAATGGATCTAGGTTCTACCTGCAATCTCTCTCCCTAGGGACATTTTCCCTTGGAACCCAACCACCATGGTGTAAAGGAGTTGAGGCTACTTGGGGAGTTCGCATCCAGGCATTCCAGCTGATAGCCCTAATTCATCCCCGAGGTAATCGCTAGCATAAATCACCAGGTATGAATGAAGGAGCCTTCGGATTATTTCAGGCCCCAGCTTTTTAGGCTTCTGTCTGAAGACCCAGATGGCATGCAGCGGAGATATGGTATTCATATAAGGTATCCCTGACTGAACTCCTGACCTACTGTGAGAGATAATAAATAATTATTGTTCTTTTAAGCTACTAAGTTTGGGGGCAATTTCTTATGCAGCAGTAGATAATTAACATAATAACTATGTGACCTCAAGCAAGTTACATAACTTCTCTATGCTTTAGTTTCATCATTTATTAAATGGTGTTAATAACAATATCCAGTGTACTGGTAAACTAGCTCTCCAGAAAAAAAGGCCATGATTTTTAGCATTTCCTGATTTCTGTGGTATAAAAGTCCCACAGTAATTGATTTCAATAAATCAATAGTTTAAAAACCAGATGATGAAGTTCCTAAATATTTAACAATTGGCTCTCATGAACCAGTATAAGACATCTCCAAAATACTACCAAAATATCTACCTCATAGCAGTAAATGATTTAATATCTGTAAGTAATTTAGACCTAGCACAGTGTAAGCACTCTGTGTTTGCTATTAAAGTTTCTGCTGCTGTTGTTATTATTGTTATCACATGTGTCCCAGTTGATCTGTAGATATCTGTGGCATTGCTCCATTTACAGAAGGCTTCTCCAGTATTGGCTGGCCAGACTTCGTCAACTCTGACAGAACCAGGAGAGCTCTGCCCTACAATGTCCCAGATTACCTTGGATTCAAAGAGAAACCTTGGGCACATAGGAAGAAATGAGAGAGTCAAGGGCTGGTATACAAATTTTTTATACCTGTACTTGTTAGGATGAGCCTGAACTGGGCAGAAACGAGACTCTTTGTTGGGAGCCAAAGCCTTTGCCCTGACCACCCAGCCCCCCGGCATAGAACCTGGCCATTAACAAACCTGTATGCTATCTAAAGAATGCAGGAGCAGATAATGCTCCAGGGAATAGTTAACCACAGAATGTATTAACATACCCGCCGGATAAGGAAGGACCTACTGAATGGCTGTGGACCTGCCCAAGGAGCCCCTCTCCTCCTTGTTCCTCTTTTCACTTCTAACCTTTGTACCCCCTAACCCCATCAACCAAGGACCAATGAAATTGTAACAAGTATCCCCCTGCTTAGTCAGTCCTGCCCCCCCTTTGTTCTTCTGTATAAATATACCTGCTCTAAAATAAAAAATTTGAGGCTTGATCAGAAAACTGTCTTGCCTCCGCTCCTTTTTCTCGGCCCGTTTCTCTTTCAGGCTGGACCCTCTTCGAGCCCGCAAATAACTAGGTCCCGCGGGTCGGGGCAACTCTTGAGTGGAGTAGTGGTGAGTGATTCCTCATCACACAGATGACACAGTACTCTTTAGTACATGATTAGATGGGCTAAACTTCAGGGGCTATAGAAGTCCATGGCAGGGGCTTTCATCCAAGCCTCAGGCAGCTATGGAAAGGGTCTCAGAAAAGGTCGAATGAAAATTGCCCAAGTTAAAGAGAAAGGGAAAGGAATTCCAGATGGAAGAGCTAGCTTGAACAAAAACCTGATGGAGTAAAAAAAACAAAGCAACAACAACAAAAAAACCCATTTCATTTCTGGAGATTTGCAAATCTGAGTGTGATAAGAATGTAGAGTGGTAAGATCAAGAACATTTACAGGTCCACTCATCTGTACTCCTCAAAATGTCAATGTTAAGACAGAGAAAGAAAGGCTCAAACACTGTTTCTGATTAAAAGAGACTATACATACATGACAACTAAATGTAATGCACAATCATGAATTGGTCCTGAATAGGGAGAAGCAGGGGCACTATAAAAGACATTATTGAAACAATTTGTGAAATTTAAATATGGACTGTACATTAAATAATAGTGTTGTATTTATAGTAAATAAAATCCCATTTTCTCTTATATGAAAGAATGTCATTGTTTTTAGGAAATTCATGCTGAAATATTAGAAGTAAAGGAGTATGATGTTTACAGTGAACTCTCAAACGTTTTGGGGGAACATTTTTATTTATTTAAACAGAGGTAGTGATAAAACATGTATGGCCAAATGTCAGCAATAAAACCTGGGCAAAGGGGTTAAGGGAGTTCCTTCTATTCTTGCAATTCTTCTATAAGATTAAAATGATCATTCAAAAAAAATTTAAATGGGTGTAGATAAAGACAACATAGGCTAAGAGTCAAAGAGAAGAGAAAGTCAGAAAGTTTGGCTGCTCATTTTATTAGAAAGGGTACTGAGGTGTGGAAAGGCTAAATAGCTGGTTGAAGGTCATTGAGCAATTAGCATGGACTTTGTGCCCCAAACCCTTACTTCTGAAACCCATGTCTTGGCTCTTTCTAGTAAAATAGAGTCTCAGGAGGGAAGTGTGTGTGCTAATAAATGACCTCTCATGCAAAGAAGACCTCAGGGGTGTAATTTCTGCTTCCTGTGTAGGAGTCATCCACATTGCTCCTATTATTTCAGATAATCATTAATATGAGTTGTACGCTGAATTCCCCGTGCACTGCCCTTAAATTTACCCCATATGTTTGTAAAAGTTGATTACATCTTTGGGACCTTTTTCTACTATGAGCAGAAGCTATAAAGTTTCCATTGTTGCAGCTCATTGGGATCAAGTATCTTTTCTAGTGCACCATAAAGGATCTCTGCATCTGATATTTGATGTCAAACAAACATGCACAGACAATCTATCAATTTTAGACAATGTATAGTGCCATCATCTCTCAGGAAATTAGGACAATATCATTCCCCTTTTCAAAGGAGAACTCAGTACAGAGTACTGGTTACTTATGGACTAGAACTAAAAAGGAATCCACACTTTCACATACTTTTGGCAGAAGTATAAATTGGTACAACCACTTTGAGAAATTGTTTGACAGTAGCTAATAAAGCTTAATAGATGCCAAATAAAATCAATCGATGCTTGCACACTTATTTGAGAAACGAGTGCAAATGTCCACCTACACGCATATACAAAAATATTCATAGCAGATTAAATGATAATAGCCAAAAAATGAAAACAGCCCAAATGTCCATAGACATCAGAATGGATGAACTGACATATGCACAGATGGATACTATTGAACAATAAAAAAGAACAAAATACTGATATACAACATGGCTGAATCTCATAGCCACATGGGTGCAAAAGAACATTCTGTGTCATTCTATTTATTTGAAATTTAAGAACAGGTAAACTGAATTTGTGATGGTAGAGGTCAGAAAAGTGAATTTTGGGGGTGTCAATTGGGAAAAGATATGAGGGGGCCATCTGGGGTGCTAGAAATGTTTGATATCTTCATCTGGGAGGTGGTTATACAAGTAAGATTTGAGTGCTTAGCTGCATGTAAATTATACGATAATAGGAAAATACTTTAAAAAAAAAAAAGACATTTTTTTCCCACCGGTAGGTTGTTTTGTGGGGCAGCAGCAGCATGAACCATCCCAATGACCATGCCTGATAGCAGCAACCTGGGGTTCATTGTGTTCTCAGGCCACACGGGGAGATAAGCAATCACACATGCTCTTGCTGACATAGGCTGGTTAGCAATCACCAGTCACCCATGGCTCAGTCAATGCTGGTGTGTCAAGCCAATGGCCTCAGGACTGCTTCCACCTGAACTCCAATGTGTGAAAGAATCACCCAGCCATGTAGGTCTTCCGCAGGCCCTGACAATCTGTATTCCCAGGTGATGCCAAATGCTGCTAAACCAAGTTTGAGCATCGAGGCTCTAGAGAGAGACAGGCCAGGGTGAGAATCTTGGTTCTGCTCTATAATCGTTGACAGATTGCTTTATCTCTCTGAACTCTAGTTTATTCTATAAAATAGCAGAGAAGGGATAAAGGAAGGACAGGCAAAACAACAATATCCCAGGATGGTGTGACTTTAATGGAGTAATAAACATAAAGTGCTTAGCACAGTGCCTGGTCTAGAGCAAGCACTCATTAATTGGTAGCTCTTGTTATAATGATTGTTTTTAATAAAGAAATTTTGAGTCATGATTTGAAGAAAGGTAAGTTTGTATGGTTTGTAAGGGCAGGAACTAGTGAGCACCTATTTTCCTTATAGACTGTTGAAGGAGGACATTTTTTTCTTCTCTTATCTCCCATTTCATTCTATAATCCTTCCCTTGGTCTCTGCTATCAAGATAGAGTTTCTCTTGACTCTCCTATTCCAATCCACCCTAAACATAGTAAAGACAGAAGAACTCAGGCAGAACCGAAGTTTGAAGCCAGATTGTCAGATTGTGCCCAGAGGTGACGTCGTTATAAACAAAACATCCTCCACACATGGGTATTTCTAGAGGAGCAGCACTGGCCCCTGGAAATTGAGGTCAGTGGCTGGGTCTCCACACATACCCACGCTCAGTTGCCCTCTTCAGAATTCACTCATGTTTCTCTGTGCACAAGGGCACCTCTGGAGAAAGACATATGTTCCTCAGTTTGTGGGGCTGTCAGTTGGTATATTTTTCAGAACCAAATTAATTTCTTGTCAAAGAGGGAAAAAAGAAAAATACTTGGCTCTGTGTTGTCTGGAGGGTTACTTACTTGGACTGGGTCTGGGTTTCAGGGGCCCCTCTTTAGTTCGGAGATGAGGGAGCCATTTGACTAGAGTTTTGAGTAGCTCTGAGGCTGGGGGAGTAATAAATTGCAGTTTGGTTCAATTTTATAAAGTGAAATAATGTTTAGTGAGAACCAGGCACTAGACCAGGCATGGAAGTTTCAAAAATAACCAACCAACCAACCAAAGACACTCACAGTGAAACAGGGAGATAAAAAAGAAGCAGGTGTGATACTGAAGCAGGTAAATACTGAAGTCAAGTATACATGGATCTCACGGGAGCACAGAGAAGGAAAAGATAGGAGAGGTATAATAGCCAGTCTTCAAAAATGGCCTACCAATAAACTACACTTCTTGTCATTCATGCCTTTGTGTAGGCCCTCCCCAAATTGAATCTGGGCTGGCCTGTATAACCAATAAAAGTCATTGGAAGTGATCCTGTGTGACTTCAGAGGCTAGGTTATAAGAAAACTTGCAGCTTCTGCCTTGGTCTCTTGGAACACATGGTCTGGGAGAAACCAGTTATCATATAAAAGATCTGACGATGTGGAGACCACCATGCTGCAAGGAAACCCAAATGAGCCATGAGAAGACAGAGATACCCTCTCAGCATCCAGCTTAGTCAAGCAATGGACAGGTGCTGTGAAGAAGCTGTCTTCTGTGCTCAATTCCCTTGAGCCTTTAGACAATCCAGCTGTTGCTTTTGAACAGCTAAGTTTGGGGTGGTTTTGTTACATAACAATAGATTATTGGGAGAGAAAAGTATCTGGCAGAGGGATACCTGAGCAGGGATTTGAAAAGTAGATTGCTACATCAGGAGAGATATTGCATAGAGAGGTACATCTTGAAAACCTACATTAAAAGGAAATACAATGGACCAAAAAACAATGGAGAATTAGGAGTGGTTTAAATGTTAATAGACAGAAAAGGTCCAGGTGGAGAGAAGTGAGGGATGAGTCAGTAGAGGTGGGCAGAGACTGGAATCAGATTCAGTACAAGGGTTTCTAAATGACACACCATGTGATTTGTGGGAGGTTTGTATTTATTTACAATTTTAAGAAGTAGAGAGTGATCATCCTCTAGAAATCTCTCCATGATTGCTGTTTTTATTATCCTTGGCAGCTACAACAGAACCACTCCACAGGCTTGATAAAAGCAAGTACTCTATGGCCTTATTAACTCAAAGAAAGAGGGGAAAGGGTTAAGCACTATTTAGAGCTCTTTAACTGCTCTTCCCAAGTCTGGGAAATGTTATGTGCTCAAGAAGTCCTAGATTCCATTTTAGCAGCAGCCAGAAACCACTTTCTTGAATTGGTAATGTATCCATAAAGTACTTGTTCACCAGCGTTTGGAAATGTGTGATGTAATTATACTAACATCAAGCCAGGTTTTCCCTGAATTCTGGGTGTCTCACTTATGTACACTTCCACTTCGAACTCTAGCTAAAAAGAGAAGAACCAAAGGGAGGGAGAACGATCTCCACAGCTGCTGCTCCCCTTCATCATCCCATTTATTTACCTTCTCAAGCCTCCATTTTTTTCTATTTTAAAATAAGAAAAAAAAAAAAATGCCTTGCCATTAACTTGAGAGAATTCAATGAAATGCTGTGAGTCAAGAAAACAGCCTGGAACCTATCCATAGGACACATGTAACAAATGCAGGCTATCATTAATATCGTCCTTGTCTTATGCACTGATCTTACCCAAGCCTGCTTCTGGGGTGGCAGATACAGAATAAATGTCAGCTGTCCATAGCTGACATCACTAATGAACCAGTCACTCTTTGCTCCATCTGCAGATGGCCTCCCAGTCTCTGGAAGCCACTTGTATTAATTAATAGCTAATGTTTCTTGAGAATTAAATATGCTACAAGTGAGTTTCCCCCTTTACTCCTCATAAAAATCCTGCACGTTGGGAACGTTGTGCATTTGCAGAAATTGAGGTGGAGCGAGGATAACTTGCCTGACGCTACATAGCCAGGAAGGGCCCAAATGGAATCTGAAAACTCCAAAGCCTGATGCCTAACTACTGTCCCACACTGCCTCCCAAAGGAATCCATCCTAGAAGGGAGCCCTTTACGCTGGAAATGTACACTAGCTCATTGTTCTCAGAGACTGAGATAAACTCTACCTTGTTTTTGTTTAGTCACAACCCTTCAATTAGCATGTTTGGGATTTTGCTGTTTCCTACCAAGTCTATTTGTGAAAGAAATAAAAGAAGGAACCTTCTAATCCTGGTTTCCATAGTGACGAGTGGGAAAAATCCATATTGTATTCTGAGGTTTTAAAGAATGAGAGTGCCCACCAGAAAATAAGTCCAGTGAGGACAGGGACTTGGTTTTCTTTACACTGTATTCTCTGTACTTAGAGAGAATGCCTAGCCCATAGTAGATGCTCAATAAATATTTATTGACTAGGTGTAGGGCTGACTCTTCTATCATGCCTGATAGGCACCGTACCAAGGCCCCAGACACTGTTAGGGGCCCATGATAAAGTTGTGATTTTAATATTTTTTAAAAGTAGAAGAGAAAATTAAATATAATAATAATAAATACATAATAATAAATCTAATCTAAATCATGTTCATTCTGCCCTCCCCACACTGCTAAGAGGCATGTCAATATCACATTCTATAGACCTCCTCTCCTCCTCAAGGCCAATTGGACAAGAGTTGTGCACTCTTGACAAGAACCAGCCAACAGGAGCTTCTCAGGGGCAGGAATGCTATTCAAGAGATGCTACTAGGAGCAGTGGCCAATACAAAGGGATTTGAAGCAGAAATATGAGGAAAGAATCAGTAGACTGAGGAGAAACTAGAGAAGACATGAAGAAATGGAGACAAGTAAATAGAGTTGTGGGGATGGTGGAATGGAGTGTTGCTGGGGCTAGGTGATCTGGTTCCTAGATGGACTTTAAACACAGGATTCATCTGCATTTACTGAGTGTCTTTTATTTTCTTGGCATAGGGCTAAGTGGCTCATCTACATCACTCATTTAACCTCCCCAAAACTCTGAAAAGGTGGTTTTTATCTTCATCTTATTTCCCAAATGTGAAAAGGAAGCTTAATTCATGCCTAGCTCACAGCTAAGTAGAAGAACCAGGCCTCAACCCCAACCCGTTAGATTCTAAAGTAAACCAATAAACTGTTGTACTTTGCCAAATCCTGAAGTCCATTCCAGTCTCCATGAGGCTCAATAGTTCACCTTTCTTGGGTTCTCTTAACATCCCTGTCACCCAGGGTTCAATATGTGTCTTCACAATCTACTACTCTCCCTTCCCTATGATCTGACATAGTCTGAGTATGTGTTCTTTGTCTTCAAAAGACCAACAGACACTCAAGAAGAAGAGAGGACATGGGGCAAATGGTAGATACTACACATGAAAGGAAAAGCCAGTGAGGAGCTGTGTATTGGTGAAGGGAAGTAGCTCCAGTTTGCCAGGATGAGAATCAGTTTTAGATGGTTAGAAAATGACCAGATAAGGAGAGCCTGCAGAGCAAAAGTGAAGAGATTGTTTTCTCTCCCTCTGTCCCTCTTAAATGAGAACAAATGTGTAGAAAGTGATGTTTAAGAAGCTTCATTTGGTGGCTTAACCAGGATGAATTTCTCACAGAGAGATGGGGAAAGAGGCTATTTTAACAAATGTTGGAGAAAGATAACCTAGTTTAAACTTGGGTGGTAAGTAGCATGGGATAGTTAGATGGAGTAATTATGAGTGATAAGATGTAGACAGAGTGGGAAACAGTGGAGGAGCCTTCTATGATAGTGTCCAGAAAAGTGCCCTGAGAGCTTGGAAGCACCAGATAACAGTTGCAGAGGTTCCTAGTTGTTCCTACCATCCTTTTGCCCCTACTTCTTTATTATAAATCTCACATTTTAAGCTGAGCCCATGGCTATCCAGGATAAACACTATATTCTCCAGCCTCCCTTGTAGTTCAGTGTGGCAATGGGCTTGTCTTTCACAGATTTAGGCCTGCTATAATATCCCAACTATGCTTGTCATTGGCTGGGTGTGGCCATGGGAAGAGTAGTCTTAGTCGCTATCTGGTGGTGGATTCAGAGAGCAGCAGCTGGGCCATCAGTCAATTGGCCTCCTCATAGCAGGAGATCTGAGTAGTGCATTTCCATAGCTGCTGCATGCTTTATCTCCATTTTTCTACATTTTGCTTCTTCTGCACTGGTTCCGTAATCAGGTGGAGTCACCCCTAGTAATGAGAAGATGGCTGCTGCAGCTCTAATACTATATCTCACTGCATAAATCAATAGGAAAGAGCATTTGCCTTTTGCCCAACAGCCCTAGCAAAGGTCTCATTGCTTCTCATTGGTTCTAACTGTGTCTTATACCCACCTGTGACCCAATCACCATGACTAGGTGAATATGATTTGCTGACTGGCTAAGGCCTAAACCACAAGCTTTATTCCAGGAGGGATGACACTTCACTTTGACTTAATGGCTAGAGAGTAGGAAGTACGGGTCTTCAATCATAAATGGAAGAGGGAAAAACTCATGGTTGGGAGACAACAATAAAAGGTCCTCAAAAAATAGTTTTCAGTGTCCTCAGGAACCCTGTTTTTAGAGAGCATTCTGCTAAGTTGCTTCTGCAGAGTACATATTGAGAAATGCCACATCTTAGAAATAAAAAAAGTATCATATCTGCAAAATTACACCTTTTGGTTATTCTTTGGAAACAGGCCATTAGAGTTATGGATGTTAGCATAGAGAAAAATAACTCCAAATTAAATGGAGTCAGAAGTTGATTGAAACATCCAGTTGTTTCAATGATATATTCTATTTTCTTAGAGATTTCATTACAAAAGAGGAGAATTTGCCAGATTTTATGCATTTGTAGGAGAAAAGATAATGAGACCTCATACATTTACCCACAATGTCTTTAATCACTTTTCTATTATTTTTTTGATGTTCATTTTTTTATTATTATTTTTTTAAATTAAGTTTATTGGGGTAACATTGGTTAATACATAACAATTGGTTAATTATGTAATTTTCAGGTATACATTATAATTTGACATCTATATATTCTATTGATTACCACCCAAAGACCATTTTCCTTCAGCTACCATATATTTGATCCCCTTTACCTATTGCACCCTCCCCCTACCTCCTATATTTGACTCCCTTTACCACATCTAACTCTCCTCTCCTCCCCACTCCCTACCCTCTCATAACCAGTAATCTGTTGTCCATGTCCCTGAGACTCTATTTGTTTGTCCTGTTCCTTTGTTGCTTTTAGGTTTATATCCCACATATAAGTGATATCACGTGATTTTCAACTTTTTCTGTCTGGCTTATTTCATATAGCATGATTATCTCAAGGTCCATCCATGTTGTTGCAAATGGCAGTATTTCATCTCTTCTTATGGCTGAGTAATATTCCATTGTGTAAATGCACCACAGCTTCTTTAGCCAATCATTTATCATAGGACATTTTGGTTGCTTCTATATCCTGGCCACTGTGAATGATGCTGCTATGAACATCGGTATGCAAATATCTTTTCGGATATGGGTTTTCAAGTCTTTGGGGTCAATACCCAGTAGAGGAATTGCCGGATCATATGGTAGATCAATTCTTAGTTTTTTGAGGAACTTCCATACTGTTTTTCATAGTGACTGTACCAATTTGCAGTCCCACCAGCAGTGTATGAGGATTCCTTTTTCTTCACATCCTCTCCAGCATTTGTTATTCCTTTTTCTGTTGATTACAGCTATTCTAACAGGTGTGAGATGGCATATCATTGTGGTTTTGATTTGCATTTCCCTAATAGCTAGAAATATAGACTATCTTTTCATATATTTGTTGGCCATTTATATGTCCTCTAGGGAGAAGTGTCTGTTCAGGTCCTCTGCCCATTTTTTGATCGAATCATTTGTTTCTTTGTTGTTATTGAGTTGTATAAGTTCTTTGTATATTTTGGATATTAGGCCCTTATCAGAAGCATTGCTTTCAAATATATTTTCCCATTTGAATGGTTGTCTCTTTACCTTGTTGAAGGTTTTTTTTTTTTTTTTCTGAGCAGAAGCTTTTTAGTTTGATGTAGTCCCACTCATTTATTTTTGCTTTTACTTGCCTTGCCTTTGAAGTCAAATTCATAAAATCCTCTTTAAGCCCAAGGTCCTTGAGTTTAGCACCTATGTTTTCTTCTATGCATTTTATCGATTCCAGTCTTACATTCAGGTTTTTAATCCAATTTAAGTTAATTTTGGTGTGTAGAGATAGACAACAGTCATTTCCTTGGAGGTGGCCTTCCAATTTTCCCAGCACCATTTATTGAAGAGGCTTTTCTTTCTCCACTGTATGTTTTTGGCTTTTTTGTTGAAAATTACTTGCCCATATAAATATGGGTTTACTTCTGGACTCTTGATTCTGTTCCACTGGTCTGTGTGTCTGTTTTGCTAACAATACCATGCCATTTTGATTACTGTTTCTTTGTAGTATAATTTGAAGTAGGGCAGAGTGATGCCTCTAGCCTCATTCTTTTTTCTCAGGATGGCTTTGGCAATTCAGGGTCTTTTGTGCTTCCATACAAATCTGATGATTTTTTGTTCTATTTCTTTAAAAAATGCCATTGGGATTTTGATGGGGATTACATTAAATCTGTATAATGCTTTAGGGAATATGGTCATTTTAACTATGTTGATTCTTCTAATTCAAGAACACGAAATATTTTTTCATTTTTGTATATTCTTCAATTTCTTTCAATAGGGTATTGTAGTTTTCATTATACAGGTCCTTCACTTGTTTAATTAAATTTATTTCTAGGTATTTTATTCTTTTTGTTGCAATTGCAATATATTATTTTTTCTACTTTTTCTGATGCTTCATTATTAGAGTATAAGAATGCTGTGGAGTTTTGAATGTTGATTATATATGCAGAGACTTTACTGTATTTGCTTATTGTTTCTAGTAGTGTTCTTATGGAGTATTTAGGGTTTTCTATATAGAAAGTTATGTCATCCACAAATAGTGACAGTCTGACTTTGTTTCCTATTTATATCTTTTATATCTTTCTCTTGCCTGATTGTACTTGCTAGGACCTCCAATGTTATATTGAATAATAGTGGTGATAGTGGACAGCCTTGGCATGTTCCTGATCTTAGAAGGAAGGTTAAATATAATGTTGGCTGAGAGTTTGTCAGCCAAAATGTCCTTTATTATGTTAAGGTACTTTTCTTCTATACCAATTTTGTTAAGTGTTTTGACCATAAAGAAGTTTTATCTGTCAAAGGCTTTTTCTGTATCCATTGATATGATCATATGATCCTTATTTTTTAATTTGTTTATGTGGTGTATCACATTAATTGATTTGCATATGTTGAAACTTTCCTGTGCCCCTGGGATGAAGCCCACTTGATCGTGGTGTATAATCTTTTTACTATGTTTCTGTATTTGGTTCGCTAGTATCTTATTTACGATTTTTGTATCTGTGTTCATGAGAGATATTGGTCTGTAGTTTAATTTTTTGGTGTTATCTTTACAGGTTTTGGTATCAGGGTAATACTGGCCTCATAAAATAAGTTGGGAAGTATTGCCTCCTCCTCTATTTTTGGAAGAGTTTGAGAAGAATAGGTATTACATATTCTTTGAATGTTTGGTAGATTTCACTGGTGAAACCATGTGATCCTAGACTTTTACTTTTTGGGAGGTTTTTGATGATTGTTTCCATTTCCATACAGCTGATTCATCTATTTAGATTTTCTAGATCTTCTTGATTCAGTCTAGGAAGATCGTATTTTTCTAAGTGTTGGTCCACTTCTTCTAGGTTATTAAATTTGTTATTAAATACTTTTTCATAATATTCTTGTATGATCCTTTGTATTTCTGCACTGTCTGTTGTAATTTCTCTCTTTCATTCCTGATTTTGTTTATTTGTGTCTTTTCTCTTTTTTCTTTAGTGAGTTTAACCAGGGGTTTGTCAATTTTATTAACCTTCTCAAAGAACGAGCTCTTTGTTATATTTATCTTTTCTATTTTTTTTTAAATTTCATCTATTTCTGCTCTAATTTTGATGATTTCTTTCCTTCTGCTGACGTTAGGCCTCATTTGTTCTTCCTTTTCTAGTTTTCTAAGATGAAGTGTGAGGTTGTTCATTTGGGCTCGTTCTTGTTTTTTGAGTTAGGCCTGTAATGATATGAACTTTTCTCTTATGACAGCTTTTGCCATGTCCCAAAAGTTTTGATATGTTGTACTATTATTATCATTCATAACTATGTATCTCTTGATCTCTGTTTTATTTCTTCTCTGACCCAGTTATTCTTCAGTAGCATGTTGTTTAATCTCCATGTACTTGTGTTTCTTCCTGATTTCTTTCTGTAGTTGATCTCTAGTTTCAAAGCATTATGATTAGAGAATATGGTATGATTTCAACCTGTCATATTTGTTGTAGTTATTTCTGTGTCCCAGTATGTGGTCCATTCTTGAGAATGTTCCATGTGCACTAGAGAAGAATGTATAAGCAACTGTTTAGGGATGGAAGGCTCTGTAAATGTTAATTATGTCCAGTTGGTCTGAATATAAGGGTGTTATTTCTTTATTGATTTCTGTTTGGATGATCTGACCATATCCAACAGTGGGGTATTTAGGTCCCCTACAATGATAGTGTTTTGGTCTGTTTCTTTAGTTCTATTAGCAATTGCTTTTTATATTTCGAGGCTCCCTGATTGAGACCATATATCAATAATTGTTATGTCTTTGGTGCATGATTCTCTTTATCATTATGAAGTGTCCCTCAGTATCTTTCTTTACCTTTTTTTTTTTTTTTTAGTTTATTTCATTTGATATTTGTACTGGTAATCCAGTTTTTCTTTGAATGCCGTTTGCTTGAAATATCATTTTCCACCCTTTCACTTTGAGTCTCTATTTGTCTTTGGAATTGAGATGTGTCTCTTGGAGGCAGCATATGGTTGGGTTTTGTTTTTTGAGCCATTCTGCAACTCCATGCCTTTTTATTGGTGAGTTCAGTCCATTTCCATTTCCATTCATATTATTGAAACATGAAGTTTTCTTATAGCCATTTTATCTTTCACTTTCTGGTAGCTTGATATTTCCATTTCTTCCTTGTCCTTGTGTTTCTGTTTTCTTTATTTTAGTTGGCTTTTGTGGGTTTTGCCCCTAGTTTTTGTTTTATGTTACATTCTTTAGTTTTGAATTTTTGGTGTGTGGTTACCATTACAAATATGATAAGAATAGTATATATATACAATCATTATATGTATATGTATGTGTATATACATACATACATATATATACATATATATATGTATATATACATACATACATATATATACATATATATATGTATATATATACAGTCATCCATTTTCTGCTGTGCATACCTTATCTCCATTCCCCTTTGTGAATTTGGATCTTTGAATTCTCTCTTTTTTAGTCATTGTTATCTCAATTTGTCCCTATGTATGCTGAACATTCATTACTATCTTGCTATAGCAATTCTCTTCTTATTGTTTAAGCTTATAATGCCCTGTTCTTAGCAAGGATTGCTCCTCTGCTTCTATTTTTCTGATAGTCATGTTATTCCTAATTATGTATTTTTGTTGTTGTTATTTTGTTTTAGGCTTACTGACCCCTTTCAATATTTCTTGTAGTGCAGGCTTTGTAGTGGAGAACTACTTCAATTTTTGCATGTCTGAAAAGGTCTTAATTTCTCCTTCATATCTAAAGAAGACCTTAACTGATACATTATTCTTGGCTGGTAGTTCTTTTCACTTAATAGTTTGAATACTTCATTGAACTCCTTTCTGGCTTGTAAGGTTTGCAATGAGAAGTCTGAGGATAATCTAATGGGTTGTTCTTTATCTGTACCGTCTTCTTTTTCCTGGCTGCCCTGAGAATTCTGTCTTTGTCGTTGATTTTTGATACCTTTAATAGTGCATCTTGGGGAAGGCCTTTTTCGGTTGAGATTACTGGGTGTTCTGTTGACTTGGTGAATTCCAAGCTCCACCTCACTCTTTAGATTGGGGAAATTCTTGTTCACTATTTGTCTGAAAATGCTTTCTAGTCCCTGCTCCTTTTCCTCACCTTCACTAATGCCCATTATGCATATGTTTCCTCTCCTGATAGTATCAGCCAGTTCTTGTATTTCTCTTTTCATTATTTTCCATTCTTCAGTTTTCTCTTCTTCTGATTTATTTTTAGGTTTCTGTCTTTAATATCACTGATTCTTTCCTCTATTTGGTCAACTCTATTTCCCAAGCTTGCTATTTTATTTATCAGCTTTTGCAGTGTGTTTTTTTTATCTCCAGAAGATCTATGTATTCTTCTTGAGGGTTTCAATCTCCTTGCTCTACTCATCTAGTTGTTTTTTCAATTACTGAAATTGTTATATGACTTGTTTCAGAACTCACTGAGTCTTTCCTCAGAAGTACCATTCTGAATTCTCTGTCATTTAAGTCACATATTTCTATGTCTGTAAGCTTATTTTCTCGACATTTTTCTCCTTCTTTTTGAGATGCCTTGTTGCCTTGGTTGTTCATGATGTTTAATGGACTATTTCTCTGCCTGAGTATTAATGGAAGTGTATTCTGGTTTTGTTGTTGTTGTTGTTGTTGTTGTTGTTGTTGTTGTTTTCCAGAAATGTTTATTATGTAAAGGTCTCTCTTTATAGCCTGCTACAAAGAAGGTACTCTTTTGGTTTGCAGTAGGAGGCATCTAAGTCTCTTGGATCCCTGCTTTATGTAAAGTCTACGTAATTTTTTTTTTCTTCTTATAGAAATTTAATCACACTCACTACTCTCAGTTTCAGTCACTGTCAGTGTTAGCAAACAGTTTTGGTAGCGTTTGCTCAGATTTCCCTGGGGCTCCGCAGTGTTCTGTCTTGGAGAGTGTGGGTGGATGGGCCTTCTGAGTTGGGGTTTGGGAGCTGCAGCTCATCCTTGGTTTTGCAACTGTTGTTTCTCTGCGGTCCTGTTCTGCTTCTTTGCTTTCTATCTTGATGACTGGGCCATGGCTGTGTAGAAGTTCTGGCACTTCCAGGTAGTGAAGTTCAGGAAAGCTGCCGCACCCTCACCTCTTTCCCTCCTCCTGCAAGGAGCTCTGGCGAGACACCTTCTTTGTTTGTCTCAGTCCACTGCCCAACACCCAGGGTTCTGACCTGTGGCAGCTCTTATGCATAGATCCCATGCTCAGACATGCTGGTGTGCAGTTTGGGTGTTTTTTGTTCAGTTTTAGATGTTCAGATTATTGTTGTTATAAAGAGAGAGATCTGACGACATCTGTCATTTTGCCATGTTTCCCTGAATTTTTTAATTACTTTTCCATTGCACTTTTTTACTTACCTGGTAGGAATTGATTAGGGGTCTTAATTCTCCTCTTGTCACAGATGACACCTATGAAAGAAAAGGCTATGTCCTTTCCCTTCCACCTTGCTCTAGGAATTAATACCCAGATATGGTCCCAACAGAAAGAAACAATCTGGATCTAGTAGTTGTAAGCCAATGTGGCTGGGTAGCCAGTATTTAAAAATATTATGTCCCAGGTATGTTCAAAATTTTTCATATTCAATTATTCTGAAAAGTTACATGAGAATAAAAACATGTTTAAAAAATTTATTACAAAAAATCGTACTTAGCAGACTCTATTTTAAAGTTTACAAAAGACAAATCATAAATACTATTCTTAATGTTTTATAATTCCTCTTTAAAAGAAATGATTATCAATAATAAGAAAAAAAAGAGTAACAGCAACAGATATCATTTGTTGAGGATTTTCTATGTGTCTCACACTTTGCTAAGTACTTAATATGCACTATCTTATTTAATCTTCACAATTACCCAACAGGGTAAGTAATATTATCATTTCCAATTAAAAGGTGAGGAAATTAAGGCTCAATGAAATTAAGGTTTTCTGGGTAAATCTTATTGAAGTGTAGCATACATACAGAAAAGTACACAAATCATAAGTGTACTGCATAACTAATAAGTAATAGAGTCAGAATTTGAACTCAGGTTTGTCTGATTTTCATACATATGTTTTTAAAATTAATGTACTACCCTGCCACTTAATGTAGGATCTTGCCTTCACCTAGCATACCTGTATCATAGGGATGCTGGGAAAATCAAATACATTAATATACATGAAGACATTAGATACTTCCCTATCTGCAGGGATTGGCCCTTTGGAAGCCATGGGTTTTATTTGGACTAAATTCTTTATATTTATGATGATAACTTTGAACTACATGTGGAATGGCATGGCCAAATACCTCTAATGCTCATGTCTGCCTTGAGCTGCCAGACCAGCACTAATGACATGTACCAGGGTTTTGCCAGCTCTGGCCCCCATATGACCCTGACTACTTACAGAAACCTCTTCTAAGAATTTATAAAAGTCACCAGGGTGTTGTACATGTGCTCACAAATATGACCAGTCAGCACCTTGTAGCATATGCCATTTTCTTTCCCTTTTCCATCTCTGGACCTCTTTTTCTGGGCTTCTTACATGTATGAGGTACTATCACTGTTTCTGATGGAGGATGCTTTCCCTCTGCATCTCTAGTTTGCTGGTGCACTCTAAGGAACCGAAGCTGCTGTGTTTTGGGGAGTCCTCAATAGGCCACCCAGAAGCAGGGACTCTAACTCTCATCTCCATATAGTATAATAATCTGTCAAATAGTGTGAAGAATTTGGGTAAGATTTTCTGGGTAAACCTTATTGAAGTGTAGCATGCATACAGAAAAGTACACATATCATAAGTGTTTGGCTCCATGAATTTTTAATAAAATGAACCTGCCAGATAACCAGAACAGAGATCAAGAAATGGAACACCCCAAGTATCCCTTTCCAGTTAGTAAGGGTAACCCCTCAGCCCTTAAGTGTAACCATTATCCTGACTTCTAACAGTATAGAATCATTTTACCAATTTTTTAGCTTGATATAAATAGGATCCATAGAGTATAGACTTTTAAAAGTCTGATTTCTTTTGCTGAGAGTTATGTTTGTGAGATATATTTATATGAATGAGTATAGCTGTGGCTTATCATCCTAACTTCTGTGTGGTATGCCATCGTATGAATATAACACAATTTAGTTATCCATTCTACCGTAGTTAGATATTTGAATAATTTTGATTTTGAACTATTATTAATGGTGCTTCTCTGATGTTCATGTTTATTGGTAAAGATATTTATGCAAATAGAGGCATTTCTGTTGAAAATATATAGTTGTATGTGTGTATATGAATGAGTAAAATTACTGGGTCATAGGCTATATATATATTCATATATTCTAGCTTCCATGAGTACTGCCAAACAGGCTTCTGAAGTGATTGTACCACTAAGGGTTTGAAGATTCCCCTCAGTGGTAAAGAAATTTCAAAAAAATTTTATAGTATTAGGAATTTTTGTTTCAGCTTTTGTCCAGAGGTCCCCAAAATATCTAATTTTCCCCAAACTGAGCTGCCTTTTTCCATTGCCTCTTGAGTGTATCACTTAGTGTTTGTGGTTACAAGCAACAGAAATCAACTATAGCTAAATTATAGGAGATACTCATGGAATGATGGAAGGTAATTCACTAAAGGAATTCTGGGTGTTGTTGGAATATAAAATACATTCTGAGCCAAAGGATAAGACTTGAATATGCGGGGGGTAGGGGGAAACCAAGGTAACTTTGGAGACTAGCAATATGAATAACAGCAGCAGTCTCAAATAGGAATTGTGTTAGCATGCTTACTATGTATCAAATGTCCTCGTTCTTGATCCTTCGTTATGCAGTGGTCCAAGAAAGAAAATCCAATGCACTGAGTTTATGTGGTGGGTCTGTTCTCTGGCCACATTTGAGTAGGGAGAGGAAGGACATGTCTTTTTAAGCTCTAATGTGGGAGGTGGTTACCAGAAATTTTCCTACATCAAGAAATCTGGATATGGCTAGAATGGAAAATGCATACTGGACAGCCAAAAAATGATGGATATCCATCAGTGTAAGAGAGATATATGCACAAGGAATAATGGCCAAGAGGAAACAAAGTCACACTTTTTGGTTGCTGAAGCTTAGGCCTCAAACTGTAACATCAACAACTCTAGTAGCTCAACTGGACTGCCTGAAACACCTTTTTTTCTAAATTTGTGTATTAGTTTCCTAGGGCTGCCATTAAAATATTACCACAAACTGGGTAGCTTAAAATGACAGAAAAAATTGTTATTTCATCATTCTAGAAGTAGAAGTCTGAAATTAAGGTGTCAGCAGGGCCATGCTTTCTCTGAGGGCTCTAGAGAAGAATCTTTCCTTGTCTGTTTGCCTCCTCCTAGCTTCTCGGGTGGCTGGCAATCCTTGATATTCCTTGGCTTATAGACACATCACTTATTCCTTGGCTTACAGACACATCACTTTAATTTCTGCCTCCGTCTTCATGTGGGCTTCTCTCCATGTGTACCCTTGAGTGTCCTCTCCTCTGCTTGTAAGCGCACTAGTCACTGTATTTAAAGCCTGCCCTAATCCAGCATGACCTCCTGTTAACTAATTACATCTCCAAAAATTCTATTTTCAAATAAAGTCACATTTTTAAATTCTAAGTAGACATGAATTGGGGTCGGGGAACACTTTCAACCTACTATAACTGGTTAGATTTTAAAACAGTGCAATTGGTAGGTTCTGCTTCCTTTAATTCCCCCTATTGCATGCTGGTACCTAAGTCTGACATATTTTGCGCTCTGGCTGTATGGGAGGTAGAAATTATAATCATATCCTGATCTTTTAATGCATTATAACTCTACTCTACTGTAAACCTGGTTCAAACAGATCCTAGAACCAATGGATCAGATGGGTATGGCTCAGACTGCCCAGATTCAAATCCTAGTTTAATCTTTTTACTATCTGAGTGACACTCTTTGTGCCTTGGTTTTCTTCTATATAAAATGTATTGATGAAAAAAGTAGTGTTTCATAAGGTTGTAGTAGTAAAGTTGTAGTAATAAAAGTTAAATGAGAAATTCTTATCTCACTGTCTAGCACAACATAAGTACACTAACTAAATGTATTATTAATTTGTGTCTTCCTGAGGGGACGGGGATGAGAAAGCAGGCTTAGAAACAATTTCCCCTCAGAAAGGCCTTACAGAGTTTTACTAAAACCTGGGGTCTTTACTCTCTCCTATAGTCTCTTTACCCATTGCTCCCTCCAACACTAGTGCCCACACAATTGAAGCTTTGATACAGGCCAAAGCTCAAGACTTCCATCTCTGTTGTCCTTTATGGTGGAACTTCTCTCAGAGACCAACCAAGCCCACCTACAAATAGACTTCCAGAGGCCCAACCCATCAACTTACCAAGCACATCAGGCAGGGTTAAGGCTCAAGCTTGGTCATGGCTATACCCACTAACAGCTAAATGCACATGCAGGGTTTAGTTATCCCTCAGGCTGGAGTCACAGCATTGCTGAGGCACCAGAGGCTGGAGTGGATCCTGGAGGATATAAATCAGGTCAGGCAAGGATCACTCAGGAAGTGGATTTGGGCTTTTCTTTCCATCTGAAGGGTCCAGCACGCTGGCCTCATCTAGTGAATGGCAAATAAGACTGGCTTCACAGGCTGACCAGGGGCCAACTCACTATTGATTTTTCTTGCTAGGAGCTGAGGCTGAGACAAGAGACTGCTTTCTGCTTCAGCTGCAGGGGATGAGTGGGAGGGCTCCTTTGCAAGAGCCTGGGACCCTAACTGCAGGCAATGGAGGAGAGGATGCATGTCAGAGGCAAAGTAGAAATTCTTTGCAGCCATTATGAGTCTTGTGTACTATGGTGGATGGCAGTGAAGAACCACCCCTGTTGCACTCCAGCAAAAGGCCCAGTGGGTTTTTTGTTTTTTTTATAATTTGCAAAACTATTCTTTAGTGTCTGGCCTAACAATGAAAAAGGGTTTGAAACCTCCAGCTGCTCTTTCTTTTCTTGCTGAGATAATGGGAGCAGAGCAGAGCAGAACCACAGTTCCACGTTCAGGATGGGCCCCAAACATTATAGAGTCTGGAGCAAGAGCACAAATGGGGCTCATATATACTATGTCTAAGCATTTTAAAATGATAAGTTTCACTTGCACGATGTTAAGTAAAACATGTTCTACTCTCCAACCTTGAAAAATATACCTTCCTAATGCCTAGAACTAAATATAGATTTCTCAAGATCCTTGGTTTCTGTACAAAAATGTGGAATCTGGGGAGAGCCAGTCACTGGCCCCCTGTCTACTTGTCTTCTATTTACCCCTGGCCCCATTCTGCACCGTGAAGACCATTAGTTGCTCTCATGTTTGCTTGTGGACACTCCAACCTGCATTTTCACGCTCCATTCCCACCTCCCTACAAACAGCTGCCTGTAGTCAACTCACAAACTTGGAATGTGCACACTGGTGGGGTGATTTAGTCTCTCAAGTAAGAAACAAGGGAAGGGGGCTCACTAACGTCCTGAAAACAGGATCAGGGTCACTTGGGCAGAAAAGTATGGAATCCTAGGTACCCAGAGTTGATTTTGGTAAGACAGGTCATAAGGCCCAGAGGGAGACATCCCGTTGGTTCCATGGACTCTGTGGGGATGCACAAGGCTAGAGGAGTACCAGAGGGGCCCTTTAAAGCAGGAGGCTAGGGCAAGACCCTCTTGCCTCAGTCTAAAGTCTGTTCTGTCCATGCTAAAAACACTGAAATTCCAATCTCATGCCAGTTTGAAGACCAGGCTCACATGACAAGGAGCATGGTTTCTGAAGTTTAGAGGAGAAGAATTCTTGATTTTCCTTTCTCTCAAGACTCACCAAGATAGTAGGGACTGCTTCAGAATCAGAGAAATCAGAGGAGAAAACTTGCTGCAGTGTTGAAAGAACCAAATGGCCAATGCCTTCATTTTGGCCTTTGAAGGCAGATTTCCTCCACCACGCATGTTTTCTGTTGTTTCCTAATCCTCAGCTAGGTAGCCCCTTGAGTGCTGTATCCATATTTTTGTTTGTTCTTTTGTCTGATGAGTTTCTTCCTACATGCCTGAGCTGGCACCAGTGAACCTGCAAAATGAAGCTCCTTCCCCATCAACAAAAGATCTATGATGTTTTTCTTTAAAAAAAACCTTTCAGCCTCATTTCTCTCCTCTTGCCCACCACCTCCCTTTTCTTTGGGTTCTGTTATATATCTATATCTATATCTATATCTATATCTATATCTATCTATATCTATATCTATATCTATATCTATCTATATCTATATATATATATGGCAGCCTTGGTGTTCCCACATTTTTTATTGTGAAGTTGACTGTTATGTAACAGTCTCATGGACCTGCTCTCAGAAGCTGAAGTGTCTGTTGCTATAACTACAATCTTCATAATTTCAACCTTGCTTAAAATTATGTATTTTACAAACTCCCCAAGTGAAGATGCAGAAGGACTGGGCTAGCTGAAGTTTTAACCTTAAAGTTCAGGTCTAGACCCCCAAATCTGTAATTTTCATATTTAAAATGTTTACAAAGGAACCTGGGTTCATTTTCATTTCTGTAGACACTTTAAATGATAAATTTTATTTTTACATCTGGAATCATGGACATTTTACACTCCCTAGGAAATTAATTTCACTTTGCCACCAAATCCTATAAGAAGCAAGATCAATCAGGTTGAAAGAGAAAATATGTGATTTTGAACTAGCAAATAACTTTCATGTCCTGTCTGTTTTCTTGCTATGCCTGTGTTTTAGATGTGAACTCCTATTCTGGGATTCTGTATGGAAACCAGGTCATATAGGAGAGGGGCTAAGAGGACATTGCAAACTGCTAATAAGTGATTGTTACTGAGCAAAAGAAAGCCAGTTCTAGAAGGAATAAGGAACCAGGAATCCAATCATTATCTTTCATTCTTGCTGCCACTGCCCTAATTCCAGATGCCAGCTTCTCCTTGTGGGATACCTCAACAGCTTCTGCAAGACAACTGCTACTTTCCCAATAATATGCATTCTCTTCTTCTTTTATAGAAAACCCCAACCTAGTTGGGGATGGCAACATGCCCAGCTAAAAACTACCTTCCCATACTCTTTTGGAGACTGGGGAATGTATTGGTTATTTATTGCTATGTAACAAATGACGACAAGCCTGACAGCTTAAAAAAACACACAGTATTATCTCAAAGATTCTATGGGTTAGAAATCTGGGCACGACTTACCTGGGTCCTTTGTTTTAGGGGCTTTCACCAGGCTGCAGTCAAGGTGTCTGTCAAGGCTGTATCTCAACTAAAGGTTCGACTGGATGAGGATCTTCTTTCAAGCTCACGTGGTTGTTGGCAGAATTAAGTTCCTTGGAAGGCTACTTGATAGAGGGTCTCTGTTCCTTGCTGACTGTTGGACAGAGGCTGCCCTCAGTTTCTTGCCATGCGAAGAAATATTCTCTCCAATATGGCAGCTTGTATCATCAAAGTGTGCAAGTAAAGGATGCAATAGAGTTTGCTAGCCAGAGGGTAAAATTTCTTGTAACCTAATCATGGAAGTGATATCTCATCACATTTGCCATGTTCTGTTGGTTAGAAGCAACTTGCTTCTAACCACCATGACACAATGCCATTGTTTGAGGTTCTGGGCTCAGCTATGCTTGACATGCTCCAATCCCTGGTCTTCTCAGTGATAAGAGACAATAATCTTCTCCCCACTTTTTAGCTTAAGACTATAAGAGCTGAATTTCCCATCACTTGCAACCATAAAGCCTTTAAAGACTTTAATAAATATTCAATGAGTGAATTTAAAGGAATTGCTGAAGAAGTGATAAGCAATGTTAGAACTCAGAAGCCTGGAGATCCTAGAAATAACACCTGGGGGTTGGCAAACTTTTTTTGTAAACAGCCAGCTAGTAAATTTTTTAGGCTTTGCAGACCACACAGTCTCTGTTACAACTAATCAACCCTACCACTACAGTGTGAAAGCTGCCAGATGATACACATGTGAGCTTGGCTGTGATCCAATAAAACTTTACTTACAAAATCAAGCAGCAGGTGAGATTCATCCCATAAACTGGAGTTTGCTAACCCTTGCATTAAGGTACTGAAGAGTGGGGAAGGACTGTTAATTGTTTCACACTAAAAAAAAATAAATAAATAAATTTAAGAAGACTGGTAACTTTGGGTGATGTAGCTGCAAGGTCAGGTTACATTCCTGCTCAGTCTCTTCCTGTCCATCAATCCTCTCATCCTTTCCTGGTCCTTTCAGTGCCTGAAGAACTTTGGCAGAAGGGAGAGGGCAGTCAGGTCCTTTGAGACTGCAGGTTCAGCTCACCCTGCATGGCTAAGCTGTTAGTGCTGTCATCCTGAGCCTTTCTCTGTTCCCTTCCCTTCTCATCCTCAACTGTATCTTCCTTCCATCTTTTCTACACTCACTGACATTTTATTCCTTCTCTCCTTCTCCCTTCTTCTATTCAGATAGGAAAAGGAGATAATGGTCTCCAGAAAAGGGTTTTATGGAAAGTAACCTCACAGGGTGATCATATATTCCTAACTGGGCAGGTCATGGTGGATAGTCATGCCCCAGGCATATAACTTTTTAGTAAAAGGTGTGTCTTTGCCTTAAGCAAACAATGTACATTGTTTCTGTGCATTTAGGTTAACACACCTTTGAAATAAGTGATAACCACCCTCAAGAGAGTCCATGTAACTCTCAGTTCCCTTCTTAATTTCAAATGCATAAAAGAAGCTACAAAACTTATTCTTGGAGCATTTGAGATCATGCTACCTGGCACATTTTATCAGTTTGGCTCAAATAAATTCCCATAAAAATTCTCTACAGGTTTTCTTATGTCGATAGGGTGCAGTAAAAGTAGGGAGCAGAAGATAAAGAGAAAAATAAATGAAATCAGAATGATTCCTTCCCCTGAGGCCTGACAAACCTTGCATGCTACTCCAAAATGCTGAGGGAGTAAAAAAGCATCTGAGCTGTTGTCCAGGGAAGAGCAGGGAAGAGGATCCCCACCTCAGAAGGAAGCACATAGGAAGGTGGGAATTCCTGACAGAGTGGATGCTTTCTGCTAGAGGTCAGGGACCATGCCTCCAGTGCATCCTCAGGGTGCAGCATGTGCCTGTACTGGGTATAATAGATGGTAGATACGAAGAAAATAGCTGGGGAACGAATGAATGAATGAACAGTGAGTGCCCGTGCAGCTGGTATTCTGAGTGATTTCTCAAATGAAGGCTCACTTTGTTTACAGGCTGCTAAAGACTCTGCTTCCTTAGTTTAGCTACATACCAGCTGCAGATTCCGTAAGCTGGAGGCGGGAGGGGTAACTCTTTCCTCTGTAATCTTTTTAAGTGACTTCTTTGGAAAAGGCTTTGCATGCATTAAACACTGGGTTGGCAGAGTCTTGAGCATCTTTCAGAGATGGTGTCAGGCAGCTGCTGCCAATAGGGAGTACAGAGGCTGGGTAAAAAATGGATGAGGGGTTATCTTCTCTCCATGAGCCAATAAGGGACAGAGCCAAAAGCTGCTCCAAGAGCTGTCCCTAGTGACCAGGCCTACTATGGTTTGCAAAAACACTGAGTGGCCCTCTTTCCTCTGTATCAGGTATAGTGTAGCCCTTTAATCATGAACACAGCCTTGGTACCTACATGGCTGCAGGTCACAGTCCCACCACCTACCTGATTAGCTGTGTGACCCTAAGCAAGTTATATCCCTCCTCTGTGCCTCTGTTCTGTTTTCTGTGCTGTGCTGAGGATTTAAATTTTAACACAGGGTTAGGTTCTAAAGTTAGCTGGAAATCATGCATAGTCCAAAATACCCTTGAAAAATGCCTTAAATCACCATAAAATTCAATTTATGTGATTTTGTGTATCTACAGTACTACACAATTTTCCGGGCCCACTAAACTACCAATGGAAATTATGAGTGCAAGTGTTTGGGAAGTCAAATCATTCTGTCTTCCAGATATTTCTCAAGCCCCGAGGAATGAGTGGAGGTCTGCAGGAAGAGGTAGAATGAGGATTTCTCAAGTGCTCTGGCTTGACTGAAGATTTTCTACATTCTAGTTTCCTAGTTAAGTGGTCTACAATCTTCATATGTGTTCATTGTTTTGACTACAATTGAAAAGATCAAAGAAACAGTGGTGTTTCCTGGGCTGAGGGTTGGGTGGGAGTTAGGAAAGTAAAAAGCCCTCAAGCATTGGCCCATAGATTAAATGAGATACTGTATAGTTGTTGTGTAGGGCAGTGTTTGGCAAAAAGTAAGTGCTCAGAAAAGAAAAGGCTTTAGTCTAACACTATTATTGTCTTAAGAACCTCAATTTATCCTGGCCCATAATTATTTAGAGAGTGTGGTGGATGCTGTCAGCTCCACCCATATCTCCTGGATCTCTTTGCAGTTCTTTTGCACACCATTTCTCCAAGTGCTCTCACTCCCCCCAACCTGCACCCGAGCCCTCAGGAACTCACTGGCTGTCCTCAGGCTGCTGGAGCCAGTTTAGTCTGTGCCATTGGTGAGCTGGAAGTGATTGAAAATTTATGGCCCATCCACTCCCTCTCCCTGGTGGTCTTGAGGGGATTCATCACTCTGAGGTGCGATCAACTGTCTCTACCCTTCCCTACAGGATGGGTCTCTTTATTTCCAGTCCCATTTCTCACTCCTCCACTTGCTAGTAAGTCACTTTCACAGGAATCTTCACTTTACCAGTCTGCTTCTAGGAATCTAAAACAGAATCTCAATCTAAAACAGAGAGATATGAGAATTTTCCATGCTTCAGGGATAGAAATCAGTATGAAGAATTGTGGGGGAGAAGCATAGAATAAAGTAGGAAGTAATGGGAAAGAAAGGGAGCTGGGTGCAGAAATATTTGAGGTGGAGGCAGCTTTAGGCATAATGCACACTGACCTAGACTTGACGAATGGAGAAATCGAGGGCCAAGAAGAAAGTAACCTGACTGAAGATAACAACATCACTAGGGCAGAACATGGCAAGGCATCTGGCCCATAAAAGTGGCCAATAAATGTTTGTGGAATAAATGAGTGAGTAGGTGAGTGGACAGGACTGTACCCTGTCACCTGAGCCAACAGGCTCAAATGTAGCTTCAAGGCAAAACATTCTGCTTTGAAGCATCTACCCTCTGCTCCTCACATACCTGGGGACCCTGGTTTTGAGACACAAGCCCCAGCCAAGGGCCCACGGTGGACACATCTACATGCCCTGCCATCAGACCAAACATGCAGGGAGGTTTTTTATTTTTTTCTTCCTTCCTTTCTTTCTTTGCCAGAAGGACGTTTCACAGAAAGATCAGAATTCATCTGCCCTGAGCTCCTCAATCTTTGATATGCATATGAACCTCCTGGCTGTTCAAATGCGGATTCTGATTCAGTGGGTCTGGGGTGGGCCTGAGAGTCTGCATTTTAAACAAGCCCCTAGGTACTCCTTTATGAGCCACGCTTTGCTTAGTAAGGTTCTAAATATATATGCCTTTGTTTGCACCATCCTCTCCTCCCAAGGAAACCCTTTCTTCTTAACCATTCATTCTTGATGATTCAGTTCAAATGTCACTCCCTGTCCCCTTGTGTTTTCCTCTTTCTCTCAATGGGAAGAAATCTCTTGCCATGCAGGTTTTTCTGTTCTTCTTGGAACATTAATGCTCTCTCTTTTATGGCATAGTTATTTGTGTTCTAGACTGTGATTTCATTTTGAAACCCATGTAGCACCCCTTCTACTCCCTGGAACACTGTAGCAATTGCTCATTTGTACATGCCAGGCGTTGGGCGCAGTCCTTAGTGGGCATTTTCTCAATAATTCTCAAATATTTGTGTGAGGTAGGTTTTAATATCTAGAGGCTCAGAAATGTGGGGTGAATTGCTTGAGGTCATAGCTAATAAGGGGCCAAACACATTAAACCCAATCTGTCTTATGCATTTTGTATTTGTTAAATGAGTAAGTAAGTAAATGAATCAAGTGATGAATGAGTGGTTGTTGGATGGATGGATGAATGGGCATTTCAAATGAAAGAACTGATATTGTGTAAAATACTCTGCACAAAGCTAAGAAGTACACACACTTTAGCTTAGGACTGGGTTGTCTCCCCAATTCCATCTTTTTTCTAATCCTGAGGTTTCATGACATTCTTATTCATAATTGAGACCCTGCCCACAAAGAACAGGAAACTGACATTCAGCCCTAGCTATTACATTTTCTGACACCCTTTAACTTAGTCTTCAACATCTCATCTGTCTCTAAATAGGATCTCCTTCCTCCTCAAGTGTGGAGAAAGAGATCCCTGCCTCCTGGAGGTGGGGTAAGTGTGGGTGATGATAGGCAAATCTGCCTTTTAGAAAAGCATAGCAGTTGACACGGAAGCAGGCAGCTGTTGGCCTTTATTTCACTGGTTCGGCTTATCTCAGATCATCTCTTCAATCGCAGGCCCTTCAACAGCTTCTGACAATCAATTCACATCTCTGCTGCTGCTGTTGCAGCTGCTGCTGTTGCTCCTACTGCTGCAGTAGATGGGAGATGGAGGAAAGGAAATACCATATTTACCTGCATATAAGCTGCAGCCTTCCAGTGGCTACTGGCTCCATAAGGTGAGCCAACCTGCTGCCCCTGCAGGTTTGTGGGGAAGCCAGATCATTTTTCCTAGATCTCCTAGAAACTTTCATCTTCCAATGATGGGTGTGGATCAGGGGCTCTTACCAAAATAGGGATGAAGGAACGTGGTAGTGCTGAGGGAGCCAGAGCTCTCAGCTCTGATGTTCACAAGCTGTGTGATACTTCTCTCTGAGCTACAGTTTCTGCACAGTCTCACCTTGAAGGATGGAAGTGTGGGCCGAATAATATCAAGCATCGAAGGGGTCAGTGTGCACCTGCCTATGGAAAGCTGTCAGTAAATGGAATCACACTATGGCAGGGCAGTTTCCTTCCATACCCCAAACCCCAGGCTCCCATGTCTCCTACTCAACCTCCAGGAACCTTTCTTCTGGGAACTCCCTGGGCTGGGATCTAGTGCTCTCCATGACTGAGTTTCTTTATCTACATTTCACAGCATCATAGGCCTTCTATAAATATTTGGGTAGAGAATATCAGAAGGAAGAAACATTTTAGGAGAGGGCAGGGAGGTATGAAGAAGCATGAGTGTATGGAAAGGCCAGCAGTTTGAGTAGAAGTGGATAGAGTGATCAGGCAGAAAAAAAGCATTTGGGACCAGTTCACAAAGGGCAGGCAGCCTGAGACCCACAATGGAGTTAGGACTTGACACAGGAGAAAGATAAGGAGGCCAGTGAGTAGTTTAGATTAGGGTTTAGGAAGCTGACTCTTCGGTGGCTATTTGTAAAGACTGTGGGCATGATAGACAGAGTGGAGTGAAAGAGAACAAATAAGAAGCTGTTGCTAGAGTCAGGGTAATATTTGAAATATTTAACTACTGGCACCAGAGCAATGAGTCTAGTGGTAGGTCATTAAGTCAACCACTCAGAAAGGGCTGCAGCAAGACCTTGATGCCCTGTTATGCTTGGCATTAGCCCTTTAGCTGCTAGACTGTGATAATCTAGGGGCTCCAGGAGGGGGACTTAGGTGGCCTGGGTGGGTGTACCTGAGTACTCCTAGGCTGGTAAATACTTACCAACAGGTTCTGTAGTATAACGCTAATGGTATCAGGCTTGGTTGATAACTAGAGCATGGAGAGGTGGAGACAAATTTCGGAGAGTTTGCTCAGATAAAGTTGATAGGAGGATTCAGTGACAGCATTGGTTTTACGTCATCATAAGGAAACAGCCTTGTTCAGAGCGCTGGGGAATAGGCCCAAGGGGTGGTGTCACCCCCATGGCCCAGTTGCTTGTTTACTTTGCATCTGATACCCATGCTTTCATCTTCTGGTATCAGCACCTCGTTTCCCTTTGGGGAGACATTCTCCTTCCACTCTTAGTCCCTTTTGTTCCAGGGTACATATGTTACTTAGTTCTGGCCAGTCAGCATTTCCATCCACTGGACAGAACAAGTGGTTCATCAATGAGGCTGTGATCCAATTTGGCTGAACAAGTCAACCCCAGGAATTTGTTTGGGACTTCTGGCAGAAAGAAGCCCTATTTCTACTGAACTGCTAAACTGGAGGATCTAAACTTGGAGGGAACTTGCTGGAGAATGAAACAAACACAGAACAAACTAGGGTTGAGAGTTTGAGTTCCCAGTGAAAGAGCTTGAGCCCCTGGATTCAGTTTGTCTGCAGTTCACGCATTACCTAAAGTTCCTCAAGCCAATACATTCTAAACCAACTTAAGTAGGGTCTTCTATTACTTACCAATCATATTGTTTTCCCTTGAGAATTAGGAGTTGAGACACAAAGACCAATGTCCATTTATATTGGTTTAAACTAAAAGGCCACATAATATGCACAGGTTGGAGTGGCCATGTGCTCATCTTAAACAGAAATACCAGAGAAAGAGATAGTAGAAAGGAACAGGAGTGTGAAATAGAAAAGATGAACAGAGAGAAAAAGATGAGAAGCCATGTGGCCTCAAAGGAAAATGAGACCCCTACTCCTTCTGAACTCAGAGAGAGCCTGGCTACATCTCCTATTCTCAGTTCCTCCCCCAGCCCTTGTATCCATCTAATAAATTGGCCTCCTGGACTATGGTTAATTTGAATAGATTTCTTCTTCTTGCTCCCAAATAATTCACAATCAACACAGCAGCTTACTGGATAGGCGAGACAAGAGAAAGAAATGAACCAAGGATGATGTCAGCGATTCTATCGTAAGGAGAGGGGAGAAAAGGAGGCACAGGTTGGAGCTGGGGGTGAACGAGAATTAAATAGCCAGTTTTCGAATAGCTGGTTAAGCTTTTTTATGTGAGCCTATAGCTTTGCCTACTAGAAATAATGCAAATATCTCCGTCTGTAGACCCAAAGTCCATGAAGCTCAAATAACCAGAATTTCACAATTTTGCCTTGAGTGGACACTTAGGGGTTGTTGTTTGGCACCCACCTACATTCGTGCTAATCTTATCCTGGGGTCCAAGCTCCACTTCTAATTGTTCATGCCCTTAGTCAGCATCAGTGAGGTTACCCTCTTCCCTTTGCTGGCTCTCCTCATTCCTATCCCCTCCTATCAATCACACCACAGTCACCAGCCTCTCCCAAGAGTAATTAATTGGTTTCAATCTTTTATTCCCTAAACTCCTGGGTAAAGACCTACTTGCAGCCCCTGTTGCAGCCCCACATGTTATCTTCTTGGCACTCACTGTTCCCACATACTCAGTTGGCTTTCTGTTGCAAGTACCTGGGACTCTCTGCTAGGGAGCTTTCTTTGGCTAGGAAACATCTTGGAGGTGGAGTTGGGGGCAGGCCAGAATGCTGGAAAGTTAACTCCTCACCCCAGGAGCAACCCTAGGCCAATGCCAGCATCTTTATTCCTTGGATAGGACAATGCTGACACCTGTCCTACACTCTCTCTTATGGTCTGCTCCTGGGTAAGCCCAATCTAAGTCACACTGATATAACCCTAGTTTCAGCCATTTCATTTCTCACCTGGATTCCTGTATGGTTGCCTTACAATTCGATCTATAGCAGAAAGAGCTTTCTAAAATGCAAACCAAATCATTTCCCATCTCTGCTCCCCATTGCCCTTGGGCAAAGTTGAAACCTCTTATGTGGATGACAGAAGACCCTCCCTGTCCCTGTCTTCAATCCAGGCCATACCTGTGCTTTCTCTACTTCCTAGAATCAACTTTCAGTTCCTCTTCTTCCAATACCTAGGCCTGGCCAATGCTGCCTCTTGTTGTTAGGCCTCAGCTCCCCTAGAAAGCCTTTCTGACTCTGGTCAGAATTGGACCCTTTACCTCTTTGTGGGCCCAGCACCCTACTCTTGTCCTCTTCACCCTGTGCCATAGCTGTAGCTGTCTTTCCTTCCCCCTAGTGCAGTGATTCTCAGTCCTGATTGTGTGTTGAAAATGACTGGGGGCCTTTACAAAATGCAGACCTGGACCCCACCACAACTAATTAAATTAGAATCTCTTCGGGCAGGACCCAGCATCCACTGCTCTTAAAAGTTCTCCCAGGTGATTCTAATCTGTGGGCTGGGTAGAAAACCACATTCTGATAGCACGATTTCTCTGTCAAAGTGGGGGCTGGGTCTTATTTGTTTCATCTCCAGTCCCTGGCATATAGTAGGAAGTCCTTAGTAAATTACAGCTGTGAATCTGAATGACAACTACAGTCATGCTGTTCTTATGTGCCAAACACTGTTCTAAGAAGATGAATAAATAAATAAGTGAATGTATGTGCTAGTGGACGAATGAATAAAAGGCTCACTCACATGCATCTGGGAACTGGAGTTTCCAAAGAAATATCTGTGCCTGAGACATGTAATTGTTTAGGAGGTAGCAAATAGCCTCTTGCCAAAGCACAGATTAAGTAGCCATCTAATCCTAGGATGTAACCGTGGTGGTCACTGATGAGCTAGCAAGTCACCAGCAAGTTGCCCTTAGTAGTAGCCACAGAGCTGGAAACCTGCGGGTGTTGGAAGATGGGGGCTGGATAGTGGGGGAGAAGGGAGCCAAAGGTTCCTTCATTTAGAAATAATATTTTTCAGGGAAGGGGGTCTTTCAAATGCATTGTTTCTGGGGTTGCAACAAAGAGTTGGGTCCAGCCCCTGTGGTACTGAAGTGGGGTAATTGGGGGTTGCAGGCCTGGGTTTTCAGCACTTCTTCCAATGAAAGTGTACTGGAAAGTACACCAAAGAGTCTTGAAAATCCACTCCTTTGCTGGCAAGAATGAAAATACATGGTTTAATAACAACAGCTGATTCAATTTCAAACAAGTGGCTCATACCCACCTCTAAGTAGCTGCTATTAAAAATCCAGGCTCTGGCCCTGTTTTAAATGAGGCCTGAGGTAGAAAAAAGAAAGACCCAGTTGAGGGGGGCAGGGAAAGAGGTTGTTGAAGCCTGTTTCAGTCTGAGTTTTTAAAATGAAGTCAAAGCAATGTCTTGTTGTTGCTTTATTATTTTTTTTTCTGCACAAAGCAGGCTCTAAATGGCATTAGCTGTAATAAGACAGCTCCTTGTGCTGCCAGGTGGGGGCTTGGTGGGGAAGTGATTTATGGAGCAGGGCCCTACAGGACTGGCAGTGGTTCTGGGAGCCGGCTTCTCAGGCTCTGAAATACTTGCATGAAGGCCCCTGCAGCCCTTTGTTTTGTCTCCATGGCCAGAATGAGCCCAGGCAGAACAGGGTGGCATTCTGAGTAGCCCCAAGCGCCAGCTGCCAGTTCCTCGGTTATCTGAATTGAAGAGGTCAGGGGTTAATGAGAGATCAGAGTCCTCAGGTCAGAGAAAGAAAAACAAATCTCCCAGACCTTTGGCTGTGCTCTTGAAGTGTGTAGGCCACGACCTCAGTACAGATGTGGAGTATTTTATATGTGACCCTGTTCTTTTCTGTTACCATGTAAATTGATTTATTTATTTTCTTTAATCAAATTAGGGGAATTTCATGGAGGGAGAAGAATTGGACAGGTATTTGTATTTTGTTGAAGGCTCAGAAGTAGCAACTCCAGTTCTGGCTTCCACTTTAAGAGAAGATACCATCAACGATTGTGTACCTCAGTTTCCTTGTTTTTAAACAACAAAGTTCAAGAGGTGATACAGTGAAAAGGGATCTGAGAATCTCATGAGTTTATTCAGAAACCAGGAGATAAAACCTGCTGTTATGAAGGGAGGAAGCACATTAAGGAGCGTGTTGTTCTGTGGTTCTAATAAGCTCCTTGCCATTAAAGCTCATCAGTCAGGAAGCAGGTATGGAATCTCCATTGGGTTCTTAGCCTTGTGCAGAGAGCTGTAAGGGTTACTGAAGGATAGAACAAGATAATGCTTCTCAAGGGGCATTTTATGGAGTGTGAAAGCCAGAAATACTCCAGTTTATCATGGTACTGATAGTTCCTAGCTGTGTGGTCTCAGGCCAGCTTCTCCAAGCCTCAATTTTCTTATTTGTAATTGGGGAGCAATAGGCCCTGTGCCTTTACAACTTTAGTGTACCCCAATACCTGTGTTTCTTCACCTGGGGACTTTCTCTGGCTGCTCACACTCATTTTATCTGGCATCACAGGCATTAGAAATGCCCAAGAATCAATTCTGTACCCCTGTCAACCACACAAGTTTCAACCAGTGTCTGAAAGGAGCTGGTGAATAAGTACCCTAATTCTCTCCCCACTTGGGTACGATGACTCTGAGGTGTGTGTTCTACACCATTTCTCAGAATTTTCCCGGCATGATTAAACTCATTTTCCTATGGGGTTAACTTGCTTAATATCACATCTTTTATTGATCACCTTCTCCACTACCCTACCTATAGTTCTTTCAATTCCTGAATAAACTTCTTGCACTCAAGTCCCTGTCTCATACTGGTTTCTGGGGAAATGAAGTCAGTGGGGGTGATGATAGAAGAAACAAAGTTATCGTGGGATTATTGAAATTATTGAGCAGTACTAGTCCATGTGAGGGCCCAGAGTGAGACTTCAAATAAATGATAACTATTATTAACAAGTCTCTAAAATTTATCTAAAAGAGTTGGTGCTTTGCAATAAGAAAGCAAGGCTGCATATAGCTGAGCAGTGTAGATGCACGGAGGAAGAAGTGGAGTTCTCAAAAGACAGGAATGCCTAGATAGGGCACCCTGAAGAAAATGGGAGATGAAGACAGAGGAGCAATTGATATAAGCAGCCATATCCATGGCTTTTGAAGAGGGGCTGCTTCATTGAGTGTCCTCAAAACTTCTTTATTAGATGTCTCTTAAGCTTTCAACACACCTTGAGGCCCCCTCTCAGCTCCAAAGTTTTGAATATTTGAATAGTGTTCATGTTTCTTATTAGAGTATAAAGCTCCACAACGGCCATGTCTGGTGAGCACTGGCACACAGCCTCACGTATTAGGTCTACAATAAATGAGCAAATGAATAAGTAAATGAATGAAGACTGAAGGGATAGGCATAGTCAAACTGCTCAACCTAGCTAGTTTGGAAGCTGGTTAGAGCAGGCGAGGTTAACGTGTTAGCAAAGGGACCAATTTGGCAGGAATGGAAAAGGAAGTATTGCCACAAAGGAGGCTTAGGGCAGATTGTGAAGAGCCTTGAATGCTGACTGGGCTTTTATCCTGACCATAATTGGGAGCCATCAGAGGTTTATATGAGGTGACATGGCAGAAATATATTTTTAGGAAGACTCTTCTGGCACTTTCCTTGGCTGTAAAATGGAATTTTAATACTACTTACACCATTGGGTTTCTATGAACTTAAACAAGATAATATATTAATGGTTTTAGCACAGTGCTCACCATATAGTCTTAGTAAGCTCTCAATAAATGTTAGCTACTGTTCTTGGTTCTCTTAATAGCGTTTGGTGATTGTAAAAAGAGCAAAGCAGAAGGCCATAGCCTGAATCCACAGTTACGAGGTCAACCAGAAAGGAGCAGTTAGAGAGAAGGTAGGTATAGCAGATACTGTCATGTGCTGCCCAGATCCTCCTTTAGGAAAGGACCAATTCCTCCACCTGCTGGAAGTGATATTGGAATGGCTTCTGATTGAAGTGCATGCATCACCCAAGCTTCCCCCACCTCCCAGGAGCAGCCTTCATTCCATGCTGATCTGCTGGAACCATAAAGATCTGGCTTTTCTGCTCCAGTTCAAGGCTCGAATGGCTGTCCCAGCTTCCCATGGGACTAGCTAAGGACTTTGCTGAGACGAAATCACAGCTCAACTTCTCCCTTGCCCCAATCCTGCTTTCTGCCCCTGCCTTTCACAGGTATTGATGTTGAGAGGCCTCCCTAATCATCACCATCTCAGACTCACTTTCCAGGGAAGTCAGCTTGTGGCTGTAGGAGAGCAGTCCTTGGAAAAAGAGAGATCCAGGAGGAGGTGGTGGCAGGACCAAATACGGCCATGAAACCAGGAGAACAGATCTGAGGAAGGCTACTGAATTTAGCAACTAGGGAGCCAGCAAGGATTGCAGAATTAGTGATTCCAATTAATGGGAGAGACCAAAAAGATAAAAATGTAGTGAAATAAGACTGTAGGTACAGAGGGTCTAGAAGTTAGACCAGGCAAAAAGGTGGGCCTTGAGAAGATAGCCTATCAGATAGCCTCCTCATTTGGCTTATTTTGTGTTACATCCAATTTAAGATTCCCATCAGAAAACCCTCTGGCCACATGCTTAAGAGATGTCAAACATCTCTTTAACTGTGAGATTTAAAAACAGCTATTTGTTTTTGTAGGATTCAGAAAGCAAGGCTTAGGCTCATTATTTCCCCAACACTAAAAAGACTGAGCAACCCCAATTCCAAGCATTTTGTAAAATGAAAATCTTGTGTCGGTCCAGCCGAACCTTTCTCACTCTCCTTCCTCTACCAGCTCTTTAGTCTCCTTCTTCAGAACCTGGGCCCCATACCTTTCCCCTTTCAGCCTCCCTCAACTCTCATTTATTATTTCAACAAATATCTATTGACACCAATGAAATTACATTAAGTCAAAGCAGCTCATTGAAATTCTTTTCCCCTCTACTTCTACACCAGGCTGAGACAAAGAAAGCATAGAATAGATGCAGAGCTCATTAGCTCTCTGATTGAACTGACTCTCCCCACTTCCTTGTGGACTGAAGCTGGTTCCTGCACAATTGTTGTGTCCTCTACTTCTACCCACCCAAGCCTCCTCTTAAAGATGCTTATGTAAAGGTGGCCCTCCTAATGAACTTCTATCTGGGTTTAAAACAAAGTTCAGACCTTCAAACACTACTCATGGGAATGTAAAGTGGTACAACCACTTTGAAAAGTAGTGTAGCAGTATGATCCAGCCATTCAACTCCTAGGTATTCACCCATGAGAAATGAAAGAGTATGTCCATATGATCTACACATGAATGTTCATAGTAACTGTTTCTAATAGCTCCAAACTGTAAACAATCCAAGTGTGCATCAGCTGATGAATACATAAACAAAATGTGTACATCCATACTGCTCAGCAATTAAAAGGGATGATCTGCTAATACTGGCAACAATATAAAACTCTAGAAGATGCAAACTAATTTGTAATGACAGAAAGCAGATCAATGGTTGACTGAAGAGGAGGTTGGGAAGGAAGAGGAAGCAAAGACTAAAGAGCGGGAGGGATGGATAGGCTCATTATTTTGATTGTGGTTTTAATTACATGGTGTGTGAATGTCTCAAAACTCACCAAATGCACCTCAACAAAGCTGTTAAAAAAACTTTTTAAAACCAAAGCCCAGGAAAAGTAAGGCATTGTGGCTTAGTTGAAGAGTAAAGACTTTCAGAAAGAAAGCAGTTTGTTCCTGGGTTGGCATGAGCTGACGTTTCAGCCGCTTTTTCCTGAAGATTTGACCAGATGGTATCACCCTTACCATTTTGGAACTGAGTGAATTTGCTTTTTATTTGATGCTCATGTTCTAAGCTATGATTGTATAGGAAATCTTCGGTTTGATATATGAAATAAACAGTGAAAAATTGGGTAATTTTTAAGAGAAAAGAGTGTCCAACCCCATTGGTTAAATTCCTAGAGTTTGCTACATGGTCCACTAAATTGGGCTCATTTGTACCTGTAAGTCTTTTCTTAAATGTTTAGAAGAATTCATATACTCCTTTAGAAATAAATGTGTATTTACATTGCTTTAAATGAAGGCATGGCTTTTGTTGTATTGATGAGCCATCATTTATTTAACTTTATTTAGCAAACTTCTCAGATGTTTAAGTTATCCCTAATGTTTTAATGTTACTCATCAGAGCAGACAATTCAGTCAAGAGCAATTCGGCATAAAACAAATTGACTTAGCTGTCAGTATGGTTGGGATGTTGAATGTGTTGATAATGAATTTTTTTAGTCATATTTATACAAAGAGGAGGAGATTATTATTATTATTATTATTATTATTATTATTATTACTATTATTGCCAAGGGTTAATTATGCCTGAAATAATTCTTAAAACTTTTTGTACATCTTTCAGCAATATCATCTATTTTTTTAATTAAAGGGTTTTTTTGTTGTTTTGTTTTCTATCTTTCTACTTTTAAAAGTTTTGTTTGGGACTGATTAAGAAGGAAACAACCTAAGCAACCATCACCTAAATGATGGAAACAACCTAAGTGTTGATCATTTCATACCTTGTGTAGAGCACTGAAAATTTATGACATGTTCATCAGTGATTAAAAGATTAATCTTAGTTTAATTTACTAAATAAAAACTTTCAAGAAAATATGCTTAACAACACAAATTAGTTACTAAAAATAAAACTAGTTACTAAAAAAAATTAGTTACTAAAAATAAAACTTTTTTAAAGATGCAAATAAAGGTCCTACTCTTGGCCCTATCCAGGTTGAGAAAGTGAGAAATCAACCTCTGACATCCAGTGACTGCTCCAGCACTCACACTTAGGCTACATTGTTCTCCTGTTGGACAGACACAATCTCACAGAACATCAACATCAGACAAGGTCACTCTGCAACCATGATAAAATGAACAACAACAAAAAAACATGGTCACTATGCAACCCACTAAATGCCAAACATCTCCCCTCAGCTAACACAAGTGATTGCTGCTTCTTTGCTGATTATAGCTTTACTCCGCCTTCTATATAGATAAGATTTATTGTGATACCCAATCATAGAATTGCTCCTGCTTTCTGATAGCACATGATCTAGAGAGCCTGCTTCCTTATACCTTCCTCAAAACTACTGAGCCAAATCTCAAATCCTGTATTAAGTTCTTTCTAACATCTGGGTATGAATTCTTCCTCACTGCAATAATAAACCCAGTTTCTTCAAAGATAGGTGTGTTCTTGGTGGCCTTTGGCTAAAAAGCATTGGCAAGATTCTTTAAGTCCATGTTCTTTTTACTTATTTGTTTTCCTCCACTAGCAAAGTCTTTCACTTTATAGGCAAAACAAAAAACAGACAAGTGGAAAAGAGACCAACAATTATTCAACCCTCCCAGAGACAGCCGTTGTTAACATACTGGTGTATACCTTTCCTGATTTCTTTTCTGGACATGTATGTTATTATTTTTATCTTTAAAAAATAGGTCTAAAT